>CM063261.1:2537500-3806250 GCA_032158295.1 Pycnopodia helianthoides
TATGAAAAATTGTCACAGGCGATTTTTAATTTATACCTGTTTTTCGGTCTGTGGGATTTTCACTTTAATAGGCGAGCTCAAGTAAGACAATAGTCAGACAAGTTAAAAACACAACACACAACTGAAAACATGACATCAACCACAAGTTAACAATTTAAACTTCCCATCTTGAACTTGGTCTTTATTCGTTTCCATTGTAACAAATTGACCTGAGAATACTATGACCTTTAACCTTCTGAATGAACTTTTGATCATGATCACATCATTTGAATAAAAAATGGCATGATTAAGACACAATATCAATGTCCGATACAATAACATAAAATTCATTTCTTTAAGATAACAAATCAGCTTTGTTAAATCTATCATTTGAATTGGTGATTCTGAGGAAAAATCCCACAAACTTTTAAAGAACATTATCTGTCCAGATATCTATAATCCCAACTGAATGATAAATGCAGCAGTAGTGCACATGTAACTCATAATAGTAATTAAATGATTCAGTTATCCAAATTAATTTATTTTTTCATGCAGAATGCCTGACACTTCTTTGCTGTAAGGGCAAGGCAGTTTTCCTCAGCAAACTGGAACATTTCAAGGGGCACCACGGCAGTGACTATAGGGCATGGGGGCATCTGCATCCTATGCCTTTTTGAAGTATCAAACCTAATGCTTTGTTCCTGTAAGGGCAACCCAGTGTTTCTGTTAATACCGCGGTGTTTCTGTTAATAACGAGGGTAATGTACAAATAAGAGCATTTCAAGGGTCACCAAGGCAATGACTAGGGGCATTGGGGCATCTGCCTCCCTGCATCCTTGAAGTATCGAGCCTAATATTTTGTTCCTGTGAGGGCAAGGCAGTTTTTCCCTAAGTAATACCTCAATGGGGGTAATGTAAATTTCTACAGGAACATTTCAAGGGGCACCAAGGCAAAGACTAGGGGCATTGGGGCATCTGCCTCCTATGCATCCGTGAAGTATCAAACTTAATGCTTTGTTCCTGTGAGGGCAAGGCAGTTTCCCCTCAGTAACACATTAATGAGGATAATGTAAATTTCTACCAGAACATTATTTCTAGGGGCACCAAGGCAATGAATAGGGGCATGGGGGCAATTGCATCTCTTGCATCCGTGAAGTATCAGACTTGGAATATAATATAATTGCATCAGGCTTGAAGGATATCATTTTGGTTTAACTCTGACACGGGCCCAATTTCATAGAGTTGCTTAAGCAGACAACAAGTTTCCTGCTAAGCAAAAATAAGCAGGACACCAGTCACAGATATTAAATGTGACAAGATATTTCTGCTCGCAACCTTATTCTGTCAGCATAACTTCGTTGTGCTCAGCTACTTTTTGTGCTTAAGCAGCTCTAACAAATAAGTCCCAGGTTGAACAGGTAAAACTAAAACATGATATTTTGAATATAATTATTAACCAAATTTAGTTACAATAGGAAAACAATACTTGATGATGATGAAAAGGTGTACCCCGGATATGGCACTTCAATAGCTGGTTTATAAGAGCCTATTAAATACCTATAACTTTTTTTTAGTAATAATAAGAATAGTACCTTCTTGTTAAGTGCTCAAATCTGGGGCAGATTGATCTTAAAGGCAGGATATACTTTTGGTAATTGTCAAAGACCAGTATCCTCACTTGGTGTATACCAACATATGCATAACATAACAAACCTGTGAAAATTTTGACTCAATTGGTCATCGAAGTTGCAAAAAAATAATGAAAGAAACAGCACCCTTTTTGCATAGAGTTGTGTGCTTTAAAATGCCTGAGACAGATTAAAATATTTCAGTGAGAAATACCTTTTTGTAAAAAACTTCATTACTTCATCAGTAGTTTCTCACAAGGTTTAATACCATCAACAGCTCTCAGGTGCTCCTTACCATGTAAGTTTTCAAGGTAATATGTTTCTTGAGTAATTACCAAAAGTATTCACTGCCTTCAAGCCATGAATCAATCAATCTTAATTGTTAAAATTGTAACTAAAGACATACATTTTTTTTTTAATAAAGAGAATGAAGCAAGTGATGTGATTACCCTTTGTGGGAAACAAAGTAACAAAATTGTGCCAAGTCTGGGCACCAACTGGTGTCAGGTGAAATCTCTACTGTCATAACTCCTTAAAGGGAACGTATACCTTTGGTTTTTGGAACCGTTTGATTGTTTTAATCCTATATGAATGTAAATATATACAATAAAACTAACCTGTGAAAGTATCATGTCAAAAGGTGGTAGCGTTTTTGAGATATCGCCAAAAATCCCGAGCAGTTATGTCCACGCAGGAAGAATAGTTGCAATTGTAATACACAATCTGAGAAACACTTCTGACAGAAACGCTTCTCACATTCAATTCTGATATATTTTTCCAAAACCACATTAATCCGAAGTGAAATGATTCTCAAAATGCTTTACACTATCCAAAACTGCTGTACTTTTAACCAAGTAAGTTTTTATTGCCATTAATTTTAAGAGTGATTACCAAACATATACCTTCCCTTTAAGTTTTCAACAATATTTTCATTAGCTATTTTAGTTTTTGTTTTGTTGACAAAATAGCCAAAATATATTTGAAAACAGCTATATTAGGTCTTTCTACATGTATACAAATAAACTCTGCTCTCTGGCTGTTGATGATCTCTGGGGTTAATGCCAATATGCTTCCCATGAAATATGTAAAAATGAACATTGCACGTGCGCACTCTCCCAACTGGTTGACAAAATGAGTGAACATCACGTCTTTTTGTATGAGACTGATGGTGGCGTGAAGGCGGTGAAGCACACACGTTTGTGCGTCTGCCTAGTGCACAACTCTTCGGCGTTTGCCAACCAATAGTGTCTGTTTGCATTCGTGATTGTCGTTAGCATATGTCATGGGAAGGGTCCGTTGGTGGGTTAAACTGTTCGTTGTCCGTAATGTCTCATGTTGAAGCTCCGGATGTTCCTTGGAGGTGGAACTCTTTGTTATCGAAGATGAGTGATCGTTTGGGCGGTGAGCTCTCCTTCTCAGCTGTACAGCATCATGGTTAAGGGAAATACACTAATAGTTGGGCCTAATTGGATGGTAATTAACACTAACGATTTATTAGAGTATCACAAATAAAAACAGCATCAAACCAACCTGTGAACACTTTATCCATCTCATCAAGTTTTAGGTACCAATCTATGACCCTACACTCAACTCAAACTTTTGGACTGAGATTGGTATGACTGGCCTCATGCTAAGCATGTTTGGTCCAGGTACTGAAGACTCCATCCATTCAAAACTAAACTAAGAGAATGATTCCTATGAAACCAGGTTGGTATGGTCACAATGGTGGTACATTCCCTGCCAGAGGTGAGAAGTCATCACCGACTAAAAGGTCTGAAACTAGGATCCAAATTTTTGGATGCATGCTGAAATGATGGTTACATCTACCTTTTTAGAAACCCCTGGAGTTACAGACCTCAAGGAGCTTTTAGGAACAGCATCCTCAGCAAAAAAAAGAAGTGGATTAAAGGGGCTGTGTCGTCATGATCAAAGCAGGCCTGTGGCTGCAAACAGAATGATGAAGTCTCACGCAGTTACTGCAAGCGCATGCCTCCCTCTGTATAGCATATATTTGGTGAGAGCACACGCGCGTGTAGTAAGTGGGTGAGAGTTTATAATTCACTGTGCAGCCACAGGTCTACTTTGACCATGATGACACAGCCCCTTAAAAGAGAAGAATTTTTTTTCTTCCAGCAGGCAGACAAAAAATGAATTCAGATAAAATTCTGACATTCCTCATCCCTGCCTGCTTTTCACCGCTGCGAACCTGGATTTGAATTCCACATCAGACCAGAGCCATAATATTATAAATAAATTGAAAGTGGATTTAGAAGAATCAAAGGATATTTATGTAGTAACTTGAAGATTCCGGTGCCAATGTTCATTGGAATTCCCATTATGATGCACTCACTCACACCTGCATCAGGATAAAAGAAGAAATAATAAGCCACTAAGGGAAACTGACCGGGTAAATAAAATTTAAAAAATCGTTTGAACAAAGAAAAATTTACTAGAGTTTGATTTGAACCTGCGACATCCGTATTAACAAGCCGACGCTCTACCAATTGAGCTATCTATCTGCCCTAATGTTGGCAGTCTCCTTATTTTTGTCAATATCTTTGTTCAGGGTGTCAGTCAGAAGCCATTCAACCTGTAACTGCCATATAGCCAGGGATCACACCAAAGTTTACGATACAACCTGGGAAGCAGCAGCAGAGGGATCACCTTAAGGGGACGCAACTTTTTGTTTCAAATATCAAGTAATAAACCACAAGGGAAACTGACTGGCTTCTGACTGGCCTCGAACAAAGATATTGACAAAAAAGGGAGACCCTGGTGATTGTGTCCTAAAAATGCCCCGTGTCACAAGGACCTAAAGAATTATTATTATACATTTCTGGTAATGAAACCAAGGATGCCTCATAATTGAACTTGATTACTGTAGCTCTCAAGCTTGAGGAAACCTGTTGACAAGGGTGCTTGCTATGTGAACTAGAAACACCGGGGTTAACCCCTACTCTTCCACGATAAGTGTTCTAGGTTCTTTTATGTGCACTACCCAATCCTAGTACATGGGACCTACAGCTTAATGTCCCATCCGAAGGACAAAGCAATTATGGTAAAGTAGCTTGCTCAACGACACAAGTGCGGCAACGGGGACTCGAACCCACACTCAGCTGATCAGAGGCACCAGAGCTCGAGTCCCATGCACTTAACCACTCGGCCACGCCACGAATTGTCTTGTGCCCGAAGCGCTTAACTGTTTGGCCAGGAAAATCACTGAGGGTTTTCCAAATGCTAGGTGGCAGCAGCCATACCACGTAATGCCCTCATTATTCATGTAATTCTGCATGTAGTTCTCCAATTGATGAACAAATAAAACTCTGTGTCTGATTTGGTGGCTGCGGCTGTTGCTAAGGGGTGTTGCCAAGGCCCTCCTGTGTTTCAATGCATGTTAATGTGGAGATCCAGCCGTAGCTGTAGCCACTTATTGGGAACTAGCCTATGGCGGTTTGTTACTTACCACAAATGGAGTCTTTTTGACCGTGGTAAGCCGCATCAAACAAATGATCAGCAGTCTTCTCAAACTACTCCATCAAAATACAATAATATTATAAAATAAGTGTCAAGAGTGTCAATGTTTTTAAATCAACCTTAAAAAAAACAAGATTTTTCAAACGAGAAAGATCTTAAAAAGAAATTATTTAAAGGACGTTGACACAAAGCTTCAATTCGGGTCCTTTATCATGTTTTCAACTGAGATTCTTTCAGGAGTTAAATAAGAACGTTACTGAAACAACAAAAGATCACTGTGAGATAATTAGCAGGACTTATAAGTTCTGATAGGAACAATCCACACAGCAAAAGAGATACACAGCAGGACAAGCTCTTATTTGAACTAGCTTGCTCCCAATTTCCCAATCTACTCTGTGGCAGTAGATACACAAGTTCTTATGAGAACAATGCTACACAGCAAAGTAGATATAACCACATGGTTTCACCGCAAACCAAATATATATCAATACTCCGCAATGCATTGCCTTTAAATCACATAATATCACTGTGAAAAGAACCAATGGGGGGAATGTCCTTACAGTTCAGTTTGACCCTAGCAGAGTCTTCAGTTTGACCCTAGCAGAGTCTTCAGTTTGACCCTAGCAGAGTCTTCAGTTTGACCCTAGCAGAGTCTTCAGTTTGACCCTACCAGAGTCTTCAGTTTGACCCTAGCAGAGTCTTCAGTTTGACCCTAGCAGAGTCTTCATCCTTTAGCCTTTGCAGAAGGCTTTTGAAGCCATTACCACTTCTTATTTGTTTGTTTGTTTAGATGATCTTCCCAGCAAGGGAACTCGGCAAAGCGCCCAAAAGGGATATAAACGTCAAGCCGGCAACAACCAAATCTCTCACACACAAACATTGGTTTAACGTCTAGGTTATGAACCGCACAGATCAATAAATTGTGATTCAGTAAACTAGACAACAATACTTATTCTAGTCATTGTGAAATCAGTGGTTAGCTTGGCTGGATTCGAACCCACAACCTTGTGATTGTAGCCTCTTCCCAAGAGTGGCTGTTAGCCTTGTTAAGGGCGAACTTGCACACAAAAATAAACTATAATAAAAGTTACGTCTTACCGAGGCAAGCATCAGAACACTCTCCTTCATCTTAGCCAGACCAAAGCGAGTTATCCCAAGAACTTCACCCTGGAGGTACCGCAAAATAAAAGAGGTGCATACAAACTTAATAACTCCCAATTGTCTTTACCAAGAGAACCCTTCCATACCATTACAAATTATCCACTTTATGGTAACCAAAGATTACAGAGCACTGGATGGAGACCTAGAGCTATATCTATTGTTGGGACATGAAATACTCATGGGAGCCATTTCGGCAAGCAAATATGTTGTTATTCATTGATAGCAATGGGCATTGTCTGCACTGATCTTTTGTTGCATCAAAAGAGCTGCTTGCTGAAATGGCGTCCAGAGCACATTTCACATTTCAGCTAGAGACCAATGCTCATATTCTCTGCACTAAGTATTTTATTTGGCCCAAAGATATCACTTCACATTGAAGGTCGGGGAGACGCTTGTGTCTGAAGTGAACATGACCAGAATTGCAGAAACATTGCAGAACTCACAATTAACACTGGATCACAGGTCCGAGGCCAGTGATTTTAGCATCGGGCTGGTATTAAACTCATTACTGGACAAGTCCGGTGGTCTTGTATTTTTTCAAACTTTGAGTATGACAAATATCTTTCAACTCCGAGGATTATGGAAGTATACTTACCCTTAACAAAATTAAATATTTTCTTAGTGCTTTTTCAAATAAAAACAGTTTGTTTGTTTAACTGTGTAGAAAGTGTTTGTCATTTTGATTTTGGTCTTGTACAAAGAATTTCTGGTCCAGTAAAAATTGTGAGCTACAAGCCCTGCCGTGTTGTGGATTTTCCACCTGAGCCCTGCATTAATCCCAACTCCTTGATTTATTAGGATCATTCCTCACTCTAATAAAATCTAACTCCATACAGAAACTCAACACCCAAACTGTTGGACCCTGATTCTGGTGGTATGCCTGATCCCATTTGAAGCATAATCAGTTTACTGGTGCAGTCCCTCAGTCCAACAGAATCAAGGAAGTTGAGGAAGTTTAAAGAGGGGCGTCAAGGTCACATTCAGTTTTGAGATGCACTCATTTTTCATAGATAAGAGTCCCTATGAAAGTGGGGAGCAAAATTACACGTCTCTAATCTCACGTTAAAATGGTGTACAATATAATTTTATTTGATACGCTCTCAGAGCGAAGTTTGAAAGAACGAATTGGTCTGTACATTCCAAAGAGGAGTTTTTTGCATCCAGAGATCCAATTCATTGCCGCTGTGATAGCATTTTATGGAAACTCATGAACGAGCTAAAAACTTTCCTGTACAAATTTTTCTACCCATACATTTGAGATACGATTTCATTAGATGTTTTCAGATGTTGACAAAATTTGCACTCTGGAAAAGAGTCAAATACAACGGCATTTCACACCGTTTTAACACGAAGTTAGAGACTTCACTTTCTCTCCACTTTAAAAAAAAAACCTATCTACCGGAAACGGAGTGCATCACAACACTGAATTTGAGACATTGATTTGGGTTAGCCGTACCTTGTAAGTCATGAGATCAGCAAGTAGCATCACATGACGATGATCGATACTCATTCCATGACTCACCATCGTGTACTCAATCTGATCAATAATTGTACGTCTGTCGAACAAACGCAAAGATTTTATAAACCCTTCCTCAATAAATAACAACAGATTTTAACGAGTTAATCACAAATAAACAGCACATAGATTGAATGCTTTAGAGAGATGGTTGGTTTTAGTAGCGGGTTTTTATTTAGATCTGCCAGTCTTCTCGTTGACAATAACATGAAACACTGTCCAGCGGGCTCGATTTCACAAAGCACCAAGATTTATCTTAAGATGAGTTGTCCATAATACCATAGTGATTTGTATTGTAACATCACACCTTGCCTAGCAATTTCGATTAATTGGCAGTTAAGATCAATCTCAGCTCTTGTGTGAAATTGGCCCCTGGCATAGTTTCCCTGTGATACAAAAACCCTCTCTAAATACCCTGGATTTCATTCTTGATCAAATCATCCATCAGTGGTTTTTTCCTGGGCCTTTCCCTGCCTCTGTGGACCCCAGTTCGAATCCCACCTCAAGACCAGGAGCCTTGCATATGGAGTCAGTTTTCAGTTCTTACAAGGGGGCAAATTTCATGGCTCTCCTTACCGCCGAATTCTGCTCTTGCTATCAGAATTCTCTGCTTACTGTGCAAGCGCCGAATATCTGCGCTAGCTGTGTAAGCAAAGAATGCCTCGTTTTGTGGAGTACACACGCGCACAAGCCAAAGTTCCCTGCAAACCTGTGAGATACACTTTACCTTAACGCAGAATTCCCTGCTTCTGTAAGCGCCAATTATTTGCTTACGGTAAGCAGAGCCATAAAATTGGGCCCTGATTGAGTGGGTTTTCCTCCCATTTGGGATTGTCCTCCCACAACTAAACCTGAACATTTTTTTAGTTTGTTTCATACTCACCATCCTGTTATTGGCGCTTGCACTGTTGGATGTGTAATAAAAAAAGCTTGATAAATTTAACAATCGTTCAGAATTTAATCAATTTTGAACTCACCGGGCTGCTTCTATACCCAACGTCTTCTCCATTTCATACGTGTTGTTGGACGTAGTGTTAGTTCCTTTCACACCTAAAACAAAATCCAACAAATTAAGTTGTTAGAAGAGTGCATTCCGACAACTTATTTCACAAAGCGGGACTGAACCTGGTACATGAAAACGAACGTTGAAGTGCCTCACCCCTTGTTGCCACCACTGCCTGTAGATTGTCGCCCTCTACCAGCAACTTGTAGAGCCTTTTGCTGCCTTTTTCGTCGATGTGTATCACCGCACGGGAAACACTTGCTATACCCTGGGTGAATATATAAAACATGTACGTGTTTGTAACAAGCTGGGGATTGGGGATGTGATGCAATTTTCATTCATTCATTCATAATGGTTTATTCAGACCTTGTATCGCAGCCAAAGGCTGAGTTGAACATGGTTTACAGTAAAAAACAACAGGATTAATTACACAATAAAAGTCGCTGAAAATGCGAAAATACAATACACAGATACAACAGACATTAAACAATTTAAACTTCGGGGTTCTAAAGCCACCTTTTAGGAAATCGGGCAACTAAAAAAAGGAGCATATACTCCCAAACAATCCTAATGATCTCGCTATCAGAAACGCAACCATGAAGCCCCGCTGGGGAAGAAAGTGAGGCGTTCTGGAAAAATGCTGAGAAAAGTTTTAGAGTTTTAGAATAAACAGTGAATATTTCGAGCGTAATCAAATATTTTGTAAATAATCGGATTGCTTTAACATGTGAAGGAAACAAAATCGCAGAATCTAACATGACTTCTTATAGGGCGGACACTAACCCTTCTACTCATGGTAACATTTTCCAGCAAGCTGACAAACCATTTGAAACTGGCACATAACTGTACACATGTGTACTGTGCGGATGCATTCATCACAAGATATCATATTGCAGGCCGACATAGTTTATCTACCATTCACAACTACAGTGGGTGGATGATATTGAAAGGTCAGACAGTAGGAGGTTGACTATGTACTGCGTAGATGCATTCATCACAAGATATCATATTGCAGGCTGACGTAGTTTATCTACCATTCACAACCACAGTGGATGATATTGAATGGTCAGACAGTAGGAGGGTTAATTTACACTTTAAAAAAAAAAAAACATTTACTTACTTTCCCCTCTGATAAATAGAACCCAGCTTTCTTACCTGAATGACGACATCCGTTAGATTGTTCTTGAGAAACTGCAAAGCATAGTACATTGAGCTCTTACTTGTCTCCTGTGGAGTTACTGTCAGCATACTGGGTGATATGACTTGTACGTTCTGAAAATAAACACCAAGATTAACAGGTAAAGTCAAGATCTATGCCGGGAAAACAGTAGACTTATGGACAAGTCGTTAAATGTTTGTTGCGGTGGTAGCGTTCCGACTCTCTCCGCGAATAACGCGACACGGGCGATGTTCCCGCGAGACTGCTGGCCCCCGCGAGACTACTGCTCTCACGGCTTCGGCTTTGGGGAAGTTGTCAGGAGCCAGTAGCCTTGCGTGAAAGCAGTGATCTCGGGCGAGCAGTCTTCGATCAGGGGGAGGGGAGCGCGCTATATGCACCGCGACTCAACAATATGCACCGCAACTCGACCACAAGTCTAGGGAAACAGGGATCATGACCTCTGTTTGCCATAGTCTTGGACTCAGTACTCTTTCAAATATTCCCATACACTTTTAAGATTAGAACCCTTCGATTTATGAAAATGGCCTTACTCCCTCCGAGGTAAAAATAGACCCCTTGCATTGGCCGCCATCCCTGATGTAATACAATGGAAACACGCATGCATGCACGCGCTATGCACGACTCTTAGCCAATGATAGCTCTTCGTTGACCTCAGTGAGGGGACTATTTTGGGCTTTTGACGTCACATGCAAGGGAGTCTTTAATGCCAGAACTCATGACATCACAAAAGAGTGCACCGGTCAAAGGTCAGAAGTCACAACGTGTGCACTTACTCAGAGACGAACACAGCAATCTTATTATCAATTTACTTTCCAAGAAGTAACTATAACTATAAATAGTAGTAAACTTGCGGGTACAACCATGTGTAAAATCTCTTTTGGGAGGAGTGTTGGCTCTGAAAAGAGCCGGTTTGGTCTCGACGTTTCGAACAGTATACTCTGCTCGTCTTCGTCGAGACCAAACCGGCTCTTTTCAGAGCCAACGCTCCTCCCAAAAGAGATTTTACACATGGTTGTACCCGCAAGTTTACTACTATTTATAGTTATAGTTACTTCTTACTTTCAACACCATGCAAGCCCTAAACACCACTTAATTTACTTTCCCTTGAATCATTGACTGAATCTTACCTGGTGTTTGACCTTGAGTCTGGAGGCACAGATGGACATACTAACTGAGTCAATAGTCACTTCAAGCTGTCAAACAAAAGATACAACAATCAATCCCAAAACATGATTAAAGCTTTGCCTAACCATTTAAGGAGATCTACATCCGGGTCCAATTTCGTAAAGCCTTGAAGCAGACGTTTTCTGCTTACATAGTGGACATTAATTAGCAGAATTTTTTATTTCATAAATAATGCTAACGTAAGCAAAGTAGTAGGCGAGGCTAGCTTGCCTGCGGTTCTGGTCAGCAGAATGATTGATGCAACTGTGCAATTCCATTGTCACTGGGCATCTCTCTATAAAATCTTCTTGGTTGTTTAAGAAATACACTGTTTTTCTGCTAAAGCAAAGCACAACAATGTGCTTACCAGTAAACAGCTTTATGAAACTGGGCCCAAGTTATCTTTGGGCTTTTTTCAAAACATAGGCTTGGGCTCTGTCATCAATTTCGGTGCAGTTTGCAGAGAGCCGAGGTTTGGGAAAAAGTCCTTTGTTGTTATTTTACCATGTTTTCCGACCAAAAAAATTCTTGTATTGTTTTTTTAATCCCTACCTGATAACGTGCTCCATTAGCCGAAGCCAAAAAAGGGCCTTAGTTTAATTACTAGAAATATGTAATTAAATTTTCCGCTAATAAAGTTAATTTCAGTCCTTAATTTACAATGAAAATAGCTTTGAAACAGCAGACACTATTTTGTGTCATAATCTTTTGAAAAACAAGAAAACCAAAACGCTTTTGCAAAAAAAGTTTTACAGATCAAACTTACTGATGAAATAAATATCAGGGATAAGATTTGACAAAATGGAAAATTCCAGAAAGTGGCTCTCATACCTGGGTTCCCCCTTCTTCTGGATCCAGAACCTCACAGATGTTATATTTCAGGAGGTTTACAGACTCTGTGCATCACCACAGCTATAAACCTACAAGTGTGGACACAATGTGGACTATTTCTATCTCCCTTTTGTGATTGCTTTACTTCTTTCAAGAAAATGTTATGGCTTTGGGAGATTTTACACAAAAAAAAACTAAAATCAGGGAAAAAATTACACGCCTGAAATATTTACCTTCAGTAGATTAATTCGATCAATGTCTAACTTGACGAGAATGAAACAATCATCTGGCAGGAAAACCTCTTCAATAAACTCAGACACCTGACACGAAAAAACACAATAGCGATCATAAAAAAAGTTAATTTTGAACAGTTAGAAAAGCTTACTGGTTTTTAAAGGAACATTACAGAATTGGTTTTTGCTAACAAAACAGTTGCTGGCAGTGTAAGCACTTTATGTAAGATATTGAGTCCAAACGTCAAGGACCCAAACTTTACATTTTACTGAAGATGTTACAAAGTTAGATCAGACACTTGAACCCCGAGGGCGCACTTGGGTTCCCTACATTTCTTTCATCGCTAAAATTCCATTCCACATTTCTGACACAAGTTTGAGACAGGATTCGAGCCCCCGGCTCACAAAGTAACCACGTTTGTCTCACCTCTCCAAGTCTAGTCTTCTCCATCCGTCCCTTGACCAGCCTAGCAAAGTCTGCATTGTCTTCAACATCAAGCAGGGCTGTGATGATGGGTGTGCTGATGTTCTTGGATGCGTTGATGATCTCTTTGATGCGGGGGACACCCAAGGTGATATGTGTAACCGTGGTTAAGGAAGAAAGTACCAAGGTCTTTAATTTGTTTTCAACAATTAATAAGAAAGTATTGTTTGAAGCTTTGCATGGTGTTGAAAAATAGGAAGGAAAAATAAATAAGTAGTAAACTTGCGGGTACAACCATAAGACGAGCAGAGTATACTGTTCGAAACGTCAAGACCACACCGGCTCTTTTCAGAGCCAACACTCTCACAAAAGAGATTTACACATGGTTGTACCCGCAAGTTTACTATTTATTTATAGTTCCTTCCAATTAATAAGAAGTAATTGAACAAAATGTTAATGGCACGTTAAAAATGGCAAAGGTTTTAACTTATAACCAACAGAAAATGGTAAGATGCTCGTAAACTAGTTAATACAAAAAATTGTTTTGGTAAAAGGATATTCATGGAGGCGACTCCGGCAAAGTGAAATGTCTTCAGGGTCATCTGGGTGCCTGGTTCCCCGATGCTCTGGGCACCAACCGCACCCACCGCTGTGCCTGGCTCAATACGCGCCCTCATATGCTTCAATCTGCACATGCTCAGAAACTCTCTCACCTGGGTCGGTGTGATTCGCTCGAGCTGGTACAAAACTAGAAAGATCAAAGGCCATGAGACTGACAGTAAAACTGAAACACTTTTTTTCACAACAAAAGGATAAGCATTATTGGATCGCAGAACTGTACTCGTATCAAAGGCATTGTCAGAAGGAATTAAAACTTTGCATGGTGGAGAACACAATCTAGTTAGGTTTGTGGTAACACCATGTAGGTGAAACTCTATCCGAGTTGTGGTGATTCTGAAAAGAACTGGTGGTGCATGATTTCAATATTTTGATCAGTATGTTCTGATCGTCCTCAGGAGAGAGATTTCATGTAAATGGTGATACCGCAAAACGTACTAGAAAGGCACTGTAAACATCAGGTGTTCTTTGAGTATGAATCCCGCTCTGGAACAACCTGAAACCTCTTGGCATTCATCGTAAAAATATGCAACAGCCATGAAAAGGTCGAAAATTGATTCCAGGGACCAGTTTGAGATTTTCATGTAACCATATAGAACTTTTTCTTTGAATGAATACTAAACTTTCACTTTTAAAACTTTGGTCTAATTTAAGGGTTTTGCTCGCATCATTCACATATTACAATACATGTGTGTAATTCCACCTGTCCAATTTAAAAAAGAAGAAGAATAAAACAAACAAAATAACTGAATCTTTTACCATTTCTCTCTGTCTGTACTTCACTCAGTCCACACATACTCCGACTGTTCCGAATGTTCTCACAAACTTTGTCGATGTAATTCCTGTAAAACCAAACAACCAATCAACATTAAAAAAGCTGACAAAACAAAAACGGGAGAGACTTTTTGATCCTCCTCTTCATCCAATACAGTAATCTCCTAGGGGTGGTCTGCAAGAACCCTCTCTCTCAACAGTTGGCTCGTAACAAAGCCAGTCTATTCCTTAAATCCTAACCCCTTTAAGGTGTTCTGGCCAAGAGCCTAGCTCTGAAGGTTCAGGCTAGGAGTCAAGCTCTGAAAGTTCTGGCCAGGAGCCTTGCTCTGAAGGTGTTCTGGCCAGGAGCCTTGCTCTGAAGGTGTTCTGGCCAGGAGCCTTGCTCTAAAAATGTTCTGGCCAGGAGCCTAGCTCTAAAAATGTTCTGGCCAGGAGCCTTGCTCTGAAGGTGTTCTGGCCAGGAGCCTTGCTCTAAAGGTGTTCTGGCCAGGAGCCTTGCTTTAGAGGTGTTCTGGCCAGGAGCCTTGTTCTAAAAATGTTCTGGCCAGGAGCCTTGCTCTAAAAATGTTCTGGCCAGGAGCCTTGCTCTGAAGGTATTCTGGCCAGAACCCTTGCTCTGAAGGTGTTCCGGCCAGCAAAAGTTCCAAGTCAATGAAACTACTTAACTCTGTCATAGCTCAACGAAACAAATGCTTGCGTTCTGACAAGATTTGTAATGAATCCTTTCAACAGTGTCGCATGCGGCTACTTTTTGCCATGCTCACCATTTTGGCAGTAATTTTGCATGTAAAAAACACATTTATAAAGCGGGAATGTTTCAAAATCCTTACTTGAGTTCTTGTCTGAAGTCTGGACTGCACATCGAAACTCTTTGGAGTTGATGATTTCATACGCTACAGATTGTAACGCCTCACTACTCATGGTAAATTCACCGCGGTCCGAGAACTTACTCTGTGTCAAAAATAGAAAAACTTACAAGTTAAGGTCTCACCTTCCTCGTATACTCACCCTCCCTCGTATAAACCCCTTCCCTCTTAACCCCGATGTGAAATAGCACCCTGTCAAGGTCAGCTGGTTTAACTTTAACTTCCATTATGGCTGGATCCACCCATTAGCATTTCATATCCCCTCCCACATGCCCCACCCTCCCCTTCCTTACCTGATGTGATGTAGCACTCTAAGTAGGATTTGAAGCTTTGCATGGTGGAGTATAACTAAGAGAGGTTTGCGGTAACACCATGTTAAAATCTTTTTTGATTAACTGTTGGATCTGAAGAACCAGTTGTTAAGACTCAACATTTCGATAAGTATGCTCTGATCGTCTTCAGGAGAATAAAGACTATCAGTTCTTTTCAGACCAACAGTTAATCAAAAAAGATTTTAACATGGTGTTACCGCAAACCTCTCTTAGTTATGTAGCACTCTATTGAGTCAGCTTGTTTATCTTTACTTCCCCATACCATTAGCCCTTTACATCTCTCCCTCGAGCCCCACCCTCCCCTTCCTTACCCTGATGTGGTGTAACACCCTATCAAAGTCAGCTTGTTTATCTTTAACTCCCCCGATACCATTAGCCCTTTACATTCCTCCCTCAGCCCCACCTCTCCCCTTCCTTACCCTGATGTGGTGTAGCACCCTATCAAAGTCAGCTGGTTTGTCTTTAGCTTCCATCATGGCTGGATCTAGTCCATCAGCTCCATATACAAACTGAATGATGTCACTCATTGAGTTACGCACAGTCAAGTCATAATGGGAACACAGATCTTCCAAAGACTGAAAAATAAATTGAAACAAATTAATTTGGGCAAAAATAAAATTACTGGCAGAACAGAGGTAGGTATTTACTGTTTAGTCTCATTTCAGAGGGCTCAATAGATGGCAGTATTTATCAGTTATTTTCAGAGCTGGGTATTGAAAGAGTTGCGACATAGAGGGACCAGTTTTCTCTGGTCACAGGGTTGCTGGACGCCATTTTCGGTCCAAATGCAGCACAACACAATGTGCAGTCTAGTCTGGCACCCTATATGGACATGTGTTTTTTGGACCAAAATGGCTTCTAATGGCAAGTTGTTGCAACTCTCTCAATAAACAGCTCTGGTTAAATCAATACAAGGGCTCAATAGGTGGCAGTATTTATCAGTTAGTCTCAATACAAAGGGCTCAATAGGTGGCAGTATTTATCAGTTAGTCTCAATACAAAGGGCTCAATAGGTGGCAGTATTTAACAGTTAGTCTCAATACAAAGGGCTCAATAGGTGGCAGTATTTATCAGTTAGTCTCAATACAAAGGGCTCAATAGGTGGCAGTATTTATCAGTTAGTCTCAATACAAAGGGCTCAATAGGTGGCAGTATTTATCAGTTAGTCTCAATACAAAGGGCTCAATAGGTGGCAGTATTTATCAGTTAGTCTCAATACAAAGGGCTCAATAGGTGGCAGTATTTATCAGTTAGTCTCAATACAAAGGGCTCAATAGGTGGCAGTATTTATCAGTTAGTCTCAATACAAAGGGCTCAATAGGTGGCAGTATTATCAGTAAGTCTCAATACAATGGGCTCAATAGGTGGTAGTATTTATCAGTTAGTCTCAATACAATGGGCTCAATATAGGTGGCAGTATTATCAGTAAGTCTCAATACAATGGGCTCAATAGGTGGTAGTATTTATCAGTTAGTCTCAATACAATGGGCTCAATAGGTGGCAGTATTATCAGTTAGTCTCAATACAATGGGCTCAATAGGTGGCAGTATTATCAGTTAGTCTCAATACAATGGGCTCAATGGGTGGCAGTATTTATCATTTAGTCTCAATACAAAGGGCTCAATAGGTGGCAGTATCTATCAGTTAGTCTCAATACAAAAGGCTCAATAGGGGGCAGTATTTATCAGTTAGTCTCAATACAAAGGGCTCAATAGGTGGCAGTATCTATCAGTTAGTCTCAATAAAAAAGGCTCAATAGGTGGCAGTATTTATCAGTTAGTCTCACTACAAAAGGCTCAATAGGTGGCAGTATTTATCAGCTAGTCTCAATACAAAGGGCTCAATAGGGGGCAGTATTTATCAGTTAGTCTCACTACAAAAGGCTCAATAGGTGGCAGTATTTATCAGCTAGTCTCAATACAAAGGGCTCAATAGGGGGCAGTATCTATCAGTTAGTCTCAATACAAAGGGCTCAATAGGTGGCAGTATTTATCAGTTAGTCTCAATACAAAGGGCTCAATAGGTGGCAGTATTATCAGTTAGTCTCAATAAAAAAGGCTCAATAGGTGGCAGTATTTATCAGTTAGTCTCACTAGAAAAGGCTCAATAGGTGGCAGTATTTATCAGTTAGTCTCACTAGAAAAGGCTCAATAGGTGGCAGTATTTATCAGTTAGTCTCAATACAAAGGGCTCAATAGGTGGCAGTATCTATCAGTTAGTCTCAATAAAAAAGGCTCAATAGGTGGCAGTATTTATCAGTTAGTCTCACTACAAAAGGCTCAATAGGTGGCAGTATTTATCAGCTAGTCTCAATACAAAAGGCTCAATAGGTGGCAGTATTTATCAGTTAGTCTCAATACAAAGGGCTCAATAGGTGGCAGTATTTATCAGTTAGTCTCAATACAAAGGGCTCAATAGGTGGCAGTATTTATCAGTTAGTCTCACTACAAAAGGCTCAATAGGTGGCAGTATTTATCAGTTAGTCTCAATACAAAGGGCTCAATAGGTGGCAGTATTTATCAGTTAGTCTCAATACAAAGGGCTCAATAGGTGGCAGTATTTATCAGCTAGTCTCAATACAAAGGGTTCACTAGGTGACAGTATTTATCAGTTAGTCTCACGACAAAAGGCTCAACAGGTGGCAGTATTTATCAGTTAGTATCACTACAAAAGGCTAAATAGGTGGCAGTATTTATCAGTTAGTCTCAATACAAAGGGCTCAACAGGTAGCAGTATTTACCTTGACTAGTCTTCTCTGCATGTACCCAGTCTCGGCAGTTTTAACAGCAGTATCCACCAGACCTGAATCAAAACACAAATTCAAATCCTTAGTTCTTCTCCAACAGTCCACTTAGCAAAATTTCACAGCAATGCTTACCAGAAGCAACAAAGCAATGCTTCCATTAACAGATAATTCTATAAGCATGGCACTTCATTCTAATTAGGTGTTACTTGAAAGCTCTTATTCTCAGCTGTTCGATGAGCAACTAAACCCAGCTTTGAGCTTTGGCAGGAAGTGCCTGGTTTTGACACGGAGTAATGTTTGTTTTCTATATTCTTTTCACACCAGGAAGGCAATTTCATGTATTCATTATGATGAATATAATATTAAAATTGGAGTTGGACTGTTCTCGACTCACCTTCTCTTCCGCCCATGGTGTGAAAGAAAAACTCAGTTGGCGTCAGACCAGTGTAGAAGCTATTCTTGACGAAACCTTTAGCTGCTGGGATTTTCGCTGAAAAGACAAATTCAAACAAACAGTTGGTGGCAGCAAACATACAAGAATTCCAGGCATGCGCACTTTATTTGAGAACAAATTTTACCCCATAAGTCTGCAGCCACCTGGAGCAATTTCCGCTGAATTCTGCGCATGCGATCACCATTCTTTGCTTACACGCTTCATGTGAGCGCAGAATTCCCTGCTTCCGTAAGCTTCTTTGCTTGCGGTAAGTAGAGCCATGAAATTGGGCCATACTGTCTCAAACATTCAGGCCCTGTCCACATTGGTGGGTTCACCAGTGGCTATGGCTAGTTTGCTGAAAACACCTATTCATCAACGTTACCGCTACAGCCAACAGCCGTAGCTGAAATCACTTGATTCAGACCTGGCCTTCGACATTGCAGCAAAATTGCAAATGATTTGTAAAACAAATCACACCCAGGTAGCCTATGGATTTTGTTTCCTGCAGCACTTAGAAAGGACTGAGTTTACAGTGCTTACCACACATCGGTGTAAATGTTTAAAAACAAAACAATTATCTTTTGTCCCTGATGTGACAGACACATCAGTATGATTCTAAATGCTCATGCTGGATTTAATACTTACAATGGCGTTTAAAATGAGGTAGAGCCCTGTCTTCAAATCCGTTGGGAATACGGTGACCGCTGATGGCCTGTTGACCGACGCAAGCAATCATCTGTGAAATGTTGATGAACGACCCTGAAAAAAAGAAGACAAAAAAGAAGAAGTCATTTACAGGTCTGGAATTTCATCTTTGAGAGGGCAATGCCATTTTCATTTTACAAAGGGCACTTCAATTGTCTATGTCCAAACAGATACATAAATACAATACAAATGAAGCATGAAGTCGAGGCTCTACACGCACAAGGCAGATCAATGCAAGTAGTGAATTGTACATGTGCATAGCACTCCAGCCCGGCAGACCTCCTGTAATTGCTACAGAAATGTGACGTCAGAGAGAAGGATCTATAGTTGTGAAGTAATTCCTCATTACCTTTGGATCCACAGACAGCCATGGTGAGTGGACTGTTACTTTTATGGAGTTCTTGTAAGCAAGCATTTCCAGCGTGGTCTCTGATCACAGATAGTTCCTTTAAAATCATTGCCTGTCAAGTTGAGACAAATAATTCAACTTAATAAACTAGAGTTAACTGGTAACCAAAAGGGAGCCAGGTGGTTTGACAGACCAAGGACACCCTTAGTTTGCTTTTACAAAACAAATTGAAACGTCAATAAAAAAAAAACGAAACAAGTCCACGCAGTGGCACAGTTAAGACAAGTCCTTGATTTAAATGGTCGATAAATGTTAATGCCTCTATATTCTAGGTCTCCACAGAGGAATTCTTAAAAAGAGGAATGCTCCACAAGGAATTTTATGTAGAAGTCTACGGGAGGGTAATAAGTACAGGGAAAAAGGAAATCAAAACAGATAGAAATATCTACATGAATGCATACTCAATCAGGGGTTAGGGGTTTGTCTTGGGAGGGGTCTTTGTGTTTGAGGGTGAGAGAATAGGAGGATGGAATAGATACTTTACCTCTAGTGTTTCTTCAGCCGTGCAGCCTGCTTGCGTCTGTAACTTCCCTTTCTCCAAGTCACTGATATATTCATCGCATTTGGTGTACCTGGAGCATAAACAACAAAGTGAACAGATTGTTTACTTCTAACATCAAGTACTAAACTACACAGGATACTTTCGCTTACTTTTTTCTTCTTTTTACTGTCGGCTTTGTTTCACCATTAAGGCAAGTTGGAAACGGATTTTAACATTGTTTTATGGTTAAACGTCCCATTCAGAGTGTAGTATAAACTGTAGGTCCCGTGTGTTGTGTAATGCACGTAAAAGAACCCAGTGCACTTATCAAAAAGAGAAGGGGTTTGCCCCGGTGTTCCTGGTTTGATTGGCTGCATATTGCGCCACAGCACCATGTAAACCCATTACCCGGTGCTTTGTAAAGGAATAGGTCTAATACTTCAAAACGTAGCTCAACAATACCTTGCAGGAAAATACTGAATGTTGAAGCGCCTTGAGCGTCACTGAGTGACGGATACGAGCGCTGTATAAGAAGCCATTATTATGATTAAGATGTATCCGAGTGAAGGGGTTGTGGGAGGAGCAAAGTGTTTGGACTCACCCTGCCTTAAGTAGATCCATCTTAGCAGTCACCAACCCTTCCCCTGGGGTGACATCTCCGATGCCGATAGAAAAACCGCGATTACCTACAAAGTGAAAAGGTATCTAGCGTCAAATCAAGAGATACATCCCACCACAGAGACACATAACAGATAGACAAAATATCCACAAGTATTTAAAGGTAGATTACAGGATTGGTAGAACTGACAAAAACAGTCGCAGACAGTGTTCATGTTTTGTGTGATCAACCATACATGAAATAACAAACTTGTGAAAATTTAGGCTTAATCTGTTGTGTGAGTCAGAAGAAAATAGTGACAATCCATGCACAAATTTCAGCATGTAATTGTAAACACTTTGCCCTTAACTTTGGTTGCAACAGCCAAAATCAGCTGTTGTGATTTTCTTAGGTTTTCAGTTTTCTCGAATATGAGTTCGTTTCAGAGGGAAGTATTTCACAGTAAAAATTGTTTCCAAGGCCAAACAAAATAACATGGTGTTTCCAGTTACCCGACCCTTCCTAGAAAAATCATGCAGACCCTAGAAAGTTTCACATTTGCAAATAAATAAAATAAATCTGATCCAACTCCAACATTTGTGAAAAAACTACCACAGGATTTAATTTTTTATAATATATTTTTCTCATTTTCCATTTTCGAAAAATAGCCTAAACATATTTCTAAAGTAGAAAAATCTTTCACAATCTTTCTTTTCACTTCTTCAGCAACGAGCTTGGTCGCGACCCGTAGACGCAATCCACCACACAATAACACACATGAAAACTGACTCCCAAAATGGAGCAACCAAGATATACTGTGGTGATGACACCAGGTGAACTGCGCTAATGGAGTCTCGCGGAGAAGTAGAAAGCACTGGACCAACAGCAGCAGGTATAAAGAACAGAACAAAACAGATACACAAAATTAAAGTGGGGCTACAAGGTCACATTTAGTTTTGTGATGCACTCAAATCCTAATAAATAAAGAGTTTGAGATCCTTATGTAAAGGGGAAAAAAAATACTAGTCTCTAACCTCACGTTAAAAATGATGTAAAATGCCACTGTGTTTGATACCCTTCAAGTGAATTTGTTGTTAAAAATCCAAAAACGCTCGATGACCTCACATTTCAAATATAATGGTCTGTACATTTTCGTAGAGAACTTTCAGTTAATTCCTGAATTCTGATGATATTCAATCAAAATGGCATTGAATTTGAGCTTCTGACTGGTTCTGAAATTCATCTTCGGAATGAACAGACCCATTTATTTTTGCTGTCCGATGACGTCATGTTTTAAACTTCACTCTGAAAGAGTATCACATAAAATGATAGTTTACATCATTTTAACACGAGGTTTGAGATTCGTAACTTTTCCCCCACTTTCGTGAGGACTCAGTCTATTAGAAAATGAGTGCATCACAAAACTCAATTTGTCCTTAGAGCCCCTCTCTGATTGGCTGTCACAACTTACTGAGGAAGTATGGACACAGCCTAGCCAATCGGCTCATAGCGTTGGCGGCGTAGGATTCCCCATAATCCCTCAGGAGGATGTAGAAGATGTTGTTCTTCGACCCGGAACCGAGGACACTCTTATCCATGGCTCCACACATCAGCTGACTATTGTGGATCACAACGTCTGATAACGAGAAACGTTGGGGAAAAAATAAATTAAAAATCACTTACATCATTACAATCATAAATACCCAAGACAGTTTACCATTCTGATTGGTCAAGAGGAGATCACGTTGCCGTGATTAATTGTGCAGTATGGACATGGTAAAAAGCGTTGTGCGAGTGTTGGCGTGCTAGGTAATGCGGGCGCTTATTTACCTGTACCGCAATCAATACATACTGGTACCCAATGTAAAATCTACCAGTATTCCGTGTACGCACAACCGTTAATTTTGGCTAGCAAATAAACTTGTTAAGCAAGATTTATGAAAGTGGGTTCAGCAGTCGGTTTCACTCAACTGCAAACTGCATAAGTCCACTTGTGCAAGATTTCTTGTTAGTGGTGCACAACCTACGCAATAAAGGTCCACAAGTGGACTTCCGTAGTTGCGTAACATTTCGTGAAATCGGCGGCTGGACTAAAAGATTGGAACTTACAGGAATCGTTGTAGCAGAGGTCCAACCCTTTGCCGCAATAATTCTTGGCTTTGCTTCGTAGATTCATAATAATTCCACAGGTGTCGTTGGGTTTGATGATGGTGCTGAAGATCTGCTTGCCAGTCCACAGACATCTCGGCTGGAAATAGACAATTACGACAACTAGATAATACTTTGTGGTTGTAAAGCTGTTTCTTAAAAAACAAAACATGAGAATTGTTTTAAAGAAAGTATGGGGGAGTCCAAAAGTAAAAAGAACACAGTAGACAAAAATAATAATTTGTTTAAAAGAATTCATGGAGCGCCTTATACAATCGCTCAAGGCACTTTACAATCAAAAATCAATCAAAAGCAAGAGGATAGATTTAATAGATAAAATCATTCATTAACCCTGACCACTCTGACCATTCAAAATCCAAGTGCATTTTGTTTGATTCTGTTGGACTGAGGGACTGCACCAGTAAACTGATCATGCTTTACATGGGATCAGGTATACCACCATAATCAGAGTCCAACAGTTTGGGTGTTGAGTTAATACTGTATGGTGGTGGACTGAGAACTGCCCAAAACCAATCATACTTTACATGGTATTGGGCAAACCACCATAAACAAAAGTCCAACAATTTGGATGTGGAGTTACTGTATGGTGTTGGATTTTTTTTAGAGTGAGGAAGGATCCTAGTAAATCACTCAAAGCAGTCAGAGTTAAAGAACTGTCAAATCGGCACAAAGACTGAATAAAACAGTTTTAAAAGACTTTAACAATTCATATAAAACAAGAGAAATTTAAACTGTCCAGAACAGCAGGTCACAGGACCAACATATACGCACCAACTGAAAACCAAGCAAGTAGTAAAATAGAAAATATTACAATTTGAAATGAGGGTTGGTCAATAAAAGTTGATCTAACATTTCACTTTCATAAAAAATGGATAAAACCCAAAGAGTATAAAGATTCGTATTTGACATTTGTTTTTTCTCAAACAAACAATTGTATATTCTCAAATAAAGAAACCTTTATTTAAAGGCAAGTACACGTTAGGTAATTGAAGCCTACTGATTGTGTTAATCCTATATAAATGTAGGTACATACAATAAAAGTAACCTGTGAAAATTTCACTAAAAAAACCAGAGCGAATATTTCCATGCAGGAAGAATATTCCCCATAGGAATACACAGTCTAAGAAGCGTTTCTGACAGAAACGCTTCTCAGATTCAAATTTTGGGGGATAAAAAGTGATATATTTTTCATAGTACTTCGAAGTTAAAAGTTTCTCAAAATTCATTATACTACCCAAAGCTGCTGTACTTCTTACCAAGTACGTTTTTGTTGCCATTCATTTTCAGAGTCATTACCAAACGTGTACTGTGCCTTTAAGCAGTTTTGTGCTAACTATAAACTCAAATTTATCCTTTTATAGTTAGTTGGTTACCTTGAGAATAGCTGGGGCGGGAAGTTTAATGGATAGGTTCTCATCAGCCTGGGAGAGCATACTGGCAATAATCTGACATGCTCTGCTCCGATCAAAGAACACATCCTTCTGAGTCAACAGGTATGACCCTAAATGACAAAACAAAAATACTATTTACAAGACCACTTAAATTTTACACACAATTTTGTTGGGTTTGATGATAATGCTGAAGCTCTGCTTGCCTGGGAGACCTCGGGAGACTGCTTAAAAACGTTCTTCCCGAGGCTCCCGAAAGGCTCCCAAGATGGCATCGGCTGAAGACGACCTCTTGCATTCTAGTACTTCTTATACTTCTACTTATAATCTGACCAGGGCCTTTCTGGTGCATTAACTGAACAAGTGACATATTTACAACTTTATCAGCTTAAATTTGAAAAAAAAAAAAAACAAAATGCCCAGTTGTATAAATGCAAAATGTGGAAAAGGTCTCCAATTGTGACTCTAGCAGAGTCTTTCACAAACACTATGAAAGAAAGACTCTGCCAGGGTTATTACATCAGACCATTCCCTCATTACTGAACATCAAATTTTGATGAAAAATCGGTGACGTAAATTTACACATTTTTGAGGAATTTTATACTAATTTTCTACAGGGAGAAAATGCAGTGTTCTACGAGATTTGATTCTTACCTGTGATGAAGTCTTGTATAGCAGCAATCAGTGGCTCGCCATTTCTTGGTGTGACCAAATTAGACTTGACCTATGACACGAAAATATTTACAAAACTGAAATTGACTTATACACTAATCGACACCATCTGGAACCTATAATTTATAACTACTTTAGGATTGAGGAATTAAGCTGATCTGTTGTATAAGTATGGGCGCCTTTAAGAGTAGCTTAATCCAATAAGAGTAAAACTATCTGTGAGTAACTTAAGTCCATGGTATGAGTGCCTTTGTGAGTAACTTAAACCAAGGTAAGTAAAAGTATCTGAGCATAAACTTGCATCCATAAGTACGAGTGCCTTTGTGAGTAACTTAAACCAATGTGAGTAAAACTATCTGTGAGTAACTTACACCCATTGGTATGAGCACCTTTGTGAGTAACTTAAACCAATGTGACTAAAACTATCTGTGAGTAACTTACACCCATTGGTATGAGCACCTTTGTGAGTAACTTAAACCAATGTGACTAAAACTATCTGTGAGTAACTTATGTCAATGTGAGTAAAACTATCTGAGTTTAAGCTTTATACACTCATGAGTATGAGTGCCTTTGTGAGTAACTTAAACCAATGTGAGTAAAACTATCTGTGAGTAACTTACACCCATTGGTATGAGCACCTTTGTGACTAGCTTAAACCAATAAGAGTAAGACTGTCTGTGAGTAACTTAAGTCCATGGGTATTAGTGCCTTTGTGAGTAACCTAAACCAATGTGAGTAAAACTATCTGTGAGTAACTTACACCCATGAGTATGAGCACCTTTGTGACTAGCTTAAACCAATCAGAGTAAGACTGTCTGTGAGTAACTTAAGTCCATGGGTATTAGTGCCTTTGTGAGTAACATAAACCAATGTGAGTAAAACTATCTGTGAGTAACTTACACCCATGAGTATGAGCACCTTTGTGAGTAACTTAAACCATTGTGAGTAAAACTATCTGTGAGTAACTTACACCCATGAGTGTGAGCGCCTCAGCTTTAGCCTCTTCAGTCTGTGGTAGATGTAGATTCATCTCATCTCCATCAAAGTCAGCATTGTACGGAGTACAGACGCACTCATTGAAGCGGAATGTCCGATGGGGCTTGACACGAGCCTGCATGGAAAAGCAAAGTTTGGGTTAACTTTTAAAAACTACCCTAAACTTTTCGAAAAGGAATCACTGGTTTGACTGATTTTGATGGATTGGGTTTCTCAAGGCATGAAGTATTGCGTGAAAAAAGGGGGATTTGGGTGATCATATGCTGAAGTGTGCAGGGATTTAGGGTAAACACAAAAATATCTATCTCTGACAAACAAACGGTTGAAATCGAAACCTTAATGCCGTTTCCCCTTCTCTTTTCTGTCAAACTTGATTACAAAACATGTCAGACCTATGACAACACATTTTTACAAAAGAGCCACAGAGCCTGGCCTGGCACAGTTTGTACCCAGCTCATTGGAGGAAAAACATAAAATAATTTTTGGTTGAACAAAATAAAAATTGCCTAGAGCGAGTCTTGAACCTACGACATCCAGATTAACATGCCGGCGCTTACCAACTGAGCTATCTAGCCCAAATGTTTGCGTTTTTTTTATTTTGTCAATATATTTGTGTGGTGGTGCCATTCAGAAACCATTCAACCAGTATGACCAGTGTAGTATCTTCCATCCCAGGAATTGCCGTGGAATGCACAAGGTGACTATTTTTGTGAACAAAGTGATGTGGTTTATGTGAGGACAAAAGTGAAAAACTTGACTTACAAAGTGAGCCATTATGCTGAGTTTATGAAGGGAAGGCTGACGATTGAACAAGACGATGTCTCCGTCCATCAAGTGCCTCTCAACTGTATCGCCATACTTTAAAAAAGAAAAGAGGGAGGAAAAATATCAAAATGATGCCATGATTGTATTTATTTTTCCGTTGTCAATGCATGATACTTTAGGGCTTGTCTTTAAATTCCTCATTATCCTCACAATAAGTCGCAGTTCTTAATTCCTACCGACGCAAACTACTTTTTCCACTAAATTTTATGGTCAAAGAGCCTTCAACTTCATTGCACCTTCGTTATGGAATGACTTGCCACTTCATATTCGCGCCAAGCTGGCTCTCTTCTGATTTTCAAGGGACTTTTAAAAACTCATTTGTTTGAATCTTTAGTTGTGTAACTTGCTTTTATATTCATTTCATTGTTTTTATGTTTTGTGTTGCGCATAGAGGCTTCTGCATTATGCGCTATATAAATATCTCGTATTATCTCTCGTATTATTATACAGCGCTATATCACACCCAAAGTAACATTTAATTTGGTTTCAACATATTTTGTTCCCTCGTGGGAACACAAATAGTTTTTTCAAAGTTGTTACCTTTAATTCTAGAGCTGTCTTTTGCCTGTTTCCATACTTCAGAAATCTGAAAAAAACAAAAGTTAATATAGAAAAGTAAAAAACAAAGGAAAACAAACTTCAGAAAGCCAAACTTTATGAATGTTTCCACATACTCTTATCCAAGACAAGGTTTTCAAAATTCTGAGAGAAAATACTTTTAAATAATTGTATATGAGCACCAGTCCAAACCAAGCCTCACTTTGATTTCCATAGATTAGTATACTACAAATCCAAGATGGCTGCTAAGACATACCTCTTATTGTTGGTGTGTCTTTGCTGGATGAAGTTTGCACCTGGGTGGATATCACAGCCATTGATGACCAACTTCCGCATCAAACTCATATTGGCTTTCGTAACCTAAGTAAATCATCAAATTATTCTCATACAATTATTAACAATAATTATACATTTGTTCAACTGATATTATTGCATAGGGGGTTTACAAAAAACATGATTTTGTTTTTGCTATGAACCAGAAACACCAGGGTAAACCCCTACTATTCAAGCAAACTTAATAATCACTGCAGCTTGGAAGCCTGAAACCGCATCAAAAAAGATAAAAAAATTACGGTATTTGTAAAATGACCTGCCTGGCCAGGATTTGAACCCCACACTGAGACAATGAAAATGAAATTGAAAAAATTACCTTTTCTGGATACGTTAATACCTTGGCTACATGTATAGGTACTGCAACCTACAAACAAGAACAGAAAAAACCTTAACATTAGGTTTTCACAACATTGCAGGGTTGAATTTATCTAAAAAAATCTTCTGAAACTTTAGAATTCAAGATGGCCGGTCCATTACCTCATCAATTCTGAGGTTAGGGTCCGGTGAGATGACGGTTCGGCTGGAGAAGTCGACTCTCTTTCCAGACAAGTTCCCACGGAATCGACCTTGTTTGCCCTTTAACCTTTGACAGAAGCCTCTCGTTGCTTTCTTGGGCTAAAAAGTAAGAAAAGCAGAAAAAGTGAAACATCATGAACTGAAGACCATGTAACCTGAGACATCAGATGTTTACAAAAGAGCCTGGACTTCTCACAGGCACAATTTGTACACAGCTCAATGGAAAAAAAAAAACCCAAACTTGCATTTTATGGAGAGTTAAGATTTGTATTAACTACAATTCTTGGTTTTTATGTGGTAATTATGAACCACATTGTGACATTTCTCATATGACAAGTGTAGCGTCTTGCCTGCCAGGAAACACCCTGGATTGTACAAGAACACTCTTTTTGTTAACAAGGTGATGTGGTCTATAAGGTATTCTAATTATGCCAACACAACCAATAGTCAATCTTTTTGAAATAATTTTACATTACTTTTTGTCATATCGTTAACTGTGATTTCACATCAGCTTGCTCCGTACAGGGCGCCCTCTTGAGCCAACAATCTATCTTCTGAAACACAATGAGTTAAACTGTCTTTCTTCTCTGAGAAACTAATTTACTGGTTTTTCTTTATACCTGCATATTGATTGGAATTCCTGATGTTTCACTGTTGATATACAAAGCACACTGGAGTTGCAAGAAGTCCCAATCTTCCTGTCAGAAAAAATACAAAACAAAAACAAAAATAGGGAAAAGTGGAGAATATTTGTAATCAAAGTTGAGGTTTACCAGGTGGTATCTTGCCCAGCCCTTCACCTCAGCCGGTCCCAGTTCCAAAACCAACCTGATACTGAGGGTTTTCTCTTTTTAAGATTTTCCTCCCACATCTACAACACACAAGTTTCAGACCTACAAGTTTCAGGGCCAGTCTAAAAGATGGCACTGTTACGATACAAAATAAAGAAGATTGGAGAGCATATTACACCCAAGGCCAACTTGCCAACAGGGCCCAATTTCATAGAGCTGCTAAGCACAAAAATTTGCTTAGCATGAAATTTCTTCCTTGATAAAAACAGGGTTACCAACCAAATTTCCATGTGTTGCATATTGCTTGTTACTGGTATTCAGCTGTTGTTTGCTTATCCTGAAAATCACGTGGAAATTTGGTTGGTAATCCTGTTTTTATCAATGAAGAAATTTCATGCTAAGCAAATTTTTGTGCTTAGCAGCTCTATGAAATTGGGCCCTGGTGACCTCAATCCTCCAATATCTTTCCCTCCTATGTCACTTCACACCAACATGTTTGGACTCGGTAAGATTTGAATTGCAATAACCTAATAAATGCAAAAAAGTAGTTAATGGCCTCACGTTTCGATACTAGCCAGGTCTTTCTCAAAGACTAAAAACTCTCAGAGATAGAGGATGCTAAAAGAGAAGAAGCTACTCTAGATAATTGGTTAGATGGTTTTTATAAAGGAAGTTCTAAAAACAGTTATAATTTTTTTTAACAGAGTGATATTGTACATAAGGTCTTATATCTTGACTTCATGTAGGAGCTTCCTTACCATAATCATGGACATCTTAGCACCAGCTTGTTGATGTTTCTTGATTACATCGTTCAGGAAGATGATTTCTGTTAGTTTGACTGTCAGATCATCTTCATTTCTAAAATCAAAAATATCAGGTATAAATATTTATTACAACTAAGTTTATTTGAAGTGCAATTACAAATTGGAGGGTCTAGTACAGAATGAAGGGACTACGCACATTAGGGGTCAGTCAAAATTATCAATTTTTAATAGAATTATTTTTTTTCCCCAAAATGTGTGTGGATAGGTCAAAGAAAATAATGGAAATCAAAATTTGTTTTCCAATAAAAAAAAAAACATCAAGAGAAAAATACTAGGGCAAACCCCTTCGATTGTTGAAAATTGTCCTGGGTTCTTTTTAATGCATTACACAACACAAGGGGACCTACGGCTTTACGTCCTATCTGAAGGACGAAACAATGATGGTTAAGTGTCTTGCTTAAGGACACAAGTGTCAAGACCGGGGACTCGAACCCACACTCTGCAGATCAGAAACATCAGAGCTTGTATTCAGTTTGCTTGACCACTCTGCCACGACACGACATTTAAACACATTGATCATTCTGAATGGTCCCTAAAGTGGACATTGAAAAACAAAAGGGGCACTCTACGTTAGAAAAAAACAACAACATCCAAACACAAATAAGTCACCTGCCGCTTCCCAGGTTGTATCGGAATTTTAGGTGTGATCCCTGGCTACACGCCAGTTAACGGTTGTATGGCTTCTGACTGGCACCCCCGAACAAAAATAATGACAAAATAGACAGACTGCCAACATAGGGCTAGAATGCTCAGTTGGTAGAGAGCTGGCACGTTAACCCGGAGGTTGTTGGTTCAAATCCCGCTAAAGTAAATTTTTCTTTGTTCAACCCAAAATTAAGTCACCTTTATGGAAGAAAATTGTGAGTTTCTGAGAAGCTTCTAACTTACGTTCCTGACTTGAGTTCGGAGATGACGGAGGGTCTAATACACAGAGGTGGAACCAGTAGCCGGGTCAAGATTAAATCTTGTGGACGACTGCTGTCACTTTCCATTACCAACAACGGAATATCCTGAAGAGGAAAAAAAATAACCCCTGTCTCATAACAATAATATAAATAATAATAACTAGTTCTTATATAGCGCATTTCACAATAACTGCGATTTACATTAGTGCCCTGGTCATTGGGCCAATAGCATTCTTGTAATCTTTCTCAGCTCCCTGGGGAGTATACAGCCCTATGCTGCCGTGGCGCTCCAAAGGCTTTTTCATACACAATATTAACCTCTACCCTCGCAGGTACCCATTTATACCCCTAGGTGAAGAGAAGCAATTATAGTAAAGCATCTTGCTCAAGGACACAAGTGTCATGACCGGGATTCGAACCCACACCCCTATGACTCGACCACCAGAACTTGAATCCGATGCTCTAAACCACTCGGCCATGACACCCTACAATACAACTCAGTCATTTATTTCCCTCTTAAAGGTGATCCCTCTCCTGCTGCTTCCCAGGTTGTATAATAAAACGTGGGTGTGATCTCTGGTTATATGTGGCAGTCACTGGTTGAACGGCTTAAGCCTGGCACCCCCAAACAAAAATATTGACAAAATAGGGAGACCGCAAACATCAGGGCTAGATCATATGGCTCAGTTTGTATAGCGCCGGCACGTCAATCTGGAGGTTGCAGGTTAAACTCCCGCCCTAGTAAATTTGTTTTCTTTCACCCAAAAGTTAACTTAAATTTAGCCAGTCAGTTTCCCTTGTTGTTTGTTACTTGATATTTATTTATTTTCCCCACAAACTATTTGCTCAAAAGGTCAATTGCTGTTTTGTGATGCACTTTTTTCCCCATAAATAGAGTCCCTATTCAATCTAAACATGAGTTAAGAGACCTTTAATTGTTTTCCTTTTATACCTAAGTAATCTGTCTATTGAAAATTGAGTGCATCCAAAAACTGAATTTGACCTTGGAGCCCTTCTTCAGAAAACAATGACGAGGTCCTCCTTTCAAAACTGATTTTTGAATATGAACCAAATGGTGGATTCACTTTGTCCGATGGATATTTTCTACCCTGTCACTCAACAACCATGTTCAGTGTCGAATATTCAACTCATAAGAGTGACAGCTAAATCTGTGATTGACATTTCCGAGGGAGAGTCAAGTTAAATCCATCACAGATTCAGAGATCTGGGCCCGATTTCACAGAGCACTAAGATTCATCTTAAGATGAGTTGTCAATATCGCCATAGCGATTTGTATTGGGACATCACACTTTGCTCAGCAGTTAGGATTGATACACAGTTACGATCAATCTTATCTCCTTTTGAAATCTGCCCCCGTTGTCGGAAGTTTTTTTTTTATCTGCCCCAAGTTGTCTGAAGGATTTTTTGATCTGCCCCCGTTGTCTGAAGGATTTTTTTATCTGCCCCCGTTGTCTGAAGGATTTTTTTATCTGCCCCCGTCGTCTGAAGGATTTTTTTGATCTGCCCCCGTTGTCTGAAGGATTTTTTGATCTGCCCCCGTTGTCTGAAGGATTTTTTTATCTGCCCCCGTTGTCTGAAGGATTTTTTTATCTGCCCCCGTTGTCTGAAGGATTTTTTTTATCTGCCCCCATTGTCTGAAGTTTTTTTTTAACTGCCCCATGTTGTCTGAAGGATTTTATATTTTACTTGTTACGTTGAAATCTGCTACAGAGAGTAACAGATTTCAACATATCAAGTTACAACATTCATCAATAAAATTTGGATTTGTTACATGCGTCCAATGTAACGTGAATCACACAGGAAGTATAACTGATAAACATGAAACACACTGTCTCTTTATTACTATCTTGATTTTACCTCTTGTGGAATTCTCTTGAACAGGTTAAAAACAGTTAGTGGATTCAAGCATTCCTGTCAGAAATCAGATCAGAAAAATCAACCAACAATGATTTTAAATACATTATAATAATAATAATACTTTCGGAGGCTAATCATCCAGCTGAGAAGCTGAATTGCAAAGGACTCGGCTACAACATGCTTGAGCCGCAGGCATGCAAGGGCGCCTTTGGCAGCAAGCTACATCGACCCATTATTTGACCACAAAGCACAGCCTGAGATCGAAAGTGGAGATTCGGATGTAAAAGAGCTATAGCCTATACAAGAACTGCGTTTTATTATTATTTTCAGATGCATTCACCACATGATATCATAATTGCAAGCTGGAATAATTGATCTATCCTTCGAAACCACAGCGGATGATATTAATAATAAATGATCAAACAGTAGGAGGGTTTAAATGCATTATACAAATACATGAAACATTATTGTCAAATATCTAATCAGCGCATAATTCAGCCATTGAAACGTGTTTCAACATGGACATGCAGGCTTATGCTGGAAATAATTTGAGTCGATTATAATTTTACAAAATTCAATTAAACACAAATTTAAAGGCAGGTAATTTTATCTATTTTATTTTTGATATACTTTGTAGGTGATTTAAAAAACAAACAAACAAACAACAAATGATTCAGCTCAAAGTATTTTCAGTATAAGCCTGCATGTCGATTAAAAAGTTACAGTCATTAAAAAACCTGCTAACATGGAGGTAGAAAAGTGGTCCACTTCAATGTGTTTCTTGGTAAACTTGCTTAAAATGTTTTTATTTATCATTTAGTTGTAACGTCAACATTTTTACAATTTGTTGTAAATATAGCGATCACAAAATTAGTCTTCAACCCTAAGGTTTTGAAAAACTAGCTACACTTCTGCCGTTGATGGCATTCGTCCAAGTGACAATACTTTGACGTCATTTGTGGGATGTTGCTTTGTTATTGCAAGAAAGATGCTATGCAAAACGGAGCTCCCATAAATGACGTATCACAAGTGATGACGTAACCAAAGCAGGGTATTCAAAATTATATTTTTGTTTACAATTAAAATCTGTTAAATCTTATGTGAACTCAATTTCCTTAATGATTGAACAAATTTTAAAACTAATTTCAGCTGCCAATTTCAAGCTGGTCTTCAAAGGCTAGCTCAGTGGTCTGGTGGTGAATGTGTTTGCTCTATCAATCACAAGGCCACGGCTCCCAAGTGTACTTTGGAAGCTTGTGGATTTTGTCCTTCTTTAGGTTATTAAATTGCTATATAGCCACACATTGGAGAAATTGAGGTTTATTTTGTTCAATCAGCGTGACCTTCGAGGGAATCTACCATATTGTGGTTTTTATTGTCTTGCCCAGTGAATCAATCATCGTTAAAGATATGTCCATATGGTCTGATGAACTCAACAACGGCTTTTACATTGTATGTTATTCTGTGCGATGTAAACAATTTGGCAACCTCCCATCAAGCTGGCAATAATTAATCTTTCTGACAGTAGCATTGCTAATTGAGATTGCAATAGTACACAGTTTTTACATAGCCATTTATCTCAGGGCGTCTCAAAGCGTTCATTATTTTGCAATTTGTATAGAGAGCTGTTCTGACTTATTGGGCCCAATTCAGATACAGATATTTCTCTGGAGGACTGTTACTAGCATGAGCTTTATAATCAGGAAGATTTTTTAGACTCTATCGATAACTCCGAATCCGGTACTCTGTTTTCAAAGGCAGGGTCATAGATTGGTAAATACTCAAAAAATTAATGAACATAAAAACTTACTCGGTGAGAAGCAATGCAGCTGTTGATAGTATGAACTATTTTGAGAAAGGATTCCCTTCGAAGTAATATGGTTTGGAAAATTTTCCACGAAAACAAATTTGAATCTGGAAAATGATTCACCTCATATTTCTGAGGGTTGGTGTTCATTCGTGATTGCTTTGGCCAGAGATGTGGTTGGTACCCAATGTCACCTCAATAAATGTGGATAGATTCGACGTTCCTGGAAAATACCGAGCAATTTTGTTGCTGTTTTCTCAGTAAGTAGACACTGTATTCAGTTGAAACTTTCACATAAGACTTTTCTGGAGGTATTTTTCTTTATAATTTTGCCTGTAAATTAGCATTATGTTGACAAAAACTAATATATTACCCTACCTTTAAAGGGTGTGTACAACATTGGTAAGATTGAACATATAAATGTTCACAAATTGGCACAAAACTTACACGGTATAAAGATGGTCATGGTGGAAATCTTGCTTGAAATGCCATAGTTTTTAGGAAATGAGTAAAACAATTAGTCTTTATCTCGTGTATCCAAAACCCGATATTTGAAAACAGTGAAAACATATGATGGGGTTTTTCACTATTTTGTCATAACTCCAAAGACCGATTGAGCTTAACATTTCACAGGTTTGTTATTTCATGTATATGTTGGGTCACATAAAGTGCGGATACTGGTCTTTGAAAATTACCAATGTTGTACATGTGTTTTAAGTATGCCTGATGCATGAGATTACACCAACTCCCTTACCTGAGCTTTGGACAGGAGTGGTTCAATGTCTTTATTATGTTTCTTAGCTGTATCAAGATCCGCTTGGAGTTGAACCAGGACTGACTCTCTCCCTCGTCGAGTACTCTTGTACTTCTCATGGACGATCTTCAAGGTGCCACACTTCTTGACCTGACCTGCAATGAATATTCATGAAGGGAATCTTATTAACATACTAGACTTCACCAGTCTTTAGAACTTTTTAGTTATAATATAATCGCTTGCCTTTGTATTAATCTAAATATATTACAACTTAAATTTTTTTTTAAACCCAAGCTTTTTGTTCGGGTGTCATACAATCAAGCTGCCATTACTTTTGTTGTGTTCCCTGGGTGCAGTACTAATAATAGCATTCATTCCCTTGATATCCTAAAAGGGGCCAGGGGTCGATTTCACAAAACTCTTCCTAACTTAGGACTAGTCCTAGGCAATGCTAAGAGATAGAACTAGTCCTAAGTTAGGACCAGTACTTAGGACTAGTCCTATCTCTTAGCATTGCCTAGGACTAGTCCTAAGTTAGGAAGAGTTTTGTGAAATCGACCCCAGACAATTTTTTCCTCCAAGCCTCATTATGGTTACACTGGTTGAGATTGCACAACAACAAATTGCTGTTCAATGTGAAAAGTTATTTCCAAGCATTAAAAAACACCCACAAAGCTATACTTTTTAACTATTTTTTTTTTATAGAAACAGGACTCGGGAAAGTACAGGGCATAACACACATCAGTGTATAGGTAAAAACAAAATCATTGTTAATTATCCCCCTGCAACGGTACCCACTGCTAAAATACAGGACTCAAACTACCTCTAGCAACCAGGCTAGCTCGGTAGTCGAGTAAGAAGACATCTTCTCTCGCATGGCAAAGGTCGTGGGTTCGAATCCCACCAGAGTAATATCCCTGTCGATTTTCATTCACAGGTATCAGGGGGAAAGTACTAAGTATACAGTGCTATACACACATCAGTGTATGGGTAAAAACACAGTAATAAAGGAAAGCAAGAGTGTCGTGTTGACAAACACAAATGTCCTGCTGAGATTAATATCATTTTTCTTGAGTTATCACTTGCACAGAATTTCTTTTGTTTTCAAAATGACCTTGACATCCGACTCCGGGGGTCCCGAGTCAGACCGGTAGGCTTCTGGAGGATCCCAAGACCAGTCCACACACCAAGTTTGGAGTTGATATACTAAGTCCTTGTTGAGTTATCGCTCGGACAATTCTATTTTTTTAGCCATAATGACCTAGACATTTGGCCAAGAGGGTCCAAAAACAATAGGCTTCTGGAGGATTTAAATCGAACAATGATTGCATACACTCACACACACGTAGAAGAACAAGGCAACTACATGCCCCTTCGGCTTCCTCAGTGGGGCATATTTAACAATTTTTTCAGAGCTTTTGGTACTAGCATCAAATTGTATTTTCCCTCACCGTTAAACATTCCACATTTCAGGCAGTTCTGCTGTTTGCGACACTTCTCGTTAATCTTCTTCCTCAACCCTTTACGCTGAAGGTAAGTCAACGTTGGCCTCCTCAGGGCATCAAGGAATGACTGTCGTTCTGATTGAGCAAGAAGACAACTCCCACAGCCCTGGAGATTTATAAAAGAGACGGCAATCAAAGTTAGTCACCTTTACTTGTGGGGTTTTAAATACTATTTCCTTCACTTTGACAATATCTGAGATAGAAATATTTCTCTGGAAGATCAGTAATGGTATGAATTTTATAATCATTAATTATTCAATTCGCAGAAGGTTGTGGCCAAGCGGTTAAGAGCACTGGACTCAAGCTCTGGTGTTGCTGATCAGCAGAGTGTGGGCTCAAGTCTTGGTCATGGCTGTGTCCTTGAGCAAAATACTTAATACTTTGTCCTTCGTATGGGACATTCAGTCGTAGGTCCCATGTATTGGTAGTGCACGTAAAAGAACCACGACCACTTATCGTGGAAGAGTAGTGGTTAACCCTGGTGTTTCTGGCTCACTTGGCAAGCTCCCTTGTTCACAGGTTTCCTCAGGCTTGCGAGCAACAGTGATTAAGTTAACACTTATGAGGCATCCTTGATTTCATTACCAAATATGTGACATGCTCTTTATTGATCAAAATCAATCTTCCTGATTTCAAATTATGAAAGAGTAGACATCAAGGATGGAAAAAGGGGGTTTCAATTTTTTATTTTTTTTGGAAAAGATTCCCCCCCCCAACATGGAAGAGCAAATTAAGTGAAATGGCATAGCGCAACGTAAGGGCCTTTGTTGCAGAGTGGGTAACATATATAATACAATCAGTTAGCATTCAAGTGAAAGTAATTTTTGTTTCTTTCTAGAAAATTGAAAATCTGGAAGCCCGACTTTTTACAGAAATAGAATGAGGGGGTACTGATGAATGCAAATTAATGACATTTTGAAGGTTGTGGATGCTGGTGAGGATGGCTGAAATTTGACTTCTACAGGCCTCAATCTAATGCTCGTACTTAGCAGAAAAGGTCAGTTATAGTAGCAGAAAACTGTAAGTGTTACCGTAAATGTATTTTGAGGTTTAGCACGAAAGATTTGCCTCTGTGCACGCCTGCTTCATGTTGACTAAGCATTTTTGCTTGTATACACCTTAGTGCACACATTTTGGTGCTTATTCTGAAAAGCAGGGAATGGTGACCATAAGCAAGGAGTTTCGCAGTAAGCAGAACCATGAAAATTGGCCTGGAGCTCCATACTGCTCCAGGAAAAGTTGGAAATGGGGCGAGTCTCAAACAAATACATACATCACATTGTTGTGCTAAGCGTGGTTTTTCAATGCTCAGCAAACTTTTGAGATTAAACAGAGCATTGAAATTGGCTCGTAAATGATGTACAGCAGTGACATGGTTTGGATATGTGAATTAAGCTGTGATACTGTCTGTATGTTCCTCGATGAACCTTACCTTACAAATACATTGTAGAATACTGATAATTGACCTGAAATATCCAATATGGAATACGGGTAATTCAAGATCAACGTAACCATAGTGACCAAGGCAGTCTGCTAACGGCTTGTGGCAAGTCAGACATGGGTTGTCTTTTTCACTTGTTCCCTGAAAAGACCAAACAAACAAAGTCAAGTAAAATGAAGAGGTCCTTAGTCTTTGACAGAGAATATGAAATGTTGAAATGTGAGGCAGGTACACTTTTTCAATTAATTCCAGAGGTCATTTGGGTTGGTAAGCAGTCTGCAACAACTTTTGTTTAGTTACGCTGAGGTGCAACAAAACAATGCCCAATTCTATTTTGAAAGCTGCCAACATATTGACTTGTAAAGGCTGAGTGAAATAAGAGCTACACAAGATGAGGGGGGGGTGTTTACAAAGGGAAAAAGGAATTCAAGGGGAGTGTATCAGGGAAGTACAAGGTAGGTAAGAATAGTCAAAGTGAAGTAGTGCCTTGGAAGAAAATGGATGAATACCTTTTTTCCAAGCGAATATTAATTTCAATTCAATTTTACTTTTTCATTACTGTTTACAAATAAACATTCAAATTCAGTTACACACTATACAAAATATTGACTGCTTCTAATGCTATGGTTAAAACTACGACCGATGTGATCCTTGGCGGGTTTTATTTTCCCCCAAGTCGAAGCCTCAGGAAAATAGAACGCTCTGGGAATCAACAAGGAAATTCTAGTTTTAACCATAGCACTAGTAAAAGCAGTCAATATTTGTATTATAAAAACCCCAAACATTGTGCCTAGAGGTCTAAGTACCAAGAAGCTGCTGTTGCTATGGATATAGTACACTGATGCTATGGCACAATACATTTGGTTGCCACAGGTAAAGTACATTGTTTGCTGCCTGTATACAGTAGTGCGTCGTGTTCGTGCGACTTTCTATTTCTGGTAAAAATTAAACATATCAAGTGACGTTCTATAAACCCTCCCAAAAAGCAGAATCTTTGAAAGGGGTGTTAATTAATTACTATAAAGAGACTTTATACTGTAAGTTTATTGATTGCGCTAGAGAAAGGTGAACAAACATGTTTTACTTACCATGCGATGGTCTAGTACCCCATACGGTATAGGTGTTCTTGTAGCATTATCTGGCTGATACAGATTCTTACTGACAACATGGATATGAGCCTGTTGACGGATCTGTTCTGGGGACATCAACCCAAAACAAACCTTGCTTCTGTTCATGGGAAAAATTTATTTTGTAATAGTTATTAATTCAAAATTTTGTTGCCCTCACTGATAGACGCATTTTGGTATGAATCTATGAATGAGGATTTGGCTGAAGCAGAGGTGACCAAAGTTGTGATAATTGACCCTTGATCTACCTGACAGGCTTAGTCCGCAGGGATTTGTGAACCATGGGTAGATATTTTGCCCACTTTTTAAAACCGTTTTATAAACTATTTCAAATGTACCCAATTGTACAGTCGTGCTCACACTTATCACAGAGCAAGGAAGTGGTATGTAATACTAAATTTGCAATAAAAGGCCAATTTAAATCTGCAAATGAAGTAGAAAACAAAAGAAAAAAGGAGAAAAAAACCAAGATATTCAAACATTGCAGATCTTGTCGCAACAAGAGTTTGATCTCGGCCGGGACTACTACTCTTGCTTATTTATTAGTGGATTGAGGAGACTTCTCCAATTCTCGACCGCAATCGAATCGTGCTGAGGCCTTTTCTTAAATTTGTATTATGTTTTTTTAAACCTTCTTTTATTATTAAAACAAACTTCCTTTATAATAAAATGAACTATAAAATCAAAATTGTCTCATTCCCATCTCATGAATACGTGCGAAGTAATAATAACACATTGTTGGCGCAGAACAAGACCAACATTTGTCCCGGTAAACTTTTCAAGTCCCAAAAAACATATTGTTTACTGAAAGAAAGTTTACTGAACGTTTTGACTTGTTGAAGTTGAACGCATTTCAGTTTTCACCTGTTTTCTGCTGCAATTTTTAAACAAGATTACCAACTTACATTTTTTTGGCCACGTCTGTCTCTCTGAATTGTTCTTTCACCATGTTGCTTTATTGTTTATCTCACAACACATGAAAAACCAATGAAAGACGATGATTTATTGTGCTAAATGAGACAGTTTCACAGTTCCTAAGGGGGCTGCCATGTTTTTTTGGAACTCAGTTGGTAACACGTAAAGTCTTTGATTTGTACAAGCTTTTAGGGTACCAGCGAAGTAAAACTAACCCAGTCTGGTGCCCATCAACTGAAACCGTACAAAATACGTTCGAGAGTGAGGGGTTTTATACACGTTTTTATCAGGTAAAATATTGCACACACAAAATATAGGATGATCGTGCGTGAACTCTTCATACGTTTATGGATTGCACGCGTCATTGACCACCATAGTTGATGTAAAACGATGGAAAAGTGCACGCGTGTACGCACTACCCACGGCCGGCTCTCAGCCAATGATAGCTCTTCACGCGTACACAATTCATCAAAGATGGTGGTCAATGACGCGTATTGCAATCCATCATAGAGCTGCTTAAGCAGAAAATATTGCTTAACAATTTTCTGCTTAGCAGAAATGAGCAGGATACCAGTCACGAATTGTACATGTACATTGTACGTGTACGCGTGACATGGTAGCTTGGCTGGTAACCTTATTCTGGTTAGCATAGTTTTGTTATGCTTAGTTACTTTTTGTGCTTTTAGCAGCTCTATGAAATTGGGCCCACGGCGGTCCAGTAACATCATAATAAAACTATATAGTCATTTGTACGCGTTGGTGTCAAGACAATGGCAATCGTCTATAGATCTTTTTTTTCGCCCTTCACAGTTGAATTGTAAAAATGTTAACGCTAATGACGATGACATTCTGTAGCTCTTACAAATACCACGCTCACTTCTAACAAAAAATAATATTTTTCTTTCATCATACCGATGATGCTGTCAAAAACTAATGCCTTAGCAATATTAATCAGTATGAGCATTTGGTGCCAGGATAACAGCCTCCTAAACTATTGTATTCATTTTAACCTCATGAAAAATGACATCCATCCATAAAAATTAGAGGTAGCCGTTAATGGGAGGCACTTATCGTTCCCTTGGAACTTATTTTAACCGCTCATGAAAAATGACATCCATCCATTAAAATTAGAGATAGCCGTCAACGGGAGGCACTTATCGTTCCCTTGGAACTTATCACCTCTCCGAAATTGAAATAATATGTTATTCAATGACATAATTAACGAAAAGAACGACAATTGTTACGTAAATAACAAGCCTATAATTGGGTATTTTATTATTGTATATTTTGAACCGTGATTCTATGTAATTTACGCAAGAGTCTTGAAAACTAAACAGTTTTCAGCAAACTCGGGCGGTGTAGGGACTTAAAGGGACATTACAGAATTGGTAAAAAATATACTTTTGATCACAGATTTACATAAAACTTACACGGTCTAATGATGATGATAGTAGAAAACATCCCTTGAAATATTTTTGTCTGAAATGCCATAGATGAGAAATGAATAAACTAATTTTCCGATTGGAGTTTATCGCTCAGTGAGCGTTTTATTCATTTGTTGAATCTATATGATTTCATGCAAATGTGTAATCGGTTTTTCACTGTTTTCTCGTGGCCCAGATGGCCTTACACTGCCAGCAACTTTGTTGTTAGCAAAAACCAATTCTGTAAGTTTCCTTTAAGCGTTAAATAGAAAAGTCGCCGCCTAAAAAAGAAAAGTTGCTGCTTGAAAAAGTCGCCACCGAAAAAAAAGGTTGTCGCCTCAAAAAGAGTCGCCAAGTCAAATAAGAAAGTGTTGCTGCGTGGACACACACTCAAAGGATGAAATTTAACACGAATGATAAAAAAGCACCTGTGCAAACTCGGGCGCTCTAGACGTCTTGCATGAGTGCCTAGCCTGGCTTCCTATTAGCCAATGCCTTTGGGGGTATTTTTCTTGACATAATTTGAAGTATAGATTTCTTGTCCTTCCGCTTAGCCGCGGGAGATTTATTTTGGGCGAATCCTTCCTCCATGGTTCGAGCTCGATTAAGCAATCAACTGAAGCGCAAGGTAACGTAACAGCCAGAGAACGATTGTTTATATAAGAGTTCTAAAAAATAATTCAGTTTGAAAATTTGTATTGGAAAGGGCACAAAGAAACAGAAAAGATAAAACCATGGAGCAATAAATTGCTCCATGATAAAACTACTCCCCCTAGACACCAACAAAAAACAACAACGAAAACAAACACGACGAATAAATCGGAATCATTTTGTTAACTTGTTTGTTCAGCCACTGAAAGCACTGTGAGCAGAAGGTAGGGTCATAGATTTGTTTTTGTCAACGTAATGCTAATTTAAAGGCAAAATTATAAAGAAAGGTACCCCAGGCCAATAACAAGTCAGATGTGAAAGTTTCAACTGAATACAGTGTCTACTTGCTGAGAAAATAGCAAAAAGCTGTCACGGTATTTTCACACGAACGTCAAATCCATCCACGTTTAGCGACCAGGGTCCAATTATTGCATTGCTCTGCTTACCATAAGCAAAGAATAAGCGCTCACGGAAGCAGGGAATTCCGCACTTACGTGAGTGTATTTCACGGGTAAGCAGGAGTTTCTGTTTCATCGCGTGCGTACTCCACCTTAAGCCCGGTTCATACTTCATGCGAATGCGAATGCGAAGCGAATATTGACGTCACAACTCTGTTTCGCTGCAAATAATTCGCAAGAGTTGAGCACAGCTCAACTGCTGCGAACTATTCGTTGCGAATTTGTGACGTCAATATTCGCTTCGCATTCGCATTCGCAGGAAGTATGAACCGGGCTTAAGGCATTCTTCGCTTACACAGCTAGTGCAGAAATTTGGCGCTTGCACAGTATAAGCAGAGATAAGTGATCGCAAGCGCAGAATTTGGCAGTAAGCAGAGCCATGAAATTGGGCCACGGTGACAGCGGGTACCAACCGCATCTCTGGCCGAAGCACTCGCGAACGGACACCAACCCTCAGAAATCTGACATGAATCAGAGTTCCAGATTAAAATATGTTTTTTTTTAACAATATTATCTAACCATACTTCGAAGGGAATCCTTTCTCAAAATAGTTCATCTATGTCAATCAACAGCTGCAGTGCTTTTCACTAAGTAAGTTTTTATGATCATTAGTTTTTGGCGTTCTATGACCTTAACTTTAAGAGGTACTTTTCAATAGTAGGTAGGCCTACAGGGTTGGCATCGACAAAAAAATGATTAGTTTCACAATGTCTGGATCCAAATCTCAAGTGTCTGAGGAAATCGCATTAAGCCCGGTTCATACTTCCTGCGAATGCGAATACGAAGCGAATGTTGACGTCACAAATTCGCAACGGATAATTCGCAGGGGTTGAGCTGTGCTCAACTCTTGCGAATATTCGCAGCGAAAACAGAGACGTCAAATTCACGTCCAATTCGCTTCGCATTCGCAGGAAGTATGAACCGGGCTTTAGACGGAGACACCTAAAAAAAAGAAGAAAACAAAATTAGAAGTATACAGCAGTCCAATACCATACACACACAAAGTTTATAAAATCCATCCAGTAACATATCGTTTGGCATAAGCCGAACGACCATATTCGTTTTTTCGCGTCTCCAAGCAGTTCGTCAATCGTTTTTTTTGTGTGTGGTTCTTTTTATTCTTTCAGACTTGTTTCAGTGGTGTCGGTCGAGGCCAATGCGGGGGGGGGGGGGGTGGATATAGATCATTCTCATATTGCACATCGCGCGTGCGCTTCAACACTAAAGATGGCAAAATAAGGGAACGTCGCACCTTTTTGTATTTTATTGTGGCTGGTGGTGGTGTGACGCATACGCGTACGTTTGCGCTATGGCGTTGGCCAACCAAAAGTGTCTGTGCGCATGCGTGATTATAATTAGTATATTTTGTGGGAAAGTCTATCTTTCAATTCCCGTTTAAAAGTAAAAAACATGCATATGGTTTTCGAGGCATTGCATGGTGAGGTATATCAATAAAAAAAATATGCAGTCTATAACAAACCCTTTAAACTTGAAATCATTTTGATGACAAGCAGTCCGGGACCATTAAGCTCATGTTTTATTTGAGTTCCACGGAAGGAGGTTTTGAAGGCAGGCGTCGTAACCACGTCCCGTTGTTTCGAGACGATCCATTAGCTTTTACCAGGAACTCCTACGGTTTGTAATTGCATCAAACACACAGATGGGACAGCTGGACATTATCTATATGCGATCACGATTTACTTCACTCCAAAACAAGGACATCAATGACATTATCAAATGTATCCTTGCGCCTGGATACACTTCATAGATGCAAGAAGGTTGTTATATTCCTCATTTTATAAAAATGTCAAAACTCCGAGTGAGTGGTTACTATTTTCGACTGAGCAAGCCTCCAGGCTTCAAGGACAAAAAGCTTGCATATTTTTTGGTTTTAGTTTTGTACATCGTTAATTTTTCTTCTTCTGATAAGCTTGTGATGTGGCTGACCGTATAGGCAAGATGGCGAACAAGGTCAGCATTGTTTCTGCCACTGAAGAGTTCGGCATCAGTATTTAAAAATGCCTGGCCCGGTTTTTGCCGAAATGTGTATATCATATTTATATATATACTTAGAGCACTTCTTTGAACGAAGTTTGACAGATGATGTTTTTTAAAAACGAAAAACATACAACAACCTCGCATTTGCCAAGGATAATGCACAACTTACACACGTAACTTGCAAAAGTATTTTTTACGCGGCTGATAGACGTTATATAATGTTGGGATCCCCACAATAAGTAATTTTTTTGTTTTTTATTAACTACCGTTTTCATTGATGGATGTTGTTTTTATGCAATACCTAATTAATTAAAAGTTTATAAATTTCTCTAATCTATAAAAAAAAAACTATTTCAAATTTTGAAATCTTAATTTTCGGGTCAAATCCTCTGGAAATCGGAACCAGATCTTTATGTGGCAGGGAAATTAACATAACAACAACCAAGTATTTAACCAACTTACCAACTGACCGACTAACCAACAAGCCAACCAACCACGCATAACCAACCATGCAATCAACCACCCAACCCACCCACTAACCAAGCAAGCAAGCAAGCAAGCAAACAACCAACCAACAAACCAACCAACCAACCAACAAACAAATCAACAAACCATGCAAACAACCAACCAATTAATCATCAACAGACCAACATAACAAACAAAAACAGCCCCAAAAGGGGAGGGCTGGGAACAAAACGTACGAGGAACATTATACAGGCCATAAGAAAAACTCAAAGTTTCAATTTACCTTTTTTGGTGAAACCACTGAAGTCATACATTTCTAACGCTCATCAAATCTATTTCAAGATACGCTATTTGATTCAAACCCTCACCTCCAATATGATCGGAAATCAAATCACCTTGTGACAGAAGAAGGAAAACACCACTTAATAATAGTTCAGTCAAATTCACCTTAATTTGAGAGCTTTCAAATTTGACACGTATAAAGTTCATTGATGAAAACGTACGCATAAGACTGTCAAAAAACCACTCTCAATCCGTTTTATTTTGAAATTAACACAGTTCTCCCCCTAAAACCGTAAAAGACGAGTAAATGATAAACATTTTACTGATGCCGTGGACAATAAAATGCCGTTTGAATAGAATTCCTGAATTCACAACAAGTTTCAGTAGATGCTGAATTCCAGAGAATTATGTCAGTATCTGATCCACTTCACTAATGGATATCTGGACCGCAAAGTGCGTGAGTTTGTTTTCCTTCGCGTGTAAAAGCAATGTACCAGAGACAAAAGTGGTGCCCCAAACGGTCCAATACTCGCGAGACTTGCACGAGACTTGCATAGTTCGAAGCTGTTGAACGGGACTATCGATAGACTATGGCTTTTGACACTGAGGCGCAGATTGAAAATCTTTTTTGATCAAATCGTATTTTTTCCCTGTCTCTGTTGTATTGAATCTCATTCTTTTCCCTGATTGGACAGCAAGCTATATGGTAACGAAATTTTATGTTTATATTGTACACACCCAAAAAAGATAAATTATAATATATGAAATTTTACTACAAAGGAACGACTGGGTCTCCTTGGTCACGGAGAGCAAAATTTGGTGAACAAAGAAGGAGACAAACAAAAAACCATCTCAGTAAGTAAAACGAGGGCACAAGAAGTGTAGTATGCCAAATCCCAGAGAATTATCTCAGTATCTGACCCTTTTCACTGAATGGATTTCTGAAGTAATAGACTGTGCAAGTCTCGCGCGTATTCGAACATTCGGACCCGTGAATGTGCGTGGGTTTGTTTCCTTCACGCATTATAGCAATGTACCAGGGGCAGAGGAAATGGGGCCGACGACAGACGTCGAGAACTATACACCAGAGACAGGCTTCTCTGGCTGAGAGAGGTTTGAATGTGAAAATAGCATTAAAATGTTCCCCCATTGGATGTGATTAGCACAATTATCCAGAATAGTTACACATAGGGGACGCGACGAGTTAAATGTACGCTTTGCCCTTAAATGTACGCTTTGTCCTTCGGATGGGACATTAACCCGTATATAAAGTCACGTCTACTTTGGGCGATAGTGCACGTTGTATAACTCTGAACACTTATCGTGGAAGATAACCCCGATGATTCTGGTTAGGCCAACAAAATAAAGGGTTCTGTTTCCGGTTCCCAGACCGACCCTAGTTTTTAAACCGCGACCCTAAACTTTTTATTCGGCCTTTAAAAAAAACGGGGGGAAACGGGGAAAAAAAAAAAAAAAAACATATTTTACCTTGAAGAAAATGTCTGACTTTTACCAATGTACCATGTTTTAGGCAACATTTGAAATAAAAACCAGAACATATCAAGAAGAATTTACAGATATCTCCGTGATTTGAGCCTGCGATGTCCAACGACTCGACTACGAGCGAAAAATACCCACAATTCAATTCGCACGTGTGTACACGGCGCTGTATGAAGCACATTCCACGGGTTTGCGCAATCTGCATATTGAGCACACTTTTGCAAAAACGGCCGCTTGAACTGCCAATCTAAAGAACGCAAACTGAAGATTGCGCTCAATTTGCAAGGTCGGGCAGATTAACTGCCAAATCAGCAGAGCGCAAACTGCAGTTTGCGCGCAATTTTGCCTAATTCTTTGTGCAAATTCGTTGATTGCGCTCAACACATGAACGATCGTGTATCGTCAATCGTATCGGAATAAAAAAAAATAGCAAAATAATTTTTTTTTCGACCTACCGACCCTATTTTTAAATGACATGTAATCGGAAACAGAACACTTTTTTGGGCCTTAACATAGCAAGCATCCTCGTTTACAAGTTTCTTCGGGATTGCGAGTCACGGTGATTAAAATCACCAATGAGGCATCCTTGGTTTCATTACCAAAAGTATATAATAAAAATAATAACAATGGTGGTGCTATAGTACTACTCACTGATGTAATTGTTGGGCTCCTTAACCGCCCGAGTTGGCGCTTTAATGCGACTCTATTATCACGTTTACACGTCCCCAATATAAAGACCCCAGTTGTTGGCTCCTCCAATTTAATAATAAAATAATATGGACTAAAAACAGTCAACGAATCTTTTAGTTTTCTATTTTGGCCTGCGCCTGCATAGGCTACTACTACTAGTAGACATTCAAAATTCTAAATTAAAATGATTAACCGAATAACCGATTTTGAAGATGACACTCTGTTAATGCAATAAAAAGCAAAACAAGTGTACAATTAATAACTGGAAATTCGGTAGTTCGTTATTAACAGAATTCCAAGCTGCATTGTTTAATACATAAACTGTTAATGTTCCTTGCAATTTTTTCACATCTACCGAGCTACCGGACACTTTCAAAACATGGGAGGTCGTATTATTCAGAATGCACTGCTCTTTGGTCTGCTACTGAAGATGAAAGCAATCGATTTTGATGGACTACGTGGAGTCCGAGGTGATGTGGCCACTCACCGGGACACAGCAGGACGTCGACCCGTGTACATCGGTGGATTCTTCCCGATCGAGACGCCATATTTCGCTTCACTCCCGTCCACTGTAGAAACGGCCATAACTCACGTGAATAATTTGACGGGAATTCTGGACGGTTTCGAGCTAAAAATGCGATGGAATTGGACACAGGTAAGAGTTTTTGGTTTAAAAGTGTTAATCGTTTTTAAACAGCATTTCTACTTTCATATGTTAATTTGTTTGTGTGAAAATATAAAATGAACAGACGAATTTTACTCGACCAGGTTTTGTACTCTCGGTAATTACGTGCCAATTATCTGTCTACGAGCAACAATTATCTTGGGAAATGTGCCTGAGGTAGGGTTTTTTCTCACAGTACATTCAGACTATAAAGTATACAATTATGAGCAAATGCTTTCGTCAGAATAAATTACCTTCAACAAAACAGTTGTTGTAACCAACATTTTCAGATACAATTTGGGGCAAAAGAAAATACGGTGTCTACCAAAAACGATGCAGTGAATGATAGGCGGTGAATGTTAAGAAGGCCGTTAACGAAAATAATCCTCGCATATCAACCATGTCACGGCTGCTAATTCATTGAAGTGCTTTTTCTGGCGTGAAAATCGATGTCATTAATTCATTGGTGCGGGAACAGCAATGGGTGGATCATGGAAATGTGAATAATTCATAATAGTAGGCCTATTCAAACTTTATAGAGCGTTTTTTTTCCTTCTCAGTATAACCACGACCAGTTCAAAGACTGAATATGGAGACAATGGATCAATCTCATTCATAGTTATAGAACACGGGATAAACAAAAATTGTACATGAAAAAGTAGCTGGAAATTTCTGTCTAGTTTTTATAAAATATATAATAGGCCTATACATTTTAGATGCTCTCTTCTTATAATTATCCAATAATAATACACCATCAGGTTACTATTAACTCTATTTTCGTAGACGCTCCATCCGTATCTTTTGTTTACAACAAAGCAATATACAAGGTGAAACTGCTGCTTGAGTAAATATAGCTTGCATTTCGTTATTGCCCAGAGCTTGACCTCAATAGACTGTGTAAGAGAGCGTACGAGCTTTCGCGAGAATCTGGACTTCCGTGCACCTCGAATAGAAGCTACAGCGTGTATTGTTGCAATTATCTTTTGGAAAAAACCCTCGTATATTGATGTTTTAATTTCATCCATAGAATATTGTTTTGAACACACACACACACAAATTGTAAACATTTTCGTAAATCTTGGAAAATTATTGTTTTTAAAAGCTGACCTTAATTTACGCTTTACATCAATAACATGCAATTAAATGCAATCGTCGTGATCCTTGACGCACACACGCATGCAAACTCAAGTCTGAGATCACGGTTATGAATCTGCATCAGCCACCCCCCCCCCCCCACCACCCCACCCCCCGCAGATTGGCTGGTACACTCTTTTACTTGCAATCTCAGACTTGGCCCTCTTGAAAGGGTTCATTTATTCACAACTGAAATTTAACACTGATACCAGAGAGATAGCCAATCAGGAAGCCACACACCCCGTTGGCCAAGTCTATTACCAACAGGTTACAATAACGTCAGTTTTCTTTTGGTACACATGTTCATAGTGCTTCGTACATTATGGAATTTCAAATGTACCGTCAAAATTATACAATGTCTTATAATAATATGAAAAAACAATATCAAATTCGTACTTGACGAAATACCGTGATAATAATAATAATACTGAGTTCTTATACAGAGCTTTATCACACCAGTTGGCGTCTCAAAGCGCTCAGTATTTTTTTCCCTGCAAGGTATGCGGAGCTATGTTATGAAGTATAAGACCTGTTCCTTTACATAGCACCACGTAATGGTTTACAAGGTGCTTTGGCGCAATATGCTGCCGATCAAACCAGGAACACCGGGGCAAACCCCTTCTCTTTACGATAAGTATAACTGGGTTCTTTTTTCTTGCAAGGTTTTTGAATATTTATTTTGAATTTAAAAAACCAGAATCGCTTTGGGATTTTTTTATTCGAAAGCTGCATTAACGAGCAATGGCATGATTTAATAACAATAAATGTGCATCAATATTGTATTTCTGTACCTATTATACCGTGGTATAAATGGTTAAATTTGAATATTCATTTTATCGAATGCTTTTTCGATTCTGACCAATCAGAATGTTCCGTCCACTTTTAGACTAATGCCATAGGGTGTGTACAAACCGATGAAAAGATTCCCAAATCTGTGATCGAATGTTAATTTCGGGGATAATCCACAAGAGGGCGCTATTTCGAGCGCTCCTGTATTGGCTATTACTATTAGATAGACCTAACCCACAATCACAGACTTGGAACCAAGTCTATAACACTGCCGAATTCGACACCATCAATTCGGACACGACCTCATACAGTAAAGTGCGCATTTTAGGCAACGCAGCGTTTACACGCTTAACATCATTTTTACGTGCAATTTGACCCCCAAAATAGCGATCTTGACATTAGACAATATAGATCTGCCCTTTTGATTGATTCAAAAATATGTTGCGAAGCTTCTATTGAACCAGAATGTTGATGAAATTCATTACGGATGAAGTTATAAGATAAAGTATTAGATGAAGTGTGACATTGAGAAACTTTTGGCTGGTTTAACTGTCATACGAAAAAGAGAATTTCTGCGAACATTTTAACCCAAGCACGTCTATTTTACGCTCCTCTTTGACGAACGTTATTTCTGTAAAATCTCCAGGGCAAACCCGCAAACGCTCTACGGATTCTAAACGACTTTGTTCAGGATGGTCCGCCTGTCTCGATTACTTGGGGCCCGATGTTTTCCAGTGTGGCTGTGGTAGTCAACGAAGTGTTACCACGTTATAATATCGTGCAGGTAGGATCTTAAACCATCTCGACTCCTGAGGAGTAGGCAGCACCGCCTGTCACCTTGCATTGCATTTATTAGCCAATGAATCGCTGAAGCAATCTGTACTCAAAGGCTCCCTTCACACGATGATTTCACGCACGTCCCTGGTCAAATTTAACGTACGTCCGACAATGTTTGAGAAGATTTCACTAGAGACCTTACGTCGCACTTTTGCCGAGCCGAACTCAAATGTTTTCAGTTCGATTTGACACGGCAAGAGCGCGACGTTTGTCACCGTGTCGTGCCGCTACCGTGTAGCACGGCAGGGCTTGCCGTGCTACACGGCAGTGCCGAACTTAAATAAAAGGTTTGCGCTAAACGTCGCTCTTTTGTCGAATTTAATTCCTAATTTTACAACTGTTTGAGTTCGACACGACAAACGTGCGACGTTTTAATAGCGCAGGGACAGTCCAAACATTGTTGTCCTTTACACGAAGTGCAATTTGTAAAACTTGTCAACCATACTTAAATTAAGCAAGGTGCTAAATTGTTGTCGTGTGAAGAGGGCTTTATACGCCCATTTATTCACAGGAAATGAGAAGCGATCAATCAAGAAATAGTCTCATTAAAAGTACATTGCGACAAGATCAGAAATCAGGGCGTGCGATGGAGTGCCGAAGGATTTAAATCTGTCCAGACGGGGCAGCGGCATCAACAGACAGAATCATTTAAGTTTAAATACATTTATGAGGCAATGATACTTTGAATGTGACTCATATCCAGTACGAGGGGTGCATAATTATATTAATATAATTATGTTATATAGGGGTTTTAACGTCAAGTTCAGTTCTGTGATGCACCTATTTTCCAATAGATAGAGTCCTCATGAAAGTCAGGAAAACAATTACAAGTCTCTAACCTCACGTTAAAATGGAGCAAAATTTCCTTTGATCTGATACTCTTTCACAGCGAAATTTGAAACGTGACTTCATCAAACAACAACAACAAATGGGTCTGTATATACAATACACAGATAATTCTTGTTGTGTCGGTAAAAATTTCAAATCCGATGCTATTTCGAATGAATGTCATGAAATTCAGAAATGTCTTAAAATTTCTCCGTAGTAAAACGTACATCCCATATTTGAAATGTGACGTCAGCGAACGTTTTTGGCTTTTGACAAAAATTGCACTTGAAGGGACACCAAACACAATTGCATTTTAATGTGAGGTTAGAAGCTTTTAAGTTTTCCCTCCATTTCCATAAAGATTATATCTAAGTTTTCCCTCCATTTTCATAAAAACTCTACCTATTGGAAAATGAGTGGATCACAAATTTGACCTTGGAGCCCCCCTTTAGTATTTCAAGCTCTTGTGATTAATTGCATTACAGACTGTTATCGCCTCTTCGACTACACTCAAAGACCGCTCTCGCTACCCACTGACCGTTCAAGTTTCCATTGACGAAGATCTGTTGAATCCAGGGAGAGTTTCGTTCGTAAAACGTATGGGATGGAAGAGGGTGGCCTTGATATTTGAAGACAACGAGTATTTCAGACAGGTATGAAGCTAGCCCCGACTGCCACAGGTCTTCTTGTCGTAATTATTATTAATCGCCAAATGTAGAAAGTGAAAGCGTAGGTGTCCAAATGACAGGTCATGAGCAAGTTCGAGTGAGTGACTAGACTTACCAGAAACCATAGAGCATAGGGAGATTGACAAGATCGACTGTGCACTGGAGCAAGGTCGATCTAGTAAATTCGAGAGCTACGTCACACTGTTTCTGGTTAGTCTAGTCACTCTAGTCGCCCACCCGAACTTGCCCCATGCTGTTGGCTTTCATGGTTTCGGTGCAAGAGCATTAACCATTACATGTAGTGGTACAGTAATTATACGAGGTGCCGTCTGTCAATTGAATGTCTAGAGCATTTTTGACATGTTTTTACAATGGTTTATAACAAAAAGATGTCAACCAAGTATTGCCAAAGTTCTGTTTATGGCTTACTTACCAGTAAGTAAGACTTTATGCGTTTTAAACACTATTGTGAACCATGAGTTACATTTGCCCATATAATTGTTTTTAGATCCAGGATCACTGTCATTGTCCACAAACCCTAAGTCGACAAACATTGTCATCGTCTGTAAACCATCTAATGAACATCCAAGAACCGTCATGGTTATAAGCAATGGTTATGGCGCATTGCCTACGTTTGTGGTTTACAAATCATGAACATGCATTAAATTTCGAAATCATGATTTATAAACCATGTACATTTAATCGTCATGAGATATTGTTTATAAGTCATGGTGAATAGACCATCAACATTTGATCATCATCAAATATGGTTTGTAAAACATCGCCATAAAAGTGAATCATCATAGAGCATGAACATTGAACCGTCATAAAAACATGGTTTTATAAATCACTGTTTATAAACCATGAAAATTAAAGCATCTTTCAAAACGCGGTTTATAAACCATGAAAAACTGTGTGTTCACAAATCATGGTTTGTAAACCACACAAACTGAAAATGAGTTCACCCAACCTCCTTCCCATTCGAATTGGTTTCCCCATCATCCGCACAAATCAATGGTCACATTGATGTCCGCATTCTCACAGGGCAGGGCCTCCTTGTCAACCATGATGAAAATCTGTGATGGTGCCCCGGTAGGTCCCAGGTAAAAGAGGTACGGCTGTGTCATATCTTGTCCTCGTAGCTCTTTGGTCTCTTTGGTATGCTGCTCATTTAGTACCAACCTGAAAAAGAAATGAAATAATAGGCCCACTTTTAAATGAAGGCCAGAGAACACCGTTTGGAAATTTGATATTATTACAGCGTAATGTCAGCAGAAAAACTTAAGCTGAAAATATTGGAGTTAAAAAAAAACAAAAAAACATTCAAACGAAATTTAGAGCCACTCAACTCATGGCCTAGTCATTTTTATTTCAATCAGAATAAAACGTTTGTCACCATCCTTTGTGAAGTGTCCCGATAATAATCTGTTGCTGCAAGTATTACTTTTCACTTTTTAAAGATATTTTTAATACATTTCATTGAATTATATGTATGGAGACCCGATCTTCGTTAAAGACAGCCATGGCCCTGCACTTATACGGCTGGGAGTAGCATGTTACTACTATAGTAACAACGTCCACGAAGACGAGTCCACTCGACTATAGAGGGCGTGGCAACTGCCGCTTCGACCACATGCGGCTTGACCCATCCCCACTTTCACAACATTTGACACCATTAAGTGTTAACATTGTGTCTGTGAACGACAGCGAGGGTCTTCATATTATTTTTCGAAAATTTAATGATGAAGTTTTGTGCTTGATTCTTGTAGAACATGGCGAAGTTGACGGAGTTGTTGAAGATGAATAATATCACCGTCTTGGCTACGGAGGCGGTGACTAATGCCGACCGGCCCGATGAGCAGATCGAAAGCTTGCGGGTGCGTCAAAATCTTATTGCTGTTTGTTGGTTGGTTGTTCGGAGTGTTTGTTTTTTGCTTTGCTTTTGGTCGCGTTTTAAAGCATAGTTTCTCCTTTGAGTTTCTCCTTTTAACAAAAAATTTCAGGATCCCAAAATAATTGTTTGTGACTAAGGGTTAAGTTTTGTTTATCTTTACCACAAATGCTGGTCCTAGCTCATCGGTTTCATATGACAAATGATTCCCTTTCCAAGTATCTTCAGCAAGTATCTTCTTAAATAACATTGATTTGTTTTCTATAAATTAAATATCATTTCCTTAGACAAAAAAAATCTTCCGATGAGCAAATTATTGATAAGCAACCTTGGGTTTTGTAATTTTCAATTGAAGACTGTAGAGATTGTTTTAATATTTTAAAAGCATTGCTAGAGATGCGTCAGTAGGCCTACTAGCCAAATCTCAAAATTTGCATTTTGTCAACTCACGAAATTGAGTTGTCAATACAATAATCCCTTCATAGGTTTACCAACAATTTTAATCCGGCATACGGATTAAGGTATCAGGTGGATCGAAAGGTTTAAATCAAAAAGAAGTTTCAAGGGGTCGTGCAACAATATGTTTCATTTTAATAGCCGAGAAAACACAACTTTTATAACCAATCTATCGTGCTATTATCGCACGTATAATTCGAACAACCTGATATGATTCCCATCACATTTTCATCCTGCTTGTGGTATCACGTAATTCCACGGTAAGCCACGCCCACTTCACACAAACTCTGGGTTTCACCAGACGCCGATATGCGAGCTATAGTTTGTTTTTGATAATTTGTGCAAGGCAAGTTCACTAGCTTGTGACTTTTTCATAAAACGTCCTTCAAAGTCTTCTCAGAATTAAAAGCTTCTGTCACAAGAAATGCTTTTTAGCGATGAAATGGGTAATTTTTGGTAAAATGATATACAGCAATCGTGTGTGTGTGTGTGTCAGCTTTGGAGCAGGAAGTAGCGACATCTTTGGGCATGTAGCAAATACTAGATACCCACGCAAAATCGCTCACTTTAACTTTGGAATAATGCACGAGCCTTCAAGGTTATTTTGTTTGCGTTTAAGGTAACTTTAATCCTCGTTTCAAACAAACCAGGAAGAATAATATCTTATTATCTATATATCTACCGAGACCTTCGAAGAAAGCAATGGTGAGTCAATACAAAATATAAGCGTGGCACCGGTCGGACATAATGTAACAGAGCGACGGGCTGAGATAGTTCCATATTCAGAAACTGGAAACCTTAATTAATTTTCTGCATGACAGGATAACACATGGAATTGACTATATTCGTAAGACTCGTAAAGTCAATGAGCACAATTTTAGAAGCTTAAAATAAATCTACACGACAAACAAGGGTTTATATTTTAACCTCAGCAGCATTACAAAGACTTTCTTAAATATAATAAGCTTTCGTTTAATCCTGAGGGAAAGAGCCATGAAATTATTTTTTAGACGAAACCCCGACAATTAATTTCAAAATTGCAGGAGCATAGGGTCATAGGTTGGTTTATGTCAACGTATATCACTGTGCTGATTTTTAAGCACAATTTTGGTGAAAGATAAAAGTCGCATTTGAAAGTTTCAGCTGAATACAGTGTCTATTTGCCGAGAAAACAGCAAAAAAACCTGCCACGGTATTTTCACATGAACGTTGAATCCATCCACGTTTAGCAAGGAGACAGCCAATCGCGGGTACCAATCGCATCTCTGGCTGCAGCATTCGCGAACGGACACCAACCCTCCGAAGTCTGAGAACGATTTATGCATGAATCGTTTCTCAAATCAAATGTTTTGTGGTGAAAAATTATCTGATAAATTTTACCTCGAAGGGAATCTTTTCTCAAAAATAGTTCATATCTATCAGCGCCTGCAGTGCTTCTAACAAAGTAAGTTTTTATTGTCATTAATTGTTGGAGTATTTACCAATCTCTGATCCTACCTGTAAATCTCGAGAAACACGCTTATTGGAGAAAAACTAAAAGCCACTCTTTTTGGAATCTTCCCAGAGGCATGATGCCAGAGTCATATTTACAGGCTTCTACCCTGAAGTAGCCGTGAAGCTATTTTGCAAGGTGAGTACCTTTTAGATCGATCTACTCAATTAAATGTGCCATGCCCTGAAGAATTGAACGGTGTAACCAACGTCGTTTCAGGCTACACTCTAAAGAATTGACCCGAATCCACGTGGGGCCTAGAATGACCAATGGCCCGGAATGTTTTTTCAAAATGACCCAGAAAATGGGTCAACTTGACGCAGGATACCGATCAACCCCCCCCCTTTTTTTTACCACCAGTTTACGGGTCAGCCTGACCCAGACCTGAGACCCAGAATCCAGGTTAACTTTGACCCGGACGTTTTAGAGTGTACGTCTGCAGCTGCGGCTTGGTCACCGCGTCAATGTGTTGAACCATAGTCTTTCGTTGGCAACACCCTTAGCAACAGCCACAGCCAGAGCGGCAGCGGCCATTTCGGACGTGACCCTAGTATTACTTAGAGTTATTACAACACCCCTTCATTTGATTCTATCTGTTGATTGGCCGAGAGCGTGTCACATGGTGTTGTGTACTTTTACTCTTGGCTATAGTATTACGAGACTCAGTAATGATTGCAGACAGGAAGCACGACGCACACGGTGTTACATCTCTTTGTAAAAACACATCCAATTTGGCCTTCGGGCTTCGATCTATTTTTGTTTCAATAATAGCAAGTAATGTGTTTTGTATTCAAGCAAACATGCATGCACTATGTTGAAAAACAGCAAAAACGGAGACATAATGTTTGCCTTCCACTCAGTATTTGTTTTTCATTAACAAGCCTGTATTTTCAATATACTTGCCTATAAAAGCTCACTTTCGATAATTTTCTCTAATCAGTATGGAAAATAATGTTGGGTAACACTCCTTGATGGTCCGATTCCTCCCTTTTTCTATGTCAGGTTTTCAAAGCTAATCTCTACGGAGAAAAATACGTATGGATCTTACCGGGCTGGTACCCTGACGGCTGGTGGATTAATGTACCTGATGTTCCTTGTACCAATGAGGAATTCCTATTGACGTTGGACCTGCACATCTCCTTTGACGGGGACCAGGCTATTAGTGACGCAGCACTCATTGATTTCAACGGCGTGGTTAGTTTTGTCCAGAGTAATTTTCAAACGCAGAGTAAAAAAGAAAAGAAAACAAAGTTAAAATTCTGTTTCTGACCAGTAGTCCGGGTCGACTTGGAACCAATTCCAGGTCACGCCAACTCAATATAGGCATATAGGGTGGTAAATGCAAATATTAATACATGGAGATCTATTTATTTTCTAAAGTTGTTGTGCAAACATGTGTTTATCATTTAAGTTATTGAAACAGAGGCTCATTCCACTGCAGTGGCTGAAATAGTCTGGCCCCTTTTGGTGCAATGAGAATCAGTAACAAATATTACTATTGAAGGTAGAGAACGCCACAACAGATACATATTTTTTCAATTTTTAGAAACCTTACCCAGAGCAGCTGCGATACCTTGAAGCCCTTCACGTCACTGAGGATAACGCACGTGATATCTACGCCTACGATTGCTTGATGACAATGGCTTTGGCGCTCAATGCATCAATAGCTGATCTGGAGGTGCTGACTCCACCCAGAAGACTGGACGAGTTTAGCTACGGAGATGAAGAAATGGCGGGAATTTTGTTGAGGAACGTTTTGAAGACAGAGTTTGATGGACTCACGGTTAGAATGGAAATTTAATGTTGGCAATTACGCATTGAGTAATATTGAGTTGCATGCTTTCGGATCAACTCGGGTCCTATTGAGCTGTATACACACTCCCGGTTCTGATTTGACCCGGATTTTGGGTCCCAGGGAACCTGACACACGTGTGGCTCAGGCTGACTCGAAAACTTATTAAAAATTGGGTTATAACTCTGATTCTGCATCAGCTTGACCCACTTCTGGGCAATTTTTTTTCACAGATTCCGGGTCATACTGACACAGAAATTGGTCAGGCCCCATGTGACCAGGAATCTTGGTCAATTCTGACCGGTGAGTTTTCAGAGTGAGGCCTGAACAAACCCGGTAGTGCAGCAACTCGACGTTTCAATCATTGTGCTCTAAGCATCTTCAGGAATGAGAAAAGAGCTTTTTAACTTATTTTCGCAGTTTAAAAAAAAAATCATGTTCCGTCTGAAAGGAGGGACAAAGTCATAATTCAACTTGGGTTTTTATTGTTGATGGAACTAAACGGATAACATGTTTGTATCTTATGACATTTTGAGTTTTGATTTGTGAGTTTTGATTTAACAGAAGGATTTCAATTGTGTCATCTCGCCAGGATCGTGTTGTGATTGGCGAAGAGGGGGTGCGTCACAGTATCGTTTACGTCAAACAATTCCAAGGTTTGTGCAACTGGCCTTAAAAAGGACCAAGAACAATATTTGTCTCTACTTTGTGTGAAAGATTGTGTACTTGTCTGTTTTGATAGAGTCCTGTTTTTGAGCATCCAATACAATTCCAAAAGGTGGCAAAAATGCTTTAAAAAACAACAACAACAACAACAACAACAACAACAATAGACTAATTTTGAGCAGAAGGAACTCGATCCTCTGTTAAACAGGAAAATCGGAAGAATGTCGAGTGAAAAGAGTTATGAGGTGGTAAGGACTGAAGTAAGCCTGAACCATTTACAGGTCAGGCTGCCCCGGAAAGTGGTAAAAAAAAAAGATTTTAACTCGGATTCTAAGCCGATTTTACCCATTTTGGGGTCATACTGACCCAGAAATTGGTCAGGCTCAGAGGGACCCGGATATGGGTCAAGTTCCGACCAGAGGGGGAGCCGGGGTTTGAAGACGAATCCGGCTTTAATCTTTATTCTCAATTATAATTTCAGATGGCCGCACAGTGAGAATCGCTGCCCACAATGCCGAAAATGGGGAATACAGGGAGGTCAACAATACGAACATCATGTGGAAAGGTTAAACTATAAATAAGTATCACACTACGGTAGCCCTATAGTCTTTACAGCATTCAATATTGTTTTTAAATGGAAACTGAAACTAAAATTAATTACAGACTTTTGACAAAACAAATATGACTGACATTCATAAACTGATCAGACAGACTTAAATTCTCTCCGTTGAGAAAAAAACATATAAAAAGTCTAGCTTAATCAGTTTTTTTAATCAATTCCATTTTAAGGGCGGGCAGGCACAATTTCGTTTTAATTTTGACGGATTACTAAATAAAACGCAGCCTTCCGGCCAGCAAAGATGTCAAGGCTCGTAAAGCGATCATTTCTACAATAGACCAAAAATAGCAGTTCGATTTGTTTGTTTTGCCAATCGAGTATATCATCATTTGCAAATTCATTTTCTAAAAGGTCTTAACCGACCGGTGGATGGAAAGACAGAACTGCCGCAGATTGTTCAGATCTCGACCCCGTTCAAGATTGCGATCTTCGCCGTAGCTGGCGGTGGAGTTTTTCTTGCTTTGTTGTTTCTTGTGCTCAATGTAGCGTTACGAAACGAAAGGTTTGTTGAAAATGACGACGACTGTTTTGTTTGGTTCGTGTTTTGGTTGAAGTATTGTGCAGTTTCATTTTGAGGAGGCATTATACCGTCGAAACAATGCAGAGGACATTGACTTTGAAATTATTGTTGGTAATCTCGTTCAACGTCAACCGTGTGAGGAGATGGAATATTATTTTTACGTTTACCTTGCTGGTGTTTACAATAAATGCCATCACCATTTTGTATATCCGGTTTGCCTTTTTAATTAAACATTTAAAACTCTCTTTCCCCCCTTAATGGCAAGTTTTTTTTAATGGCCTGACTTTTCGACCCTAGCAGAGTCTTTCTCGAGGGCTGAATGACTTGTTTATTAAGAATTTGTGTACTTGTTATTATGGTTAGCACAATTCGCACAAAGGTTTTATCTAGATTATGCCAACATCTAATAAATCTGACAAGACCTTGAGACTTTTCTGAAACAAAGGCACCGAGTCCAAAACACCTTTTTGTGTTCTCCTACATTATCAAGGTAAAACGTGCACACATCAGCTTTTCCTATATTGGTTTTTGTATGTGAGGTGTGCGTGGCTTACAGTGTAACTACAAATTATTTGATTTAATGGTGAAAAACTAAGTCACAACTAAGGCCTGCGCTAAACGTCGCACTTTTGCCGAGCCGAACTCAAATGTTTTCAGTTCGATTCGACACGGCAAGAGCGCGACGTTTGTCACCGTGTCGTGCCGCTACCGTGTAGCACGGCAGGGCTTGCCGTGTTACACGGCAGTGCCGAACTTAAATAAAAGGTTTCCGCTAAACGTCGCTCTTTTGTCGAATTTAATTCCTAATTTTACAACTGTTTGAGTTCGACACGACAAACGTGCGACGTTTAGCGCAGGCCTTAGTCACGTCCATTAAAATGTTTTTGTTTGTTTGTTTGTTTTCCAATGCACAATACAAACTGATGACTTGACTAATTACTTTCAAAGAGCTGTGAAGATTTCAAGTCCACAGATTAACAATCTGATCGTCTTGGGCTGCCTTCTTCTCTACTCTTCAGTGTTTGTGTCCGGTGTGGACTCACGTGCCTTCACAGACGTAGCCTTTATGATTCTTTGCCACGTAAGTGAAGTCTCTTGTCAAAGTGTGGTACTATTTATTACCGATAAACTTAATAAATAAACACTCGGGAGAGTTCATGCACTCTGATTGGTCGAAGACTGGTCACGTACGAGTGTATTAACACAAAAGACCGGCTCTGTGAACTAGCGAATACATGGCCCCTAAACAAGTATAATGTGGTTTGGTGTAAACGTTCTGTATGCACTGTGCTTGTTGGAATTGTGAGGAGGAACTATCAAATTCCACTTTTTTCTTTGTGGGTATTGCAACCTCGTTCCCAGGGGTGATCGATCTCGCCGCGCCATTTTTTTCAGCGCATGCCTTGCTTGCTCATAACCACTGGAATTGGCTCATTAAAATGTGCTCAAATCCAGCACATTTTAATTACGCCTGTGGCCGATCCACACCACGCGCCCGCTCAAGTATGTTAACCCCCAAAAGACCTGGTCCTCACACTATTATTGTCTAAATAATTATCAACAACTTCAGTTCGAAAGCTTACTCGAGTTGCAGTAGGCCCATCAGTCGTCGTCCCGAGAGATTTCGCCGTCCGAAATTAACGCCAGGTTGACAGTCTGGAATGTGCAAGCGTACGCATGACTGAAGTGAAGTCTCACAAGTTTAAACATTGCTTCTGTTTATGTTTTTACAGGTGAAAGTGGTGCTCGTGTGCGTAGGTATATCCTTGTCATTTGGCTCTCTTCTAATGAAGACCTACCGCATCTTCGCCATCTTCCAGAAAGCTGTGGCGAAATTTAAGCAAATTGTGAGTGAAATTTTGATATACTTTTGTTAATTAATTCTCATCCATCCCAATATAAAAACAATCGAGCCATAAATTTGTACACAAATTATTATTTCACAGGATTTGCCAGATAAGAAGTTGATAGGGTTCGTAATGCTGCTAGTGTTGGTTGATGGCGTCATCATGACGTTATGGGCGGTCTTCGGACAGTTGACGGTGAAGACAATTCTTCTTGAACCGAAGGCAAGTTCTGCCAGTGCGATTGGGTTATATTTGATTTTATTTCAAGTATAAAAGTCCCAAAAGGAACTTTGAAATATATTGCATCACAAGTGGGGATGGGTTGTTTAATTACTTAAGAAAACGTTCCCATATTCCAAGGGGGAAAATCAACAGAGAGTGGGGATCTTACAAGAGTCAATCGTGGATGAGGGTTAACCCCAGTTCTTCTGGTTCACATGGCAAGCACCCTTGTTTACAGGTTTCCTCAGGCTTGTAAGCTACAGTGATTAAGTTAACATTTTTGAGGCATCCTCGGTTTCATTACCAGAAATATAAAATAATAATCAAACTACTTTGTGGGGGTTGTGGATAAGCCTATATTTTTCGTATTTGCTTCTGAATTATACTATAGGTGTTTCTCAGAAAGGTTTGAACACACACGATGAAGCTTAACAATTCAGAATCTTTCCTTTAGCTCTCAGAAACCGATAGTCCACAGAGTGAGATCTTCATCATACCAAAATTGCGCCAATGTGGCTCCGTGTATGACATCTATTTTAGCAGCGCCCTCTACGGCTTCAAAGGCTTTCTACTTGTGTTTGGTATTTTCTTGGCGTGGGAGACCAAGAATGTGAATGTTAAAGGACTGGACGACAGTAAGTTATTAAATATCGTTTTTGGAAACGCACCCGTTCCATTTAAAAGGAAAAGAAAAAAGAAAGAACCCCCCCCCGAAAAACACCAAAACAACAACCCCAAAACAAACAAACAAACAAAAACACGGAAAATCCTTTTTAACAAAGTTGTGGGCAGAAAATGACAAACAAACGGAATAATTTTAAACAATGACATGTGTGGTCAAAGTTTACTCGGATGCAATACCGACATATCCAGGTCATCTCACTCAAAGAACCTGACCCTGACACTGGGTCACAGAAACTTTGGCAATGCCTACAGTAACTAAACACAAGAGGGCGGTATAACAATTATCGTAACAAAATTTGTCACTAGCTAAACCAGCATGCATCTCATTCCACGGCTATCGCATGCGCACTGAGTATTTGCGAAAAGGTCTATGAACCGTCATCCTTATCACTCTGCTTGTGCCCCCAAACAGCATAATTTGGATTAATAGTTTAATTTCTTATATACATGTAATGGAATCTTTGTATTTTTAATGATTTAATTGCATTTTTGTGTAGTTTTTTTATGGGAGATCAGTGAGTTTTTTATTATTACTGAATAGATCACGCAGAAGAAGAAAACAAAAAAAGTAAACAAAGAAATGTACATTTTCACACCACAAGATTTTTCTTAACAAAATCATTCAAATAATTTCAAGGAACATTCTTTTTACTTTGTAACCATACAGTTGTTTATTTAACACACACACAAATGAGCAAAATTTCCTTATTCTGCTTTCAGGTAAATATGTCGCCCTTTCAGTTTACGTGGTCGGTATAACAATTGTCTTGGCCGTACCAACCCTGCAAGTCTTTGTCAACAACGCCGACATACATTTCTGTATCTACGGTATCGCCGTAGTGTTCGCCAATACCGTCGTCTTGTGCTTGGTCTTTGTGCCCAAGGTATGCAATTATCATTATTTTTTGGTGAAAGTTTCGGTTTGATATTTTGTACAAGCGTATGCTACCACTTTTTCGTTCGCAGCCAGTTGGTTGAAACATATTGAAAGTGTTTTAATACTATAGTGATCCAAAGGGATAGTTTCAATGCAGTAGAAGTGACAGAAAAAAGCTTAGACTTTCAGGGACGCTTGGTGGCAGCAGACTTACCAGGTTGTGGTGCACCACACTAAAGTACTTAACAAATATTTAGTCTCTCAGCCTCTTGAAAACCAATCAGATTTATTTTCAGACAACTAATTCAGATTTCGTTTCAATTTTTGGTAGGTCAGCCGTTTGGAATTTTGGCTAATTACCCTAGAAAAAAAAAAAAAAAAAAAATGAAAATGCTTTTTCCCAAACCGACTCGCTGCCAGTTTCCATGAGGCATTCCTCCCATTCCTAAGCCAAATAGTACCAACTTTAAAGTCTAAATTTATCGAATTTCCTCAAAAGTTGAAGCATAGAGCCCCAAGGTTGTGATACATTGTTATAATTGCACAATCTATTAAGTGCATGACCCCCAAAACGTTATATTCAAAAGATTTTGAGGGCCTACAAAACTATGATAATCAGCTTGGCGCATGAATTTTGTGATGCACCCGTCCTGCCGTTGAAATGGTCGCATGCTGTGAAAATCATAACATAATCGGTATCGTCGTCAACAATACGGAAACTCAAACTAGTAAAGGATTGTGTCCGAATTGGAGGCTACAGCTACGGCTGCAACTGTTGCTAATGGTGTTGCAATGCTTGCTGGCGTGGTTATCCAGCCGTAGCTGTAGCCAGTAGTTCAGACACAGCCTATGATTTAAACTCACCCTGGGAATTTCACAGAGTTGACCTCTAATTGTGTCTTTTAACGTCATCAGTTTGCCCTGTGTTATACATCACGTGGGAGTCACCTACGCATCAGCATGATGAACACAGCTGGTGGCAGCAGCGCTCTGTCCACCAATCTGTCTTTATTTACCTCTACTGGAGAGGACAAGAACCGGCTAGCTGACCTGCAGAGGACACGTGAAGAGGTAAATAAGATATTTATATCCGGGGAAGGGGCAGAGTACCACTGATCTTGATTCGGTGCCTTTTCCTAAGTGGGTTTATACGGTAATCGGCAGCCGCAACTTCTTCAATGAGGATCTATCAATTCGTCACCGTTTTCACGAAGAGTCAAATGTCCAAACGCTTACATTTTACGCTATGCTTGGCTTAAAACTGCAAAAATAAAGCCACGGTTTGCAGTGGATGATTATGTATCCTCTCCAATGACCAACTTATTTTCTTTATATATATCGGCTAATTACCATAGTAATTAGTAAAAGATACCTGTCTCTTCGTGAAACCTAAAAAGTGAGATGACCTACTTAAACACCCTACTGGATAACGTATTTACATTGGAAGAGGCGCGCGTGTCACGTGATCACGTGCAACCCGACATAGATGGCTCTTCGTGAAAAACAAGTTTTGCTGCTTTTTACGCTCTTCTGTTACAATGTATTACAATGCATTTTCGAGGCTGATGGCTCTTCGTGAAAACACAAAATGCATCTGTTGAGATAAAGGCCCCTTCCTGTAATAATCAATAATTTGTTATTTTATGAAAGTGGCTCTTCGTGAAAACGGTGACGAATTATCATAACATTACTTCACAGCTATCGGTTATCCTCTACATAAAGAGCCGAAGCAATAACTAGGAATGAATTTTAAGTTGATGCAAAAAACACAGAAGCAAATGAAATGCAACAAAAATTCACAGTACAACAATTTCCCCCCAGTTTGATTGCTGGACGTGTTGTAATGGCTAAAAAAGCAAAGGAAATACTGGTCACAGATTAGCCTAAACGACAACTAATTATTGTCCCTTTGTCGAACCGGTAAACTAGAGTTTTTGAAAAAGTGTATACTATTTGAATTCATTTGCTTTGTTTTGTTGTAGAAGCGAGCGAGTCTTTCTAAGCTACTCATCGAGTACCACACATGCACCAAATAACCTCGGCATTCCTGGCACCATACCACGCCCTCTGTTGATCATGTACGCTGACAGTTGAAAAACAACGCTCGTGCGTGCTGAAGACTATCCTAAACATCTGACGTCACACTTGGGGGATCCTGCCAGATGTACCTTTGACCACACATCCCATTCACACACGGAGATTCCCAGTCTTTCTTTACACATTCTCAATGTTTGTTCCTTTGTCCCTGCACTTAACATTTTCCCATAGACTTTGTACACACATTTCCTTTTGGAGCACTCTAGTCTTTAGAATTTTCCTATGAAGACCGTTTGCTTTTTCATTTTTTGCTATGTCCTTGGTCTCCATAAGGCACTGAAAATGAGCACAATGCAACTATTATTACCCTCGGCTTTGTCGTGGTGGGGGGGGGGGCATATTTAATAATTTATTTAGAATTGTTGAAACTAGCATCAAATTATATTCTCCCTTGCAGCACCAAATTATATTTCCCTCACCATTAAACATTCCACATTTCAGGCAGTTCTGCTGCTTGCGACACTTCTCGTTAATCTTCTTCCTCAACCCTTTACGCTGAAAATACATGTAAGTCAACGTTGGCCTCCTCAGGGCATCAAGGAATGACTGTAGTTCTGATTGAGAAAAAAAGACTACTCCCACAGCCCTGGACATTTATAAAAGAGACGGCAATCAAAATTAATAAATTTACCTTAACTTGTGGGGGTTTAAATACTATTTCCTTGACTTTTACAATATCTGAGACAGAATCAGGAATGGTATGAACTTTATAGTAATTAAATATTCATTTTGTGGCGTGTCCTTGCACCTTGAGCAAGATACACACTTTACAAAAATAGCTTTGTCCTTTGGATAAGATATGAAGCCGTAGGTGTCATGTACATATATTTACTAGGATTGATAGTGCACGTAAAAGAACCCAGAACACTTAGCATGGAAGAGTAGTGGTTAACCCCAGTGTTTCTGGTTCACATTGCAAGCTCCCTTGTTTACAGGTTTCCTAAGGCTGGCAAGTTACAGTGATTAAGTTCACTTATGACTCCTGCTTATGAGGTATCCTTTGTTGCATTACCAGAAATATATAATATTAACAAGAATCAGTGAGCATTCAATTGAAACTAACTTGTTGTCATTTTGAAAAATTTGAAATCTGGGAGTCCACCTTTTTAAAGATATAGAATTGGGGGGGGGGTGGTTGCAAATTAATGAGATTTTGAAGGTGATGCTGTTGTAGTTGGTTGAAATTTTATTTCTTCAGGCCCTAATTCCATTCAATGACACTGTTTGTATTTAGCACAAAAATCATTGGTTATGGTTGCAGAAAATTGTATGCATTATCGTTCTCAAACCTATTTTAAGGTTTAGCAAGGAAAAATTACTTGTGTGCATGCCTACTTCATTTTGACTAAGCATTTTTGCTATGACACACATCTAGTGCACACATTTGTTGCTTATTCCATAAGCAAGAAATATTGCAGAAAGCAGAACCATAAAAAAATGGGCCTGGAGATCCATACTGCTCCAGGCAAAGTTTAATACGGGGCCAGTCAAAAACCTAAATGTACAGCACATTGTTGTGCTAAGCGTAGCTTTTCAATGCTCATTAAACTTGCTCAGCAAACATTTCAGATTAAGCAGAACCATGAAAATGGGCCCGGAGCTCCATACTGCTCCAGGCAAAGTTTAATACGGGGTCAGTCGAAAACTTAATGTACAGCACATTGTTGTGCTAAGCGTGGTTTTTAAATGATCAGCAAACATTTCAGATTAAGCAGAACCATGAAAATGGGCCTGGATCTCCATACTGCTCCAGGCAAAGTTTAATATGGGGCCAGTCAAAAACAATTTATGTACGTCACATTTTTGTGCTAAGCGTGGTTTTTCATTGCTCAGCAAACACTTGAGATTAAGCAGATTTCATGAAAATGGGCCTGGAGCTCCATACTGCTCCAGGCAAATTTAATATACAGGGGCCAATCAACAACATAAATGTACAGCACATTGTTATGCTAAGTGGGTGTTTTTCAATGCTCAGCAAACTTTTGAGATTAAACAGAGCATTGAAATTGGCTCGTAAATGATGTACAGCAGTGACATGGTTTGGATCTGTAAATTAAGCTGTGACACTGTCTGTATGTTCCTCGATGAACCTTACCTTACAAATACATTATAGAATACTGATAATTGACCTGAAATATCCAATATGGAATACGGGTAATTCAAGATCAACGTAACCATAGTGACCAAGGCAGTCTGCTAACATCTTGTGGCAAGTCAGACATGGGTTGCCTTTCTCACTTGTTCCCTGAAAAGAACAAACAAACAAAGTCAAGTAAATTGATGAGGTCCTTCCCAGCTAACACAATACGTTGTTACAACGTTGCACAACGTTGTGATAAGGTGGCAATTTGGTCGATGGGATGACAACGTTTTGACTACGTTGCAAGAACGTCAGAACTTAACATGATCTTCAACCAATGTTGTACATTGGTTGCATGTTGGTAATCTATGCAACGTTACCGAAAGGTTTTATACCTAACGTGTTCACAACATTGTATTTTGGTATTATTACAACGTGGTATTTAAGTTAAGGCAACAACGTTGTCGATAAGTCATATTTTGGTCTCAACAAAACGTAGTAATTTTGTTGCGACAAGCACGTTGTCTGCACGTTGCATTGTGGTTTTATCAAAACGTCACAATTAATTCGCGGCGGTCACGTTGTCTTGACGTTGTATTTTGGTATTATTATAACGTAGCATTTAAGTTGTGGCAGTCACGTTGTCTACACGTTGTAATTTGGTAACATTAAAATGTAGCAATTATGTTGTGACTAGCACGTTGTCTGCACGTTGCATTTTGGTTTTATCAAAACGTTATAATTAAATCGCGGCGGTCACGTTGTCTTGACGTTGTATTTTAGTATTATTATAACGTAGCATTTAAGTTGTGGCAGTAACGTTGTTTACACGTTGTTTTTTGGTAACATTAAAACGTAGCAATTATGTTGTGAAGAGCACGTTGTCTGCACATTGTATTTTGGTTTTATCAAAACGTCATATTTAAATCGCGGCGGTCACGTTGTCTTGACGTTATATTTTGGTGTTATAAAACGTAGCATTTAAGTTGTGACAGTCACGTTGTCTACACAATGTATTTTGGTAACATTAAAACGTAATATTTAAGTTTCGGCTGTATGTTATCTTGTCGTTGTATTTTGGTTTTGCACACAAAAGTAGCCTACTGTTAAAGTTGTGACAGCCCGTTGTCTTAATCTTCAAACGCATATTGTAACTATCATCTTGTAGATTTATCACAACGTAGTATCTTTGTTTTTACCATCACGCTGTGACATATTGTATTTTAGTTTAATTACAACGTACAAATAATAGTATTTATGTTTTGACTATGATATCGTTTGGCGTTGTATTTTAGTTTGTATTGGCGATGTTTAGACCATTTTGTTGAATAGTTCAAGCAGCTCGTTTGAATGGTTTTGGAGGACATGGTAGGCCTAATGTTTGACATCGCAAACATGTTTTTGTTCTCAATTTAGTTTTTTATTAATATCGGTTGTCATAAATTAGGCACTTGAGGAGCGGCATTTCTATCAGATTTGCATTTAATGATGAATCTGAACAGTACTAATCATTAATTGCATTTAATTGAGCTTATTGTGTCAAGCAGCAGTGCGCTGGTGAGGGGTGAGATTCGATTCTACCCCCCCCCCTCCCCACCACCACCACCACCACCTGTACAGCGGCATTCCAAGCTGTAGATAGAATCTTCTAGAGAAACATTTACCCTTGATAGGATTTTCTATCCTCACTTAGGCCGTTTTGTCCCCCACTAAAAACTTCCTCTAAAACCATTGTGTTAAATAGTTCAAGCAGATCGTTGGGATGGTTTCGGAGGACATTTATTAGCTAAAAACATTGGTAGGCCTAATGTTTGTCATCACGAACAATGTTTGTTCGCAATTCAGTTTTTTATATCGGTTGTCATCAATAGAATAGGCACTTGAGGAGCGGCCTCCCTATCAAATAGGCATTTAATTATCAATCTGAACAAACCATTAATTGCATTTAATTGACTTTATTATGTCAAGCAGCAGTGCGACGGTCTAGGGAGAGATTTGATTCTAGCAGCAGTGCGCTGGTGAGGGGTGAGATTCGATTCTACCCCCTCTCCCCACCACCACCACCACCACCACCTGTACAGCGGCATTCCAAGCCGTACATAGAATCTTCTGGAGAAACATTTACCCTTGATAGGATTTTCTATCCTCACTTAGGCCGTTTTGTCCCCCACTAAAAACTTCCTCTAAAACCATTGTGTTAAATAGTTCAAGCAGATCGTTGGGATGGTTTCGGAGGACATTTATTAGCTAACAACATTGGTAGGCCTAATGTATGTCATCACGAACAATGTTTGTTCTCAATTTAGTTTTTTATATCGGTTGTCATCAATAGAATAGGCACTTGAGGAGCGGCCTCCCTATCAAATAGGCATTTAATTATCAATCTGAACAAACCATTAATTGCATTTAATTGACTTTATTATGTCAAGCAGCAGTGCGACGGTCTAGGGAGAGATTTGAGTCTACCCCCCCCCCCACTACCTGTACAGCGGCATTCCAAGCTGTAGATAGAATCTTCTATAGAGAAACATTTACCCTTGATAGGATTTTCTATATTACTTAGGCCGTTTGTTCACCCGCTGAAAACTTTTTCTAAAACTATTGTGTTGAATAGTTCAAGCAGCTCGTTGGGATGGTTTTTTTTATAAGCTAACAACTATTGGTAGGCCTAATGTTTGACATCGCAAACAATGTTTGTTCTAAATTTAGTTTTGAATATCGGTTGTCATAAATAAAATAGGCACTTGAGGAGCGGCCTTGCTATCACATTGGCATTTAATGATCAATCTGAACAGTTAATACTAATCATTAATTGCATTTAATTGAGCTTATTGTGTCAAGCAGCAGTGCACCGGTCTGGGGAGATATTCGATTCTTCGCACCCCCCCCCCGACCACCTGTACAGCGGCATTCCAAACCGTACTTAGAATCTTCTAGAGAAACATTTACCCTTGATAGGATTTTCTATCCTCACTTAGGCCGTTTTGTCCCCCACTAAAAACTTCCTCTAAAACCATTGTGTTAAATAGTTCAAGCAGATCGTTGGGATGGTTTCGGAGGACATTTATTAGCTAAAAACATTGGTAGGCCTAATGTTTGTCATCACGAACAATGTTTGTTCGCAATTCAGTTTTTTATATCGGTTGTCATCAATAGAATAGGCACTTGAGGAGCGGCCTCCCTATCAAATAGGCATTTAATTATCAATCTGAACAAACCATTAATTGCATTTAATTGACTTTATTATGTCAAGCAGCAGTGCGACGGTCTAGGGAGAGATTTGATTCTAGCAGCAGTGCGCTGGTGAGGGGTGAGATTCGATTCTACCCCCTCTCCCCACCACCACCACCACCACCACCTGTACAGCGGCATTCCAAGCCGTACATAGAATCTTCTGGAGAAACATTTACCCTTGATAGGATTTTCTATCCTCACTTAGGCCGTTTTGTCCCCACTAAAAACTTCCTCTAAAACCATTGTGTTAAATAGTTCAAGCAGATCGTTGGGATGGTTTCGGAGGACATTTATTAGCTAACAACATTGGTAGGCCTAATGTATGTCATCACGAACAATGTTTGTTCTCAATTTAGTTTTTTATATCGGTTGTCATCAATAGAATAGGCACTTGAGGAGCGGCCTCCCTATCAAATAGGCATTTAATTATCAATCTGAACAAACCATTAATTGCATTTAATTGACTTTATTATGTCAAGCAGCAGTGCGACGGTCTAGGGAGAGATTTGAGTCTACCCCCCCCCCCCCACTACCTGTACAGCGGCATTCCAAGCTGTAGATAGAATCTTCTATAGAGAAACATTTACCCTTGATAGGATTTTCTATATTACTTAGGCCGTTTGTTCACCCGCTGAAAACTTTTTCTAAAACTATTGTGTTGAATAGTTCAAGCAGCTCGTTGGGATGGTTTTTTTTTATAAGCTAACAACTATTGGTAGGCCTAATGTTTGACATCGCAAACAATGTTTGTTCTAAATTTAGTTTTGAATATCGGTTGTCATAAATAAAATAGGCACTTGAGGAGCGGCCTTGCTATCACATTGGCATTTAATGATCAATCTGAACAGTTAATACTAATCATTAATTGCATTTAATTGAGCTTATTGTGTCAAGCAGCAGTGCACCGGTCTGGGGAGATATTCGATTCTTCGCACCCCCCCCCCGACCACCTGTACAGCGGCATTCCAAACCGTACTTAGAATCTTCTAGAGAAACATTTACCCTTGATAGGATTTTCTATCCACACTTAGGCCGTTTTGTTCCCAGCTAAAAACTTCCTCTAAAACCAAATTTGTTCCTAAATTTCAAAGACACTTTCAAATTGTGAAGTACTTTAGTGTACCACTAAGTATGTTTTGTTTCAGTTTTGAAGAAAAAAGAAAGACATACGTTTTTGCTCAACCTGCCGCATTGACCAGCGTGCGGAATGCTGCATGTCTAGTAAAAATTAATTTGACAACGTCATGACAACGTAAATATCACATATGCAAATTTGTAGATTGGGCTTAGAAGTTGTACAATACATACAAACAATTTCACGAAATTTGCCAAATTTATGAACTAGGTGTACTGGTTTCTTCTTGTACTTGTCTAAACTAACAGAGGAAAATATGGATAAATATAATTCAGTAACTATACATGTAATTTTAGTTCAGAAATATTAATTAAATGGAAACAATTACAAAAATATATACCCCCGTGATTGCAAAAGTCAGGAAATTGGTCTGTATATATAGTACATGCTGTACGATGTATAGTATACAGGTACAGTGAAGTCCGGTTACGACAACGCGTAGTAGGAGCCTACCTTGGTAAGTTTGTAAAAGTAATTCATTGATCATGTTGACATATCACTTAAAAAAATTATTCATGAAATTATTGTATAATTAATCGATATAGCAATCAATAAATAAGATAGGGCTGACGTTGTGACAACGTTCACGGTACTGAAAAAAAATACATTGTTGTAACATTCTTTTTAATTGATTATTTACAACATTGCAACCTTGTGTATACGTGCCAACAACGTCGTTGTTTCGTTGCATCATTACGTTCTAAAGACGTACAGGGGAGTCGACAAAGATTCGTTGCTACAACGTTACTTAGATAACTATATAACAACCAAACAAACACGCTCTGAGAACGTTGTTGCAACGTTAAATATAAGTTGTAATAAGGTCACTGGAAACGTGTCTTAAACGTACCAACAACGTGGTTGTTACGTTGCGTCATTACGTACGGAAGACGTATAGGGGAGTCGACAAAGTTCCGTAGCTACAACGTTATATTAATAACGTTACTTACACCAAAGTCTGACTTCATTACAACGTTGAGAAAACGTCAAACTGTTAGCTGGGTTAGTCTTTGAATGAAAGAGACTATGAAATGTTGAAATGTGAGGCAGGTACACTTTTTGCATTTATTCCAGAGGTCATTTGGGTTGGTCAGCAGTTTGCAATAGTTTTTTATCTTTTTTAAACTGAGGTGCAACAAAACAAGCCCAATTCTATTTTGAAAGTTGCCAACATAAAAACTTGAATGAATAGGCCGAGTGAGATAAGAGATACAAAAAATTGGGGGGGGGGGTAGAGAAAGGGAAAAAAGAATTACATTTTCTAACGCTAGCCAAGAAGCGTGGCAAGTTTTGCATATTACGTAAGAGTAACAGGTTGAGTGCACACGGTTAGGGTGTGCCTATCATTGATCGTTTTCAGCGCAGCTACGACAGACGTATCATTTATTTATTTCTCGGGTCGCAAATTATAATGTCAGATTCCGATACCGGGGCTCATCTCCTGGGAAGGCAACTTGGTCAATCCAATCAGCCTCCCTTAACCTTAACGGCCAGTGACGTTTCAGCTATAGTCAAGGCCGGGGTAACAGATGCCCTGCAAGGATTCCAAACAAGGTTTGATAAGGTTATAGCAGAGCGCAAGCACGAGAATGAGGAGGCCTTGCTAGAGGTACAGTCGCTCAAACGTGCAAACGAAGTCCAATTTCGGTTTAAAGGCAACCGAACACAGTTTGAGTTCAACGAAAAAATTGCTCAAAACCTCGAAACATCCAAGAAATTACTGAAGGAGGGCTCACCAACAACGGCAGAGGAGAAACTATCAGAGGCAGTTAAGGATCTACGAAAAAGAAACAAGTTGATACGCCTTGCAGACAAGTCTGAAGCGGGTTTGTGTTTATTTGACAATACAAGGTCGATAAGATAAATAAAATCTTTAAAATACTGAAAAAGTAGGATGCAATTTTGCTTGCCTTAAAGTTCAATTAAAGAAAATAAGAGAAAGGTGCGGTTTCGTGCATAGCTCAGCTATTGTTTTCATTGTGTCGTTCACAACAAAAGGATTATATCAATAGGCCTTATTGGGCGAACATTCCTAAGTTCCCTTTGCCTTAATTAAATAGGTGTGGCATTACACATCATGAAGCATGATCAAATTCATGGTTGTTGAGGTCAAGGTAAAAAATTGGTTTTGGACCGACATTAACATTTGATTTCATTGTAGGTTGGGCCGCAGTGGATGAGTATATAAGTGATGAATTAGCTGATGATTCTGAAGATGAGAAGCGAATTCGCTCCGCTCAGTCCCGGGCAATGGCAAAACGAAAGAAGGCAAAGGTCGTTCAACGCCAAAAGCCGTATCAGCAGAACAGAAGACAGTCATCTGAGTCACCTGCTAACCCTGATAGTCTTTTTCGTCGCTATAGTGGGCAGTATAGACCGTCATCTCGCTTCTCATACACGGGTACAAGCTACGGATCAAGCCCAAAACCCACAGATATCTGTTTTAGATGTGGGAAAACAGGTCATTGGAGACAAGGATGTACCGGAGTGCAGTCGTCAACCGGATTTAAAGACAACACTGGTCAGCGGTGAACTCACCGATAAAGTTTCGAGAAGCAGCGAGTTGCTTTACAAAGACGGAGAGACAGGGTACGAAAAATTCTATTCAGATAATTACTTTGATTATGAACAAGGTTCTGCAGTACCCATTGTCAGGGGACGTATGAAAGCCTCCTTGAAGTTCTGGGAGAACATTAAAGCGTATCCCGAGGTGTTGGAGATCATTCGGACAGGTTACAAAATCCCGTTCATTAACACACCCCCTACCATGTATTCAAAGAATAATCGTTCTGCATTGGCACATGCAACATTTGTGTTGGAGGCAATAACGGATCTAAAATCTAAGGACCTCATCTCAGAGTCTAATTCTCCGCCTTATGTTGTAAACCCCCTAACCGTATCAGTGCAAAGTTCCGGAAAGAAAAGGTTAATTATTGATCTCAGATGTGTTAATCAGTTTGTATGGAAAGACAAGATCAAGTTTGAAGACTGGAATGTAGCCTTGAAATACTTCAAACAGGGAGATTTTATGTTTTCCTTCGACCTTCGTTCTGGTTATCATCATATTGATATTTTTTCAGAACATACCAAGTTTTTAGGTTTTGCTTGGAATATTGAGGGTGTAACAAGATACTATACGTTTAATGTTTTGCCATTTGGTTTAACTTCAGCTCCTTATATATTTACTAAGATGTTAAGACCCTTGGTGGCCTCTTGGAGAAGTAGAGGTATGTATATTGTTGTGTATCTAGATGATGGATGGGGTAGAGAAGATACTCGGTTTCAATGTGAAGCTACTGCTAAGGCGGTAAAGGCCGACTTACTTGCTGCTGGGTTAGTACCTAATAAGAAAAAATCAGAATGGTCACCCACGCAACAACTAGATTGGCTGGGGCTGACGTGGAATTCCAAAGAAGGGTCCATTCGAGCCTTAGATCAAAGAGTTTCAGATACGTTGTTATCAATCCAGTACTTGACACAGAAACTACCCAAGGTTACTGCCAGAAAGCTGGCGTCTATCACTGGTAAAATTATATCATTTTCATGTGTCGTAGGGTGTTTAGCACAGCTTAAGTCAAGATACTTGCACATGGAGATTGTTAACAGAAAACATTGGGATTATGAATTCTCCCTACAGAGAGATAGTAAAGCGATAGAGGAATTATTTTTCTGGAAAGCGCAACTATCAAAATTGAATAAACGTTTATTGTTTCAGTATTCGGTTCCCCAGGTTATGGTATACACCGATGCAAGTAATTCAGGATGCGGTGCATGGGTCATCGATTCGCCAGAGAAAAATGAATTTCAACAGAATTGGTCTCCAGAACAGAGAGGCAAAAGTTCCACTTGGCGTGAGTTAAAAGGGGCATCCCTAGCAATCAAAGCGTTTGCTCCAGTACTTAGAGAAAAAAGGGTAAAGTTGCATACTGATAACAAAGGAGTTGTAGCAATAATAGCTAAAGGTAGTATGGTCACAGAATTACAAGAATTAAGTCTGGATCTCAACTTATTCTGCAACAATAGCAGAATAGAATTGAAAGTGGAATGGATTCCTCGGTCAGATAATACAGAGGCAGACTGTTTAAGCAGACAGGACGATTTAGATGATTGGGGTGTGTCCAAGGAATTTTTTCAATTTATAGATAGCATGTGGGGTCCACATTCAGTGGATAGATTTGCTAACGAGTACAACACGAAATTACCTGTTTTCAACTCAAGATACTGGAGTCCCAATTCCAGTCATGTGGATGCATTTAGTGTCGATTGGAGTGGTGACAATAATTGGTTAGTGCCACCAATTCATTTAATTCCTGATGTTTTGAATCACATCCAAGTGTGCAAAGCTAGAGGTACAATAGTGCTTCCTGAATGGCCTTCTGCAGTTTTCTGGCCCTTGCTATTTTCAAATTCTAGTCCTTTTAAAGGGCTTATCTCTCAAGTCTTGAGGTTTGGAGAATCTGACAACATTTTCATTCATGGGAAAAATCCAGAATCTATCTTCGGTTGTTCCAAGATGAAGAGTGCAGTTTTGTGCCTAATGCTTCAAGGTTAACAAACTGTGACATCTCGACCAAAATCGCCAAAAGGGCTGGATGAGGTCAATAATGCCGCATGGCTTATAATGAGAGTGATAATTCCGTTTGGTAGCTCTCTTGGTAGTCGCTTGACACGGATTCGGGAAAAATAAGTGTTTGAAAAAGACGGTTGGTTAATTTTTCAGGTAGTGGGCACAAAGTTTGTTGTCTATAAAGTTTAATAAGTTTATATTTGATTTGTTCATATTATACAGAAAAAACAGCTATAAGCACTTACTACAAGGGGTTTTGAAAGCATCGAGAGCATCCAATACAGTACTTAAATACGAGAGATGCTTTGCCGTTTGGCAAGCTTGGTGCACGGAAAATAAAGTTGCTGCCCTTCCAGCTAATACGGAAGATATAGCCAGGTTCTTTATGGAACAATTCACGAATAAAGCTCCGTTCTCTAGAATTGAAGGTATTTTTTATAGTATTAAGTGGCACCACGATTGTAATCCGAAGGTTGCAGAAAATCCCTGCGATAAAAAATTCTTACGTTTAACCTTGGAAGGGCTAAAGCGAATCGCTGCTAAACCTGTATGTAAGAAGGAGCCGATAACTACAGAAATACTGGGCAAAATTGTAGCCAAGTTTGGATCGTCCAATAATTTAATGAACATTCGTCTCTGCACAATGTGTTTATTATCTTTCGCTGGTTTTCTTAGAAATGACGAACTCATAAACATCAGGGAGTGTGATTTAGATTTTCATCCGTCATTCGTCAGGATTTTTCTCACCAAGAGTAAAACCGATCAGCTTAAAGAAGGATCCTGGGTATACATTGCAAAAATTGGTTCACCTTCATGTCCTGTAACTATGGTACTCAAATACATAGCCTTGGGTCAAATTACCGAGTTCACTGAAAAGTTTTTATTGAGGCCCGTTGTTTATGTTAAATCCATTCAAGCTTACAGGTTAAGGAATGGCCAGTTATCATATTCCAGGTGTAGAGAGATTTTCAAGGATGCACTTAAAGATGTTGGTGTTGATCCAACAAAGTTTGGTCTACACAGTTTAAGATCAGGTGGAGCCACAGCTGCTGCTTCCGTAGGAGTCCCAGACAGGCTGTTTAAAAAGCATGGTAGATGGCTTTCAGACCATTCAAAAGATGGGTATGTAAAGGAATCCGTAAGAAACCAACTAAGTGTATCACTTAGTCTAGGTCTATAAATCGTGCAGTTTAGTGACTATAGCCTATATCCAAAGTTACATTGTTGCAGTATTTTTGTAATGACTGTATGTTCTGCCGTTATTGTCCCAGACAATGATTCTCGGAAAAGTGATGGCACTTGAACTTAGAAGTAAAAGTAGGATAAGTGATGGAATTATAATAAAATTAACTATTGCTACCTATGTCTTAGTTACATCATCAATCAATGTGGTGATATAATAAATCATTGGGTGAAAGAACACCAACACTTTGTATTCCATTGTCGAATTAACTCAGAGTTGTCATTAAAAAAAAAAAAAAAAAAAAAAAACCTGCATTGTTACAACCCCCGCTCTTTGTCGCTTGAGAGGGTGGACATGGAATCCGTGGCTCGTCGCCGAAGAACGATGTTACCCATGGTCATTGCATTAACATGTTCCTTATTGCAGGTTGGGGCGGGGGAGCAAATTGGCGCGATAGAAAATATTTTATTCACGGTTGAGGTACGAATTAGTGAATAATTACATTTTCTAACGCTAGCCAAGAAGCGTGGCAAGTTTTGCATATTACGTAAGAGTAACAGGTTGAGTGCACACGGTTAGGGTGTGCCTATCATTGATCGTTTTCAGCGCAGCTACGACAGACGTATCATTTATTTATTTTTCTCTCTAAGAAGTAAAATAGAAGAAAAGAGAGATAATTATGTAACAGTAAATCCTTTTTTGAGATTTGTTTTTCAGATATTTCCCGGTGTATCAAGCAGGACCTTGTCTAAGAATAAAGATCAACGGCATTAGCTTACGTTTCTTAAAATATTGCAGAAGAAAGGTTTTAAAAAATCAAAGTCAGGTGTGTTCAGATAGTCTTATATCTACTGAGTTAAAGACTTATATTCGTCTTGAATCCGTGGCTCGTCGCCGAAGAACGATGTTACCCATGGTCATTGCATTAACATGTTCCTTATTGCAGGTTGGGGCGGGGGAGCAAATTGGCGCGATAGAAAATATTTTATTCACGGTTGAGGTACGAATTAGTGAATAATTCAAACGGAGTGTATTAAGGATGTACAAATGTAAGTAAGCAGGGTACGGCCAGTCAAAGTGATGTAGTGCCTGGGAAGAAAATTTATGAACCTTTTTGCAGTGAATATCAGTTAAATTTCAATTAAATTTTACTTTTTTATTTTTTGTTTACAAATAATCATTCAAATTAAATAACATACTTTAGAAATATTGACTGCTTCAATTACTGGGTCTGAAAAGTGAGTGAGTGACTGAGTAAGTCTGAAGTTTTGCTTGAGTAACGTCTCTGTTCTGAATCTGTGTCGTCTGTGGCTCTTTTTGTAAACATGTGACTGTCAATGTCACAGGTTACTTGATCTTCTTCTGCCATAGTTCCCCTACAGTCCGTCAACGCCGTTCCAGTGCACTGCGTTAAATAACATGTGGGTCGTGTGTACAACAAGCTGTACTTCAACTTGTTGTCATTGCATTGGTTTGTGCATAGAGAAAGGGTCTCTGTCCTTTCTCTATGGTTTGTGTGTGTGTCAACGTCATGAACGTCTGACGTGAACGCTTGTTTATTTATCAATTTCAGTTTTCACCTGTTTGCTGCTGCAATTTTAAAACAAGATTACTAACTTACATTTTTTTGGCCACGTCTGTCTCCCTGAATTGTTCTTTCACCATGTTGCTGTAATGTCCATCTCACAACACTTGACAAACCAATGAAAAACGATGATTTATTGCGCTAAATGAAAACATTTCACAGTTCTGAGCTGAGACTGAGAGGCGCCATGTTTTTTTAAAACTCAGCTGGTAACACGATATTAAAAAGTCATTGGATTTGTACAAGTTTTAAGGGTACCAGCGAAGTAAAACTAACCCAGTCTGGTGCCCATCAACTCAAACCGTACAAAATACGTTAGAGTGCGAACAGGTTTTATACACGTTGTTGTCAGGTAAAATATTGCACAAAAACTAGGATAATAATTATCGTGCGTGAACTACATACGCCGAGACTTTTGCCTTTTTAACGGTACTGAACATGCACAGTGACTGTGTGCTTTTTTTGCCGTCAGATATGTTAGTCTTGTTGCGCCAAAATGGTCGTTGTTTTTTATGTGATGGGAACCAGACAATTAAAAAAAAAAAATCGTCTTGAAAAGAAAAATCACTGAGCGAAAATAGAACGCGCCTAGATAGGATAACCTCAGCAGTCGCAGTTTTTATCATAGCAGTCGAAGTAGTCAGTATTTGTATATTAATTTTATACAAGTACATCACTGTCGTTGGCTGTTCAAATTGTACGCGCCTCGGTCGGTGAAAGCATCTCTTGGCGCCCGGCGTAGGTAGGAGGTTTACCATTTTGTGTTATACACAGCGCATATTCAATAAAAAATAACAAAATCAAATGCGCTTTATAGTACTCGCACAAACGCATGTAGAACAAAAATGGACAACCGGGGCTCAAAGGATAAAAGACTGACACCGATGATTGATTATAAAGCACCGGTGCAAACTATAGAGGACGCTTAATAACGTCCGTCACAGTGACGTCTTGCACGAGTGCCTGGCTTCCTAGCCAATCCCTTAGGGAACCATTTTCAAGTAAACCTTGACAGGTTTGAATTATAGATTTCTTGTCTTCCGCTTAGCCGCGGGAGATTTATTTTGGGTAGAGTCCTTCCTCCATGGTTCGAGCTCGATTAAGGAACCAATTGAAGCGTAAGTCAACGTAACAGCCCAAGAATGATTGTTTATGAAAGACTTCTGAAAGTAATACAGTTTGAACATTTGTATCGGAAAGGGCACAAAGAAACAGTTATCCCACTACCCCCCCCCCAAAAAAAAACATTACACAAACAAAAACAAACAAACAAAAACAAATCACTTTGTTAACTTCTTTACTCAGCCACCGAAAGCACTGAGCGAACGTAATGCTGATTTAAAGGCAAAGTTATAAAGAAAGTACCCCAATAAAAAGTCACATGTGAAAGTTTCAGCTGAATAGATGTCTATACTTGCTGAGAAATCAGCAAAAGCTGTCCAGCCGGTACAGCCAGGTCGGTAGTTTCACACAAACGTCGACGCCTTCCACGTTTAGCGATCAGGGTCTAATTTCATGTCTGTGCATACCGTAAGCAAAGAATCGGCCCTTACGAAAGCAGGGAATTCCGCGCTTACGTCAAGCGTATTTCATTGTTTATTTCTGTTTGTGCGCATGCGTACTCCACGTTACTATTATAATATATGCATTCCTCGCTTACTAAACAGCTAGCGCACAAATTCGGCGCATACGCGTTTGTGCATCTGCCTATTGCTGTGGCGTTGGCCAAACAATAGTGTCCGTGCGCATGCGTGAAAGCATATTTTTTAGCATATTTCATGGGGAAAGGCTATCTTTCAATTTTCGTTTGAAACTGATAGTATACCAGTCTATAACCAACCCTTTAAACTTGAAATAATTTGATGACATGCAGTCCAAGACCCTTAAGTTATTTTTTATTTTAGTTCCACGGAAGGAGCTTTTGAAGGCAGGCGTCGTAACCGCGTCCCGTTGTTTCGAGACGATCCATTAGCTTTTACCAGGATCTCCTACAGTTTGTAATTGCATCAAACACGCAGATGGGACAGCTGGACATTATCTATATGCGATCACGATTTACTTCACTCCAAAACAAGGACAATTACTCACATTATCAAATGTACCCTTGCGCCATGGATGCTTTAGATGCACAAAGGCTGTTAAATTCCTCATAGTCATTGTATAATGATGTCAACATTCCGAGTGAGTGGTTACTATTTTCGACTGAGCAAGCTTCCATCAGGCTTCGAGAAGAAAAAAGCTTGCATTTTTTCTTTTTAGTTTTGTCCATCGTGAATTGTTTCTGTCAAGCTGTGTGGCTGACGGTAGACCGTCCCGTAAGCCAAGATGGCGAATAAGGTCTTAACTGTTTCGGCCACTGTATAGTTTAGCATCGGTGTTTAAAATGTACAATGAATATTATACAAGCAGTAAGAAAAACTAAAAGTTTCAAGTTAACCTTTTTTTTATGAAACCACTCAAGTCAGAAAAAGCAATTCTATCGCTCATCACATCTTTATCAAGATATGCTGAATTGATCGTTATTTGCTTCAAACCCCCACCTCCAAAATGATCGGAAATCAAATCACCTCGTGCCAGGAGGAAAAAAACATACAATATTAATCAAAATTCACCTTAATTTTGAGAGCTTTCAAATTTGACACGTAGAAAGTTCAATATGAAAACGTACGCATAAGACTGTCAAAGAAAAACACTTCTCAAGTCTGTTTTGTTTTGAAATTAACACAGTTCTTCCCCTACAACCGTAAAAGACGAGTACATGATTAACATTAACTGATACTGTGGACAATAAATTGCCGTTGAACAGAATTCCTGAATTCACAAAAAGTTTTAGTGTGCTGAATTCTATGAGAATTATGTCAGTATTTGATCCACTTCACTATAATGGATAACTGAAGTAATAATTATACTGAGCAAGTCTCAAACGTATTCGAACATTCGGACCCGTTAAAGTGTTACTAGAGTGATTTTTGAGAAAGCAGAAGCGACTGTAAACCTTTCAGATATTATATCAGGCTACTGTTTAATGAGTAAGTTAAACTATTTGGGTTCACAGTTTGTCTGTAATATCGCATAAAAGGGTCATTATTGGGGATTTGGCAAAACTTGAAAGCATTTTGCCGTTGAGGGCGTTTGATTGGTTAGAAAGATCATGACGTCACAGGGTGGGCTAGGTTGTTGATGATATTGCGCAATCACTGACTACGTGCACCAGAGACAAAAGTGGTCCCCAAAATGGTCCGATACTTGCGAGACTTGTATAGGTAGTATAGCTGCTGAACGGGATCGATAGACTATGGCTTTTGACACTGCGGCCCAGATTGAAAATCTTTTTTGAGCAAATCGTATTTTTTCACTGTCTCTGTTGTATTGAGTCACATTCTTTTCCCTACTTGAACAGCAAGCTATGGTAACGACATTTTTAAGTTTCTACTGTACAAAAAAAGGAGATAAATTATAATGTATTAACTTTTACAATAAAGGAACGACTTGCATGGTCTCCAGCAAGGCTACGGAGAAAGAAGAAGAAGAAGAAGAAAAACGAAAAAAAAAAAAAAAAAACCGGTAAGCTCAGTAAAAAGAGGGCACAAGAAGTGTCGCAATGCCAAATCCCAGAGAATTATCTCAGTATCTGACCCATTTCACTGAATGGATTTCTCAAGTAATAGACTGTGCAAGTCTCGCGCGTATTCCAAAATTCGGACCCGTGAATGTGCTTGAGTTTGTTTCCTTCACGCATTATATAGCAAAGTAGTGTCAAAGGAAATTTGACAGACGACAGACGAGCTATACCAGAGACTCAGGCTCGGTTTCATAAGAATAATAATAATAACAATATAATAATCACAATAAACAGCAAATACTACCAAAGTGAACTCATGTGAACTTAATTTTTTCCATAAAATTTAGAATTTGGTTCGAACATCTAATTGCATCCATATTCATTGAATGATAATTACAAACAGTAACAACATTACTCAAAAATGTGGTCTCTAAGTGATTCACTTTGTGTGTAAGTGATTGATTGGTAGTATTTGATGTTAACAAAAATAAGAGTGATGCTAGTACTACTCACGATGTAGAAGTTGGGCTTCTTAACCGCCCAATTTGGCGCTTTAAAGCGACTCCCATTATCAGATCACGCTAAAAAATAAAAACACGTCCCCAATATAAAGGGTTGTCTCAGTGGCTGGCTTCTCCAAATTTAACTGCAGTGGACGTGAAAGCAAATAAATAATTATGGACTAAAATAGTCAAGGAATCTTTTTGATTTCTATTTTGGCCTGCGCCTGCGTAGGCCTACTAGGAGACATTCAAAGTTGAAAATATTAACCGATTTTGAAAATGACATTCTTTGAATGCAATAAAAAGCGAAACAAGTGTACCGTTTACCTAGAAATTCGGTAGCTCTTTTAAAACAGAGTTCCAAGCTATATTGTTAAGTACTTGAACTGTCAACCTTCGTTGTTATTTTGTCCCATCTACCGGGCCACCAAACACTTTAAAAACATGGGAGGTCGTATTATTCCGAATGCACTGCTCTTTGGTCTGCTACTGAAGATGATAGCAATCGATTTTGATGGACTACGTGGAGTCCGAGGTGATGTGGCCACTCACCGGGACACAGCAGGACGTCGACCCGTGTACATCGGTGGATTCTTCCCGATCGAGACGCCCTATTTCGCATCCCTCCCGTCCACTGTAGAAACGGCCATAACTCACGTAAATAATTTGACGGGAATTCTTGATGGCTTCGAGCTAAAAATGCGATGGAATTGGACACAGGTAAGAATTTTTGATGTAGAAGTGTTAAACAATTTTAAACAGAATTTTCACTTTCATATGTTTATTTGTTTGGGTGAAAACAAATTAACCAGGTTTTGTGCTCACGGAAATTACGTGCCAATTAAACGTCTACGAGCAATCAATGTCCCGAAAAATGTGCCTGAGGGAGGTTTTATTTTCCCACAGTACATTCAGACTTTAAAGTATAAAATCTGGAGCAACTGTTGTGAGCAAAAGGAAATACTAGAATCATACGGTGTCTACCAAAAAGGATGCGCTGAATCCCAAGCGGACTGTGACGGAGCAATTTACAGGAGACATACACTAATAATAACCTGATCAGGCGTTGAATGTTACAAGGGGCATGGACGAAAGTAATCATCATATTTCAACCATGTCACGGCTGCTAAATTCGTTGAACTCCTTTTTTTCTTGCGTGGAAATAGATGAGATAATTCTTATGATGCAGGAGCAATAATAGGTGGGTGATGGATATGTGAATAATTCGTAATTATTAAAAAACTATAAAGAGCAGAAAAATTCACGCGATATTTTTTCTTCTCAGTAACCACGCTCAGTTCAAAGACGTGAATTGTCAACATAATATGAAGAGATTGTTCATAATAAACAGTATACGGATCAATCTCATAGAACACGGGATAAACAAAACTGTGCATGAAAATGCAGATTGAAAGTTCTGTCAAGTTTGTATAAAATACTGTAATAGACCCTTCTATTGCAACGCCACAGCGCGAGGTTTCGCCTAAAAAGGTTGGAAAACTTATGGGAAGTCATAAATGTAAAGCAAAAACAGATGAACACAGTTTGTAACAATGTTACACCGTTTTCAAGAAGAGCCACATGTCTTAAAATGACAAATTATTGATTAATATACAGGAAGGGGCCTTCACCCCAATAATTGCATTTTGCGTTTTCACGAAGACCCACAAACCCCCAAAGATGCATGTAATACATTGCAACAGAAAACCGTAAATGTAGGCCAAATGGTTTTTCGTGTTTCACGATGAGCCACTCATGTTAGAGTGCGCGTGATCACGTGACATGCGCGCCCCATTCATAATGTGACGTACGTTATTCAGTTGGGTGATAGGACATCTCACTTTTTAGGTTTCACGAAGAGACACATAATCTTTGACCAACTACTCAGGCAATTAGCCATTACAAAATAAGTAAAAAAACCTTAGTCAATGGAGAGGTTAAACTTTTACAGAATCATAATATGAGCGGTCTTAAACCGCAAACCGTGGCTTCAGTATAACAGATTTACAGTTTTAAGCCAATCAAAGTGTTGAATGTAAATCTCAATAAAGCGTTTGAACAAGAGTGGCTCTTCGTGAAAACGGTGACGAAATATTCGAACTACTGCTAAATTTGTTAGAAACAAAGCGACTAACCATGGGATGTACTTGCAGAAGTGTTGAACTTGGTCATATTATATGTTAACACGATTTCAACCCATGCCAACCCATTCCAGGCCGTCCATGCCAAGCAAGGGTGGTTTATCAACAATGGAAAGGTCTATACAGGCCAATACATTTTAGATGCTCTCTTCTTAAATCATCCAATAATAATACACCATCACGATGCCATTAACTCTATTTACGTTTACGCTCCATCGGTAGATTTTGTTTAGGTGAAACTGCTGCTTATAGCTTGCATTTCGTTATTAACCAACAAATATGATTTCCGACAACTAAACCTCATTTTATTTTAAATTTGTTGTGATTACTGATGTAGTATAAGATGAAGTGTAACACTAAGAAATTTTTGGCTGGGTCCACTGTATCACGAAAATAAGGTTGAGTTTCTTCGAACGCTACTCTTTGACGAACGTTATTTCTGTAAAATCTCCAGGGCAAACCAGCAAACGCTCTACGGATTATTTATGACTTTGTTCAGGATGGCCCGCCTGTCTCAATTACTTGGGGCCCGATGTTTTCCAGTGTGGCTGTGGTAGTCAACGAAGTGTTACCACGTTATAATATCGTGCAGGTAGGATCTTAAACCATCTCGACTCCTGCGGATTAGGCAGCACCGCCTGCCAATTTGCATTATATAAAATAAAATAAAACACCAATGAATCGTTGAAGCAATCTGTATTAGTCACACGATGATTTCACGCACGTCCCTGGTCAAATTTACCGTACGTCCGACAATGTTTGAGAAGATTTCACTAGAGACCGTGGACAGTTCAAACATTGTTGTCCTTTACACGAAGTGCAATTTGTAAAACTTGTCAACCATTCTAAAAATAAGCAAGGGACCCCTGCTAAGTTGCTGTCGTGTGAAGAGGGCTTTATAAGCCCATTTATTCACAGGAAATGAGAAGCGATCACACAAGAAATGTTGTCTCATAAATAACAAGTACATTGTGACAAGATCAGAAAACAGGGCATGTGATGGAGTGCCGCAGAATTAACATCTTTTCAGACGGTTCGGCGGCACCAACAGACAGAATCATTTAAGTTTATAATAAGCCTACATTTCGGAGGCAATGATACTTTGAATGCGGCTCTTAATATCCAGTACGAGGGGTGCATGTATCGATAATAACGTAATTATGTTAATGAGGGGCTTCATTGTCAAATTCAGTTCTGTGATGCATTCATTTTTCGAAAGATATAGAGTCCTCATGAAAGTGAGGAAATAAATTACATCTTCGTCTCTAATCTCACGTTAAAACCTTGAATTTTATCTGATACTCTTTCACAGCAAACTCGAAACGTGGCTTCATCAAACATCAACAACATGGTTCTGTACAATACACACATGATTGTTTTGTGCCAGTCAAAAGGTTAAATTCAATGCTGTTCTGATTTAATATCATCAAAATTCAGAAACAAACTAAAGATTCTCCGTCTAAAAACGTATAGTTCATAATTATTTGAAATGTGACGTCATCGAACGTTTTTGAAATTTGTACCAAACACAGTTACATTGTTTTTTACATCATTTGACTGTGAGGTTAGAAGTTTCTAAGTTTTTCCCTCCATTTTCATAAAGACTCGATCCATTAGAAAATGAGAGGATCACAAAACTGAATTCGACCTTGGAGCCCCCTTTAGTATGTCAAGCCCTTTGTGGTAATTCATTGTATTACAGACGGTAATCGCTTCCTCGCCTGCACTCCAAGACCGCTCTCGCTACCCACTGACCGTTCAAGTTTCCGTTGACGAAGGTCTTTTGAATCCCGGGAGAGTTTCGTTCGTAAAACGTATGGGATGGAAGAAGGTGGCCTTGATATTTGAAGACAACGAGTATTTCCGACAGGTATGAAGCCCTGACTGTCACTGTCGAATTATTATTTGCAAAGTGTAGAAAAGTGAAAACGTGGGTGTCCAAACGAGAGCCCATGCTGTGGGTTTTTAAGGTCGGTTTCGGTGCAAGAGCATTTGCCATTACTGGTACAGTAGTTTGGGGTGCCGTTTGTCAATTGAATGCTTGGAGCGTCTTTGACATGTCTTTTTACAATGGTTTATCACGAATCTGTTGGGTTTTAGCACGCCCGAATGGCTTAGAAAAGCTGTTTTTGCTTTAAATATTGACATAACATTGTTATAAAACTTAGAATTGGTTCAGAGACACAACATTTTAATCATCGCGATCTCCCTCTCTCCCTCGAAGAATAACAAGAAGAAGGCTACAATAAGTGAGAAATAAATAAATCAAACATGAAGATTTAAGATTTCAATTTCCACAACTGCCGCTTCGACGACACGCGGCTTGCCCCATCCCCACTTTCACAACATTTGACACCATTAAGTGTTAACATTGTGACTGTGGAAGACAGCGAGGGTCTTCATATTATTTTTCGAAAATTTAAGATGAAGTTTTGTGCTTGATTCTTGTAGAACATGGCGAAGTTGACGGAGTTGTTGAAGATAAATAACATCACCGTCTTGGCTACGGAGGCGGTGACTAATGCCGACCGGCCCGATGAGCAGATCCAAAGCTTGCGGGTGCGTCAAAATCTTATTGCTGTTTGTTGGTTGGTCGGAGTGTTTGTTTGTTAGCTTTTCTTTTGGGTCGCGTTTAAAAGCCTCTGCTATTTTGAGTTTCTCCTGGTTGTTTGTGAGCGTTCTCTTCGTTGAAACTGAGGACTTTTAACAAAGGGGATCCGGATGTTTCGAAAATAATTTTTTTGTGACTAGGGGTTAAGTTTTATTTATCTTTACCACAAATGCTGGTCCTAGCTCTTTGGTTTCATAATGACAATTGATTCCCTTTCAAAGTATATTCAGCAAAGTATCCTCTTAACTAAATTTGATTTTAGACAAAACAATCTTCCAATGAGCAAATTTGATAACAAACTTCGGTTTTAAAGTTGTTGTTGAATTTGAGAAACCAATCAGTAAAAATTGGAGATTGTGTTAATATTTTAAAAGCATTGCTATGAGATGTGTCAGTATAATAACAAAATCTGAAGATTTGCATTTTGTCAAATCACGAAATTGAGTTGTCATAACAGTAATCCCTTCAGGGGTTTACCATCAGTTTTAATCCGGCATACGGTTTAAGGTATCAAGTGGATCAAAAGATTTACATCAAAAAGAAGTTGTCAAGGGGTCGTGCAACAATATGTTTAACTTAGTCGCGAAAACACAACTTTTATAACCGATCTACCGTGCTATTATCGCGCGTATAATTCGAACAACCTGATACGATTCCCATCACATTTTCATCCTGCTCGTGGCATGACGTAATTCCACGGTAAGCCACGCCCACTTCACACAAACTCTGAGTTCCACCAGACGCTGATATGAGTTGCATTTGGCAATAGTTTGTCCTTGATAATTTGTGCAAGGCAAGTTCAATAACTTGACTTTTTTTTATAAAACGTTCTTCAAAGTCTTCTCAGAATTGAAAGTATCCGTCTTAAGAATTGCTTTTTAGCGATGAAATGGGTAATTCTTTTGCGAGTCAAAACGTGTGTATGTGTCAGATTTGGAGCAGGAAGCAGCGACATCTTTGGGCATCTAGCAAACACTATATACCCACGCGTGCGTCGCAAAGACTTTTGGAGCAAAATCACGCAATCTAACTTTGGGAAAAAAGCACGAGCCTTCAAGGGCGGTTAGTATTTGTTTTGCGTTGAAGGCAATTTCAATCCTCGTTTCAAACAAACCACGAAGATGAATGTCTTATTATCTTTATCTCTACCGCGAGACCTTCGACAGAAGCAATGTCGGTGAGTCAATACACAAAATAAGCGTGGCGAAGGTCGGACAAAATGAAACAGAGCGACGGGCTGAGATGGTTTCATTATTCAGAAACTTGAAACCTTATTGATTTTTTTTTTGCATGACAGTGTAAAACAATGAATTGACTATTCGTAAGATTCGTAAGTCGACGAGCACAATATTCTAGAAGCTTAAAAAAAGTCTACAAGACAAACATAAAATTCAAGGTTTTTTATATTTCTACCTGAGCTGCACCACTACAAACATTTTCTTAATGTAAGAAGCTTTCCTTAAATCCGAAGTAAAGAGCAATGAAATTACTTTTTGGACAAAACCCCCAGCTTTTTTTCTTCTTCCCCCCTCCCCGGAAATTGTATGAGCACTTAAAAGTAGGATAGGTTGGTTTATGTCAACGTAATGCTGATTTATAGGCACAATTATAATGAAAGATACAATAAAAGTCGCACGTGAAAGTTTCAATTTAACACAGCGTCTTTTTGCCGAGAAAACAGCAAAAAAACTGTCACTGCATTTTCACATGAACGTCGAATCCATCCACGTTTAGCAAGGTGGCAGCGGGTACCAACCGCATCTCTAGCCGCAGCATTGGCGAACGGACACCAACCTTCCGAAGTCTGAGAAACGTTTCATGCATAAGTCGTTTCTCAAATTCAAATGTTTTTGGGCGAATGTTTTAAACCATAATTACCTCGACGGGAATCTTTTCTCAAAATAGTTCATATCTATCAGCGCCTGCAGTGCTTCTAGCCAAGTAAGTTGTTTTTTTCTGGTCATTAACTTTTGGAGTATTTACCAGTCTCTACCTTTATATCTCGAGATAGCATAAAACGCTACGGAGAAAAACTAAAAGCCACTATTTATGTTTTTTCCCCCAGAGGCATGATGCTAGAGTCATATTTACAGGCTTCTACCCCGAAGTAGCCGTGAAGCTATTTTGTAAGGTAAGTACCTTTTAGATCGATCTAGTCAATGAAGTGTGCCATACCCTGAAGAATTGAAACGGTGTAATCTGGGCGAATGACCCGGAATCTGTGTCATAATGACCAAGAAACGGGTCAAATTGACGCAGAATCTCGGTTTAAGTCCAACTTTTTGACCAGTATAAGTGCCAGCCTGCATTTTCAACAAACTTTGCCAAAGTTCACAGTTGGTTATTTTCTCTAATCAGTATGGAGGAACAAATGCCGGGTAACACTCCCTAATGGTCCGATCCCTCCCTTTTTCTATGCCAGGTTTTCAAAGCTAATCTCTACGGAGAAAAATACGTATGGATCTTACCGGGCTGGTACCCTGACGGCTGGTGGATTAATGCACCCGATAATTCGTGTACCAATGAGGAACTCCTATTGACGTTGGACCTGCACTTCTCCGTTGACGGGGACCAGGCTATTAGTGACGTAGCACTCATTGACTTCAATGGCGTGGTTAGTTTCGTCCAGTAATTTTCATACGTTGAGAAAATGAAAAGAAAAGAAAACAAAGTTAAATTCTGTTTCAGACCGGTAGTCCAGTTCGACTTGGAACCAACTCCAGGTCACACCGACTCAATATAGGCATATACGGTGCTAAATGGAAATATTAATACATGAAGATCCATTTATTTTCTAAAGTTGTTTTATTGAACCTAACGGTGCAAACATAGTGTCTATCATAAAAAAAAAAAAAAAAAAAAAAAATTGAAAACAGAGGTTGAGTGGTTCAAATAGTCTGGCCCCTTTTGCTGAATGAGAATCAGTAATAAATATTACTTTCGAAGTTAGAGAACGCGACAACAGATACGTATTCTTTCATTTTTAGAAACCTTACCCAGAGCAGCTGCAATACCTTGAAGCCCTTCACGTCATGGAGGATAATGCACGTGATATCTACGCCTACGATTGCTTGATGACAATGGCTTTGGCGCTCAATGCATCAATAGCTGATCTGGAGGTGCTGACTCCACCCAGAAGACTGGACGAGTTTAGCTACGGAGATGAAGAAATGGCGGGAATTTTGTTGAGGAACGTTTTGAAGACAGAGTTTGATGGACTCACGGTTAGAATGGGAATTAATATTTGCACTTTACGCATGACTTTAATTTCTCCAATGAGTAATAATGAGATGCTTTTGGATCAACTCGGTAACTCAGCTTGACCCAATTCTGGGTAATTTTGATACAGATTCCTGGTCATACAGACACAGAAATGGGTCATACCCCCATTTGACCAGAAATCCTGGTCAATTCTGACCCAGGAGTTTTCAGAGTGAGGCCTGAACAAACCGGGTGGTGCAGCAACTCGACGTTTCACTCATTGTGCTCTGAGCGTCTTCAGTCGAGTGAGAAAATAGTTTTTAAACTTATTTTTCGCAGTTTTGTTAAAGTTACCATGTTCCGTCTGAAAGGAGGGACAACGTAAATTATGATTCAGATAATTATAATTTTGATTTTTTTTTTTATTGTTGATGGAACTAAACGAATAACATGTTTGTATCTTATGACATTTTACAGTGAGTTTTGATTATTTTAACAGAAGGATTTCAATTTTTTTCATCTGGCCAGGATCGTGTTGTGATTGGCGAAAAGGGGGTGCGTCACAGTAGTGTTTACGTCGAACAATTCCAAGGTGAGTGCAATAACTGGCCTTAAAATGGATCAAGTAGAATATTCGTCTCCATTTTGTGTTAAAGTGTGAGGTGGGTTTCTGTATTTGGAGTATAAAACTCCCGACCAGAATTACCCATGATTCAAGGTCCCAGGGGGCTTCGCTCGTCCCCAGTGCCTTGCCTTAAAACCAAAGGCGCTGGGATGGGCAAACGTATCGTTAACGTTAATGCTCAGTCCCATGCTCAGTCCCATCATGCATCACACTCACGCTGCAAGCACTGCACGCATGACATACTTCCTCAACAAGAATTTGTGCAAGCTGATTAGCCCAGCGGTCCTGGATAGGCCGCTGGGGCCGAGCGAACCAGGGGCCTGAACCAATCACGAGTCAGGCTGCCCCGGAAAGTGGTTATTAATTAAACGAATGGGATGTTAACTCGGATTCTGAGTCGGCTTGACCCATTTCTGGGTCATGTTGACCCCAAATCCGGATGACCCAGGAATGGGTCAGGCCCCGAGGTGGACCCGGATCTGGGTCAAGTTCTGACCAGACGGGGAGCCGGCGTTTGAGAAGGACGAATCCGGTTTTCATATTGTTTTTTCTCAATTATAATTTCAGATGGCCGCCAAGTGCGAATTGCTACCCACAGTGCCAACAATGGGGAATACAGGGAGGTCAACAATACGAACATCATGTGGAAAGGTCAAACTATATCTAAGTCTCACACTACGGTAGTCCTCTATAGTCTTTAATACAGCATTCAATATTGATTTTTAAATGGAAACTGAGCCCGAAATTGCTGAAATACTTTTGACAGAACAAAATGACCTACACACGTAATCTGATCAGACAGAGTTCAGTTCTGTATGTTCAGCAGGGAAAAATAAATTTAAAGTCGAGCTTAATCAGTTTTTAAATCTACTTTATTTTAAGGGCGCGCAGGCACAATTTCGTTTTGATTTTGATGGATTACTATAATAAACTATAGCCTTCAGGCAGGCAAAGAAGACGAGGCTCATAAAGCAACCATTTCTACAATAGACCAAAAATAGTACTTCAAATTGTTTACTTTGCCAAATAGATTTATCGTCATTAAATTCATTTACTAAAAGGTCTTAACCGACCGGTGGATGGAAAGACAGAACTGCCGCAGCTTGTTCAGATCTCGACCCCGTTCAAGATTGCGATCTTCGCCGTAGCTGGCGGTGGAGTTTTTCTTGCTTTGTTGTTTCTTGTGCTCAATGTAGCGTTACGAAACGAAAGGTTTGTTGAAAATGATTGACGACTGCTTTGTTTGGTTCGTGTTTTGGTTGAATTATTGTGCAGTTTCATTTTGAGGAGGCATTATACCGTCGAAACAATGCAGAGGATATTGACTTTGCAATTATTAATTTGTTGCAGAAGTCCAGTTTGTTGGTAGTCTTGTTCAAAGACAACTGTGTGACGAGATGAAATATATATTTTACGTTTACCTTGCTGGTGTATACAATAACTGACTGCCATTTTGTGTATGCCGACGGCCTTGAAAAAAGAAAAGAAAGAAACCACTCTTTAAGGCAAAATGGCCTAGTTAATGGCCTGACGTTTCGAACCTAGCGGAGTCTTTCTCGAGGGCTAAATGACTCGTTTATGAAGAATATTTTGATTAGTACGCGCAAAGTTTTTGCACCTCCCGGCTCCGAAAAATATAATCTTGCATACATTCAATTTTAGATGTTTTGTTTACCCTTTTCATCGTTGAAAGGTTTTTATCTAGCTCATTCCAACAACCAATAAATCTGACACGAAGGCACTGAGTCCAACCCCCCTGTTTGTGTTCTCTTACATTTCCAATGTAAAACTTGCACAAAGCGACTTCGTATGTGAAGTGGGCGCCAGTTACATTGGAACCACATCGCACTTACTTAGGAGTGATTTTATTCTATGGTGAAAAACTAAGTCACAACGACGTATTAATATGTATTTGTTTGTTTGTTTGTTTTCCAATGCACAATACAAACTGATGACTTGACTAATTACTTTCAAAGAGCTGTGAAGATTTCAAGTCCACAGATTAACAATCTGATCGTCTTGGGCTGCCTTCTTCTCTACTCTTCAGTGTTTGTGTCCGGTGTTGACACACATGTCTTCACAGACGTAGTCTTTATGGTTCTTTGCCACGTAAGTAAAAGTCTCTTGAAAAAGTGTGGTACTATTTTATTACCAATAAACACAATTTATAAACACTTCGGAGAGTTTATGCACTCTGATTGGTCAAAGACTGGTCACGTGGAAGTGTATGCTTTTTAATTTAATATAGTGTTCTGTACTTTCATATTTTCTGTACTTGTTTGTGCGGAGGAACTATCAAAATCCACTGTTATTTTTTATTCTTTATTATGCGTATTGTTATTTTGGCAAAGACAGGTGGTGGCGTGCACGCGCATACCACAGGAGCGCGTGAACGCGCAGACAATAAGGTAGCTGGTACGCGCATGAAACCAGCATAACGCAGAGCAAAAAGCCGAACACCAACAAAAGTATTTCTACTGATGGTGTTGTTAATAATGTTGGAAACACCGTACAAAATGTACACTGATCCAAAATTGACAACGGAGCCCAAGCTGGAGCCGGAGCCCAAGCCGAGGTTTTGGAATAAGGCACCGCCCCAGCCCGGTCATTCCCACCACAAAAGACCGCTGTTATTGTCTAAATAATTACCCAAAACTTAAAAAATTGAAAGCTTACTCGAGTTGCAGTAGGCCCATCAGTCGTCTTCCCGAGAGATTTCGCCGTCCGAAATAAACGTCAGGTTGACAGCCTGACATGTACAGGCGTTTATACGCAGGCATGACTGAAGTGAAGTCTCACAAGTTTAAACATGCTGCTGTTTTTTTTTACAGGTGAAAGTAGTGCTCGTGTGCGTAGGTATATCCTTGTCATTTGGCTCTCTTCTAATGAAGACCTACCGCATCTTCGCCATCTTCCAGAAAGCTGTGGCGAAATTTAAGCAAATTGTGAGTGAAATTTTGAACTTAAAGGGGAATATAAGAAAAAAGTCAGCGTCAAACTGCTTTCAGATGAAGGTCGCACAATACAAGAAAGATATAGTTTTGTTAATATATTCTCATCCGTCCCACTAAAAAAACAATTGAGTCATAGGTTTTAACACAAATTATTATTTCACAGGATTTGCCAGATAAGAAGTTGATAGGATTCGTAATGCTGCTAGTGTTGGTTGATGGCGTCATCATGACGTTATGGGCGGTCTTCGGACAGTTGACGGTGAAGACAATTCTTCTTGAACCAAAGGTAAGTCTGCCAGTACGAATGGGTTACATTGATTTGATTTCAAGTTTAAAGGAACAAAGTAGCTTTGAAATATACTGTCTCAAAACTGGGGTGGGTTGTTTAAAGGAACATTACAGAATTGGTTTTTGCTAACAAAACAGTTGCTGGCAGTGTAAGCACTTTATGTAATCCACCATATACATAAACTGACAAACCTGTAGGAGTTTGAGATCGATCGGCCATCTGGGTCACGAGAAAATAGTGAAAAACCGATTACACATTTGCATGAAATCATATAGATTCAACAAATGAATAAAACGCTCACTGAGCGATAAACTCCAATCGGAAAATTAGTTTATTCATTTCTCATCAAATATGGCATTTCAGACAGAAATATTTCAAGGGATGTTTTCTACTATCATCATCATTAGACCGTGTAAGTTTTATGTAAACCTGTGATCAAAAAGTATATTTTACAATTTTGTTTTCTTACCAATTCTGTAATGTTCCTTCAACTACTCAATCCCGTATTCGAAGGGGGAAAATCAACAGAGAGTGGGGATCTAACAAGAGCCAATCGTGGATGAGGGTTAACCCCAGTTTTTCTGGTTGACATAGCAAACACCCTTGTTTACAGGTTTCCTCAGGCTTGTAAGCTACAGTGATTAAGTTAACACTTATGAGGCACCCTTGGTTTCATTACCAGGAATGTACAAACATATCAAAATACTTTGAGTTGGTTGTGGGTGTGCCTATTCTCGGGTTTGCTTCTGAACTATATTAAGGTATTTTATCAGAAAGGTTTTGACACACAATGGAGCTTAAAAATGCTGAATCTTTCCTTTAGCTGTCAGAAACCGATAGTCCACAGAGTGAGATCTTCATCATACCAAAATTGCGACAATGTGGCTCCGTGTATGACATCTATTTTAGCAGCGCCCTCTACGGCTTCAAAGGCGCTCTACTTGTCTTTGGCATTTTTTTGGCGTGGGAGACCAAGAATGTGACTGTTAAAGGACTGGACGACAGTAAGTTAAACATCGTTTTCGAAAACGCACCTGTTCCAATTGAGTCCTACCCTCCCCTCAAAACACGGACAAATCTTTTTGAACAAAGTCGTAAGCAGAAAATGACAAACAAACGGAATAATTTTAAACAATGACATGTGTGGTCAAAGTTTACTCGGATACAATACTGACATATCCAGGTCATCTCACTCAAAGAACCTGACCCCGACTTTGGATCACCGAAACTTTGTCAATGCCTGCAGTAACTAAACACAAGAGGGCGGTATAACAATTATCGTAACAGGTTCCACGAACCGTCATCCGTATCACCTCTGCCTGTGCCCCAAACAGCATAATTTGGATTAATAATTTAGTTTATTATATACATGTAATGGAATCTTTGTATTTTTAATGATTTAATTACATTTTTAGTAGTTTTTTTATGGGAACCATTGATTTTTTTGTACTAAATGGACCAAACAGTAAACACATGTACATTTTGGTCACCAGAAGAATTTCAAGGAACATTCTTTAATACTTGTAACTATACAGTTGTCTAGTTAACATACTCCTTTTAAAAATCACAGCATTCACAAACAAAAATGAGACAAATTTCCTTCTAATTTCAGGTAAGTACGTCGCCCTTTCAGTTTACGTGGTCGGTATAACCATTGTCTTGGCCATACCAACCCTGCAAGTCTTCGTCAACAACGCCGACATACACTTCTGTATCTACGGTATCGCCGTAGTGTTCGCCAATACCGTCGTCTTGTGCTTGGTCTTTGTGCCCAAGGTATGCAATTATCACTATTTTGTTTGTGAAAGTTTCGGTTTGATATTTTGTACAAATGCGCATGCGGCAACTCCTTCGTTTTCAGTGAAAGTGTTTTAATAGTGACCAAACGGGTTAGTTTCATTGCAGCATAACTGACAGAAAAAACGCCTAGACTTTCAGGGATGCTTGGTGGCGGCAGACTTACCGAGTAGTGCCGTTGAAATGGCTGCATGCCGAGAAAACCATAACATAAGCGGTATCGCCAGTGTCTCAAGGATTGCTAGCAAGCTTCAAAGATGCATTTCACATCGTAATGTATTGGATTACCTGGAACAAACTGATCACGACTTATCAAATTCATTTCAGAACTGAGCTTTGTTTCATTTTTACAAAATTGAATAACTGCAAAACTGTCTCTATTCAAATGATTCTTGGTCACAGATCGTCATCAATACGGAAAACGATAACTCAAACTAGGGTTGTGTCCGCATCGGAGGCTACAGCTACGGCTGCAACTGTTGCTAAGGGTGTTGCAACGCTTGTTGACGAGGTGATCCAGCCGTAGCCGTAGCCGTAGCCAACAATTCAGACACAGCCTATGATTCAAACTCACCCTGGTAATTTCACAGAGTTGACCTCTCATTGCGTCTTTTTACATCTCCAGTTTGCCCTGTGTTATACATCACGTGGGAGTCACCTTCGCATCAGCATGATGAACACAGCTGGTGGCAGCAGCGCTCAGTCCACCAATCTGTCCTTATGTACCTCTACTGGAGAGGACAAGAACCGGCTAGCTGACCTGCACAGGACACTTGAAGAGGTAAATAAGATAATTATAACCGGGGAAGGAGTAGAATAACACTGATCTTGATTCGACTATCCAATTCGACAAGCCAACTGGTGCCCCCCCCCAAGTGGATGTAAAAGGTAATCGGCAGCCGCAACTTCTTCAATGAGGATCTATCAATATTGTCATAAAATTACGTGACGGTTAACGGTTATCCTCTACTCCATCATAAAGAGCCGAAGCAATAACTAGGAATGAATTCCAAGTTAATACAAAAAACACAGAATACAAATGAAATGCAACAACTACTCACAGTACAACCATTTTGTCCCAGTTTGATCGCTGGACGTGTCTAATGGCTAAAAGTAAAGGAAGTACCACCAATCAGCCTAAACGACAACTAGTTATAAACAAAAATGGACCTATGTCGGACCGATTTTCTAGGGTTTTTGAAAAGGTGCTTTTTAGTTGAATTCATTGGTTACCTTCATTGAAAACTTACGAAATCATTTTTGATTGTTATCCTTTGTTTTGTAGAAGCGAGCGAGTCTTTCTAAGCTACTCATCGAGTACCGCACGTGCGCGAAATAAACCACGGCACGTTCTGGTACCATACGACGCCCTCTGTTGATAATGGACTCTGACAATTGAAAAAACAACGTTCGTGCATGCTGAAGACTAACCTGAACATCTGACGTCAAACTTCGAGGGTCGTGAATGACGTAAGATACCAGCCTTGAGCGCTTGGCAGACTCCTGCCAGATGTATACCTTTGATCTCGCATCCCATTCACACAGACGGAGATTTTTGGTATTTTACTACACACGTACACACATTACAAAGTGAAGAAAACAACATTAGAAAATAGAATTAGCTGTTGTAAACTGCTTACCATGTGGTATAAATGCAAAACAATAGTTAGTGGCCTGACGTTCCGACCCTAGAAGAGTCTTTCTCGAAGGCAAAAATGTGCATTCGAGAAAGACTATGCCAGAGTCAAAATGACGGGCCACTTACATTTGTTTTGCCTTAAACAACAATATATTCATGTACAAACAATATGCACACGTGCATGCAGCAGGTGATCGAAACGGAACGGACCAATCCTAACGCAGATATGGAAAGTTTACGTCACTGCATGTTTATCCAATGAAAACATTGGGACTGTAAGACCAGTGCCCGTCTTTATCCTTTAACTAAACGGATAAAGACAGGTGACCAGTCTAGTTGGAGACTATCTGCGATTTTGGATTTTTTAATAATCACGAGCACGCCATAACAGTCTCATAATGCTAGTCAAATAACATTCAAACTCTAGCATGTAAATTATAATACAGATTAAAGTGTTCAAAACAGTAACGGGGCCAGACTACACTTTTATAGTCAAATTCTTTGCAGTACGGACCGCGTGTTGATTAAATGTAATATTGACATTGTGTGAAAAGTCACTATTTTGAATGATGCTTTGACGTTGCACTAGATAAATAAACGAGATAAGAAAAACTGCCTTGAGATGTGATTTATTCAAAAACATTGTAAATGACAAACTTGCCTGGAGTGACCACGTTTCTTCAGTTTCCAAGACTATTTCTAAGAATATAGGAGTTCTGTCAAAACTTCGTACTTTTCTTCCCCAATTCACCCTATTTTCTCTTCATAATACTCCGATTCTTCCCTATCTAAGCTCTTGTAATATCGTCTGGGCATCCTCTAGCCACAATCTCTGATACCATCCAGAAGCGAGCCATTTTAACTGTTGCACCCTTTCACATGCTCGGACTAAAGCCGCACCCCTCTTTATTTGGCTGAACAAACTGACATTAACAAGTTTTACATCGGAATAATCATGTATAAGTACATTAATAAAACTTTGAACTAACCTTTCATCCTACTTTTCCGCAGTTCACGATACCCATGGGAACAGTATACAAATATAACAAAGATAACTTTCCCAAGGCGAAGCCAAGAGAGCTAGTTTGTCAACTTCCAATACCGAGGGGAGCTAATATCGACTGTGCAACCAAAATAAACCATGTTATATTTGTTTTACTATACCTCATACATATTCAGTTACCGGGACAAAATTAGGAGCAAGGGGAAATGAGGACTGTCAAATAAATTGCATCTAGGATAGGTTTTTCATGTGTTGGATGTCGCTCGGGCGATGTTCGCGCATGCGAACAACACCCGGGGAACAGTTCCACGATCGTAAAGCGCTTGACAAGAAGACTGTCGCCCGGTCTGCATAGGCGACAGTCTACTTGTCATGCGTATTTACCATGTGCGTGAATACTCGCGTGCGCGCTTGGTTAACAGCAAATTAGCATCAGGCACGTGATGTTGAATGGACCAGTGAGAATTCGACTCTGGGTCATGAATATGTATGAGGTAAAGTAATACTCGTTATGTAAACAATCTTAAAGTTCCTTTCATTCACTATCCTCAGATTACTTAGATGTCGAGGACCGCAGCTGAAGTCTAGGTCCAAAACATTATAAGAGTTAAGGGCAGCATTTTGTTTTTCACTTTCTGCCATCTTCAGACCAAAAATTACAATGTCATTACTCCGCAAAACGATTTTGTAAGCGACGCGAGTGGCAAAAAAGTAGGGCTACCACAATAGCAACACGTCAAATAAGGGCTGCGTAAGGGCTTTGACAACATATACTGCCGAAAAAATGGCTGGAAATAAGATTGAGTATAACACATGAACTAAGCATGCCAGAGAGACGTAACTTGTACCTAGATCTGCCCGGCATATTCCTGCATCCGAATATTAATTTGTTATAAGTACTTTCTGCCGTCTTGATACCGGAAATTAGAAACTACGAATGCTCCGCAAAAGCATGTTCAACGAAATTTTTGTACACAGAGCTGTACAAAAGAGAAAAAACAAAGTATGCAGGGTCAAATCACCCTCACATCATTGATGGATCTTTACAAGTTTTATACCATTGGAAAGCCCGTCTCAAGGGCTATACATTTAGATAATTTCGTGGCTGTGACTATTTTGTGGGCGAACCTATTGGGAAAGTAGTAGGGCTACTACAGTAGCAAATAAGCAAATAAGGGCTTCGCCAAGGGCTCTGACACAATATACCGCCGAAAAATGACTGGAAATAAACTAGGAGCTAAGATTGAGTACAACTCATGAACCAAATATGCTAGAGAGACAAAACTTGTACCTGAATCTGCCTTGCATAGTCCTGCATCCGAATAGCAACTTTTTGAGGCTACTTTATGCCGTCTACATACCAGAAAAGACAAGCAAGTGACGGTACTCCGAATGCTCCGCAAAAGCATGTTTAACGGGATTTTTGTACACAGAGCTGAGCTTGAGAAAAACACAAAGTATGCAGGGTCAAATCACCCTCACATCATTGATGGATCTTTACAAGTTTTATACCATTGGAAAGCCCGTCTCAAGGGCTATACATTCTGATAATTTCGTGGCTGTGACTATTTTGTGGGCAAACCTATTGGCAAAGTAGTAGGGCTACCACACTAGCAAATAAGCAAATAAGGGCTGTGCCAAGGGCTCTGACACAATATACCGCAAAAAAATGGCTGGAAATAAACTTGGAGCTAAGATTGAGTACAATACCTGAACCAAATATGCTAGAGAGACAAAACTTGTACCTGAATCTGCCTTGCATAGTCCTGCATCCGAAAAATTTTTTTGAGGCTACTTTATGCCGTCTACATACCGGAGAAGACAAGCAAGTGACGGTATTCCGAATGCTCCGCAAAAGCATGTTTAACGGGATTTTTGTACACAGAGCTGAGCGGGAGAAACACACAAAGTATGCAGGGTCAAATCACCCTCACATCATTGCTGGATCTTTACAAGTTTTATTACCATTGGAAAGCCCGTCTCAAGGGCTATACATTCAGATAATTTCGTGGCTGTGACTATTTTGTGGGCAAACCTATTGGCAAAGTAGTAGGGCTACTACACTAGCAAATAAGCAAATAAGCAAATAAGGGCTGCGCCAAAGGCTCTGACACAATATACCGCCGAAAAATGGCTGGAAATAAACTTGGAGCTAAGATTGAGTACAACTCATGAACCAAATATGCTAGAGAGACAAAACTAGTACCTGAATCTGCCTTGGATACTCCTGCATCCAAATAGCAACTTTTTGAGGCTACTTTATGCCGTCTACATACCGGAAAAGACAAGCAAGTGACGGTACTCCGAATGCTCCGCAAAAGCATGTTTAACGAGATTTTTGCACACAGAGCTGAGCGGGAGAAAAACACAAAGTTGTAGGGTCAAATCACCCTCACATCATTGATGGATCTTTACAAGTGTTATACCATTTGAAAGCCCGTCTCAAGGGCTATACATTCGATAATTTCGTGGCTGTGACTATTTTGTGGGCAACCTATTGGCAAAGTATAGGGCTCTACACTAGCAAATAAGCAAATAAGGCTGCGCCAAGGCTCTGACACAATATACCGCAAAAAATGGCTGGAAATAAACTTGGAGCTAAGATTGAGTACAACTCATGAACCAATATGCTAGAGAGACAAAACTTGTACTGAATCTCCTTGATAGTCGCATCGAATATCACTTTTTGAGGCTACTTTATGCCGTCTACATACGGAGAAACAAGCAAGTGACGGTATCCGAATGCTCCGCAAAAGCATGTTTAACGGATTTTTGTACACAGAGCTGAGCGGGAGAAAAACAAAGTATGCAGGGTCTAATCACCCTCTCATCATTATGGATCTTACAGTTTATACCATTGAAAGCCTCTCAAGGCTATACTTCAATAATTTCGTGGCTGTGATATTTTGTTGGCACCTATGGCAAAGTAGTAGGGCTACACACTAGCAAATAAGCAAAAACTTGTACCTGAATCTGCCTTGATAGTCCGCATCCGAATATCAACTTTTTTGAGGCTACTTTATGCCGTCTACATACCGAAAAACAAGCAAGTGACGGTACTCCGAATGCTCCGCAAAAGCATGTTTAACGGGATTTTTGTACACAGAGCTGAGCGGGAGAAAAACACAAAGTATGCAGGGTCAATCACCCTCACATCATTGATGGATCTTTACAAGTTTTATACCATTGGAAAGCCCGTCTCAAGGGCTAACATTCAGATAATTTCGTGGCTGTGACTATTTTGTGGGCAAACCTATTGGCAAAGTAGTAGGGCTACCACACTAGCAAATAAGCAAATAAGGGCTGCGCCAAGGCTCTGACACAATATACCGCCGAAAAATGGCTGGAAATAAACTTGGAGCTAAGATTGAGTACAACTCATGAACCAATATGCTAGAGAGACAAAACTTGTACCTGAATCTGCCTTGCATATCCTGCATCCGAATATCAACTTTTTGAGGTTACTTTATGCCGTCTACATACCGGAAAAGACAAGCAAGTGACGGTACTCCGAATGCTCCGCAAAAGCATGTTTAACGGTTTTTTGTACACAGAGCTGAGCGGGAGAAAAACACAAAGTATGCAGGGTCAAATCACCCTCACATCATTGATGGATCTTTACAAGTTTTATACCATTGGAAAGCCCGTCTCAAGGGCTATACATTCAGATAATTTCGTGGCTGTGACTATTTTGTGGGCGAACCTATTGGCAAAGTAGTAGGGCTACCACACTAGCAAATAAGCAAATAAGGGCTTCGCCAAGGGCTCTGACACAATATACCGCCGAAAAATGGCTGGAAATAAACTTGGAGCTAAGATTGAGTACAACTCATGAACCAAATATGCTAGAGAGACAAAACTTGTACCTGAATCTGCCTTGCATAGTCCTGCATCCGAATATCAACTTTTTGAGGTTACTTTATGCCGTCTACATACCGGAAAAGACAAGCAAGTGACGGTACTCCGAATGCTCCGCAAAAGCATGTTTAACGGGATTTTTGTACACAGAGCTGAGCGGGAGAAAAACACAAAGTATGCAGGGTCAAATCACCCTCACATCATTGATGGATCTTTACAAGTTTTATACCATTGGAAAGCCCGTCTCAAGGGCTATACATTCTGATAATTTCGTGGCTGTGACTATTTTGTGGGCAACCTATTGGCAAAGTAGTAGGGCTACACACTAGCAAATAAGCAAATAAGGGCTGCGCCAAGGGCTCTGACACAATATACGCCAAAAATGGCTGGAAATAAACTTGGAGCTAAGATTGAGTACAACTCATGAACCAAATATGCTAGAGAGACAAACTTGTACCTGAATGCCTTTGTGTCCTGCATCGAATATCAACTTTTTGAGGTACTTTATGCGCTACATACCGGAAAAGGACAAGCAAGTGACGGTACTCCGAATGCTCGCAAAAGCATGTTTAAACGGGATTTTTGTACACAGAGCTGAGCGGGAAGAAAAACACAAAAGTATGCAGGGTCTGAATCACCCTACAATTATTGATGGTCTTTACAATGTTTAATACCATTGGAAAGCCGTCAAGGGCTATACATTCGATAATTTTCGTGGCTGTGACTATTTTGTGGGCGAACCTATTGGCAAAGTAGTAGGGCTACACACTAGCAAATAAGCAAATAAGGGCTTCGCCAAGGGCTCTGACACAATATACCGCGAAAAATGGCTGGAAATAAACTTGGAGCTAAGATTGAGTACAACTCATGAACCAAATATGCTAGAGAGACAAAACTTGTACTGAATCTGCCTTTGATATCCTGCAATCCGAATATCAATTTTTGAGGTACTTTATGCCGTCTACATACCGGAAAAGACAAGCAAGTGACGGTACTCCGAATGCTCCGCAAAAGCATGTTTAACGGATTTTTGTACACAGAGCTGAGGCGGGAGAAAAACACAAGTATGCAGGGTCAATCACCCTCACATCATTGATGGATCTTTACAAGTTTTATACCATTGGAAAGCCCGTCTCAAGGGGTATACATTAGATAATTTCGTGGCTGTGACTATTTTGTGGGCGAAACCTATTGGCAAAGTAGTAGGGCTACCACACTAGCAAATAAGCAAATAAGGGCTTCGCCAAGGGCTCTGACACAATATACCGCCGAAAAATGGCTGGAAATAAACTTGGAGCTAAGATTGAGTACAACTCATGAACCAAAATGCTAGAGAGACAAAACTTGTACCTGAATCTGCCTTGATAGTCCTGCATCCGAATATCAACTTTTTGAGGCTACTTTATGCCGTCTACATACCGGAAAAGACAAGCAAGTGACGGTACTCCGAATGCTCCGCAAAAGCATGTTTAACGGGATTTTTGTACACAGAGCTGAGCGGGAGAAAAACACAAAGTATGCAGGGTCAATCACCCTCCATCATTGATGGATCTTTACAAGTTTTATACCATTGGAAAGCCCGTCTCAAGGGCTATACATTCAGATAATTTCGTGGCTGTGACTATTTTGTGGGCGAAACCTATTGGCAAAGTAGTAGGGCTACACACTAGCAAATAAGCAAATAAGGGCTGCGCCAAGGGCTCTGACACAATATACCGCGAAAAAAATGGCTGGAAATAAACTTGGAGCTAAGATTGAGTACAACTCATGAACCAAATATGCTAGAGAGACAAAACTTGTACCTGAATCTGCCTTTGATAGTCCGGCATCCGAATATCAACTTTTTGAGGCTACTTTATGCCGTCTACATACCGGAAAAGACAAGCAAGTGACGGTACTCCGAATGCTCCGCAAAAGCATGTTTAACGGGATTTTTGTACACAGAGCTGAGCGGGAGAAAAACACAAGGTATGCAGGGTCTAATCACCCTCTCATCATTGATGGATCTTTACAAGTTTTATACCATTGGAAAGCCCGTCTCAAGGGCTATACATTCGATAATTTCGTGGCTGTGACTATTTTGTGGGCAAACCTATTGGCAAAGTAGTAGGGCTACCACACTAGCAAATAAGCAAATAAGGGCTGCGCCAAGGGCTCTGACACAATATACCGCCGAAAAAATGGCTGGAAATAAACTTGGAGCTAAGATTGAGTACAACTCATGAACCAAATATGCTAGAGAGACAAAACTTGTACCTGAATCTGCTTTGATAGTCCTGCATCCGAATATCAACTTTTTGAGGCTACTTTATGCCGTCTACATACCGGAAAAGACAAGCAAGTGACGGTACTCCGAATGCTCCGCAAAAGCATGTTTAACGGGATTTTTGTACACAGAGCTGAGCGGGAGAAAAACACAAAGTATGCAGGGTCTAATCACCCTCTCATCATTGATGGATCTTTACAAGTTTTATACCATTGGAAAGCCCGTCTCAAGGGCTATACATTCAGATAATTTCGTGGCTGTGACTATTTTGTGGGCGAACCTATTGGCAAAGTAGTAGGGCTACCACACTAGCAAATAAGCAAATAAGGGCTGCGCCAAGGGCTCTGACACAATATACCGCGAAAAAATGGCTGGAAATAAACTTGGAGCTAAGATTGAGTACAACTCATGAACCAAATATGCTAGAGAGACAAAACTTGTACCTGAATCTGCCTTGCATAGTCCTGCATCCGAATATCAATTTTTGAGGCTACTTTATGCCGTCTACATACCGGAAAAGACAAGCAAGTGACGGTACTCCGAATGCTCCGCAAAAGCATGTTTAACGGGATTTTTGTACACAGAGCTGAGCGGGAGAAAAACACAAGTATGCAGGGTCAATCACCCTCACATCATTGATGGATCTTTACAAGTTTATACCATTGGAAAGCCCGTCTCAAGGGCTATACATTCTGATAATTTCGTGGCTGTGACTATTTTGTGGGCAAACTATTGGCAAAGTAGTAGGGCTACCACACTAGCAAATAAGCAAATAAGGGCTGCGCCAAGGGCTCTGACACAATATACCGCCGAAAAATGGCTGGAAATAAAACATGGAACTAAATTGAGCACAACTCATGAACCAAATATGCTAGAGAGACAAAACTTGTACCCGAATCTGCCTTGCATAGTCCTGCATCCGAATATCAATTTTTGAGGCTTATTTAGGCCGTCTACATACCGGAAAAGACAAGCAAGTACGGTACTCCGAATGCTCCGCAAAAGCATGTTTAACGGGAATTTTGTACACAGAGCTGAGCGGGAGAAAAACACAAAGTATGCAGGGTCAAATCACCCTCACATCATTGATGGATCTTTACAAGTTTTATACCATTGAAAAGCCCGTCTCAAGGGCTATACATTCAGATAATTTCGTGGCTGTGACTATTTTGTGGGCGAACCTATTGGCAAAGTAGTAGGGTACTACACTAGCAAAAAGCAAATAAGGGCTGCGCCAAGGGCTCTGACACAATCTACCGCCAAAAAATGGCTGGAAAAAAACTTGGAACTAAGATTGAGTACAACTCAAGAACCAAACATGCTAGAGAGACACAGCTTGTACCTGAATCTGCCTTGCATAGTCCTGCATCCGAATATTAACTTTTTGAGGCTACTTTATGCCGTCTACATACCGGAAAAGACAAGCAAGTGACGGTACTCCGAATGCTCCGCAAAAGCATGTTTAACGGGATTTTTGTACACAGAGCTGAGCGGGAGAAAAACACAAAGTATGCAGGGTCAAATCACCCTCACATCATTGCTGGATCTTAACAAGTTTCAAACCATTGGAAAGCCCGTGTCAAGGGCTATACATTCAGATAATTTCGGGGCTGTGATCTTTTGTGGGCGACCTATTGGCAAAAGAGTAGGGCTACTACACTAGAAATTAAGCAAATAAGGGCTGCGCCAAGGGCTCTGACACATACCGCCGAAAAATGGCTGGAAATAAACTTGGAACTAAGATTGAGCACAACTCATGAACCAAACATGCTAGAGAGACAAAACTTGTACCTGAATCTGCCTTGCATAGTCCTGCATCCGAATATTAACTTTTTGAGGCTACTTTATGCCGTCTACATACCGGAAAATACAAGCAAGTGACGGTACTCCGAATGCTCCGCAAAAGCATGTTTAACGGGATTTTTGTACACAGAGCTGAGCGGGAGCGAAACACAAAGTATGCAGGGTCAAATCACCCTCACATCATTGCTGGATCTTTACAAGTTTTATACCATTGGAAACCCCGTCTCAAAGGTTATTCATTCAGATTAATTTGGTGGCTGTCACTGCTTTGTTGGTGAAGCTATTGGCAAAGTAGTAGGGCTACTACAACAGCAACTAAGCAAAAAAGGGCTGCACCAACAAGGGCTCTGAGAAAATATCCCGCCGAACAATGGCTGGAAATCAATTCAGAGCTGGAAATCCCGTCTAGTAAAGAGCTATATTTTCACATTAGTTTGTGTTACGTGATTTTTGTACACAGAGCTGTCCAAGATAGAAATAAAAAAGGCAGGGTCAAATATGTTAAAAGTGTTAGAAAGCTCGTCTCAAGGGCTCTCTCTTCGTTTAAGTTCCTGGGCTGTATATATTTTGTAAGCGACAGGAGTAGCTAGAGAGTAGGGCTACTACCACAGCAACTAATAGCAAAATAAGGGCTGCGTATTAAAACGAGATTTAAATATCCTGGGACCGATTAATGGCTGCTGGAAATAAATTATGAGTTAAGATTAACTATCATTCTCAAACCAAGCATGCCAGAGAGACTAACTTTGTACCTGGGTCTGCCTTGCATAGTCGTGCATCCGATAATTTTTTCATCTCCACCTTGCGACATCTTAAGACCAGAAAAGGACCGGCAAGTTGCGATAGTCCAAATGCTCGGCAACTACATGTTCAATGGGATTTTTGTACACAGACATGTCCAAGAAAAATTACAACGTAGAAGGTCGATCGAATCACTCCCGTTTTTAGCTGTGCTCATTAGAAATGAGAAAGAAATAATCTTCAAGATTTTGTCCCCTCTATTTTTAAGCTGGAATAATATATTTACATGGTTTTTGTTAGTGAAAAAACAGAGTTTAAATTTTCCTGTTAAAACACTAAAAGTGATCAAAGTAAATGGTCAACATGTTGACCACAAACAACAGTCTTAAATGTATCTCTCTCGGTACTGCCCTGACGACCAAGAATAGCCCTACTTTATCATGCACAAAACGGCCAGTGTGCAAATTTAATCAAGTTCCCCAATAGACTACACCAAATACATAATTTACACGACATTTATAATGGTATAGCTGATACTAAAATGTACGAAAAATGAACAGAGGCAAACCTATCAGTAGAGTCCTTGGTACAGAATTTAAGCGAAATAACTGGGTATGAAATAATTACTTGAGATTAAGAACTCTCCAAAGCGTTCGAAGTAACTTATTCTGATTTGGAGCAAGCAGGCAGTGCACTTTTACCCTCATCAGTTCAATGTGCCGAGCCTTCAGCCCTCCACATGCAAGATGATGCCGCCGGGCCCACCACGCCCAAATATCCAACCCAGTCGAGTTTAGCGTTCACTGCCCAGAACTGTACACATCTCAATGGTAAAACTAAGAACTAAGGAACGGTTTCCGACTGAAAAAGTACTTCGTTGATAACTAGACCATGCTGCATGTGAATGATGTTACTGAACAAGAGGAAGTATGGCTCCGTGAGCTTACCAAAAGTATGTAGTGCTACAGGTGATGAATCAATGCGCACATTTAACAGTGATAAAGAACCATAGTTCGTCATGTTTGTCAACCGCCAAAAGTCACTGACCTGGACTAGTCCACGTCTCCCACAGGGGAAGAGGTTGAACCATGGATCAAACCACAAGCGAAAGGTGTGTTTTTTCTCACTGCAATATGAAATACTAAGGGCTCCATCGCAACATTCTTCTGGAAATGATGGTTTTTTAAGACGCAGGCTCTTCAATTGAGGAAACTACAACTTCGTGCGACGAAAAGTCACCTTTGAACCGTGAACACCCGGCCGCCCGGCCTGCCCCGACGGGACGTAGACCGGTCCCCTGTCTTTATCCGCAAGGATAAATTCACACGCCTGGAAGAAGTGTTGACGTCAGGCAAGCCGGGATGCAGCTGTGCGCCAGCTGTCTAAAAATAGTACAGGGCGCGCGCGCGTTGTTTGAAACGCTCATTAAATATGCAGCAACTACTAGCGCCTGCCTCCGGCCCTGCATGCTGCAAGCAAAGCTAGCTAGGACTAGGAGTGCATGTTATGGCCATGCAGACAGTGTTCGTGGTCCAAACACACCTCTTTAACTAGTGAACACTTCTCAGTGAATTGCATAGTTTAAGTCTACGCAGTGAATTATCCCGCCAAAGAAAATTAATAAATAATTGTTTAAACAAAAGTCATTCTTCTCATGTATGTGTACGTGTAGGCCTTCAAGGGTAAAAGTAAAATGTAAAAAATGCATGATAGAAATTGCATCTAGAGTGTATTTTTAGGGTATGCTCTGGTAGAATGAGCACAATGGTCGCCCCTTTTAAACAAGGGGACATAAAAGAACATTTGTATGCATAGAAAAGAACGTGCACAATTGCTCAATAGGGTCAACGATGAGGCAAATACATTTTAAAAAATTAAACATGTTTGTCAATCGTTCCCATCATGTATCACTATTCCGGAACAGCCCATCAACAGCGGTCTTGGATGTGAGACCGGCAGTGGGGGCCAAGCGAACCTGTGATTGGGATCATAAAAGATCATCACGTGTTATTTAATGCAGGCGTATAATAATATGCAAAGTTATTCTAGAGTGAAACAACGAGAGTTCATATTTTCACATACCGGGTTACTTTTGGACACAAGGTGACAGCAGACAAAGTGGTTGAATTTTAACTGTTGGCTTAATTCTGAGTTTGCGCACACCATCCGATAATCATGGGGTGCGCCACACTAAAATAAACACCCTATAACAACCAATGCTGAAATGCTAAATATTCAATTACAAAACTTTCTCAACCTCTTGAAAACAAATCAAATATATTTTCTAATAACTAAACTTGTTTTTCTTCTTTTTTCAAATTTTGGTGTTCACCGTTTTGGTTTTTGGGCTAGGCTCATCTATAAAATAAAACACACAGAACGCCTAGAAACTTGTCAGACTCCATCCTCGAAAAATTACCCGTACACCATGAGAGAAATAGGGTCATTTTTCAGAGGGCTATACCCCAAATGCTCCAGGTTGAAAGTCAACAACCACGGCCACACGGCCAGGGGCACAACATTGAACAATATTTCAACATTCAGTTAGAGCATGCATGGCCTTCAAATCTTTGAACTACAGAAAAGGTTGTAGATTTACATTTTAATATTCGTCTCTTGTGGTGCACCCTCATGTAGTTTTCCTGGTCGGTCTGATGCCATCTAGCATCCAAATAAATCTACCGTTAAGCACGTATCGATCATTTAAAATTTCCAATAAGTATATAGACACTGGCCCCAGGCCTGGAATTACATGGAGGCCACGGAGTCCATAGCCTCCGTACCCCTGGTCTTGGTCTTGGTGTCCCTTCAAAAGTTTCCCATAGACTTTGAGATTTTCCAATGGAAGTGCCCTTTGCAATGAAAAATGGCCTCGCCCTCTCAAAGATGAAAATTCCAGGCCTGACTGGTCCCTTGTCTTTATCCGTAAGATATAAGGCAGGCACTGGTCTTACAAACATGACATTAATTGGTAGACGCATGACTTCGAGACTATACACAATGAGTGAAGAGAAAAAAAGAAAAAATTTAGTTATGTGTGGAATGTATAATTGTTTCTGTGTTAAAAGAAGTCAACAAATCACCTCAAGTGGTCGAGAAGAGAGTTAATCTTCTTGCAAAAACACAAGGGCAAAATAAAGTGAAGTTGAGCAGACAAGATCCCTCTGTGTTACCAATTTTTATGAACGAAATTCATGCTCAACAACTTAAAATGAATTCATATTACTCTTTGTCAATACAGTTTTTTGTGTAAACTTTTCTAGCTAGCATTGTATGTAGAAACAAAAGTCATAGAGCCCCGCCCGAAAAACAAACAGTTCGGCAAGGTTGCAGATGAAGAGCGCCACCAATGTTAGAAGTTAGATTCGGTTCGTCCCTGGGAAATCCTCGTGAAACCCGCTCTGACTGACGCCATTTTCCGGCTTTTTGTGTGCTTCAGGTCAGATTACGTGTGTACGGATTCAGTCCAACTCTGTGAATTTACACAGGTGAGTCTTACGTAAGGAAACTGTTCGTAAGAGAGCACATTTTACAAAGCATTCTTAAACTCATTGAAATTGCTTACTTGTATTGTATAGCGTTTAATAATGTTTAATGGTTTCAAATGAATGGAGAAAGGGATGAACGATGTGCATGACGTAACGTTGGCCTTTTCTTGGTCAACTCGTCGTCCGTGAAGCAACTCCCTAAAAAAAGTCCACTTCGCCCCAGTTACATTGATTTAGTTACCGGCCCATGCATTAAAACCATTTCGCCCCATCGTAAAAGTGCTATTTGTGTTTAGGTACATTACATGGGGAGGTGAGATTAATTTAAAGTATGTTTGCAATCTCTTTAAAAACTGTTTTCCTTTATTAATTAATAAATTATTTGTCTTCATAAATCGATCGGGAATTATTAGCAGTAGGCCTAGCCGCAGTTACTTTTTTTATTCACATATGACATTGTCAGAAATGTCAGTGCATTCGTCCTTCGGATGGGACGTAAAGCCGTTGGTCCCGTGTGTTGTGTAATGCACGTAAAAGAACCCAGTGCACTTATCGAAAAGAGAAGGGGTTCGCCCCGGTGTTTCTGGTTTGATCGGCAGCATATTGCGCCACAGCACCGTGTATACCATTACATTGTGCTATAAATGCATAGGTCTCATACTTCAAAACGTAGCTCCACATACATGGCCGGTAAAAATACTGAGCGCTTTGTATCCTTTGGCAAAAGGCGCTATATAAATACAGTTATTATTATTATTATTATTATTATACGGTAACAAATCTAAAATCTGGCATAAGTTTTTCAAATACTTTTTTTACATCATATTTTTTTGTATTTTGAAGTACATGTATTGCTCTAGTATTGCTCTAATTCTTAATCTTAGTCTTATTAAATTGCTGCATTTTTAAGCCATAAATTCTGTTGAGTTCTGCCGTGCGGAGAAACAAATAATTTTGTAACTGAAAAGGAAAATCCTTATAAGACATTTCACACATGTATCATTGTTATTTGTCATTATGAGCTCAAGACAAAAGACCCTTTCATGTTAAAAAATATGCGCCACGTGTTAACTCTGCCCAGTGCGATATGTTGCGTTGTTCATTTCAAACTCAGCACCTTGATTGAATGAACCTCCTCAGCAGCCTTGATTTTTACTAATGCGCATGTGCTTTTCCAATTCGAGCAGCAAGACTGTCATTAAAACTTAAAAGGGTGACTGGTGAGTGTTGTCGTGATCAAAGCATGGATGCGATAGCATTTTCGTGGTCGTTACCAATAACTGTTTTGGTTGACTTGACCATTGGTTTTCCACTTGGCAATGACCCAAACATTTATTGGTTACGGCGGTGAAAACGCACCCCTGTCCAGAGGCTGAACATGGAGTTATTAACTCTAACCCAGTTACTGTATGGGTGTGTGCACTGGCCGTTAAATCACTATAAAAAGAGGACACCCTTTGTGATGTGACGGCCAGCGCTTGCTAACCAGGTCAGAGTTCATAATTCCATGTACAGCCACAGGCCTGCTATGATCATGAAGGCAGCCCCCCTTTAACTTGGTGGGTAAAAAATGCTTTCTGTCCAGTTAGCCTACCTACACATGTAATTCCAGTACTGGTTTGTTTACAGAACTATAATTTGAATTGTTATAATGCCCCAAATGTTTTGTACAACATTTTTTTCAGACTTTTGTCCAGCTTACCACAGTAATAAAGATGGCCGTCCCACCAGTGTACGCAGACTTGGGCAAGTCAGCCAGAGATATCTTCGGGAAGGGCTTCGGTAAGTTACTCTTTGATTGTCAGGCCTGGAATTAAACTGAGGCCACGGAAGCCATGGCCTTCGTTGCCCTGGTCTTGGCTTTGGTGCCCTTTTCAGTTTCCCATAGACTTTAAGAGTTTCCAATGGAAGTGCCCTTTGCAAAATGAAAATGGCCTTGCCCTGTCAAAGTTTAAATTTAAGGCCTGGACTGTGCCAGATCAGGGTTGAGAATTTTGTTCTCGTGAAGACAAGACAGTTTGTCAGTAAAGGCTGGATGTAAGGCAAACTCAACTAGAATCAATTGATGATAGCTCAGCACCGGCTTCAACTATTAAATCTGACGACTCTCATGGTTGTACAATGCCTCATGCCCTCCGCATCAAAGCTTTAGCTTGAGTTTGTAAACACAGCCCTATTTCAAGGCACTGCTTGCCGCGGAATTCTGCGCTAATGCCCTGTAAAGCGCATCATTTCTATGGGCTGTAAGCGCTAAATTCGGCAGTAAGCAGAGGCATGAAATTGGGCCCCGGTCATCCGAATTGCATACTTAAACACACACTTAAAAGTTGAATGTATATGACTCGTAAAACATGACTTCAAGTTTTAGCGTGTAACATATCCTAAAGATACTAGAATAAACCTCTTTGAAAAAAAAATAAATAAAAAATCAAACAACTTAACAGCATTGAGTTTGTGAACAAACAATGGGATTTAAGATTAGCTCTTTTTTGCATCCCCTATCTGTCCTCCGTGATCCGCCCCAACCGCCGAAAAGCAATGTTTAAAAAATATCGAGGAATACCAGATATTTAATTCTTTGTTGACTGTGAACAGCTGATATGCTTTTGTTTGTTCAGATAAGATTAAATAGAACGTATGTAGGTCAGAAGTGCAAAGAGAAACGGTTCAATACCTGGTATTATTGGTGAATACATGGACTGTCTGAGACTGTGTCATAATCTAGACCAGCAGATCCAATTTCCTGAACTAATTTACAGGGTCCTCCTAGCGGTGGCCTTGGTGTAATCACATGAATATTGCTTGCACTTCCTTTTCGAACAGACACCACCGGCAACAGAGTAAATTGGGACTGCACATGTACATGTACCCACACATTAACCAACTATTAAGTTAAAACCTTGTCCCAATCTTGGCCGGGGTCCGGTTGTTATAACATTTCTGTAATTCATTAGTAAGTTAAACATTTAAAATGCAGGGAAAGTGTGACAGGAAGTTACATTTACAAGAACATTTATTTTATGTGTTTCTTTGGTTTTTGAATTTATCTTTGGTTTTTGCTCCCAGGATTTGGTTTTGTAAAGCTAGATGCCAAGACAACTACCCAGTCAGGCGTTGTAAGTTGCTTTTTAAAACATTTTAATTTGAAAGGCTTTAATAAGGATATGGGTTGCCCTTTACTTTTTTTTTCTTTTGAGTAGCCAGTAGGACTAGGGAGCTGTTTCGCCAGCTTTTTCACTGGGCCATAATTTCATGTTAACTAGGGATACTTTTCATCGCTAAACTAGCCAGCCGGACCACATAAAAAGAATGTTGACTGATCCTTGGGCGTTTCAACCAGCTTTTGACTAATGTCAAGGGAGAGAGCTGATGAAAACAATTAATACTTCAAGTTCAAACACTGAAGAAGAAAAAAGACACACACAGAAAAAAATAACTCATCCAAATCAACAGATTTTTTACATCCATTATGAAACTTGTGCTTCAACAGATAATTGACAATAGATGTTTTACAGCAAGCAAACGCCTTCGTTTGGAAGATAGAGCAAAATGTAGACAGGTTTTTTCCAAAGACTTTAAATAAAAGTGCTTTATTAATTATTATTTTTTCTTTCTTTTCGACAGGACTTCAATGTTGTAGGCACATCAAATAATGACACTGGTAAAGTAGATGGTAGCCTGGAGACAAATACAGCTGGAAGGACTATGGAAGTTCAGCCATGCACGATGACAACTTTCATTGATATCTATTCTCAGCATCTTGTTTTTAAATGTTGTTATGTATGATGTTCCCATGGTAAGTGATTGTGGCGTGGTAAGTCCACCGCGCACGATGACAACTTTCATTGATATTCTATTCTCAGCATCTTGTTTTTAAATGTTGTTACTGTATGATGTTGCCATGGTAAGTGATTGTGGCGTGGTAAGTCCACCCGCGCACGATGACAACTTTCATTGATATTCTATTCGTAGCATCTTGTTTTTAAATGTTGTTACTGTATGATGTTGCCATGGTAAGTGATTGTGGCGTGGTAAGTCCACCCGCGCACGATGACAACTTTCATTGATATTCTATTCTCAGCATCTTGTTTTTAAATGTTGTTACTGTATGATGTTGCCATGGTAAGTGATTGTGGCGTGGTAAGTCCACCCGCGCACGATGACAACTTTCATTGATATTCTATTCGTAGCATCTTGTTTTTAAATGTTGTTACTGTATGATGTTGCCATGGTAAGTGATTGTAGCGTTTTAAATTATTTTTTGACGACAGGGCTGTCCTTCAAGGAGAAATGGAACACAGATAATACACTTGCCACTGAAGTGACCATTGAGAACCAAATTGCTCAGGGCTTGAAGGTTTCATTCGACACTAGCTTTTCACCTCAAACTGGGTATGAACTTACAGGATTATTATCATCCCCCCCCCCCAACCCGCCCGCTCGCCCACCCACAATCTATGTCTTGTGACCTATGTGAAAGATCAATAAAGAACTATGTTTATTAGTACTCAAAAACGTACGGACTACCTTTCCCGTACTTCCTTTTATTTGATTTTAGTTTTATTTCCACAATTTCAACATAAACCAGGCATGATATTCCTCCTACTTTAGTTTGATTTCAAACTTGTTTGTCCTTGGGGAAAATCTGCCTGAAATGTTCATTAAAGCCTATATTAATAATAATAATAATAGTAAAACGCTTAATATAGAGCCCAATGCCGGAAGGCTTTGAATGCTATACATAAAAAGAACCCCCCATAATAAAAATACCACAATTTATTTGTTTGATGCAGTAAGAAAAATGGACGCATCAAGACCAGTTACAAGAGAGACTACGTCAACCTCAACACAGATGTAGACTTTGACTTTGCTGGACCTACCATCCATGGTGCTGCTGTTGTAGGGTAAGTCAAGGAACACATTACATGTATTTGGCTTTGCTGAAGCCCTCAAATTCCAGCAAAACAAGGGGGATGTTTTCCAGAGGATTTAGAGTGGTAAGAGTGGAGGTAGGAAGGCAGTCCGAGTCGATCCGGAAGTGGATAGCTGTGGGCTGTCACTGACTTTGTCATGTATCCTGTCTGCCTATATAGCATTAAGAAGTACTGAATCTCGATGAATGAAAGAGGGTCCAGACCATTTTCCTTCCAGCCTCGGTTTGGTTACATTGGTTGTAGCAGGAGAAATACAAGATGGCTGCGCTTTATCAACACCTCTTTGTAGATCATCCTTTAATCCAATGAATCACTGTTTGCATGTCGATAGGTATGAAGGCTGGCTTGCCGGTTACCAGATGTCATTCGACACCTCCAAGTCCAAGCTGACCAAGAATAACTTCGCATTGGGCTTCAAGACGGGCGACTTCCAACTACACACAGCTGTGTAAGTATAAGAATATCAATATTCCTTTTGTTCGTGCCATTTACTCCTTTTTGCCAATTGCAAAGTTGTGTGTAAGGAACTTTTGCTCTATGTGAGTGCCAAGGCTTAGAATCTTCTGTTATCTCTTGCAGCAATGAAGGCGCTGATTTCAGCGGCGCTATCTACCAAAAGGTGAACGACAAACTGGAGAGCGCCATCAATGTTGGCTGGACGTCAGGGACTAATGCCACACGCTTTGCCGTGGGTGCTAAGTACACATTGGACGAGGACTCTTCCCTCAGGGCAAAGGTCAGCAACACGAGTCAAGTCGGAATTGGCTTCACCCACACTCTCAGACCAGGTGAGTTGACAGCTTTGTGGCACTTGATTGCTTTCCCTACCACGCCAAGTTTCAAAATTCTACATTTTTTTGAAACATTAATGGTTTATACTTTTTCTCTTCTACCCCCCCCCCCCAACAGGAGTCAAAGTAACCCTCTCCACCCTCATTGATGGCAAGAGCTTGAACCAAGGAGGACACAAGCTGGGTCTGGGCCTGGAGCTAGAATCTTAAAAACAAAAAGCACAGTCTACCAAATCGTTAGTTTTTGGAGTGAGTGATGTACCTTTTACTATTTGAACATGGTGGCCGCGTACCATAGCGGAAAGAACGGACGGCACTAAAGAGAAATATGCAAGAGTGTCTGTGGGAAGTAGTTCCAATTCATCCCTGTACAAATGTTGATTAATTCCCATATATTACAGATAGCCAAACCTCAACCTAAGCTTAACCTTAACCACCCTTACCAGGATTTAACAAAGCATGAAATGGTGTGCTGTAGACTACTTTTCAGTATATTGTGAAGTTTGAATGAAAGTAACCCCTGTCTAAAAGTCTATGCAATCAGAGATGGTTAGAAAAGGCTGGGGGTGCGGCTTAGTTTGCGATCAGTTTGGTTTTGTGTTGTCATGTTTGTAAAGCACTGGTGTAACAGATTTGAGGTTGTCGAGTAGCGATGGTGGATTTCCTGGACTAAAACACTCTCGGGCACTAGTTGTTAAGAAAGACTGAGAAGAACTGAGGCCAACATGACTGGGTTACGTTGTGGCTGAGGCTAGTTTCACTGTTCAACAAGCACCTCAAAGCCACAGCCAAGGAAGCAAATTGTACATGGGCCTAAATAAACAAATTCAACTTGCGCCAAATATTATAAAGCTGTAAAGCACCGGGGAAAAAACACTGCTTAGCAGAATCAGGTTACCAGCCATAATATCATGCAATGTGAACTGGTGGTGACTGGTACCCTGCTAAATTTAGCTTTTCAGAAAAAAACTTGCTTAGCATCATTTTCTGCCAACTGGCTTAATGAGTTTTGTTTTAAGGGCCGTGTCTACAATTTATCTGATTTTCTTAAAAGCTGGTACAATTTCTTAAAACTTCACAGGACTCCGCCTAAATGCAAGAAGTTGTAAGCAGAAAAGAGTCATGAAAAACTTGCATAGCTTTTTTAGCAACGGTCATAAATTACCTGCTTAGCGTTACTAGCAGTGAGCCAGTAAGCAGGACATGGCTGGTAACCATATTGGCTGGTAACCAGTTCGTGCTCAGTAAATTATTTAAAGCTCTTGGCACTTCTTATTCCATGAATAACCCACGGTGTACTTCCCATCTTGAAACTTTCTTAAACTGAGAAATTGTAGAAATTATTCGAAGATTTCTTCAACTTGATATGTGTTCCGGTAAATTTTAGCCTTCACTGTTTTTCGGAAGGATTGCTTTTTAGATACTCTTGTATGGATCTTAACAAACTGATTGCATTTTGGAACAATAAATACTACTTGACAACAATGTCAAATAACTGAAGTAGCTAATCAACATCAATTTTAGGGGGGGGGGTCTGTCTCCCTGTCTAACCGCTATTATAAGATGTCTGAAAACTGCAAAACCATAATGGAAGTGGTTATAGACTAATAAATTGGTGTGGCCATCTTGAAATTTCTCCAATCCAAATAATTGTAATCAAACCGAGGCTGGAAGAAGAAATAGCCTGGTTCCATTTTCGTTCTATGTATAAGAGTATTCATTACCGTTATTGGATACAGGGGACATGACCAAGATGGTGGCAGCATGATAGAGGTTTATTGGGTAAGATTTACCAACAAAAAGTAACTGTTTACATTAATCACTATAATTATGTTCTTAAAGATGCAGGTATCAATTAGAGCTGTCATCTTCATATTAACATTTGTGTTTGAGTCTGCACCATAGAAATATTAGCGGGAGGTTGCTGTTAGTAGTTGTCTCTGCTGGCCAACTTTGAGGCAATTTATGCGGGCTGTCATTTTAGTTGTATGGCAGCTTTACCATTGGTTGGATCTTTGCCATACAAGCATGTCACCTGGTGTGGATACTCTACCTACACAGGTTGACCTCTCGGCATTCTCCGTGCTCGATTTCTGTGGTTTCCACAAACATTTTTGACTTCCCTTTAGTATATCTGTTTTTGTCTTGCTTTTGTTGACGAATGCACTACGCTCCATTGGAATAGTTTTTGGCTCGGTTTAAAAAAAAAAAGGTTAAGTTTAATAGGTAATGGGAATTGATGGTTATTGTATGAACAATGTGTGTACATCCTATAAAGTTAAGCAACATAAGGAAAGAAGACAAATGTTGAGAAATGTTATCAGCTGTTTCATTGTCATTTGTGAGTTATTTTGTGGTTTTGATCTTAATAAACACGAGTGGAATATAAGTTAACTACTTTATCATACAAAAACACAACTACAGCTGAGCTCGGTAACTAAACATAAAGCAGCACTGCTGCTGGACTGGTCCCCTGTTTCTTATACAACAAGACCGCAATGGGATGCGATGTCAAAGGTGCGTTTGTCAGGATCCCTCCAAACGCTCAAAACCGGTCTCTGGCGTAGGTCACGAGCCTCGAAGTGTGACGTCAGATGTTCGGGCTTACACTGCTGCCAGTTGAATTCTAAGTGTAGGCCCAACTACGGACATGACGGTCAAGCGATACTTAAGATCAACCTCGTTCCCATTGGTAAACGATCTTGCCCTGACATGCCTTGCTCACTCTCGCTCATTGCAACAAGCGAGAGGGATCGATACGGTGTGCCGCCCACGGTGGCGAGGTTGTTTGCTTCTTACCCAGAGAATAATCTAGTTTTGTGGATCAAGGTTGGCAATTTTTTGTTGTTATTAATTTAGTAGGTAGGTCATGCTACGCTTTTTTTTGAACAGCAAACAAAGTCTCAACAAGGAAACCATAACATTTTCAGATGCCAATGAGCCCGTACAGGGACATGTGATTAAAATAACCAAAAACAATTACTGTTAATTATCCTTGACGGAAATAATAACTATAAATAATTTGAGTGCTTCATTTCGTTCACTCCAAATAAATTAGTTTGTGCGCTCGAAATCATTTTTGTGTTTTTTCGAAATGGTAAACAGTAACAGATTTCGCTCCCTTCGATCATTTCGCTCTCCCAATATAGATTATTTTGTCCACTCGATATCATTTTGGTTTATGAAATCATTTGAGAAAATGAGAAAACCAAAAAATAATTACATAAATAACTGCAACACTTTTAGCTGTTTCTGGAACCCACCGACAGCTTAAAACTTACACACGTTATTGGGGAAAAAAAGAGGGAAACAAATTCGGGAACGATCCAAACAAATGGTAAACACTAAGAGAATGCGATAAAAAATCTTAGCCAGTCCGTATTGTGACGTACTGGTTTGACCATGCGAGGGCGCCGCCAACAGCGAAAAAACACTAGCTCAAATGGGGGCTACTTTTTCCGACCAAATTTCAACAAAATTGCTTGTTTATTTTTGTGTAATTTTTTGTGAATTTTGTGTGATTTAATGTAGGCCTATGATTTTGTTTATTTTGTTTGCTTGTTTGTTGAGGTGTTAGCGCTTCTGTTCAATTTTTTGCCCCGATGGCAGCTCATACATCAATGGGTTTGGGAAAAGTAAAGTAATCCTCTACTTATCAAATTGAATTGACTATCTGATTTAAAGGCCCTGTACACTATTGGTAAGATCGAAAAACACAATGTTCACAGATTCACACATAAATTACATGATTTAAAATAAGTAATGGTAGAAAGGGTTCCTTAAAATATTTCTGCCTAAAGTGCTATCGTTTCTGAGAAACGAGTAAAACAATAGTTATTATCGCGCGCGATAATTTGAAAAAACGGAAAACACATAAGATCTCTTTTCGCTATTTCTCGTGACCTCAATGACCAATTGAGCTCAAACTTTCACAGGTTTGTTTGTTCATGCATGATATGTTTAATCACACAAAATGTGGACACAGATTTTGAGCTGTTACCAAAAGTGTACAATACCTTTAAACCCTCGAGCCTCGCTATTGTCAAACTAACTTAAATTAAAGATAGACACAAATGCTTCGACTGGTTAGCCATGCATTCTTTCGTGTGTTTATATGAGGCTTGATTTACTCACAAGTAGTTGGGAATATAATAATCTCGAATCAACAAATAAATAATTGGCATGGTAAAGGTCACTTTTGGGCGCGCGCATTTTAAACGAAAGCTCGCGCTCGTATACACTAATTTATCACTTTCGCAGCCCATCTATATTATATGCACTTTGTGCGCACAATTGATCAACGTCCGAGCATAACCATTAGGTTTTAGTCAATCTAATCATTTTTAATTGTTAATGTCGTAGTGCATGGTAACCGTATTGTCTGAATACCACTTAGTGGTAGCATCATTACGGAGGACCCAAACCGAGAGGCACAATAATTTACTGCTTCCGAGCATAACCATTAGGTTTTGTTGTGTTTGTTTAATGTCGTAGTGTATTGATAACCGTATGTCTGCGTGGTGTCATCATTATAAAGGACCAAAACCGAGAGGCACGGCGGCATAACACAACAATTTACTGCTTCTAGTTATTTTTTTTAAACTGCGCATTTCTTCTGAGCACACCACTAGAAACTTCAATCACCTGATCTGCACGCTATAAAGGGTATACAAGACAGTGGAATGTCTCAGTTCTGTCTATTTTTTTTTGTATCCATGCAACATTTTCAAGTCACGCATTGATTGGCAGCACAGCTTACGAAAGAGAGCACCTTTTACTAAACTGCGAGCTCGAGCCTACAGTGTCAACACCCTGGCCTACCGATAAGTTCACAGATGCGTGACTTCGTTTTCACTTAAAACGTCAGGTATGGTTTGTTGTCGTATTATTTCTGATTGATATGCAGATTTGTTTACTATTTTTAGGCCTATACATCTGTTTTACTCTGTTTTGTTTAACGTGTTTCTAAACGGTCATCGGCCACCCGTCTAAAAATAAAAACCGATTATATCTCTATGAGATGCTTGGTCTGATATATTAGGCAATTTTGACCCTAAAATTTTGATTTGAATTGAACAAATATTGCTCATAATAATATGTTCGAAAAGGCCTTCATTTTAAGGGGAGGGTATAACTTTGGTAATTACTCCAACAATTAATGACTGACTTACTTGGTAAGAACACTGCAGCTGTTGATAATGTATCAATCTGAGAAACGATTCCCTATGATTAACTACGGAGTGTGGTTTTGGAGAAAGTGATTTAAACAAAATAATCAATCTGAGAAACGTTTCTTGCATGAAACGTTTCATAGATTGTGTGTTCCGATCACGGATCATTCTTCCTGCGTGGACACAGCCACGGCATAAACTTTAAAGTCTAAGTACAGATCAGTTAGGGCCTAATATCAAATACAAAATATTGTAAAGTTTCCATCTGAAATCACACTGATTTAACAGTCCATACTGTTACGCATCCTCCTGAGAAATATTTCTGCATGACTATAAGGTCAAAGATGAGCAAGTAGCATTACAAAAAATAAACAATTCAAAAAATTACCATCGCTTTTATCGATCGCCGCAATCCAAATCAACACCCAGTGAGTTTGCAAAAAAAAAAATCTTTCACCGTTTTCGTTATTTTAAAAGTTCATGAAAAAAATGTACTCCTATAAGTTTCTACAAAATAATTACCGTGACTGAAAGTCCCAAGTATCAGTGAAATCGTTTCGCCAGGTGTTATTCCGTAATAAACAACTCAATGGTGTAACAGGTTGAAGCATGGCTACTGGTCTTTCCTCTGAGGCTCTCTTCATTTGTCTCTACAAGTCAGTGGTGTCACCTATTTTAGAATAAATGGTTTGCCAGTTTGGAATTTGTGTACTAAAAAACTTTCTGATGATTTGGAGAAAATTACAAGAAGAGCGTCACGGATTGTAATAAAACAACGTATAGAATGGAAGTGCCCTACATACTCTGAAAGGTTGCAACTTCTTAACTGGTCTACACTTACATCACGTAGAAAGTATTAGTTGATTTCTTTTATTACTCAGTCGTTTTGTAAACAGATTTTAAGTGATACTGTTGTCTAAAGCGTACTTTAAAGGAACATTACAGAATTGGTAAGAAAAAAACTTGTAAAATATACTTTTTGATCACAGATTTACATAAAACTTACACGGTCTAATGATGATGATAGTAGAAAACATCCCTTGAAATATTTCTGTCTGAAATGCCATATTTGATGAGAAATGAATAAACTAATTTTCCGATTGGAGTCTATCGCTCAGTGAGCGTTTTATTCATTTGTTTAATCTATATGATTTCATGCAAATGTGTAATCGGTTTTTCACTATTTTCTCGTGACCCAGATGGCCGATCGATCTCAAACTTCTACAGGTTTGTCAGTTTATGTATATGGTGGATTACATAAAGTGCTTACACTGCCAGCAACTGTTTTGTTAGCAAAAACCAATTTTGTAATGTTCCTTTAATTTTAACACCCGTCATATTGGTGATTTAAAGTTCATTCACCTCAAAGCCCGTACACAACGATTACACCATACTCCCGTTCGTGCTTTCCCTAGACTCTGGGATGAGTTACCCAAGTCAAAAGTTGTTTGTATACTTATTTTTGTTTGCTTGTGTTGTTGTTGTTGTTATTGTTGTTATTGTTGTTATTGTTGTTGTTGTTGGGTTTTTGTTTTCGTTTTTTTTTTCACTAATTATTTTTATTATAATTTTTGAAATGTGTATAGCCGATTTATTTGTATAGGGGGATGTTTTTTTACGTTTGTATGAACAAAATATATATATTTATATCTTTTTGAAGTTATTTTAATACACGTTACTTTCAGTTGATCTTTTTGTTTGTCTTGAATTTCATTTAACATATTTTATTGGATTACCTTTTTCCCGAGGCCGAAGGCCTCGAGAAATAGGTCCCTCTTCTATTCACTCGAAAGTACAGATTTTTCAAATAAAAACTATAGCGCATTCATGAGAATAAAAAGAGTAGTGACTCGGTCTTAAAATGGCAATTTAAAACCTTTAAAGGGTCATCATTATCTTCCACCACGAAGAATGTTATTTTGTGAAACTGGTCACCTACTAATTTTTTTTAAAAATCGCTCAGAAATAGTATCCGCATTCGGATTTGTAACAAGCCACCTTTAACCAAAGTTTGGCAAATATTTATGTCTTTCACATGACACGAGACTTACCCATTAGCGTCAATCCTGGGGGGGGGGGGCAGGGGGACATGTCCCCACTTTTTGAAGGGTGGGGAACACTATATCAAATGCCCCCCAAGGTTTTTTTTTTTAACTCGACGAGTTTCTCATAGCAAGACAAGTTCTCTAAAGAACAAAATCTACAAAGCAAAGTAGATATACACATGGTGTTACCGCAAACTGAGCATACATTGATACCTCACCATGCAATGCCTCAAAAACCATCTCTTATGAGGGCACTATAATGTGATGGCTGAGGGCGATTAACCATGACTTCTGATGTTTCTACATAAATGGCAAGCATGTGTTCCCCCTTATGTTAGTCGACTATTCCGTGTGTACTGCTAAAAGGCAAATAAAGCATATTTTCTATAAACCTAGGTAAAAATAATGTGTTAAACGCTTTTTAAATGTCCCATAGATTGCACCAGAGAGCATAATTTTGTTTTTATTATGTTAAACAAATTTCCCGGGCCCCTAAAATTTCCCACGAGAGTGTCACGGATTGTAATAAAACAACGTAGAATGGAAATGCCCTACATACTCTGAAAGGTTGCAACTTCTTAACTGGTCTACACTTACTACACTATACTGCAAGAGTCTTGAAAACTAGGCATAACTTGAGCGATAGGGATGGGGTCGAAAATACTCGGACCATGAAGGTCTACGGACCAAGATGTAGTAAGCAATGGGTAGACTAGGTACCCTGTGGTCACGTTCAATAGACCGTGTAAGTCTCGCGACGATAAGGTCACCATTGAGCTTCCTTGCACCTCTGAGCCATCAGCTGTGGAAGATTAACGTGGGTGCATTTTTCTGGAAACGTATAAAAATGAAGAAATATTGCTTGATCTCCAGCAGTCAAACTGCGAATTTACGCCGAATTGTGAAATATATATTTTTTTCTTCTTCGTCTTCTTTCTGTTTTTTAGCATTTCACTTTTGTTTTGTGATTTTGATTTTTCTGTTTGTGTAACCTTGTGTGTGTGTGTGTGTGTGTGTGTGTGTGTGTGTGTGTGTGTGTACACACAGAAGGGCATATGTGGGGTCCTGACAACAATGGAACAATGGACCCCACAAGGTCATTTCAATAGGAACAATTGGGCCCCACAAGGGAATTCTTCAGAAAAGGGAATAATAGAACAACAATAGCAGTACCCCACAAACCGGATCCGTAAGGATGTGTGTGCGTGTGTGTGTGTGTGTGTGTGTTTTTGTTTGTTTGTTTGTTGTTTTTTTTTGGGGGGGGGGTTAGAATGCATCGTAGATCCTTGACATAATATGATATCTTTATATTAAATTTTTGACAGCAAACTCACAGCCAGTGGCACCCTAAACTACCTGTTCACGCCTAATTAACTTTTAATCAGATTCATTCATTTAAAACCCTCGGAGAAGCAACGTGGTGAAAAAATTCTCCACATTTTCCAAATATGGTCATAATTTTTTTTTCAATGGGCCAAAAAAGCCACGATTTTTTGTATTCGACACCCCTTGTATACACCACAAGCCTGTAGACTCCCATTGGCCAGGCTATAACCACTGCCGAGTAAGAATTATTTAATGACAGCAGTCCCAATGGACAGCTATGCCCTTGGGAATTGTAATTTGATATCTTAGTGAGCCAACTCCTTGTGCCATTATCTCTTTGTGTCAACCCTGTGCCGCCCAGAGCTAAAACAGGTCGTAAATAACACACACTGCTGGCCCAGACAAAAGCCCTGTGGAGTTTAAAATTGCTTTGGGCTTGCAGGAGGGGGTCATTGACCTAAAAAACTGGGTGGTGAAAAAATTCTCCAACTGGATCCACCGCGTTTTACAGAAGGGCCCGCTGCTCCGAGGGTTAAAGAAAGATCGTGTTGAAAACTGCTCTTTCCCAAACCGGTGGGCACCCACCCAAGGTAGTCGTAAAAGGTCTGCTTTTCAACTGGTGATTCACGTAATAACTTTTATTTTCATGCCTTCGTGGTAGCATCAGTTGCGTGTGGGTGATTTTAAAATAATCGGTAGGTCCATGGGCGTCAATCTGTCTTGAAATGTGTGTTTGGGGGAGGGGGGGGGGACATCAGGGTCGTGGTTACAGCGTGGGGGGGGGGGGGCAGGGGCCCGCTGAAAAATACACTCACTCATTGGGATCTGGACTTTTCCAATTTTAGAAAACATTGATATAATAAATTATCTATTGAAGCCTACAAAAAATGTGACGATTAATATGAATTGTTTTCAATCTGTTAAAGAACGAGAGCTGTGCTACGATCAATCTTAATTATAATACCCAACTGGTGGGCAACTATATCAACCGAATATTTGTGTTGGGGAGCCGGAGGGGGTGGGGCAATTTGGGAAACGAATTTACTGGAGTGTCAATAGTGGCAATCAAAATAAACAGCGGAGATTTGTTGGCTCTACGAACACTGTCCTCGAGTGGCAGTGGCTCAGCTGGAAATATTTATCGATGATTGGTACTTGTATGAACTCTAGAATCAGTGAGCTTTCAGATTGAAAAAAGTTATGCATATTTCCTTATTTATACAAATTCTGTACTTAATGTGAATAATTACTCCCCTTGATATGTTGAGAAAAAGGTATATATTATATGAAATTTGGATTGTTGATCCAGAACTTTTTTTAACACGTGGTGGGAGCGTGTGACCAAACTTATTTGAACACGTGCCAATTTCTCAAACAGTAACATTGGCTGAATTTGCACCGTGCGTGTCTTTGAATTTACCGTGCGTATTTTAAGAACGTGCCCAGTAAACAATGGCACGTGATAATAATGGCGTCAGAATCAAGTAACTGAATTAGTGTGAATCACGTTCTGTACACAGTCATAATAATCTAGCGTTAATGGTTTCTTCAAAAAAAAAAAAAAAAAAAAAACTAAAAAAAACCGCTACCTCAATTCGTGAATAATACGTTTATTTCAGAAACATGTTTTTTAAACTTTACAACCACAATGTTGCTCCGTTCCTTTATTACGTTCTGCACACCCAACTACCGCATTAATTTAATTAAACTCAATTCAGCCCCAACGTTTATTTCCATAATATAGCAAAATGGACACACAAGTAATTGTAGACTAAGAACCACCAGAATAACAATGATATTAGACACAGTGAAGCAGAGGGATGGAGGCCAAATCAAAAGACCGAAATTTGATTGACGTTCTTGTTCGTCCTACATGATTTAATCATGTAGGACGAACAAAAACGTCAATCAGAAACTCTGAACCAGAAACAAAGGTGTTTATCATAAGTAAATCCAAAAGTTGTGTTTCCAACTTCTTGCGGTCCAGCCATCCCCTTCACTCCAACCCCCCCCCCCCCTTTGTCTTCATAATCCCTACTACCCCCTGCTCTTTCTGAATGCTTCTTGCTTTTCTCTATCCACTTGACTGCTTTTGTCCCCCTTGTATGCATGTATGTGTGTTGTCTTGTCATTTAGCCTTCGAGAAAGACTCTGCTAGGGTCGAAACGTTTATACTACAGGTCCTTTTGGTTGGTAAGCAGTTTACAACAGCTAATTCTAATTTCTCGTAAGTAAATCATAACTAGAAACAAAGATGGGAACAAACAAAAACACAAGTAGATACAAATAGAGAACTACTAGAATAATAATGATATTAGACACAGTGAAGCAGAGGCAAATATGGAGGCATAATATACCTAAACAAAATATTTTTCGTAAATGCCTTTATAAAACAAGAAACTGGGCTTCTTAAAGGAACATTACAGAATTGGTTGTTGCTAACAAAACAGTTGCTGGCAGTGTAAGCACTTTATGTAATCCACCATATACATAAACTGACAAACCTGTAGAAGTTTGAGATCGATCGGCCATCTGGGTCACGAGAAAATAGTGAAAAACCGATTACACATTTGCATGAAATCATATAGATTCAACAAACGAATAAAACGCTCACTGAGCAATAAACTCCAATCGGAAAATAAGTTTCTCATCAAATATGGCATTTCAGACAGAAATATTTTAAGTGATGTTTTCTACTATCATCATCAATAGACCGTGTAAGTCGAAATCAACCAAAGTCCGTGCAGATATAGAAATAAATTGTGAACAGAAGCATGAAGATAGAGCAATCCGTGCATCCACATTTCAGAGATTGCTATTTCTGTTTAATTTATTGTTCAATTCAAAAGCCAGTATAGAATCCATTTGTAACCGGATCAGCTTCAAGTGAATGTTCCTTCCAATTTCAAACAGACTTAAATAATACAGGAATATCAATCAAAATAACATAAAAAGAGGAACTCATTTGGAGAAAAAAACCTGATACTAAAGAGACCACCACGGAAATTTTAAACTTTTCTGAAAGCTGCTCAGGCAATTATACAGCAATAGCAGTGCAAAATAAATTGAATAGCTAGCTCAACGACAAAAGACGGAAAAAAGACATCCGATTGAACAAAAGGACGAAAGTTAATTTCGTCCTCTAAATTGAATAGCTAGCTCAACGACAAATGACGGGAAAAAAATACATCCGAATGAACAAAAGGACGAAAGTTAATTTCGTCCTCTTGATAATTATTATGATACGCAAAAATCTCAGCATTACAAAACAAGCATTTGAAACCTGCACCCTCTTGATAATAAAAAAATGATACGCAAAATGAACAATGGAATATGTAAGCATTACACAAAAACAATTGAAATCTGCATCCGAAAGGCAGTTTCTTCTCAAAATCAAGTATTTAAACACGAGCTCCACTAAAGTTGTGTGTCTGTTTTAAACATGCGTTTTAAAATAATCTGGAGAAAGGTTTTGACACAAGGCTTAGAAAATGTATTAATTTTGATAAACAGTATCGTCTGTTAAAGGAACATTACAGAATTGGTTTGTGTTAACAAAACAGTTGCTGGCAGTGTAAGCACTTTATGTAATCCACCATAATTACATAAACTGACAAACCTGTAGAAGTTTGAGATCGATCGGCCATCTGGGTCACGAGAAAATAGTGAAAAACCGTTTACAAATTTGCATGTGTTATACAATGCATGAATAAAACGCTCATGAGCGATAAACTCCAATCGGAAATTAGTTTGATTTATTTCTCATCAAATATGGCATTTCAGACAGAAATATTTCTAGGGATGTTTTCTACTATCATCATCATTAGACCGTGTAAGTTTTATGTAAATCTGTGACCAAAAGTATATTTTACAATTACCAATTCTGTAATGTTTCTTTAATTATACAGCATTATGAAATTGGGCCCGTACGGGTCGTTTGGGCTGGTAATAGCAATTCGCGTCTGCTAATTGCTTTTGCTCATGTTATGACATGGCATGGCCAATGTAGTTGACTGATTTTACTATCATCTAGAAAAGCAACGACTGCCTAGTCTTCACTAATAATGTTTCCATTTCTCATTACAGGTTGACACTTATCAATCAGTATGTGGCGATGAAGTAGAGGCTAATTCGTGTTGGTTTTTCATCAAAAAAGCCGGCAGACCGGTAACAAATAAGGTATGAATCGACGGTAATTATCTCTGAAAAAAAAGTACAGTGATGATAGGTGGAGTGTTTTCCTGACAGGGGAGACACCTTTTCAAGACTTCTACCCAAAGAGTGTCTGTGTGAATATTGTAGTTCATAGGCTAGCTATAGGATACGCATCACGGCAAAATGGCAGAACAAATCCTGTTTCTACGCGTCATAAAGACAGTCGTGGGAATCATTGGTTTGTTTGGTAATGGCCTGGTGTGTGTGGTCATATACCGCACCAAGGCCCTCCACACTCTTACTAATGCCTTCATCACCAACCAGGCTGTAGCAGATCTCTTGGGGTCAGTGATGCTTCTGTTGACCAGTAACATAGACTACCCGCTTCTCCTCCCAGAGGGCGCCCGCGGGATACTTCTCTGCCGGTTATGGATTTCTGATTTCTTCTTATGGTCTTGTTTCATCACGTCGACATTCAACCTCGTCGGGCTAACGTTCGAACGTTATGTTGCCATCGTTTTCCCGTTCCGGTACCAGACTCTTTACAATCGGTTCAACGCCTGCGTCATGATTGCCGCTGCCTGGGTCATAGGCACGTCGTACGCTACCTACTCCATAGCCATCCGCGCAGTGGAGGATCGCCGTTGCGTGGAGAAGCAATCTGCCGAGGTCAAATACATTGGATTTGCTATTACGGTCGTCCAGTACGTCGTGCCGACATTCTCGATGCTGTTCGCGTATCTTCACATCATCGTCGAGTTGAACCGAGGAGCGCGACGCGTCGGGGTGACGACAAACCGCCTACCGTCCTCCGTAAATGACGGGAGGGAGGAGTCTCTGCTACGGGCAAGGCGTAACACCCTGAAGGCCCTCATCATCGTTTTCGCCGTGTACTTCTGTTGCTGGACTCCGAACCTGACCGTCTTTGCAATGTTCAACCTTGGCTACCGGCTGGACTTCAGAGGAGCCGTCTACATCATTTCGGTCGCCCTGGCTGCGGCTAACTCCTGCGCCAACCCGATCATTTACGCGTTGAAGTATCGCCAGTTTCAAGACGGATTGAAGAAGTTTTATCGGTGGATAAGACGCTCAGAGCAAGGCTCGATTTCAGAACCTTTCGAGAATTCGGCTAGGTTAACCCTAAACGCCCCACAATGAAACCACGGTTTAGGCCACACGAGAACGATAGCAACAGGAGGAGACTTTCATGCACACAATTTTCTTTTTAAAGAAACCGCTCGGCACAAGCAAATTTGCTTAGCAGAAACAGGTTTTTAAGACAGTGTTATTAATATTATAGTGGTGCCCGATTATTATGATTTCGCATATCAATGACAGAGTTATGGAACGCTAGGTGGCGGCAGTTATATCAGATAAACTTTAATGGTTTACGTACCGGTAGTTTTGAGCATGCGCACATTTCTGAGTACAGTGGATTTACATGTAAGCCTTCTGCCACCTAGTGTCTTCGGAAGCCTCTTATTTAATATTAACTGATCTATCAGATTCCTGAAATTGTTCAATATGGAGGTGGATAGTAATTAATGAATGATGCACCCTATGTTTAAGTCTAAATTTTCTAGAGCTTTGTTTACCCTGAAGTCAAACTTCGTTACGTGTCCAACACTGTATAACTTTATTCTCGACACTACACATTAGTGGAGGTTTGAGAACACCCGCCTGCACCGATCTGACACCATAGCAAAGAATTCAACGGTACACGTTAAAATTGATAACCATAAGATGAACCAAAAGGTCACTCCGTGCTCCATGCATAAACACATGGTTTAAGAATACTATCACTGGAAGCACAACAAAAATGATTCAGAGTTTGTAATCATGCACTGAATGCGCACACATTCTATTGTTTACCCCATTGTGGAGACATCTTTTGTTCTTTCCTTGGTCCCTATTGTTAACATCCTCCCATAATGTGTACACGAATTTCATTGTGGAACACCCCAGTCTTTAGAATGTCCCCATGGAAACCTTGTGGTTTGTATTTAGACAAGTGTATGTCAAAAGCTGGCGAGAAAAAAAGAAATTGCAAAAAGTTACTTGAAAAAGATAGTTATTAAAAGTGGTTAAGACAAACTGGTTGAAAACTGATAAAAATCCGCCTGAATAGTTGTCTACAAATCATAGCTTGTATTCAATATTGGTAACTAATTAAAGTACTTCTTTTTCTTCCAAAAAATGGCAGGTTTTATAACTACATTGTCGAAGCATTGTCAGAGTTACCGCACACGAGACTGTTCCCCCAACAGTCTGGCTTGGAGCTCACGGCCTCGGTTTCTGACAGATGTCAACTTCCCGGACATTTTGCATGCTACACCCAAAACCAATCAAACATAAGAAATTCTCATATTGTACATTACTATATCGTACAATGGTTTTTTTAATTACCATGAAATTCAGGCGTAAACAAAAAATTTATAATAATAATAAAACACAACAAAAACCCAACCTAAATATAAACAAACATTTATGAGTTCTATTGTGTGTTTTGTCCCCTCAAATAATGAAAAAAGCACGGCATGGTATTATTTGAAATGACAAGATGGCGTCCATTAAGTATTTCATGCCCGTACCTATTTAATATTAAGTTAACACAATGGTTTCAACTGCGTTATTTGGAAACCATTATCATGGCCCCACAGAGAGGTAATAACTTGCTCTTTATCAAAATGTACGTTCAGGATACCAGATAAACTACGTCATAAAGGAGTACAGGCTCGCTAACGATGGCTATTGTTGTTGGAAATGAAATGTCCACAGACCGTATTCAACACAGAGCTGTGTGTGTTGGGGGCGGGGTGGTGAGGACTTGGAAAGGGGGGGGGGGCACATCGCACACTGACATTATGTTGATAGTGACGCTGGTAAGTGGAAATACTTCAGGGTGTGAATGTACTTTCAATACAGCTATTGTTTTAGACACTCCATAAAAATAAGTGAAAAGATATCTCGTAGAAGAATGACAAATCTTAACGACAAATTCTTGATGATGTACTTACAAATTACCATTAAAAATAAACAGTTTTGTCCATTATTATTAGTCATAAACAATCTACACACAGACACAAGGCTTATGTTCAACCGCTTGAGGGCGCTCAACAGTGTGCCCAATTATTTATTACGCATCTGTAGTGGTTGCAACACAACTTGACCTTTTTCAAGTTGTAGATTCGGATGTCAGCAGTGAGCTTGCGCGTGCCTTGACCGCTGTCTAGTTTCTAGAATTGTTATTGCATTTTCGAGTAAATTAGTAATTTACACCAACGCATGGTATTTACGCAATAAGTATTTCGTACTGGGCACTCTTGGGTAGACTGCGAGGGGAATCGCCTCCAAGTGTCTTCATACTGTTTATTCTCTGCCCCTTCTGTTCAAATCAGTGTGCATTTCCAACTGAGGCTGAACGGTAACTGAGAGTCAGGGACCGATTTCACAAAGCGTTAAGATTCATCTTAAGATGAGTTGTCAATATTGCCACAGCGATTTGTATTATGACATCACTCTTAAAACTGATTATGTTTGTTAAGCTCAATCTTAGCTCTTTGTGAAATTGAGCCCTGGTCCCCTTTCTGGTATCAGTTTGCCCTCTTGCAAATGCACACTTGGAAATTGACATACCTGAGCCTAAGTTTCATATCCAACGTCTTGGGGGACCCATAATCAAGATCCTTGTATCAATAAGTTAAACAATTTTAACTTACATTCTGCATGTTGTGACAGGTCCTGAAGTAATAGTAATTGTCAAGTTCCGTAGCCTTAACAGGGTGTGCCGTCCACGCGCGATTCCGGGTAAACTGCTCTCAAATTCCTCATCCCAATTTCCACCATGCCCGGATTGAGAGACCGTGGACCAAGGGACACAGCCCCACCCGTTAGGTTGGGCTGCTGCCGTCGTCATGCATGACCGGCGAGCCAGCGAGTACCGGCCGTGCATAATCATTCACCCTTTTAGAAACGCCCCTGCGTGCTTGGCATTCCACGGGGGTTCTTAGTTTTTAATTGTTCCATCACACCACTCAAGTGATTGGGAGGCTGACCGACAGGCCAATCTAGCTCAGACCGGTCGCTGACCCATTTCTGCATTCTTCTTTCTTCTCATAAGCAATTTTCATTTTACAATAATCTATTTGAATTTTAACAATTTTTTGTCACCGTCAGTTTCTACTATTTTGGAGTAATTGCTACTTATTCTGATCGTGATAGCAGCCGGTTACGAACACTCGAAAACACCTTTTGGGGGAAATGAGAACGTAGCTTGGCCCCTATATGCTATCTATCTCACGCCAACCTACTGATCAGTTTCTTACTTATGATAACAACACCTTGTTAAATCCTTTGCAAAATTGATGATTTACCGATTTGAGACCAGAGCTGTGTATTGAGAGACTAAGAGGGACCAGTTTTCATTGGTCACCGGTTGCTGGACGCCGTTTTCTGTTGAAATGCAGCACAACCCAATGTGCAGTATAGTCTGGCAGCCTATGTGCTCACATGCGTTTTTTGGGACCGAAACATAATGGCTTCTAATCTCAAGTTGTCGCACCTCTGTCAGTATACGGTTCTGTTTGAGACTGGTGTATCACGCCCTCTAGTGATGAGTGTGCAGCTCCTAATCGAGTTCCTGTATCAAGTGCAATCATTTTCGGAGACTTCCTCCGATGATGCCATGGAGTCCTGGAAGAGCGCCCCCTTGCGTTCATACGTCCAAGTTTAAACACCCACTCGGCCGCGCTGACATCATCCACCGTTTATGCAGAGTGCTCGTTGCAAGAATCATCAACAGCACCCTCTACAGCCGAGTGTTGTTGATGATATCTTGGAGTTCGATCTTAAACCACTGTCTGTGTAGTGAGATGATGTTTGGCTGAGATGCTGCGATGACCTGCTTCACCCACGCTTAAAAACATCTATAACTGTCTTATTAACTGAAGGTAAGTTCATTCACAAATGTTTCCTGGGGTAGACTTCGATAACTTCGACCTTACTTCAGCTAAAACTGCTACGCTGGCATTCTTTTTCGGTGTTGCAGAATTGCATTATGGTTTTTGTGGAACACAGGTTTCATTATATTGAAATTGTCCGTGTAAAAATAATTTCTTATGGTTGATATCCAATGGTCTGCTCGTGTGTCAATAATCACCGTGGGTGGCCTTTTAGTTTTGCAGTTGGCCACTTATTGCAAATTATTGCAAAGTGGTGTACGTTGTCAGCACATGCTGACATTATTTCAATATTTTCCATTGCCTTAACCACAGCGTACACACTGGACAGCTCATACGTCATGACATCCTAAGATGGACCATGCCACACGTCCTAGAAGGGCTGTCAATCAACAGGGGAAAGTGATTTGGTTAAAAGGGGAACACTGCCAGCATCCCTTGCGTACAAAATCGGTCTGTCAATAGATGAAACAAATAATTATAAAACTTATTTAATTAAAGGAACATTACAGAATTTGTTTTTGCTAACAAAACAGTTGCTGGCAGTGTAAGCACTTTATGTAATCCACCATATACATAAACTGACAAACCTGTAGAAGTTTGAGATCGATCGGCCATCTGGGTCACGAGAAAATAGTGAAAAACCGATAACACATTTGCATGAAATCATATAGATTCAACAAATGAATAAAACGCTCACTGAGCGATAAACTCCAATCGAAAAATTAGTTTATTCATTTCTCACCAAATATGGCATTTGAGACAGAAATATTTCAAGGGATGTTTTCTACTATCATCATCATTAGACCGTGTAAGTTTTATGTAAATCTGTGATCAAAAAGTATATTTTACTTAGTTTTTTTCTTACCAACTCTGTAATGTTCCTTTAGGCAAAACAATAAGCTTAAATTAACCCAGGAACTTGGACATGTAAACAACACCCTTAGAAAAAGAACAAGAAAATGAATCGTTTAAAACAAACCCTTTATCATACCGGGAAAAAAAACCATGCCAACATGTACTGACAACGTACCCAGGGACGTTGCAACCAAACAGGTTCGCTCGTCCCCAGCGCCTTGCCTTAAAACCAAAGGCGCTGGGATGGGCAAACGTATCGTTAACGTTAATGCTCAGTCCCATGCTCAGTCCCATCATGCATCACACTCACACTGCAAGCACTGCACGCATGACGTACTTCCTGAACAAGAATCTGTGCAAGCTGATTAGCCCATCCCAGCGGTCCTGGATAGGCCGCTGGGGCCGACCGAACCAAACAGGTCCCACATTGTAGGATTATTGTGCACTTAGTTCTCACAAATTTCACGTACATCAATGTACGCATCAAATCCGACATTGTCTTGTCACCGGTCACCTTCGTTACAATTTTTTTCTTTACATAAAACATCGTACTAACCTCCGATGTTGTTAACTTGTTATTGTCCTAAACAATGGGAAAAGTAATACTGTGACTAATTTGTGAAAGTGCTTTGCCATACAGACCGAACAGATGCCATCAGGTTGGTTATTACCAGAGTCATTTTTAGACAAATGCCCGATACCCTTGGAGTACTTTAAATACTCATTATTACTATCATTATTATTAATAATTAAGCGTAATGTGTCCTCATGAGCCCAATTAAAGAATGAGTTGGGTTTACTCAATTTGGGACGATCGATGAAAGGTTTTGCCATGCACGGCAAGATTAATGAGAAATGGAGACTTTGCTTGGTGGACCGGAGATATAGTTATCTCCAGTGAAAAAGAACGTTTGCCTCTGAAAAGAGACAATATTGGTTTTGTTCCCCAACGTTTCGACTGGTTTGCCCTGGTCGTCATCAGGTGAATGAAGGTTTTGTATTTGGCGTTTCGGGATCTTGTTGATAGCGGGGACTGCTGTAGTTGGTGCTCAGTAATGTGTGTCTACCTTCTGTTTAACAGGGCGTGTCGGTTGTTTTAGACCTTATCAACGATCTCCATCAATAAGAATAATAATAGTAACAATACATCCCACGATTGGTTGCTTTGTTTCCAACAAATTCAACACTATTTTTGAATAATGTGTGTAACATTGTTACAAACTTTTGCTACCTGTTTTTGCTTTGCATTTATGGCTTCCCATAGTTTTCCAACCTTGGTAGGCCAAACAATTTTTTTTTTTTTAAATCAGGTTGCGACATTGCAATAAAAAGGTTTTGAATAACGCGCGCGCAACAATGCTGGTACGCTGAAGTCACGCGCATGTTTTTAAGCACCAGATTATAATTTATAAAGAACAGGGCCCAATTCCACAGAGCTGCTTAAGCACAAAAAGTGCTAAGCACAACAAAATTATGCTTGCCAGAATAAGGTTACCAGCCAAACTACCATGTCACAAGTACAATTTGTGACTGGTATCCTGCTCCTTTCTGCTTAGCAGAAAAAATAGTAAGCGATATTTTCTGCTTAAGCAGCTCTATGAAATTGGGCCCAGATATCGTCCAATGAGCTGTCTATTTTACCTCTGTGAGGGCGTTGTTTGAGAGTGTGATATCGTATGCAAGGGGTCTTTTTTCTTCTTTCTTTTTAAAATTATATATTTAACTTTTTTTAAACTACTGTTTACCTTTTCCCTAATTCAGCCCCTGGGCTGTCATGGAAAATGTTTGTAACTATCATAAAACATTAATAACTATAACGTAGAAGTGCCGTAAGCAAAAGCGACAGTTTTTTTTCATACATTTTTAGCAGTGTTGCAAAGACTCCGACTTTATTTTCACATGACCGGATGCGCCTTGATGAGCTTGCTTGTCAACCGTAAGATTAGATCAGAAGAGCCTACCGAGGAGAAAACTTACTTTATTAATAAAAACAAAACTTAAAAAAACAAAACAAGAACGACATTTTTACAATGTCATGCAATTTCGTGGATGAACGATGCTAAACACAAGCCCAGCGTGACCTTTTTACCCCAAGCTTCGGTGGTTTTCACGGGTTCCTTTTATTTTGTAATGGTTTTATCAAAACCGACTTTGGATATGAAATAACCTTCATTGAAGTTTTCCGGTTTTTTTTATAGCATATACGACTATTTGCTGCAGGAAAAAAAAAACACACACAAAACCAAAACAGAAAACAGAAAAAGTGCGTTTTTGAGTGTGTTTGTGATCGCTGTATTGATAATCCTATTCTCTCTCATAATCCTATTACTGCCCCTTCAAAAAAAATATTAATCTTATTATAAAAAATGGATTTTCCTCTTTCATTGAAAGACAAAAAAACAGATAACGTCTTGGAATAATGATGTGCACGTCGAGGGTCACGACCATCGCCTTTTATTGCATGGGCTTTAATAAGGTTTCAAAGGAAATTAAATTAAAGCTTCTATTTATTCAAAGCCCATTCAACGGGTGACATTTTATTAAACCAGAACAAAATACAACTACGAGTTCTTCTACAGTACACGCTGTAACAACTGCCATGCGAGGTGCCCGGAAGCAAATTTATGTTCTGCAGCACACGTCGGCTATGGAGTCAACAGTTAAGGGATAGGGAAGAACAGCCTATCCCTTAACTGTTGACTCCGTAGCCGACGTGTGCTGCAGAAAAAAAAACCGCTGCCCGGAAGGCACAAATCTCGCGAAAACCCGTACGCCCTCGACGAGTCTATACAGGCAGGAAACTTGACTCAGCAGGGTTGTTTACCCGAAGACCCGAACGAACGACCAGAAAGTGGCTTCTAATAAAGGACCAGAAAGTGAGCTTAATTTGATTTTTCGAGTCAGCAGATGTTTATGAATGGCTCCTGGGTGGGGGTGGGGGCTAGTCGAGTCTGTAGGCATGGCTGCACGGGCGGGAGAGGTTGATGGGGTCGACGAGGGTGATATCAAACTATGGCGTTAATTTAGTAGTGTGAATTTCCGTTCGTCAGGCTGACCTTTGATGATGAAAAGGCTGACGCGTGTGTTTGACTGACAACAATATCAATGCTCCCCTATGCTCGTGAAGGCTGATCAATCTCTCAATTGTTAATAATTTCAATTATCAGCAGGGAAGAATGATTACCGCTCAGTCCGAAGGCTGACTTGGTTGTTTCGTGAACGTCAGAACCACTTCTCCGGAGAAATAATTCCTTTCTTTGAAATACGGTAACAATCGAGAAGGGGAGGCAAATGCACTGTAAAGCTGTCTCGGCAAAACCACCCATTAGTGCATAGCTCTATCAAAAATTATCATTACCCGCCCCCACCTCCTTACATATATCAGTCATACGCCATTGCATTTCACATCGGTTCAAAGGATCAACTTAGAGAGTACCCTACTCCCAAATTCTTTTTAAGCCAAAGTACCACATTTTTTTTTCTTTTTGTGTGTAATAGCCGCAAAAAATAGTAATAATAGTCTGCCAACGTAATATTCAAATGACAAATTATTGATAGACCTGAGCATTGGATAACTCCACGAAGACATTTTTATGAACGTTGTTCAAACAGTTGCAAGCCTGCATAAAAGTCGGTCAACTTCACAAAGTGTTGTACAAATCAAAACTATGGTGGCCCTGAAGGGACATCGCACGTCGCAGTTGCGATGTCGTAAATATCTTTGCAAATATTTGCGATCTCGCAAATTCTTGCGCAAGAATTGGCGATTCCCACCGCCCCCCAAAAAAAAAGAAAGAAAGAGAAAGAAGAAAAAAAGTGTCCCCTGATGGATTGAAAAAAGAGAGACTGAAGTGCTTATGTGGCTGTTCTCTCGACGAAACTTTCACTTAGCGGGCAGATGAAAGTAACTTTTCCAAAACATTCAGAAGAAGAAGCAACAACGGCAAGTTTAAATTCAATAAACAAAAGAGTTTTAAAAATGATATCCAACATCGGAGACGAAATATCTCGAGTGTACCAAAAGCCTGAAAAGTTGCATTAGCTGTGTGCTGCATGTATGAGTAATTTCAAAATAACGGTCATTACCTCAAACGTTTCACATTATTTGACAGAAATGCGCATCTGGTAAAATAATAAATTTGAACGTACTAAACTATGCTTTTACAATTAAGTTTCCATGGTAACAAAAACATTAACTTGTATTATCAGACTGGTATCATGAGTATTGCAGACATAATGAGTTCCTCAATTTGCAGATGGCCTTCGCATTTCGGCAGTTTGATCGAGACACAAATTAAATTCTGCTCCTTGCTTGATGTTCAACCAAAGAAATCACACACACAATTGAAAGGGAAAAGAATAGCAAATGTGCCCTTGATAACAATGGCCTCATAACACCAGCTTCGTCATAATAAGATGTGTCCCCTGGGTGTATTTAATGGCAATCCTATAGCGATTCCCATTATACAAACAAGGGGACAGACTGTTTGAACCCTTTCAGCCTCGCAATGGGAAACATTGACTCGAGTGTGGGAGAAACAAGACGTCCATTACACAATAAGTCTCGAGAGAAATGGAACAACATCAGATTCCCCCATGCAATGTTTTCACGTGTGATGGTAAACAACATCTCGCACTTTAACGTGTCCAACGCTCGAAAGCCGTGAGATTTGCACACTATGACCACTGTTTATAAACTGTACACAGCATTGTTTTCGCGCAATGAAGGTTCATAATGTGCACCGCAGCTGTTGATCGGCTTTTTCCCCTAAGCATTGTGCAAACAATAGTTTCTTGGCTAATTAAAGTTATTATCATAGTTGCATATGACTCGCATACATCCATTATTAACGAGTAAACTCAACATATTGCGAACACAAAAAAAAAAAAAAAACTTATGCTTGGTTGAATATTAACAGCTAATTATTGTTATTTTTAGAGTTGAATATGACTCGCATCCATTAACAAACATTCAGCAGTAATGTTTCATAATATTATTTCACCATGAGTAAACCCAACATGTTGTGTAAAACAAAATAGTAATAATAATAATAAATAAAAAAAAACGAAATTACTTGTTCTTGTTTGGTTATTAACGGGTTATTAAACCAAGAGTGAAAACACACAATATGGGCGGTTTAGCTTGAAAATCAAATAAACCTGGCTAGAATATGAAATGCTCGCCGGTGCCCAGGAATAAGATCTCGAAAATGGCTGTTTCGTTAATGGTTGACGGTCCCCCCCCCCCCACCCCCTCAAAATGACAACACAACACACATGATCAATATAATTAGTGCAACAGAAACAGCCAGGCTGGAAGAAACGACAAGAGAGAAGCAGAATGCAGTCAGAAAAAACCGAGGAATGAGCAATTGAAATATATTTATTTAACAAGTTATTTGATCATTGATTTCAATGTGTCGTATAAGTCTCCATTTCTTCCTTAATTCCGACCCAATTCGTTCTGAACAAAATGCAATCACCTGGACCTTCAATCACCGGCCTCCAATCCGCTCCAATAAAACAAACATTCCAATGACATGCCCGATTCAACTGAATTTATTACAACATTTAAGTCTACAAAATGGATAGCTGTGTATAATTCTATGCACCAAGGGTGTTTTTTTTTTCGTGCGTTTGGGGTTTTATTTGTAATTTGTTTATAGTTATTTTCTTGCAGCTGCGATGACCGATTAAGCTCAAATTTCCACAGGTTTGTTATTTTCTGCATATGTTGGGATACACCAAGTGAGGATACTATAGTCTTCGACAACTACCAAACGTATACTATGCCTTTAAAGCAATTCTCACATTAATATTAGGAAGGAAGTGGTAATTAGTTACTAGCGCTAATGGAATATAAGTTGCTACGAAAGCTTTTTTATATTTTGTTTATTTATATTTTGTTTAACGTAGTTTGTTAGTCTTTAAAGGAACATTACAGAATTGGTTTTTGCTAACAAAACAGTTGCTGGCAGTGTAAGCACTTTATGTAATCCACCATATACATAAACTGACAAACCTGTAGAAGTTTGAGATCAATCGGCCATCTGGGTCACGAGAAAATAGTGAAAAACTGATTACACATTTTACATGAAATCGTATAGATTCAACAAATGAATAAAACGCTCACTGAGCGATAAACTCCAATCGGCAAGTTAGTTTATTCATTTCTCATCAAATATGGCATTTCAGACAGAAATATTTCAGGGGATGTTTTCTACTATCATCATCATTAGACAGTGTAAGTTTTATGTAAATCTGTGATCAAAAGTATATTTTGCAATTTTTTTCTTACCAATTCTGTAATGTGCCTTTAAGTGCCACCACTACCTTCTTCGTTTGATCTATCAGACTAAACACGGCTAACTTTATCATTGTCGACCATAATGATATTATAATAGTTGGGTTTTACAATCTTTGAAGATTATCTAAGCAGTCTCTATAAGCAGCGTTTTTACTCACCTATACCCACCCAGTACCAAACTAACCATCAACCTTCAGATTAAAAACATCTATAGCCTGTCCTTATCAGAACGATAATCAATAACTGACCTCATTCTGCCCGTAATTCGAAAAGTTAAAACGAAAATGGTGTTTCCCGCAGACGTTTCAGGGACAAATTTCGTTTTAGACTGAGTCGCAGCTTTGATATTCTGTTAATAAAGCCTAATAAAGCCTTGGATCGGGCGAGTTGGTCTTTAAAAAGCGTTTGTAACCATTGGTTACAAAAACGCATATGATTAGAAAGATGTTTTAAAAGTAGAATACAATGATCCACACAAATATGCCTCAAAATTGCGTGGTTTTCCTTTTACTTTGCGAACTAACACCGTCGGCAATTATTTGGGAGTCAACAAAATTTTGACTCCATTTTGTGGAGTCAAAATTTTGACTCCACAAAATGGCCGACCGTGTTAGTTCATGATGTTGAAGGAAAACCACGCAATTTCGGGGCACAGATGTGTTTCATTGTATTCTACTTTTAAAACGTCCTTCTATATAACCATAATGCATACAAACGCTTTTTATAGACCAACTCGCCCGATCCAAGCAACGTGTCCCTTAATTGTAGCGATTTGCAAATAACCCTCCTTAACAATTACTAGCTGGATACCAGGTAACGGCTCCACATCGTTTTGCTTTGGGTGGTAACCTGCATCTGCTGATAGCGGACGCTTTTAGCTGCTACTAAAGCCATGTGTTGTGACTTCGCTTTTTAATAGTAATAACTGATATTAATCTAAAAGGCCTTACATTCTGATGGCACGTACCGAACACGTAATGGCACGTACCGAGCCGTATCCTTCTTGTTACAGATCAAAGCAAGAAGAACAAAGCATAGCGTTTTGTTCAGTTTGTACTTACACTTCCATGACCTTGGTTTTGTTGAACGGTCAGAACAATACATTTCATCTCGAGGGGAAAATTCTTGACACCAAAACATCAACACAAAAGCAATGGTTTAACGCAACCGTTTACATAAGGCTTTCAAAGGTTTGCCTTGATCGCGAATTTTATGATTGAATTTGGAGCCATCAGCTCTTTTGTTAATACACAACACGGAAAACGTTCGTGACGCACCTAACTTAATTTGCAATGTGTACAAAAACACCAAGTTTCTTCTTTCACCCCCCCCCCCCCCACACACACACACGCGCTCATCGGTGCTATTGCTCTCATTTTCGGTACCTTATGGAGACCATGGACAAAACAAAAAAGGGAAAGCAAAAGGTCTCCACATGGAATTTCTAAAGACCGGGGTGCTCCAATTTGTGTACAAAGTCTATGGGAAACTGTTAAGTGCTAAGTGCAGGGACAAACGAAAGATCAAAAGAGTGCTCCACAGGGATGCATTTTTAAGAGTGTGCGTGTTCACTTCGACTTAAGTCCTTATAATGTAGACCGAGAACAAAACAAAACAGGTCTCCATGGGGGAATTTTAAAGATCGGGGTGCTCCACAAGGAATGTTGTGTACAGGTCTATGTTCACTATACATAGACAAAAGGAGAGAACAAAAGATGTATCCACAGGGTTGTAAACAATTAAATATGTGTAGTTGATTGCGTAGACCACAATGTTCAAGTTTTTTTTTAAAACTCAAACTAATGACTTTGTTTTAATGTTAATGTTTCTATCTTAATTTGTTCATCATATTTTGCCAGAACAGGATGAATAGGAAACGAGAAAAAAATGGTTCAGTTTTAGATGTGAGAGGAAAATCCTCCCAAAATGGGGAAAACCCACGCAATCAGGTCGGAATTGAACAGCCCCAATCTACATGCCGGGCTCTGGTCTGAGGTTAGCCTTTAGTCAAGGCGCACCGCGGCCCCCCGGCGGCACCCCAACCAGCGCAGCGAGCGGCGAAGCTCGCACTGTTCTTTTTTTTCGGTGCGTGATGACCGTTGCTTGGGGGTGCCGCGGTGCGCCTTGAGCTAAAGGCTAAAAGTCCTGAGGTGGGGATTCGAAACCGGGGTCCACGGGGGTGAAAGGCAGGGAAAGAAACCACTGAGCCAACCTGATGCCCCGATCTAAAACATTGATGTAGCGCTTTCAATTGCATGTTCATGTTTACGTATGATATAATTTATGCATATTCTGTCTGCAACGCCATCTTGTAACATCCCGCGCACTTGGGTTGGGTCAACAGCAAATTAAAGAGATAATAGAGTGCGAAGTTCCAGGGTCGAAATGCTCAGATGAGAAATTTTGTTGGAGGACAGAACTCAGCGGCGCGTGGCATTTGGAAAGATGCATGAATATCTTAAAGGTAATGAAGGCTAAACAAGTATTAACACTAATAATAATAGTTTAAAGAAAATTAAAAATTAAAACAGTAATTAACAAAAATGACCATAGACACTGTAGTTAACCAAGGTTGGAACACTATGGGAAGCCATCCATACTAAGCAAAGACAGATAGACACAGTTTGTAACAACGTTACACAAATTATTCAAAAATACTGTTGAATTTGTTTGAGACAAAGCAACTATAACCATGGGATGTATTTGTGTCAAATAAGAATTTGCAAAAGCGATGAATTTGGTCACATTGTCTGTTAAAGGTACACACCGGCTTCGTTGGGCTATTTGGGCTACAAAATAGACTAAAACATGATTCTAAAGGTCTTCCTGAAATGGAGAAGATTGGTTCATAAAAGAAACCATCAAATTTGGCCGCTTTTGAGCATTTTTCAAAAAACGAAGGTCACGTGACTTTTCGGAACCGAAATGTGGTTCCGAAAAGTCACGTGATCTTCAGAATTAGGTTTACTTACAGCCGAATAAAAGTAAATTACTGAACCAAATTTACTGAACCAGTTGCAACGGCTGGAAAAGCGTATACGCTGACCTTTGACCGGGTTTTGTTTTTTTCACATTTTCGTTAATTACGTGACATTTTGATGATTTTTTTTTTTACAACAACCATCGACAAATTATTTTCTGTGATTCAACATCACTAAATTAGGTAAACGGTAAGCCGGTGTGTCCCTTTAACACGATTGAATGTTTTGCCAACATTCGGCCGTCCATGCCAACCAGCGCGGTTTGTTTATCAACAAATGAAAAGTTCTATTGCGAAATGTCTTTAACGCAGTACTCTCTACGGAGCTCTGGAAGTGCCATCCGACATGTTGAGATCCTGAGATAATTTACTGCAGGATGACGTCATCATAAACGTAAGATGACGACATGCTGCGATGATTTAAGTGAGATGTCGTCTTCCCGATTAAAATTTATATTAGCATGTCCACATCATGAAAGTTACATGTCAACTTCCCAAGATAATTCATCATGGGATGATAACATGTTGAGAACACAAGATAATTATCTTGGGAAGACGACTTTCTACTTTCAGGATGCCGTCATCCCGAGATAAAACATCTCGGGATGTCGCCCTCTTACGTTTATGATGTCATCATCCTGCAATAAATTATCCGGGATCTCGATAAGTTGGATGGCACTTCCAGAGCTCCGTACTCTCCCTACCATTATGAGTTCGATATATACAGTTGGCATTTTGTGCCTGTTTTAATCTAATCAATTTTCCTTCGCTTGTATGCCCTAGTTCTGTCAGTAATTATCTCACGTTATTGTTGACACTTTTTTAAGGCAGTATATATTTTTGTATTTTGTCAAAAAACTGGTATCCTCACTTGGCGTATCCCAACATACGCATAAAATAACAAACCTGTGAAAATGTGGGCTCAATTTGTCATCGAACTTGCATAAAAATAATGACCAAAAAAAGCACCCTTGTTGCATAGAACTGTGTGCTTTCTAATGCCTTTCTCAGTTTCAAATATTTAAGCAAGAAATTACGTCTTTCTCAAAAACTACATTACTTCAGAGGGAGTTGCTTCTCACAATGTGTTATACTATCAGCAGCTCTCAGTTGCTCCTTACCAAGTTTTTATGGTAAAATGTATTTCTTGAGTTATTGCCAAAAGTATCCAATACCTTTAAAGCGACTGGACACCTTTTCATTTCATTTCATTTATTAATTCTGGTTGTGAAGCCACAGACTCTCAGAAAGCGAACTTAATCACTATACTAGCCAAGAACCCCGTGGAGAGAAGACAATGAAGGAAGTTTCAGTTTTAGGTGTGGGAGGAAAACCCCAGAGAAATATTCCAGGGAAAACCCACGCAATCAGGCAGGGACTGAAAAAACCCAATCCACGTGGTGCCCCAGTGTGATTTGAACCCGGGCTCCCCAGAGGTGGAAGGCAGGCAAGATACCACTACGCCAACCTGACTGCAACTGTCAAAGACCAGTCTTCTCACTTGGTGTATCTAAGGTATGCACAAAATAACAAACCTGTGAAAATTTGAACTCAATTGGTAATTGGTAATGCGAGATAATAATGGAAGAAAAAACACCCTTGTCACACGAAGTTGTGTGCTTTCAGATGCTTGATTTGAGACCTCACGCGAAGGTCTCAAAATCAATTCAAATATTTTACTGAGAAATTACTTCTTTCTCAAAAACTACGTTACTTCAGAGTGAGCCGTTTCTTACAATGTTTTATACTATCAACAGCTCTCCATTGCTCGTTACCAAGTAAGTTTTTATGCTAACAATTATTTTGAGTAATTACCAAAAGTGTCCAGTGCCTTTAAACATAATGTATTCTTTCTCTTGTGCGCTAGTAAGTCTACAACGTTGAAAATGAAATGTACGTGCAATATATTAATCACATTCGTAAGGAGCACAAGTGGGAGCTTGACATACAAAGTCCTTGACTGTAAGTGATTTTCCCCCAAACAGGCACATTTGTCACTTGGTAATTAATTATTTCCAGCCGATTTAGAAATAGTCCCTTAGGTGCTAACTCGTACAGTATCAATCATGAATAACAATGTTATGGTTTTATTTTTTTGTTGCCGATTCTGCTCATACACAACGGTGGGGGGGGGGGGAACGTCCATAAAAGTGGACATTTACATGCAAACGAAATTCGAAAACGAAAGTGTGGTGTATATTGTCTGTTGTAACGCTCTATAGTAAATCAAGTACCGATGGGGTGCAGCAAGGAAGCTGTGCGCCCTAAAATAATGGAACAAGAATATCTTTGTTTAAGTTGTACCCCAGAAAGGATTTTGTTTTATTTATTTATTTGTTATTTTTTTTAGGGAAAAAAGAGCAACAATGGAAGGATCCCACAAACATGCTTGTAGGCGGCCTTATATTTATAGGGACAACGAACATGTGTATTTACGTAAATATTTGCGATTTGGGGGCAAGTCGTAAATCACGAACGCGTCTGGTAAATATGCATCACGTAAACACGACACGGCCGAAATCGTGAGTATTTACGTAAATATTTGCGATTTGGGGAGCACAAGTCGTAAATATCCACGACACGGCCGAAATCGTGAGTATTTACGTAAACATTTGCGATTTGGGGCACAAGTCGTGAATATTGACTTATGTATGTCCGATGATATCCCTTTAAAGTCACCATACTATACAAACAATGCTGCCACGTTGGCTTTTTGGATGACTTGCCAATTTCCTTAAAAAAAATTAAGTAAAAGCAATTTGACAAGCCAAATAAGATAACTACAAATGAACAACATCTCGACAAGGCTGTTGACGAAATATATCAAATGTTCATTCCGCGGAACGCACCCTATATGAACGGTTTTAATGTTTAATTTGTTTCGCTAATTAATTTAGAGACTGATAATCCGAGCGCTGCGGTTTTTGTTTTCTATCACGTTCCACATCACCGATACTATCTAGGTCACGGGGAGTGCTGTTCATTTTGACAATCGTCTTCGAGAATGTGATTGATCTTAACTCTTATTGCGGTCAATTTAACCGTTATTGGCTTAACCCTGTGTGACACCATCAACGAAAATCCACACGCTTACGTCATCGAACTGTGATCTACTGTCCGTTTTTATTAGCGTGTAATTCATTTTTTTGTGGAGAACCCACCCAATCACTTTCAAATGGCCCAAAACCTTTAAATATAGACCCTTTTGACTAAATAAAACAAATTCAAGCACAAATAATTTTTAGCTGAGCTGACATTTGTCTCTGTGTAGATTTTATACAACACGGTTCAATTTACCTATTGCAGTGGCCATTAGCCCCAATGATGAAAAATTGCTGTACAATTCCTCAGGGAATTCCAGGAGAGCTTGTCATTGGTGGAATTTTGGGGTGTGTGAAAAAGACCCCGGATAGTAACAAGACATTTACCATGCTATTTTGCTAGGTGTAGATGGGGAACCTGGAATATTTTTAGATACCAAAAAGAAAAATGGCGGAGTACTGAAAAATGGACTGTTGATGTACGGTGGTATCACGCAAGATCTTATTAGTCAATGCTGGAGTTGTTTTCTTTCATGCTGGGCGCACGGGTAAGGGGAGGCAGGGAGGGGGAGACACACTCGCGGCTTGAGTAAAGGCTAGCCAATAGATCTAAGTGTGATATGACATTATGACAATACCGCAATAGCTGATGCTTCCATCGACGCGTGAAGACAGTGTCTGAGGGGGGAGTGACAGACCAAATTGACTGCTCTCATAACTAACCACTTACAACATCATACCCTCTAAATTTTGTATAACTTTTTTTTCCTCTTTACTGTGTATTTTACTACATGTTTGCCGGTTGCTATGACCCGCATGTGTGTATATATATTTTCATCTTTTTATTTTCAATATAAAACTGTAAATATACATTTTTTTGTTTTCAAGAAACGTTTAGACTTTGAACCAGCTGGAGAGAAGAGCCCCAAGGGATTTCTTCTTTTCTTTTTCGAGAAATCCATCGGGCTCCAGCTAGTCCACTTCCTCTTCCTCTTCATGTTTTTATTTCTTAATATATAAATTTCTTTTTATGTTTTGAGGCTTTGAATGTGAGCAGAAAGTCCCCCCTTTTGGAATGCACAAAACCCGTTCGTCTTTGCTGTCCGATGAGGTCAGTACGTTTCAAACTTTGCTCCGAAAGAGTATCAAATAAAAAGATGGTGTACACCAATTTCAACGAGGTCGGTACCTTGTAACTTGTCCCCTATACTTTCATGGGGACTCTATCTGTTGGAAAATGAGTTCATCACAACATTCAGTCGGACCTTGGAGCCAACTTTTATGCTTTTATCAACAACGCAGAATGGAGCAATCTCTCTTCGAGGGAACAACAAAAACACAGGCCCCGTGACAAACGATGTAATTTAAATTCTAGTTTGTTGGAATTCCAAGTTGTTTGGAGAACCTTTTTTATAAAAAGAAAAAAAAAAAAGAGAGAACAAAAATCACTTCAATAAGTTTTTGCCCTGTGAATAAAGCATTAAAATGTCTTTTCAGATATTTCTTCATTCTTGTTCAATCCTTATAATGCAGAACAGCTATCTTGCGTCTACCCTCGAGCCCATGCGCTTAACAAAAACAATTTCTGTCTTTCGTTAAAAAAAACCTCTTCTTGGAAGGTCTCCATTTTAGATATGATTGCCATCTTGAACCTTGAAGGAGAGGGAACGGTAATGGATTGGTTGCTTTTTGTTTTAAATTATCATCCGCTTCATCTATTTTTTTCCCCGAACAAAACCTTACCTGGTTTTAGTGCTTCACCGAATACAACGTAGAGCACGCATGCCTTAAAATGGTTGAGTTTTTTTTTCCCCTGAGATCATTTAGCGTAAACAGTGTTAATGCAGAATGTCTCATAATAATTATAACCAGTGTAGGAACTTGCCTACATGTGAACGCCACTTTTTGTTGTGTAATTGATCTTGCTGTTTTTACTGTAAATCATGTGCAATTCAGCATGATCTTAACAAACCATTATGAATGCATAGATGAAAGAGACGATCAATAATGCTCTCATTTGTTTTTAGTAAACGTTCCGTTAGTCGCTCCCTGTCACGGACAATAGATTTGTTTTTAACCTTGTGGTCGGGCCAAGGTTTGTTTAAATAATTAATGATGTATTCATTACACATCCAACTGCACAATTAGTGCCAGTAACAGGATGAATAGGAAACGAGAAGAAAAGTTCATTAGATGTGGGAGGGAAATCCCAATGGGGATTAAACCCACGCAATCAGAAGGGACTGACAGCCCAATAATCTACGGGATTCGAACCGGGGTCAACAGAGGTGAAAGGTCGGGAAAGAAACCACTGAGCCAACCTGATCCCCTATAAGTTGCAGCACAGGAACAAGCAAGCAAGACTAGATTATATATTCACCGCACTGGTCTCATACTTAATACAAAATTTAAGACTCATTTTCATAACTGATGAGTGCATGTTCAGTAGTTCAAGGTCAACTCGGAGACGTGCATTACAAAGTTGCGTAAAGGATGATATTTAAAAGTCACCCCGATATGAACTCCATCTGGTATTAGAGCAGATTAATCCACAGTCTGTGGTGTTTATTCTGTACTCCGAGTTGAATGGAAGTAAACTATGGTTAAGTGTCTTTGTTCAGGAACGCAGAAGCCATGGTTGTATACTCCAACCCAGTTTTTAACCAGTATTAGTCAAACTGGATGAATAGAATGAGTCAAAAGCTATGTCGTGTCTCTTTTAAAGTGCTGGATTTGTGTTCACTCTGCAAAGCTTTATAGAGGTTTTGTGATGGATTTCAAGCTAATAACATACGACTCCATTGTGTAGAACCTTGCAGGGGGGAAAACGTGAGTCTTATATACAGCAAAGTAAGCCAGGATAATCCTGGAGGCCGTTTGCACTTCCTTCGGGTTTACTTTGGTGCGTCAAAAGGAAAACAATTTCAACGCAAAAAATGTCATCTTGAAAGGTCACTCGTTGATGAAGCGACTGTGATAAACCTTACCATGGACTCATAAACGCGTATAGACACTTCTCTACGACGATGTAAATAACTAACTCAGCCACACATACCCGCCTTCGTGGAAACGCAGGAGTGAACACAAAAAAAAGCAAGAAATAACCAAAACTCTAAAATCGTAGTGACTTTTATTTTTACACGCTGGTTTCATCGTGAAAACAGTTTTGAGGGTTCATTTATACCCCCAGCGCTAATGACTAAACAAATTAATACTGAATTCTAAACTCGATTTTTTTGTTACATACAGTCATTCGTCTTTCTAAATAAAATTATTCCTTTATTGTTTTACTGTCGCCACACAGAATTGACAATCTCTTATTGGTACCCGCAGCGGCGCCGTCTATATTTTACAAATATTGAATAAGTCGACCTTGACTAGATACATAGTTATCAAATGACGAAACACATACAGAGCAAGGTGGGGCAGTCGCGACTACGAAGGATACATTTTTAACGAAGAAAAGTAAACGAACATCAATGAAAAAAATATATATAAAGAAGATATGAATGATTTGATAAATAAATGCAAATCATGGCAAAAAAAGGAGAACGAAGGTATGCAGAGCAAGGGGGTGGGGACTAAATCAACAAAAGAAAGGGGGAATAAACAGCGACGACAACAGAAACTAAATTAAGTTATTTTTTTCAATTCACTTTTATTCAATTTATTTTATTTTGGGGGGAGCAGGGAGAACAATCAAGGGCAAAGAAATGGTTAGGGGGAAAAAATGATGTCTGGTTTCCTGACGTGTGAAACAGTTAGTCGTAAACCTTATGTGCATATCGGGTTGAAACGATGACGTCAGACACCGACTCCATAATCTCTCCCAACCGACCTAAAAGTTAACATTTCCATTAAAAATTATGCCCGGGTGAGCTGCACTTTTCCCTCAAATTGAGTAGATTTCCCCCCCCCCCCCTCTCTCTCTCTCTCCCTCCGTCGCTATTTAATCCAGCATTTTGTTTCATCCAGCGTTTATATTAATTTGACAAACATAAACAACACATAATTACCGTCACCGAGTTACAGTTAACAGACACATTGAATATTGGTAGGATACATGTTCGTGAATTCAGTTTCATCATTAGTCGTTCCATTCATTCGTTCCGTTGCCATCTTGTGGTGGTCGTTGGGGGTGCCATGTGAATGGGTGCATCTGCTCCCAGGGTATCGCCACCGCTCCCTGTCCTCCGGGCATTCGTTCGAGGGCGGCAATGTTTCGGCCTGATGTCCAGCCCTGTATGTTCTGAGACCAGGGGTCGATTTCACAAAACTCTTCCTAACTTAGGACTAGTCCTAGGCAATGCTAAGAGATAGGACTTGTCCTATGTTAGGACCAGTATAGGACTAGTCCTATCTCTTAGCATTGCCTAGGACTAGTCCTAAGTTAGGAAGAGTTTTGTGAAATTCGACCCCAGGCCTCCCCTTGTCCACTTCTCCGTCGCTTGCCCCCTCGACCGTTTCTTGGAAGATGTTTTCGGGACAGGGAGTCGTGGAAGGACACGTGACCGCAGCAGGCGAGCTTGCGGCGTTTCACTATTGCAAGAAGTTGTCCTCGACTGCTGGCGTATAGGTGTTTACGTTTGAGATGCGCAGGATCTTTCAAAATAGTTCATGATTAAAGACACTGGACACCTTTGGTAATTGTCCAAGACCAGTCTTCTCACTTGGTGTATCTCAACATATTATAAACAAAATAGCAAACCCGTGAAAATTTGAAGTCAATTGGTCATCGAAGTTGCGAGATAATAATGGAAGAAAAAACACCCTTGTCACACGAAGTTGTGTGCTTTCAGATGTTTGATTTCGAGACCTCACGCGTGAGGTCTCAAAATCAATTCAAATATTTTACTGAGAAATTACTTCTTTCTCAAAAACTACGTTACTTCAGAGGGAGCCGTTTCTCACAATGTTTGATACTATCAACAGCTCTCCATTGCTCGTTACCAAGTAAGTTTTTATGCTAACAATTATTTTGAGTAATTACCAATAGTGTCCAGTGCCTTTAAACATCCTCCAAAGAAATTCGTTGTTAAACGTATAAAGTAAAAACAACTCTGCTTTTTGTACACGGTCAAGGTCACTATCGTCATTAAAGCAAATGTATACCATTACTTATACATATTACAGGGTAAAACAAACCGAGGTTAAATACTTAATTAACGAATTCACTAAATAGTTGATATGTTTACAAAAAAAAAAAACATCCCTAGTAATTGCATTGTAATGGGTAAGTAGAGGAGACTATCACATGAGGACTTGGTGAACAAAATTCAACCACTTTACCAGTCGACTATATCAAGGTGACAACAGAATACATGTTAGAACTTTTTAAAAAGAAGGGGGGGGAGAAGAAGAAACCTAGGAAAGTTTTTCTGGAATTTGGCGTCTAATAATTTCATTTTTACTGCAAGTAAAACACAAATAGTGGTCCATTTATGATGGTATAACCCCCAAAAGAAGACAGGTGACTCCTTGGCCCAGTTCCAGTGCGATAAAACAACCCTTGAGAATCGATAACGGTCATTCGGGAGAATTATAGCACAGTTTTTAATTAAAATCGATACGGCAGTTCCGGCTCTTCACACTACTATACATAAAAATACACTTGACAATCAAACTTCAGGAATCGATACCAGACACTCGCAAACTGGAATCATCGATACTAGACACTTGGGGGCAATATTAAGCACGGTATACGCTGTCCTTATCCGCGCGGATAAGGACAGGCACCGGTCTATTGGTCAAAGAGATGGTCACTGCTAGACTGGTCCCCTGTCCGACTGGTCCCCCTATCTGCAAGACCGCAATGGGATGCGAGGTCAAAGGTGCGTTTGTCAGGATTCCCGCCAAACGCTCAAAGCCGGTCTCTGGCGTAAAACACGAGCCTCGAAGTGTGACGTCAGATGTTCGGACTAGGATGTATACAGTCAATCATAAGTCTATTCTTAGTGACAGGCCACGGTTGTATGAGGCGCCATCACGCTCTACGGCTTATCCGGATAAATTGTTCTTTTCGATAAAACGACAACAAATTCGTCTCGTAGAAAGGCGCACTGTTAAAACTGTTTTTTCAGCCATCCACTTATAAGAGCGCGCAGTCTTTTTACAGTGACGTCATAATAGTTGTTATATTTTATTCCGTGTTAAAAACACCTTTTGATAATTTTGGTGTGGTCTTCAGCTAAGAGGTCTTTCAATGTAGACGTTGTTGCACTTCTGGCAACCAAAGACAGATGCAAAAAAAAACACTTCCATGTTTAAAGGCATCGTATACACGTTTAGTAATTGGAGCCTACTGTTTCTTCATGTTTGTTTCAAAGCTATATAATTATAGATATATACAGTAAAACTAACCTGTGAAAAGTTTCATTTCAAAAGGTGTTAGCGTTTTTGAGATATCGCCAAAAATCTGGAGCGGCTATGTCCACGCAGGAAGAATAACTCCTCAATAGGAATACACAAGCTGAGAAACGTTTCTGACAAAACGCTTCTCAGATTCAAATTTTGGGGGATAAAAAGTGATATCTTTTTCCACAATCGCAGTACTTCGAAGTGAAATGTTTCTCAAAATGCATTGTACTATCCAACGTTGCTGTACATCTTACCGCGTCAGTTTGAATTGCCATTAATTTTCAGAGTCATTACCAAACGTGCACTGTGCCTTTAATGTGAATTGGTTTTTATTTTATTCTATTTATATTTTTTTTACTTCAAACTTAATAACCAGAATGATGTCTAGTTATAACTTCACTGTAATTTCTCCTCCAGTAATAGCGATACCCGTCCGTGCGTGTGTTTATCAATTATGAATGAACAGCAAAGTGGGGACATCACACACCAAACTATGCTCATAATTATTACATTATGTTATAAGTGTAACAATAAGATAACGTCCAAGTACTCGGTCAATAACAATTATCTGATAGTCATGAACTACACGTTGTTTAAATATTATCCTTCTCAGATGCTTTATTTTGGTTTCTTGCCGTATTTAACTTTCTTTACAGAGAGAACGACGTCACGATGTGAAACGAAGCTGAGCAGTGAGTGTATCCCATAATTCAGTGCAACTCTGGAGTACATCAACGATTGGCCTCATTTGAGCGTCCTCCATTTTGTTGACAGCGAGACATACGGCAGACGGGGTACACCGTCACTCACCGTGCGCACTGTGGGTCAAGTTCGATCGTTTTCGACACGGGGTGATTGCTTCATTGGCCAGCACCAAATAGCTCGGAGAGACACGGTAATGAACTGCGTGACCAGTTGAGTGCATTTCTGAACTCCATCGGAAATAATTATGCGATATCAGTTTGAAGTTTTTACCCCAGCCGGAGTCTCTACATCATCACCGAACTCGCGTGCCACGGACTGAGCTGTACCTCGCATTCAGAGACTGCGCCAATAACTGATAAAAATTGAAGTTTGAGTTTGCCACACCAAAACCAGCCTCCAAGCGCAGCAAGAGCTGACGGTTCTGCTAAAGCCGGCAGCTTACATCAAATGAAGTTGGTAACCAACAACTAAAGATCAACGGGATTGAATATAGAAGATGCTCTGAACAGACTGGTTATCTGTTTAAACAGCTTCGGCAGAGAGTGAACATCAATTAAAAACACTGCCTTGTCTTGCCGGTAACAATGAGTCTACCTGAACCGGAACCTGAACCGGAACCAGAGCCGGAAGTGTCCCCGGAGCCGGAACCATGGCAGAACATGACGGCATTTAGTGTGTCCCCGGAGCCGGAACCATGGCAGAACATGGCGGCATTTAGTGTGTCCCCGGAGCCGGAACCGTGGCCGAACATGGCGGCATTTAGTGTGTCTCCGGAACCGGAGAACGGGTCCCCGGAACCCGAAGCTGAGCCGTCCTTCGAGCCCTGCGTGCAAGGAGTGCTGGTATCTCTGGCTGTGCTGATTATCATCGTGGGCTCGTTGGGAAACTTGCTGGTCATTATCGTCATCGGACGAATGCGAACAGGTGAGGCTAGTGTAGCCCTATTACAATTCTACACACCCTTCCATTCTCCCTCATGCATGGTATACTAGAACTCCGTCCCCCCCCCCCTTACCGATGTTGGTTCCCTCTCGTATAAACACAATTCCAAGTGCGTTCATAATCCTACCAATTAAAAACCCATTTGTTGAAACTTGAAAGTGAATAAAGCTTTCCCCGTTCGTGTCTTCTGCTTCGGATTTAATGTGTTAAGAAGAAAAGGGAGACAAATTATTTTGTTAATGCCACCCAATAAACCAACCTTCCAATTTGACGGTATTGGGTAAAGACCGATGTTGTACCTTATCTTGATTCAAAGAGCGTACCGACAACTGGGTACAAAACAACTTGGGTACCAAACAACTTGGGTACCAAACAACCTGGGTACGAAACGACCCCGGGTACAAAACGACATGGGTACCAAATAAGTTGTTTTGTAAAAAACAAATTTGGCAAAGTTTAACCTCGGCTTAAACATGTTTTAATATTTCAGTATATTATAGCCCTTCCGGTAATTGCCATCAACTTTCAGCAAGAACCTTCAAACTAATGCATTATTAGCATGGTGAATAATTACCGAGATGTTCACAATGTGGTGCGGAACAGTTAACAAATTACATCAAGTATACATGTGACAACATTACATCAGCACTCACCGAAGCTCATTGGAGTCCCACCACCAACACAACAACAACAACAACAACAACAACAAGAACAACAACAACAACAACGAAAAACTACAACAACAACAACAACAATTTAAACAAAGATCTAAGCGGATCAGACGAATATTTCTCTGGCGGGGGGGGACACGTTCTAGCAGTTATCCATCCCATTTCTTTAAAGGAACATTACAGAATTGGTCAGAACAAAATACTTTTTGATCACAGATTTACATAAAACTTACACGGTCTAATGATGATGATAGTAGAAAACATCCCTTGGAATATTTCTGTCTGAAATGCCATTTGATGAGAAATGAATAAACTAATTTGCCGATTGGAGTTTATCGCTCAGTGAGCGTTTTATTCATTTGTTGAATCCATATGATTTCGTGCAAATGTGTTATCGGTTTTTCACTATTTTCTCGTGACCCAGATGGCCGATCGATCTCAAACTTCTACAGGTTTGTCAGTTTATGTATATGGTGGATTGCATAAAGTGCTTACACTGCCAGCAACTGTTTTGTTAGCAAAAACAATTTTGTAATGTTCCTTTAAGTTACCGGTGATAGATACAGACATTAGACAAAATAAATTGTTTAGCTCTAGAGTTATTATTATAAATGATTGAACGGGAATTTTAATACAAGTCTTTGTGACCTAATGTCTCTAGCATTATAACGTTTCCGGTCCGTAATAGACAATTATTGGTGCTGATGATTATAAAAGACATTAAGTTCATGATTTGCATACCTCAATTAACTATCTCTGGGAGATGTTTGCCAATTAATTTCGAAAAAGCAATCAACTCTTGTTGACTACGATTAAGAGGTTAGTGATTAGTTTTTACTTTTATGACTACTATTATTGTTATTGTTATATTTTAGTTGCCTTCAAAAACATACAGAGTACAAAACGAACTGACAATACAAGAGACACTAACTGATGACAGGAACCCCCATCCCCCCCGCAAAAAAATAAAATAAATTAAAAATTAAAAATTAACAACTAACAACTAACAACTAACAACTAACAACTAACAACTAACAACTAACAACTAACAACTAACAACTAACAACTAACAACAACTAACAACACAACAACAACAACAACAACAACAACAACAACAACAACAACAACAACAACAAACAACAGCACACAGCAGCAGCAGCAGCAGCAGCAGCAGCAGCAGCAGCAGCAGCAGCAGCAGCAGCAGCAGCAGCAGCAGCAGCAGCAGCACAGCAGCAGCAGCAGCAACAGCAACACAACACAACAACAACAACAACAACAACAACAACAACAACAACAACAACACAACAACAACAACAAACAACAACAACAACAACAACAACTTTGATGTTTAGCTAGCTCCAGGTAACAGCATTGGTTTAATGGAAATCGGCAGGCCAATATAAATATCATACAGCTCAAAAATTTAGAGTTGCCACATGTTGGTGAATTTATTTACTCTTAACCACGGTGAATCAATTGAAATCCATCAGACCGAAGCGAGTACTGATGTACAAATTCAGAATGTCAGCATTTGAGATGGTGTAGTTACGAACTAAACAAACCCAGCAGATACCCGTCACAATTGGAGTGGGGGGGGGGGAGTGGAGAGGGGGTGGAGGGGGGGGGCAGTCTAATGATCGAAGCTGAGATGATTTAAGGAATAAAGAGATCAAGCGAAGAGTTTGATCTTTGGTCTGTTTTTCTGCCCTCGTTGTCTTTAATGTTTTCATTTATTTCTTTAAAATGGGCTGCTTTCTTAAGATTTCTTGTAGAGTTAATGAAGATGTTCGATTGATGGTTTTTTCTTTTGGTTTGTTTGTCTTCAGGTCGAACGGTAACTGAGATATTCCTGACATCGTTGGCCGTAGCCGATCTGATGGTCTGCATTGTCTGTTCGCCGCTCCTCGTGGTGGGCATCGTCGTCCACTCTGGCCACACCGGGGCTTCGTACGAAGTGGAGCAGTTCCTCTTCTACTTCTCCTCGGTGGCCTCCATCTTCAACCTCACGGTCATCTCCCTGGATCGACACGACGCCATCTTACACCCCATGTCTCGTCGCTTCACCCTGCAGCGTTGTAAACCCCTCCTCCTCGGCATCTGGTCGCTCTCGTCGGCCATAGCCGTCATAATCCACTTCATCCCCCAGAACTTGGAAGTGATCGTCTTGGCAATTTGCTTCGTGTTCCCGTTCACGGCCATGATCATCAGCTACACTCGCATCCTCAACGTTGCCAAGGCAGCTGCACGCAAAGCAGCTGGTGCCGACTTGAAGAAGACTACGGCCACCGGTGCGTCATCGGCAGGCGCCCCCAAGGGGAGCAAGATGGACAAGACGGTCAAGATGGTTGTCATCGTCGTGGTGTTCTTTGCGGTGTCCTGGATACCTAGTCTCATCAGCAGGCTGCTCAAGTACGTCGTGGTGATGACGCCCGTGACGAAAAACTTCATGGAGGTGACGGCGTGTCTGATCGCCTACGGTGGGAGCGCCCTCAACTTCTTGGTGTACGCGTTCATGAGTAGGCGATTTAAAGTTGGATTGTCACAGGTGAGTGAATTTTAAAAAAAAATAATAATAATATCACTCGTACGTAGAGCGCCATCTATCTAGTTAGACTATTCCGAGACGCCGGTGGTACTTACATGGTGAAAATGGAAGACGGCTCAACACAACATCACAAGATATAAGACTAAAACTATGGCGAGAATGAATTTAAAAAATCTCAAACTTTGTTTTTAAAATGTCCAGTGACTGTCCCACTTGGGCCCACAATCAACAATGGCGCCCCTCTGCAGTATGCGCTCCCCACACACATATTCGTCTCAACGATTTAAAGAAAAAAAAGAACCAAATTGACAAAAATAGATAATGCTTTGTCAGGCATGGTACGCATCGATCTATAAACGAGACCAACGATACAAACATTTCACATAAAGGCTGTTTTCTAATCACCTTCTGTGTGGTCTCCAATCGAAGCGTAAGACTCAAACTGGCTCATAATTGCCGTTTAAAGGCAAAGTATACCCTTGGATTTTGGAACCGTTCATTTGTTTTAATCGTATATAAATGTAGATAATACACAATAAAACTAACCTTGTGAAAGTTTTATTTCAAAAGGTGGTAGCGTTTTTGAGATCTGTGATATCGCCAAATAACTAATTAATGTTTTGTCATCATATAATTTCATTTTCCGCTTATTAATCTATCGTCATATCAACACATTAAGCATAAACAAACAGGAACAATTTCACTTGAGCCTATTCAGCTGTGTGAATACGTGACCCCAATACGTTTGTTTACAAGTCCCCAGGGGTCATATACTGTAACAAAAAAGTTGTAATTTTTCCTTAATTAATTTAGAAATATTTTTGAATGATTGATTTCTACTGACCCTCAGTAGAGAAAATAGCATAATTCTTATTGCTATGATTAATGCAAAGAGTGCGTTTTCTTGATAACCGTTGGCTATGCAGATGTCCTTCGGATGAGTAGTGTAATTTGACATCATTAAGCTCGCAGGGTTTTAATAGTACCGATCAATCATGAACCACATCTGACTCTCGCTCCGTCTACCAGACTAACACCATCCTTTATTTCCCTTGCGTTTTTCTAGCTGTTTGGATGCAGTCGATTTTTACGCAAGATCGACCCCCACGACGGTGACATCGGGAAAACCTGCAACACGGTCGGTGTCGTCAACGTCTCCTGATAACACAAAGAACCGACGCAAGGTACAAGGTCGTCACAACTCCAGTTCACCGAATGAATCGACCAGTTTGGACAGGAAACAGTCCGAGTTAACTGAAATAGTCATAATTATTAGCAGGGGCATATAGACGCTCGATTGACTCTTTTTTGCAATTAAATTACGTAAGCTTGACGTCCATTTGGACGACATTAATTAAGGTGGAGGAAAAAAGGGAGGGGTCTCTCCGAAGTTACAAACAGCACTAGAAAACATACAGTGGCAACAGGAACAATCCGACTAAAGTTAGCCTGAACTCTGTCTAGTCGACGATGAGTGTATTACGCTACTCGACTATTTGGAACCAGCCCATCACCAGGCATGGGCGCATCGCTGGTTTATCAATAGCCGCTTTCATAGCACAGTGCACCCGGAGTACCAGTTATCAGAAGAAGAAAAAAGATAATGTACGTTTACCCAAAATATTTTTGTGATAGCGTTGACCTGACATGACTATAGCATGGCCCACGCACGTCACTAACCAACCACTAGTTAACCATTGGTCCTTGCGCGAACCTGCTCATTGTTGACAGATCAGCTGATGAGGCGACATCATTTAAAATTTGGCAACTTTAAACCAATAGCCAAGCATTTAAATAGACAGCAATGCATCTTGAGAGAGTACAAGCTGCCAAGATATAAATATGCCAGGTTTTATGGTCGTACACCATATTGCTTCAAAATCTACACGGCCATATTTGACCGTGCAAGCCTTTTTAAACTTGCCTCTGACAAGAATTACTAAGAATTTTGAGTGTATAATATTAACGAACTTTGAAGAAGTGATGCGATCAGACAACGGAGCCTGACAACACACCAAAAAGCGATAAAGGATAATTAAAAAAAAAAAAAAAAAAAAAGGCAAAGGCGAATTTATTTTCACAATTTATTATGTTAATATTATAATTAGCGTAAACTTTGCATGCCTTGTGATTTCTATTCCGGTCAACTTCTTTTATTGTAGATACAACTTATAAAATTCAAGTGGATCCACACTATTAGCAATAATAATAACTAGTTCTTATATAGCGCATTTCACAATAACGTATCAATGCGCTTTACTTTAGTGCCATGGTCATTGGGCCAATAATAGCATTCCTGTACTTGTTCTCAGCTCCCTGGGGAGTATACAGCCCTGTGCTGCCGTGGCGCTCCGAAGGCTTTTTCTTACACAATATCAACCTCTACCCTCGCAGGTACCCATTTATACCCCTAGGTGAAGAGAAGCAATTACATTGAAGCATCTTGCGCAAGGGCACAATTAGTGTCATGACCGGGATTCAACAGTTCCCCGTCGAAGTTGCAAACGGCAGCAGAAAACGATCGATTTTTATAGGTACCTTCCCTCTATTACGTTGCTTGTTGTACCTGCCCACTCATAAACCTTGACCAACTTCATGACACACCAGCCTCTCTCTCTCTCTCTCTCTCTCTCAATTTCGAGTATTATTAACCCAGATAAATTAACGAAGTGTTTCTTAATGTGACATCGTTTAGATGAAGCTGTGAGTAACCTCTGGCGATTTAATTCACTTTCGATTTTTACAGAGTCACGTGTGTACGTTGAGTAATAAATTAATAATTTTGACCTCGAACTTGGCTTCAAGCGGTTTGATTTTTGTCCGACAATAACAATGACATTGCGCAGTTCTTATGCAGCGCTTTGTCTCAAACAGTCCTTCATTTTATCCACAGGATATGCGGAGCTGTTTCTAAAAGGCCCATTAGGGGCACAAAGGTGATGTGGCGCATTCCGCAGCCAACCGTATACCAGAAATCACAAGGGCAACTCGATCGGTTCGTTCACGTGCATTACAACACAACGCACGGAACCTCACGGCTTTACTCCCCCATCTGACGGACGAGGCAATAATGGCGAAGTGTAAGTGTCAAGACCGGGACTCGAACCCACACTCGGCTGTCAGTGCGCTTGTTTACCGCTCGCGATGTTTTCTTCCCGTACCATCACACGCTGGCTATATTATTGCATACACGCATTAGGTATGGGCGCCTTCCCGGATCCCTTCACTGTTGACCCCGTAGCCAGCGTGTGGTATCAAAAAAAAATAATAATAAAAATGCGGACCGCTCGGCCACAATACCGTAAACAATGGATCTTTTATGACGAAATGGCACCCCTACACCCAATATCCCCCCTAACCCAACAACAACAATAACCCATCACCGCTTCTTCAGAAGAACACACCCTGAATCTATTTTCAATTTAAATCGATTTTTAATTTCTTTTATTTTTGGCTTTATGGTAAAAATTTTTGTCAGTGGCGCCTTCATAAAATATCCTTGAAGTCATCAGTCGAAACACACTTCTAAGTTGTACATTATTGACAAAGTGTCTTCGAAGAATATCTGATGTTTGGAACGTAAGATTGAAGAGGGATCATCAATTTTATAAAATCCTGACGTAGTGTGCCTTCGAACAGTGTCTATTTCAAACACATTGAGCGGACGTGAGACAACAAAACACTCTGCCCAGCATTGACAGTGAGCGCAAACATTTGTCTGGCTGTTTGACACTTACAAAAGAAATACATTACGGTGTCAAAGCCGGCGAACAAATTAACTAGTTTAATAACAAGTGGGTGTTTGTTTTGTTTATGTGCTCACACGACAGAATGCAAGAAGCGTGACTGACAAATGGACGGTCGTCAACAACCGCAGACCGTTTATTGTACTCACATGAGTAATAAATGCCTATAATTAACCTTTAGAGCTGGAGTGAATGTAAAAATAATCATGAAGGCGTCACTTGTTTTTTAATTAAAGGCGAGTCGAAGTTTACCAACTTCATTGTGAGATACATTGAAATAATGGCAATCAAATAAGTTTTCACTTTTCAGGAAATGTGAAACGGATTACAATAGACCCTTGCATATGACGTCACACTCTCAAACGGCGCCCTCACTTGGGGCAAAAGGAGGCAGATCATTAGATAGGCCCTTTTCGAATTCACGGCTTCGGCTCCAAAATCGGCTCAGGCTAGCTAGGCTCCCTCAATTATTTTAACTTACGCATGCCTTGCGGTCAGGGTTTCAGACAAGAAAACTGGGCCTGAAGCCCAATCCGGAGCCGAAGCCGTGGATTCGAAAAGGGCCATAGACTGGTCCCCTGTCCTTATCCGCAAGACCGCAATGGGATGCGAGGTCAAAGGTGCGTTTGTCAGGATTCCTCCAAACGCTCGAAGTCGGTCTCTGGCGTTATTCACGAGCCTCAAAGTGTGACGTCAGATGATCGGGCTAATCATTAGACGAAAGCATGGAGCTATATGTTATTTTGGGGTTGAACAAAGGAAAATTGACAGGAACGAGATTTGAGCCTGCGACCTCCGGATTAACGTGCCGGCGTTCCACCAGTTGAGCCATCTAGCCCTAATGTTGGCGGTCTCCCTATTTTGGCAATATCTTTTTCGGGGTGCCAGTCAAAAGCCATTCAACCTGTGACTGCTGTGTAGCCAGGGATCACACCCAAGTTTCTGATACAACCTGGGAAGCGCAACCAGGAGATCACCTTACGGGATGCGACTTTTTATTTCAAATATCAAGTTAAAAAACCACAAAGGAAACTGACTGTGTAAAGTTTAATTGATTTGGGGTTGAACAAACACAAATTTACCAGAGCTGGATTTGAAACATCGACCTCCGGAATGTGCCGGCGCTCCGGCCCTACCAACTTAGCCATCTAGTCCTAAATGTTGGCAGTCTCCCTACTACTGACGACAATGTGCGTGTGACCTCAGCGTACCGACAGCGTTGCACGGTATGATTTGCGAGTTCGTGATTTCGGATTCTGAAACCTCCCCATTTTGCTGAATAGCACGGAAGCGAATTGCCGCGCCACATGAAAAAAAAAAAAAAAAAAAAAAAAAAAAAAAAAAAATCTCTCAACGTGATAAGGTTGTTTTTATTCACGTGGCGGCAAAACGCTTCCGTAGAATAGAGTGACACCTTTACAACAAAACAACACAGAAGAGATTGGTAAGTAATGTTGTTCGCTCGTGTGTAAATCCTACAAAGTGCCATCCGTAGATGCTTGCGTGATTCGATTATGAGCTGCAGATTATTTCCCTAGTGGGCAAATCAAAATTATCTAGACCAAGGACACGATTGACGAACTGACGTCGATTCGAGCGCTGCTAACTTCCATCCATCGTCCGTTGTATTTTTTAACCGTCACCACTATGATCCCTCCAAATAGTTTGATTGATGGTGACCCAAGATGAGGCCAGAGTGATGGATAATTGATTAATAACAGGGAAGAATCGATTACATTGTTCACCCATCCCGTGAGTAGGCCGGCGAGCAGATGTCAGGTGGACAAATAAAACCAGCTCAGTGCAGTAAACTGCAGTCCTTTACACAAAAATGTATACTGGTTGGTGATAGCATAGAGAAAGGACCGTGGGTCCCTATGGTGATAGTAAGTTACGGAAGCTACTAACAAGCGACCAACCGTCAAGCTTACGAGTGGGGCGATTTGTCAATAACGCACTCCATTTCAGATTCAATTTGTTGCATAGAAAGCCGGGATTAAACTTTCTCGAGCCATCAAACTTGTGTTCACAAATTTTAACACAAAATACAGATATTTCATTACATTCATCATGCTTCCAACGGATAATTATTTATTTAGTTTTTTTTTAAAGATGGTTGTCGATCAACGTTCACCCATTATCAATAATTAATCGATATATCAATTTAACATGATTAAAGAGTTGACTGTTTCTGTAAAGTCTTTGATACAGACAAAAGCAATAACAGGATACTTGTTTAGATCAATCAGACAGAAGCCGTCTGATAATTTAAAAATCGCATCACACTCGTCTGCCACTAGAGGGCGCTATTCGACAAATGAGGGCGCTCTAGTGGCTACAGATGGCGCTACGTTTGAACACGGATGACAGAGGAAAGTGATGTCATAAAAGTCACACCAGACAACTACACTGAAATTCTTGTAAAATTTGAAAGCGCGCGGAAAATAGTGGATCCGGAGCATCACACAATGTTGTCTACAAGTAGGGGTACGGGGGGGGGTCTCTTGTTAAGATTTATGATGCTGCGCTTGTAGTCGTATGTGAAACGTCAACTCTTTTGTTTACGTTTTAAACTTTACTTATACAACTTAGGTTTAACTGAACAAAATAAACCTCTAATCGACGGGCTTTAAAATGTTATTCCCTATGAGGCAATCGTTAGATACAGTAAGCACTAAAATAGATGGCTAATGACACGGAAATTATATACTATTTTTCGGTTTATTTTAGAGCGCCCTCTAGAGTCAGCATTGTGATATTGACAATAACTTCATATATGTATATATATTATTTATATATCTCGGCGGCAGCCATCGAAGAGTATCGCCAAGTGTTCGTGGCGTGTCATCAGTTAACCGGGAACCAGGCGTTAAAATCAAGAGTCGGGTTCCACGACTATAGTTGTGTTGTAACTACAGCGGACAAAGCCGAGCTGCACGCGACGTCCAAGATGGCTGCCGTCCAGACAAGTGTTCATAAAGATGAATAAATTCAAAAGTATAAGACAGATTCTAATACATCCGTCCGAATTATCTACACGACTTAAAGATATAAGAAATATAACATTAATAATAATAATATATAATCATTTTCTAGCACTATATGACTTGCACATCGTGGAGTAAATCTAAACTGAGAAGGATCCAAAGAGACAGTAAACGGTGCACTCTAGCTAAATGTACACATACAATAGCCACACGAGACACTGTGAGTGAAGCGCATTGAAAAAGAAGGGTTGTGTCTACCAGCCTCGCGCCAACCGAGCCCTTCCGTGCCTCGGGGCAATCCGTGACAAAAATCACGAGTATCATTAAACTCAGATTGACACTCGATCACCATGATGACAAAGAATAAAAAAACATCACCTCTAATTCTATGTGCTCAGACAACTACAAATTTGAGATTCGATTACAGATAACGCTATTCAATTATTATCAAATCTTGCTCGCCTTCGATAAAGTTGAATAATGGAGATGCTCCACGGTGATAATCTCGACCCGTGAATCAGCGAACAATTCGATTAGCCGAAACCGTTTTTGTTTTTTTTAGTATTCGCTTCTTGTCAAATTTGATGGACTAGTCAACCACCCGAGTTATATTGGATTATTTGCAATCGTTACTCGCTCAAGCAAAACATTTACTGCTGCAGCAGATTAACTACTTAAAAAATGATGATGATTGAAGTTTAGACAAACACGTTATATATTTCAGATAATAATCTCCCGTGAATCATCGAAAAATTCGATTAGCCGAAACCGTTTTAAAAAAAAAGTTTTTTGATATGTGTTCGCTTCTCGTCAAATTTGATGGACTAGTCAACCACTCGAGTTCTATTTGATTATTTGCAATCGTTACTCGCTCAAGCAAAACAATTACTGCTACATCAGATTTACTACTTAAAAAATGATGATGACTGAAGTTCAGACAAAAACGTTATTTATTTCAGATAAAATCGCTCGCGTATAAACGAAGTAATCACACAATGTGTACCGTCTTGCCAAAAACACATTCTACTTTTTGTTCTGTCACACGAATTTTGGCGAAATTGACTGCGTTTCGCGGCCGGCCATTCTTCTTACGCTTCGACACAGTTGAAAATCATTTTTTTAAACTGTAGCCACAGCTGAAAACAAAATAAGTGTACGAACAAATTTCCACAAAAACCTACAACGTTGATGCTGCGAGCATTACTTGTCCAAAATGAGAGAGTCGAATTCAAGGGAAATGTATACATGTGCCTAAGGTAAGGTTTTTACAACAGAACTCTTAAACAAGCCATGCACACAAATTATTTGCAGTTTAAGTGAATAACTGGTACTATAAATCTGCCGTTTTCTATTTCAACTCGACAGTTTTTTTTCCTGGTGATTTCAGGTTTTTCCCGCGCTCCTCTCCATCTCGCCATTTCTGCTCCAAGAAAATAGGAACAATTATTCCACAAATCTAGTACTGCCATTGGTTCTATACATCGTGTATACCAGCGAGTTCTCCGTAATAATGACAATGGGTAATCAAGGCAACCAGGTCTAGGGCCCTCCGTTGAAGGCCGCAAACACAATAGTCTGTCGTTATTCGTGTTACGAATCAGCCAAGGGGGGAATGTTGCGCACGAAAGCGGACTCTTTTTCAATTACAGACATGGACGTCCATAAATAACTCCTGGAAAAAAAGGTTTAATTCTCATGGATACCGAAGAGAAGCAACCTAAAGAACTACACATTAACGATGTCCCAAAATACACAAATGCAATAACCATATCATTTGTTGTATCCCCCCCAAAAAACCAAAAAACCAAAAACAAATAAGATACATCGGTCCTAGGGTTTGAATCCAACCAATAATTAGATTCCACAGAAATGCTCTGAAAAGCCCAGGGCCGAGATGAATTGTATCGCAATAAATAGAATCGCTCAAACAAAGAAAAAAGAAGTAGCCTATAGTTTCATTTAATGTACATGAATCGATTTAGGTTAGTTTTCTTTGTGACGAAAAGCTCAAAATACAGATGCGACGATTTTTGGAGGGGGGGGGATGGGGATGCAGACTCTTATTAGAAGTTAAATTCATTAAGTTGGCCATTTGACTATCATTATTTAGCCAGTCGAAATACATTGTTGTGATAATCGGCTTCGAAAGTGCACGTTTGCGTAACTTTGGACACTGCATATTTTTTTTCAAGAAAGTTGCGCCATCGTGTCTCCCATTTCAATGAAGATTATGGTTGAAATGTTCAGTGTTAGCTATACGAGTTTAAAAGAACGTTTTACACACACAAGAAGTTGTCTGAGCACTTGAAAGTCTGATTGTCGATTTTGTGTACGGGTGGGGTAGCGGTGGTGTACCAATGGCGTATCAAGAGGTCTGTTTACCAAGGTTGTTTGTGCTACCCTGGTTTACCAGTGGTTTACCAGTGGTTTACCAGTGGTGAAGCGATGGTGTAACGATGGTATATCAAGGGTTTACAAAGGTTGTACCGGTAGTGTCGACCTGGTTTACCACTGGAGGGCCAGTGGTAAACCAGTCGTGGATCAATGCAATAACCTAGTGTCACCCTGCTGGACCACTTGTGCACTCATGTTTAAAGAAAGTACAATCATCATTCCAGGCTCGGTTAGCGTATGAGGTGTTAAACATTCTCTTGTCCGGACACACAAGCAGGACTTTTTAGCGAATAGCATGGCTGCATTAGCAAAGACCCGGAACAAATGTTGGGGTTTGCATACTAAAGTTATACACTGCAATGTTCGATTAACCAGATGTCAACATTCTGTTATGAAGTAATACAAAATATCAAAATGTTCCAATCCTTTGATTTGCAACTAGCGACATTCATACTGAACTGGTACCCGTGTTCCCTGGTCTCGGGTACAATATCCTAATTGGTCAACCGACTTAATAAGTACTTTTATGCATGGTATGATAAAGTTCAAAGTGGAAACAGTTATGGGAGCTGATACTTAAACCAACAAACGTGAGACACTGCAAAGTTCCAACGCGCGGAACCACGTAGTATCGTGTGATGTTAACGTGATCACTGGGCTCAAATGTGTTCACTTGGCTCAAAACGTCATCATTTGGCTCAATGCGTGATCACTGCCTCAATGTGTCACCTGCAGCTCAATGCGTGATCCCTGGGCTCAATGGCGTGGATCCCTGGGCTCAATGCGGGATCACTGGACTAATGCGTGATCACTTGACTCAATGCGTGATCAATAGGCAAAATGCGTGGTGCGTGAGATACGAGACCTTCCTTCAGATAGGAGGCTTTGATTGGCCAAACTCCTCTTGAAAATTTTACAAGGAATCAGCAAAATACTGGTTTGGTAAATAGTTACAACGGGAGCTTCTCAGAACACGACTAACGTGGTGCTCCGACGAGTGGTGAAATAAAGTGAGTGGTGAAATCGCTTGCAATAACGTCATTGGGTGAGAGGCACAAGGCACAAACGTCCACTTCCTTCGGACATTAAAACCACAAACACTAAATCAAAGAGCCGGCCCGACTGCTGTTTCCTGTAACATCACGAGAGAGAAAAAAAGGCCTTCAATATACGTAGACCATGACGTCAACCGTACGTAAAAACCAGATGGTAACCGATCGGAAAAGCTGGTCAGTGTGTGGTTGAAGGCCTTCCTGGCGTTTTCATAAAAGGATATTCGGCGACCAACTCAATTTGTATCCTGAAAACGATCACAACCATTGCTTTAAAATGTTCCCAGCGTCATTTGGATGTTTTCAAACGTTAAGACTTCGAAGTCAATCTCCCGACTTATTCTATCTACATACAAATGTGAGAAGAAAAACACTCGCACCGTTCACCCCCTCACGAGTCCCCAATAAAGTTTTAAAAGTGTAGAATCGAACGGCACCAATTAGCGCGCATTTTCACGACATCATCAGTGCTCATCATATCACAACGCAAAGCAAGTGCAATATTCCACCCTGGAGTCAAATCCACCCTAGTGCTGATTTGTGACTTCATCTTCACTTAAAGATCTGTCAGGACAGCTTTTAAAGAAGGTTTTTTTTTTTTTTAGAGTTCGTTTATTTCAATTAACATTAAAATACGCAGGATCACTATAATCTCACTATAATCTCACTGTAATGTGTAATACTTTCTGTGGAACAGTTTAAAACACATCGATGTGCCCAACATTGTACAAAATTTGAGAGAACAGCCAAACAAAATGCACACGTGATCAGCCTTCTTCACCCGGTAGTCTCATCACCAGAAGTCAGCGTCTTAACTTCGGCGACTACATAGTGTGTGCGAGCACCACAACGGCTTGAGAGGAAGGCTACCATACTGAAAAAATCATTCACTCCCTAATTCAACACCCAAGCCACTTCCAGAAGTGGACTTCAACAACCACTCTAAGAATTAAAAAAAAATGTCTCTCGCACATAGAAAAATATCAGGCAGAGGTGTCTTTGCAAGTTAACAAGTACAGTATGAGTTACTTTGAAAAAAAAAAAATAATAATAATAATAATAAAAGCATGGCGATAAAATGAACCATCTTTTTAAACATTGATATAACAATAAACAGGAGCCACCATTTACAGATAATACACCCCAGAACACTACAGGATCAATCCCGATCATAATTCTTAAACTCCTATAATTCATTAATATGAGATGATCATCACCAAAAATTGTTTTAAGTGTTTGATAAAATGGCACAATAACATCAAAAAGTAGATGAATATTCTAATATTCATTATAGGTTGGTGCTGCAGTCGAATCTTACTCAATTTTCAGTCCTGCAGCCACCGATTGTTATTTAACTCCCCTAAACCCATACCATACTATTCACATTGATATTAAATATACCAAATTATTAATCATAATTGTACATCAAAGCTTTCTTCGGTAAACAGCCAGCCAAATCCAACATCTACTTATGACCTTTCAACTTTGACCCTTCGCGCGTCACCATCAACTCTTTTCTTAAACTTTTCCGTTCATAAACACGTCCGTATCTTTCTCCCCCACATAACAGGCACTGGAACAAGAAGTTTCTTCAAAAAAAAATCAACAAAAACAAAATTACATTTACTCCACACATGCAGCAACAACTTTTATATCGAAAACAAAAAAATTAAACAACTTTAGGTCAATCATTACTTTAAATCCCGAAAAATTCTCACAAATTTTTACTATTTCTTGCATAAAAATGGCTCAACAAATATACAAATAAGGGCTGTTTTTAAACTGCTTTATATTTCAACGACCCGCTGTATAGGTACCTGGGTTTCTATGGATCTCAACCAGAATTACTAAAATGGCTGCTATCAACAGTTCTTTAAAACCTGTCTCACTACCATCGACATCTTTTAGTTTTACATCTGATATCTAAAAGTTTTTTAAAAAGAATGTGTTCTCAACCAAAGGATGGTATTTAGCTAGTAAATTGCATATGATGCATTTGGATTTGGTGTCAGAGGATATAGTGGTATCGTTAAGTTCAACTTTCTATATCCACATCAGAGTCAAATCTAGCAGGTTGGATGGCGGGGGGGGGGGGTTCGAAACAGATGTATAGTTGTACACCAATTAAGACAACATACAGCAACAAACGCAATCCAATAAGGCCAAAAAAGGAGGGTCGGTGAAGACAAATTTGGGGTGACGAGAGAAATCTGGAAACGAGTTCGTGACAATCCTGTATATTGATTCGATACAGTGGAAAGAAGGGCAGATAGCAACTTCCAGCCATAAAGCAACATGGCTTGATGGGTGTCGCATCTGTAAAACCACCAATCGCCTTATACCGTCACACCAGCTCCGGTACTAAACAAAACTGTCCTCCGGAAAAAAAGTTCGGGAAGCTTCGGGGAAGCAAATAAACTGAGGAATGAGTATAAAGAACACGAATCATGAAATATCCTTGACGAGAATACGAGACAAACTGAAAGACAGAATAAAAAAAAAGAACCGCTAAACAATACCAGAAGCTTAGAAGCCTCAAAATTGGCTGTAACTAGCAACTACAAACATGATCACTTTCTTTCCCCAAAAACAAAGCCTTCTCCACAGCCTACTCAAGCAAAATTGTATCTTGGTGCTACGAAGAAGAATGAAAAAAACTGTAGAGCAAAGTGTTAAGTCTTGTCCCTGAACGTCTTGTACAGGCATTGTCTGTCAGAGAAGTACAAGACACCAGGCGTTCTTGCAATTGACAGTACCTGTCCAAGCTCAATGCCTCAAACCTAATGAGTGTGGGGGCTTCTGCTAACACTAATGTGCATATCCATGCCACAAGTCCACCACTCCAACAACCCCAATGTCAGGTTCCATTTTTTCCTTGCCTCTGAAAAACTTAAAGAAAATACAAACAAGCCGGGGCCTCTTCGGCTTCGACCCTGGACCGACTCTAAGCCAGCCAAATCCCCAGAACGGAGACAATTCAGAAAACCATCACTCGTTTGAGATTTCATCACAAAGTTGTCACGGTTCAAACAGGGTTTTTGCATTTTCTAAGAGAGTTACATCTCTACAAAACGGTCAACCCCCCCATCTAAATACCAGCCCTGCAACGGTAACACAGACCACATCAGCTCATTTTAAAAAAGGGATGTGCTTGTCAAAGGGCTGGGTGGAACGGGGACAAAATGAGGTGGTGGTAAAAGAGGAGCTGCTATCAGGTCCTTGGCTATTTGGTTGGGGCGCTCGGAGCTCCGGAGCGATGAAAGTGAATGTTCTGCCATTTACTGTCCCTGCGCTGCCATACCCGTGTCTCCTCTGATTGGTTGGTGACAGGTAAGCCATTCCTGAAATTGAAGCATGAGACCCACTTTGAATTAGTTTATAGAATTGTTGTGATGTGATATAGAAAACGGACAAAATGAAATGCAAGTTCAGGCTTGGATTCCATCCACTGACGTTAGGTGGCAGCAGACCTACCATTAGCTCACATTTCGAGAACCCCCCCACCCCCACCCCCAGATTTACCAGGTGTTAAAGTCTGCCGCCACCAAGAGCCCCAAGAGGTATCCCATTCCGAAACAATGTGCTTTTAAGCCACATGGTTAGAAAGTTGGAGCAAAGTACAGTAGGAGCCAGTATCCAAACCTCCACCCACACGATATAATTAGGCCTACATAACAGACTGATACTATAGGCCTAGTAAAGAAAATAAATATCTGGAGGGCTGGACATGCCAGCATGTCCAGACAGCTTTTGTTGGTCAATATGGGGCAAACCAACAGTAATGCTGACCACCCAACAAATGGCCAGACACAACTGGGAAAAATTAGCCAGTCAATATATAATACTATACAGCCAGTCAAATATAACTAAAGGACAAAGTGGTCAATATATTCGACACTCAATCAATAATGCAGTTATAATGGGGTCATTATAGTTACTGGGGTCATTATAAACTTTGGGGCAATTGTTTAATCCTGGCCCTGAACACAAATATACAGATGTAATAATACAAGCAAAGATAAATCAACACATTTATAGAAACTTTGATGGATGAGGCACCAATGGCATTTTGACCACCAGAGAAACAAAATACAATGCAGTTGAAAGAAAGATATATTCACACTTTTAATGGTCAAATCACACAATAGGGCAAACAATGTTATAATGACCATTGGAAAGACAAAATCTGAAATATAAGATAGTTTGTGCAGCACCTCAAACAATCAATATACAGAATAAGGCCATTAATGTAAAAATATGATTAAAAAGACAACATAATGATATTCGAGCCTCTGGTCAATATACTGGTTTGGGCCAATGTATATGCAAAAGTGACCAGCTGGCAGGAAAAAAAGGGAAAATAACACAGATTTCACACAATATAAAATAACAGCATTATTGGCCACATGACAAAAAAGTAAATAAACAAAACAATTATATTTTGCCTCGTCAGTCAATATACTGAGTAAGGCAGTCAATATACCGAGTAAGGCTATTGCTATGTTGCCTGCAGGACAGAAACATTAACATTCAATACACTTGGTCAGACGAATAGATCATGTTTATGCAATTACTGCCCACAAGGTGGACATTGGGTAGTTAGTTATAATTGCACTCACCAGTCAATAAACTGAGTAAGGCCAATGTTATATTGCCCCCACACACAAAAATCTTTTAAAAGGGGGATTGCGCTTACCAGTTAAGACAGTGGCTTACCAGTTAAGACACTGCTTGAGACCAAGATTATTGCCTCAAAAACAAATAAAAGAAGAAGATTGCATTCACCAGTCGATATACTGATTGGGGCCAGTGTTATATTGCCCCCCAAGACAAAAATTAAAAGGGTTATAAATGGAGAATGCGCTCACCGGTCAATATACTGGGTGAGGCGGACATACGCTATGCAGGCGGCATCGTCACCAATCAGATGTACATGGGGATGTAGGATGGTAGTGTTGCGTGCCCTGTTGTTCTTAGACAGTACTGCAAAGGCAAAAGCCAGACGGCGTTTTTCAGACTCTTTCATGCTTTGACCACTGAAACCACTAGGACCACTGGCGTAGGGTTGGGCTGAGGCTGTAGCATTGCATGCCAGAATAATCCAGACAATGGATTTAGTACACCATCCACAAGTGCCATGCCCTTTCTCATCAAATTTCGTTTTTTTTCTGTTTTTTGTTTTTTTTTCAAAAAGTTTCATTGATTATAATCGATCTGTTATCGATAGGAATTTTGTTACGATTAGTAAATGCGGAGGTTAAAAGTTCTGGAGTGATTGTTCCCTTTGCGTCTGTTTTTCCCTCGCTTTTTTTTGACGAGTTGACTAACTACCATCCATTAGATGAAGCACTTAGGGTTGATGTCTTGCTTATAGGGACTGAGCTGGCATTACCAGGATTCGAACCCAAACTCTGTTACCAACAGACCATGAGTACGACACACTTGACCATTCGACCAAGGTGCTCCATAAATACTTAGCTTTCATTCAAAAAATCTTCTGTCTGCGGTCTTTTGAAAAAGGTTTTTGCCACTCAAAACCACAAGCCTGAACAGCGTGATCTCTTTCTTGATTGTTGTTGTATTATTGTTTTGTTTTGGTTTTTTTGTTTCAAACGAGGCTGAAAGCCAGAGATAAAGATGTTTAATAATTCAAAAGAAGAAAAAAAACTGCAAAGGAACCACTCACAATTCCTGTAAGATGGCATTGATCTTCAATGAGAACTTCTACGTGTTAGTAACACCAAACTACACTCTAAGAGTTTGTGTTAGAATTTGTGTGTCAAAAAAAAATGACTCTCTTTAGCGTATTATTTTTGATTCATGCTTCCTTTTCCGTCACAGGTATGTTCTCTATTTGGCTGTGGAATTTGTGTTTTGGAAACTGCTAAAGCGTCGGCAATCGAAGGGTAAGGATTTGAAACACAACAAGGGGGGAGAGTTTTGAAATATAAAGAAAGGAATCGATAAAAGAACGATTACAAATTCTAAACAATTGAATTTTGGAAGTTGTAAAAAGGCACAGCACGATTTATACTCGTTAACTTTGTTACAACATCTGACTTCTTGAGATTCCGCAAAAAGACACAACAACAAATCAATTATGTTTTCAAACTCAGAAACTATCTTGAAATTTGTAATGCTGTATGGACTTCTTCGGAAGCAGTGTTGTAACAAAATCCTTCTACAATGCATGCAAATCATCAAATCAGAAAAAATTGTATCAAAGGTTACTTTAATAGGTCAAATTAAAAACTATTCTATACAATAATCCGAGTGACAAGGAAGGTGTATTGTTCTAAAGGAGAAAAGAAAACAAACAATTGTTCGATCCGGAATTAAGACTAATGGAAACAATTGCCGATCCGGAATTAAGACTAATTGAAAACAAGTGCAGATAAAACAAAAATTTCCTTCAAAATGATGAGAGGAGGAACATAAGAGGTAACTTTCTCATCAAACTTCAGCATATAGTTTAGTAATCTTCACACCCCAATTGGTGGATACCATTTGAAAGCTGCTACAATCGCAGTTTTGAAAAAAAGTATTATCTTTACTTGGTGGGTGGTTCGAATTTCTGTTTTTGAAGTGTAACTTCCTTTCTTGTCACTACTAGAAGACGTTGAGCAGGATTAATCCTATGTGACTAGCACTCACTAAGGTCTCAAAAAAAAGGCCAGCTTGCACCTCTTTACACTTGTTTTTTTTTAAAGAGGAGCAAATTCGTGTTTTTTTTTTAATGTGCATTTCAAAACGAAGAATAATTGTTCAAGACTTGAAAAATCATCCTTTAAATATCAACTCCATAATAAATCCATGCAAACAAACAACAAAAAGAAACGTTAGTTTTCTTAACTTTTCTTACAAACTGTAAGAGGGAAACTACAGATTTTGCCTGGATACGAATTTTGAAACGAATATCAACAGAACGTTCTTCAGACACAAAATCAAGAAGTTTTGAGACAAAGTCATCATAAATGCTTAACTTGTAAAGTAAGGAACAAATTGCATAAAAAGATAAAAATTAAAACAGTTATTCAAAATTGTTAATAATCGATTATAATCAATTATCTGTAGAAATTGTTCTAACACAAAACATTCATGGAGACATTAAGGTTGGACAGTTCATGCAATTTTGATGGAAATACGAAATAAAAACAGTTCATTCCCGTGTGCAATGTACTAAAACCATTGTCTGGTAAATCATACAGCATGCATGCTGCGAGTCTCTGAATCAACCGGTGAAGCATGGGATCAACTTGGATATCAACAACTATCCACTCAGACGTGACAACTAATATCCACTTGTTAAATCAACTACTTTAGTTGATGTCCACAACAACTTTTGCATTTTTTCTCAATTGCTGACCTATAGACTATTCCATTAATAGTTGGTTAACCTCATTCTTGTGAGTTGAGATCAACTGTTTTGGTGGATGTTTTTGTTGATGTTGATCCACTCTAAGCCATCCACTAGCTTACTGGTTATCCTTATTTTTACTTACCATTGATTCTGGTATTGTTTATGCTTGGGTAAAAAAAAAGTGCAGTACATCAACAGAAAGAGACAACGCTCAGTTTGGCGAAGCGAAGCACTAATTAGTTCTTGGATGCCTGTATCAGATCTGATGGGTCAGATCGGTCGGTTGGGGTAGGGGGTGGGTTGCGGTTGGGTGTGGCTTTTGGGTGGGTAAAAGGTAAGATAAGGTAGGGTTTGATTGGATGGGTGGCAGTTAGAGGAACAGGAAAGTAGATACAGATGGGAAATGCATGGGCGTGGCTGAAGGGCGTGGCTGAAAACACTGACAGTCTTCCTCTAACTGCATCCCCCACACCACCCCACCCCAGCTCTAGCTGTTGATTTGTACTGCACTTTCTTTCCACTGTAGCATACTGATCAATACATTAAACTTACCCAATTGTTTACAGGGAAGGGTGACACATATATTCATTCCACATCAATGCTGCATGCATTTAATTGCCAGTGGCCCTAGTAAATCGCTTACAACAATAATATCATTAATAACAACAATAATGAGATTGGTGAAAACGACCCAAGCACGGGTGAGTGCCTGTACTTAGATCAGGATTCAAGAGCGGGGAAAAAAAAATGTTTAAAACCTATCCAAAAAGTGACAACATTTCAATACATGTTTAAAACGGGAATTGAAGTTGGAATCAAACAACAAGGTTAAGGACACATAATGTGTCTCTTCATGAGGCAGAATGTACATGACCAAGTTTCATTGAGATTGTTAAGTTGTTTCTAGTAACAGTAACTAGCGAGGAACAAGTAACAAGATGAGGATAACAGAAGAAAAAATTGCACAATTAATGTTTAGTCCCTGGGGATAACCGGGGTTCCTTGGCAGAGGACCCTCTGAAATGCAGTGAAACTTGGGATAAGAAAATAAATAAATAAAATAACCAAAAAATATTCTTGGGGGAATGTAGCACAACTTGGCGTCATATCTAATTTGAAGAAATCAACCGAGAGTAGAACATTAAGTTGTCTTTTTCGGAGATGAAACAACAAAATCAAATTATTCATGGCAACAAAACAAACAAGGAAGAAACTTAAAGATTTCAATTCATTTGAGCTCCTTGAATTTTTTTCGGGGGGGGGAATGTGGTAGTTTGTCAAGGATTATTCAATTATGAGGCTGCAACTGGCCCCAAAAAATAAATAAATGTAAATATTGGCAGTTGACCAAAAAAACATGTTTATTATCTGAGGGAGGGGCTTGAAAATTTGATCGAAAAAAGACCGAGGAAAAAGAGATGGTAAGAAAATGAAAACAGTAGGATTTTATCTGTTTTAATGTTTATTTTGAATTAATTCAAGCAGGCTAAATGAAACTTTTAAGGAGTATCAGCCATCAGAAACTCCCAAGATGTCTTCAAGACATAGTGATAACACAAATACCCCCCACCCCACTTAACCAAGGAACCTCCCGAATCTCAAAAATAAATATATGTACATAAAACATAATACACAAAAAAAATCACAGATATCTGATCAGCGCTTGGATCCGTAGATTTCCAAGAAGTTGTAAATAATGCAGTAAATGACTTGCAAAGTTAAGTACAAAAATGCTGTAAAAAAAGTGTATTTTGCAGCCACAAAATGTTGCACACATTTGCTATTAATGACTGATGAAGAAAACAAAAACCTCAGTTGAAATCAGACAAGTGATGACTTGGCCACTTTCCAACACAAGAGGGCACCATAACATCTGACTGCATCACCAACACCAACGCCTTTTTTTTCACAATAAGTCACATACTGACATCAACTACACAAAACTGGACTTATCACTTCACAATGTGGCACTGAGCATTACACAAACATGAATAATTCATGAGGGAGTGAGGAGTGTTCAACATACCATTGTCAAAGTAGAATCTATGGAAATCCATTCCCTCAACTAAATTCCCAAATGCCTCTGGTTCAAAGCAGGTCATGTGGGGATCACACATCTTCCTAGAAAGAGAAAGACAAAGAATAACTATAATAAAAAAACTAGATTTCTGTTGGCATCACCAAAAAAAAAAAATCTGTGACAAAAGAAACTTTGCATCGTAATTTTTCTTTTCTTTCTTTTTCATAAACACTTGGAACTTTGTGATGTGCAGACAGAGTTGACCATAATTGAATCCTATTATTTGGTTTTATACCCTTACACCAATGTTTGTAAAGCACTGTGTACCCAGTACTTTTCAAAGTCCTGTATAAAAAAAATACACAGGCATATTAATCGGGAGGGATTCAAACCCAGACCATTCTAGAGTAGATGCCTTGCCACTAAACCATGAAGATTGACCAGTAGCTAGAGGCAGTTCGAATCCTGTATTTCAGCAGCGGGTATGACAACAGTATAACAAACGTTAAAGTTGCATCGAGAATAAAGCATATCAAAATAAGAATAGTTAGAGCTGTTTAACCCTTCAGAGACCATTCAAATGACCATCACCACACGCCCAGACATCATGGCTAATATTGTTCAGTTTTTGACACGACTTTTTCTTGTTTTCTTGTGCTGCTGGGTTATCGTGAGCTTGCTAGATAACCAGTCTGTTTATAGTTAACTAAACCAGCTGTTTATAGTTAACTAAACCAGTCTGTTTATAGTTAACTAATAGCTAGCGATTCAAACTCTCTCCTAGGTTAATTCTTACGTGTATCCTTCAAAGTCTCCATTGTTGATGACTTCAATCAGAGCTTCTGTCATTTTGATCACCTCGACCTTACGAGCTGAGGATAGAACACATACAAACCAAGTTCTCAAATCAATTCTCATTTGTTAGAAGTGGCAGTTTTTAAAAAAGGGGCAGTTTCATTCCGCCCTGCCCATCCAAGCAACGCCCCTATGCTCGTCCACCCTCCTGTCCAATCGGTGGCAGCTTGTATACAATTTCTATCAGTTCACAGAAATTTCAAAGTGTCAGCCTTTTGGACAGTGGTTGTATAATGCATAAAGGGTGTGGAGGCTATGGATTGGGGGTGGTCTAATTAGAGGGATATTGAACCGCTGTGTCTGGTGCCAGAATTAGTTACGAGGTGAGGCACGGTCTATCCTTTACTTTTTAAGTGACTAGCCAGCGGGACCAGTTAGCATAGTTGTTTTACTAGTCCAGTATAACTGGTCCACGTCTATATGAATATGCAGTGATTTATAATGAATATTCATGTGGCTTTGGGAAGCAATGAACTAGCCAGCCGGGTCGCTTAAAGCACATGTACAACATTGGTAGTTTTCGAAGACTAGTATCCGCACTTTATGTGAAGCAACATATACATGAAATAACAAGCCTAAGTTAAGCTCAATCAGTCTTTGGGGTCTTGAGAAAACAGTGAAAAACCTGTGATATGCTTTCACTGTTTTCAAACATTGGGTTTTGGATACGCCTGATAAGGACTAACTGTTTTACTCATTTCCTAAAAAACATGGCATTTCAAGCAAAACTGTTTCAAGAGACGTTTTTTCACCATGACCATCTTTATACCATGTAAGTTATGTGCATATTGAACATTTATATTTTCAAACTTACCAATGTTCTACACACCCTTTAAAAGATAAAGTCTTAAAAAAAAAGACCACTGGCGGGGGGGGGGCTTGTTTTCATACCTTTAGTATCGTCATCTTCAACCACTAAACTCTCTTGCGATTCTTTGATATCGTTGTCTTTCTTAACCACAGTCTTCCCACCTGCTTTACAAAAGACCAACAACCTCGTCAGATCGTAAGAAATTAACCAAACACAATATAAACAAAACTAACAATTTGGTTTCTCTATATTAACATGCCATAAAAATTTACATTTTTTTCTTAGTGGATGGATAAATTCATTTCAGATTATTAATCACAGGGTTTAGCTTTTGATTAAAATGTTTGAAGTTTAAACATCAGCTACATGCATATTGGAGCTTTGTTTTAACTATGCAGAATGACTGATTGTTTGAAAAAACAGTTCTATTATTTGCACTGGATAACTAGATTTCTAAAATTTAGAGTTAGTTTGTATGAATATTATTTCAAATGGTTTAGGTACAAAGTTTTTAACAAAGAAGAATTAGTTTTTGAATAGTTAGAGAGAAACAAAGAATTAGAATTTCAAATGTTCTTTCACCGGTTGCTTTTGAAAATCAAAACAAGGAAAGTTAGATTATCATTAACAAACCTTATATATACTAAACTAAATCCCTTCAAACCACAACTTTTTTGCAAGTTACTTGAAAACGCAGAAGTTAGATCAGGAAAAGTTGAAAGATAAAAGTCAAGCTGTAAAAAATGGAAATGTATGTCCAGCTATAAAGTACATCGGTGCTAGCGTTTTTAGATTGAATACAGATAAATGAGATGAGGCGTTATTAGTGCACTCTCCTTATTAATCACTACAGATAGCGTCTGCTTCGGGGTTGATAATGCATACTCAATCAAATATCCAAGTCGTCTCATCATTTTTTTTGTCTTCTAATGAGTAAATTTAGAACTGAACTATAAGAACAATTTTTGGTATCAGTCATCAGTTCATGTTTCTGTTTCATAGTTGACCATTGAACTGATGAAAGCATCGCTGAACAATTTGGAATGAATGAATGGATCTGTCATCCATGAATTGAATTTGAATTAAACAGATAACACGACAATTTTTATCAATATCGTCAGAGGTTTGGATTCTTTTCCGAGTAAGCTGTCCACCTTAACAGTGTTGAAGTTGGACAAGGTGAGAGAATATGCACTATATACCCTGAATTGTTTTTTAAGAGTGGTTTTTTCGTGTCATGAGTGCTTCTCGATATGACTTTACATAGGCAGGAGGAAAAGTGGATGAACAAGATGAGTGTCCGTTTGTTAGCGACTGCTCATTGTGAAAGTTTAACATCACCACAGTCAACTTTAAACACAGCATTATCCAGTCTTGGAATGTCACCAAGAACATTCGAGTATATACAGGAAATCTATATGTTCTGATTGCCCAACGAGTATTTCCTTAAAGTCGTAAATAACAACTGTTTCAATACTTCCTCTATACATTTCCCTCCATTGGTTTTAATTAATTAATGTTTGAAAGTACGGTTAACAAATCGTTCGTTAAGATAAACTCCCCAACTTAAAAAACTGTCTCTGGGAATGAAACAATCATGCATTTTTTTAAAGGGGATGAGGGAAAATATTGTTAAAAGCAGATTATATCTCAAACAGGTCACTTCCTTCGTCTACAAAATACTCAAATCATCAAACTGAATGTCGTAACCAGCTCTGACATCACCATGGAGGGGGGTTAAACCAGTTATACAATAGTCTATCGGCTGGGGAATTCACCATGCAGATCATGCTTTGCTAAAAAGAATACCATAAAAAAACAAAAACTAACCAAAAAACTAAAAAAAATTCACTGAGGGAAAATGAATTTAAAAGATACATATAACCTATTAAAGTAAATAGTTATGAATTGAATTTTAAAAAAAAGTTTGTATTCTAAATGTTGGAAGAATTCCTGGGAAAGCTCGTAAGTTGAAGACTTAAATTTACATCGCGGTTAAAATGTGGATTAAGTAATAAACCACCTGGGCAACTGACTGGACAAATTTTAAATAATTTTGGGTCGAACAAAGAAAAATTGACTAATGTGGGACTTGAACCTGTGTCCTCCGCATGAACGTGTTGGCACTCTACCAACCGAGCTATGTATCTAGCCCTAATGTTGGCAGTCTCCCTATTTTGTCAAAATCTTTGTTCGAGGGTGCTAGTCAGAAGCCATTCAACCTGTAACTGTCGTATAGCCAGGAATCACACCCAAGTTTATAATACAACCTGGGAAGCGACAGCAGAGATATCACCTTAAGGGGATGCGACTTTTTAAATACCAAGTAATGAACCACAAAGGAAACTGACTGGACACATTAGAACTACATAGCTCAGTTGGTAGAGTGCCGGCACGTTAATCCGGAGGTCGCAGGTTCAAGTCCCACTCTTGTCAATTTGTCTTTGTTCAACCCAAATAGGTTTAGATGTTTGAATGGATGGTAGCTTCCCTCCGAGAGACTATAGCCCAAGACCAACTTCCTGAGTGTCATCAAGAACAGCCTCAAGCAATGTGGCGTTAACTCTCAACAACACTACAGACTTGCAGGAGTTGAGGTGGCTAGTGTCAAATAAGAAAGCGGAGAAATAAGATCCTTCTACTAACACCTTTAGCTACCTACACTTCAGACGGAGAAGAATGACGTATTTCTTTAATCAGTGTGACTGACTGATAAGATGTTACTTTTTAGCTGTTTTAGATTTAGCAGACAGTTTGAGAAGTTTATCGACTAGTTCCACAGAAATGGCGAATTATCCATACTTTTCTTTGCAAATGATTTTGAAAGAAATATACTTTTAAATGTAGAATTTGTGACTGCACAAAATCACCTTTTAGCTATTGTTTTAGATTTGCGTATGGAGTCAGTTAAAACTATCTTTGAGCCAAAAAATAAATAAAAATGCTCCCAGCTAGAACCTTTCTCGGGGTAAAAACTGCTAATGAAAAAGCTTTTAAGTCAAGTGTGACTCGGTTTGATCAATTTATAATTATGTGCTGGCTTCACCACTGACAAATCACCCCTCTGAGCAAGATCTCGTTAGCGAGACAGTAAAACAAAACCCACACCTAACAGGCTAATTTAAGTCACAACTGAGCTGTTTAAAAGGTCCAATAAACTATCGGCAAATCACAGCGGTATGGTCCGATGGTGGGAACCCCTTCTGCCTTAAGAAAAAAAACGTCAAGTTTTATATTTTATTTCATCGGGGCCCCACTTGCTCTTCCAATGAAAGGAAAGTACACCAGTGGTTTTAGGAAGAGTAAATTACTTCCCATCTGCTAGTTTTCAATAAAAAAAACACCATCCAACTTATGAAAATTTCATCAAATTTGATGGCCATATTTTAGTATTAAAAAAAACCCAGTTAAAAACAGCTTAGAATTTGTCAGAAATTTTTTGCATATTCATACCAGGTTTATTTTGATTGTGGCAATCAAATTAAGCAATTGGTGATTTGAACATTCTTCAAATGGTTCTTCCAGAACTTTGACAGTGTTTCAGACTGAAATATTTCTCTGGATGGATTGGTAGTGGCATGGACTTCTATAATGGGTGATCTTTCAGATTGAAAGCTTGTTAGCTCGTCGCTTGACACTAACTTATCAATCCAATACTTTCAAGTTGTTTACAACTCTTTGCAGCAACAGAACTTTTAGATGAAAGTTTGCGAGAAAAATGAGTCTGATCCCTTTTTATTTAACGAAAATCCACGTACATTAAGGTAGAGAGTACAGGGAACACAACCTGATGGTAACAGAACAAAGTCTGCAATCCTCTGCTAATAATTACAAAAATGCCCTCTTTTGAAAAAAGCCGACCGTCACCAGTTCATTTTAAAAGCATCACAGAAATCAAACAGTAATGACTCGCTTTACATAAATCAATCTATTATTAAAGTCAGTTTTAAAAATACCACTTGGTTAGTGTTCAGCCGAAACCATGCAAGTTTACTTTCTAAACCCCAAAACAAATATCGGTTCGTTTAAAAACATCAAAAAAATGTCCAAAAGATCAAATGCATATGCAGTAGATTTCAAAATTCATGTAGTAAAACAACCTCATTACAGAGTCTTATAAACATAAAGATGAGATTCAGATAAAGACCAACGGCAGAAATTACAAAAAATTTTCAAGACTTTTATGATAATAAATAATAGAACGTAGTTCTTATATAGTGCTTTATCACACACGATGGGTGTCTCAAGAAAAAACTTGTAAAAACCTTTTCACCTTAAGGCTTTGGGGTGGGTCTCTCAAACTGCTGCCTTGCACTTTACCATCTACATGTTGTTGTTCTTTTTGTCATAGCTGGATTTTGTCTATGGGCATCTCAAAGTGCTTATTAATAATTCATGTTTTGTCGAGACTGGTTTTGGAAGTTTCTGAATATTGAGATTTTTAAAAGGACACAAGTGTCAAGAACGGGACTTGAACCCAAACTCTGCTGATCAGAGACACCAGAGCTGAGATCCAGACCGTTTGACCGCTCGACCTTGACACGCCATGACTAGCCTTTTAAGCTAGTAGCTCACGTCCCATCTATAGTTTCAACGGTTCATTTGTAATTGACCCTTTAAATTTTCTCTCACTTCTTTGGACTTATTTTACTTCCTACTTTTGTAAAGGTTTTTTTTACCTTTTCTTTTTCCCCCCTGCTTGTAAGTTTTCATCCACTGAAATTCTACTCCTATATATTAACTGTTGCATTGCTAAATTTGTCACTGGACTTGGTGAGTTCAAATCAACTATTAGCACATTTTTGAGTCAGTAAAATACTGGTTAATTGACCAAAACCCTTAACTACACATGATAGGTGTGGATACTACAGCAAAGAGTAAGAGTGAGAGTTAGTAAAAGCCTACCCACCACCAAACATGAAACGGTGTCACGCCGGGCTTTGCCCTTCAGCTTTTTGTAAAGTAGCCCAAGAAGCCCTATAGGACTACTAAGTACTAAACTATGCATTCAACTTGTTCCCCGCAGGTTTTAGTAGCACAGATTTTTAGGAATGTTTTGTCATGAATGTATCTTTCTGATGCACTCATTGGTAGCGATCACAACCAGTTTAATAGTCAAGTGTAGTTGGCATTTACACACTGAAAATGTAATTAATACATTTTAAAAATAAATTATTTCCATCTGAAAAGGTACAAATATGAGCATTCTGATTGAGTTGGTGGCACAGTTTTTAGTAGCCCACAGGGGGAAGTTGAGAAGTGGTGTTTAGCAGCCCGCAGCAATTTTTACTAGACAATGTACGCCGGGTAGTGTTAAGGGTGAGCCCTGCACACTAACAACCTAATCCCTGTATCTAATGGAAATCAAACAGAATAGACCTTTATCATTGTAGGGCCATCTTTGTTGGGTTTCCTGCTCATCACACAGGGACAATGACAGTTCTTCTAATTACATTTAAAGGGACCATACTACTTTCTTTTCCATCCAGCCTCGGTTTGGAGACATTGTGATGTCATGGCACAAAGGCAAAATGGCCGCACCAAGATTGGTCTGTTGATATTCTGAATCAAGTATATTATTTCAACCCTAGCTCTTCTGGGCAACACCCCCCTCCCCCTTCCCTGAAAAAATAAATAAATATAACAAGTAAATAAACAAAAATGAAAAACTAACCTATAACATTACAGCCTATTGTATTACCAGATAGTTGTACTACCAGACAAACTCTGTGAACCGTGTTCTTTCTGTTCTAAAGGTGACTCCAACACTTTGAGGTTAAATAAATTAACCCTTTTTCCCCTCTTTTTCTAACCTACATATTTGACACATTTGATTTACTTGCAAGTTACAAATGCTTGTCTCTAAGAAACTGAAAAGGGACAAAAATCCTAACGAGCAACAACAACAAAAAACTAGTTAAAAATCTAATCAAGCATATCAACAAAGTATTACTACTCCTTTTAAACTTCTTTCAGGACACAGCTTCTTGGAACAAATATTATTCTGGCTTGCTGGAAATTGACAGAACTAATTACTGCCTAATCTATGCCAAACAAAATGATACTTTCATCACATAGTTCCAAAAAAAAAAGCAATCAAAAAAATTACGTTAAAAGAAAAAAAAGTAAGCGTGCCAGAAAAATGATCCCACAACAAAACTGGTGCACCTAGAAATAAAAACCTACAATTTTGAAACCAGAGAAAATATATTTAACCAGATACAACGACTTATTTAAAACTAAGGCTCCCAGTGACAAAAAAAATAATTTGGAAAAATTCAAATTAATAACTACATAATAAAAATCACAAGTGTTAAAAGATGAGTGTTCACAACATGTTAAAGTTTTTGGGGAAAACTATGGTATTTTCAAAAGACTTGAACCTCAAAATCTAGGTTAGAGAATTGAGAATACCGAGTGAGTTACCATGGAAATTGTCTCTATAGGACAAGAGTCGTGTTAATCAGGGTCACATGACCGAGGGGGTTGGAAGGGAGTGAAATCGGTTATTGCAGCCCACTGGGAAGGTTCTTCAGAAATCGCAAGGAATGTTTGTGTGACACATAGCTTGGTGTCCATTTTTCGATCAACCTTGAATCCGAGCTAGTTGGCCTTACGCAGCCCCCTGGCGTTATCTTGATGCATGAGCTTCCGATATTGATTTTGGTTGTTTTTTTTACAAGAACTTCACAGGAAAATTTCTTCTCAAACTTCAAAAAAATGTTGCACTTGTCTCCGCTTACCAAAAGCGTTTATGACTGGTAGAATGAATACAGTATCTCACAGATTCTTCATTTGTATCCCAGTTGGGGTATACTTATACCCAGATTGGAACACTCTCCTCCAAATGAGGGTATCAATGGTTACCAATAGGGGTGTAATTGAGTACAGTGATGGCTTCTGCCTTCAGTCATCATCAAAGAACCGATCCCAATTAGGGTATACTTATACCCAGATTGGAACACTCCTCACCCAATGAGGGTATGAATGGTTACCAATAGGGGTGTAATTGAGTACAGTGATGGCTTCTGCTTTCAGTCATCGTCAAAGAAACTATCCCAATTAGGGTATACTTATACCCAGATTGGAACACTCCTCACCCAATAAGGGTATGAATGGTTACCAATAGGGGTGTAATTGAGTACAGTGATGGCTTCTGCTTTCAGTCATCGTCAAAGAAACTATCCCAATTAGGGTATACTTGTACCCAGTTTGGAACACTCCTCACCCAATAAGGGTATGAATGATCACCAATCGGGGAAACTGCCGGGTGCCAGTAAACTTAAGCTTACCCTATGCTGTACACGTAGTAAAGAACAGACTGGAAAAAAAATGTCAACAGTAAATAAACTGCTGCCTGATACGGCATGATGTACTCACAGACTCACTGTGTTTTTTAAAAGCATGCTTTGAAAAAATAAAAACGCCGGTAGCCCGGGGACTTCCCCTGCTGGGGACAAACACCACTATCCATGACAACAAAGCTAATTTCACATCAAACAATTCTCTTGCACCTTCCTCGGAACGTCCCGCTCTCTTCCCCGAAAAAAACATAACTGATACGTAGCCATTGCTTACCCTTTTCCTGACTTTCCCCTTGTCAAAGGATAGCAATGAATGATGGGAGATAAAACAAGTGGAGAATGAGGTAAAAGGTCATTGAATATCATAGCATTGACTGCGCCATTTCACGGTGGCCATCTTTGTTCTTGAAGCATTGTTTATGCAGCGGCTCATTGTTTTTTGTTTTGTTTTTGTATCTGGTCGATTGCTAGAAAGTTTCCTAAAACTAGAACTTTGAAATTTGTCTTTCCCTGTCGAAGTTGTGTTTTTACTAGGCATTAAAAAAATTAAAATAAAGTGCGACCTTAAATCTTATCACATGGTTGTGAGATTCGTGCTAAGACCAAAACTGCTCATCTGAAAGTTTCAATAGCTCAATTTGGATGAAGAAAATCAAGACAGACTTCGAGCCAGTTGGGTGTATAAGTTTAAGTATATCACTGAATGGCCAGACAAAAATCACCGGCCACTTTGTGCATGCATGTCGCCACAATCAATAACATTTATCATGACGTTTTCCAAAACCTTTCTCTACTCCCCTGGATATCAAACTGTGAAAAAAAAAAAAAAAAAAAAAAAAAAACGGTGGGAAAAAAGTTTGCCACATTCTTATACCGCAAGAAAAAGATAACCTCCTGAATATGGACGCAACTTTTTTTGGATTAGTGTCCAGGTTTCCACCCCAAAACTGTTAATCTTATTTTTGCAGACTTAATGATGTCTTGTTTCCGAAGCCAACAAAAGGAACATCTACTTTTTTCTTTTTTTTACTTCCGTCATCTATTTCTGACAGCATTGATTTTTTCTCAGAAGCATGGATAGCTTTTTACCACTTTGCAAATGAAACTCCGGAGGTCTACAGTTTCCAGCTCTTACACCAAACTTATTTGTAAAAAAATATATATATAAAAAAAAAAAAAAGCAAAGAAAATAAAACAATTTCAATTCAAGTTGCTGATTCTACAAAGAGAGGGGTTTGTGCACTACAGATAAATAGTTTTAAAATGCCTACAAACTTTGGTAAAGCTCTACCCATGCCTCTGTGAAAAGAATGTGTGCAGTACCACTTTTATCTTGAGTGACTTCTACAATGCGAATAACTTCAAGACAAAAACTAATATCAGACTGTCTGAGAAACGTCACAATTTTCTTTGTTGGCCAAATCATTTTCCATCTTTCCCCCAGCATGCAGACAGGACAGTTTTCTAGGACATTCTAATACCAGAGGGGCAAAACACAGGGGAAAATCTGGAAGTTAAATTTCTTCACAAACACTGCATGCTCAACTTGTACTAAATGAGATAAACTGTGACTGGGAAGAGGGACAGACTGCTGTTTAATGTATCAAATCTTTTTTCTTTTGTTAATGTTCACTACTGGATTGGTCATGGTCAGTTTAAAAAAAAAAATCTACATGAAACGGCAGTTGTGTATTCTCAACCTCGGTCCCAAAAGGCTGATATCATTCGCAAGTACCTTTTGGGAGAAGGTTGACGGTTAAATGCAGTAAAGAGTTAAAACTGGTCTCCCACATCAATCATTACAAATCGACTAATCACATCGATAAGAAAAGATAGCCCCGCCTACCTGACATTCCTTGTGAATTTTAATGAGGTGATTGTTTGCTCAAACAATTTTTGGGGGAAGTTCAATTAAATTGTAAGGGATGTATGACCCAAGTAATACTATCCAGTAAAAATTGTGACAGATGTTGAAACCCCGAGCTAGCCATGGAACCAAACATCACAAGAACTCACAATTTATTAGCTTGAAAAAGTAATGGAATTGTTATCTTTCTTTACAAACTTCACATTTAGATGGTGGTTTTTCCCAATTTTACCAATCAAGTTTGCATATTCATTAAAAAGAAATTAATATAATGTAACGGAGGTATTGCGGAAAATTTGATTAAAATTTGCAAGATTTGTCAAAATGTGAAGAGTGGTTTCTGAGGATTTCTTCACCTAATGTCATTAATTTTCGTTTTGACTATCCAGAATAACGTATGTGTGAAAATACGAAGGGTAAAAAAACCCATAAAATATTTTTTACAAGAGCATGTAGCATCTTTATAAGGCACAATTTTATTGTGAAATTTGATTATTGGTTTAGGTACCAACCTTAGGGTTATAATGTCAATTTAGTTGAGATCTTTGAGTAATATTTTTATTTCATTCTGGGGCTCAAGCCGATAAAGGGAGGGTATACCTTTGGTAATTACTCCAAAAAATTAATGACAGTCAAAACTTACTGGTAAGAGTAAGCTGCAGTTGTTGATAATGTGTTACACCTTTGAGAAACGAATCCCTTCTAAGGAATGTGGTTTTAGAGAAAGGGATTCAAAAAATTTGTCTCTATGAAACGTTTCTCAGATTATCTATTCCATTACGGATTATTCTTCCTGCGTGGACATAACCGCTCAAGATTTTTGGGTGACATCTCAAAAACTCTTCCACTTTTTGAAATGATATTGTCACAGGTTAGTTTTATTGTATATATTTACATTTATATAGGATTAAAACAATCAAATGATTCCGAAAACCAAAGGTATACTTTGCCCAAAGGTTTTTTTTTTGAGAATCATAAAGTGTAAAAAATTATTTTTTTTTTTAATATACAGCATGGGTGTTTCTACGTCACCAAATAGGAATCGGTTTCACACTGTCATGGAACACAGCAGATGTGCTGCTCGTTTTATGTGGGAGACGAGATTTAAATTAAGAGAGGTTTGTTACAAGATGAAATCTAATCAGGCAAGTTTGTTATCTAAAAAAAAAATACATGAATGATAACAACTAGTGTTAAGTTCCATTATCTCTACAGTCACCATTAATCGATCTCATACCTCAGAATTCATAAACTGGTCAATTGTTACACTTTTAAAACAACGAATCACAATCAACAATCTCAACAACGAGGCATGCTCAACAGAATTTTAGTACAAACAGAGAGGAAGAAGAAACAAAATTGGTCAAGAAAAGAAGAAGGAAGCGAGAAAGCAAGAGGTTTTTTTTTGGTTGGAAAGCGCAAGAAGAAAGTAGCGAAAAAGTGAGTGTGCGTGAAAAGGGTGAGTCTGCTAGCCATGTTAAGTGTCCATCCGGTTTGAGTCACTATTCTCCACTGTTCTCTTTACGAGACACGCAACCCTGCGCGCTTGGTGTGTGTGACCAACGAGTACACCTTTACCCATAATACAGTTTACCGCCTCTAACCCCAAACTCCTTGAACATTTGGGGCACAATGTTTAAAGTCCTTCAGAAATCTTAAGAAACAAACCAGGAGTTTTTTTTTTTTTTTGCAAAACCTCGACATAGGCTCCGTCTCCGAGCTTCGCTTGATGTTGGAAACACCGGGCCAAAATGTACACAGCTCTAAAAATTTATGACGGAGCCCAAGCTGGAGCCTAAGCTGAAGCCAGAGCCAAAGCGAAAGCCAGAGCCCAAGCCGGGGCCAGAGCCCAAGCCGGGGCCGGAGCCCAAGCTGGAGCCGGAGCTCAAGCAGAGGTTTGAGGAAAGGCTCTGGTATACCAGTCGCTCATGTCAAGGGATTGTTTGGCTACAGGGTCCTGAAATGCATTGAAAAATACTGAAAATGCGATTGTGGAATTTGGAGGATTTCTAGACTCTTTGCATACAATATTCACACCAACACCTGGGTTTTTTGATGTTTTTTTGTTGTAGGATACCGGTGGAGTTAGGGTTAAGAGGCAATGTTTAAGAGGCAAGTACAGCGTTCGTGGTGAAGGGGGAAAAAAAGGTGTGAAGATTCAACTTTCCTATAACAGTTACTGAGGGGGGAAATATTGCTAGCTCTTTCCATTAAAGCACTAATTTAGTGGAATTTGTGAACGGCAATATCTTCATTAAAAATTCACTTTGAACAATTTGCATCACATCATATTTTTGGGACTTAGTTTTTGCTCTGTGGAAGAGGATACCAGCCACCAACAATGTGTTGCTTAGTGGAACTAAGCCGGATACCAGCCAACATCAATGTGTTGCTTAGTGGAACTAAGCCGGATACCAGCCAACATCAATGTGTTGCGATTTCGTTGTGACAAGTCCCCTGTACTTTTGACTCACATACTGTATAAATAAATCATTGAGGACTTTAGCTGGTTCTCAACCAGAATGCCTCGAAAAGGGTCAGAGTTCAACCTCATGGATCCCGCTGTACGACCACTTCAGTACATTAGTAATGTATTAGTATTAATGGGTTATCACACGAGTATCCATTTATATTATTGATTGAGTTACAACCATTGAGACACCAACTAAGATCTAGCAGAAGTAGTATGCATCTTGAGTGTGCTTCTTAAACCATCAAACGAATCCCCTTCAGTGATCAAACAAAAAAAACTACAAGAGTGCAGCAAAGTGTCATCCACGCCTTGAGTAGATTGTATTTGAACCTTTGTATTTACAAGCATCTTAACCTTAACAACAAAAACGTGCCTAAGAAGAGGTGCAGTGCATTGTGTTTTTAAATCAACAACTCTTTCACAAGGTTAGTCCAATATTTTAGCTTTTCAAAAAAGTACATCCAGTTAATACAATCAGTGTTGTGACCAGAGGTTTTTAAGAAGTGGTTAATTTTCACAGACGAGCGTAGCGAGGAGCGAGCAAAGCGAGTTACCGAGCACTTGCGCGAGGCGTTCATTGGGGGTCCAAAGGGGGTTACCGCCCCCCTTGTTGAAATTTTTTATTTTTTACACCCTTAAAAGACATATTTTATGGGTTCTAGACACTAGCTACAGTATTTTGTTTCAGGCAAGGCTGTGAGTATCATGAATAATACATAACCTTTCGCGAAAGCGGACCAATCAGGTGCTTCAATTAATGTCCCATTGATGCACGCCGCACATGTGTTGAGTTTTCAGTTACGTAAGAAGAATTCCTTAGTATTTAAGCTTATTTAGTAGCAAAAAAAAGTACTGGTTGGAAATGTCGTAACATTGCTTGAGAGCCGGTCTAGATTTTTTTGGACTTGGTTAGTGCTGACCAGCCCCGACCAGTGTAGTCACAACACTGAAATGTAGTTGGAAATTATAGGAAATATTTTGTTTATTTGGGAGGGTACAATGTTAAGTTTGGGGAACATGTCAGCTTTATCATGGAGCAGCCATCTTTGCTTTCGTCCATTGAAATCAATGTAACCAGACTGAGGCTGGGAGGGTCAAACAGTCTGGTGGCTTTTCATGTGTAATGAGAATCAGTTACATGTAGTTATGACTGTGGATGCTCACGGGGAACAAGACCAAGATGGTGGCAGCATGACAACAGTACATTGCCTAGATTTATAAGTAATTATCCAAAAATTAATAATAATCAACTAAAAAAACAAAAATAAAAACAAATGAACACTTCCAACAACCAATGACAATATTCATGTCAAACGGTAAGATTTTCCTCCATGTGTTACAAGACATACAACAATTTCTACAAGTTATCACTGAATATACTGAAGGGGATGGTCCAATACTGGATTTTGGGAGAGTAAATTCAAACAAGCCCCCCCCCCCCCCCAACTTCATGAAAATAAAAAAGTGAGGCATTTTCATTCAAGCTTATCGCTCATAATTCTAACAAAACCTAACAAGTAACTTTATGTTGTTATGTCTATATCTTTCACATAATATGCCTGTGTAAAACTAAAGCCAGATCCCAAAGCCAATTTGCCAGAAAATGAGAGACATAAATTCGTCTCAGGAAGCTGTTTCAGAATCGCAATCAACCACTTTTGTTTATGGCAACCAGTCGTTTTTTATGTCCCTTCATGGACAGTTAAACATTGGCAGTAAACTCAACTTGAAGTTTATCCAATCAACATTTGAAACCTCTATAAATACATATTTAAAAAAAAAGAGATAATGATATCTCTCTGAAGAGCGCTTGTTTCACAGTAACCGATAACTGAATGTGCCAAATTCCAAAGAGTTGCTGGTAAGTAAATCTAATAGGAGTTTATTATTAACAAAAACTTGATGTTTTAAACTAACTGTCTTGCCTTTTATCATCAAATATGCCACTCTAATACAAACACACAATAGTAGTGTTTTTTTTTTGGGGGGGGGGGGGAGGGGGGCTTAGGACTAGTTGTTGCAAACTGCTTTCCAACCTACATGTAAATGACATGTGGTATGAATGCCTAAAGAAGTAATGGGCTCTTGTTTTGGCTTTCTCAAAAGGTTGTTTTTTGTTCTGAATTTGTAATTGTTTGTTTTTGTTAGGGGGCGGGAGGGGGGGGGAATTGAGGCAGAATTAAGAATCTACACATCAATAACCCACTAGTATACATTTTCATTTTGTAAATAGTTATCGAAGATTGAGATGTTAATTTCACAGATAAATTATCACGAAAATTACACATTATTGTAAATGTTATTTTGAACGACTTGCTTTGAAATCGTTGCAAAAAAATAATGAAAAAAAAAAACAATCCTTGCTGCATAGAATTGTGTGCTTTCAAAAGCCTGAGAAATCATTTTGAACTATCCATCTGAATTTGCGAAGGAATATTTCAACAGTTTGTCTTTTGTGCCAAAGTTGGATTACAATAACGTCACAAATTTCCCGACAATCCTCTCTGAATGCTTTTTAATACGCCATCTTTTAGGGTAAAAGGACGGCGCTGGAATGGAAAAAACTAAATGTTAACATCATCAAAGATGGCAACGCTAGCCATTCAGAGAGGATTGTGGCATATGTGTCGTCATGTGCAATCCACCTGTACAACATGTTGTTTTTGTGCATTTTGCCAAATAGACTGCTTTACCATTTTTTACTGGAAAGAGCCAAAACCCACGTCCTACATGTATGCCAGGCAAACACCATTTCAGAGATTGCACAAATTGTTCGAACACAGTTTGGTTAATACAGTGTACACTACCAACGACAACCATTGCATTTCATACAGTGAATGTGTGTAGCGGCAGTGTGAGATTTGGTGATCTTGCACTGGGATCATATCAAGTAACCTCATATTTTGTTTCGTTCAGAAATCTTCTCTAACATATTTCTTGCTTCGAACAGGTTTAAAGTTTATTTGCTTGAGATATTTCCGTGTTCATTTGAGGAATGAATTTGTGTGTGTCAGCGTGTCTACCCGTTGAAACCGAGGACTTTAACAAAAGGCATCTGGGTGTTTTGACAGCGAGAGGATGCCCTCGCTTCGCTTTCATGTACAAAACCAATGGGGACGCCGCTAAAAAAACTAAGTTCAAACAATGGGAGAACAGAGAAATCCTTGATTTACGGGATTCACAATTGTTTGTTTGTGTGTGTGTGTGTGTGTGTGTGTGTGTGTGTGTGCAAGATCACAATCCAAAAAAATAAACAGGCTTCTGTATGAAGTGTCAAAGGTTAAAGGTATATCGTTTCAGGCACACAAACCATAAAATAAAGAGTTAGTCTAGAGTCAACCTCTCAAAGGTCATTCAGGTAAACGATCTCTCTGAGTTAGTCTTACTTAGATATTCAAGTTATGACCCTGAAGGGGTTATAACCTTTTAGACATTAGAAGGTCATAGTTGCTGTGACAATTCAGGGCTGTTTAGCTGTGAACTCTTTTTAAGGTTCCCAATAGGTATGACCAATCAAAGGTCAATCATCTCATGACAATGTCAGATATGACCTCAAAGGTCATTTCAGATATGACCTCAAGAGACAATCAAGATGACCTTTTGGGCTCACTCTAGACATAACTTTTGTTATGTAGCTCTGATGTGTCACAAAATACATGACACATGAACAAATTATGACTTGTCAGCTTTACAGCATCTTTGACTTTCAATGACCCTTTACAAATAGCCAACAAACATGTGTGCGAGACAACTCAATGACAGCTAGAGAGAGGGATCTAACCTGATTTGGTTTGCGGAGAGCCTTGGAAGCAAACAACGAACAAAGAAGAAAGGGAAAGCAGACAAGATGGGGAGAAAGGGAAAAGCAACGATGATGAAAAACAGAATCAAAGAAAATGGGTGACAGTAAGTAGAGAGAGAATAAAGTGACACGGACATGAAGTTAAACAAAACATGAGGAGTCGGCAAAACAATACACAAATATTTAAGGAGAGGAAAAATGAAAACAGTTGAAATTAAGAAAGATAAGAAGATGGTGGATGGGGGATGCGGAGGAGGGAGCAAGAGGATGGGAGTATGAAAACAAGATGAAGGAATAATAAGAATAAAGAGAGAGTGGAATAATTGAAAACAGAGAGGGTCAAGGCAAAGGGGAAGAAGAAGAAGAAAAAAAAAAACAGAAAACATCAATGACAACACTATCTAGACATTAGGAAACAACTAATGACTGCTGCAACGGGCAATAGTACAATAATGACCCGTGATCTGGTCACTAAAGCCCCGATTCGTTGCAGTCAGCATGTAGAAAATCATAGGATTTATATCTTTACCATTCTAAAAGGGACCCCCTAACCCCCTCCCCCCCTGAAGTTATATCTGTGTTTTTTTTATGGGAGACTAAATAAAAGAGGATATCTGCTGTTGGTTATCTGTGATTTGTGTCTTTGTTTTGTCTGTTTCATGCCATTCTTTCTTTATGCAGAAGCATCTCAAAACAAAGAAGAAGAAAAAAACATGAAAGAAAAAAATTAAAAATAAACAGAAAAGACCTACCCTTGGTTGAAACCCTTGTGCCTGGATAAGCAGACAGAGGTGTAACGTTTGGTTTACATTATAAAGGTAACTAGAAAACACTTGAGTCCCTGCAAGGTTTTAGCCAGGATTTTGTAACAGGGTGTCAAAATTGGCTGAAAATTTAAAAACTGGGTGTCCAAATTGTTCACTTGCAATACATTTACATGTAAATGACAGATAAAACAGGGTGTCTAAATTTAAAACAGGGTGTCCAAAAGACACCCAGACACCCCTCTGGCTAACACTATAAGTCCCTGTTGACTACATCCAATGTTGGCTTACACAACGCTTTACTCAGGTAATGCTGCAGGATGGCAACATAAATATTCAGCCAAGGGTTGCTACATATCACAACACGGTTTCAAGCCGCCGCTTACAAGAGGTGAAGAAAAGGTTCTTAAATAAGTTTAGATTACACAGTTTCCTTTGTGTGCCTGTGCACTTCAATAGTAGACCTGTAAGCAGAGTGTGTTGACGGTAAGCACGGAATACTATGGTAGTAAAGCAGCTCCACAAAAATAGACCAACTGGTTTGCTCGCTAATACAATATTGCGGGTAGTTTACAGTGCTGAACAAGTTGGTTTACACAATGCTTACTGTTTACAGAGATAAAACTGCACGTTGACTATTAAAATTGGGGTCTACTTCCCAAATGAGGTTAACTGTTATACACACAATCAGAGAGGATCCCCAATTGGGTAAATTTCCCTAGTTGGGACCATTCTACTCTACTTATGATTATCACTGAAACTGAACAGCTAATCCATTGAAAACAGAAACGTCTTATTGCACTGACCCAATTTGGGAACTCTCTTTCACCACCCGATCGGAATCTTTCCCACACCATAGCGGCAAATGAGAAGTTGAATTATACTACCCTGGTCAGGGTATAAGCACAATTGGGGAACCCTTTGAAGCTTTCACCATTTCATAAATGTCAAGGGACAATGCTTTGGTAGAAATAAAAAGGCAGAAATATAGACTATAGTCATTTCAACGGAATACAAAAACCTATAATGTTTTTCATTAACTACCACATTATCAAGAGTAAAAAAGCATAAACTCTAGCAGCATGCTGCCCCCACTCAGAACCATACCCCCCCCCCCCCCCGTTCCATATTCATATGCACTCTTAGGACTTGTCTTACATCAATGAGCATGTTTATCACCCAAAAAAAATCATTTAAAAAGCATAAAATGCACACAGAGCATATACTAACAATGAGAAAAAATGCTGATTATTGAAAAAGATGAAAATGCAAAAGTTATAAGATGAAAAAGTCCATTGGCCTGTTTAAACATGCGCCACTTTGTCACGCGAAAATGCTGGACTCCTCTCAATAGATACCCAAATCTACGAGTACAGTCCGTAAACTGAAGTGCGACTTGAGTAAAGTCCGACAGGAATTCTGCCATGTGGTAACAAAAGTTCAACACTAAATTTAAATCGATGAATACATTTTGTTGTTGTTGACATTCATTTCTCGTTCAATTTCATACTGTCAAAAGTTGCAGCTAAGAATAGCAAGTCACCTGAAAAACTGATTCCGAAACGTTGCTATGACAACGAAGCTGCAACAGCTCACAGCAAGGTCACCGTGACAACGTTAACACGATAATACATTTCTGTGACATCTTCTCCGTGACAAAGTTGCGCAGCACGTTACAGCGCGTGGATAAACAGGACTTGTAACGATGTTGATCGGTTAAAAAGAGAAGGAAAAAAAAAAGACAAAGAGAAAAACCTCCCGCCCTTTTTTGTTTGTTTCGTGCAAGATGCGGATTAACTGTGAGTTATTATAGAGCATACATTAGTCCAAGCTCTAACCTTTGGGCTGAGTCTTGTGGCTCATACCGGATGGAGACACAACAGTGTCAAGTCAAGCAGGATCAAGAAATGCGGAAATAGATGAGAGCGACAGGAACAAAGGAACAAAGGAATGGAAACAACGAAAAATAAAATAAAGGAAAGCAAAAAAAAAAAATCCCAGAGTAGGAATTTTCAACCAGAGAAATAAATGTAGTTCTTACTGGACCATTCTCTCATTGGGTACGATGGGTGACGAGGGTGGGTGGTATTTTTGAAAAGAAAGAAGGAAATAAAAAAAAAATACATCATTTATTCAAATATATATTTGGATGAAAAGCTTGTTTCTTCTCCAGCCGGCGTCTTTGATCTGCCTTAAGCAAAAAGTGAGGGGGGAAAAAAACGGATCAGAAAACTGGAAATAATTTTACGTTGCCGTCCAAATCGGAAACGGTCACAAGAAAGCAAAAAATATAAATAAAAAATACCAAAAAATCATCAATTATTTCGGCAAGTTATCTGCTTTTTCAAAAGGTTACGCCATGGTACCATAAGTCACTACATTTAACTTCTAAGTCAGTTGGCAATAACTACGACCTACTCTCTGTCTTTAAATTATTCAAGACCTTTCACCTTTCACCGGGCCCCGTTTCAAAGTTTTTTAACAGTTGCAGATCAGAGCTGGAATCAAAATATCTCTAAACCGGTGTTGCACTTCCTCTGTTTTGAATGGGACAGATCTCACACACGTCCTCCTGATACCAATTTTATAGTTTTAACATGACTAATCTAAAAGTACTTATCTGTTAAATTCTACTAAATCATACTTACGTTGGTTACTAAATGCCCTAGAATGTCCTCGCAGGAGACAAAATTTCGTAAGCGAGGCATTGATTCAACAATTTCAGAGTTAACCTTTCCTGTTTCAGTTATTATTAGTGACATTCAATCTATAACAGAGGTCAGTTGTATTTTGATAATTTGTTTGGCCAAAACCTTTCTTACAGAAACAGTACCAGTTATAAAATGTCCCTCGGGAAAGTTCATTTTTAATTTTCTAATCCAATCCTTTCATTTTAAGAACAGATTGTAAAACTCTTTCTAGGACATGTTAGGGCCACATTTCCCCCTCGCTCAGCCTTGAATGAAATCCTGGTAAAAGTTTGCTGAGCGAGTACAACTTTCAAACAAATAAATTTTGAGGGGAAAATTGATGTCCTCTACAGATCTTTTCATGCTCAGTTTTCTCGGAAGCGGTCTAAAGAACCCTGAAAAATAAAACCAAATCATTGGTGGGCCTATCCTCGAAAAATTGTCTGTTAAAATGAAATCTATATTTTGTTTAACTACTACAACGACCACAGGATTCACGGTCAAGTTAAATTGATGAGTAATGGCACAGACATTGAATCTGAAGATCTGAGGGAGGGGGGGGTGCAAACTACCATCATGATGATGTCAAAGGTCAATTCAGGTACGGACAAACAGTAACTGGATCTTCAATTCACTGTAACAGCAAGCTTTTAAGGCTCATTTTCGGGGAAAGGACTTGTTCAAGTTTCATCTCTTTAGACCCCCTTGAATGGGTGGCCCTCAGGTGGCAGTCATTCAACACCAACTTATCCCAATTGGGCGCAGTCCGTCAAAGTATCCCAATTGGGATATACTTGTACCCATATTGGAACACTCTTCACCCAATGAGGGCATGCAATTGTTCCCGTTCAGAGTACGTTCAAGTAGTGGTGGCTACTCCCTCAGTCACTGTCAAACAAACTATCCCAATTAGGGTATACTTATACCCAGATTGGAACACTCTTCACCCAATGAGGGTATCAGCGGTTACCAATAGGGGTGTAATTGAGTACAGTGATGGCTACTCCCTCAGTCACTCTCAAACAAACTATCCCAATTGGGGTGTATGTGAACCCTGATGGAACCCACTTATCCCAGAAGAGGATATCGTTGTTACAAATCAGGGTATATTTGGGTGCAGTGATGGCTTCAGGGATCAGCCTTGATCGTATGACTTGAGCTTTCCCAATGGCAGGGTGGGCTGACACCAACCACTGCCGTAGCTGGCACGCTTCCTACACAGACGGCTTGTGCACACAGCTACTACCACCACACAACCGTTACCAGACTACAACGGGTAAAACATTCTCTAATTGTGCAGTACTTGGATTGACCTTTGACCTACATGTACCTGGGTTTCCATGGTGCAAGGAAATGAGATGCAAGTTTGTCTGTAATTTTCATTGACGGACCCGTACTTACGAGAAATAGCATTTTTCACTGTCATGGAAGACATTTCTAAGTTTGTCGAAGGAAGAACACACTTATTAATTTAAAAAACAACTGTGAAAAGTGTATTTACAGTGAATTCAAAAACTAAAACAACAAAAAGTATATAATGTAATTGGGACTACCCTGCTACAGGAAACAAAATCAATTGTTAGGTCACCTTAATCTTTATAAATACATAATTGCACGTATTTGAAAGATTTAAAACAGCTGTAACATATTTGCAGATATTCCCAACCATAAAATGAAACCTCTTAAGGTGACAAAGAAATCTTTCAGTGAGTAAATAGAGACAGCCTTGTGTGATAGTCCGTTCTGGAGTTTTGCCCTCGCTTTTTTTATTCTTCTTCTTCTTTTTTTCTCGTTTTGTTTAAACTCATCGCAACCTTTGAAATTATCTATAAACAATGTGGCTATCTGAGACTATTCACCCACAAATAAGAAACTTGTTAGATACTTACTAGAGAAGTTCCTAGTCGCTAGCATTGTCGTCAGGATGGCCCCCTGTAACAAAATCAAACACAACTCATAATCAACTCCTCACAAATTCTACGTGTCCAACTTTGTTCACTCCACATCTTAGAGCAATGCACCTAGAAACCAAGGTTCCAATTGATGCTCAAATATGCGTTGGACTTGCACGACAGTTTGACAGAGTGGTAGCCGAAAAATCAAAATTTGGGGTTCAAATGATGTTCAGACACGTCTATCCTGAACCAAGGTTTCTCCGAACCCATAAAATAATTGGAAACAATCAACCAATCTAATCAATCTTGCTTCTTTAGGTAGCCAAGAGGGTTTGTCAAAAAAATTAACCTTGAAGTATTAAACCACGATATTATATATAATTTTTAAGACGACACTGAAGCAAACTGACCTCACAGTCATTTTTATTTTTATTTTTTTATCTGTGTTTATTTAAAGAATGACTGAAACACATTGCTTAGGTCATGGTGGCAATCAAGGAAAATGATCAAATCTTGTAACATGCTTGTCAAAACTTATGTGAGCCATTCAAACAAACTGCTGCCTTGTGGGTCTAGTCGGGGAAATACAGGCAAAAGGCCAAAATAATGGTGACCATAAGAACAGAATGCGACAGAAGAAAGTACTTTGAAACACTGTTTGACAGAGCCATGCCTCGCCTCCAATCATAGTGTTAGCCATAGGGGTGTCTGGGTGTCTTTTGGACACCCTGTTTTAATTTTGGACACTGTTTTATCTGTCATTTACATGTAAATGTATAGTAAGTGAACAATTTGGACACCCAGTTTTTTTAAAATTCCAGCAAATTTGGACACCCATTAACCAAATCCTGGCTAAAACCTTGCCTCCAACACGTCAAATGACATTAAAATATTCCATCCCCAAAAATATCTGTGATGAGTAGAGGAAATAAACCCGCCAAACCCAACCTTTTGTATTGTTTCATCCAACAGGCGCATCTGACTCCAGGATGCATTCTTCATTAATCAATCAATTCCTTTTTAATGGAAAGATGATCAGTGGAATAATGATAGGATGCATCTATTGATCGCATTGATTTTTTTAGATGACAGAGCATCTGTGTGTCTGATTGTGATAAAGGAACGTGATAGTGACGGTTGGTTTGCAGACTATAATGACCGCTTGATACAACCGTTGGAATTTTGACTGTGATATTTTTTGCGAGTCTATAAGATCCAGTGGCATAACCAGAGGAGGGGGGCAGGGGGCAGCCCCCTCAAATTATGTCTTTGCCCCCACTTCCCCCCCCCCTACTGAAAATGTCTGGTAGCGTCACTGATACGATCCAAACGTGTAGAATATCTCAACATCAAAACTTTCTATCAAAGCCACAGCGGATGGTATTGAATGGTCAGACAGTAGGAGGGTTAAGAAACAAACGTCTTCTTACCTTGAGCTTACGTCTGGCGTTAAACTTCTTCAGACAATCCACTGTCTCCTGTCTGTGCATCCCTGATGCAACATGTTCGGAATTCTGCACGAACAAAAACAATTATTACAAATCCAGAAAATCCTTAATAACGACCCTGCCTTTCTACAATTATAGACATCCACACTTGAACAAAAGTGAAACTATTTTGAGGTACTTCATACAAACATAAAAAACTGCTTTGTCAGGTGCTTTTATATTAATGTCACTCTTGCAAAAAATTAGAAGGCAGTAGAAGGCAGTATTCCTGCAACCTGTGACATCACATGTTTACAAGAGAGCCACAGAGCCTGGACTTTGCAGGCACAATTTGTAAACAGGTCAACAGAAGAACACATCATTCTTAAATTTTATGGAAATTGCAATGTAAGATTTTCATAAACCTTAAAAATAAGCAAGGGAGACTCGCCTCAAGATGTCTTCCGCTAAAAAAATAATTCTTGATTTCACTAATTTACCATTAGTACGTTTATGTTTCAGTTTCTGTATAGTCATAAACTTACACTAATCCAGGCATGTTTGAGAGCTTCACCAGCTGTTATCCGCTTAGCAGGGTTGACTGTTAGCATGCTATCAATAAGCTGCTTAGCTTCAGTAGTGACTGTGTCCCACTCTGGTGATGGATACTGTGAACGAAATCGTGAGAATGTGATTGGTTTAAATAAAAAATGCCTCAGTTCCCCCCCACCCCCAGTCCTAGGGGGAAAAAATCCAAAGGCATACTACATAGACAGGATTCGAACCCACCCCCACCCCCACATCCAAGTTGTTTAAAATGTTGATCAAGAAACCCACGTATGGATCCCAGACTTACATCATAGGATCCTGCCTTGATTTGTGAGTACAGCCTGTGTTGGTCTTCATCCCAGAAGGGAGGGTACCCAACTAGTAGGATGTAGAGAATCACTCCTGCAAAGATGACGCAGAGAAAGAGCAAGAAATAAGAAGAAGGAGAAAGACAATGATTACAATTAAGACAATTTGTCAGGATTCAGTCTTTTCGAAAAAAATAGTCGTCACATCAGCTCAGCACTTTCCTAAAGCAGAGTAAGAGGACCTTGTTTCACAGGCGAGAGTCATTGCTGACAACAGGGTCTGCAACTAGGATCTGAAACTACCATCCGCATTTTAGGAGCTATGTTGAAATGATGGCTTTCCCACCTCTCGGTATTACCCCTGGAGTTACAGGTTTCAAGGAGATTTCAAAGAGAATTTAAAGAACAGCATACTCAGTGCTGGAAAAGTAGATCAAAGAGCAGGATTCCTTCATGCCTGAAGAATAACAAAGCTGATTTTTTTTTTTCGACAGGAATACACACAAAAAGGTCTGAATTCAGACGAATGTTTCTCATCCTTAATTGCTGTAGAGACACAAACCAAATGTCATCCAACCACAACGTACACATTCCAACGAATTCTTCAAATCCAAATAACAGTTCTTGTTTTAGTTACCAATGAAAAAAAGGTTAATCCGGAGGTCGCAAGGTCAAATCCTGCTCTAGTCAATTTGTCGTTGTTCAACCCAAATGTATTAAAAAAAAATTACATGTGGTTTATTACTTGTTAATAACAACCCTCACGCTGTAGTGTACTCATGAAGAAAAAAAAATACGATGTCATCTTAATGTTGACTAGACAAATGAAAACACCTCAACAGGAAGTACTCCAGTGTCCAGAGTTGACTATCAAATTTAGAAATTCATGTCGGGAGAGGGCAAGGCCGTTTTCATTTTGCAAAGGGCACTTCAATTGGAAAGTCTTAAAAGTCAATTGAAAACTTTTCAAGGGGCACCAAGGCCAAGACCCAGGGGAAACAGAAGCAATGGCCTCTGCCTCCCTGTAATTCCAGTCCTGAAGTGTTTGCCATTGAACTCTCAGAAATGTCAAACTTGAAGTACTCTGTACTGGTACATGACTTTTATCCATAGAATTATATGATAGAACTAGAGGCCGCTCAACACCATGTGACACGGCCCGACAAGAAGCATTTTTGGCCGTTGAGAAAATGAACGGTGCTGACCCTTCGTATAACACAGGTCGCGCACCAGTTCACATGACCAATATTATGCAAGTGGACATCTGTATGTAATTTACCCGTAGGGGTTTCGTGCCCATGGTGGACTGGACTAGAGCGGTTACAGGTGTGTAATAACTAGTGCTTCCTCCCGTTCTACTATCTAACTCTCGGTTTTTTGTCCTACACTCGTTAAATGACGAGCACTTCTTGGAAACGAGCTGCTCAAACAAAAGTGAATATTCCTTTTGTAATGAGTGTACGCTTCATCGCGGTTTTATTTTATTTTTCCTTGTTTGACCTAAGTCACATGGAAACATTTTCGTTTTCTTAGGCCGCAACATGTGGCACACACAAAAAAAAGTATTATCTCTCTTTTATTTTAAACGGAAAATGAAAACAAAACAAGGAAGTGGAACTAAGGTTAAAATAAATGAGATCTTGTTTATATTGCACATATACAAGAGCCTCAAGAATATCAAGGCAGGTTATGCTTTTGGTAATTGTCAAAGACTAGTATCCTCACTTGGTGTATCCCAACGTATGCATAAAATAACAACAGGTCTCAGGTGCTCCTTACCAAGTGATGTTCTATAATAAATGTATTTCTTGAGTAATTAACAGAAGTATCCCTTGCCTTTAACATGTACTTTCAGAATCAGAAGCTAGGAGGGGTGAATCTTTGTTTGATTCTGACAGAGCTCCACAAAAAATAACAGACCTGTGAAAAATTGGGTCATCGAGGTTGCAAGAAAATAACACAAGAACAAACACCCTTGTTGCATAGCCTTTTGTGCTTTCAAATGCCTGAGACCTGAAGCCTGTCTCAGGTTCAAATATTTTAGTGAGGAACTACCTCTTTCTCAAAAACTACGTTACTTCAGAGGGAGTCGCTTCTCACAATGTTTTATACTATCAGCAGCTCTCAGGTGCTCCTTACCAAGTGATGTTCTATAATAAATGTATTTCTTGAGTAATTAACAGAAGTATCCCTTGCCTTTAACATGTACTTTCAGAATCAGAAGCTAGGAGGGGTGAATCTTTGTTTGATTCTGACAGAGCTCCACAAAAAAATTCCCTGATAACAAACAAATTACAGCTAATTGGGTCGTCACAATCAACATTGTCATGATCATAAATATTCTTTGCAATTGATCTCTCTCTCTCTAACAAATTGCTTCAGACTAATTTTATTCAGCTTTTGCATTCGACTACTGAGCGATTCCATGAAATTGGGGTCCCTGATTATATTTAAGTGCATTGTATCCGATATGTGGCTCATTGTGTCCGCTCTGATGGGGAAATCTCCATGGAGAGAACATCGAGGTATATGACCCTCCACCGTTAAAAAACAAATCTCATCAGTCCGCGAACCACGGAGATCTGGCCACACAATCTCCTTTTATCCGAAAACCAATTAGTTTTTTTTTTCCTTCTTATATCCGTGGAAGAGGGACAAGGGTGTCTCTCTGTTCGAAGGACTTTGTCCTACTACTTATGCGTACTCACCGCATGCCCATATATCTACTGCTCGTCCGTACGGGTCTTTCTTTAAGACCTCCGGGGACAGGTATCCAGGCGTTCCTGCGAAACCTGTCAGCAGAAAAGAGAAGAAAGAAGGAAAAAAAACGTCCAGACGTCACTGGCTATGCATGTCTCAGAAAAGATTATGTCTTAGTGGCATAGAATATGTTTTGAGCTGTCTTAGAGTTGGTACAAACCCTGCAGTTTTCATGTCTTTACAGGCTTGATATTATGCTACGGGCTGTCCAACAAAATCTGTTCTAAATAATATTGAGGCATAGCAAGGTGTTTATATTGTAAAACACTTAACATAAATTGCTTCCCTGCACCTAGGTGTAAAAGTGGATTAGAATATGTTTTGAGCTGTCTTAGAGTTGGTACAAACCCTGCAGTTTTCATGTCTTTACAGGCTTGATATTATGCTACGGGCTGTCCAACAAAATCTGTTCTAAATAATATTGAGGCATAGCAAGGTGTTTATATTGTAAAACACTTAACATAAATTGCTTCCCTGCACCTAGGTGTAAAAGTGGATTAGAATATGTTTTGAGCTGTCTAGAATTGTGGACAAACTCTGTAGTTTTAATGTCTTTACAGGCTTGATATTATACTACGGGCTATTCAATAGAATCTGTTTTAAATAAATCTTGAATCATAGCAAGGTGTTTAGGTTGTAAAACACTTAACATAAATTGCTCCCCTGCACTTAGGTGAATAAATGGCAATATGCGAGTGCTGAGATGATATTTGATAAGCTGTCGAGTCTTGCAAAACTTGAACGACTGATGAGTCATTAAAACCTAGGTTCGAATCCTGCCCTAGTCCCTGACACTCCACCAGTCCTCATTATTGGCGTGATCTTTTAAACCACACAAACGAGGTCCTCCGAGGCCCCGAGTTGGTTTTAGAGTCGTTTCTTTCCACTCGTTATGAAAAGCAAAAGGTTTACGCGCCCCCCCCCCCAAGAAAGTTTCTAGAAGGATTCCAGTCTGCCAAACCATCACAGCCATTCAATAAATACATGACGACCTCCAGCCGACGTGCGCTATATATTACAATTTGACAATTAGTGCGTTTGGGTTCCACGGCCAGAGTTCCACAGGTGGCTCGTCGGATATCAACAGCAGTGCGTATTATTTGCCAATCAGTTACCATCTACGTCAAGGGATAATAAGGTCATATTTAAAGGAACATTACAGAATTGGTTTTTGCTAACAAAACAGTTGCTGGCAGTGTAAGCACTTTATGTAATCCACCGTATACATAAACTGACAAACCTGTAGAAGTTTGAGATCGATCGGCCATCTGGGTCACGAGAGAATAGTGAAAAACCGATTACACATTTGCATGAAATCATATAGATTCAACAAATGAATAAATCGCTCACTGAGCGATAAACTCCAATCGGAAAATTAGTTCATTCATTTCTCATCAAATAAGGCATTTCAGACAGAAATATTTCAAAGGATGTTTTCTACTATCATCATCATTAGACCGTGTAAGTTTTATGTAAATCTGTGATAAAAAAAGTATATTTTACAAGTTTTTTTCTTACCAATTCTGTGTAATGTTCCTTTAATTGTGCCACCTTTCTCAACCTGGAACATTTTTTTATTTTTTTTTAATTGAACAACCCAAAAAAAAATGAGACTGACACAACTGGTGGTGGAACAGGATACAATGGTTGGACAGGAAACACAAACACAACACTGACTACAATCAAAAACAAGCACAGAAAGTTCTCCTGAAAGAAAGAGAAACTGACGGTTCTTTATCAATAGTCAGACGGGAACAGGAACAATCGGGACAGTCGTGGCTAACATGTTTAAAATGCAAACCCTTCAAATTCAGGATTTAGGATGCTTTTGAAGGGTACTGAGGCACATTTAGCACTCATTTTTTTTTGGTGGCAGTAGAGATCCTACACAAGTTTATTTGATTTGTAAGTATTCAGGAAGTCCTAGATAATTCAAAATTGGTTGATTTTGGAGGATTGAGGGGGTTGGGATCCTACATGAACTCGTATCAGTTGATTTTGGAAAATTGAGGCAGTAGAGATCCTATACACAACTCATATTGGTTGAGTTTGGAGGATTGGGGCGACAGGGACACCATATACATGACATAAACTCACATCGGTGGACTCTGAAGGTTCAGGGCATTTATCTGCAACTAATATCAAGGGGGGTTAGGGTTTAAGTGACAAACAAACACACTGACAGAAAGACAGACAGAGGAACAGTCCTAGGCTGATTGGTACTTACCAAACCATGCTGGTTGGTCTCCAACTAACTCTATAGCCAGGCCAAAGTCGGCTAGTTTCACTGCAGCACCTTTTAGTTTGCTCGCTAACAGTAGGTTTTCAGGCTGCAAAGATCAACATGTCGAATCAGTATTATTTTGACAAACATCACGGTTTCAACCAAGATATTGAGGGGTCAGGGTTAGGGAAATAAACTTTGAAAGGTTATGTGAGGCATCATACATCTTGAACCAACCTCGTTCCCAGGGGTGATTGATCACCGCATCATTTTTGTTTCTAGCACGCGCTGCTCGCTCATAACCTCTGGTATTGGTTAAATCAAATGTGCCAATATATGCCACATTTTGATTAGGGCTGTGGCCGATCCACTCTATGCTCAAGTACGTTAGCCTGCAAAAGAGGCATCAAGTCAAACAGCAACTGGTCCCCTTCTCATTCTTCTTCAATCCGGTGTCCTTCAACTGTAAACGCCACGTATAAACATGATACATTTGAAATGGAGTTTCAACTGATTACAGAGTTTACTTGCTGAGAAAACATCAAAGAATATGTCACGGTATTTTCACAAGCACGTTGAATCCGTCCACGTTTAGCCGAGGTGACAGCGGGTACCAACCGCAACTCTGAACGGCAGCATTTCATCGACGAGCACCAGCCCTCAGAAATCCGATAAACGATTCATGCATGAATCTTTTTCTCAGATTTTAATGTTTTGGAGTAAAAACAATTTTCCAAACCATATTACTTCAAAAGGGAGTCCCTGCTCAAAACAGTTTCTACTATCAAGAGCTGCAGCGCTTCTCACACAGTAAGTTTTTAAGGTCGTTAATTTTTTTTTGAGCATTTACCAATCAATGACCCTACCTTTTTTATACTTCACGCGCGGGCCACGCAACAATCTTATACGCGCTGTTTTACCTAAGTGCGGTGCAGGAAAATTGGCTTTGCTTTCGCATTTTGCGTGAAGTATGAACCGGGCTTTAATCGCGACTGTTTCGAGAAGTCAACTGCTTCTGATAATTTTGATGGCAAAAAAAACAAAAACACCCTTCTTTCTCGGGAGGCAGTTTGCAAAGTCAGACCAGTGTCTCCGTAACTCTACTCCCAACTTCACGACCAAACTACATTCTTTAAAAAAAAAAAGCAGCTTTATGCCTCATAAATATTCCTGTTCCTCCTCCTCGCAAATATTGTCCAAAAGGCAAACAAATCCACTCCGTGGGTACACTCCCTAACCACTTAGTCAGGCAATGCAAACGTGTAAATATGAAGGGTCTAATGTGACATTCCGGCATTGCCTTCAAAAAAACAAAAAAAAATACGATGCAAAACCTCAAAATTAAAAGGCATTGATGTAAACTGCTCTCGCTGCATCAGTGAGTCTTCCAATCTCGTTTTGCTACAAGCGTTATATATTTCTTATTATTATTCACGGCACTTAGAAGTGTTTTATTAGATAACGTTGATGGTAAAGACGTGCAGGGCTAAGCTTTTTTACAGCGTCGGATTTGGGTACAATCATTCTATTTTATTTTTCAAATAAAAAAAAACTCCTATCATTACAAAAAACTTCTTTAGAATGGGAGCTTATGTTATTAAGAAAGATAAGTACTACAGTGAATATCGTTTGAATAGGTCGTCCATAAATGAATATGATTTTACTAAATCCTGTACAATGTCATGAAAGTTAACCTTGCATGTCATTTGTATGTGTTTTGTTCTGTCCAAATTAAAAGTAATTAATAAAAAAACAAATAATAACAAAAGCAAAGTTTGTTAAACATATCAACTCTAGAAGAGTAATTTCTCAACAGATCTTTTGAGGAACACTCTGCTAGGGTCCAAACAATTTGTTTTCATTTCTATCGCCGATCATTTTGGTTTGTAAAACAGTTTGCAATATTAGCTCTTTCTTTTTTTCAAAGAATAAGCAGCCGACAGTCTGTTTCTAGGTGGCATAAAACAAAACCTACTAACAGGTTACCAGCTAAAGTGCCAATGTATTACATGAGACTGGTCCCCAACCACAAAATGTGTTTGGTTATCATCATTACATTGAATTCCCAGCATATTATAAAAAATACGTGTATAATTTTTGTATTTGAAAAATATAAAAAAAATAAAAAAACAACAACAACAGGATAACACTATCCAGTGAGAAAAACAAAAGGATTTTTTGTTTCCATGACAAACTGCATAGCATAAGGATGATTCAGTCATGTATTTCCCAGCCCCCCCCCCACCCCCCTCAGGACATTCAATTCCAAGAAACAAAAAATTGAAGACTAGGCCTACTCCTGCATAAAAGGGTCATAACGCTAAGGTGTGGCTTTGTGCTCGGACCCAGTAGACGGTGTCGGATATTGAACTAATAAAGGTTGGAATTCATTACGCAAATCAGCCATCACTCGGGAGATTATTAGCGCAAATCATTCAGATGGAAAGCTGATGATATCTAATACATGACGTAAATTTTTAAAGATGCTCTAATTTGTTTTTTCTTTTGGTATTGACAACATCATCAAACACTTTCTTTCACTGCATTTACAAATGCAAACGAAGAGCCTCTTTTTTTTTTTCATTTTAATGCGTTGAATAAATAATGTAGTTCATGGTAAGTCATCATCGTACCACAGATGCAGTCGATGTTTTCTGAGTCTATGCCAACTGCAACCATTAGGAATCGTAATGTTGATATCAATCAATGAATGAAATGTGCAGTCATCGTTTACAGATGAAATTCAGCATGAAATGTTTCCCCGTGAACATGCTGACATTATCGTGGCGACAATTTATCGAGTCCTCGGCGGACACCCGTTAACGACCCCCCCTCCCCCAGCGTTTATGGTTTCATGTAAAACAGTTTATCCTGCATCCCCCGAAAGATACCTTTCCATTTCGTTTTTTGGGGGGGCCTTCACATTTTTTCCTCCCTCACTTGACATTCAGCGTCAGTACAAGAAACCCTCCCCTCCACAATGCCATCAGTTTGAAACTAATATGGAGGCCCAGTAAGGTTGCCATGGTAACCATTAGGCTGTCATGGCAACACGGTGTAGCTTGCTAGTGTACGGAGTAGAGAGAGAGAGAGAGAGAGAAGCGACAGGAAAGTCCTCCATTAGTATGCTGGCTGTTATTATCGGGATAGATTTTCCTAAATCTCGTTTGACTCTGAGAGCCGGACGGTGAGCGGGGTGGTTTAGACGGACGGGGGGGGGGGGGGGGGGGGGGGGGGGGGGCTTTGTGCGATGGCGTGAATAGACTACTGAATTTTCATATCAGCTGACATTTAAAAAAACGTTTTGGTGATAGTGGGGGGACCGGGGACGAGCGAGGGTACACGAGGTCAGCTTTGGAGTTTTCTTGGAAGGCTGGGGGGATTGAATAATGGCCGAGAAGACACCTGCAGGTTTGTTCATGAGGAGGTTTGTGTGATTACGAACACAGACACCTCCAGCGACGTCTAATTCTGCCCGTCCTGACTTTTGACCTTTTCTTACAGGATCAGGAATTACTCAGGTTCAAATGAAAATGATCTGCTTTGAATCTGTACACAGTGAGTCTGAACTGACTGCCATGGGGAGGGGGGGGGTCCTGAGCCTTCAGAAGGGATACATTGTACCTATCATTGTCTATAAAAACCCATGTAAAAAGACTGTGACCTTTACAATCAGGGCCCAATTTCATGGAACTGCTTTTAAAAAGCAGAAAATATTGCTTAACAATTACCTGCTAAGCAGAAATGAGCAGGATACCAGTCACACATTGTACATGTGATATGGTCGTTTGGCTGGTAACCTTTTTCTGGTAAGCATAATTTTGTTGTGCTAAGCTACTTTTTGTGCTTAACCAGCTCTATGAAATTGGGCCCTGATGTGATATTCATTGGGTACAAAAAGGTCTGAAAATAGGATCCAAATTTACGGAGCTATGTTTCAATAATGACAGTCAACTTTGTGGTAACCCCTAGAGTTCGGAACCAATATCCACATTACCAGAGAAGTAGACCAAAGAGTAGGATATCTGAAGAAAATAACAGCAATTGTTTTCACCAAGTGAAAAATAACATCTGAATTCAGATAAAAGTCTGAAATTTCCCATCCCTGGCGTAATCCATTGTGTTGGACATTTAAAGGAAGATAAATCTGGAGGAACCACATATATATGATGTCTATAAATACAAAACGTGATTGTATCAAGGTTGGGCTAATAAGCCATTTGCGTGTTAGATTTGAATATTGTCTGGTGCAATGACGTACTTGATCACAAGTTACCACTTAAGTTTGAATTCCTCAGACTGTCGAGACAGTGGCTACGTCACATGATTCGGGGCAAGCTTTTGCGTAGTTACGTAAGAGACGGCGAACACCCAAACACAGTTCTGAATGAATGTGTATGGCACAATGGTACCAGGGTTTGCTCATCTGGAGGTTGCTAAACAAAAGCTTGCCACGAACCATTCAACGTAGCAACTGTCTCTACAGTCTGATGAATTCAAATGTAAGCAGTAACTTGTGACTAAGCAAGTCATTGTGCCAGACTTTATTCAAATCTAACTTGCAAATGGCTTATTAGGCAGGCTTTCTTTGGACTCATGCTGTATTTGAGTTAAGAACAACGGCTAGCCTTGAATTTAAAGCAAACTGAGACGGGAGTAGTCCGCAGTTAGTTCTTGGTGAGGTGTGCCCTTCAACATGATTTCGCTTGGCAAACTAATATTTGCATATCACGTAGATCGATCAATTCTCAAATTCCAATTTTTAATTTCTTGATTGCTCAAGAAAGGTTAAAAAAAAGCACAACGTCTCATTTAAAAACGGTTATAATCATCACTTTAAATGTTTGTATTTCCTATTCGTGGCAATTCCACACCAATGTTGGCCCTAAAAAGGCCTGGCTGCCACTGAGACAAAAGGGTGTGTTGTCTCAAGTAAAGGGGCCACACTGGCCAAAATTTATAATAGCAAAATAAACTGCAGTGAGATTGTTTAGTTGATAACCAAAACATCATGGCGGAATCAAAGGTGGTTATCATTAGTTAACTCATCAACTTGACAGCCAAACGCCTTTGAAACTTATAAACTGATTAAAAGCAGATATTTCAAATATCTTGGTATCATTAGTAAGTCACATTGCCAGCGCTTCATTTGTCAATCAGCATTAGCTTGCCCTTGGGGAGTCCTCCCTCAACTCAAGTAAATTTCCTAAAGGGGGAGCATAATCAAACTACCCACACACTTCTGGACCATTTGATCATTTATCTGACATGTAGCTACTCTGTACTTTGTTATAATCTGCCTGTCAAGGCCAAGTAAAGAAGAATTGTAATAACAATAAAACTAGAACTACAGTGTATAAGGACAAAAAAGGTATATTCTTTATCACTGATGCAATTCATCAGTCACATGTACAATGTTTGTCTTGATAAAGGAAAGAAAATGGCCCTCTTAAAAACCCTCCTTCTCTTGGTAACATTTCCAATTACCATTGAACTACACAGGTTGTGTATGGTAGCACAACTGCGAACAGAGCTAACTATGTAAATTTACATGTGCACTCACCACATGATATCATATTGCAGGCTGGCATAGTTTAGTTGGAAGATATAGTAGAATGGTACAGACTCACTAATATACAGTAGGAGGGGTTGACTGGAGTACTGTTGTGTAGATCGCATTCACCAAATAATATCAGGTTGGCACAGTTTATCAATCACTCAAAACCACATCGGAAACTTACCTTTAAGTCCCGATGCACTACACTGTTTCTATGACAATGGTCCACACTTTCTAAGATCTGTTGTATGCAATGGCTGGCATCTGCTTCGCTGTAGTACTCTCTAGCAACTATGTCCTCAAACAGTTCACCACCAGTAACTCTGTGAAACAAGACGCGAAAAAGGGAATATGAACCAGAACAAGACCATTCTGTATTAGATCAATCTATCGGCTGTGCCAGAGTTTAAAGGAACATTACAGAATTGGTAATTGTAAAATATACTTTTGATCACAGATTTACATAAAACTTACACGGTCTAATGAGGATGATAGTAGAAAACATCCCTGAAATATTTCTGTCTGAAATGCCATATTTGATGAGAAATGAATAAACTAATTTTCCGATTGGAGTTTATCGCTCAGTGAGCGTTTTATTCATTTGTTGAATCTATATGATTTCATGCAAAGTGTAATCGGTTTTTCACTATTTTCTGTGACCCAGATGGCCGATTGATCTCAAACTTCTACAGGTTTGTGTATATGTATATGGTGGATTTCATAAAGTGCTTACACTGCCAGCAACTGTTTTGTTAGCAAAAACCAATTCTGTAATGTTCCTTTAATATATTCAGCCAAACAATACAGCTAATTTGTATGGCAAGCCTAGGGTGATTTCACAAAACTCTTCCTAACTTAGGACTAGTCTAGGCAATGCTAAGAGATAAGACTAGTCCTTAGTTAGGACCAGTACTTAGGACTAGTCTATCTCTTAGCATTGCCTAGGACTAGTCCTAAGTTAGGAAGAGTTTTGTGAAATCGACCCCTGGAATTTCATCTCAGAGAGAGGGCAAGGCCCTTTTTCATTTGCAGAGGGCACTTCCACTGGAAAATCTTAAAAGTCTATGGGCTATGCCTATAGACCTTTATCGTGGTGCGGCCATCTTGTTTTCTCCCATTCAAATCAATGTAACCAAACCGAGGCTGGAAGGAGAATCAGTCTGGTTCCTTTTTGTACATTGAATGTTGATTGCTTGTATTGGATATTAGGAACATGACCAAGACGGTGGCAGCATGATAAAGGTCCATTAATCTTAACATCATCAGTTGATAACAATGGGGGACTTTCGGGAAGCTGGGTGGCAGCTGACTAGTTTTCTCGCTGTTTAGAAGTATGTAAACAATAGAAAAATGACCCGGTGCGTCAGCAGCCACCTGGTACCCCGACATCTCCCATTCAAGGAAATCAAATTCATAATGATACTTACAAGTCAAATACTAGGTAATGAAAACTTTCTTCGGGAATGCTGTCGTGCAGACGAACTGAAAATGAACAAGAGGAAACATGCGATCAGATCCGACAAATCATTTGAAAAACGTTACAGATGCCCCTCTCCAGCAAGCTCAGACAGAGCCACACAGGCCTAGCAGCAAGAGACAGGGCTCAGAGGTGTTAGTGGAAGGCACTAACCATCCTGCGCCTTGATTTCACAAAGAGCTGCGACTGATTTTTATCTGCCGATCACTCTTAATTGCTGAGCAAAGTGTGATGTCAAAACAGAAATCACTATGGTAATACCATACTGACAACTCATCCAAGATGAAACTTAGTGCTTCAAGGAAGGGCAATAAAACTGGGTCCTTCTTGATTCAGAGAATCACGCCTCCCTTCCTCTGAGTAGTGTTACGGCGTTATGGTTTAATATAATCCATGTATCACACAAAAATCTACCTGGAGGTTAGGACACGGGAAGGGATTTATAAAGCCCCCCCCCCCCCTCCCGCTCCCCTTCCTTGCCAGCAACAGCACCACTTCAGGAGAGTTTGGAGTCGGAGGAAACACCCTTACAAATTACAGGCCTGCTTGGCTCTAAACACCACCTCCTCCTCATGACTAAGGCTCATTTGATGAAAAAAGAAAAACGATGATGGAACCATTCCTCCTTGTTCTCCTCAGGAATCAGGTCACAATGAAAAGAGAGAGAGAAAGAGAGGCCTAGCTAGATTATAACACGACCATTTCACTGATCAATCAACTCCCACTTACCTCTAATTGCTTCTAATTATTTCAAATTGCTCTTTGATTAAATGGAAAGGTAAACATCAGTTTTCGGAGCAGATCGTGGGAAAGAAACGTGGGAAACCAGAGTAGATGAGCTACCCTTTTCCTTTTGATGAACGAGAATTATTTCATTTTAGAAAGTGACAGGGAAACACCATAGATTGTTTACATATAAAACAAAAAAGCTGATGGCAAAAATGTTTTTTCATAATTTGACGGAATGTTAGAGCATGAAACATCTCAAGATCGTTTTACTTCTTTAAGATGGCAGAGCTCGATGACGTCAATGCATTAGCTCCATATGCTCTTGCTTGAAGTGACTGCTTTTGTTGATGACGAGAGTGTACTAGTCAAAAATGGCGAGATTAAAAATATTTACAAAAAAAACACTTCTTATTTTTTTGCACTGGTTTCCAAGGTGCTATGAGGTGATTTAGTTACCTTCACAAACTACCAGGCAAGTCAGAAAGAATGGTTCTGAATGTTTAATGTCGAAGAGTTTGCACTAAATCAGAGAGCTTTTGGTGAAAAAGGTCGACGTAATCTATATATACATGCTTGTAGTAGATCCTCATCATGAAAAGTAATATAATGGGGCAGTACGAGCTTGTATCTAAAAATAAAATGTGCTAATTCAGAGGAGATTTAGTTACCTTCACAAACTACCAGGCAAGTCAGAAAGAATGGTTCTGAATGTTTAATGTCGAAGAGTTTGCACTAAATCAGAGAGCTTTTGGTGAAAAAGGTCGACGTAATCTATATATACATGCTTGTAGTAGATCCTCATCATGAAAAGTAATATAATGGGGCAGTACGAGCTTGTATCTAAAAATAAAATGTGCTAATTCAGAGGAGAACAGGTACTCGGGCTTTTCAACCCAATAAAAAGCAGGATAGCAGTTTTTTCCTTCATGTTTTTGGTAAGCAAAGAAGTGCGTCTAAATTTTCCGAGAGTCACGTGATCATTTACAATAGAGCAGAAGAACACTCCATAGTAACACATTACACCCCGATAAGATCAGGTATTACTTGTATTACAAATATGATTTTCTGAATGTGTTAAAATTTGCTTTTTGACGATAACAAATTTCTCTGTATCAAGTCACAAAAATTGTATGCAGAAGTCCATATTTCTGAGATGCGAGGTCAACATTTGTGAAGTAACGCCTGTGAATGAAATGCAAAACTCACATCATGTGCGCATCAAATTTTGCCGACAGAAGCACCCTTATCTGCGAGACAGTGTGCTTACAAAAAACCACAGATATCAGTCGATGGAGTCTTGAAGTTCACACTTCATGTAATCCATGCTTATTTTATGATAGGACAATATTCAAGGTCGGAGAAACACTACGTTGACACTCGCTTGTAAAGCTGCATTGACCGGGGATCCGCTAGAACACAATGGGGGTGAGGGCTTTATATCGCATCATGGATGTATTGGTAGTATGTAGGCTTTCATTGAATCCCACACTCACCTCTTATAGTGTGATAGCAGCTAATAAAACAAGGTCCGTTTCCATCGCTACATAGCAAAGGAGACATAGCAAAGGAGACGTCTGTTGGTGGGAGGTGTTGAATGTTGTGATACCTGTTCAGTACATGCTAAAAGCATTCTACCTTTTTGGATAACCACTTCCACTTGAAGAAACCTTTGTTTTAGGATATTTAAAAAAAAGTGTTCTACATTCCCTTGGAAGGATTTAGGCAAACAGGGTGACCAATTTTACTGTAAGGAGGAGAAAAAGCCATCAAAATTGCTAGCTTATAAAAATAGAGAGATCCCAACATCGGAAACATGGATGCCCAAAGCAAACCCTGTAAATTCCGTTTTAAGTGATATTTCTTTTGTTCTCTGCTCTCGGTGAAATGCTTCTATTCTCAGTTAAAATTCTTTTGTTTTAAGTGAAACTATTCTGTTCCGAGTGATTGTTTCTGTTCTACATAAAATTATTCCATTCTGAGTGAAATTAATCCATTCTGAGTGAAACTCTTTGTTCTGAAATTCTTCTATTCTAAGTGAAACTCTAATGTTCTAAGTGAAATTCTTGTGTTCTAAGTGAAATTCACTGTTCTACATGTAAGTGAAATTCTTGTGTTCTAAGTGAAATTCATTGTTCTACATGTAAGTGAAATTCTTGTGTTCTAAGTGAAATTCACTGTTCTACATGTAAGTGAAATTCTTATGTTCTAAGTGAAATTCACTGTTCTACATGTAAGTGAAATTCTTATGTTCTAAGTGAAATTCACTGTTCTACATGTAAGTGAAATTCTTATGTTCTAAGTAAAATTCACTGTTCTACATGTAGTGAAATTCACAGTTCTAAGTGAAATTCTTCTATTAGAAGTGAAATTCCTCCGTTCCAAGTAAAATGCTTTTTGTTTCAGGTAACATTCTTCTGTTCAACGTAAAATCGTTCCGTTCCAAAGTGAAAGTTTTCTGTTTGCATTTTTGTGCGAGTTCTGTCGAGTGCACACAGATCCAACAGTTCAACGGAGGTTGACTTTTTGGACATCAGACTTTCTGCGTACACATCAATTAAAGTTTTGTCGATCGTTTAAATCAGCCATTAGATGATTCAACATCCATTACGTAGTCATCAATCATTGTTCTTTGACCCCTGACAACTTGGCCTATAAGTAAAACAAATTAAACTAGACCATCTCTTTCTAAGCTCTAGGAAAATCTTGTAGACTTCCTATTTCATGTTTTGGGGGGTTATTTCTTGGTACTTTTGGGATAGATGAAGTGATGCTGCTGTCCGTTTTTGTACTTTTCTTCAATTATCGTTTATTCAGTTGTTCGAGTGAGCCGCTCTATGATGACAATCGTTCATGTGACAATATTTCGGGTGACATGCAAAGAGTGTCGATCCCTTTAACGAATCGGCACACGCATCACGACACGAAACAAAAATAATCTACAAACCAAAGGCATCGATGTACCACCCTGCTCCTCTGCATCGTACATTAATCATCCGCCTTATAATGAATTCATGTCTTGATAAGATTACAAGCTCCTTACACATGCACCCTATCCTCTTAAGAAATGCACCAGACCATTTTTTGTCAATGTAATAACTGAGTCTTCAAATCAAAACAACACAAGCCTTCCCCTAACCCCCCCCCCCTTGCCAAAGTGCAACCCCCCCGAGAAAACCAGCGGCCTGTGAATTAAAAGATGACTCTTTCTGCAGTATTTAATAAGACGCTATCCAATTTCTGAAAACACTTCCTAGGAGCTTGTTAAGGATGACCCCCAGGAAGGCTTTACTCGGGGACTGAGATGCCCTGAATAAGGAACTCATCTCCCTATTGAGGGAGTGCCTATCATAGTGTCTGTAAGGAACATATTAATGCATCATTTTTTGAATCTGGGGAATTATTTGCGTATAAAAAAAAGAGACGACCGAACAGTTAAACATGTCCATTTTGTCCGTCCAATTTTCACACACACAACATAGATATTAATAAGCTACGTGCAATGAGAACATTAATCAAACACTGACGTTTCGTGCTTCAAATTTCAACCATATGCTATGATATGTGTCAAGCAATAACAAAAAGCAAACACCATGTGCTGTGTGCCCGGTAACTTTGACATTTGTGGGCACACTGAAGCAGCGGACCAAGGTGGATCTCAGAACGGGAAACGGAACATGTATGTGTCACGGTGCTTTTGCGAGAGACAAGTAGTCAAATTGGAGCTGAATCAAGCAGGGTTTAAGGTGTGAAGAGGATTCCCGCTCGTTGGATTGGTATGTGTCTGAGATAGCTGTCAAATTGACATGCAGTCCTTTGTGTGCGGCGGTTAATTTATCTTCTATTGAAGTTCCCGTCTACGGAAAGGGAAACAGACTTTTATCATGGTGCCTTTTTGTTTTTCCTACTCAAACAAATATATTTCAGTCTGGCACCTTTTCAGTAGAATGAGAATCAGTATTCAGTAATGTTATAATTCACTCGGGGAGCAAGACTAAATATGGCTGCAGCATGATCATGCTCTGTAGTACATTTGCGTGACCACATGTCTGGTACCTTGACTTGATCGGTCTCAAACAGAGCTCAATTTTGAATCCCTAGACCACAGACGGTGTCTCATCAAGGGCCGTGTCTGAAATTGATGAATGCGGCTGTTGCTAAGGCTGTTGCTAAGGACATCCGATGCTTTAAACGCATGGTGATCAAGCCTCAGCCTAAGCCGATAATTCTGAAACAGCCTTTAATATTCACAGTGAGACGATGAATTACTGACTCAGTACTATCAAAGCCAAAGCTGTCAAGTCAAATGCCTCGGTAAGGAGCAGGCGATCATTTGCAGAGATGATTACTTATGCAATACCGGTGTCACGGGGATTTTGTCCCCCGGTGAGTGTGTGTACCCCATATGGTAAATTAACATGGGCTGAAGGAAGTTGATTCAAAGGAGGTGCTATCAAACAAAATTACTACGACGACGTACGGGGTGGGGGAACCACACAGAATTTCCTGCCGCACCCACATGGGTCAAAACTATGCATTTAATACATCAAATTATTCATGTTTCAAACGAAAGAGTAAAATAGTTCCCATCCCGCTAAAAAACACACCATACAACCAACCTGATGACTGTGACATGTGAAACTTTCATCAAAGTCGCTGGTCACGTTTTAAAGAGTAAAAACAATGAAATATAATTATTTTTTTTTGTCCGGAATTTTGTGCACATTTATAATATACATGTGTATACTCTAAATGGTGATCTGGAGGTTCTCCAAAATGCTATTAACCAGACTTTGACAACATTTCAGATGGACATATATCTCTGAAGGATTTTGGCCACGGTAGGAAATTCGTAATCAGTGAGCTTCCAGAACTAAACTTATCATTTTATTAATTTGTTTTCTAATAATTTAGGAGAAGCCTACATGTACATGATAACACCAACTGTTTGGAAGATCACAGCCTACTCAATACAGTATATACCTCAACAGCTATCCCAAGCAATGAGCAAAATATCAAAACTGAAATTTGTAATTTTGTCGAACAGTGGGATACGCATATCACCTTCCCAGCTGGAGATCCACAATAAAGACCGGATCTCCCCCAGCTGTATCGCCACTGCCGCATGACGACCCCCTATCACTCATCAGTTGTTTCAACAACTCGGCCAAAAAAAATAAAATAAAAAATCATTTGCATAATGTCTATTTACCAATCAATATTAATTATGCTCGGTTAAATATTTCAAATGTTTGTGAGGCGGCGTGACTTCTGTGTAATGCTTCCCCGAGTGGAGCTCCGAGAAAGATACGTTATAAATAAATAAAAGAAATACTCCACTTGGTATTGATTCGAACAAAGAGGGCAAAATTTTTGCTAAATGGCAGCGGGTAGTATTGATCCCGGGGGGGGGGGGGGGGGGGGCACTGTGATAGCATGTGGAGAGAATTGAACATCTGTCCGTGATCACTGCCGTACATGTGTGTACACGCCGAAGACATGTATGCCCTCCTTCAAGAAGGTACATGAGCTGCATACTGTGGACGTGTTCACATCTTAAGTCTATTTACTCATCACTTATTCCTCAGAATGTAAGTGGCCCCCGATCTTTGCCGACGACCAGCTGAACATTTTTGAAATCACAACGGGCGGATGGTGCTTTTTTTTTCTTCTCGTTTGGCTGATTTTAGTTGATTTTTTATTTTATTTTTTTAAGGACTGGTAGCTATTGGAGGCGGGGGGGGGGGGGTGGTATTTTGGTTTCAGTCTGAAATCTCACTGATTGTCAAGTTCATACCACAGTGAATGATTTCCCTCGTATCGACCATGTGACCTGTGATGTCGCATGTTTACAAACGAGCCACGGAGCGTACTGGACTTCCTGCAGGCGAGATTTGTACACAGCTCAACGGAAGAACGCAACAAATCATACATTTCATGTAGATTGCACCGTCTGATTTTTCATAAACTTGTCATATGACGGGAAGGAGACACATCTGTAAACTGGTTCAGCTGTCATTTTTCATATCTCTTGAATTAATGTGGAAAACATGACAATAAATTAAGGTTGCTATTATGCAATCTCTTCAAATTGGAGTTAAGATCCGAAATGCAGAACACATACGGTGCGCCATATGGTTGTGTACAAAAAGTGTCTGACTTTACAGATCACACTGAGGAAAGAAAAGCAAAGACATTAATTGGCCGGTCTCAATGATTTTTGGATTATATTATTTTTCTGTTATCAATATCTTCAAGGCGATAAAAGGGTTTGTAAAAAATGGGCCTTTGAACGAAAGCTTTCTGTTGTGTAAGAATGTGTGCTTCACGCTCGAGTGGTCAAACAATGCGGTCACCAGCGATTGTTTATGTCCAAACAATTCGGTAACGAAAGGGTTTTGAACCCCCCAAAATATCATCACATCCATTAAAGACGTGACACCTCCAAACGAAATTTGCAAATTCAGTCTCGGCTGACCCACTTCCTTGTCTGGTGAAACTCCCGGGCGCAAAGCACCCTGCATCACTCCTTTGACTAACCACTGTCACTGGCTAGGCTGTATGCACAGTGTATGCGCAAACAAAGTATTAAGCACACACTTCAAAGTGCTCACATAATCGTCACTTACCGTCCAAGTGCCTCGGCGACTTCCAAGACGAGGAGGGTTTTGCCCAGTGCAGTTCGACAATTCTACAAACATGTCCTTACATATTTTGAACCACCCCGAACATGGTCAGACCGTTAAGCTTCCTGTGGTTGACAGTCTGCTGCGGGTGTTTTAATTTTAAAATTTAAATCACTACAAGGTCCGCTTTGAGCTTGTTGCCCTTTGCTCTGAAACGTGCGGCCTAATATCAGAAAATAAAGTGGGTGTTTTCTATAAAATTTTTAATATTTTATCGGACTCTTTTTTTTTTTTTTAGTTCTCTGATTTTAAAGAGACTGACTGTCTGCGCCTTTTCTAAGGCTGTTAAGAAAAAAAAAATGTTGCCGAATGATTTGATTTGTCATCTGAAAATGAAGTGCGGAACAAGTCAAAAATGAATACTTGACATTCTGGTGGGAAACATGATTCAGCTGAGCCAGAATCATCTGTGCTTGGCGGATTTTAAAGTCTACAAGCAGTTTTATAAATTAGGGACAGGGGCAAATCATAGAGCTGGCTAGCATGAGAATATGCTTAGTGCATTGATACACGTTTGCAAAACAGTGCAGGGTACCGGTTTAATTACACTATTTCAGGGTGAAATTTTAGTGACTGGCCAGCAGGACCTGCTAGCTTGTCATTTCACCAGTCTGTCAGCTTCTTCACCGGTCTATACTTTACATTAAAAAGGGATGCTCTCCAACACAGAACTAACCAGCCGGACCACTTAGAGTAAAGTTTGACTGGTCCTCGGGTGTTTTAACTGGCATCCGGCCACAGACAACTGTTAAGGGAGAACGCTGCTATTTGTAAATGCAAACTGTTTATAACTGGTTCCCAGCCGATTTTCGCTAAGCAGTAATTCCTTCTCAGCAGCTTTTTTTTAAAACTGGGGTCAGTACAATACACAATGTATGCTTACCTATATTTGGATGTTTCAGTTTGCGACATATCCGAGCCTCTCTCTCTAATTTCTGCAAATCTGCAAAGGTGGGGGAAAAAAAATGATAGAACAGACACTTGTCAATAAATAGAGTGACAACAAGAATTCTGCATACTTGATTGGGCTTCTTGATCTCCCCTCTTGACCAAACAACAGGATTACCTTCATTTGTAAAAGGTAAAAATCAATGAACACAAACTGCCTTCCAAAAGGTGAAAGGAAGTTTAATCAAAAAACAATTATCGCAAATGTTACAATTCCGGAAAAAATTCTGCCAATAACTCAAACTCGACACCCGCCCAGCTTTTCATTTCGTAAGACTGTTTCATCTTCCCCATGGTCTCATCATCAAGAACAATAGACCAAATCCATTAAGCTCCGCCCCTTAATGCATGCACCAATCAGAACGCGCGCCCAAAACTCGGACAAAAGGCAGGCACATTCTAACCATTTAGACTGCTGCGTGTCTTGAGTGTGCGGTGCAGAGCAAGTCGCATGCGTCGCAAATTACCTCCCACCAATATAGGCGCCGATGATAGACAGTCGCCATGGTTGGGTGGGGCTCACTTAGAGTCTACAGACACTCTGTACACCCTACTGCAGGGTCTGGACATGCTGCTGCCCAGTGATGTACTGCTGTCCAGTGAACCTTCCAACCCTTGAGCCATTACCCATCTCCCCCCCCCCCAGGGATAACTCACTGCATAGAGCGATCCTTTTTAATAGCTCGACGCTCAAAGGGACAGGGCAGCACTCTTGTCTCTCAACGACATACTGCAAAGGCATATAAAAACAAACGTCGCCCACTACATGTACATAGTTTTTCGCCGGCTGAGTGTTCCAGTGCTTTGTGTGAAGTAGAGAACTCTCGGAATGTTGTAGGATTTGAACTGACAGCGGCTGCCGGCAGTGGAACAGCCTGGATTTTAAGCTTTTAAACCAACCAAATCCTTTATTATAAACCACCACAGCTGTCAAGAAAACACAGGTTTCCTGTGTTACTCACGTTACATGTGACTGATCGTCGTGACTTGAGATGTTGAAATAAGTTACTGATGAGAATAAATTTCAGAGTGATCAGTCCAAGATCTATTTTAAGGATTTTTTCTAATACTCATGGTTAATGTATTGTATGCGACTTAATAGGGCGGTCGTAGTTTCATTCGTCTCCAAATGCATCTAATCTCCTTTCATGATTGCTAGTCCATCCATCCAGCCAATGAACTACGCGGCTCTTCTCCAACAAACCTACACGTACGGACAATTAATTTTTAGATGCGAAGCAATATCAAATACACAGTCACTCTTTAGCTATGCCCAAACCAATTAGTTTGGCAAATCAATTTATTTGACAGTTAATTACCGCGACCCGAGAAATATCAAAATAACAATTAAAAATTCATGACATGACGGGAAGTGAATAATGCATTCCGTGTTACTGGAAGACGATTATTCACGTTGTAGAAATAACATGAATCCAATTAACAAAGCAATCGCCCTCATAAGGAATAACATGTTAAGTACAGTATAGGATTAAAAAATGTATATTGATTGGTTTCAAACTGAAGGGCTGTCCGACATTGAAGTTCATATCATTACCAGTCCTCCAGAGAAATGTTTCCATGTATAATAAACATGAATATGTAACGTCAAAGAGGAGAGAACAGCATTTGAAGATTGCCACAATTGAAAGAAAGACCATTATGAACGTCCACAAAACCCTTGCCGAAAAAAAAACATAAGCACTTAAATAAGTAATTCCACTTTATCTAATTCTACTTTTCAATTTCTCAGCCTCTGCTCTTGGGTTTCTAATGCTGCCGTTGCGCTAGCTGCCAGTATGGAGAGTCCTTCCTTTTGTCCATTTCTTGTTATCGGTTTGCCTCCTCCCCTCTCTCTCTTTCCCCTTCCCCCTTCCCCCAAAGCCCATCCCCTCCCCCTAAACTGCGGTAGGATGGCTCTGTAGGAGTGCTGGTCACCTGTCCCGTCTTGCCGCTCACTAGCGATTTGTTGTAACTTATTTATATTGCTTTTCTCTCTCCACTCTCTCTATTCATGTTTTTCCACTTGACTGCTTTTGTCCCCCTTGTATGCATGTATGTGTGTTGTCTTGTCATTTAGCCTTCGAGAAAGACTCTGCTAGGGTCGAAACGTCAGGCCACTAACTAATCTTTTGCATTTATACTACAGGTCCTTTTGGTTGGTAAGCAGTTTGCAACAGCTAATTCTAATTTCTTATTTATATTTTCATTAAAAAATTACGACAAATCCTTATTAGTGAGTGGCAAGATAAAAGAAACAAGGGAAAACAAATATATGTTGTGTTCACTCGAACATAAACACCAAATTTTTCATTTGGATGTTGTGTATATTGAACACTTCAAGATGGAGAAGAACTTCATCCCCCAACTAGTGATGTAGTAGTCTCCCTTTAAAGCTACCCCCCTGGATGATCACCCTTTCCTTGATGAAAGGGTGAAGAAATCCATTTGTCCGCTGCCAAGCACCCTGTTTACTCCTACCCTGTAAAGTCGCATGAAGAAAGAAGAAAACGAAGAAGAAGAAGAAGAAGAAAAAAACCTATAATGCAAAAAAAAATATGAAACAGGGAGAAAAAAAGAAGAAGCGGGTGAGGAGAATGAGGCAAAAAGATTGCGAAGGAAATGAAAACTGACACCTTGCCTTTGTGGTCTATCCCCTATGGTAACGTGTATAAATATACGCTGCTATGATCTAGATACTCGGCATGGGGGAGCAGGTTTCTGAGGAAGTTGCCGAGTATGACGTCATTATTTTGAAGCAGCAGCAGCATCTAAAAACATCATGGACCCGTCCTTTGAGCAAATTGAATGGGTGTATTTTAAGGTGTAACCCTCCCACTGTCTGACCAGTCAATATCATCTAACTGTGATTTTCAAATAATAGATGCACCATGCCAGCCTGTAATAGGATGCATACATCATTTCGGTGAATGCCTCGAGGCAGTTCACAGTCAACCCTCCTACTGTCTGACCATTCAATATCATTATCAGTGGTTTTGATTTAAATAGATAAACTATGCAAAGCCTGCAATATTATATGTGGTGAATGCATCCACACAATTTACAGTCAACCCTCCTACTGTCTGACCATTCAATATCATCCACTGTGATTTTGAATGAGCAGATAAATTATGCCAGACTGTACTAAGTTATCAAACGGTGAATGCATACACAGTTACACAGTATTCTGTGCACAGCTATGCCACCATACACAACCCTTCCAGTCAAATGGTTTCAAATGGTTGGTTCTCGATGGAGAATTTGACAAACCTATCACAGAGAGATAAGTAGATACATTCTAATCACCTATAGTTTCAGCATATTTGGGTTTTTTTATGGCTAAATTCATTCCAATCCTCTAGTTTTGAAGACATACAAGAACGTAAAAAAATACTTCATCCCGACCGATGTCATGAGTTTTCTTTTCCTCTCTGGTCTCTGCCTCTTTCTCTAGCTAGCTACTATATTGGTCAAGTTCCCTATGTGCTAAAGGCAGTTACATGTACATACCCATATAATGAACAAGGGACCTTCCAGCTTCTGTTGGGATATTGATTCGGATCAATTTCCAGGTCAGCCTGTCCATTTTTCCCAGGTCAGCCTGTCCAGGAATTAAGGTCACTAATAACGTACTTTTGACTCAGAATCTCGGCCATGTTAACCTGCAAAATGATTCCAGCTGACCCAGAAAAGGGTGTCGCCCCACACAGAGACCTTGCTCCGGGTCAATTTTGAATGATCAAGTACTTTATCTGATCCAGGACCCTTTACAGTCCAGGAACAAGGTCGAGTTTTAGTTTAGGCGCTAAGCGAACTGTAAAATATATGTATGTCACTTGATAATTATGATTTTAAAAAACAGTTATTTAAAAACTTTGCTTGAATGAATTTATGCATACATTACCATTTGTTAATTGGTTTGTTCTATTTACTTATTCGTCCATTTATTCCCATTATTTATTCATTTTATGTTTCAGTTACTTATTCATCATTCTCACCCAGGATATCCTTCTCATTTATGCCCGCTAAATATTACATGCTTCCCAATTATGCATCTGAGCTGACTGCATCGTAAATTTGTAAAAAAAAAACTCGCCGCCCTGTGACACCTTCCATCTTATAACACCTGCTGGAAAGAACAATATCTCCTGATTTGATAATGACAGGTTTCTCATGGCCAGCGTTTACAATGGATAACTGTTACCTTGATTGGTTTCCCGCGCATAAATAGATTGTGTAATCCTTTACATGGTATAACTCAGGCAATATCAGTTGTACCTGCCAGTGTCAACAGTAATGAAATCATGTGCCGTCATATTCTAGTGCATTGTCTCTAATGGAAGAATAGAAGAGGATGTACGTGTAGCCAAGGTTGGACGTCCCCTCGTTGTTTCAGTTCTGTTTTATGCAACGGAGGAGTCCAACCTGGCAGTGGCGTAAACCAGCCATTTTCATTTTGGGGTGGGGCTGGGGGGAGGAAGTGAAGGAGAAGAACAGACATAATTTGGTGGGGGGGGGGTATTTTATGTATTGAGTCATTCACTTTTGCATTTTCAATCTCATTTTGGGGGACGGGCATGAGGGGGTAAGAGGGGAGGCAGAGAGGAGGCAAGGGTTCTAAATGTGGAGGGAAGGGCAAATTTTACAGTAGCATACAATTTTCTGAGCACAAAAGAGCTTCGCTTCAAACCCCAATTGCAAACAGTTTGAATCGGGCTAACTGGCAAGTTTACGTACATACAGTTGTCAAGCATAATGTGGTCACTGGATCTTTAGGTTTACTATTAAAATGAGGACTTCATCTTTCTTATCGTTTGAGCTTTGGGAAAAAAAAAATTCACCTGCGTTTCTCTGCAAGGAAAATTCTGCAGAAAAACCTGCCTCCTCACTGCATAAGTCCTCCAGATTGTATGTGATCTCTGAGGCTGCCGATTGTGATGGCACCTAACCCCCCAGCGTCTCTCCCCTTTGCCATCACGTTTGTATTTGCCATCATGTTCAGTAATGGACAACGGCGGAGAGGTCTGCCGAGGCACTTGATGAGCAGACATTACTGGGTCTCTCTCCTCCCTTCTGGATGTTATTCATCAAGTCATATTCAGAAAGCTGGTGACTCATTCAGACAGGGCTAGAATTTGGGGGGAAACCCACAAGACCGCAGGGCTTGTAGCTAAAAATGATTTACTGGACCAGAATTTTGAGTACAAGACCAGAATTGAAGTGAGAAGAAAAAAGCCTAAACAGGTTAATATTTGAACTGTTTGAATTAGAAAAAAGCACTAAGAGAAGATTGATCTCTTTTGTATATTATGGGTATGTAGTCTTTGATAATCAACAGAATTGTATTTATCAGACTGAAAGTCAACATTTGAACACAAACACAAGACCGCCGGACTTGTCCGAACATGAGTTTACTGGCCCAATGCTAAAATCACTGGCCACGGGCCTGCGGTCCAGTGTCAAATTCGAGCCCTGATTCAGGGCTGGAAAACGGACGGACGGCAGGCCCAGAGTCCAAGTCATTTTACCGTTGGGCCAATAACCTCAAAAACCAAACGAGTCCAACGCCAACAGTCCAGTGGTTTTTTTATTTATTTATTTATTTTTAGTTGTGGGGGGGGGGCAGGTTGCAGCAAAAAAAGTATGTGCTTTTGTGAGTGATTCCAATCAAGTGTGGAAATCTGTCTCACACATGTAATCATCATTTAGAGTTGTCCAGGGAAGGATGCACGGCTTCCCCCACGCTATTTGCTGTTCCAACCTTCGCATCCCAGTGTGTCGGTTTTCACCAAACGAGAAACAGACCGACTTATCTAGTTACAGTTGAAAGGCACATTTTACATGCCGTTTACATAAAAGCACACAATGTACCGTACATATTACGTGATCGGGCATGTCCTCTGCAAATTTCGTTTTCCTCTAGTGTTGTCATTGTACCGTGGACACACTCTTTGAAAACGGGACTGCATATCCAATGAGATTATCCGTATGCTGCCACCATGTATGTCATGTTCCCTACATATAAATTGTGTACACTGGTGATGATAGCTCAAATGTACAATCCATAAAACAGAGACCCGACTATTTTTTCCTCCTAACCTCAGATTGGGGACAGTGCTTTACGAGGAAGAAAAAAACAAGGTGTCGATTTCAAAAATTGAAACCGTAGCCCTATTCAATAAATTCTAAATGTCAAAATACATGTACTACATGTATGTTCGAGTACACGTAACTAATTTATTAGTATTACTAATACAACATGCACAGTGTCTAGACCAAATCAGTTTGTGTCATTTGCATAATATGTCATGTACCTAGCCCTGATACTTCGCTGTTGTCCACGTACATGTACAGTGTATGTCTAATCATGTACATGTAGGTTTTTATTTCTGGTGATACAGACTCTACAAACTGACAAACCTAATTGTAAATTAGAATTATAGCATCTCCGAGGTTCCAGGTCTAGAATAAGGGGGAACCCCACGCCCAGAGGCTACTTTCGGGATGTTCACATTGGTCAAATCTCATCCTTGGGGAGAGAACAAGACATTTTTTTGTTTAAAAGAACACCTCCATGAGGAAAATGCAAAATTCTACTTGAGCAATTCAAGGGCACCGCGGGGCAATGACCAGGGGGGCGTGGGGGCAATTTCCTCCGTGTACCAGGTCAGCGTACCCAGATTTTACCACCATCACTGGGACGTATAACGCTTGCACACGCTTCACGCGCAGGTTTTATCCCTTGCGTTGCGTTGACGCTTTTGCTCACTTGCGCCACCATCATTGGCAGCAGATGCTTGTGAATGATGCGGGCAACCTCCATAAGGAAAACGCAAAAATTCTATTGAGCAATTCAAGGGCACCGCGGGGCAATGACCAGGGGGGCGTGGGGGCAATTTCCTCTGCGTACCAGGTCAGCGTACCCAGATTTTACTACCATCACTGGGACGTATAACGCTCGCACACGCTTCACGCGCAGGTTTACCCCGCGTTGCATTGACGCTTTTGTTTAATTGCGCCACCATCATTAGCAGAAGATGCTTGCGATGCGTAACAAAATTATATGCTGGGCACAATGTACGGCACATTGCCAAACCCAGCAGCGAGGGCACACGATTGTGCCTCAAATTCATCTGAAAGGGAAAGATTTGTAGGCTATGCATACATGTACACAACAACGCTTGTACTACAATCTGACGGTTGCTTGATCCACGTTATGTACATGAACAAGAACGATCCTTTTGATCGGGTTCCGATCAGCATGTCCCCATATGAAAAAAAAAAAAAAAAAAAAAAAAAAACCACACAGCCATCCGATCTGCTTAAATGAAATGAACGTTCATGTATTACGTGTCTTCATTTTGTTTGTCTCTATAGAAACCGGAGGTGAAGAGTCCACAACCCTCTTAAGGTTCCTACGCTGAATATGATGAGCTAGATTAAAGTAAATGTCAACCAGATATAAACGCCACAACACGCTGTCCGCGTTATGGTCATGAATATTCATGAGGGAATCAACATTAAAGGAAAAAGTACTTCTTAGTTGTCGTTTTTTTAACACTTTTGTTGGAAGAGGGAGTGAGCCTTGGACCCTTTAGTTTTTTTAATTACAAGATGACTTCACTGTACCGATGTGAAAAAACGTCATCAAATTAATTGGTAATGTTTCAGTGAAAACAATGAAAATATATTTATGCGTTTGTCAGGGATTGATTAGCATAATTATATTGATGTTAAATATTGATGTTCATTGATTGTAAGTGTAACAGTCGGGTCTTCAAATGTTATTTCCTTGACTTCATGGCAATTTTTCAGACAGACTGATTTCTCTGGAGGAATGGTACATGGACTTTACAATCAGAGAGCGTTCATACTGAAAAAGCATTTTTTAATTTTTGTTTACCAATCCTGTCATTTGCCATTATTAACCGTAGAGGGCCCAAGTCCTTCACCATCCTCATTGCCAAAGTGCAGGATTGAGAAGGATTTGGGCTTTTAGGGATCTGCAACACACGAGGATTTAGAAGGGTTTGGGCCACAATGAGTTTTTGTTAGGGTAGGACTTAGCAGGACCTGGTCTATCGGGCTGTTTTTACATAGGAGGATTTAGAAGGTTTTAGGTCTTATGCAGCTTAGCCAAAATAGGATTCTGAAGGTTTTGGGCTTTTAGTTGACTCTCTAACTTCTGTCTCAAAAGGATTTCGAAGGATTTGGGCTAATATGTATATTTACAATAAGGAGAAGGATATAGAAGGATTTGGGCACTTTAGGTTTTTGCACTTGGGGTCGAACGAATGACAGTTGAAGAAATTGAGAACAAAATTGTTCGTTCGTGCTGCAGTTTTAAAACAGATGTTTTACTCAGATGTGAAAATGCATACATGGTATGCAAAATGCGTACAGGTTGGCAGGTCTGCAATTCTTGCTATATTTTCTATTGCGTAAAACTTCAATTTTCAAATAGTGTAAAATGCAAGAAAATGAGAACAAAATCTGCAGAAGTGCAGGTTTACGTGTGATCTCTTCAAAGTAGAAGACGTCATCTTAGAGAGAAACGAGCCGCGAAGCAGAGTCTCAAGATTTCAAACAGCACACTGCAAATGTGAGGAGACACTAAGAACAAAGAGGAAAAACATCTTAGAAAAGAGCAAAAGTCGAGTTTCCACTTTCTTTCTGCTGAATGCCTCCTTCATAATATACTGTTTCAAATGTCAAAACTTATCTCATCTCTAGTTGTCTTTTTTCTTTTTCTTGGGGCTGGAAGAGGGAGACAAAGAAATCTGTCCCTTTTTATCAATTAGCCTGCACTGTGAATCCAGCACCGATAGTATCTAGACATTATAATGGTCTGTAGAGGAAAATATTGACAAGTTTGATAATCTAATTATATGGTTTTACATACATCTCAACTCTACTCCCAAACTGCGTATAAATAATGCATGGCGCACAACACTATATCCATCTGCTTCATATGCAATCTTTTGTCATGCAGAAAGACAACGAGACCTCACCATTGGCCGGCCGAGGGAAAGATCATAGGATTCGCAGACTTAAAGAGAGAACCCCTAAACGGAAATATGAATAATCTTAAAGGTATTCTCCAGGATTGGCGGAGCTGACAAAGTAGTCGCAGACAGCGTCCGTGTTTTGTGTCCGTGTTTTGTGTGATCACCCACATAGAAGATTATAACATGTAAAAATTTGGGCTTAATCCGTAATCTTTTGTTTTATTGCTTACAGTTACAGCCTTTTGTTGCTGTGAAAAAGCACTTTGTGTGCCTGGGAGAAAGGCGTAGAACCTTACGCCCTTAATTCTTCCGGGGCACGTGACGATGTTAACAACATCAAGAGATCAAAATCAGGGGGGAAAGAAAAAACCTTCCACTTTTCCTTTAATGTTTACTGTGAATTCAGAATAAGTCTCTTGGAGTCATATTCCAACATTGAATTTGCACACAGCGATCCCCAAGATCGAATACATGCATCTTAATTTGGACAAACCCGCATCGCCAACCCATTGTATGGAGATTCTCCTCTGACAAATGTAAAACTATTACAGCACCTTCCCCAGAAATGTTTATGTCTGGAGGTTTTGTTTTCATACGGATGTGGCATCCATTTCTTTCTTTGGGAGAGGGGGGGAGGGAAGGGGGGGGAAGGGGGGGGAAGGGGAGGGGAAGGGGGAAGGGGAAGGGGGAAGGGGAAGGGGGAAGGAAGGGGGAAGGGGGGAAGGGGGAGAGGAGGGGAAGAAGGGGAAGGGGGAAGGGGAAGGGGGGAAGGGGGGAAGGGGGAAGGAAACAAAAAACTTGACAGACATTGTACAGCTGTAGGCCCTATTCTTTTTTCATGTAGAGCGGCAACACGATTCCAGAGGTCGCAGGTTCAAGTCCCCTATAGTAAATGTTTCTTTGTTCAACCCAAATTATTTGAAATTTACCCACTCAAGTTTCCCTTGTGGCCTAATACAAGAAAGAGGTAGTGTAACAAATTTATCTGAGAAGTGAAAGTTAGCAATAGCAGGAAGCCGTCATACATGTAAGTTCGATAAATCACAACGTATCACTAGTGGTATATTGTCTCTGATTGGTGTGTTTAAAAAACCAGTGCACGGCTTGACAGCGTATCACTGGTAACCTGTCTCTGATTGGTGTATTTAAAAACCTGTGCACAGCTTGACAGCGTATCACTGTTAACCTGTCTCTGATTGGTGTATTTCAAAAACCTGTGCACAGCTTGACAGCGTATCACTGTTAACCTGTCTCTGATTGGTGCGTTAAAAAAACTTGTGTCTGGCTTGATATACCACCGAACACAGAGTCCATCAATTGTCCCACTATCCTACCAACTGAACAAGTCTGGTCAAGTGTTTTTTCCCCCAAAAAATGTTTTTAAAGATTGACAATTGAGTATTTTAATAGCTTCTTAAAGCCAAACCTCTAAAAAGTTCAGCGAATTGAAGAGAAATCTTTAACCTACCCTTAAGTGATTTCCTAGGATCCTTCCTCAATCTCCAAACTCAAACTGTCGGACTCTGATTATGGAGATGATTATACCTGATCCCCACGCGGAGCACGAACAGTTAACTAGTGCAGAACTCATCAGTCCACCAGAATCAAACGCAACGGCGTACGGGTAAAAACCAAATAGGAATCCAACCAAAAAGTGCAGTGGGATTTGGAAGGGATGGAAATAGTGTTCAATGGACTTGTACAACTTTTTTCCCCAGTCTTGTGTAAATACGGAGCTACTATACCTTTGGGGGTCATATGGAAGCCCTGATATAGTGTGCAGATTTCACTGCATGCACCTCAAAACCACACCTCAGAATTGAACCTGAATTTAAATAAAAAAACTGAGCGAACAAAAAAAAATCTGTATTTTACAAGCCTTGAAAAACTAGGGCATCTTTTCTTTTCTATTGACGATGTCATGCACTCCCACTTAAAGCGAAACGCTTTCATTTTGAATGTGTACGGTTTAGTCTGAACAACGGACGTTTGAAAATCTAGGTCACCCAAGACTCTGTGGGTTTCAAAAAGGAGGTAAAATGAATGTCAATGCGTTTATACTGTGGATGAAAACTCGTATGCAACTGGGAGCCAGGATGGCTTTTTTATAGATTTGATTACACCTTTATGGAGCATGCTTCATCCATGTTACCAAAAAACAAAAAACTGCTTTAGCAAGCTGCTATTGCCTGCTGGACGATGTACTGTACGCGTAAAGGTCAACAATTATTTGAAATTTAAAAAAACGCGTTCAGAAATTAAGTTTTCTTGCATAATGCCCCCCCCCCCCCTCAAAAAATCTCCTTTGTCAGGACATACGTTAACTAAAAAGAAAGGCCATTTTCCCTTGGTTAAAAATCCACTTGGAACAGGGAAAGATGGCCATTGAATCAGTGACCTCCAATCTGTGTACCACTTCTGATCTATAATGATTATTGATTTAGTGAGGTGTCCGTATTTTTAAAAAGATGTCCGATGACAACTTTTTATCAGTTTGCTTTGTTCTGATGTGAGTAACTTCTCGGAAGATGAGAGAGCAAACGCAGGAGTTCAAAGAAGCTCGTGAACTCGCTAGTTTTGAAATGCTACATTTAGCTGCCAGCAGATGTAACTTCACTTGAAAGTACAGGGCTAAACCTAAAATGTAGATTGTGGCATCTACATGGTGAAATATTCAAACATGGATTCAGCTGGAATCAGTACGGAACTCGTTTCAGGGTAAGAAGTCACACGTTTGACAGGCCGAGGACTCAAAGTTCTCGTTAGAGATTCTTACAGTATTCATGAGTTTGGGACAGGTTTACATTTGGTTGCCTTCTTGGAAGATGTCCTAAGAATGTGAGAAGAGAGACGGCGGGGGGAAATAGGCAACTTTACATTCTCAAGGTTTAGGCTATAGTTCACTTAATTCTCTTCTATATCCTCACCGCTGTCATGAACCGACAAATGTGTCAAAAATCACAAAACGTCAGTCATAGCTGCTAACATTTTCAGCAAGTTTCAGAACGTAACATGAAAAAGGTTTCGTAATACACTAATTAGCATGACTAACGAATCACTAGATTTGCCATTTTGTGTTTTCACAAAGTGAAGTCAAGATTCACCACTTTGTCCATTGAAATACACAGCACTGACACAGAGCCAAACAGGTGTGGTATGACTTTTGCTTTTTCCTGAAACCAGCGAATCTGTTGACCTATATGTAGGTTTAGCATTTTCATGAACCAAATCTCGATGCAATGTTTGTACACAGCGCCGTAGTGGAAGTGTGCCCCTTTTTCTTTGTTTAGGTTTTCACGAAGTGGCGAATGCGTTTAGGCATGAGAACTCGTCAAAACAGTCGTAACATTGAAAACAAATTCACAGTTCTGTATGTCTGGGGAAGTCAGCTTTTTGGGGGAAATATAAAAAACTATTAAGAAGTTTCCGCAGTTGGTTCTTAGGTCTGGAATTTCATCTCATAAAGGGCAAGGCCATTTTGTAAAGGGCACTTCGATTGGAAAATCTTAAAGTCTATGGGAAAGTTTTGAAGGGGGCACCAAGGCCAAGACTAGGGCAACGGAAGCCATGGCCTCCATGGCCTCCGTGGGATTCCAGGCCTGGGTTCAACTTCAGATGTGATTTTCTCCAAAAAATTGAATTTGGGCCGTTGGACCAGACTCGCCACTTCATGAAAACGGTGACGATGTGTCTTCCGGGAGGGGTGAACCTAAGGTCAATTGTCTTCGAAAATGGGAGGGTGCCACCTTTCTGTTCTTTTAGGTGAAGACTGCGACTCTCAAGGCCCCTGGAAGACCACTCAAGGTGAGATCTTTCAAATACAGGGAGGGGGGGGGGGTTGGGTTGAGGAGAGAAGTATTCACACATTGTAGAAATTGACAATTATTGATCTTGAGTTTGGAATGCAATCTGTATCAGTGGAACAGGTAAGGAGATCCAAAGAGAGGCAGTGCGTGGGAAGAGGCTGGATGAGCACCTCATGCGTAATATTTCCTTGGGGGGCAGTTACTGTGGAGGAGCACCAACAGAAAAAGCGTGCCTTAACGGCAAAGGTATACGGCTACACTGTACCATGTAAATGGAACAACCGTTGACAAACCGATTTTCTGGGTCCGCAAATTTGTCTTCATGTGGCACGGCAACTGAAGGACATTTGAGTCAAGTGTTAAAAGAAACTGCGCATTTTTCAGGTACAATTTTTCATTTCATTGACAAAGGATAGTGCTGAGGAGAACACAGGTCTGAAACTACACGGAAGCCATGGCCTCTGTTGCCCTGTTCTTGGCCTTGGTGCCCCTTTAAAAGTTTCCAGTAGACTTTATGATTTTCAACGGTAGTGCCCTTTGCAAAATGAAAACGGCCTTGCCCTCTCCAAGCCTGAGAACAAAATAGCGAGGAAAGACTCTCATCCGCCATGACAAGTGAAGCCTTACCGTCATCATAGTTTTAATTCACTGGTACTTGTCATCATCAACCAACGCAGCCATCAACAAGCAATTTAGCATCCAAGCATCCTCACTGCATAAATTACCCTTGATTGATTACCAGTTAGGATTCCTGGCCGGTAACCTACAACCTCCTCATTCCCACCCATAGTGCACAGTGAGTACCCAATGCTGTACAAATCAAGTGGAAAGAATGGTGGATGGGATGACCCCTATACCTGTCCACGCATAACTAATGAGAATCCAGGGAATACATCACAAACCCAGGTCAGTCATAACGACACGGCTGTCCATCTGTCCGTTCCATCCCAGGACTCTGTCATTCATTAAAAATTTACTCTTCTGCAGTCAAATTTATAAAAAATACTGCTAAAATCTTGATGAATCCGAGTTCTCATATAAAGTCTACAAAGGTCCAAAGTATGGCCTTCCACTACTGTTTCTTCAAGCCCTGCAGGACCCCAATACTAAGTTCCCCGCTATGCCTCCATTTCATGTAAAAATAAACAGCCAGGATGCCGATTTTTGACCAGCCCGCTGGGCTACCTAAAAACCAAGACTAACCAGACTGCTGCACTCTTGACTAGTGACCAAATCAAGCCCTTTACAACTCCAATACTTAATACCCAATACATTTCATGTATACAAATAAAAAGCCAGGATTCTATTTTATTTTTTTACCTGCCCCCTGGGCTACCTGAGAGGCAAGACTGACCAGCCTGCAACACTCTTGACTAATGTTTGTATGCCCCGTTTGTAAACCAAGCCCTGTTTGAGAAATAATACTTTGCTAAAACTAATTTGTCTTATAAGTTCTGCTTTGTAGGGAATTGAAGCTTTGCCAATTTGCATAGTCAGAAGAAAAAAAGTTAGAAACAAAGTGTAAGGTTGGACTTCCATTGTTCCTACCCATGTCAGTGCAGCGACTTTCATAAAGAGCCCATTGTATTATTTATGCTAAATGATATCTATTGCTAATTCTGAATTCCCAAGTATATAGGGTATTAAAAGAGTACCTGCACCTGTCCACACTAATCAATCTCAATGCTTTAATTAACAAAAGCAAAACAAAAAAAGCTCTCTAGGTTATTGTCAACTGGACAGTGCCTACACTAAACGACAATCTCTTAACGACTTCACAAACTGCATCTATATTTGTCATGTCCCCCCTCCCCCCCCCACCACCATGGAGATTAAATTGAAAATGCTTATCAGCCAAAGTGGAGAACCCCGCATCACGTCAACAAGATAAATCAAGTCAAGCCCTCCGAAAACAGATTAACACAAATATTATGCGGAATTATTAATAACTTCAATTCAGTTTTGCATCTATGTGGCTCTCCGGTGCACATCATGCTCGCGGCAATTTCACCCCGCCATCGCCCCCGTTCCCCTGGCTGGACATATACCCTCATCCAGTAAATAAAACATGTCAGTCTAAAATAGGTCATTTTATACGGGGGGGGGGGGGGGGAGATCAGCGCTGGCGATGTGCGTAAGTCTCTTGTAGTATCTCTGACTGGACTGGAACACGCATAATGTAGGACAGCTTGTGATTTTATCCTCATGCATGTGTGACGCTCGCATAGCAGGATGATGATTTTTTTTTTTTTTTTTTTTTTTTTGGAAATCTACCAGGGCGGAATCGTCTTACTACACAAACAGCATTGGAATTGAAAGCTTTTCTAGAATGACAGATAATACTACAGTGATAAAAACATTTGGGGGAAAATAATTTTGATTGATATTAAACAACTTAAAGGGAGTGTTGAAGTACATTGGTATTATTTATGTAGCTAGAATTACACAGTAGCATAAATACATTGTTACATCTATAATGTAATACAGGTCATCACTGTAATACACTGTAGCAATTCTTTATGCTACTTTCTTGATACAATGTCTCCAACAATCTAGCTACTGTCTTACACTTTAATCAGGAAGATGTGGGTTTTTTTGGTGGGTTTTTCTTTGTACTTGCCATGATTTACATAATGTACCTAAATGTACAGATACAAGTGCTAGGACCTGACAATTTGAATTTTCACTCTCAGCCTCAATATGGAGCTGCATGGAGTGGTGATGATACAAAACAACAAAAAAATGGCTGCCCACATAGCCTCCAATACATATAACCTTTTCGTAACTAGACCAGCTAGTCTAGTTTTTTATCAGACTGTGATCCCATTTTTCGTTTCACCTATTGACGGATGCAATTTTATACCGCCTCGTACGGATCATAAATAATTAGGATGACACGAGTTTATCCGGTCTTGCTCTTTGTATACATGTATAAGAGACCATGTCTGACAGCACACACTATTTAAACAACCTACGGGGATCCGGTGGCGATGGGTAACCCACCACATTAATGCTAAACAGTTACCCGATCGCCGTAAACTGTAACATAAAGCCGGCCGTAAATACATGCCGGCATTAATGGCATCACCAAAGTAAGTATCATTCTGATCTAACGCTGTCTTTCCCCACACCACCGTCTCTCCGAAAAACGTGAATTATGCAAAAATTATTTATAAATCCATCCATACTCTATCGGAGTACAAAGACACTGTAAAGAAGCGTACTCTGTCAGTGTCACAATTTCAGATTCCGTCGTTTTGTCATTCTGTCATGACACCACAATTGTACTGCAACAGAACGAAACTCATAAAGACAACAGGCAGAAATGTTATTTTTTACATTCCTACATACATTCTAGGATTCAGGTTGACTTGTATGCATCTTCCCTGCCATTCACATGCGTGTCCATGGTTCAAATCCTGGACCGGAGCCTTGCATGTGGATTGGGTTTTCAGTCCCTGCCTGATTGCATTTTTTTTTTTTTTTTATATTTTGAGTTTCCTCCATCATTTCAAACTAACATTTCTTCATCGACTTTTTTACAAGACCTGCGGGTCGCAGTACTAGTCAATTTTTAGGCTCCCTTGGGATCATTATTCAGACAGATATAATACAATTAATAATAATAATAATAATAATAACAATAGGCATTGATCACTCTGCAGCCATTTCATTTATCTTCCATTTAAATCAATGTAACGAAACAGAGGCTGGAAGGGTATGAGTCAGCTCCCATTTGGGGTATGTGATTGACATCACTGTTCGTGCACATATGGAACATGACATACGATATGTATAGTTCCCTTTAACTCGGTACTACCTCGGCAGCATGTGACGCCAACAGAGAGTTCTAATAGTACCATCATTTCAAGAATTTAGTGTAAAGCATATCGTTGGCAAGAGAATGTGAAAGGTCAACCTATCTTGGACACTACTCGGAATTCTTCAAGCTGCTACTATTATAACATGTCTAGCTGGCTGGTGCAGACTGCAGTACTGCAACAAATATATACGGCAGTTCAAAATGTACCAGGGTGCTGTAGTAAAATGCTAATGTACTAAAAGTAACACCAGGACCCAATTCATTACGTTCATACAGTAGATCTGCTTAGGCAGCAAATTTTGCTTAATAATTTTGTGCTAAGCAAAACAAAACCAAGCGGAAACCAGTCAAAGAGGGTTTTTGTACGTGTGATACAATATAGCCTTATTCTGGTAAGCAACAAATTACTTTTTGTGCTTTAAGCAGCTCCTTGCAAGTAGACCTAGAGCATAAAACCAAAACACCATCAGGCTGTATTCATCCATTGTTGTACGAAGCCCTCCTCCAGCAATTTCTATTCTCTTCCAAAATTGTCATTCCACTCAAAAATATTTTAAAAACATCAAAATCAAAACGTGCCAGAGGTATCACTTCTTCCATTATGCACTTTGCCAACGATTTTTTTAAACACATTTGAAAATCTATTCAACTCCACTATGGGTTAAAAATGAATTGAAGATAAAAAAAAAATATTAATTGGAAATATATATTATCATTGATTAATCATTCCCTATCTGTAGTAGTAAATATGGTCTTCTAAAAAAAAATAGCAAATCATATTTTGGATTGTTTTGCTGCCAACCAAATATTTACCCATGATATCATTCAAGGTTTTAGCCAGGATTTTGTAAAAAGGGTGTCCAAATTTGCTGAAAATTTAAAAACTGGGTGTCCAAATTGTTCACATTACATGTAAATAACAGATAAGACAGTGTGTCCAAATTTAAAATAGGGTGTCCAAAAGACACCCAGACACCCCTCTGGCTAACACTATGCCATCACTGACTCTATGAATTAAAAACACAAAAACCCTCAAAATGTGCAGAATTTTTATAGCAAATGTTGGACACTAAACAATTTGCATCAAAATAAAAAAACAACAACTCCGTCATGGGGTGAAATACCCACTGGATCTTCGAAGGGATAATAAAAAAAGGAGCTGTTTGTCCACAGTAGTGTCATTAGCAGTTTTTCTATATATCACCCGCACAGTAGCAAATGGAATTAACATCAAAATATCTAGAGCTCCATTATTTACATAATAATTTGCATAATGATCTCAACAGTGCACTGCGGATCTCCGATCAATCAGCCCCTACTCAACCTCATTTGCATTTAATGAAGAGGCATCACTCTATTATTTTGTTTTCCAAGCCATTAGCCAAGGCTAATTGTTGCCAGGTATAATGTCCGTTTTACGGCATCCGTCCGACGATGCCTCAGTAACGAAAATTACAAATTTTTTTCTTTTCCAAAAAAAAAAAATGACAGGACATGTTCGAGGAGAAGTGGTACATCGGAGCTTAGTGATGGTACATTGTATGGTTTATGTTTTGCTGCATGAATCTTTAATGAGAACCCGTCGTCGTCGTGTGCCTGACAGAAGGGCGTAATGAAGACGAGTCCGACATTAAAAGATTATACTGTGCGATTTCTGTGCAAAGTTGTGTTTAAAATGTAATAAAAAAAACTGGGTTAGAGAGGGTGTACGTTTTTTTCTGCAATTCAAACATGATTGTATGTAAATGCAAGAAAGTTGAATTCTGCACGACTTGAGAGTAATTCTAGCAACATACCAAACATCTATCATAATGCAGAGAATATGCATATTTTCATAAATTTTTGTCTTTCTTTAAAGCAATTTTTAGGCTGGACACTCTGTTCCTGTAGAGGAGCACTTTCTCCACAGTACAAGGCACCTCTGTGAGAGAAATTTACTATTTGAAATGGAATATTTCAAGGGGCACCTAGGCAATGACAATAAAGAGCATTCAGGCAGCTGCCCACTGCCATTGTAAAAAATATCAGGCCTGCATATTATTGCTTACAACCTTCTGCTGGGAAGGAAATGTAAAATTTTGCCGGCCAAGCTGGCAGAAGCTTGCAGAGCCTTATGTCAGAATTATTCTCTTTTTTTTTCTTTTTTAAGAATATTATTACCTTGGTATTTTGTTTAAAACAAAACAAATGCTTTGTATGTACAACATATTTTTTACTGTTTTGTATTATTTTTGATAGTACATGCTTTGAGCAGTGGGCTACTGCTGTTGATTATCAAAAAGGAAATAAATAAATAAACTAGCCACATTCTGTATAGTGCAAAGAGAGATGTCATTTGTATACCGTGTCATCCGCCTAGAAGCTAAATTCGCTAGCCTGGGTACAACAATGGAGGTAGACCATATCCTACACGATGTACATTGTGCAGTTTCCTTCCTGCATGGTTTAACCTGGCCTCAAGTGACTCTTCACAATGATAGGGGTCACCATATTTCAACTCAATTTATTTCTATACTAATGTGGATTGCAAAATCGGAAATCAGGTTGGACTAATACAGTGGTATCTTGCTCTGCCTTTTCTGCCTCGGTGGACACTGGTTCGAATCCCACTTCTGACCAGAACCACTGCCTGTGGATCTGGTTTTCAGTTCCATCCTGATTAGAATAATCGTGTAAAAGAAATCCTCAAATCAGAAGAAACAAAAAAAAGATAAGACCACAGACTTTACACCAAATTTCTACAGAAAAGCAGAGAAACAGCCAGTACAACACAGTACAAATGACAAGATATTTTGTCTGGTTACAATTTCGGGCCAGCATAGTTGTGTTGTGCTTAGCTAATTCTGTTCTTGAAGCACCTCAACAAAATTTAGAATTGCTTCCTCGACCAAGTTGGAAAATCTTTAGAATTAAGGGCAGCTTTACAGATTTCTAAAATGTTTTTCTTTTTTAAATGCCTACCGCTCAAAATGCACTTCGGAACCACATGAAGTGCGTGCATGGGCCAAGCTTTACGGAGTAATTTTAGTGGCACCGACACGGGCGCTTTGACCGAGTGAACATGTTTGTCTGAATGATCTGTCATAACATGAAGTAATAAATGTGACAGGCGTACCAGGACATTGGCATTAATCATAAGATATCAGACGGTATGATAATACGGAACTTTAAAGGGGAATTCACATCTCAAAACAAGTTTCACTCAATAAATATTTGTCTTAACAATTATGCAGCACAAATTGCATCGGAGTGGGGGGGGGGTGGATTGTACGAAAAAATACAAATCGTAAACCTGGGTGTGATCCCTGTTATACATGACAGTTAAAAGGCTGTATGGCTTCTGAGTGGCACCCCCCCCCCCCCGACCAAAGATATTGACAAAACATGGAGACCGCCAACAAAGGGCTATTAGATAGCTCAGTTGGTAGAGTGCCTGCACATTAATCCAGAGGTCGTTGGTTTAAATCACCCTCTAGTCATTTTTTTTTTTTTCCAACCCAAACAAATTTTAAAACCTGAAAATTTGATTAAAGTTCCCTCCTGGTTTGGAGATAAAGCCAATAAAATTGCAAAATGGTCAGGGTTCTGCCCAGGATTTCTTTAGTGGTCGAAAAATGTTTCCCTGGAAACCATTGCGAGATGGATCAGTTACACGGTAGATCATATAAATAGACTCAAATCAAAGAAGAACTCAAAATGAATTGCCTTGGATACCATTTTTACTGGTAAATACCCACTTTTTACATTTTGTTGAAAACCTTTGAAAGGAGATTGCAAGTTTAGTTATAAAATTTTGAAAATGTGTGGTGGTCAGAAACAGTGAAAATTCTGCCAGTGGTGGTCGGGGAATCCTGTGGGCAGAACCAATGGTACCTGTACATTTCAGAAGATTACAGACTCTATTTGACCGCTTGGGTCATAACAATGGCAGAGTCTTTCATCTTTTTGATGGCAAGATTGCCTCTTTCAAGAAAAAATCTGAAGGCGCCGTGAGATCAATGAAAAAAATTGTGAAAGCAGGACAAATCCGATCAAATCACATGCCTGTTATATCATTTTTTTCAGCCTCATCTTATCGACATTATCAACACTTCATTTTGGTTTTGGGATTCTATCAAGGTCTACATGTACACACCAGCCATAAAAAAATCTGTTTTGAAATGTCAGAAATAGAGGGTCAAATTGCTGTTAAATGAAAACAAGGTTTTCTCAAAAAAAACTCCCAAACGCTAGACCAATCGCTCAAATGAAATTACACTCTGCAGTTAAATGCTTAGAGCCGTTCAAGAGCCAGCTAGACCTGCTGGCCGTCGTAGCCCGTCAAACCTTGACTCGAACAATAATACCATCTCATTTCCTCGCTGTCCGTCTTTAACATCCTTGAATCCAGATACATATTGGTTTTCTAATCTTCCACTTCATAAAGCAAAAAGGAAGTGTCACTTGGACTGGAAGGTTCCAGTCAAAACGCTAATTATTCTTTACGAGAACGGGGGAATCATGTGTGTATATATACAGTGTGTGACGGAGGCATGATGTTAGAGGACCCCAACCCTTAATTACCTGTACGCCGTTTCTCAATAATGCGGCAAGGTTTATTCAAATATAAAGGACAGTGCTCAGTTTCTTTCTTTAAAGGAACATTACAGAATTGTTTTTTTCTAACAAAACAGTTGCTGGCAGTGTAAACACTTTATGTAATCCACCATATACATAAACTGACAAACCTGTGGAAGTTTGAGATCGATCGGCCATCTGGGTCACAAGAAAATAGTGAAAAACCGATTACACATTTGCATGAAATCATATAGATTCAACAAATGAATGAAACGCTCACTGAGCGATAAACTCCAATCAGAAAATTAGTTTATTCATTTCTCATCAAATATGGCATTTCAGACAGAAATACTTCAAGGGATGTTTTCTGCTATCATCATCACTAGACCTGTAAGTTTTATGTAAATCTGTGATCAAAAAGTATATTTTACAAGTTTTTTTCTTACCAATTCTGTAATGTTCCTTTAAACAGTATCAGATATTGTTACTCATAGGGATGTTGATTTTATTGTTGAATGTTCACAGTGACACTATTCGATTACCCAGGTTCTTCCTGGGATTGTGTGGGTGGGAAGTTGCTTTTGTCCACTTTTAGCCCTCCTACTATCTGATCATTTAAAACATCGTCCCAGTAATAAACCACGAGGAAATCCGATCGCTGACTGAGTGAATTTTAACTAATTTTGGGTTGAACAAAGAAAATTGACCCAGAGCGGAATTTGAACCTGTGACCTCCGGAGTAACGCTCCGGCGCTCTACCAACTGAGCTATCAGTTTGTCAAATATTTTTGTTGGGGGTTCCAGTCAGAAGCTTCTGTGTGCATAACAATGTAATGAGCAGGTAGCTTTCTCAATACTGTTTTCTTTGCATTCGATTTGACGAAGTATACATGTAATAACTGCATAAAAAATGAGCAACAAAGAGCGTAAGATCCCTTTAAAGGGGGTGCGTCGTCATTGATCAAAGCAGGCCTGTGGCTGTACATGGAATTCCGAACTCTCCCCAGTTACTGTACGCAAGCGCGCCCTCCGTATCATACCTACGGAGAGTGCGCGCATGCTGTAACTGGGTGAGAGTTCATAATTCCATGTACACAGCCACGGGGCGTGCTTTGATCGTAACGACACAGCCCCTTTAAGTTGTATGTTGTATTGTTCTTTGAGGCCTTTATACTAATACCGAAAGCCTTGAACCCTTGGAGCTCATGGTACTGTACTGAAAGGACCAAGCATGAATGCTCGCTAGCCGCGGCAAATCATAGAGTTATAGATAGTATACACCTGATGCATTAATGCTGTTCGTACCCTATGCATCATACCGAGTTCAACACTCACTAATTAGTAAAGGAACATTACAGAATTGGTAATTGTAAAATATACTTTTGATCACAGATTTACATAAAACTTACACGGTCTAATTAGGATGATAGTAGAAAACATCCCTTGAAATATTTCTGTCTGAAATGCCATATTTGATGAGAAATGAATAAACTAATTTTCCGATTGGAGTTTATCGCTCAGTGAGCGTTTCATTCATTTGTTGAATCTATATGATTTCATGCAAATGTGTAATCGGTTTTTCACTATTTTCTCGTGACCCAGATGGCCGATCGATCTCAAACTTCTACAGGTTTGTCAGTTTATGTATATGGTGGATTACATAAAGTGCTTACACTGCCAGCAACTGTTTTGTTAGCAAAACCAATTCTGTAATGTTCCTTTAAGCGAGACAGAATCATACTAGGTAGAACAGGTTACCAGCTAAAAATGCCAAAGTGCGTACATTGCTCGTGACTGGTCCCCAGTGCAAAAGAGAAACGGGAATTGTCTTCTGCTTCACTGCCGCGTATAAAATTATGCATCCATTTAAGTGTATGGATTACGCGTGTGCCAGTGCCTGTGTGTAGGGTCAAGTACATACACGGCACATGCACAGTTCTTCTGTACTCGTATACAAACTACATGTAAACTGATCTGCCCATTTTCTTTGCAATGCATTGTTACTCAATTTAGAGTAGGCCTACAAATTTACGTCCATTCTCGTATTTTACAGTGGCATTTTTGTCCCGCAAGAAATTATATTTCAAAGCCCGGGCGGTTTACCGGCATAAATGCACGCTAACCGGTTAAACTTGCCTGCTTGTGTACACACATATATTGACGTGTATAGTGTGGAATAATTAATGGGCAGGCATGGTTGTGTGTGACAGCCCAACAGAGCCAAGGGTGTGATCATTGTGTTGTAAATGAGTCACTGCCGCTCACCAAAGACCGCTCACTTGAGTTCCTTAAATATCATGGCGGTTAAATATCATTAATTTTTAACAAAAGTTTGCAGGTTGAGTCGCCACTCTACTAATAAGATGTCAAATAATATATAGCAGTATAATAATTGAGCTATATTGCATTATTTGTGGACTGTAATGCATGTATGAATGGAGGTAAGTAAATGTAGCTAATGGTTCTGGCCTGGAATTTCATAAATTATTTGAGAGGGCAAGGCCATTTTCATTTTGCAAAGGGCACTTTCTATTGGGAAATCTTAAAGTCTATGGGAAACTTTTGACGGGGCACCAAGGCCAAGACCAGCGCACAGAGGCTTCTCTGCACTTCCAGGCCTGATATTTCAACTTGCATAAAACCGGAACTTTTTACGACAACAAGTATGAAATTATAAAACTCATTTCAAACTCTCCATCATAAGAGAGGAAGTTATTTCAGACGTCAAATGAAAAACTGTACATACGTTTTACTAGTAAAATATCTATATATATATTTCTTTGCTAATTATTATTCAAGTAATAAACCAAGGTGTAAAATGACTGGGTAAATTCTGAAATAATTTTGGGTAGAAACAAAAAATTTACCATAGGGGGAATTGAACCTTCGAATTGAGTAACAGCGACAACTGAGTTATGTAGCCCTTATGTTGACGGTCTCCCTTAATTAGTTATCAACGGTAATGAGGCAGTTACTTTTGGTACCTTAATGATATTTTCTCCATTGTGGAGCATCTAATAAATGTTGCATTTCTTGGTACTTCATTTCGTCGGCTTAGAACTATAAGGTCAATAGTGCAGTTTGTATGGATTTCATTAAATTGGTTTTGCATACTTTGAAGATCCTGGTAAATGGAGTTTATTGATCAAGAGTGGTCTCCTAAACTAAGCTTGGCAAAAAGAAACATTCAGTTTCTAAGAAAAGATTTACTTGTGGATTTTGATTTTATTTTTTCAAATTTATTTGCATTTTTCACTTAACGACCTTTTGATCATTACGGACTTGAAATTGCAATTAACGACCTTATAGCACTGAGCCGACGATTTCATACAAACACAATAAGACAATATATCACTCCATCCATCATGTTTTTTTCTTTCACATAACAAAAAGTGATTACACTGAGGATTGGAGGGCAAAATACACAGGTTCCTCTAACGATCACATTTTGTGAATACAGGAGACCAGACAACAATAAACCAGGTCATGATACAGGAAGAGGAGGAACAAAGTCTCTTATTCATTATATTGGATTCCACTCACAGCACACTTGATAGATGAATGCTAATACATCTAGATATGCCAACGATAACCCTCAGGAGAGTTGAATTACGCTGCGGGGTGTCCCACCGTTATACCACCCCCCCCCCCTCTCTCCCGCGCCACTTCATCACTAGAACCCTCGATAAAATATCACACTCTGCTGCTTTAAACGAACATGTGGATTGGGGAGCCACTCCACCACGCAGTTTTCAGTTACCACGGCAACAAGAAGCTTCTATCGAGGAGTAGGGGGAGGAATAATAGAAACGTCAGGCCTGCTTTGACAAGCTCTGATCCATTGCACAGGAGGTGATACGAAAGATTCCCAACGCAAGCAACACACAAAGGACACCTTGACATCCAGGGGCCACCTTGTATTGTATGTGATAAAGGGAGGGGCCCTCTGTGGAAAACAAATAATAATAATAAATTGTCTCCGGAAATCTTGGATTTTTTTTAACGAATCGGTAAAGTGGGAGGGGCTGAAATGACTGATGGGTATATGTCGCCGTGCATAATTAGGATTCATTTACATGTAAATGAGCATTTCTCATCACAGTGGATACTGTTCCTTGTTCATGTTCATGCATACTGTGCAAAGACATGCACGGCGTATCGAACATCAAGTGTCAATCCCTTTACAACGTCAGGTAAGATAACAATTGTTATGTTGTGCACTTAGGAAAGACGGTTTGAGTAGTCAGATGACACGTCTACAATTCAAATATTAAGGCCTGGACTTTCACATTTGAGATGGCAAGGCCATTTTCATTTTGCAAAGTCTATGGGAAACTTTTGAAGGGGGCACCAAGGCGAAGACCAGGGCAACAGAGGCAATGGCCTCCGTGGCCTCCATGTAATTCCAGGCCTGAATATTTGCAAGACACAAAATCGCTCTAAAATAAAAAAAATTGAAAAACAATTTAGAACAATCGGTTTATAATTTCTTAAATGGACGTGCGGAAATGTCTTCAAAGACAAAAATTCCAATCACTCCAGCCAATTTGGTTTTATGGTGATAATTCGCAGCAATACACACACAGAAATCTCCAATTACATTCACCTCCTTCCCTAGTACGTGGGCAACTCACATAATAGCATTTTCACTATTGCGTTTAAAAAAAAAGGGGCTTCTTCTTTTTTTGTACAAAAGGCGGAAAAAAAATTCCAACAATATCTATTCGATGTTAGAAATACCTCATCTGCCCGCAATCGCCCCCGATCCAATAGTTTCAGAATAAAAGGGAAGAAGCGTTGCCAGAAGCCTACCCATTTGATCTTAAAGAATAAGACTGATGTTCAACCTCATCTTTCATTATCTTCTCGTCTCAAGTGGGGGTTCAATTTCTATTCAACTTCCTTACCACGAGATGCTTTCTTACGACTCCGTGGTATTGGATTATGATGGCTGAGGTTTTAGGATAAAGTTACCGCTTTTCATATTTTTTTATATTTTTTGACAAGAGGAATGCATAATAGCGTAGGCTTGGCGAGTGGGCAGAGGATCTGTTCAGATCTGACCAAGTAGGACTTTTTAGGTCTTGCAGGGTGACTGCTTACGCACACAGAGACAGGAGACCCTCGATCAAACAAACAAAAAATCATCCCACTCACTTAAATTCTGTGTTACCTAGGGGGTGCCGTTTAGCAAATTATAATCAGGTGTGCTTCAAAGATCAATTTGCCATGACTAAAGACCACTCATGTTGATGTAATTTTCTAACTGCACACCTCTGTGCACATTCTGTAGTTTCCACCGAGCAAAATTATACATCAAATCAGATTTTAAACAAATTTATAACGGTGTGTCTATAAATTTGTGCATGACTGACTTTGTTCTATTAGGAGGGGGGGGGGGGAACTTACCCATTTTCATACTCGTGAATATTATCATTAATTTTTTTTTTAATGTTGCAGTTAAACATTTTTCTTTAAGCGTATTTCGTTACTTTACAGCCGAAATTGTTAAGTATGTGTAAATTAATCTCATTGGAATTTCGACATGGGATTAACATGGGTTTTTCCAAATGCCATAAGGTTCCCGTTATGACACACATGTATCTCAATCTTAGTGTTACATTACCACAGATGACTGCCTTCTGCATTTGCTGGGTTTGAACTGTGACATTTAGTCACTCTTAAAAATACACCTATAAGAACTAACAGAGGGACATTCACCGGTCGTGATCTGTAAATAGTGATAGAATTGTATGGCCAGACAAAATAAATAATTGTTTATCGCATCAACCCATAAAATATTTTGAAAGACCCACCATAAATTGGGTAGGAGAGGGCGAGGTGATTACTAATTCTGTGGGTTACGGGACCAACATAGTCCCAACCATGCTGAGTTGTACGCGTGCGAAATTCCGTTTCTTCAAAAGCGTGGTTTTTAAAAATTATCTCATATTATTGGGATTTATTTTATTTCAATGTTAATTTTAACAAGTTTATGAAACCTGAATTTGTCATTTAAACAAATTGCTACGGGTATTTTAATTCTCCAAAATTTTTGTATAAATGGATTTAAAAAAAGATGATTTGATTCAATAGAAAAAATTAGCCTTCTCTCAAGTTGTTTTCTCATTGTCACTATATTTGCGAGACTTGCACAGTCTATTGCCCCTGAATTTTGAAACCCAAGTCTGACATTATAAACCTTGTAAGCGCAACGATCGTTAAACAGAACAATCTCGCTTAGCATAAACAGGTTACCAGACAAAATGCCATATACATTAAAGGCCCTGTACACTATTGGTAAGATCGAAAAACACAATGTTCACAGATTCACACATAACTTACATGAATTAAAGTAAGTAATGGTAGAAAGGGTTCCTTAAAATATTTCTGCCTAAAATGCTATCGTTTCTGAGAAACGGTAAAACAATAGTAATTATCGCGCGCGATAATTTGAAAAAACAGAAAACAGATTTCCTTTCACTATTTTCTCGTGACCTCGATGACCAATTGAGCTCAAACTTTCACAGGTTTGTTTGTTCATGCATATGTTTAATCACACAAAATGTGGACACTGATTTTGAGCTGTTACCAAAAGTGTACAATACCTTTAAACAGAACAATCTCGCTTAGCATAAACAGGTTACCAGACAAAATGCCATACATTAACATAAAATAGGAGGATTTTGTATCCCCGACCCCCCCCCCCAAACCACCCCCACCCACCCACCAATTTCGTTTACACCAGAGAAACCCTTGAATTTGATTGTAACACGACCTGTGTTTAATTTCATTGAGTGACATGTCCAACCACGTAATTGCAGCTAGGCTCTTTCCAAAATCAATTTATTGACGACCGACCAAACTCTTCGCTCCTTCCGCAAATGAAAATTTTGATCTTTTGTCCTTCAAGAATGAAATGACAACTTATTTGGCTACGGTTTGAAATGAATCAAGCTACAACAACCAAGTAATTGTTTTCAAAGGTACACATACTTTTTTATGGTAAACCTACACGATACAGGCTGTATTTGGGGGTTGTAAATGTTAGTGTTTTTTCGTAACTAAATTGGTGGCTAAATTGGTGGGTTTTTATTACAGACCTGTCCTCTTTTTCATACGCAACAAACTCACCACACCACAACCCACACCATAAAGTTTGACCACAAGTTGAAGATCTGATTATGTGGTTTTTGTAAGTAATGGGCACCCTGGATCTTAAGTGGGCTAGGGCCAGAGTCCCTTGGGGCAAAATAGCTGCATCTTGGGGGTTTTGTCAACCATTTAAAAAAATTCCATCTCCATTGTAGTCCAAACAAACTCCCAGGCCAGAGTTTCAGATTAAATACAGTAAAAACTAAACATCTTGAACTGTCAATCAAATACATGGAACAGCAGCAGGGTCTGAGAAGCACAGCAGCAGTAACAGCACCCTTGATAATGGTAATGCAGCCCTGCCCTTCTTGGTCCAGTGAGAATGTAAGAGTGGCACGAATCGCACAACAATGCACTCTGCATTGTTCACTCTTGTGTGAATTTTATCTCAGTCTAGAATGCAATAAATTATTTTTCGTCTTATTCTTCTTTTAATCGATTCAGTAAATATTGTTTTAACGACAAAGTTAAAAATTGTCAGTTGGTAGTATACATATGAATTGTCACTGTATTATGTATATTTTATAATTATGCCTAAAATAAAACCAGATAATAAACCACAAGGCAAACTGAGTAGGTATATTTTAAATAATTTTGGGGTTAAACAAACAAAATGTTGACTAGAGCTTCCCAGGTTTGTATCGTAAACTTGGGTGTGATCCCTGGCTACACGGCAGTTACAGGTTGAAAGGCTTCTGACTAGCACCGAGTTAGAGAGCTCAGTCGGTAGAGCGTTAACACGTTAACTCAGAGGTCTCAGGTTCGAATCCCGCTCTAGTCAATTTTGTCTTCGTTCAACCCAAAATTAAACCAGTTAACTTTTCTGTGGTGGAAAAGAGGAAATCTTCACACTGACATGAAAAAAAAAACATCTAAAATCGGAAATGTATTTGAACACTAGATGACCTCAATTTAACATTCCTTGGATTGTGTAAATGTCCAATAAATATCCAATAAAAAACTGACATCATGCCGTTTAAAATAATGCCGGGGAAACGAGTGCATTAAAACGCTGGAAGTTTAGATAATGGTACGACAGACATCAAGGAGTCAATGCTACAGTCTTCACTGGATACTACGGGTTGTTTGTTTCTATCAACTCGTCTCTTGGGAAAATATTAAAAGACTTAAAGGAGTTGGGCCAATGTTCCCCGTTAAACACGGTCCAAAGTTCATGAAATACTTGAACATTTATGAATCTATATAAACATCTATTTATATGGCTTTAATTTGATTTTGATTGTGTGCAGTAATGCATGGCTGAACTGACGCACAGCTGAACTAATGAGTTTAAAGGGCAAAGTATACCTTTGGTTTTTGGAATCGTTCAATTGAATGTAGATATACGATAAAACTAACCTGTGAAAACTTCATTTCAAAAGGTGGTAGCGTTTTTGAGATAATAACGCCAAAAATCTGGAGCGGTTATGTCCACGCAGGAAGAATAATCCCTCATACATGTCATAGGAATACACAATCTGAGAAACAGTTCTGACAGAAACGTTTCTCAGATTCAAATTTTGGGGGATAGAAACTTCATCTTTTTCCATTCCACATTATTTTGAATTGAATTCTTCAAAATGCTTCATACTATCGAAAGTTGTTGTACTTCTAACCAAGTAAGTTTTCATTGCCATCAATTTTTAGAGCGATTACCATCGTATACCTTCCCTTGAGTGCAATAATCTTGTTCTTTAGATCTTTGTCGGATTCCCCGTAGTGCCGCAGAAAGGTCTAATTCTCATTTTAACAAAAGCCACTTTAAAACTCCTGTCAGCCAAAGATCGGTAACAACATGCCGTACAATGAGACAAAATCAGAATGAATGCCATCTAAATGAAAGAAGTTGAGGTGTGATTTTCCTATGATGTCTTAGTCAGGTTCCCGTGTAGACAGTGGTGATTAGCATTTTAATTTTCATTTCAAATTTCGGGAACCAGACTATTGTCCTCGCCACTTCACATTGGTTATACTTTTAATTGGTATTTTAAAATGATGAGAACAAAATTGAGATGGATGCACCAGCAGGTCTGGAATTTCACCTTTGAGAGGGCAATGCCGTTTTCATTTTGCAAAGGGTGTTTCCACTGGGAAATATTTTTGAAAGTCTATGGGAAACATTTTAAGGGGTTCAAGGCCAAGACTAGGGCCAACAGAGGCCATGACCTCTGAGGCAGAACCCTGATAAAGGTCAACATGTAATAATGTCCCACAGGCACCAATAGTCTCTTTACTCTCTTATTATATAAGTAGCACTAGCGTTTTGTCAACCCGTATTGATCAAATGGCCAATGCGGCAGTTACGTAAAAACACTTTCAAGTACCACCAGTAAAAATTGTCACAACAGATACGGCTGTCTGCTTCATTAATTCTTAAAGGTCAAATCATAGATTGGTTTTTGTCAACCTAAAACTGATTTATAGGCAAAATCGCAAAGACAGACACAACAAAAGTCATTGAAAGTTTCAGCCGAATAAAACATTTAGCGTCTGTTAGGTGACAGCAGGTACCAGCCACATCTCTGGCCGCAGCACTCATGAATGGAAACCAACCCTCAGAACTTAAAAAAAAAAAAACATCCACGAATTAATCGTTTCTCAGATTCAAGGTTTTGGGGTGAAACAAAATATCCAAACCATATTACTTCAAAGAGAGTCCTTTCTCAAAATGGTTTATAAACTATCAACAGCTGCATTGCTCCTCACCAAGTAAGTTTTATGGTCTCTATTTTGTTTATTTTGTTTATTTTTTAAATTCTTGTTTATTTTGTATTTAATTATTTTTTATGGGGGGGGTGGTGATTTACCAATCTATGACTCTACGGTCTTTAAAGCTGCATGCACAGAAACCACCACCTGCACAGATCACTCATATGGCTTTTAATTAAGGCCACATGCATATAATACAATAAAAACACAGCTGAAAGAGGGCCGTCAACTCTGAACTACATGGCGGGATAGTCACTGAAAATGCTGGCGGACAAGTGAATAGCTTCAAACCCTGCAACACGAGCACTTTATTTCGCTGTCGTTTTAAAAATGCTGTACATGGTAAAGGAATTTCACAGTGTCCTAACTAAGCAAGTCGTAGGAGCTGTACAGATTGGACCGACATTTCCTTCGTGCACCGCCGCGGTAGGCACGCTGACAGGTTCATTTCACTTCACAGGCTGGTGATACTGTTCAATTAAAGTTTGTCAAATCAAGCGTCACAATTGTCTAAAACCACCGCATAATGCGTTTGCACTGTACGCGTCATTGCTGCGATATAAGTAACATTATAAACTCACATTTGCGTTGAGATTAGGGGTTTTCTTTTCTGTTATTGACAATCTTAAATAATTGTTTACAAAATTATTACATATCGACATAAACAGACGAGTGTGTCAAAAATCACAAAATTTGGTAAATCAATTTTTTTTACCAAATTCTTGACATAGGCCTACTCATTAATGTTAACATTTCAGCAAGTTTCAGGACCTACATGTAACACGTCATGGTTTCGTAAAATTACACTAACTGACAACTAGATTTGCTATTTTGCATATATTAATGGCGACTTTATCCATTGAGATACTGTACATAGCGCTGGCACGGTGCCAAGCACGCCTGACATAAGTTAAGCGTTTTCAAGAACCGGCAAATTTCAATATGCATTGGTTTGTACACAGCGCTCCGCGTGCACGTGTCTTTTGGTCACTTTCACAAATTGGCGATGTGTTTAGGAATTAATCACTCATCAAAATAGGTCCAAGATTGAACACATATATTGACAGATTTGTATGTCTGAAGAAGTCAGCTTTATTATGGTAGTAATTTTTTTTTTTAAATATGCAGCAGTTTGATAAATAGTTCAACTTCAAAAGTGATTTTCTCCAAACACAAAATTTTTGCTGCGGTGAAAACCGGGACAATAAGAAGCAACCGACTACATGAATACAGTGAGATAGCTCAAAAAGTCAAAACAAATCAGGATTGCACGTGCACATGAATAATGTTATACGAGACTGTAAATTTCAATTACCGCGGTTGAGAAAGGGCAAACTTCATAACACACTGTCTTTGTAAAATGTCATAAAAGGTCTCCATTAACAATGTTACATTTGACGGCCATGTTGAGAAAGGGCAAGCAAATACAGCTTCCAGTGCACTCCAAATGGAACTGTTAGTTTCACACCCTAAACATGCTAAAAGGTGTTTTTTTTTAATGCTTTCCTCCCAGAGTTATGTCATATAATATGCAAATAGTTGAAGCTTAATGTACATTGCATTTTGTACATGGAGGTTCACATTCAACCTGAGACCTTGATAACTACAATGAACAGGTCTGGAGTTACAAAGAGGACACAGCTCTGTTTGGCCTCTGTTGACCTGGTCTTGACCTTGGTGCCCCTTCAACTTTCAAGTCCCCCATAGACTATAAGAATTTCCCATGGAAGTGCCCTTTGCAAAAGGAAAATGGCCTCAGCCTTTCAAAGATGAATTCCAGGCCTGGCCTGGGGAAATTTGAAATTGTTTACACTTATTTTTGTTCTTTCTTTGTTTCACAATAACTCCTGATTTCACAAATTACTTTCACGAAAAATTTGTATTTAAAATTACCAGCTCATTCATTAAAAATTCATTATGCATAAATATGCAAATTAAGTTCTAAACATTTTTAATTCAAGCATTCAGTGCACAGAAATGATGCACTGAAATTTGCTTTTGAAATGATGGCCTTCAGTTTAACAATGTTCAGTTTATTAAAACGATTTTATTTCCTGGCATATGCCACTCAATTTTGCTTGTGATTGCACTGATTCCGATTTGTAATGTTTTTTATCAAGACAAGTGTGTTCAATTTGCCTGCACTGAACATTCGCAGTGACTGTTTGGGGGGGACTTGGAAATTTTACCGTGACAAATAGTGGTTCCGCAACAACAGTGTCGTTGTGACTTTGCATTTGCGAATTTTTGTTTTACTTCCCTTAAATAATAATAATAATAAAATTAAAACTTCAGAAGACACATCAGAAAAAAGGTTAAATTATTAATTTAAATACATACTAGTCAATTTTTAATAATAAAAGAAAAGTGTTCTTATTTTGGGGGATGTAAAAAGAAAATTGAGTCAGCGGGGATTCGAACGTGGACCGTGTTGTTGATTGATAAGTGGGAGCAACTCCACTGGGCTGATACACAGCAGTGGTCGAAAAATTCCTGCAAATTAATGTGTTATATAATGACTAATGTTCGCTACTCATGTACGCGTCAGAGAAAGAGGGCACTATAAAATCTGCCAGCTTAAAAATAAAAACATTTAGTGGAACTTAGCCGGTGCCGGCAAATATCAAAACAAAAAAATCATTTATGCCAATCAAATATTAAATAACAAAATATTTGACCCTGTTTTCACATAACAAATAAACATTCAATATTTTGTTGTTCAAATCCGCTAAAGCACATGCCAACAAACAATAAAGTCAATAACCAGACAAAAATAATAAAAACCGAATTCCTTACCTCTTTGTGATAATTTCTTAGTGTTGATTATTTTTGCGGCAAATTCTTGATTTGACTTCTTGCGTAGGCACCGTTTAACAACACTGAACGCGCCCCTATAAATAAAAATTCACCGACAAAATAATTGTGAGCAATATTTTGTACGTTTTAGGGCTCAAAACACCACAAAAATTCACTCCATAATAAGTTGAAATATACAACATACTATATATTATCTTGAAACATGGAAAATACTTACTTTCCAAGCTCATCTTTGAGATCATATTCATCCGAAAATCGTGTACACACTTCGTGCTGATGAGCCGCCATGTTGAAAATGAATGCAGTTTACATGTACGTAGACTTGCATGTACACACAGCAAGGCGTACAAAACGTATGTGAGTGTTTTTTTCCCCCGGACTAAGTGATTGACGTTTTGCATATAAATGGGCGTGGTCCGACCCAAGCAAAAACACGGAAATGGGCAGGAAAACACGATTTCACGAGTGGGAAAAGGGGACAAGCTAAGTCTTTATCAAGTCAATGACACGATTGATTAAATATAATCAATATGTTAGTGTTATCAGTGACTGTTATAAACAGACATCCTTTGTCGATAACCGTAATGGCTTTCTGTGTGTGTGCGTCCAGTACGCCTTTATAATTTTCACTTTTGGTGAATGAAAAATTATCATAATGAAAAGTATAAGACATGACCTGTGATGCGTAAAAAGTGATGTACATTATCATGTTGAAGACTATTTTTTGGGCCGTGACATCTAATTATTGCATTCTAATTTTGATCGCATTTCTGGTGTATGGTTTAGAACACGATTTTTCTTTCCTTCTTCTTCTTGTTAGTAAGTGCTGTTTTTATTATTGGTGACATTATGATGATAGAAGAAATTTCATCCTCGTGCATAACAATTATTATCATCGCCTCATTTATTTATCTAGTATATATATATTTTTTTCGCCAGGCATTTTTCATCACTGACATTTCAGATACTGCAAAAAAAAGGGTCAAATCTTTAAAAAATATCGAAGTGTTTAGAAATGTGAGTAGCGCCATTTTTACTCTTGGGAAATGTGTTTGATGCGCGAGAGAACCTATTCATGAGGAATCCCCCCCCCCCCAGCTCCTGCCGCATCCATTCCGCTCTTGGAAACTGCCCCTCCCACCCACAGCACACTCCCATTTCGTGATTTCCCTGTCATAATTGTTGATTTCATTGTTTTTCTTCAGTATGTGGAGATTTTTAACTGGGCCCTTTTCTTCTTCTTCCACTTATTGTCCCTTTTTTTAAAGTTTAGTTTAGAATGTTGGCAATTGACTCTCATTTCTACCTCCATGCTCCAAGTAGGCAGGCCTATTTAGTATTTAGTTACTAAAATCGTTTACCATAAACGTGATGACGAGCAGCTGCTAGCAATGACCTGAACAGAAGAGGGCGCTAGACATAAACAAATTGGCCAACATCTCGAAGCAGCCGTAGGAACATCTGAATACGAACATACACAAAGGGTCACGTCAACGGAATGCAAACAGAATGAACAAACAGTCAAAAATTCACAAAATCCATGTCGGTCTGGAGCAAATACAACTGTTTGCTTATTAATTGGAATTTAACTGCAACATTTCATCCAGTAAGAAGCGGGGGGGGAGGGGCGGAGATCGAGAGCACAGACACGGCGAGTATAAACGACTAAAAAAGATAAAGTACACTTAGTCTAGAAAAATGTATTGTAGTTATGTTTTAGTATTTCGCTTGTGGCAATCAAAATAAGCAATGCGGTGATTGGAAATTGAGGGTTTTCACAAGGTTCTCGACCTTAAACAGTATTTAAAGGAAACTTTGTGGGAGTTGTGCATATTATAATATCAGCTGGCTCTCACCTCAAAACTATAGTACAGCTATTTATTTGGGATTGTTTAAAAACTATTATTGGTTTGAGGTTGAACAAAGAAAAATTGACTAGAGCGGGATTTGAACTAAACCTCCGGATTAACGGCGCTCTACCAACTGAGCTATCTAGCCCTATGTTGGCGGTCTCCCTATTTTGTCAATATCTTTGTTCGGGGGTCCCTCATTTACGTCAATTCCAGCGTCGTGTACAATATGAATGCTATGAAGAAGCTAAAGGACGTTACGACTTGATCAAGCAAAAAGTATTTACACTCTGGGTCCATGGAGCAAAGGATGATGGGTCCATGTAGTTGCAACTCCAATAAAATATACTGGACCTACCAGACCGCGTCACCTTTCTTTCAAAATAGTGACCGTATTCAAATACTTTTCCTATGCGTCAAAATGAAAAATTAGTGCATCTCGTGTACCATAAGTCAGACCCAATCCCTGGGAGCGAAAGGAAGAGCGGTTGTAGCCCCCCCTCCCCACCCACAAAAAAAAGCTAAGGAAAGATAATTATGTATCACACAGTTGCAGCTGCTGACAGAGTTGAAAAAACTAGTTAAATTAACAGTAAATACCATAACATTTATCGTAATAGTAATAATTATTTTACTTTTTAGCATCGATTCTAATTATTTTGAGTTGAAGGCAGTGTGTAGGCTACCTTTGATAATACTCCAGTTTACCCTGCCTTAGTTCACGCGCGATCAGTGATAGCGCCACCAAACGGCATAAACTTTTACTTCGAGGCTGGACGTTGACTATTTTGTGCACTGTTAATACTAATTTATTTATAAAACAGCAAACAGTCGTCGGTTAAAGTTTGAGGGAAATTGTTATTACCTTACAGTTGGGTACATTCATGAAAATAAGATTTTATTTATTCACAATTTATACCCTGGTTAAACTTAATCTTCATAGAACACTGTTCATTAATTGTATTCGTTTGGAATTGAATTTTCTTTTATGTGACAATAAAAAGGGAATAAACACGGAACGCCATCTACACGTTAATAAAGTGTCTGTTTATGGCCTTAGCAACAACCGGAATACAGCCCCATCAACACTGTACATTACCAGTGTAACGAGAATTTGTGTACAAAACGCGTTGTGGCCACCATCACGTCACACAACATTCACAACGACGGTCACATCTTCACGAAAGACCAACCCTAACCGAAAAAGTTCTGGCCACACTTAGTTAGGTACCAACGTTTTGAAAGCTGCTTGGACTTGGAGTAAACAGTGTAATATTTCATCGGAGTTTTCGCAAAGTAAAGGTGCTTTATTGGTGTTGTTTAAATGTAAGTACTAAGACGTTTTTATAACAGCAGACACATCTGTTTTTGTGTTAAGACGGCCGAGTGGTGGTCGAGTTTGCCATGCGAAACAACCAAGTTTGTTTTACGTTGACTCCTCCTGTGTTTACCGGGTATATATAGGGATAAAAGATCATTCCTGGACAAAATATGTTCCATTTTGTATGCTTTATTGTTGTGGCTAACGCTTTTATGCATCGTTTTACAAAAACAAAATACAAATGCTCGTCTATGTTGGGCATGCCATAGGGATAGGAATGGTGGAGGCAAATGTAGACCTTTTCAGATATTTTTGGAATTTGCTCATCGTCATAATTTTCGACAGTTTCATTTCATTCTTGACAAAGGAATCAAGGTTTTCCCGTCTGACAGTAAAATTTGAGTACACAGCATAGCACTATATTAATGATATTATTAGTTATTATTTAAACGTTGTCAAGTCATTTGATTTTGCAGTGACATTGGGCATTGGCAATCCAATAGCAGTGTTCATTTTTAACATAAATGTTTTTATTTGTTGAACCATGGCATGGTCATCATCGTCATGGAGGTGATCAATTTATTGCAATTCAAATCAATAATGAAAGCATGGCTGACATTAAAAGGAAGTGAAAACAATAACAAAACAATTTGACCTACTTTTTGTTCACAGACTCTTTTCAACTGTTTGCTGATTGAAACAATTCAAGATGTATGATCGAGCTCCCAGAGCCCTGACAAAGGGCCAGGAGTCAACAGCCCCAACAGTGGGTCCAGGAAGCTATGAACCTCCCCCAACATCAATGCTAAAAGTCAAAGCTGGTAAGATGCCGTTACAAATGATTGAAATGTATGATTCCAGTCCCGAATTCTAGAGTCTTCCCCAAGCTTTATGTCTCTAATTATTATTGCTTGGTTTCTGTTTATAGATGGGTATGCACCGTTTTCATCCATGACGTCGCGTGAAACGTTCCTGGTTGTCCAGGACAGTGTGATCGCCGCTCCGGGACCCGGTCAGTACGACCACATGAGCGACATGCGTATCACAGGCGGGCATTCGCTCGCGAACAAATCACGCCGCTTTGAGCCACCGCAATCCAAGACGCCCGGGCCGGGGACGTACAATTTATCCAAGAGAGGAGACTGGATTAAGAATACTGGAATGCAGACTCAGGAACGAGACGCTTCCCCCAAGTCGGGCATGGTAAGAGAGTTCATCAATGTTATTGGAAACATCAGCACCAAAGTTCTAAAAAAATCTAGAACTTTTTCTTGAACAGTGTGCATTTAATCGACAGTGTGCACTGATAGATTATCATGGATTGTACCAATGAGAGTAAACGCTGGTGATGGAAAGTAAACTTCAATTTGTCTCAAATTTGTCTTATGGCTCTATGAAGCTGGATGATCTTAAGAATTTCATCTGAAAATTCAGAATACTCTAACAGTTATTTTCAAGTTTGCAAAAATAAGAGACATTTTTGCCATTAAAGTGCTGTTGACTTATTTGACCTTATTGATGAATAAATAGATCTCATTTCTCAATTGTGTTTTTTATGTTTCATTGTGCAGTTGATGACCAGTAAGATTCGATACTCACGCAAACCTCAAGCCCCATCAATACCTACACCAGGCCAAGCTTATGGATACGAAGAACACGAAGACGGGACGTTAAAGAAGCAAGAAGCACCCAACAAAGACGAAACCAGGGGACCTGCGTACTATGCACCTGCACATGTAAGAAGTTACAAATATCCTTATATTTAGGACATAATTTAAGTAATTATGGCGTAATTGAGGCAGGTGTTAATTGTATTAAAAAAAACTTTAATCTTGATTCTGTTTTATTTCCTCAACAGCAAGACACGAAAACCACCACCAAGTACAAGGGAGTTCACTTTGGTTCCCTGTCCTCCAAGAGGATGGACTTCGATGGGAAAGCCGGCCCAGGTCCAGGGGAGTACGACCCCTACAGTCAAGCAGACAAGGCTGTTGAGCTCCTTAACATGGCAGGGGCATCAAGGGACACCTCCAGGGTCTTTGAGTCTAAGCTGCCAAGGTACCATGAGATTGTTGTCCACCAAGAGGAAAAGAAGGTATGTTCTTCTCCTGAAGACGAGCAAAGTATACTGTTCGAAATGTCGAGACCAAACCGGCTCTTCCCAGAGCCAACACTCACACAAAAGAGATTTACACATGGTTGTACCCGCAAGTTTACTATTTATTTACTTATAGTTCTTCATGTATGTTACAAAGTTCTCCAAACTAGCCACACTACCCTTATCTCAGAGGTACTCTTTTGATGTATCCAGGCCTGGAGTTTTTATCATAGAGAGGGCAAGGCCATTCTAATTATGCAAAGGGCACTTCCATTAGATAAAAATAAAGTTTATGGGAAACTTTTGAAGGGGCACCAAGCAGAGCTGCCAACTCTCTCTGGTTCTGCAGAAAGTTTCCTGAAAATAAACCAATCTTTCCATGTTCTGATAAACGAGTTTAAAATATCTCCCTGATTATGGAAACTTTTTCCTGATTATGTTGAATGTAATTTAAAAAAAATTGATTTTGTTTTTACTACCAGGCTGTTCCAGGACCAGGCAAATATGAAATCAACAGCCAGTTTGACAAGAGGCCCCAAGCTGTTAACACCGAGGGTATGGAAGTTGACCATCCCCCCTTCATGTCACAATCAAAGGTAAACATAAATAAAATTTCAAACTTGCTGTGTTTTAAAAGGGATTATTTAAAGGAACATTACAGAATTGGTTTTTGCTGACAAAACAGTTGCTGGCAGTGTAAGCACTTTATGTAATCCACCATATACATAAACTGACAAACCTGTAGAAGTTTGAGATCGATCGGCCATCTGGGTCACGAGAAAATAGTGAAAAACCGATTACACATTTGCATGAAATCATATAGATTCAACAAATGAATAAAACGCTCACTGAGCGATAAACTCCAATCGGAAAATGAGTTTATTCATTTTTCATCAAATATGGCACTTCAGATGGAAATATTTCAAGGGATGTTTTCTACTATCAACATCATTAGACCGTGTAAGTTTTATGTAAATCTGTGATCAAAAAATATATTTTACAAGTTTTTTTCTTACCGATTCTGTAATGTTCCTTTAAATTCATGTTCTTATAAGAAAATAATCCCACCTCAAACCGGAGCGTTGCATGTGGAATGGGTTTTCAGTCCCTACCTGAGTGCGTGGGTTTTCCCTTATTTCTATATTTGGGGGTTTTCCTCCCCGTCTAAACCTGAACATTTCTTCTCGTTTCGTATTTCATCCTGTTATTGCCGCTGTTGGAGGTGTAAATAAAACTAAAATTTCTTCTAAGATTTTAAGATTGAATTTACCAAACTGTTGTCTTGCAGAGATTTGTGGAGGGGAAGAACTGCGCTCCAGCACCGGGAACATACAATGACCCAAGACACGCCCTGGAGGCGTTGAAGAAGATCAGAGGGTTGAAGAGGAGTCCCTTTAGTCAGACGGCTGTACGGTTCGTGCCACAACCTCACGTCCAGAAAACACCAGGTATAAATCAACGAAAGAGAAATAGTTCCTATTTTGATTTCACCCTTACACCGATGTATCGTATTATCGGAATCCAACCCAAGTACCTCACAGAATTTTCCCACATGACTCTGAAAGCACTGAGTAGTGTAAGGGATAACCTTTTTCCATTCAAAATTTGTGTCTCAATCAATTTGTGTATGTCATTTGTATGTATTAATTAATCTGTTTGAGAAACATGAATAAAGTTATAATTTGTAAATTTGTCTTTTTTTTGTCCAGGGCCTGGATCATACAGTTTTACCGGTCTTGCCAACGACAGTTTGAGGAAAGCCTATATTGAGAGTACAAGGCGTGGCGCTTTCGGGTCAACCTCCGTCCGCATCAAGCCCATCACTAAGAGAGAAGACACAGCCCAGCCCGGCCCCGCCCATTACCAAGTCAAGAGCCGGCCGCAGTACAGTAGATACTCCCAGAACGTCAGTGCCAACTTTGCCTCGCAGACGGAGAGACTTCATTCACCACCTCCAATCATTAAGGTAAATAAGGAATTCAGAAACTCACTTAAGATTAGATTCTTACGAACAGGTGCACTTTAAGATTTGGGATTCTTATTAAGTGCCTTTATTTACCACAATAATATCAAACAATTAATGAATGATGTATTTTCTGCCAACAGGAGAATCCACCACCAGGCAGCTATGAGGTGAGCATGTCACATGATACTAGTCAAGGGAAGAAGATGCCAGCCGTCCCCAGGACGGAGGTCGGCAAGAGGAAGAAAGGATCTTTCCTCTCCTCCTCAACACGCTTTGCTCCTCCGAGAGATATCTTCTTGGAGAAACCCGAAGTTAATAATCCAGGTAAGGAGAATAATAATTGAGTTACTTTATTCAGTGAAGAAAAAGAATGGGCTCCTGGCAATCAGCACTTCTGAATCACAGGCCAACTCTGTGGAAAGTTAGATCAAGTATTTTGAATTTGTTCTAAATGTTCCAATGTACCAATACTTTGAATCATGCTTATCGTATCGCTTGTTGTTGATTACTTATATCAGTGCGTATCTACTACTATGAGGCAATTCAATCCATACTGCCGTTTTAGCTGTATGGCAAATTTCAGCTTTCCTATTGGTTGATCTGATTCATTTTGCCATACAGTATTGATGTCCACAGCTGACATAGAGGGCGTGCACAGCAGACACAGATGACAGTTGAGCTCCGCATTCACTGTGTTGTATTTAGATTTTCATACAAATTGCCGTAGTAATTGCATGAAGTTAAACCTTAACCTGTGGCTCTTTATGTGTTGTCTGATAGGTCCAGGTACTTACAACCCAGATGCCATGGAAGATCCCAAGACTGGATTGATGGTGACCAGAGACAGACGCTTCAAGGACAAGAGGAATGAGAACCCAGGACCGGGGGCATATGAGGTATGTCAGACTTCCTTTAAATCTCACTTCTTGGATTTTCCAGAATTCATTCTCTGACTCCATCAAATTCTCAAAATTATATTTGAAGTTTTTACGATTTTTAAAATCTTCTTCGGGAAGCTATATACCACTTTCTGTTAAGTCAATGCAAAACTAGACTGGTATTATTCTGCAACCAGTTTTGTCAAGTTCCCTGTGTGCACTTTTATTCATAAATCCTGATTCTCATTATACTGAAAGGGGCCTGACTATGTGCCCTTCAAGCCTCATTATGGGTACATTGATTTGACTTGGAGACAGGTGCATGATGGCAAAGGTCAGGTTGTATCCTGAAGCTCGTTAAGTTCATCAGAGAAAAGTGGTTTATCCAAGTTTACTTCTTCTAACGAGTATTTCATTTTGTCTTTGTTCAACAGTTGAGTCCACTACTCCAAGACACAGTTCTGAAGGGAACCTTCAACGCTACCCTCAACAATCCCGTCGCACCCCACGCAGAGATTTCAAGGACCAACAGCGTAATGCAGAAACAAGCTTTCGTCCTTGGTGTTTAATTTAAAAATATAGCACCTCCAATCTTAACTGAGTTTGGTTTTGATGAGTTACAATGAGAGACTTTTGGGACACTAGGTGGCAGAAGACTTACCAGGTATATCCATCGTTCTCAGCAATGTGCGCATGCTTAAAACTATGTAAACAATTGCATTTTACCTGGTATGTCTGCTGCCATCTTGTGTTCAAAGTCTCCCATTGTGCTACAGATTCTTAACCCTTTAGCAGAGGCTTAACTAAATATTTTCATTTCGTGGGGGGGGTTATGTTACTGAAAGAAAAGAGGACTTTATTCACAGCTATTCAATTCATATTCATGATTTTTCTGTGATCTCACTATTATTATTATTTTGTTTTTATTTTTATTATTTATTTTTTATTTTTTGGGGGGACAAAGTGTGTGACAATGGTTCTGACTAGGGCCCAACTTCATAAAGCTGGTAAGCAGAAAATACTGCCAAGCAAATTGATTTGCTAAGCAAGAAATGAGTGGTGCACCAGTCGCAACAGTGACTGATTGATGGATTTCTGGCTGGTAGCCAGTTTCTGCTCAGCAATATTTTTCAGTGCTTAGCAAATTATTGTCTTTAAAGGCTTTATGTAATTGGGCCCGGGGGGCTGTTTTAAGTCTTCAAAAATTTTGGCTGCCAGACCCACAACGAAATGGAAAATAGTTATGCGGTTCTACATCATTTTTAGTTCACTTTTTGTAAATATAAATTATATAATTGATATATTTTATTGCCCTGTACCTTTTGTACCCCTGGTACAATTTTATGCAATTCTGTAAAGTAAATCCGTCCAATGAGCTTGAATCTTGAAGCCGATATGCATTACTTGTTATCGTTCTTAAAACTACATTTATGTAAATAGTTGCAGGAAAGTATGAAAGTTGTTTGTACATTAGGCAAGACAATGTGACAAAAAATAAATACTTTGGGGTATAAGGAGAAAACGATTGGTGGTCTGTTTGTAAATGTTTCATAATGAGCTAGGTTTGGGGTTTAATATATGTTTATTCTGCTTCTTCTTTTTAAATATTTGATAATATACTCGGGTACTGCCAGTTTTTCGTTTATTCCGTTTCATTTGGTAAGACAAGTTATTAATGTGACAAATGTGTAACATGGTGGGGTGGTTCTGCTGGCCCCTCTAGTGGTTTTACTGTAATGTTCGATCTCTAAAACGGTCGTCACAGCTCCATGCACCTGTTTTTTTTTAAGTGCTATTTCAACCCGATGTTGACACATTTCTGAAGCTCGTTGAAGAGTAATTTTTATTGGAAATAGGTCCCCTCCTTCTTTTTCTAACCCATATCCTGCCCCTCTGAGAGAGTAAGAGATGAGTCACTTTTTTAAAAGTAGTTTAAAACTCGTAGCATTCAAACAAACAAACCTATTTTAATCTTCCAAATGCGTGTAAGGACTCGTACTTATCGATTTTTTAAACATCGTTACAACCCAAAAAGGGGGAAAATGAATCTAAGAAATTTTAATCTTTAAAGTGCAAAAAGTGCTGGCAATGTTGCAATCTGACATATTTTTTCCCGCAATACATAAAATAAGATTTGTTAAGGATGAAGTATAACGATTTGGAATGTACTTCAGCGCAGGTGGTGTAGGACCGAAATCCCAGGGGAGTTTCACTTTCTTCCTCAAAAAAATCAGAAGACGAAAGCAACAACGCGCGAGTAAGAGTACAGTGGCCTAACCTTTGCTACCCTTTGTTTATGTTTGTATGTACTGTTTTGGGGAGATTACGGGTGGAACCAGGCTAGCTCACTGGCAGCAGACGACAGGGTGTAACATTTTGCGCGCGCTTTGTTTGCAATCCATTGCAATTATTGCAGACACGTTCCGCTGTTTAATTTCCAGCTGGTCAAATAACTGCCCTCGAAGAATCTTAAATGATGTTCGATTTTCATATTTACCTGAACTTTGTCCAATAATACAAAGTGATCTCCACACAAGGGAGAACATGGTCGGTTGCTATTTTATATCAAGGGTACCACCTGCATGAAATGGTCGTCAACTTTACGTCAGCGAGAATGATTGACACAATAGCTCGGAGAAATTTCCCACAATACATCAGGTCAAAACAGGTGGGAAATATAAACAGTGCACAATTCAATGGACGGTACATTCATGCGACGACATTGGAACACACGGACAACAACTTCATTTTGGACACTTTCACCTTCTCGTTTGACTGAAGAGAGCATAACAGCCTTGCATTGAACACATTTGCTGGGAATGGACAATAAAGCATACATTTTTGTGTCTTTTTGAGCTCTGACATCTGCTGGAAATTGGTGAAAAGGTAAGCAGTGAGTTGCATATTGTTTTCTGAGTTTCTAAACTTTCATACGCTGTGTATGTAGACCACTGCTGTCAAACAGGCTAACTCAGTGACACTGACAGATGGGATTGAAATCTTGAAACACGATTACATTTTAGTACAAGACCCGTTTAAATGTATTATACGGATTGGTAGAGCTGACAAACAGTCTTAGACAGTGTTCAATAAGTTTTTATGAAATCAACCATATGCATTTGGGCTGAATCCGCTGCGTAAAGAGTCAGGAGAACCGTAGTTATTGTAATATCCCGTTGCTGTAGTTAGGTTTAATGTCTAGAAATTTCGGACCAAAGCATCACTGATAATCTGACAACTGTCACAAACTCTACCGTGTTTGAGATTAAGAATTATAGAGGAAATTAAGTACAAAACAATTGTTCTTCATGACGTGCATGTACATGCTTTAACAAGTGAGAAAATATTGACAAGTGAGAAAATATTGGTCTCATGTCATGTGGGTCTTGTAGTCCATACTTTTTCAAAGACTTTCTGACCCCTTGGCTCTCGCCTTACATTATACAAACATCATCCGAAGAAACGTTAAGATCGCATCCCAGCTTTTAGTTAGTAAAGTCACCGTATGCCACAACAACAAAACTTCATTACAGCTAAGAGAAAAGTGGCAAATCGATTATGTGCATGTACAATGTACAAGTGTGTGTTCAACTGTGTAAGAAAAAAACAACCATAAAACAGTATAGCGCCCTCAATTGATATTGGTTTAGCGCACGCTTCAATTAGGTGGCAATCGCGTTTCCGTCCAGCACAGCATACTATTGATATAAAGCAGTAAAACAATTGGATAAACCATGGGTAGAATTCTGTAACTGGAGTAACACTAATAGACATACATATGCGAACTGAAATAGTAGTCTCAATGTAAACGATGGGGGAGTTCCATCCAAACAAATTTTAATGATGCATCCATTTACTAATTATGATATTAAGATATGATTTTGGAGCCAGTCTGTCCATCTCCAAGGCTCTCAAATTCCCCCAGGGCTTCTTGTGAGGAGCTTATTAGTTCTCCTCGTTGATAAATTCAAATGCAAGAGAGAGAGAGAGAGAGAGAAAGGCACTTGGAATCAGGGCTGGACAAGAGCCGGTTAACGTTTCAAATTTCAGTCCTTGATTTCCGTTCTCCCGGACCGTGGCTGAAGCTGCGGCTGGTCGACCACGGTCATCAAAAAAAAAAACGACTGGAGTCATGACCGGGCGATGAATTGATGCGTCATTTTCGGTCCATGTTCGTGTAGTTGTCCTTGATGAATCGCAACACAGCCAGATATTTCGGCATTCCAATCATTGACGAGTACAATTTCGGACGGTGTAGTGAGAACATATTAGCAATCAAAAGTTGTTAATTTACTTGCAAAATATTTCGTACTCTTGCAACTATTCTTTGTGCTAAAGTTTTGTTGCAGGCCTGGAATTTCATCATTGAGAGGGCAAAGCCATTTTCATTTTGCAAAGGGCCCCTCCATATTGCGATATCTTAAAAGTCGATGGGCAACTTTTGTAGGGGTACCAAGGCCAAGACCAGGGCAACGGAGGCCATGGTTTAATTCCAGGCCTATTTGTGTTCATTTTGTTCAAAAAATAATAATAATTGAGAAACAAGTCACAGATTACTACACACGGTCCTTTGGCTTGAAACCGTTATGTTTTCAGTTATGCATTCCCCTGCTAGAAATTATGTATGAATAAAACAATAAACTAAGATCAGACAAACAAAAACTTCGGTCGCGGTTTTCGTTGAAATATTGTTTTCCCTTAAGGCTCAACACCGACCTCCCGTCACAGTTGCCACCGCTTCCCATGCCCTCTCCTCACTCTAGCCGCTCCGACCAAATCCCGAGCGAGTCGCAGCCGTGACCCCGTACGGGACCCGCTCTTTACAGGAGACCCGTCACATTTACAGAGTTACTATTAATAATCATTGTCCAGTCAAATACTTGCTTCAATCAATCCCATTTAGAAACAGCTGTTCCGTATGTCCCCTGCTACGAAACATAGTTGAAAATGTCCTCTCCCGTGTTCCTGTTCATTTATTTCGTATGCATGATGGTTTTCATTAAAGGATGGATGTTTAAGTCTTTGGCACAAATACCCACCAAACGGTATGCACCTTTAGTTGCATCAGTTGGAATCCACGGCAGAAAACAACAAATCAGTTTCTATAAATCAAAGATTTGCAGCGAATAGTGACAATCAATAAATAATTGTCATGCTTTTTTACTGGTGACTGTTTCTGCTCAGCAAATAATGAGTCAAGTGGAGAGCAAATCTTCAAAAATGTGTGTACACAGCAGGGACTTTTTGACAAATGACTACAGATAAAGACCTTCAATGGTCCGCAACAATTACTGATTTTATTTTTAAAAAAAATTGTCTGGATTAATTAAACATGTCGTTATACCGCATCAGGAAATCAAATCTCACGAAAACGTGAAGTTTTCAAGCGAACTTGTGTGTGTGTGTATTAACACCCCTACAATGGAAACATAAATAAACACAAAAATAAACCAAACAAAACCAAACAAAAAAAACCAAATCACCTAGGTAATAAAATAATGGATTATACTAGAAAGCAAATTCTGTTTTCTCTCCCCCCCTCCTCTCCTCTCTCTCTCTCTCTCTCTCTCTCTCTCTCTCTCTCTCTCTCTCTCTCTTTTCTCTCTCTCTCTGCCCCCCCCCCCCCATCTGCACACGGTATAGAACTATTTCAAGAATGAAAAAATAAAACCTTGTCGGATAAACCTTCAGTTTGTTTACCGATTGGTAAAGAGTTCCAATTAAATGAGTTGAAATATGTGCCTGTGAGCGCACACTTCACACCCCTAGTAAAAGAAATTCCCCTCTGACTCGGCTGTGTATGCTCGGTCTTCAATGAATGAGAAATTTAGAGGAAAATGTTGCTCCAACGACAGCTATGCTTCAACATAATACCTCCAAAAAGCTCTAACATACTGCTGCGGTTTATAAGAATTGACATGCCAGGGATTAAGGGAACCGTACGGCACCCTTGTCATTGACGTATTTGTCTTGGGCTTTCGGAATCCGCTAGCCACCACTGGTGTAGGCTTTCCTGGTGTAGGCTTTCCTTCACGGCACTCCACTTCACGGCACTCCTCCGAAGTAACGCGCCTTGTCCTTTAAAGGTAGAATGCAACAAGTGTACCGGTCGCTCCGAGAAATGAAGAAAATAATAATCAAATATTAATGTTTCTCATGTTTTGCACAAAAAATAAAAATACATATACACCATATAGTAATCAACCACAACGAAAACGTATTGGGTACATTTCAAACACTTTTAGGTTGAACAAAGACAAATTGACCAGAGTGGGACTTCAACCTGCGACCTCCAGATTAATGTGCCGGCGCTCTACCAACTGAGCTACCTAGCCGTAATGTTGGCGGTCTCCCTATTTTGTCAATATCTTTGTTCGAGGGTGCCAGTCAGAAGCCATTCAACCTGTAACGGCCGTATAGCCAGGGATCACACCCAAGTTTATCAATACACAACCTGGGAAGTGGCAACAGAGGGATCACCTGAAGGGGATGCGACTTTTTATTTCAAAATATCAAGTTGTAACGTAGTTCGTAAACTTGGGTGGGTGAGCCTCGGCTATAAGGCAGTACATATTGAATGGCTTCTGGATGGCACCCCCGAACAGAGATATTAACAAAATAGGGAGACTGCCAACGTTACTGAGGGTTAGTATGCTGGTTCAAATCCCGCCCTAGTCAATTTGTCTTTGTTCAACCCAAAGTTAAAATACAGATCTGTGTAAACTTCATTTTATCAAACACTATTTTGCTCAGTCTCCCGACTTCCGTTGTCATCAAACTTAATCGCCTCCCTTTGAAGCAATTAGCATTCACTTCAGCCCTCCGTGTGTCACTTCAAGGCAAAACTCTGAAGCTTGTTATTATTTAGTAATCACAACATGTGTTCCATTTGAAATTAAAACACTTCTTTTTGGTGAAATACGATCTGCAGTCATTCCAACGAAGCATAACACTGAAGTAGCTAGGCGCCAGCGAACTTGAATTACGAGTTGAACTCAGGGAGTAAATTGGCGCAACGTATGAAGTATCAACGCTGTTACACTCCAGTCAATTCCACAGAAAGGCTTTCTATAATATTGACAGATTTGTTGTTGGCGTGTCTTTCTTTAATTAAAAGGGATAATGTGATTATTGCCCCTGTGGGATGGATCTTGGACAAGAGGACGTATTGGGGGGGGGGTGTCCGTGTAGGGGAGGTGGGAGGGGCAGCTATGGATGTTAAGTTGAGAAAATGCACCCATCGCGGTTCACAAATTTTCACATTCCCTGATATCAATCAAATGAGACTGGAGAGGGAGGGGTTAGGGGTCCTGTGTCCCGCCCGCCCCCCCCCCCCCGTTTTGTAAAATGTTTACCCGATTTATTCGCTTTGTTATTGCATGCCATGGCTGCACGATAAGGCTAAACATTACGTTGGTAATGGTAACTTAGCGTCAAAACAAGCACCGTGACAAAACAAATCCCACAACCCCAATCAAGCTCTGAACAAAAATATTCCTCACCCCGGCCTATAGCTGGGTCCGTGCATTATTTTGTATTCATGAAACGCTTGCCCAATCAGGTATAGACTTGTGGGAGACGACCGGTTCCCCTGCGCAGTCCAGTTTTAATAAAGTTAATTACGTCTAAGATTACAATGGTGTGTTGTTTGCAGGCTAGAGATAACCACTGAGGAGACATGAGTTACAATCACTGAACGGGATCTTCATTTTTTCAGCAATCAGTGAATCTCCAGTGAGTCTATAGTTGGTACGACTGTGAGATGCTGGTGTGATCAGCATCATGGCATCATGAACGGACGGTGGCGCTCTGTGTTGAACAGTACGCAGATCTGCAACAGCAGCACTTACAGCAGCTTCAGTGTGGGGGTAAGACCTTCACCTTTTTATGTAATTTATTCAATCGTGGTCCCAAAACGTTGGCAACCGCTTTGACTTCATTCGCAACCACTTCTTGTGGCATTGTTTTATGGGAGTATAAATTTGAACACGTTTGGGAAAGCAGTGCAAAGATGCAAGGGGAAAGCTCGCTTGCTGACTTGTGATCTTGCTCGTATGTCCTTCTCCCCAAGATAAAATAAAAGATGTTTGTTTTCAATCTTTCGTCTTATGATCAGACTGGCAGTGAGATTTCAACTGTCGGACTCCTGTTAACGTTGTCTAAATGTACGCGCACGTTTGACGATTTGTATGGCGCGCGAATGAATCACCATACAACAGGAGGAGGTCCGCAATGGATCGCCGTCTGCAAACACAACGTAGACCAATGTCACTCGCAGATGTACCACCAGCTGCGAGAGAAACGTCATCAATATATCCTTATACGACATGGGATTTGTCTATTCAATATTGACCCAACGGGAAAGAGCTTTTGGCACTCTATGCTGCGTACGATCACCGTGGATCTTGCTTCACCGGGAAGTTTAGAAGCCCGTGTTTACCTTTAAAATGCAATTTCAAGACGAAAGTGTGAAATCGGCTATTTTTAAAATCATGCAAACAAAATGAAAAAAAAATCAGACTAGACTGAAGAGATCTTGCCATCACTGGATAACATTGATATAAGGTCACTATTAATTACCCCTGTCTACACGAGTCGGATTGTATGTAACCACATTATGGCGGACTCAAACCCGTGCCTATGCTCCCAATCACCCTGGTCCACATCCAGTGGAGTATACTTTATTACTGGGTTCGCATCCCTCTGATGGTGGACTCAAACTCCCCAAACTAAGGTCACACACTAAAGAGATAACCTATGTCGTCGCAGAGACAAGTACTTTAAGAATTTGCTCAAGGCTATTTGAATTCATCTCCGCAGAGATACTCATTATTAACTTTGTGTGTATCCGCCATAATAAAGCTACGAGCGTAAAGGACTCAATGTTCGGTCGAGCTGGTCAAATTTGTCTTCTTTTCAGCGCATTACAATGGCATGACCTTGAGTTCACTGCTGTAGCATGCATAACGCAGTATTTAATGACTTGAAATAGTAAAATTCAGTAAAATATCAGTGAGACATATATATATAGAGTCGATCCGAGACCAAGCTTGTCAATTAAATGATTCCACCACAGGTGCAATAACGGCTTTCGTCGGCACACAATCAAACACGAGCCCAAATTACCTCTAATTGATTCAAATGAGTAGGAATTAAAGCCGAAAAAGCTCCGCATCGCCAACGAAGCAGTGAAGATGTTTTGATAATTAAATAATTAGATTGCTGTGAGTTCATTTGCTTTGTGATTAGCTCTTACCTACACGTAAAGGATCACACTTATTCGACATAGGGGTATTAGCAGCATCATTAGTGACTGGTAATTCTGAGTGGATGAGAGATTCAAGCCGTATTCATCACTGTAGTTTCAGGACGTTACTGTCCGTGTCTTTCAAGTCTTTACTCTAGTTTAAAGGGAGGGTATATACCTTTGGTAATTATTCCAAAAGTTATTGATCATAATTGATCTGCTGTTTTGTTTCGTTTTCACACGTTAATATACATGCAAAGGTACTTACGAATGGCTTCAACTGATTATAATAACGCCTCAGAAAATTTCACAAGCTGGTCAGGTAGTACATTGGCCTAATCAGTGACTACTAAGAGTCACATGACATTTTGAAAGAGAAATTAATTCAAAACTCCACACGAGCAGCGTATAAATATACCATTACATACTATTTTTTCATTTTGTCTGGTAGCCTGGGTTTGCTTTTTAGTTGGTAGGCTGTCTTCTATAATGATAAGTAAAGTATATTTTGGCTGGTAGACTGTCCAATTTATGATAGATCTAGGTTGTTTCTGTCATGTAGAAGTACTTGCATGTTTTAGCTGGTTGGCTCAGCAAACACGTGCCTGCTGTTCTAAGTAATTGGCTGGTAGGCTGTCTGCTATACATTTTGGCTGGTATGCTGTTTATGTATACGTACAGGTATAGTTTAGCTGGTTGGCTGGTAAATATAGTTGAGTTTCCCTGCTCAGCGAGAACGTATACCCACTGACTAGTGAACTATTGTACGGTTCATTCTCGAAATCCGAGTACGAAATCAATCTATGTACCAGTATACCTAAACCAAACCGGTTTACACTTGGAAATCGAATTCCTATTTATATAAGCTATAATAATATGTGAGCTTTACACTGTGTTACTAAGTTGCTACTTAATGCATTGCTGTTTTAACATCTGAGACAATGTCATTATTGCATCTGTTTGCACCCACTCCAGCATAATGGACTTAAGGCTACCGTATAGCGCACTTATAGTACTCTAAATTGATGATAGGACTATTGAGGCAAAATAATGCACACTCATAATTTGATTTTCGAAAAAGAAAAAAAAATGCACTCAAACATAGGAGCTGATTGATTCACAAAGTGATTTGTCCAGGTGGAATCTAAAAGGCCAGATTTGTTTTGTGTTTGGTTTTTTTAAATTGTTTTACTTCTTGAAGCATAGGCCTACTGCGCAATTATTATAATGCACTCTCTTCAAGGAAAAATTCACCCCCCTGTAATTTCACGCTCTGAATAATGTACTTCGAAGCTTGTTTGTAATATTGCACTATGTTTTGTAAACTTTTTCGGCAATAATTAGACGTGGGTTTGTGTATTATGCTTAAATTTTGCGTTGAGCCTTTTTCATATTATTCTTTTGCATCGCCTGGTTCTACAGGAAGAACGAAATCGTAAAACAGGCCTTGACTTCTTTCTGAATTCAAACGGGATTCTTAGCACCTCGATTGAATTGTACAACATGCAAGACAGTGTTACATTCCTCCACCCTTTTAACTGTGTTTTTTAAAGTACTTTAAACGTTATGCGTTCTGTCTGGTATGTGCTCTTCGTTCTAATTCGTTATTTTGTACTTATGCGCGAGAAGCAAAAGTACATCACCTACAGGCCACTCGTATTTAAGTTAATCTTTCTCAGACGGGACATACAATTATTGCCCCACGTTCCAGTGAACAATTGGTTCTCCCATCCTAATTGTCCATTTCGCATCCATCAATTCTGACATCAATAAACATTTCCCGCCAAATGATGCATCGCGCTGTCCATTTCCCCGCGTGCCCTAGTGGCGAGGCTGCACCATTATCGCATAGCTCCACGGGGTCTCAACCTTAAGCGTGTCACCACGTGATCACGCACTCGCATAAGGTATAGATCATCCAGCCGCTAATTTGACAACTTGTTTAAAGTTTCTCGTTTGATTCCCTCTCATTCCACATGCATCACCTCATGGACATGTCGGTAAAGTTAACACGAAGCGACATCAGTGAAGAAAAAAACAGAACATCTACAGACAATTTGTTTCCTTGAATCATCGAAGCCTGCCTTCAAAATAATTGATCTTCGTGAAGATAGTTTTATTGGACTCATATTGACTTTCAAGACCATCTATTTCTTGGACCCTTCACGTCCGCCAAGGTGTTAACTATAGAATCTGGTTATCCAAACCGAAACAGTGCGTCCAAAATGCGCACTTACAATACTCGTAAATGACAGATGAAACAGTGTGACCGAACTCCTTACAAGAAATCCAAAAGAGACACAAACACCTCCTCTGACGACCGTTTGTCAACCTGTCCTTTAAAATATATGTGTCCCTTTAAAGGTAGGGGCATACTTTGGCAACGACCACGAAAAAAAACTATTATTTTTAGCCGAAAGCCTACTTGTTATATAGATGGCTATGGTAGTTAGCATCATGTGACATTGCTTCGTCTGAAATGCCCCCGTTGATTAGAAATCAGTAATATTTGAATCTCTGTGTGTTGGTATCCGTTCGCGAATGCTGCGGCTAGAGATGCGGTTGGTACTCGCTGTAAGTTCTTGTGAAAATGCCGTCACACCTTTTCCACTGTTTTCTCAACAAGTATACTGAAACTTTCACAAGTGAATTTTGAATGTATTTTCCTGGATAATTTTGCCTATAAATCAGCATTACGTTGACAAAAACCAAACGATGACACTACCTTTAAACGGTTAACAAGGGGTTAAAGGGGTGCTAAGATTTGAAATCCCCATTTTGTTTCGTGTGTATGTAACTGCAACGTCAATTTACAAGCTCTGTGGTTTGTCAGGATTTTCTTCCCGATTTGAGGATTTTTCATTGACCTCCCTTGGCCTTCAGGTTTTGTTGAAAGAGGCAAACTCGTCCTTACTGATGAAAGACTCGTCTCTTGCTTTGATGTATAGCATTTTTCTGACAAGAAAGAAAGTGCAGGATATGAAATGTCTGCAATCTTAGATTTGTTCTTAATAGACCCCCAGTGGATCAGTCTTTAGACCTGCCACTTGCGTCGTGTGGAATTTCTTATATATAGTCGTGTGTATTAATAGTGGTGATGTAAAGCCTTTCGAACCTCCGAATATTCAGGGTGCTTCATCTATCTCCTGAGCAAGAGGTCATGTTGTAAAACTTTTAGGATTCTTTATTTTCATAAACAATCACAAATTGTTCATTTTTGGTTGAGCACAAGTTAATTAAAAGCATTCAGCAAGTGACCCTATAATGATGAGCTTCCAATTTGATTAACCGTTGACTTATGATGTCACAACAACCCCCATCTTGGATTCACAACAAACTCAAATATTTATAATGACGATCTACAACTTAAAAAGACTTTAATGATGCAACTTTAACGTGAATAAAACATCGAAAAGAAGAGTGCACAAAAACTGAGATATTGCTTTGAAAAACCCAATCACTGTTTTTTTTCTGACTGGAAAGAAAGTGCAGGATATGAAATGTCTGCAATCTTAGATTTGTTCTTAATAGACCCAGTGGATCAGTCTTAGACCTGCCACTTGCATCGTGCGGAATTTCTTATGATTGAGCTTTTGGATACCCGACACCCCGGCGGTCTTGACTTGCTATGGTTATTTCTACCGGATAGTTCATCAGCTGTCTACGGTAGACGAGGACCCATCACGCGACCGTTGTTTCAGTATTAATTCGGGAAGCCATTAATACAGTGCTGTACGTTTTCTAAAGTTGAATCATTGTTTCACACTGTGAAATCCATTTGGCAAAGAAAAAGGAAAGCTAGTAACTTAGTTAAAGTCTTTAAAAGTGACGAGACTACAGTATAAAAACTTCCGGGTCAGAATTGATCCTGACCCGAATCCGGGCCCGTAGCGCCTGACCCATTTCTAGGTCAATATGACCTGGAATCTGTAACAAAATGGCCCAGAAATGGGTCGCTGACTCAGAATCCAAGTTAAAACTCCACTTTCCGGTTCAGCTTGACCCAGAAATGGGTCAGCCTCCCTAAGATCCGGAATTCGGGTCAATTGTGATCCGGGAGAGTGTTTTAAGAATGTAATAACCTTGTATTGTGAAAGCTTAGTTCCTCTTTAAACTGCACCAAAGTCCAGCACTTGTGTAAAATGTATATACCATTCATTTTGATGTCCTTTTCTTTTTAATGAGTTCCACAGTCCGTGTGGTGAGTTTAGAGCAATATCAAACGGAGAGAAGAGAACAAGGAAAGCGATGGCAAGGACGTCTTTTAGAAAATAATCCAAAACGAGATGCCAACGCTTTCGCGATGAGGCAAAAGTTTAATAAAAGTTTAAAAAGACACTCGTAAGACGAGAGAACGTAAAGCATCTTCATCAAAGAAGTGCACTTGGAAATAAACATGGATATTTCCCAATTGGGACAATTCTGATCAATTGTGTTAAAAATATCGATATTTCCATTTATTGCACAAGAATGGTTATAAAAAATATGGGCCTAGACACAGATCCGACTTGATATCTCACCAACAAAATATTGTGTTTCGTTTTGATAAATTTATTGCGCAGATAGGTTTGTATATTTTGGTCAGAAAATGTGATTGGATGATTGAGACATCAAATTAGGGGATGAGCCTCTGCTCTCTGGCGTCTGTCCGCTAATAACGGGCAAATTGAAGTTCAGCAATCAAATATTGAAATACCATTTTCCATCTGACTTCACAGCGTGCTTTTCTTCATACGCTATTGCTTTAAAGTTGTTCAATAACAGAGGCTTATGTTTCCCGGAGGCTCTTTAAAACGCAAGTATATGACAACGGTTTTTTTTTCCTTCAGTTGGTGTGTACATTACCTGACCTTGAAATTCAGCATCTCTTTGTCAAGCGACGAGCCTTTTGTTATGACACATACAACCAACAATCACCTTCCTACTACTGAAAGTGTCACAGAATCTTAAGCTAACACCGTGAGCACACTGTTACTCAGCGTTGAGCAAATACCTGCTCACTTTCACTTGTTCATTTTCAGTATGGACGATTGTGCGGGGCCAGACTAAACAACGCCAACGTTGGGACGGGGACTGTACTGACATTAAAACCCCACGAACCAACAAGTTTTTACACGGGACGGGGATTGGGTTTCAGTGGGATCGTGTCGTCGCCGGCGAGTACTGATTGATCGCCGTGTATCACGGGCGAGATGCTTGACAAATTGGAAACGAGATCTCAGTTGTTGTGTAATGAATTCAGTCTGTGTTTTTTAATGCGTACATGGAACTCTTTTGTCCCGTTACCGTGCGTGTCTGACGGGGCCCCCCTCCAACCGTTCGGACGCCTTTTTTCCCGCTGGACGGGAAACCGAACATGAGGCTAAGATTTGAAAATGGGGTTGAGCAAACACTGCGCCTTTAAAACACACTCCCCCCTTAATGTAGTTTTAACACTTATCGCCAAAGCCCTGAGATTTAAAATACGACCATCAAAACCATGTTTACAGTACGGTAAATTTGGTTTATTGCCTGAGAAATCGCATCCTTTGTCAAGTTAAAGGGAAGTTCTGTAAGTTTAGGCAAAAGGCCTTATTCTTAATTTTATTCAATGTGTCCTCGACAAATTTTCATTGAATGTCAACACTCGTTTTAACAAGTGTTTACCTTAAGTTTCTTTGTATGTTGCTGTGTGGTTGTATTGTAGACTGTGATTGCTTTTATTTGCGAACAAAGTGCTAAAAACAAAGTAATAAGTTTGTGGTAATTTAAAATAATATCTATAGGCCTACTGTCGCACAAGTTAATTCAAACGGTGGATTTCTGCTCTTACTGATGTCCGATTCTGCCACTTCAAATCTAACTTAATCCACGTCCGAATAAGCGACTACGGCTCACGGCTGTTGGCTGCAACGACGGCTGTTGGCTGCAACGACGGCTGTTGGCTGCAACGACAACGTGGTCCAGCCATAGCCACTGCCAAAGCTTTTACTTCGGACATAGCCTGAATAGAGATCCCTCAAAACGCCGTTTTAAAATTTCCTTTGTACCCTTTACTGGGTTGCATGCAGTAAACAAAATCTGCAAGTCGATCAATAAATTGGGTATATATTCCATTCTTACTGAATGTATGGGTGGAACGAAGGTGTCACATTTTGGAAAATTCAGGCACCTTAAGTTTATACCACATTTTCCGTTCGCACATAATTTTAAAAAATGCAAAAAAAATAGTTACCGAACCGATTATTGTATGCTAGTTGTGAATAGCGCCCTCTAGGGTTAGTTAAATTTTGCCATTTCTGCCACCCAACTTCTTTTGTCTGGTGTCGTCGTTTGACGCTCTCTTGTGTCGGTTGGTCGTTTTTTGTCGGATTGATTTAGAACTAACTAGTGAAGAATTCATCGTTTCCACGTTTTACATATTCGTTGTGGTTGGACGCTTCAAAACAAAACAAAATGCTCTGAGTTTGTGAGTTCCTTGTTATTTTTACCAGTGGGACTTACGCCATATTACACACATAATGTACACACTGCCTGGATTACTCGAGAGCATGTCACCAGAGCGGCTTTATCCCATAATGCCAGTATGTTTTGGCTCGTCTCTGACTCGGTTGATTGCCGGCTACTCTGATTGTAGTATATCTATAAGCCAATATTCGGGAAAAGACCATTCAAATATAGGACCCCCCACAATCAGAAAAAAGTGGCTGTTTTTTTCGCCTGACGGATCGCCATGTTCATGGGGTTGTCGGCAGAGTAGATAATCACATTACGTAGCAGGTCATTTCGGTAATGGACGCACACGGAGTACCTTTGTCTGTTTCAGCGGATGTAGATGATGGGTCGAGTGGTTGTGATACCATCAGTTGGAATCCACAGTGAATATAAAGCTCTTCACATTCTACTTCGAAAGATCTCACTCTTTCTGATGATGTACTTTCCCCAAATGGGATTGGTTTTTTTTATTTGATATGTTTTAATACATCTTACATCTTAGGTAACTCATCTTCCATAATGTGGATTACATCACATCATGTGTGAGAAGAGTGGTCTTGTATCTTGTAAACAGGGGGGGGGGCAATTTGGGTAGACGAACGTGTGTGCAGTTTATGTAGGAATTTGTTTAATGTACACTGTAAGGTTCGAATCAACACATGCGTTTTACAAAATAAAAATACTCACTAGAGTATTATATGTGTGTTGTGCTGTCATTTTAGCCTTCGAGAAATACTCTGCTAGGGTCGATACGTCAGGCCCCTAACTATTTTTTGCAATAAAAAATAAAATCTTAAACACACCATTTTGATAAGTTCTGAGATGAGCGCCCATACATTGTACAAATTGGATTAACTAGACTATTTGATATGGACACCAAAAGCACGTCTCTTTGTTCCTTAAAACTCGGTACTCTTAATTTGTGTTTGCCAAGTGCTACCCAGTTTTGTAAACATTATGACGTCACGATCCTCTACGTGTCTTCATTTGACTTGGTTCTGCCAATGCGACGGCTGTGATCACCAAGGATGGTCCAGTGGAGATTGATTGGTCAATTTGATGTGAAAACAGACCGAGTATTGGAGAGAGAGAGAGAGAGATTCCAACTTCATACCCTTCACTCTTGCAACCAAATTAGTCATCTGTGCCCCCACCAAATTATCTCGTTCGAAAATTGGGTTGATTTCTATTTTTCGTGTAATGCGATACGCCTAATGGGAATGTGAGAGATTCCGGCTGAGGTTTTTGGAGCTGTCCCTCTAAATTTAGGGAAACCCATGAATTCCAATGGCAAAAAACGTCTCGGCAATCTAATCAAAAGATGTTGTGTGTCACATTGGGTTGACTCTTCTCCCATAAATGTGGTTATCAGCAGAGGCTAGCCATTCTGATTATCACATGTTCGGGATGAGTTTAATTTGTACCCTTCGCGTAAGATGATACATCCACAGTGGTCATAACTGAATCATCTGACCCAATTATGGTTTTTCCCGCTCTTTATGTTTGATGGCTCTTCCCCCGTCCGGAATGGGGACATACATTATTTCGAAATCTCTGGCAACGGACTCCCCGCAACGTCAATCTGGATAATGTTCCTTGACGTATTGCGCGCCGTTTGCAGCGCGCGTATTTATTGGAAGACAAACTCCCCGCTACTACTCCTTCCCCAAATTATAGCATTTGCGAAATTAGTTTGGCTCTGTTGTACGTGTAAGGTGAGACTTGGGTGACGGTCACCGCGAAGCGTGAATAAGACACGTACAACTTGTGCTGGGGAGCACACACCGCGCATTCTCCCATTGCCAAAATGTTTCCCTTGGAAGGTTGGGTACCACTATTGTCAGTTCGTGTCACAGTGTTTCAATAATCCAATACAAAAGTGCATATTCGATCCGCTGCAATGACGGCTTGGAGATTTGTATTTGCTCTATATGTTTAATTTGGAGAAGTTCTTTGACAATGTTTGAGTTATATACGGTTTCCAGTTTGACAAAAGCGTATACACGAAATTGCTGGACGGTATATTGAAAGAGGACAAACATGTCGTCTATGTGAGCTGCTCAGAAGGCATTATTCTCGCAATATGTCGCTAAAACTCGAACAAATTGTGCGGTATGTAAATATATATACACCGTGGAATATTGGAACGTAATAATTTAGAAGACAAATGAATAAGAAATAATAAGCCTAAAGTGAAACACGGATTTGTTTTCCAGTTAGATGAATACCGTGCCTCACTAGGGTTAACTGAGCAATTGCTTTGTTTGAAAGATTGTTCTCATTAACGTTTATTATTGTTGTTTGTTTTTTTCAAGCATGAGGTTCTGTTATTCGTCTCTAGTTGTGCTTATTTAACGAACTTGTCATGCAATGGACGATTAAGTTTTATTTTGTATTTATTTAATCTTTTCTTCTTCCTTTTTTAAATAAACAATTTGCATATTCAGTTCATAACTGTTTTACAGTTGTCATACAATCAATGATTACTTTTTTATTTAGTATTTATTTCATCTTTTCTTCTTCTTAAATTATCACGGAGAAATTGTCTTTTGTAATCTTATTTAACTGCATGCTTTGAAAGTACAATAGTTTTTATAAAACTGTCTAATGCTCACAATGTGTACATTAATGTGCCACATTTCCACAAACGTCTTCCATTAGTGCACTATACCTGATTGTGAATTGCAACGGAAAAGGCCTCTCACGTTATTGTCGGCCACAATTATAAAAAGAAACTGCATACAAAAAAATATTTTAAGTGTTTACGTGCACTCTGTTTGCATCCTTATGAAATCTCATTCTAATATTACTCAGAATAAAATATGACCGTGCTTATCGTATGTTTACGCAAGACAACCAATTTTAGTTCTAGCAGCGGTTTGGATACTCTTGTGTTCCTTCCCAAGGCCACCCTTTGTTCGCGGTCATTAGCATTGCAATGTTATTTAATAAATGAACATTGCGTTATTAGTGTGTGGCTTGCCCTTGGCGCGGAGATTACACATATTTTATGGATAGCAATTATTTTTTTGTATGTTGGGGATACCACGCACGCATGAATGGAGCGCCCATCCGTCGGTTAATTCTTACGGCGTATGCATCGATTTCGTTCCACCGGTGTGAATAGCGTGGAGTTGACTGGAGTACATTGCCCCCACGCCAAGCCCTTTGTCTTCCCCAGACGTATGGCCCTCTCCGACTACCAAAAAATGGTCCTCAAAATTTAAAATGTAATTATTTTCGAGTCATAATGGATGTAGGAATTGGACATTCTGTGAAGTGTACCGCTCGCACACCACTCTAAATGTACAGTGTCAAGTGGTTAACTATTGGGGCGTAAAATAATAGTTGATGGGGTCTTAAGCCGTGGAATTTAGCCCCGGGTTGGGCATTGACCCGCTGGTGGTGAAGTCCGAAATAATTTGGCTGAAGTGGCAAAAAAAGCAAACACCGGGATGTAAACAAGGGGTTTCTAAAAATGTTCTTTCGTAAGCGTTGGAAATTATTTAACAGTGCTAAGTGCTTTTATTGGTGCGTCAATAACAGGTAAAACGGGAATAACAACGTGATGTCGTTGACCCACAGTTTACCTTCAAATAATTTTCACGAAGTGATCAGCCATTTTGTTAAGAAGCAATATAACAATGCTTCTTATATCTTTCAAATTAATTATAAATTATTAAATCGTGGTTTACGAAACATTCTACACAAAATGAAACAAGTTATATGAAAACCAACAGTGATGCCTCGTTGGCATGCATTATTGTAGTTTTATCATTTTTTTCCTGCCAGTTTCCAAATGAACAGTGCACCATGTTTTGCTATATGAAGTTGCAACTTCTTTCCCTTTATATATAAATATATAGAATTGTTGTTGTTACTATACAGCCCACAGCAGCACATCTACCATTTAAATTGTCAAAGTTCAAGTTCAAGTTTGAACCGTTGTACAACGAAAAGCCCATCTTAACGGCGCCTGTCCGACTAATGTAATGTTTAATTCTGCTTTCCTGCGACCGTCAACTGGATATATCACAAAGTCACTGACCTCCGCGTGGATGCTCGTCCCAGCACTTTATCAATAATAATATTAGAGTAAAATTATAGCAAAAATTGACAATGACGGATAGAGAAAAGGACTGAATGCACTCATAGAGGCGGGAAGGTTAATTGACGAGACCTTCGGGCCCCGGGGAGTAATCTATTGTTTGTGAGATGTCAGTGTCTCTTTAATCTTTGATGACAACAATCGTCTCCTCGTCATCCTCATCCCGAGCCAGTCGAGTAAAAGATCATGTGATCTTGCGCGTTCCCGCGAGAGTTTACTCTTACCGAATTCCACTTTACAACGAGAAACTGTTTTAAAATCCGCCGACAAATCTGTATGTAAATCGCCATAGGTAAATGCGACGTGTAAATAATCAATCTCGACCGCTTGATTCGGTGCAGTTTTTTTTCGCAAAGCTCCTGTGTCTCGCTGGAACTCATTTCATATCGGCTTATTAGTTTCCTGCAAAAAAAATCTCACCCGCAAAAAAATATATATCACCAGTATATCAATATGGACCATCTGCCGTCCATATCTTGCACTGGTTGACAAAACAGAAAAGTGAAAAATGGTGGTTGTAATGGATACAAGTATATGCAGGCCCTATGGGAGACCTGCCTGTTGTAAATCACTGTCAATGGGTGATTTGTATTCATTTTCGGGCTTGACAGTGTGCATGGAAGTATATTTATTTTTCAAAGTGTTAATTTAGCAAAGCAACCGTGAAATACTCAAGAATTTGAAACACCTGCTCTTATAAATTAATGACGTGGGCGAGATGAACAATAATAATAATGTGCATCTGCCCGTGGAATCGTTTGCATATAATTTTCAGGTATCAAATTGCACATGTTTTATTAATATATATATATACTTGTTTTTAATCAAGTGTACACTTTAAACACCCGGTCAGAATTTACCTTGCTGAGTCCGGATCCAAGCTGAAGGGCCTGACCCATTTCTGTGTCAGGCTGACACGGAAAGTGGTTAAAACACGTGATTTTAACTCGGATTCTGCGTCAGTTTGACCCATTTTATGGCAGTCATCTTGACACAGATTCCGGGTCAGACTGGCAGAGAAATGCGACGCAACGCCCCCTGCATGCAACTTGGATTCAGCTTCAATTCTGGCCCGGGAATGGTGTTTGAAGCTTTGCATGGTGTGGAGAATAAAGCCCGGTTCATACTTCCTGCGAATGCGAATGCGAAGCGAATTTGACGTGAATTTGACGTCACAACTCTGTTTTCGCTGCGAATATTCGCAAGAGTTGAGCACAGCTCAACCCCTGCGAATTATCCGTTGCGAATTTGTGACGTCAACATTCGCTTCGTATTCGCATTCGAAGGAAGTATGAACCGGGCTTTAGAGCAACACGCCCGGGAGTTGTTCGAGTGTATCATTCCAGTCTATGCATCTTGACGGCGCTGTGTAAACGTCACTTTTCGAATTATTTTCGTATTAGGGCCTTTGTTGTACATACCAAAACATAATTACCCTTATGTGCCTTACCCAAGCCAAACACATGATGATGCACCGCAGTAGGCCCTATAGTATTGCCATACGGGCATGCATTATCCCATAATGTTAGAATGTCCCAATTGATAACTTGTTTGTCCCGGTATTAAAACCCTCTTCTCCCATTTAGGAATCTGTCCGATCAGAAAAGTCACAAATTGCATTAACACATTAGGTGGGAGTTTGACCCAAGGGTAACTGTCTTGTCTTGTAATGCGCTTTTATCCCAAGAATCTTTCCAACCCAGTTGTGGATATCGGTTTCCCCCAATCGCAGACCCGCTTGGGGGACACTGATCCCAAAATGTCAATTACTTCTCACATTGTAATTATCATCTGAAGTAACAAGAAATAATCCAATCGGATTCACGTTTACCTGAATCTTCGCCTACAAAATCGTCACAGCTACATAATTAGGTTCAATCTCGAGCCCTGGAGACGGGCTTTCAAATGGTATAAAACTTGTAAAAATCCAGTATTGATTTGAGGGTGATCTGATATGGTTTGATTACACAAATATAGACTAGGGTATTTCCCATTATATAGAGGAGGTATGGTTCCTATTATCGTAGGGGGGATTTAACAACACCAATTTGGTGATTATATCTCCATCAGGTCATAATTCAAAACATTACCCAAATTGAATCTAAATTGACCCAGATTTGACCGCACTTCTCCAAATGATCTTCGTCCAATGTGCGAAGCCCATGGATGCCGATAGACACCATCTGCGGCACTCCAAAACACCAGAAGTGACCACTGAGCATGGTAATTTTGAAAAAAAGTGCGTGCAAAATGTAGCATAATATTCGGTATGGTTTAGTTCTGCCGGCTATATACGATTGGAACCAATGACCTCCTCTGCTATCCACCTCACCACCATCGGGACTAATTCAGTTCCTAGAGGAATTGTGATTGTAAACTTTCCCCAGTCTCAAGACTGCAATTACTCGCTACCCTGGTGCCCGATCTAAGAGAGCAATCTACCCGCACTCGCCAAGGTAAATTTACTCAGACTCGCGCTGACGACCGGGCGCTCGAAGCTCGAACCCGGTCGGCCCGCTGCGGTGATTCGGTGATTTGGACTCCACACACGGGGAGTGCGTTTCCATTAAACACCGGTGTTTGCCATAATACGTTAAACTCGTCTCTGCTTCAAGACGCAACTCGAGACGGAATTCAAGGTTTACCGGGGGTATCGATGCTCGTGGAGTTTATACCGCGCCGACTTCTTGACGATGATGAAATTGTTTTCTTAAACACGTCACCCTATACTCGGGGCTTCTTTTCCTGGAGTATGCCAGTGTAAATTATTGACTCTTCCCTTTGTGTCCATTATATGCACACCTTATACACAAGGTGTGTTTTCGGCGAGAAATGCAAAGAAAGATACCGCGAGAGTTCTGCCCATTTATTGTGCCAGTTCGCCTTTTTCCTTCGCAAGACGAAAACTGACATCTAACGTTCTTTATGTTGTTTTAATGGTGCGTGCAGGTAACGCTTCACAACTCGGATTTATTTATTTCTTTTTCAGAACGCAGAAGCTGTCTTACAGTGGTACGTTTAGATATCCAAGAAATCTAAACATATCTTTTCTTTGTATTTCATCTGGGATATATTGGCCTACATCACCATAATACGCACAATAGGAGACATAAGCATGGACTCTCTTTACATATACCGGTAGAAGCATTCCACACTAAAAAAAAAAAAAAAAAAAAAAAAAACTCCAGGGGTCAGAGTTGACCCGGATTCCGGGTCGCAAGAGGGCCTGACCCATGTCCGGGTCATGTGTGACCCGGAGTCTGTGTCAAGCTGACCCCGGAACTGTGTCAAACTGACGCAGAATCTAAGTCAAAATCCAATTTTGTAATCAAGTTTTCGGGTCAGCCAGCCCGACCCAGAAATGCGTGAGGCCTCACCGTGAACCAGCGAGTCCGTGTGTAGTTCTGCCGCGGAGTTGTTAGAGTGTTGGTATTAGAACCTATTGGTCTGAATTTGTATACTTAAAAGTACACCTCAAACAAACAAAAATCAGTTTCTGTAATTGCTCAAGATGTCTTCCACGAATAAACTGCCACCCTGATGATGAACGATTCGGCTATACAAAGGACCATCGGTGCAAACAGTCACCAGCTTGTCTTATTTGTCTAGCTGGTGTATAGACATCGGGTCGTTATAACGAATGATGTCTAATTGAATTTGTTTTTTAATACAAAGATCGCCGCTGTATGGGTGAAGTTTTGTAAATCAAAATCAGTCAAAAGGATTAACAGAAAATGTACAGGTTTCCATCCTTGTTTTACACCAAGAAAACATTATCTTTGTGTTCACTGACTGATGTAACCCATTATTTTTCCCCAGGTAACCGTTTCCATGGCTCTCAAGAAATAGTCACGTACTGCGGCGGTATTTGATCTCTTTGTTCATTCCCCTTCACTATTTTTTCAAATCACACTCGATGTTCAAAGTCTCGTGTACTCGTAGCCTTCCACTCAATTAGCTCTAATCTTCAGATCTACGCCCTGTCCGACCTTCACGAGTCCCACAACACCCCCGTTCCTCCTTATTATCTCCCCCATCGGGCCCTGTCCCATCAACTAACCCCCCTAGTTATACTCACTCGTGTTCTCTAAGAATCACCCTCCGTTATCCCTTAGGGTTTACCTCTTAGCCGCATAAGATAAGCCTTATTTACGCCATCTAGCCAATCGATTTTGTTGTGCATTATCCCGCGCACCGAATCTCTCTCATTTACTCCCGTCCCACCCTTTCTAATAAGTTTACGGTGTCTCCGTTAACACTGCATAATACGCTCCCGTGCTTTCTATCATTTGGAGAAAGAAGAAGAAAAAAAAAAAAACTAGAATAATATCTGTGAATTGATGACTCGTGCCTGATGACGCGACCTCATGTCATTCATAAAGACGAGCAGTGAGACAAACATGATTTAATCACAAGCAGATATGGTGGTGAGCTGATGCGGATTTTCCACCCTTTTGCCTCCATGTAAAGAACCTCTTACTTCCCCCGTCTCAGTCCCGTCTCACTGCGGTAGATGGACCATAAAAGTGTCATCTCGCGAAACCTAATCAGTTAGATTGTGATGAAAGCGTGTCCGAGAGCTGCCGTGAAAATATTATTAGATGCTCGCTGCCCCGTGTGATATTAGGCCCACCCTTAAACGAGCCACGCTCGGGCCATTTCCACGTTTATCGTAATAAGATTGTTCATTTTCTTCATCGTAAAGAGGTTTAATTTATGGCTGGAAGATTTCATCAAGATCTTGTTATAGTGTCAGTGGAAGATCTTCAATTGTATGCTGCCTTGCTCTCCATCTGGACAGGTTTTTTTTTTAGCTCTAAGCATGGGGGATATATCACCATCAGTCCTATTCCTTTGAATAAACACAGCACTTAGTCTTGTTTTTTTGCTGTATTTTTTTGTTGCTGGGTTCTTAATCTGCTGCGTCACGCTGAGAGGAAGGATGGTGCGATGTACTTCTGATGTACTGCTGTTGTTTTGATACATGTAGTTATAACTGAGTGATATTTTGTGGATGAAGTTCCTTCTTCATTGTCGTACGGAGCCCCTTGCCATCCCTAGCCTCCAACTGACTGCCCATTAATATCTTTATATCAGCACCACCCGCTTCTTGAAGACACGAAGGTTACTATTATAGCATGAGTTCCTCATGCCGCTTATCCATTTATAAAAACAAGTGTTTTCATTTGCCGCCTTGTTCTCTGCTTCCCCCAAGTCTATCTTGCCTGTGCTAAACCATCCTTTTCTTCACCCATGTTTTAAGACCCATAAATAGTGTCATGCATAACTCTACATCCGAGAATCATCCCCTGATGTCCTGAACTTCCTAAGAACCTCTCTAGCTGATAAACTCTTTTTCTCGTCTATGGTCACCATAGTCACGCCAGACCTAGTTTCTCCAAAGCCTCACTCTCATCACCCTCTTACATTCTTTCTTTATCCATTTTGATACTTTAATATCTTGTCAGAAAAAAAACTCTGGGATTTCTTTGATATGGGTTTCTGATATGTTTCAGGAACGCATTGTAAGCTTTTTTTGTGTGTGGTGATGAAATAGTTAAAAGGAAAAAAAAGTTACTCGCTTAAAGCTGTACCGCCGCGATTCCCCCCTTTTCTGGCTACCGTTCAGTCGTCTTCTGACCCGGTCAAAGCCTACCCCTGTCCAATCAATCCACCACCGCCCGGAGCCCTTTGCCTCTTCGTATCCTCCAACTTACTGCTCCTTATCTTTCTATCAGCACCATCCGCTTCTTGAAGATGCCCCAATCACTCCCTATTGATCTATCGGGTCTGTCCGGCGCTTCTAAGATAACCGTGTCTGAGCTAGACATGAGCATCGATTCGCAAGAGGACTTAGCTGCTTGACCTGGAGCACGGCGAGTTAAAGGCAGGATTTAGCTTAGAGAAGATCAGAGTGACTAAAAACACAGACTCACAGGTTTTCTGAAACTTTTAAGTCTAAAAACTAATATGTGGGTAGTTATCACATACGGGCAAGTCATGGAGTTCATTTTGCTTTTTAGAGTCCTTTTCTTTATTTTGTTTCTAAAGATGCCACCGCCATTTTGTTTCGGTGTTGTGACGTACTGGTCTTATCTACAAGATACCTGCGTGGGGTAGCTACATACATTGTTAACGATAGCTTTTGCTGATTGGTACCCGAAATAAAGAGTTTGCATCTTCTGCAATACGTGACATTCTTGTTAATTGCCCCGAGGAAGTGTTATTGTCCATTTTTTATTTTTGTCTCTGAAAAGGGAGAAATAGAACAGATCGAAAAACAGGTTAATAGGTTTTTTGTAGGTATTTAGAACACAATTTGAAAACTTAAAAAGATCATCAAACTGGTAGGCGTTCTTTGAAGCTGAGACGTTTTACAGTCGAATGATTAAAATGTAACCGATTATTCCAGCCCTTATGGCTCTCAGCAATAGGGTGACAAGAGTACTGCAGCCTCTCAGGCTGTCTCTCTCGCCCGTCGTGAAACTTTCTCGTCGTTTTAGTTAATAAAGCCGCGAAAGAACACGCATGTGAAAATGCTGACTAAGGCCAAGCTGGAGACGAGATTTGGGGAAAACAAAAACATACTCTTGCGTACCGGAAGAGTTATGACCTATAGCGCCCTCTGCTGATTATTGCTGACATCATCCGAATTGCAATATTTTCCTCACGTTTTCCCGTGGCAAAATATTTCAAAGATTCTCTAAGAAGCGGTACTCGAAATGGCAAAGTCAGTTGTGGTCTTTGTAGTATTTGCCAGTCTGCGTTCTTTAGATAAGTGTGTGCTGTACTAGCGTTTAGACATAGCCAAGACAATCGAGATTGCTTTTTGTAGAGATTTAATTTTGAGCCCCAGGTCTATGTGGTGCTAGTTCAGCCCACAATACACCGTCATCGTAGTCCAGCATTCTTGTATTGCTCTCACTTAAATAGTAAGGCCGAATCCAAATTTGCGGCTGCGGATGTGGCTTGATCGTCACGTGAACATGCTTGAAATCCCGGAGGCCCACAGCAACACTCCTAGCAGCAGCCATAGCCGCAGCCGCCCATTCAGACTCGGTTTTACCTGGATGAGAAGGATAGTCTGGTCCTTGTTTTGTCTGATAAGAAAAGATCACCATAATTACTGATGCGGAGTGAGGATCCTTACAACGGGGAGTAACGATAAGCTTAAGCCGTATCCGAATTGGCGGTTTTGGGCTACGGCTACGACTGTTGCTAAGGGCATTGTTAAGGACGTCCTCTACTTCAACGCAAGATGACACGGCAATCCAGCCGTAGCCGTAGCCGCCAAGTTGGACAAGGCCTTAGTCTCTGTGTGTGGGCATCGGATGTCCATTATATGGTTTCATTGCCATGCGATATAATCACAAAATAACCAAATTTGTACTGATACAGTCACACAAAATGTTTCTTGGAAGTCAGAGGGGAAAAGCCATGCGTCAGTTGTTGTTTACTTTGTTTGCTTTTGCTGTGTTTCCTTTTACTTGTTTACATGCTCCCTTTGGCCAAATCTGACCCTCTTTTTTTGGAGCAGTCATTCTTTAAGATTTTACGATGAACCAATTCTCTTAAGATAAGCTACGAGGCAAAACTGGTGCAGATGACTGTATGAAGATGACAAAGTATGACGACGAGTTATATAAGGGGATACGGTAATATTATAAATTCATTTTATTCAACTGACCGCCTTAACACTCGAGGTGCTAAAACAATCGAGAATAAAAAATGGAGTTCCAGTGGCGCCGCTGAGGGCTCTCTTGACGTATTATGCAGTGGGCTTAAGGGATAGAGCGGTTACCCAGGGACGATGTCAAATTCTCGATTATATATTAATTTTCTTCGAGTTGAATTTACTTTAAATTCATTTCGAAAAAATATTCTCCAATTAAGTTCATTTTTATTAACCTGTACGCAACGCTCGTAATTATGCTGAGTGTAGTTCCCTCAAATATCAATCGTGTTAGTTTTATTCAAATCTTCAGAGGTTGCTTCCACGCAGACCTTATGAGCCGCAACTTGTACCGATATTTTATCGATACCAACTTATTGATAAGTCGCAACTGTGCCACTCAGCTCGTAGTTGACCGTGGCTTTCTCCAACAGCCATAGGTTATATGGAAATAGCGCACAACTTATGTACGCCGAGTGCCAGGAGCGAGATTTGTTATTTACTGAAGTTCATTTTATGAATGTTAGCCTTAATTAGACATGATTTTAACATTGCTCTTTCTTAGTAATCAATTATGTAAATGCCGCAGGGCTTAACAAGAGAAACCTGAGCAATTTTAGGGGAAAGGGGAAACAGTGGCACTGGGGTTGTAATTTGGGTACTACGGAGCGGTTCGAAGAGGAACACCGAGGGGAATGGAAGGGGTGCGGTTTTTTCGAAGAAGATGATTAAAGATTCTGGTTCAAGACGATTGGAAGGAGATAAGACTTTAGCTAAGTTGGACAAATCTGGATGAGCTTTTTAATTTTTTAGCTACCACATTATACTTTTTGTTTGTTGGTTCATGAATTTTTCAAATTTGTTCAATAAGATATTATAAATATATATTCGGTTTGCGGTAACACCATGTGTATAAATATCTACTTTGCTGTGTAGATTTTGTTCTTTAGAGAACTTGTCTTGCTATTTATTTTTCTAACCGCGGAGTAGATTTTCGGAATTCGGGAGACTTCTCAGTTCTGAAAAGAACTGTCCTGCTTATTTTCAGAACTGAGAAGTCTCGTGAATTCCGCAAATCTACTAGAATAAAAAAAATAGCAAGACAAGTTCTCTAAAGAACAAAATCTACACAGCAAAGTAGATATTTATACACATGGTGTTACCGCAAACCAAATACCTCACCATGCAATGCCTCAAAAACCATATAAGATATTATAAAGTGTGATTTCCAGTGCATGTGATTGCATATACCCGCTAATTTGGTCTTTTAATTAAGTTCGTCTTTTAGACATAGTGAAACTGGCATTGACTAATTGTCATCATTGATCACTTTTAACAATGAAGTTTGCACATTTCATGTGAATGTTACGGGTTTTTATTTGCACTTTTTCCAGCGAGGCCTAATTTTAGACAAACTAAACCTACTTTTGCATGGGGAAAAAAACCGAATGAGACTCCTACATAGGCGCAAAAAAAAACATCAAACTTCCCCACCCAAAAAGGCGCCAGCGAAGTTAATTTTGGCTGGACCTATTCAAAGTCAACTTCACAATATAAAACCCTCGATGCAATTTAATTAAAAGCTATATCAAGTGTTATGTAAACCGTCTTTCAGGCATTCTAAGTTGCAATTTCCTGATAATTAAATAACTGTGCGATTATTGTTCTTAATTGTGACTCATATATACCGCCAGAGAAAAAACGATTGTTGTAACCTGAAAAAAAGAAATCCTTCTTCGATTTGAATGTTCACTTGACGAGACCTGATGATATTTCATCCCTGGCCACTCTATAGAATGGCAAGATACAATCACTAATGGGGTGGGTAAACATAATCCAACCTTGCTGTACCGATTTGCACTTGTCAGGTTCGATTATGACTCAGTTATGCCGCGTCGCAGTCGGATATAACTCGTTACCTCTCCTTTGTAGCTCGTAACATTTCAGTCAAGTTTAAAATTGTGTTTGCTGGGGGGAAAAAAGCCTTATCACGCGATGAGCCCTCGTGAAACAAATGAGTGCAAAATAAACATTAATCGCCATTCAGTTGTGATTTGCAAATTATATATTTTTTTTAGCGGATCAATGAAGACTCCTTATGAGGAATGACTTGATTCTGTCTTTAGTCCCTAAACACACTCAATGTGTAATGAAGTACTGACTGCACATTATTCACATGGCCGTGAAGGGGGAAACATAATTTGCGTCCATGGGCTTTAACTCGTAACCTTTGCCCAGCGTTCCGTTCAGCATCCGTCAGACTTTTTTGTTATTAGTCTCGGACAACTAATATCTGCTTTCGGGACCGGCGTGATGATAAGCCCGTATCTTGCAATGACCATCTTGGACATCTATTGTGACATACAAACTAATCTGGCGTTGAGACTTCAACGTCTTATCTTTCATGTGTTAATATGACACGACTGAAAGATACCATCCAGTTTGTGATGAATGTCAAATTATTCTTCAGCCCCCAAAATATTGCAAACGCAGTAAAGATATACTGAGGCAGAGTTTGAAGAAACATTTTCCTTCAAAATGGGATGTCTGTGGTTTTATGTTTAGACTTGAATGAACTAAGCAGTATAACAGCCTTCCGTTAGCTAATTATAATAAATAATTATCAAGGTAATTAACAGCACACGTTGACCCATCACTGATGTTCGGACTATGTTTTAATATGGTTAATCACAACGTCTTGGCGCCAGCCAGATTGAGCACGATGCTGAGCCCCAAGCAACGTAAGACTTCACGTTCAGGTCTCTGACATCAATCTTAAAAATTCTATGATCGTCTTCAAGACGGAGAATGTTTTTCGCAAAAATTTCAAAGTCCGTGTTTAGACAGACAGCGGTTTTAGATTTCAAGGGAGATTGTTATCGAACGTATTTATACCTGTTAACAAAATTATCTTACATATCTAGTAATAAACCATACGGGAAACTGACTTGGTAAAGGTATTGACAAATAGAGATACCTCCAACGCTAGATAGCTCAGCTGGTAGAGCGCGTTAAGCCGGAGGTCGTTGGTTCAAATCCTGCTCTGGTCAATTTTTCTTTGTTCAGCCCCTAATATATAAAACTATTTTCTAAATGGCACTGCTTATTTATTTTTTTTTACGATAAATCAATCCAGAACTTTAAACAACAAGATTCAGCCAAGATCTTTACTGAAGATCAAAACACATTTGTTGTGTAAAACATTCTTTAATTCGATACGTAAATGTATTAATTCTGATGCGGGGATAAAGGAAGGCTTTAATTTGCTCAGCCCAACAAATTAATGCGTGTGAATCAGAACAGTTCACCAGCACGACAAAAGATAAATTTGTGTATCTAGAGATATCCAGTGCCGTAGTGACGGAATTATAAATATTTACCCGAAGTCCCCCTTGGAATAAAACGGAATGAGTTTCAATCCATTTAAGGACACTTCTCAACACACCTTCTTCCGCACGTCATCCAGGTATCCACGGGTTCACCAACCTTTTAAAACACGCATGTTGGTTCCACGATAACAAAGCCAAGCATACCGTAATTAAAATCTGAATTTAATATGGCTATTGAATTAATCAGTACTGTCAACACATTCCTGCGATCCGCCACGGTCATTCCACTGTCCGTTCTTCCCCCCTATTCAGAACACCTAATCAGGACCCCCAAATATATCTTTACAAAAAAAAGAGAGGAAATCTCTGGGAAAGTCTGTCATCGTTTGTACCTAATAGCTCGGGCGAATTTCTACATTGCGAACGAGACAGGCCCCGTAGACTGATAGGTGGATTACTGGTACCTCTTTCGTGGGAGTAGTTTTACGTCGGAATACTGCTTTAGCGTGGCTTCTTCCCGGGGCGATACTTGCTTGTGCACACACTGAACAAAATGAAAAAAGCACGCGCCTCGAGAACCAATTACTTATTATACGCGACATTTCTCGAATCCAGACTATTTGTGGCCATTGTACTTGGTGCAGATGTGTTTTATGCGCGTTCATATTTTGTTGTGGTCTTTTCTGAAGGACAGAATGGCAAACACCGTTGACGTAAACAATCTTGGTGATACAAATATTCAGTTAAAGTAACACGGTCACTTGAGGTTAGAACCAAATCATTAGAAACCATCGAAATTTCGTTTTACCCCCTGATCGATTATGTATTCTTTGTACCACATGAATCCTTGTGAAAAGTAATAACGATTGCTATCGATCCACATGAAACCTTGTGAAAAGTAATAGCGATTGCTATCGATCCACATGAAACATGTGAAGAGTAATAGCGATCCACATAAAGCCTAGTGAAGAGTTATTAGCAATTACTGTCGATCCACATGAAGCCTTGTGAAAAGTAATAGCTATTCATGCACATGAAACCTTGTGAAGAGTAACAGTAATTACTATCGATCCACATGAAACATTGTGAAGAGTAATAACGATTATTATCTATCCACATGAAACATTGTGAAGAGTAATAACGATTACTATCGATCCACATGAGACCTTGTGAAACGTAATATCGATTGCTGTCGATCGACATTTTTTGTAGCTATTTGTGTCAATCAATATGATTTTATCTGCAGTTTTTAGAAGTCTTTTTGGTAGTCTTGCTTCTCTCCGTGAAAGCATGACTCCTGAGACCTTCAAATGGCTTAAATGGTGCGTCTTAAATAACATTAGTACACAACGTGCGTTCATCACTAAGATGGAAGTAGGCCCTATGCGAAACTCAACTTTCTCTTGTAACTTCCAAACCATTTCAGATAGTGTTGAACGCACTCCGCACCGTGTGTCGCCAACACAAATTGTCCTATTTCAACCGGTCTGACTTAATGTTCCATTTTAAAATGAAATTATTTGTTGCTGTCTAGGCCCTTCCATTAGATACAGTCCAAACACTTCCCACCTTTATACATTTTCGGTATCTTTAGCTACTATTTTAAAACAGTTTGCTTGTTGTTTCTACAGCAACCTCACGCAAGCAACCAGATTATGACGTACTCGCTTAATTGGTTGATTTCCAGTTCTATACACATCATCTTTTCAGTTCATATTAACTCTTTAATGTCAGATTGACGTCACTGCGTAGATTTAGGAACATTCTGAGGTTGCAGCCGATCATTAGCCCCGCATTGTTTACTGGTCATTAAAATCTACACTAGATATCACATTGCACTATGGCGCCATTAGTTAAAAACGAACGGAAGTCGTAAAAAAATAATGCAAATGCGTTGTCTGACTGCTTATTGACCTGATCTGGTAAAAACAAAACAAAAATCTTCAATTCTCGTGGAATAATTCATTAAGACATATTAACCTGAAAATTATTCAGGTGAGATATTGTAATTGCATCATATTAAAACTCACCAAACGATCATTGCACCTTGGAGGTTTCGAATTTACATCATTTTCGTCGTCCCTGCGTTCTGACTCGTCTAAATTAAGATCGGTTAAAAAAAGGGGGAATTTATCCTCGTTCAAATTTATTCCTTAATGAGAGACCAGATGCTGTTACTTTTCCTGTTTTTGTTTCAATTTTACCTCATCAGCACACAACTCATTATGAACTCAATATTGATGCCCTGAAATTGAAATATGTTTTAGCGCATTTAAATTATAACTTTGAAACCTGCAGTGACGTTAGAAATGTTGTACATTCCAATCTTTTATTTCAGATTTGCTTTCATTTTTGTGAGAAGATAAGTGAAAGCCCACTTTTGCTCTGAGAGTTTCTTTAGAAAACCTCAAACTTCCAACAATGTTTTTAGTTTGTGCCTTGACATGGAAAGACAATAACATAGTGTAAGCTTTATTTGGGATTCTCTATATCTTGCAAACTGCGCCTAAACATCAGTTCGGTGTCTCGGGTTCATGCATTGACCCTAGACCCTGCCTAATTTTCCAGAAGTGATTCGTGAAATAAGCCTTTCCCATATGGTATAGCATTCGAAAAGATGATTGAAAAAAAAATAACCTGTTTTAGTAATCACCAAAACCGACCAAGAGAAAACACATTATGATATCCTTTTTGTTTTTGTCATACAGCTGCATTTAGTCTATTTATATAATTACATTACGAGTATAGCCTCCCCTGATATCTCAACCATGCCTAAGAGTTGTGTCGTGTCCTTTATATTAGTGTTCTCATAAAAGCTACATTTATATAGTGACTGTGGATGAGGCCGAGTGTTCTGATTCAAACATCACGTGTCTGACCTTTCACTGCATATACGGCCCCCCAATTGCAATCGGGATTGATAAAATCGCCGTAATCTCTGGAATTATGCCTTGAAAGGTTAGTGAAGGAAGGTCACTGCCCATAGACACGGAGATATTAATTGTTATTTTAGTCTGGGTCGCCCTCATGCAGACTTGCTCTGCGATATTGGATATTGAATGCATTTGGTTTGCCCGCCTTCGCTTCTCCTCTTTCCCGGTTTTTTTTTTTTCATACCCATTTTTTTGCGAGACGGGGCGCTGCTTGCAACTTCAAAAGGCTTTAAAGCTGATCTGATTTAGGGGTATTCAATTTGTGATCTTCGTTAATTTCTTTTTCTTTGCTTCTCAATCTGTTGTTTCCTCTGTCCGGTTTTTCTTTAATCTGCAAGATGGGCTGGGATTAGATCGTGCTCTCTGTGTCCAATCATTTTCATTTTTCATTTTCTTGCAATGAATGTGACGTTCCTGAATGCGAAAGCGAAATCGCAATATCTTACATCAACAGACTATATGGTTGATGTTTCAGGCATTGTATTTTCTTATACGGTTTAGGACAGTCTTTATTTAACACATTGGGATGCGTCAGTCTTAGCCTGTGTATACTTAAGTTTGCATTCAACATCATTGGAAGTCTTTGACAAGATTGAATTCAGAAATGTTAGCTCTGCTGTGAACAATCGTTACTCAATCACCTTATGTGGCAGGTCACTAATGCAACGGATCAGGATTATTTTGATGGGAGACGTAGGTCAAAGGTCATTCACTGGGAAAAAACCAATACGATGAAATCGTCGAACCTTCGTATAACGATTCAAACCTGTGTCTAAAAATAAACAAGGTAAACCCTGATGGTCAAGGTTAGGGGGACACTTACAATGTCCGCCCATCGGATTGGCCATCGGTAGTACCATTTATTTTACTGGCTTATTTACTCAAATCAGATTTGAAATTTAGTGATGATTGATCTTTTTAGGATCAATGATATAATTGTATATCTATATGACAATACGGCTTGAACAACAACCACGATATGTCACCTATTCTCGTGAGAGTTGCCTTGAGCGAGATGTTAGATATTATATGTATATATATATGTATATTATATATGTATATATATGGATACCATCCCATTGTTCTTTGCCTGTCTTTTTTTGCTATAAAATAATGGATATGTTTTCGTTTGCGCTTGTTTATGCCTCTGACGAAGGTCCGGTTTGGATCGAAAGCTAAGGCCATCTACCCTACAAATATTAAATATATATAGATATTTTTTTAAGGGGGGGGGGTACACATGATTGTGCAATTTATTATTTCTAATGTGGCTGATCCCTGAATGTAAGACTGCTTCATACGCATTCTTGTTTATTATTTTCTAACCACAGTAACCTGAGTGTTTTGTCTTTTTTTCGCTGAGCAACCTCACCTGTAAATGTCATTGATTTTCAGGGAGATTAAAGGGGAAATTAATGTATCAATATCTTCGGCACTTACGCCCGAAAGGCGACTCTCTGTTTGGTGTTGTTGTTGGTGCATACGCCAGCACGTGATTGTGAGAATATTATAGCCTCACTTTCATTAGTATTTTGAATAGGGCGAACGGTTAGCACTCAATTAAAGTGCAATACTATACGCTCAACCTAACCCCTCAGTGGCAAGTTTGTGGTCTAATTTGTGTCAGAGCCTCTTCCCAACTCGTCCGCAAAGGGGTTGGATACCTGGGGACGCATTCCAACCTCCCATTAGAGGTAGAGGAAATCACAGTACAAACTACAAGCATTTTGCAAATCAAGCGACTAGTAAAGGTGTTTGGTGCCTTAAAGGGACACATTGCCTTTCGGATTGGGCGCTTTGGGCTATAAAAAGCGTTTGTTATGAAATGAATATGGTTGGAAAGATGTTTTAAAAGTAGAATACAATGATCCACACAAACAAACCTCGAAATTGTGTGGTTTTACTTTTACCTCGTGAACTAACACGGTCCGCTATTCTGTGGAGTCAAAATTTTGGTTCTATAAAATGGCAGGCAGTGTTAGTTCACGAAGAAAAAGAAAAACCATACCGTTTCGAGGAATGCTTGTGTTGATTATTGTATTCTATTTTGAAACATCTTTCCAACCGTATTTTAATTTCACAACAAACGCTTTTGTAGCCCAAAGCGCCAAATCTGAGGTCAACGTGTTCCTTTAAGGGTGCGTACGCCTACGGTAGAAAGCCAGCAAATGCACCCAGCTTTAATAAAAACGAAACCATCTCGTGAAAGGTTTATTTCACAGCACTGTTTTCGCTCCGGGATTTAAACAAATTAATATTTCGGATGAATAGTAATTATCACAAAATTGTGGGGCGGAGGGAACGGTTTGAACCATTATTTCATTAAAGTACATTTCGTATATTAAAGTCGCCATTTCGATTTGTATTTTAAATTGTTTTTTTCTAATGAATATTAAACATTCGTGTTGATAAAGCAAGTTGAAAATTGCATGTACCTATGAGATTATTGTGATAGCGGTTTACCATAATTTGCTTGTGTAGTATGTTTTTCCACAATTATAAAAGACCATACAGCGAGTCGGTTTGGTGTTCATCTTTTAAAAAAAAACAGCAACAACAACAACAACAACAACAACACATCAACCCATGGCTGCTGTGTTATTGCTTAATTTACCTTGGCCATTAAGAACTCACATTATAACTTGGTTCATTATCAGTCATTAGGAGAGTAGTTTCAAGTTTTGTTAATTCAAACAGGAGATGGGGGCCACTGAATTATGAACTATCTTCAATGTATCAAAACTATCCTGTTATGTTAGTTTCCATATGTCAAATCTCATATTTGTGCATTTTTAACCCCATACAAACACGATGTACTGGTGTTAATACATGCCTCTTGCATAAAGACACAGTACTTTTATGTTTTATGGCTGTGACGAGTGAACCATAACTAGTGACTTCTAATGGCCTTATTGCGAATTCCGAGCCGGTCTTTCCCATTAAATCTACCGGGAAGGAGGTAAACAAATTCATTTCACTTGTGCCCAATATTTCGCCCCTCAGCCATAACCCCTAAATGCCATTTTGGGAATAATAATATATCAACCCGATAGAAAGGATCGAGGCGACGATTGCTTGGAAATACGAAAACTGCCCTGCCTTAAAGTCTCACGCGATTACCGCGTAACAAGGTTAGGAGAATGTCTGCGACTGGCGAGATTTCAATTAGAGTATAGGCCGGCCACTTGCTCACTCTGGGCTAGTCGGGGCACCGCCTCCTCCAGGAATACAGGTCACACACACACACACACACACAGACGCTGCAACGGTGTTTGCGTCTCGGAACGCTGGGCCCAGGCTGTGACGTCAGGATGCTGGTATTATTTCCAAGGGGATTCGCTCATCTCCGTAGTAAATTCTTCGCGTACATAGCATTGCAACATTTGGATGAAGCATTTTATGGTGTCACATCCTAGAAATTCACAAATTGTTCAAACTGCTTTTGAGCCTCCATCTTTGTACGTTGGGGGGGAAAAACGATTCTATTAAATAATATAACTCCTTATACATATAAATCAGACCCGTTAAAGTCATGCAATGTTGCCTCCATTCTTGTAATGAGAAACGATTTTACGGACCGTGTAACATTGGTTACATGCACTTCGGTGCTGCAAAACGTCGTTGACATTATGGGGTATTTAGTGTGAGATGCAGAAGGGACGTACTGCAGTAAATTTAAACTCAAATGCACATTATCATATTAAACAACTGGAAGGAAACACTTTGATCTTTCTTTCTTTTTTTAGATGTGTCCCTTTTTCATCGTCTACGCTGTCGTCTGTACGAAATTATTATTCTTTCATCTGGTGGAGCTGTATACCTGCCTATAGAAAGTATGGTCGTAAGGCTCTTGCGTAAACATATGATGTATCGTATTTTGTATTGTTGTACATTTACTCTGTGGAGGCCCGATTTCACAAATCGACAAGACTCTTCTTGAAGATGACTAAGGAATGTATCGATCTTATGGTGTTATGGTGAGGAAAATGGGATGTCTATAAGGTACCAAAAAATCACTTAAGTGAAACCCTTAAACAGCTGAGGTTAAAGCGGAGTTTCTTGATATCAATTCTAGGAGATGGGTTATTTCTGTGGGAAAACACAGTCTGCAGTCTTTTTTTCTGGATACTGAAAATAGATAATCGTCCTTTAATGTCACTCAAGCGAATTGCGTTGAATCGAAAATGACAGGTATCGGCGCCAAACCATCTTGATTTTCCGTCCTTAATAAGTCATTCAGAAATTGGTAACGCAATTAAAACGAGAAACACACCCTGTCCGGCAGCAGTTTGTGATCTGTGAATGCTTCGTCTGGAGGTTTTTTTTCTTCTTTTCTCCGAGCAGGAATTTTTGCTGCTTGACTTCGTGCTATGTATACATTCTCATTTGATTAATGTGGCTGTGAATTGATGTGGAAACAATGAATCTCTTGGGAGACCATTAATCCTAAATATGAATTGAAGACTGTGCCATTGTACTGTCACATATTCAAATGTTAAATAGTTTCACCTGCTAATTTCCGTAGGCGTCAGGCCTCTTGTGAATCCTGGGATCAGTTAAAAAGGTTCCCATTAAATTGAAGAAAAGAATCGCCATCAAAAATGGAACGATAAATTGTTTTATGGGGTGTTTAGTTTAATAGAAGGTTGCAATAATAAAATGTAGCATTATTAAACCAGATTCAGCTTTGGGAGTACAGCTTTGGATAAAGTAGACTATGTACAAAAATGTTGCCGAAGATAATTAATTCCAGCTCGTGTTTGTTACGGCCTGTGCAGTTAAGAATGGTTAATTCGAATGTTGCTGTGGTTGAGTTAAAATGTGTGGGTGTGTCGTGTTGATGCTTTCATGTACGGTACAAGGAAGCTTTGGTTCTGCATCGTTGGAATATGACCACTGAATGATTGATAAGCAGAACGTAACAAAATACACGATTCATGTATCGTTCCTTGCATTTCTTTTGAGAGACCTGCGTGTGCTCGTGTACCAGTTTTCTACCTCCGGGAGACATTAGGTACATCAAACAACCAACACCCAAACCACAACCAAACCACACCCCAACCACACCCCAACCACACCCCAAAATTCCCATAACAAAATAATACATTACTTGATGCGGTTTGCATTACCTTCATGCGATATTGAGGCATAGGTCAGTAAATAGTGGCTTGATATCCTTTCCACATGAATCCAAACAGATTAACTTATTTCTTCACCTCTGACTGGATCATGTGTGTAAGGTAATTACAATGTCAAATCGCACTGTACCATAGCGATGTCAAACTTGAAAAGGCACGACGTGAATGCATAAGGTAGACAGTCCATTTCGTATGCACAAAATAAGTCCCTTCCTGTGTTAAACCAAGCATGATCCCTCTCTAGTTTGTCTACATCTTGGTAGAGGTGTAGATCCATCCAGTTGCTGTCACAATGTAGTTCCAGTAGTTCCACTCATTGACCTGGTTTGCAAGTGAGGACAAATCGCTGTTCCCTTTTTTTTCGTAATTAATGACCGACGAGTTTATGTGGGGGCGCTCTAGATAATCATTCACGTATGAAATCGGAGCGGGTTCCTCGGCAGTCATGTCGCACTGTGTATAGCTGGGACCTCACACGGGGTCTAGCGACTGCTGATGAACTACGTGCGCATTGTCTATGGAGAACTGTAGTAGATGTGAGTCGCGTTCAAGCGGGGGTACCCGATAACCACATTGCATGCGTGCATGCCCAATTGGCCACACCGTGGCCGTGACTGCGATGTTAATACTCACGTTTATTGCTCTTCTACTGAATGTGGAATCTTTGTGGATTGTCAGAACAGAGAACATATCACGAATATGCTCCCAGGCTAAGGTGCTCTTAAAATCATAATAATTTCTTAGATCTGCATAACTTTTATGGATTGTGGACTAGCATATGGATTGAAAGGTAAGCAGTTACTTTTTGAGTATATTTTGTGTGTCTGCGTATTAACAGGGGGAATATGGAAATCGTTTTGTAGTGTAAAGAATGTTCGTATCCAGTGAAGCACAAATCAGCCTCAAAGATTACAATTCGTGGCCTTTGGGGCTAATAAAATGGTGAAAGTTGACTGTGACTGCCGTTTCCCCTTACAGCCTCAGTTTTCCATAAATAGTCAAACGTTTGTCAGACCGAGCCCACTTCTCACTGATTTATCGTCTTGCCTGGGTAATTATTTTTGTTTCTCTGTGACGCAACTGGCGGGATCTCACTCGCGTCAGAACGAGAGAAGAAAAAAAAGTATGGACGATTTTTGCCCCACTTGAATAATTATGTCTGGAAATCACCTGTGTTAAATTGGCAGGTATAACACCAGCAGAAGGTGTGATGCTGCGGATATGTAAAACGGTATAGTTGAATATAATCGAGCAGATTGAATCCCGATCAAACCTCAACACTTGTAAGGCATTACGGCGCACTTAAAGGATATCATGTGCCTGTGATATTGCGTCTCAGACGCTTCTCTAGCTTCTGACACTTAATGCTTGAGATTTATTGGCAATGTTTTCTGTCGCGAGGCATGTTTTAGTTACAAGGAGACGAAATCATGTCAATATTTTCTCACCTTTGATGATTAGTGCGCTGCTGGGATGACACGAAAAACCCCGTGTATGGTGAGATAGGGTCGCCCTCCTATCCGGTGTCGATTGGTCGCGGATTGAGAATTCGTGATCAAGGAGAGGAATGAGAATCAAATAAGGTTTTATGAGGGGAGGCTGGGTGAGAGGTGGAGAGCAGGAAAGCAGCTTTGCAAACATGCGAGCCTTTATCATGATTACCCCGGCAGCTAGGCATCTTACATACACTCCATCTTCAACTCGTGAGGAGAAAATCCATTTACTAGCCAGGCAGTCACACTGCCATGTAAAAACGATAATTTAGAAGGAGAAAAAAAAGTACAATTCTAGAGAAGTTTGCGATGTCATCATGGAAACATATTTTAAGACAATATCAATTTGTATAAGAAGGTATTGGCTTATCGTTTGTTAGCTTGAGAACAAGGAGCCAAAACTATTAACAATTTCAGTCACTGATTTAACCTTGAATCTGGATAAAAGAAACGGACATTAATTCCTGGTGTAATTTGGTTAATTCATTCAAATGACTTGGTGGCGTTCGGGGTCAATCAGAACCTCTTCCGGGTCAACTGACCGGAAGTCCCAATACGAGACAGACAACCGCGCCGGTGTACGAAAAATTATGCGCGATTTGTTATTACTTATGGGCTAAGATAGATAAGGTAAACAGATCAGAAAGTGGATATCAATTGGACTGAATGTATAATTCGAATCCGTTTAAGTGGTCCAACACGGAAAGCTTTGGATTTATCGGAGTAAATGATAGTGTTCAATACACGCAGCCTGACAAAATATTTGGCACGGTGCAGAGCTGAGATTGCCGACTTATTCCCAGCTGACCGCCTCACCTACGGTGCACCCTTGATCGTTATGAAATGATGGCAATTTCTACAAGAAAGAATCAGACGTCCCATAGGAGCTTTGCCTTTATGCTGAAGACCCGCCCCGGGGTAAATGAAACATGAGAGAGAGAGAGAGAAAAAAAAAAAACGACGAGCGGTTTGGGTCGGTTTGTTTGGCACGGGAAATAGCCTGGGTGTGGTTGGGACGCGGGCATAAAGAGGCACCAGCGTGTCTCTCCACGGTTCTACACAGTGGAACTGGAGAGGTAATAATGAGGCAACATTGACAAGAACCCATGGAGGGGACGATCACCTACGGCTCTAGCAGCCCAAGGATGATATATGATAAGCCGGGGCTCCATTTTGTACCCTTTGCACAAATTGATTGACTCTGGGTAAGGGACTGTTGAGCGCCTCGTGCCGTCACGGCAAATTTTCAGTTATCAAATCAAAGATGATTCGATTGAGTAAGACCGCGGAAGTCGGGACTCATTATCTGGTGTCGATCCGGATTCTCGACCACGGGATTAAAAGCATACCTTCGCTGGGCGAAACACGCCAGGAATTAACGGGCCGCTGCAGGGGGGCTAGGTGGACACGCGCGTTTTCTGAGTAATTACACTTGTCGTAATGTTGTTCACTCATTTGGAGAATTGTCACTCTGCATCTATTATGACTCCCGCGTATGTCCGTCAACCGAAGGATGGGAATTAAATACTCATTTGTTTTAATTATTTCTAAAAGTGAGACCACGCGATTCCTCGTAGGTGGTTGACGCTGTTTGCCCTAACGAAGTTAGTGTGTTGTTAATTGTTGTGATGATGTGTGCGAACACAGCTCTGCATCTCGTCCCTTAGGACAAATTTTCAATTTTCAATCAGTATACTATTTGCGACCGTGGCGTGTAATTTAAGAGGACAGAGTTCTCCTTGATCTGTCAAGAAATACCACCAGAGTTTGAGTTTCTGTCTGGATGCGGCTTTCGAGCTCGACTGGGTCTCCCAATGAGCTTCAATAATGAATTGAAAGCTCCATGTAAAACAGATTACTGTACTTTCATTTTGATTTCAACCTTTTCGTGAGTAGCATCTTTCTGAGCTGCCAAAAATAAATTAAACAATACCGAACGGTTGGTTCTTTAATCATCCTTGATTTTGTTAAAACATTTGTTTGAATGGAGAGGGAAACAAACAAATCAACAATGGCCCCCTCCACCATTAATCAGGTTAACATTGCAACGGTGCCATTATATATATTGTACCAGTGCAATAAAATAATGTCTAGTGCCATTGCAAGGGCACCAATGCATTAGTGAAAAATAAGTTTACCCTCTAAATGTGAGATGTGACCTGCATCGGGATCTACTGATAACCCCGAATACTTCCGGGTTAGATTAGAATCCGGATAAAAGAAGAGTCCAGCGCTATTAATAACTGGCAGGCCTATACTAACCCAATAAGAATTCTGAATTATATATCAACCTAGATTGAGTGGGTATGTGACTCAAAACGATCAGTCAGGACTTATTTTTATTCAATTCAATTCAATAATACATTTGTCCCGTTCCGGTCATCAATACCAAATACAAACCCCCCGAGGCCAAAGTAATATGAATTGCCTTTTGGGGAACTAATTGAGTAAATATTTAATTTCACCTTCCAGGTCACTATTTGTCAGAAAAACCTTCGATGTACACATCATCGTTCAATCTGACCCTCGTGAATTTTATTAGACCTCGGCTTATGAATAATCGTGGTTAAAGTGTTTCAACTTGAAAGGTGTCGCGGTTATGTAACAACTCTTGCTGTTGATTATTTACCAATCACTCAGTGCGAGGAAGTAGTCACTTAAGGATTGGTGGGATGATTGTCAATAATGTACTCTAACCTCACTCGCGATTCCCTGCATGTTGTACTAGCAATGTAGGTTTCCCAACAGCTTGGCAAAGTTGTTGTCATTATTGGACGAATAATTAACATGTTTTATATTTCTTGAAGCTGCTCAGTATGATGTTGGGAAACCCTTTTTTTTCTCTCGCTGAAATACTGTCGACTTCTTCGAGAAGAATATTTGAGAGTGTAAATTACTGTACTGAGCTCTAAGATTTTCGAGGCAATGTCCACAGCAGCTGTAGGTCTTTTGATAACTAATTTAAAAGCTTTCTTTGTATGATTCTAATGCTGGTATATGTAAACAAGACTGTCCCTAAGAAACATGTCTTAAAGGTTGTTGTCTTTGAGAAAAATTGTGCACGGCCATATTATATACACTCTAAAAAAAACTCCCCGCAGGCTCGGAATTGACCCAGATCCAGTTTCCGTAGAGCCTGCCCCGTTTTGGGGTCAGCGTGACCCGGAATCTGTGTCAAAATGACCCAGAAATGGGTCCAAATTACACAGTCTCCGGGTGAAAATCACGTGTTTTATCAGCTTTCCGGGTCAGCTTGACCCGGAAATGTGTCAGACCCCCCTGGGACTCGAAATCCGGGTCATATCTGACTCGGGGTTTTTGTTTTTAATCTGATTGACGTATTGCCCCCTTTAATTAGCATATCGTCCAATGATTTTATAAACAAACAAAAACTAACGACTCGAGTGTGAAGACACTTTTGTGTACGCTTTCCCATCCTTCGCAAATACTCCATAATCATATTCAATTAATTTTGTCACCTCACTCCACCATAATGCCACTCATAAAATTCTTAAACGCACCATCGATTAAGGTTATTGTTTACTTTAAAGGCAAACCTCGCAGCGCGAGCGCGAGACATCTCCACAGTAACGCGAGTTTAGCCTTGCTTTGCGTTTAATATACCTCCACAAGGACACCCAGTACTTCACACAACCAGACGGACTCATGTAATATTGTGAAACGATTTACAGATCAATTCCGAAACTAAAATCAAGGACTGCCCATACATTGAAAAACAACAACCCCATAATGTATCACCCGAAAGGCTATCTTAAGAAATACCCTCTATTTATATTTTTATATTGAACATCATTAAAATAATTATGGCCAGTGTACATTGGACCAGGTCAGGATGCAATAACTTGCTACTTCACTTTTCAAGCGAGCCTCTTCTCTCTCTTTTTTTTCATCATCCTCATCATCGAGTTTAATATAGCACCGTTCTGAAACAGTGGTACGCCCACGAGGCGGCCCCGGGTGGGCATGGCTAGTAATGATACCCCACAATAGGTTTCTATTTTTAGGTTTTATTGCTTTGGCAATCCTGTATGCTTTCGAGTTCTAACGGGAGAGGTGTTAATAGTTTTAGTACCTTTTCTATAAACACTGTAAATTATATAGACTCTAAACAAACTACGATTCGGGGGTCCAAATGTTGACAGTAGATTATTCCCCGGCGGTCAATGACCAGACCCACCATTTAACATGGGCTTCAGGTTTCGGGTCCTATGGATCCTAACCCAATTCTGGGTCAGTATGATCTAGAATCTGTGTCAACATGACCCGGAACTGTGTCAAACTGAAGCAGAATCCGGGTCAAAATCCAATTTTTAAACCAGTTTCCGGGTCAGCCTGATCCATTAATGGGTCAGGTTCTCTCTGGGAACCGGAATCCGGGTCAATTTGACCCCGGAAGGTTTTTTTTTGTGAGTTGTAGTCTCCATACACCCAGAACAATAATTGGTGGTTTTATCATGGACATCGTATACGGCTATGATTCACTCTTAAAATGTTGCATCATTAATTTGACTTTATTGGTTCAAACAGAGATAAAGTACTGTTTAAAAAAAACTCTTCAAAATAAAAAAAAATTGTCATGGGGCCAATTATTATAGTTTGCCAGAAAAATAAAAACATGGATAGACGACGTTGGAACTGAAGCTAGATTTAAATCACTCCTATAAAGAGTTTACCTGTTTGTTTTAATTGCCCGTTATGTTTGTTCAAATTGCATTTTATTGTTGTAGAGCGCATTGAGACTTTTGAGTGATGCCCTATAATAATGAGAACCGTGTTATTATTATTATTATTGTCAGCATTCAAAGCCGTCTCTGCACCACAACACTCTTGTGTTTGTTGACATACAAATACTTACCGTCGTCTCTCGGTAGAATTGCGCCCATGCCCCAGTTTGATTCCTGCAAGGTTAAAGAGTCTACACATTCTGTTGGACATCGCATAATGATGGATGGTTAACTTTAATTCATTTTAGCCGCATGACCACTTTTCGCATTAAGCGGTTTTCTGGCTGGCAGCTTCCCATGGAAACAGGTGCATTCGGAAACATGCAATCCATTCAACACTGTATAACTTGGCAGTCTTTTATAATCAACATGGAAACCCCCCAGCAGTGAGTAATAAACCGGCGATGAGTGATAACTTTATCATACACTTAAAAAAAAAGAGAAAAAAAAAACGGAAAACGGAAAACTTACAATCCATTTACGAATTAAAACTAAAAACATCGCAGATTCTGCTGGATGTGAGTATTTATGGTTTATATATTGAAATGTCTCATTTTCAAAATCCGCATCATTTCCAAGCTGTTTTCTGTTTCCCTATATTATAAGCAAAATTGAAGTACATTTATTTTTAACAAATTCTGATGTCTAGAACATTCACACACAGTTCTTGTAATCTCTGATAAACAAGAGAGGTAAAAAATCGGGGGGAAGCGGCTGGCACCAGACGAAGAAACGTGTTGGATGCCCGAACTCTCTGGGGCCATACTATAAGTGGGGACGTTTACGCGCACACTAAGAAAAACACCAGCCAATCCGGAGATCCAGGAGTATTGCTGTGGAAAATATTACGCCCCACGGCTGTTAACTCTGCACTTGATCTTAGCTGGGGCCCTATTTTTCATTAATAACCTTCCTTTCTCTAGTGCTGGGTTCAGAGGCTTTAATGCTCAATTTATTCATCGGAGGGGGTTGGGGTTGTAAACCATGCCAAGCGTTGACTAAGGTGGGTGAAAGAGCTTTTAAGCTCGGGATATTCCCATTGCGTTAATCGGTCTTGAATTAGCAATAGAGAAAGATCAAAGTATTAACCATTATATTTAATTGGGATATTAATTCACGCTTCAGACTTTGATTGGCTGTGGGTGTGTGCTATCCACATCAGCCATCAACGTAGGGGGGGGGGCTGAAGTTTTTAGTGATTACTGACATTATCATTGAGTGACATTACGCTTCCATTGGAAACAAATGAATAATCAAACGAGCAAGTGGATCGACAAGCAAGTAGTCAATCAAGCAAGCGAACAAACAAACACACAACATTATCAAGCAAGCAAGCAAACAAATGAGTAAACGAACGAACGAGCAAGTGGATCGACAAACATAGTCAAGCAAACAAGCGAACACACAAACAACATCATCAAGCAAGCAAGCAAACAAACAAACGAATAAACGAACAAACAACCAAGAAAGCAATCACACCAGCTAGACCAGTATAACCTCATCAGTAGACAAGCAATTCGGCCTCTCAAACAAGCAAACAAACAACAGTAAACAAACACTCCAGCAAATGATTGAACAGTCAAGAAAGCGTTCACGCCAGCGAGTTAATAAATAAGAAGCCAAGCTGTTAGGGTTCGATTTCACAAAACAGTAAGATTCATTTTAAGATAAGTCGTTAACATTAACTATAGTGATTTGTGTTGTGTACTTTTTCGCTTTAGAGCTATAAGATTGATACACATTTAAGATTAGTCTTAGCTCTTTGTGAAATCGCCCGAGGTAGTAAAAGAATGCGTGACAACAAGCAAGCAAGCAAACAAACAAACAAACATACAAAAACAGCTCAACAAACACTCCAACAAACAAACACCTCAACAAGTTCAGCAATCAGACAAGCATACATAGATGGTGGACATGCAAGTAAGCAATCAAGGAAACATACTTGTAGGCAAGGCAAGAAAGCAAACCAACCAACCAACAAACGAGCAATTAAGCAAGCAACCACGACGGCAAGCAAGCAAGAAAGCAAGCAAACCAGCAAACAAAGGAGTAATTAAGCAAGCAACCACGACGGCAAGCAAGCAAGCAAGCATGCAAGCAAGCAAACCAACAAACAAACGAGCAATCAAGCAAACAACCACGACGGCAAGCAAACAAGCATGCAAGCAGGCAATCAAACACCCCCACATTAGTGGTTATCTTTTCCTGGGCCTTGTCTGGCGAACTTACCCTATCCACAGTTCCAGGCATGCACAGCTCTTCAGTTAATTTTCACATCGCCAGAATTTCATGATCTCGTAATCCAATAACTCCTAAAAGCACACTTACCTTGTACATACATATTAGTCTTAAAGGAGTTATGCAGCTAAGTATTTTGAAGTGCTATTTTTCAAAAAGTCCGAAAACTTCGAGTTTAGGAAATAGTGCAAGAGAGATTTTCTTATGCATGATGTCACCATCTTGTGTGTAACCTGCATTCAAAAGCAGTCATTAACGCTGATTTTTAATTAATGGGAGGGAACAGACTATTTCATCACCCAATTTCTGTTAACATTAGTTTGAATGAGAGGAAATTAAAATGTGCCCAACTGGTCTATTCCCAGTTATAGTAACTCTATTCACAGTTGTTCCATTTCCAGTTGCTGTTCCCAGTTGGTGGTCTGTTCCAAGTTGTTCTGTTTCCAGTTTTTTCTATTTCGCAATGTGGGGAGTTGTATACCTTTTGTTCCCTGCGTCATTTTCTCATGCTTGTTGTTTTCCTTGCAGCGTTGATTTCAAGAGAGAAACGCAATCCCTAAACAGCAATTTGGTAGTACTGGATGATATCAGCCATGTTGTTTTCCTTGCAATCAACCAAACCAAACCGAGGCTGCAGGTGCAAAATAGTCTGGTACCAGTTTTGGTAGAATGAAAACCAGTAGATGTGACTGCTTCTGTATACAGGGAACGTAAACAAAATGATGAAAGGTGTATACCTTTGCTTTATAGATTCATGCAGAAGTCTTCAACATTTTAGGTGCCATACACTGTAAATGATATTTCATTGTTAACACGTTAAGTGTACAGTGATACAGATGACGACACGAGAACAGTCACTGATCCTCATCTTGTCCGTCTTCGTATCCAAGTGACGATTATCTATATGATCACGAAATTCATGCGCACATTCTTCATAAATCTATTGTTTTCTTTGTGGGTCTCTGATTTTCCTTGATCGTGTATAATTTCAACGATATTTTCGACTCGGATGGGCCCAAATTCCCACTCTATTTATACAAAATCAAATCAAACTCTACGCCACTTCCCATCACGCTCCTGTCCTCCCTAGCTGCTAGTGAGTTCTTGCAAGTAATCAATAACTACACCACAGTACACACGGGGAGAGGGGTCTAAAATCAATCGCAAGAACATGCTTCCAACCTAGGTCATATTATTCTAGCAGGGGGGCTTGTATACAACAAGGACGTGTACAAGACATTGCCATCAAGACCTTGCAAGACGCTGATGCGATAGCACGGATGAAATCATTGTCAATGGACCGGGGCTTCACCGTAGTTGCAGCTGATAGCACCCCTTCAATATCCAACCCAATTCCTGTAATAAATTTCTGGGTTAAAATCGGTGAGCATATTTTTCTGAGCCGGGATGTTTTTTTTTTATTTTCGTTTCGTAGCCCCGGTTTGGGTCTCGTACAATGAGGACAGGTGTTTAGAAATATGTTTAGCCGTGTAGCCGTGCAAGGCATCGGTCGTGTAAGCACACTCTGTCAAGGGGATAGAACGGCTGCAAGCGCTCGATCTGAGTTTTGATGTTTACCAAGCCAATGGCTGTCACTGATGCCTTGGCGCTCCTCAGGGAACCGAGGGGCTAGGAAGAAGGGTAAAGAGGCAAGGCAGAGGCAGTATAAGAGGGTACGACGATGGATGCGATACTGGACCGGCTCATCATATAGGCAGAGGGATTGTGATTGTTTTTTAAGAGAGATGGAATGTGACAGAAGAACAGGGGGTGTGGGTTATGTGGGCAAGGACGACGTGTATACAAGGAGACCGGAATGCCAAGGAACGAGGTATCTACTTGGGTAGATAAGGAAATAGGGAAAGGATCAGGAAATCGGTCGAGCAAAAGAGGGCTTGAACTGAAGGTGAAATGTTTTGAAGGAGAAGTCGTGTCTAGATTTTTTAGGAGAAATAAATCATGATAATGGACCTCAAATCCAATGTTGGCTGAAAATTGAGTGCAACATCAAATCTGAAAACGGCAAGTCCTGTCACAGAATTAGGGCTTCGAAATGTTTATCGTTGGTTATTTGGTGAAACGTATGAGGGCTTAACTTTGCCGCGGAGTCGGATAGAATAAACACAATCTCCAAGATTCCGGAGCGAAAATTACGACATTGGATAGAACTTGAGCCAAGGAAACCGAGGCCCCTGGTGCAGTCACACACACACACACAAAAAAAAACGAAGAAAAAAGGGGACCTGAAGAAACGTAATTGACCCAGATGAATCTTAAATTGACCTTTCGAAAAAATTTAAGCTTGCTTCACCTACTTTTTAGCGGTTACCAGGGTAACCACATACATCACTGTACTTTTGAAATGTTGACACTTGCATGCACGGTTTCTTACCCGTCTTCGTAATGCTATTTTCCCCGCCATTTTCTGTTGATTCTGTTTAAATCGTTTCGATTCTTCAACTTTGACTGGAGATTTCGGCGCACCAATTATTCCCGCTCGGGTCGGGGCTGTTTGTTGTTGTTCATCATTTTGTTTTGCCCTGCTTCCCCCTTTTTTTGGTCTTTTAATCTTTTTCTACGTTTTTCAGTGTGCTCATTAACTCATATTCTTAGCTGGAGTTCCATCGACTGATGATTTACCAGACTAGATTAGTTTAAGGGAAAATGTTTACAGGTCTCTTCACGACAATATCCCACATTAGAATAAAACACCGATGCCACCATTAGTTAATTGAAAAAGCGCCTTTGAACAATTTTTGTTGATTTTGGCGCTATATTAATGTCTTCTGATTGATTGATTGATTGATTGATTGATTGATTGTTGATTGATTGTTGATTGACTTTTTTTCAAAACAAATACTTTATTCATTCACAAAATATACAGAGTATACAAAAAACAAAGAAAACTAAAAAATTACATAAATAGACAAGAAATGTCTGTCACAAAGTACAGGTCGGTAGCTGGGGATGAATTTACATCCACATCAATACATAAGCAATTTCATTAGATAAACTGCAAGGCAGAAAAGGAAAACACAAAATTACAGAGTCCATTCAATTTCATTATCAGTAATTTTGAATATGTTGCAGAGACCCCATTTCTTGAGGAAAAGGGGAACATTGTTCTGGAGCTGGTAGTAGCGGTATTCTATCACGATTTTACTCTTAATACGATATTTCCAGGTTTCTAAACAATCTTTGTAGTTCGAGTGTACATATAACCAGTATACACTGGCTTTGAAACTGACAATTAAATAGTTAGCTAAATCTACGTTTTCTCTCGGTCGGCCCCTGCTGTGGTGGATCAGGCACCAGTACGTTTCGAAAGTTAGTGATTGATTGTGAGGCGATATCAATACGAAAATATTTTCCGTAGGACGCGGAAAGGCAATAATGAGTGAGTGAATTTTAATCGTACATCGGTATAGGTCGCTAATGCAAAAGTAGCATATCAAGTAAGTTTATCTAAGGTCTAACCAAGCTTATAATATTTTCAACTTGAGAAAGTGGAATTATTTTTATTATCAGAACTTTACCAATACCGAAGCCAATGATGATTATGGAATAATACAAATTAATGTGACACGAAGAAGTCATAAAGGTAAACCGTCCTTTGTTTCATGGCTGGGTGATAAAACTAAACATTATTGAAGTTAAAATGTAGTTTGCGTTAACCGTCGTTTATTTTTTGGGGCGTACCGTCGTAATGGCATTTGCTGCGAAAACAAGTCATTCAAAATTGTTTTCGCTGATAAAAAAAAAATCTGTTTGTTCAATAAACATGAGGTGAGATCCACTTTAAAACTTGCGGTGTGTGGTATCTACGGGGGAAATACTGATTTGATTTTACCATGTTACAAAAAGGCGAGGGGTTGTTTAAAAAAAAAAGGTAATATTGAAAATTGTTTGAATCGCTGGAGGAACGTCAGGCTGGACTCGTAATGACTTCCCCGCAGGGCCACCAGTGTCCGGGCACCAGCTATATATACCAAACGAGCATTTCATAACACACGGCTATCAAGTCACCAGTACCAGTGGAGAAAACGGGGCCTTGCCCCAAGTGGAATACTGTCCATATTTTAAGTCTTAATGAAGTGTCATCAGACATTTACCAGCGTCCCTTTTTGACCTCAGGAATTTTACAATCAAATCTATTCACTCCCCCTGTACATGTCAAAAATGAGAAAATATGAACGCCCATGCTTTCTACATCCCCCTAAAGGATCCCATAAGTGCTCAGGACTCAGCCCCTGTGCTTTCTTTGTATTATAGGAATTATATTATAACCCATCCGCTAGGGGCAGCCACGTCGATACAGCACGCCTGGAGACCTTTTTATCATTAGAAGTCCAATTATCCTAGCGGATAGGAAGGAATCAGAATATTTCCCGCCAGGATTTTTTAACCGTCCACCGCATGGAGGAAAAGACGAATAAGCACACTCGTGTTTCTAGCCTATGGCTACGCGTAAGGTGCTGCATATCTAAGTCCCGGGAGAGACCAGATTGCATCCTGGCTGCTGGTTTTCGCCCGAATAACATCGACTTGGATTAGCCTCTCATATTTCCTTTGAAATCAATCATTATCGATGTTTGTTTTTTTCTCACCCCCCCCCAAAAAAAAAGACTCATCATTTTCACCCTGGAAAATCAGTTCCCCATCGGGATCAGCTCTGGCAGAAAATTAGCCAAATTAACAGATTCTTTGATAATTTGCGGCCGAATTTGTCACGGCGATTGACAACATTTGCATTGGAAGTGAGTCACAAAGTGTCGTCTGCGACAGCCTCCGGTGTGCGCGACCCAGTGCTCATTGGCGCCAAAACGAAATGGTAATTTACCTTGTATTTGGTGTTATTTGAGGAGGACGGATGGATGGTGTCATCATTGAATGATAACGTCCCGGGAGACTTCAGATGATCCATCATATTTTCCTTGTCAAATCCTGGATCATTTACCGGCTGGTAAATCCTGGAATACGAGACGGCGTAAGGCCGGGCCTGCGGGAGACGCGACCTCAAGCTTATTAATTTGCCCGGGCTATCCCCCCGCGCGAACCCTGGGGTAGCTTCGGGTCCAGTGGTTTTCTATCTGTCGGTATGTCGTCCAATTCAATAGCCTTCTTCTTTTTATTTTGTGCCTGTAATACAAACTTTTTACCAACCTGAGGGGCCCCACCTCTGAAGCGGATCCGACGTTGATAAAAATAAGGAGGGGCGTCTGTACTAATTTATCGGTAGTACAATGAGAACGAGGAGCAATGCCGCGGGGGATACCTACAAGGGGGGGGGGAACCAGCGACACAGTAGCCATCTTGGTATGGTTACTTGTATGCCTGTACCGTAATGATAACTCTGCTGATTGGAAAACTGAAGAAACCAGACTATTTCGTTGCGAGCCTCTCTATTACCATAATGTATAAAGCTGTATTATAAAAGTAATAGAGTCTATTTTTGGATGGGAGGCATCGGGTTTTTTTTTTGCATCTGGTAACTTTACTTTCTCCAGATCACGCAGGAAAATTTGATCAAATCCTGCCTAGCTAGAGACTCCCGTTCACTCTCAGTCTCTTAATTTAGTACACGTATATTTGATGGGCGTATAGTGCTTAAGTGGAAATATCCCTCTTCGGAAATTGTAACCCGATATCTGCTTTTTGACTTTTTTCTGTATAATGAACGTGAAAGGTTTTTTATCCGTAATCACACACCATTAATCAATGGATACCGTAATAGACGATTTAAGTTTCACATTTAAGTTGAACTACTCACCACCCCCAAACTCCTCAAGCACACCACAAAGAACCGGAACATACCCACATTAAGATGTATCATGGGGGATCCTGCTGGACACCTGTTGGTAAATCATTCACATGCGCGCGCGTCTGCTGCATAATTATACCCACACGTTTTCTTTAGCAGCTTCCAAAACTCAACAACAACAAAACGAGAAAAAAAAACACGTTTGTGTAAATTTACTAAAAAATATCACTCATTTTATTGTTCAAAGGCACTTCTTGTGGCAAGTTCAAAAAAAAAAGTGGTTTCTTTTTCATAGAGTCTTTAAAGGCACAGTACACGTTTGGTAATTGGAGCCTACTGATTGTGTTAATCCTATAGGCTATGTAAATGTAGGTACATACAATAAAACTAACCTGTGAAAATTTCACTTCAAAAGGTGGTCGCATTTTTGAGATATCACCGAAAAACCGGAGCGAATATTTCCACGCAGGAAGAATATTCCCCATAGGAATACACAGTCTGAGAAGACAGAAACGCTTCTTAGATTCAAATTTGGGGGAATAAAAAGTGATATATTTTCTCCTCGAAGTTAAAAGTTTCTCAAAATTCATTTTACTACCCAATGCTGCTGTACTTCTTACCAAGTAAGTTTTTATTGCCATTAATTTTAAGAGTCATTTGCCAAACGTGTACTGTGCCTTTAAAGGGAAGGTATACGTTTGGTAATGACTCTTAAAATTAATGGCAATAAAAACTTACTTGGTTAGAAGTACAGCTGCAGCTTTCGATAGTATAAAGCATTTTGAGAATCATTTTACTTCGGAGTAATGTGGTTACGGAAATCAGTTTTTATCAGAACAAATTTGAATCTGAGAAGCGTTTCTGTCAGAAACGTTTCTCAGATTGTGTATTCCAATTGCGGATTATTCTTCCTGCGTGGACATAACCGCTCCGGATTTTCGGCAATATCTCAAAAACGCTACCACCTTTTGAAATGATATTTTCACAGGTTAGTTTTATTGTATATAATTTACATACGTTCATAGGATTAAAACAATCGAACGGTTCCAAAAACCAAAGGTACACTTTGCCTTTAAAGTAAAAAGAAAAGCTCTTTGCCTTTTGACAAACCGGGTGATGCCACCTACCTGTCCAACTTTACTTGTGTAAGAATGTTTACACAGTACTTTCTATAGGCCGTAGCGTAACTCAGGCCTGGAATTACACAGAGGCGAAAGAGGCCATGGCCTCTGTTGCCCTTGGTCTTGGCCTTGGTGCCCCCTTCAAAAGTTTCTCATAGACTTTCAAATTTTCCAATGGAAGTGCCCTTTGCAAATGCAAATGGCCTTGCCCTCTCAAAGATGAAATTACTGGCCTGGTAATCAGACATTTTCATTGGTAAAGGGGGCGCTAGGGGAGCAAGAATTGTTCTTTTCTTTAGGCCTATTATTATTATTTGTATTTATTTTTTATGTTATTCTTTTTATTGGGGGGGGGGGCTATTTAAGGTATCGAACAATTCATTTGGGCATTTTATTTGTCGATCTCATAGGGGGTAAGAGGGGTGGGCAAGGGTTCTGTGCAGGTGGCTCGAGAGGCACCCCCCCCCCCCGAGACGCCACTGTTTATGATATTTAATACTGTAACCGAATTAAAAAAAATTATCGTACAATAACTGATATTAGGTCTTAGGTGTTCTACATTTGTTGTATACCAAATCAGTGCCACACTTGGCATCGCCATGAATTATGCATTGCATTGCCAAGCATCGTCAACTTCTCGGACCAATTTTAACTGCTCATTTTTTTATAGGAGTAAAAAACCTTGATGATTATTGGAAAGGCTACTTTCATCAAACCTTCATTAATGGGTTATTGACAGCGTGTTAAAGACTATTTCAGTGCAGGACAACGGAAGTCCCCTTAACATGAACGTGATGTCTGAAAGGCCCTTCCCAAGTCACGTAACACTCAAATTATTTCCAGTCCTATTCTCGCTCTCCGTGACTAAAGCATAAATATCTGTCTTTTTTAATAAAAAACGCAATCGCACCAACTGCTCCAGCCAGGCTTTAGACGGCTTCCTTGAAAACATTTCTGACCTACTTTACAGCTCTCAATTCGTCGCGTGGAATTTCGCCCAAGTTGTTGTGACACAGGCCGTGTTTTGGTCCAGTTTCTAGAGACTGGGTGTTTACCAAGCATGCTCTGACGGTTAACGGTGTCTGAAACTCTAGTATTATTTGTATTCATGCATCCACGTTGTCTAAGCGTTCAACTTCACCCTGGACTTACATCAACGTATTCATGTGAACTACTTCCAAGTGGTCAATATAAACTCCCCCCTCGACCTTCCAAGCCCTTTCATTTTTTGTCGAAAACACGGACGGGGGAAACGTGGCGTATTCAGCTTGATCTTGTTAAACACATCCCTAATAATTCTATCCTCATCCCGGAAGCCATTGTTGAAGTCATTGCCTCTGGAGATTGCCCTACCCCCGTGGTAAGTACCCCGCTCACAGGGTTTCTTCTGCTGAGGAGCTACCTCTATAACCAGCCGGTGCGGCACTTAAGTAGCATCTTCACTTAGGCGTGCAAGACCTATTCACATCTTGTTGGTAATTCGAAAGGTTGTAGCGTCAATGCACAAGGAGCAAAGATCGCTAGTCGGCCCTGGATCCGCCATTACTTACAGCATTTTGATGCCCAGCTTGTGGGTATCATGGTGGCGTATAATCCTAATGCAGTGCCACCTAACCGACGTTGGCGATGCCTCTGCGCCGTGTAATTCACTTTTCCCGCATAAACGAAGCAGTAGCCTCCACGGCAGTCGTCTATTAACCTGTTTCCCTGATTAGTCTGGTTCCCGGTACACACATGTATGCCTTTCATAACCAATTCGGTATCGGACTAGAAACGATTATAATTACGAGTCTATAGGAGCTATACTTGACTCAATTGCAGATGTCCGTAAACGGTAACTGAATTGAGAGTGCATGCGGATGCTTATCACGTCAATAGTGCACACGAATCGTCAGGTAAAAATAAAATGCCTTTGTGAATTGTTGTTGTGAAGAAACACTGTTCTTTTTTGATTAACTTTATAGGTGTGGAGGGTACATCCCAAATATTACTCTGCTGAGTTTTGTTTTAATGCTTCATGATCATTATAATTATAATGTGACCTTAAAATATCCACCATGTGCCATAACGTCAAAGCCTCTTTCTTTATAACAAGGTCACGAGGTCACCCATCATTCGCGTTGTATCGCACCATTCTGAATGAGTCCCTCAGCATGAGCACATTTCGATTAACAAGACAACGAAACGGGAAGCCGACAAACTTGTAAAATCCATCGGCCGAAATGCAATCGTAGCTTCGTAAACCGTTGGATTGTCGACATCGTTAACCAGTGATTCGTGTATGAACGAACTCTGCAGATAGTCCTCATAACAGGGACGTAAATAAACCGCTCTCAAATATAATGAGCGAGCTGGCTTTGAGAAGCGCAGCCGTTTTTTGTAGAAATTTGAAATCCGTAAACGACCACGCGGCTGTATACGTGGGCCACCCATGGTTACCGGATCGCCAGGTACAGGCATCGCCTGGTGCGGGGTAACTACTATTTTGCTACTCGTTCGTCTGTCGAACTTCTTTTGTGAAATCAATTAAATAATAACGAGCCAGAGTTCCTTGGGAATTGGTGAGGGGCTCATTTAGTTATTAGTATTGTTCACTTATTGGTACAATTATACTGAAAAATACGTCAAACCAGCTGCTTGTTTGTCTTCAACCTTGCCTTCTTTCGATCAATTTGTCGTTCACGTTTCCAAAGTAAGCACGAAGTCATGGTCAGCATTGTGTGCATTTATTATACCCATAGCTCTTACTGCAACAGTTGTACGGTATCCTTTTTTTTATCAATGGAGGATTAATTATCAAATAATCATCATACTAAAAGAAGTGTAAATCGTCTATCTAAACAAGTAAACAAGATTATAAAAGGCGCTGATGCGTTAAGCTATTACAAAAATACCTAATATTTAAAAACTAAAAAATTAGCCTTGCAAAATCGAATTTACACGCGAATAGAAGATTGTAAACAATCTATCAAATTGTAAATTGTTTATTGTTTTTTATAAATGTTATTGTCACAGTTCCCTTTACGATTTGTCCATACTGTATTGCCGGCAGCCCTCTCGTAGATCTCACTAAAGATGGGGTATCTGTGCAGGTGGTTTCCTGTCCCACGCAATCGCTTTAAATGTCAGTCACACATTTTGATCGTTACTCTCTGTCAATAAATAACTCATTTCACATTCTATCTGTAATTACGACACACCTCCAGATTGGCCAGTTTTTCATCAGCTGTGGGTGGGTTGGTCAGAGTTTATTGCTTTAAACTGGGCCAAGGGGGGTGTCGCTCCGAGACGGAAGGGGAAAGCCGGTGCGACTCGCCGCGGTAAAACTCGGGTAATTGCCTAATTACAGTCAATTGTAGTGTGGGGTTGCGTCCCTGGTGGTACGGCGGTGGTTTGATCGTGAGTGTTGCGTCGATCCCACGGGTGTAAACGTAGATTCCACCATAGGGTTTGCAAATGAGTTCAATCTTATTATACCGGACGACCTCTCACGGAAAAGCACGGCGAGTTATCATGCAGAATGTTGTGTGTGTTGGATATCGTCCCAGAGGTTTCGTCCTGGGAACGAGGGCGATTTGGTATCTCCGTTTTGATCTGGTGAGCTTTTAATTTCACATCCTATAACTATGAAGTAATAAAACACGTCAACATTTCTGGCCAGTCTGCATGTTGAGTGAAATAAAACATTGCGCCTGTCCCTAGTGATTGTGTTTACCCGGGTTTCTTGACTGTCATAAAATAAAATAATGGAGTTGATCCTCGTCTGGTAATTTGACCTGCAAGGTGCATTTGTCAACCGTTGGCGAGAACTGTGTTTTCTTTCTGTCAGCGCGCCCTCGTGATCACTCCCAACACCAACTCCTACCGGGCCTCCACCTGGTACTAACTCAAACGTCTAAGAGTTCTTGAGATATGTGGCTATATTTATACAAGACCATCCAAATCAAAGCTGACAGACGAGGACTCGAACCCCCCAGTGCCGTTTGCGTGCAAGTCGCCAACCACTTATCTCGTATCGGCCCGGGCTGATTGTTGTTTATCGATCGTCACGTCAGGAGCACTTGGGACAACTTCTTTCCCTCCATAGTGTTGTAGCAATTTGCTGATAATGCAAGTTCGGTTTTGGATGGGAAGAGGGGGGGAAACGGTTTAAGTGTCATCTCTGATTTTACACTCGACTCCACTACGGCTGAGGACAGAGTCGTGACAAGAATTCCCCTCGACCTAAAATGACTCAGACTCGCGCACAGTATAAAGTCAATTAAACCGATGTGGTGAAGACGTCTGCTCTAGAATAAAGGATGGTCGTTGGTTCGTATTCCAGCCGAGGTGCCCGTGGATGTTTTTTCCCACCGAATTCAGCGTAGACCAAAAACTTAAGACCAGAGACTGAAAATCAATTTCACCATAGCGGCACACACAAACCTGGGAGTTCAAATGGAAACAGTATAATGGGTAACGAAATTTAAGGAATATCCAGTGATGTCTTGAGAGCGAGGTTACGCACAAACAGTCTGGTCCCCTCGATGGGCACCAAAACGTACAGTAGGATACACATATAACCTCTTGTAATCAGAGACAGACATGCCATATACGTTTAGATCTAATGGCTGAATCGTGCATGAAGTTAATTAACTTGATATATGGTTTGTGTATTCAATTTGAGATTCCTACATCTTGTCAAATCCAATGTATCCCGTTGATGAAGGTTGCCTTGCAGTTGGTACTTAATCAATGATGCGTGCGGTCACCAACAATAATTTAAAGTGATGATAGAAAACACAAACACACGCAAAAACTGATCATATGGATTATAGTTTTAAGAAAAGCTTTTAAATAACTTAATTTTCTGTAGATTTCCACTGCTCCGAGCTGGACCTGTTGAGGCGCCCTTCGTCACCTGTTGTTTGTAATGTAATAGTCGATGATGTTAGCGCCACTTGATTTCCATATTAAGAAATTATGTGCTGCCAAGAAGAGTTGGCGAGCATGCATTCAACGTTTATCGACGCTAGGGTAGCGTATTTTGGTGACTCGACTTTCGGACGTTCGGACGTTCAGTCGACGTTCGGACGTTCAGTCCGAAGGAGTGCCTCGAATGCCAGTAAAGATAGGAATGTTGTACAATATTTTGTTCGTTTGAAGGTATCTGATGTGACCGTCAAATCCCGTCAGTAAGATTTCTTGTTTAGGACTGCACTTGTTATAGAACGCGTCAAATAAGCGATCCTCGTTGGTGTAGGCTTTTTGTGGGTGTGTGCAGTTCCAGAACTCTAACAAGGGAACAAACCCGTTGAAGTTTTGATGAGGAAATTTTAAATTATGTCCCCTCAACACTGTTAAAAATTCAGGCCAAGTGGTTTGGAAAACCCGGGGGCTTCTTTGCTCAACAGTGTCACAAAAACATGTTCGATAATCCGGACGAGATAATGGATTTTCGCGCCTCAACTGGCTTTGATGTTGAGGCAAAAACGGCAGGCATCCGTAGCAGTCCTAGCATCCGCCCCCTACAATGCCGCCCGTTAAAAAAGAAAAAACGGCCCACGTGACCCCGGTAGTTGAGAGATTTGGATGGCGCGGTTTAGTCTCCGTGAGCCTAAGCTAGCCCGCGGAGGGCCTGGAAAACACTGGGGTTCGTGTACGGGAACACGCCTGATGGATTGAGCGGATAATATCCAATGTTTAAAGCAGCTTTATTGATCCCAGTGATGATCAGGAACTGTCGAGATTGTTTAACATCAAAATAAAACACCGCCAGGCGATTTCTGGTCAGATAAAAATCTCGGTTTTTTACCCGTCGAAACGGGCGGATTTGGCACTTCGCTTTTATTACTATTATTTCTAAGGCCGGTTTTCGGGCCTGTAAATAAACGGCAGCAAACTACCAGCAAACACTATTGCGTTTATAAATAACCATCCGTTGATATCCCTTTACGCATGGATGTTTTGTTTCGGAAACTTTGAGATTTTCCAGATTATTTTCTGTTTTGACGGGATGAGATTCGAGGCCGCACAGTCCTACAGGCCCCTATGCGTAAATACTATTAGCAAAATGCAATTAATCTGCCTGTTTTACTCTTCAGCTAAGCATGATTATAAAACAGTGCATTCTTAATGTCGGTGTAGTCTTTAGGACTGTAGACTTGGGCGGGAAGCAATCCTACATTCATCCAATGCGAGACCTAAATTAGTACAAGAAAGCTGTCATGAATAAATACTTACAACCACAATTGCACCAGGGTCCAAATTTACTATTCTAGAATGACATTCAGTAAAAGTTTATAATTCCGTGACTTGCATTTTCTTCAGATTTTTTTCAATCACAGCTTAAAGTCACTACAAGCTACCCAGCTATAGGCCTATGTAACTCAATCCGGCAAGTCATTTTTCAAACTGATTAATGTCGTCTTCCCAACTAACAGCTGTTTGCACTCTGCACGCCCTCTGTTGATTTTCTCCAGTAAACGACGAACGAAACACGACCGTTTTACGCGTCTATAAATAGCCATGACTGATAGCCTTACTTTTTCATATTTTCTCACCTTGTCAAGGCCGGTGCCGTAAGATATTTGGAGTAGACGCTTCGCAAGAGATTTGTCTAAACGCCCGCTTTGTGCAAAAAAATAATAATGGCACGCACAAAAATGAACCTAAATGGGCGGCGTTTACCCGTCTATAGGGAAAGCGTTTACCTCAGATGTAAAATACCCGATAGCTACACTCTAGGAACATCCGGGTCAGAAATGACCCGCAGTCCGGGTCCCCGGGGGCCCGACCCATTTCTGGGTCAGGCTGACCCGGACTCTGTGATGACCCAGAAAAATGACAAAGAAATGGGTCAAACTGATGCCGAGTCCGAGTTGGAAGCCCATGTTGTGACCCTGACCCGGACCCTGACCCGGACATGGGTCAGTCTCCCTAGGGCACCCGGAATCCGGGTCAATTCTGACTCGGAAGTTTTACAGAGTGTGTAGTGCAATTGATATTGGGAGATAAGTTTGCCAGCCTTATCACATCTATGAAAAGGAGAGGTGTACGTTAATAACAACGTTGTATGTTTGCATTGGTCAATATTTCGAAAATTGAAACCTCATTATAAAAGCAAAGCACCAAAAGGACCTCCTTTTCAGGCTGTTTTTTCGTACACTGTGGCAAGCTTCAGTTTATAGGCCGTATCCGAGTTGGCGGCTACAGCTACGGCTACGACTGTTGCTAAGGACGTCCTATACTTCAATGCACGATGACTCGGTAATCTAGCCGTAGCCGTAGCCATAGCCGCCAATTCGGACACGGTTTTTAAGTCTTCTTTTATTTTTCTCTTCTTTTCCACCGCCCTAATTTAGGCCACATCCGAATTGGCGGCTACAGTTACGGCTACGACTGCTGCTAAGGACGTCCAATACTTCGATGCATGATGACGCTGATGAATCTAACCGTATAGCCGGTAGCCGTAGCCATAGCCGCCAATTCGGACACGGCCTTATAATAAATTGTTTTCTTCTTATTCTTCTGTTTTTCTTTTTTTACCGCACGAGCTCCTGCCATTCGGTGAATTTAATCTGAATTCCAGGGGGGCCCTAGGGATAGCAGTGGAATCGCAGATGGGATCCCTGAGTAAATAAGACCAATAAAATAAATTAAAACGTGCGCACCAATGGTTTACTTGTAGATGTTTGCTAAGTTTGATGTTGATACTGTTTGTTAACAAAGGACACTCGGGTGAAACAGTGTTAAAATGGGGAGGGCTACTCAAACATATAATTAGAATGAAGAGAAAAACACATTATAAATGAATCAAATTTATTTTTGTTATACAGAAAGTGTGTCTTATTTCAGAAACGGAGAATGATCGGTGGGTGCACCACGGTGTTTACCCCCGTCGAGGTTTAAGAGCCTATCGTTTCGTCCTTGTTTTAATTCCATCTTTACCTCTTTAATATTCTGCCTCCAAACCCAAAACCCGTGTCAGTGAATTAAAAATCAATCAGGAAGTTGCTGTATTGATCACTGGGAAGAAGGGGAAAAAATGCAATGAATATTCCGCGCTTTCCAACTATGAACATGACCAAACAAATTCACACGATCACCGGTGGCCCCGTTTCCTGAATACCCACGGACGCTCCGGGCTAAACTCGCATTCCTTTACTCTCTGCTAGTCTTGCTTCGGGCCGTTCGGAGCGACAAATAAATGCACGCCGTGTAAATAGAAAACGCGCAGGTGACGTCGACGTGCAGTTTAGACGGTTCACTGTCCCTTAATTAACCTCACGGTAAAACAACTCCTATAATTAGTATAGACGTAACCCCCGTCGATCCATATCGTGGTTAAGCCGTCCCAACTCGATCAAGTGCACTGTGTGTAGTCAAAACGAGGCTGGCAGGGGAAAGTATACGGGTGCCGAGCAGGAGTGAATTGAAAATATCACTGTATTACTGTGTGGACACAGGACATCCTAAAAATGTAAATGTCGGTTTGGTTGCATTAAAGAAAAAATACTTCTTTTTCTTGTTCTGCCTTTTAAAACCAATCCACTGATTTGGTCTGATGCGTTAATGGTAACATATTTACAGAGTAGTGAAATTATAAGAACAGTAAACAAAAACCAAACATCTGTAAGACGGCCTGGTGCCTAATAAGACGGAATGGTTTAGTGTTAACAACCGCCATGGAGAAATGAATGTCTTAGTAAATCACGACGTACAACCGAGTACCGCATTTGCAGTACAAGCTCTCTTATATCTCCACGCAAATTACAAAATTACAAAACGCAATCTTGCATCTGGTGTGCCATAGAAAATACCTGGTCACGAATCCGACCTAATGCTGTTGGCTAGTCTAATAATAGCTAGGCGTGTTCAGAGCGGTTTTGATGAAGCCCGGATCGGACCTGGAAAAGCAATAAACATTTTTTTGTCGCCTCGGAAACGTTCGCATCGTCCAATGAGATTGGATTATTACCGGTCACGTGATGAGTCTTGTCCTATCAGTCAAACGAGTGACGTGATCGTCTCATTTATATTTCGCTTATCGGATTTATTTTGGGGGAGTGATTTTTATTGAGCTGAGTGTAATGTAGTTCAATAAGCAAATTCTGCTTAGTGTCAAATATGTGCTTATTGCAAATCGGTTGTCAGCCATTCAGATGGTAGCATCACATGGTATTTTAGTAGGCAACTTTTTTTCTGCCAGTTGGCAATAATGTTTGTGCTGCTCAGGCTATTGATCGGTAATGCAACCAATGTAGGGTAACCTATGGGCAGCACTTGGTTACGCCTGCCAAAAATATACACACATCCAGTAATATGCACACTTATCAGTCAGCGTGGCCAATTCGTATGGTTCCCTGTATACACGTCCACTCTTGTAATGCTCACTCCCAGGCATTAGGTGGAGCACCAGTCTCATTTCCAGCCTTAATTTGGTAATGAACGTGATAGTGAAAAAAAGGACATAGGATTAATAATTTTGTTTTGAGATTTTGAACAACTGCGGTTGAGTTACCGGTCAGTAAATCGTCAGAATATTTGCAGGAATACACTCAGAATGAAAACAGTTCAACTGGAAAACGTTTCTTCATGAGTTGTCATAGAATATCACAAAATGACAAAAACATACTTAAGGTAATTACAAGCGGTGACTCTTTAAACAAGAGCGAGAGAACACTTTTAATGAAATGAGGTTTGACGTCATCAGCCGTTCAGGCCAACAACCTCGTGCCCACGAGGCACATCGATATCATCATATCCTATATCATGATCCAATACAGGCTTCGTGTTCTGTCACTGTGATTACCGTAATTGCAGAAAAACAAAACACTGACTTGGATAAATAGTGGTGTAGGGCTGGTATCGATACCGGATTGGTGTGGTATCGATGTAATATCTGTCGCCAGTATCGATACAGATTGATGATGACTTTCAATTGAAAGGGATTATGGCTATTAAAGGCTTTAACACAAAATAAAACAGCGGCTTTATAAACTAATGTGTAGTCGATATCGATACTATTTTTTGCCGGTATCGATATGATTGATAGTATCGATAACTTAGTTTTAATCTGAATAATTGAAGTGATGGGTTCAAGATCGTGCTTTGCCGTAAAGAAACATGAAATTCTTGTACAAGAAAATGACGGATGGTCTTTACCGAAATGAGTTTTATCAACATAATTTGCAACATTGATACGCGGCGAGACCATGCTAACGTACGCGTAGTATTGAACAAACAGGAACCAATTAGGGAAAATTTAATGATGTTGTAACATCAATTTTCCCAAAGCTGCTTTCGTCAGCTGTGGTTTTCTACATCAGCTTTACAAAAAAAAACACCAAGTGTACGGACTTTTTTTCCTGATGCATTACGCTGATTATTTTGTGTTTATTTACGCGAAGGGAGCATAGGAGTGAACAAATCAATTTTGATTTACCTTTTGTAAAAGGGTCTCACAAAACCCATATCGTATGTAAGCGTCAAGCTTTGTTGGTACACCCCTCGAAACAAACTCCCATTGCATACAGTGCTAAATATTCAAATAATGCTTTTAAAATACTAAATAAAAAAGTCTCACACAGTAAAGGGAAAATTATCAATTGACTCCTCAACTTTTATCCTCTGCTCAATTGACATGGGAAGTCCCAAGGCCCGTCGAGTTGATTCTCCCTCCAAATAAAAACACCCCCTATACACCTGTGTAAATTCCCAAACGTCCGAGGATCAACCCTAAACAAAATTGTCCTTACACCTCTCGGCAAATGGGACCATTTTATGGCATAGGTCATCCAAAATACCTCAATTGTTGGAAGTCAACAACCCCAGGTGGCAATTGGACAAAAGTGGTACACTTTACTCCTTTTATTTTGCTCTCAAATCTGTCTTATAGTGTGGAATATTTTGAGGGTCTACAAAAATATTAATGAGGCCGTCCCTTATTTAGTGGGGTGCACCTTTGTGGTCAGCTGATTACGAGTGCGTGCGCCCTCTTGCGAACATCCTAGTGCCCGTAAAAGTGTGTGGGGGTGTGGTGGGCATTTCTGTTGCGCATGACTGAACGGTAACGGGTCATCATGATGTGTCACTGCTCAACCCAAATTGTTTTGCTCTTAGGTTCTTATTCAGAATAAAACGTCTCAGCAAACAAAACAAGCTGTGCCGTGCAAAACAGTTATGAGCATGGCACTATTATCTAATCATCTGAATCTACACTTAAGTGTGTAGGATTTCAAACTGCATGGTGGAGATGCAATCTTAGATATCCTATTTATTGCTGGACTAAAGTGAAGTTTGCGGTAACACCCAAAAAGAATCATCTCTTTCTATAAAAATGAGTTGGCTTAGTTCTAAAAAATAATCGGTCTTGTAACAATCGACGTGTCTGCTTTGATGACATTGACTCAATCAAACAGGTTAATTACATTCAAATAGAAGTTTAATAATAATTTCATTTAAAACAGTTTTGCGTAACGGACGACTTTCAGTTCAATTTTTTTCCGGAAGCCTTCGCAGGTCACCGGCCACGTGTAGCGGCCCCGGATAACAGCGTCGTTATCACGAGCGTCACATAGTGCTGACGACCATCCAGCGGAATGGTTCGCATCCGTCAATGACTGCGGGTTAACCGTGCACTGCCTCCAAATGCAGGCCAGCCATTCCCTGTGCGGATCCTTGATGGCATTTTCGCCAACACCTCAATAAACCCGTCAGTCCATTCGTTTGCTGTTAGCGGTATCGATAGCTAAGACGCTGCTGGTAGTGTGTTTAAAGGTGTTATACGGGATTAGTGGAGCTGACGAAATAGTCGCAGACAGTGTTCGTGGTTTGTGTGATCGAAAAATAACACATGAAATAACAAACCGGTGAAAATGTTGGATTAATCCGGTGTGTGAGTCAGGAGAAAATAGTGAAAACCAAGTACAACTTTAAGCATGTAAACACATTGCCCTTAATTTTGGTTGTAACAACCGCTTTTGTGAGTTTGTTTGTTTTTAGGTTTAGAGACAGTTTTCTCGAATATGACTTCATTTCAGAGAGAAATATTTCACAGGGAGAAAATGGTTCTATAGCATTCGAACTTCATAATTAGTAAGCTCTCAGACTAAAATACTAAACAATAAACCCTGTATTGGCCTAATGCCTACATTAAGAATCAAGATAGTGGAATGGTTGAATTGTTTAGACTGCACCATTTTTCATTCATCACGTGTAAGTGGTTGGTTTTTGTAAACTCGATAACTCAAAACTGATGCCTAACACAGATGGTCATAAAACAAATTGTATACTTATCACTTCTGTGTCAGTGCTGGGGGAAACACACAAGCGCCTCGGGTTGGACTCGAACTCTCGACCTTTCGCGTTCATCGACAGTAACTGAATCGTCACCTCACACCGAACTCGCCCGGTGATGACAGGCTAATGGCGATAGGACGGCCGTAAATATTGAAAAAATGATAATACAATTATTGCCTCGTCTTCGAGACAGACCCTAACCCTAACCACTATTACTATCCTAAAGTAGCCATCAATAATTTGTTTCCATTTGATTAAGGTGGGAGATTTTTGTTATCAGTTGTACTGTTTTATTAGCAAGGCTCCTAAAAAAAATAGCAATAAACAAACGACATACAATACCATTTTCCCGTCAGCATTTTTGTTTGAGCTATTACACAGTGGATCTTTAATAGGTTCCACAAGAGAGATTTCAGGAGAAATGGAGATTTGACCTTATACTGGGCCCCAGTTCTTCCTCTCGTTTTACCTGAAGACCCGCCACGCCGTCGTCTTTGCTCTTGTTTGCTCTCTCGCTCCCGCGGTACACACGGCTCGAGTAAACAACCGCTCCTTTATCGAGCACCAAGACAAACGAAGAACACTCTAAAAAGCTTTCCATAAAACACAACAACCAGGTCGAGGGAATTCATCGACTGTATTGAACACGGATCGATTTGTCAGACCCGCTCCACGCAGGAATATTGATTGTTCCACATATTATCCGGAACGTTCGAATTGTGATCGAACTATATGGGTTCCAACAGCAACCCATCCACGTGTTAGTTCCTCGTTGTTCCATGACGCCCTGACAAACACACTCCTATAGACCCGGTTGTTGTTTCTTGTTTACTAATAAAGGAGAAACAGATCAAGCGAGCGTCATTTTTATTGGGTTATAAAGACAGATAATCCAGAAAATCTATGGATATGAAGACTTTCCATCTCAACTTCATCGTCTCATTTCGCACCAATCGGATACGAGAATCCAAAAACACATAATAAACCGGAATAGTACTCTTGACCCTTACACTAGCGCCCTCTATCTGCTAAGATCACTCATGCCCCCCATTTGACACATCATCGGACATGTTGTACACCATCTGAGGGTAACTTTTGTTTTAGGAATGGTTCTGTTCAAAATGTCAGGTTTCCAGGGAAAAAGACTTCTTTATCAGCTTCACAAAATAAGTATTGAAACTCTGTGGTGTTTAAACTTGGGATCCACCCGTGATCCTACTCCCAAGTTTAACAGTGTGGTGAAACGATATAGGCCAAGCGATTGGACAAGTCTGTCGTCTAAGTTTCTCACAACCCTGTGATATTCTTTGTACAAAGCGCACTCCAGGATCTACGGATGTTGACTGAGCACTCGATACATGTCACTCGATCAGTTTGATATTGGTTTTCGGTGCGTGAGAAGAGTTTCAAAACAAAGGAATCGATACTCAGACTAGAAATAATGGCAAGTGATGTTAAGTTTCAACACAAAGGACTCGATACCCACACTGGTCATGTTTATTCGATTGCTATACATGACAGGTGACCCGAAATTATAAACAGATGAATCGATACCCAGGCAAGCAATGAGGGTGATCTGAGTTTTCCATAAAGAAAGATCGATACCACATTGGGAATAATTATTCCAGATCCGACATCTTGACATTTGTGATTGGAGATTTTAATCGGTACACGACACCACGGTGAAGTGATGTTGCTCCGAGTTTTCACAAAGCTAAGACGAAACGAGACCATCTCGCATTGGTCAGCCTCTGTCTTGCAAGGAAAGTAGAAACTTAAGTCTCAAAGTGTGAGACACAACCCCCCCCCCCTTTATCAAATTGAACTACTTTACAAATAACTGGGTACAGGAAAACAGAAGTTTAACAAATCTTTACCCCAGATCCAGCTTGTCTTAACCGCAGATTGTAGCTTACGATGACCTTTCCACTTTAACCTACGACCTGTAATCGGCCTTTTCTTTCCTGAGGGCGGGCCACCACCTCATCAGCGACTGTTTCTTGTCCGGTCTCGATTGAAGTTCTGGATTTGAAATACACCTTCGCCACAAATCTAGTTAGGATGTCAGGTAGCGTTATGTTCGCGTCTACCAGACCATAACTAGACTGCTGTAAAACCGCACTAGTATCACATCTGCTCAGAGGTCAAAGTAGAACTTAAGAAAATCAAAGCTCATTGAATGAGAGGAGTTAAAAAAAAAAAACCTGATACAATAATCACTCCATTGATCTACCACCTGCAGGCGGCGATCGCCAACATTCTTAATGATATTTATTTCCCCAAAGTCACTTCATTTTGTAGATCACACGCGGAATATAATAGCTGCCTCAAGGCCCAAGCATTGAGCCTTGAGGAACCTTTCCAGTTTGGAGCGGCGTCCAGTGAAACTTAAGCCACTGCGGAGTCAAACCTAGTAAAGATTGACAATAACGGGACAATTGACTCCCAAAGAGAAGGAAAAGGCCAGTTTATTTTATGTGGGAGGTTGAGGGATGATACGAACCACACCTGTCGCCACAGGACGCCTTTGTTCGTTGTATCACCTACCCCCATGGTTACTCTGGTTGTATCGCGCGCCAACAGTGTAAGGGCTTGCCTGATAATAAAACCACCTGGTGGAGCATTCAGTTTAGCCTGTCTGGTGAAAGCGAGGGGTTAATTCGGTGAAAACCGTTGGATATGAACACTAACTGGTTGCAACGTTCCAATAAATGTAACAGCTTCCTCCGAAGTGTCGTCGAATTCCAAGCTCTTGTTAGTCGATCAGAATTGGTTCTCCCTTGATAGTGTATCCTTTTAGTTTTAGAGACAAAAAACCTCCAATTGAGTTGTTGGTACCATCATCTATAAATACGATTTGTTTTTATAGATATGTGATTAGATAAATGCTGACGATTCCATATCATAGATAACACAATGCAATTAGATATCACAAGGCAATTATGCCCCTAAAGGTATGGTCTTAGATTGGTTGTTGTCAACGCAATGCTGATTTATATATGGCGGACAACTATAGACCTGTCTACCACTAGCTTCGACGGTCTACTTGCTGAGAAAACAGCAACAAATCTGTCACTGTATTTTCACCAGAACGTCGAATTTAACCACGTTTAGAGAGGTGACAGCGGGTACCAACCGCATCTCTGGCCGCAGCATTCGCGAACGGACACCAACCTTCAGAAATCTGAGAAAACGATTCATGCATGAATCGTTTTCTCAGATTCAATTGGGGTGAAAAATTATCCAAGCAATATTATTGTTAAGTCGAAGGGAATCATTTCTCAAAATAATTTATACTATCAACAGCTGCACTGCTTCTCAGCAAGTAAGTTTGTGTATGGTCATTAATTTGTTTGAGTATTTACCAATCTATGACACTACCTTTAAAGGAACATTACAGAATTGGTTTTTGCTAACAAAACAGTTGCTGGCAGTGTAAGCACTTTATGTAATCCACCATATACATAAACTGACAAACCTGTAGAAGTTTGAGATCGATCGGCCATCTGGGTCACGAGAAAATAGTGCAAAACCGATTACAAATTTGCATGTGTGATACAATGCATGAATAAAACGCTCATGAGCGATAAACTCCAATCGGAAATTAGTTTGATTTATTTCTCATCAAATATGGCATTTCAGCCAGAAATATTTCTAGGGATGTTTTCTACTATCATCATTATTAGACCGTGTAAGTTTTATGTAAATCTGTGATCAAAAGTATATTTTACAATTACCAATTCTGTACTGTGCCTTTAAGTAAGAAATTGCATGTGCCCGTATATTATTTTGTATTACCAGTATGAATAATGATACAGGTAAATCTAATCTAATTGTTTATGATTCATTGGGCCTACACGCATGCAGCATATCCGATCATCATTCAAGTTTGAATGCAGAATGAAAAATATTCTTAGTTTCAGTTATGTATACGTTTTACGGGGGGAGGGGGTAATGATTTACGGCTCCCCAACAAACATATAATACTCAGCCTGGTAATAGTTCAATAAGACAGTTGATATCCCCCCTCTCCCAGTACAAAGAAATAGACCGTAGGATGGTGTCTTCCAAGTACCCATGCCTCGCACCGCTGTATCACCATCTTCCATTTTTTCCACCCTCTAATAAGCACCTTACTGCCCCGTGTGATAGATCGCGACAGCCTACACCCTGGGCTATTTGTCTACTAGTAATTTGCGGTCTTCCAACAAAACCATAAAACGATAATTTCAGGTGGTGCCTGTCAATTTCAATTTCACGGAGGTGATGAAATATGCCTCTCTTTTGGGGGGGGGGGAGGGGGTGTGTGATCTAAAAAAGGGGTGGTTGGTTGTTGGAGATATAAAACAATCATGTTACCAGTTTAGACATTACCCCTAAAATAGGGGTTGCCCTTAACTTTTTTCAACTAGCCAGCAGGACCAGTTGGTTTGATTTTTAACTGGTCCGCCAGGTTTTTGACTGGTCCGTCAGTTTTTTATAACATTTTTCATAACGATTGAAACAATATCCTGATTTTCGATCATCACTGTTTCAATTCAATGAATTGCAACGTCAAGTTAACTGCATTGATAGCCAAACTTTATTATGTTTAGATAGTAATTGTGGGATATCGTAGGATAATAACTTAACTTACTTAAAGGAACATTACAGACTTGGTTTTTGCTAACAAAACAGTTGCTGGCACTAGTGGCAGTGTAAGCACTTTATGTAATCCACCATAAACTGACAAACATGTAGAAGTTTGAGATCGATCGGCCATCTGGGTCACGAGAAAATAATGAAAAACCAATTACACATTTGCATGAAATCATATAGATTCAACAAATGAATAAAACGCTCACTGAGCGATAAACTCCAATCGGAAAATTAGTAATTCATTTCTCATCAAATATGGCATTTCAGACAGAAGTATTTCAAGGGATGTTTTCTACTATCACCATCATTAGACCGTGTAAGTTTTATGTAAATCGGTGATCAAAAAGTAGATTTTACAAGTTTTTTTCTTACCAATTCTGTAATGTTCCTTTAATAATAATCTGAAGACATAGCGAGCTTGTGGGTCTGTTTTTTGTTTGTGCCGTCAATTGCAGCAAACCTTAATTTGCTAACCACGTCTATAATTGTCATTGATTTCTAGTTTGTAGACATTTTACACAGCAACGTGCGCCATGTTGGGGGACACAGTCATCTTATTTTTTTTTTAACGGTTAGGGTGGAAGGTATGGATATCACAACCTCGTTCCGATAGATGCGAGCACGACATTTGTGGGAGGGGATGTAGGGGGGTATCGGGATGGGGAATCTGCGAGCATCATGGGAACGAGGTTGGTGGTGGCGGCACAGTGCTCGTAAAACCATTGCTCTACGGTGAAACTTGCACTACAAGGCAGCCGTGCACCAATACCGACCCCCCCCCCCCCCATCCCACCCCAAGCCGTCTACTGCATCCATTCCACACAGGTGGAAAAATCAAGAAACTTACTCGAAAACCACTGGTTCTGGCTTGGGCTCCGTCAGTTAATTTGAAGAGTGCGTTTTCGGTATACGGGGCTTCAGACAGGCTGACCTGAGCCTACCGTGGTTTCGATAGATGACCTAAACTCTCTGGCTAGACGTGAACAAAAGTTGAGTCGGTTGTTAAGTCAGTTGATGGTTGAAGCATGGAGGCCTTTTCTCCAATCACGATGGCGGTGGTGCATTCTTGTGCACGAACAGGTTAATATTGACTGTAGAAAAACTGTTTAAAGAAAAGTACTATTCACAAAAGCAGACAACTCGTCCGTGACATCGCCATGAAACTAGACACTGTTTTTATTATTAACACCCCCATGTTCACGCTTCAGGCCCACAAAGGGTTAACCCGCATAATCAAAACCGCATTTTGTTGAAAAACTGTTATCCACGGCAACATATTGGCAAAGGCAACAACCAAATCTTGACATTTTATTCGAGACTTCTGGTGGCCCCCTCATAACACACAATACAAAAACTGACACATTTTCTCGGGCTTCGCGCGCCCGGGTTTGCAAATAACCAAGGCGTCTAATTTCAAAGTTTCCATCCCATTTTAAAAGATCGTTATTAGATTAAAAGTGAACCTTTTACAGGGTCTTTTTTACAGTTTTTTTATTCACCAGATAATGTTTTGTAATTCTAGAGTTTATCCATCGATTCTCATTCACAGCTTTCAATTTGTCCCCTCTTTTACGCGCCGGAATCCTTTTATCAGTGTACCAGTGGATAAGTGCGTCTTTTCATCCGATTTTTGTACATGCTATACGGTCGCTGTGTGGGTTATTCTTTTTAAAATGCTCTGTGTCTTTTATGGAGTGCCCAACTTTTAATCAAAGGTCGACGATTCTGTGATTTAATGGTGTCAAGTTCTCTCTCTCAATAAAACAAATTTCATTGAATTTAGAGCCCAAGACCTAAATTAGCTACAGAGAGAACACTGTTCATCACCCGCGGTGTTTCCTGGCGCTTCAAACTATAGCCGCTAAGTCACCAGTTTGTGAACTTTCAATGAGTCTTTATCATGTTGACTTTGCGGGTCAAGAATTAAAGTGGTTTTACTTAAGAGGAACTCTGTGTTTGATTGTCTTCAGTTTCTTAGTTACAAAGTGGTTCCTTTTATATTGGATACACTACCGGTAGTTTACCCTCTTAATTTTGGACGAATGCATTTCTGGTTTTTAAGTGTAGACATTTCGCATCAAGCACCATCTTGACCCTGCGGTAGTGGCCAAGTGGTGGGCTGGCCGGAGCCAAGTGCCTTCCCGTTAAACAATAACAAATTGACTCAGTGTGTAGGTCAAGCAGATATCCTCTCTTTTTGACCTTGGGTCACAGCTCGACTTCGCTTTTAAATCAACTTCTTGCCAACATACCCAAGGGGTCTCCAGCCTCTGGCAGCTATGGAGCACCATTTAGTTTAGTCATTCCTCCATGGTTCAGTGTAAACCCATCATTATTGCCACATCCCTTTATTTAAACTTCCAATTGACCCATTCTGTAGGCCTCACCAGAAGCAAGCATTCGTCTTTCACTCTTCTGTACTTTGTGCACCCCTGTGATTCGCTAATTCGAGTGTCTGTAAAAACAAAGAATATTCTGACAATTTCATTAGTCTTATTGTGACACTAGTGGTGTATGCTGGCGAGACGCCATTTTGAGGGGTCATCTTGCGATAATGATGAATACATCGGGGAACGAGGTTGGCTAATTACCGTCCTCTTTTTTCCTGTTTGTGTGATTAGAAAATTGAAATGGACACCAGTGTATACTGATGCACGCAACTCGCATTTCTGCAATCGCAGTGATCGCAACTTTTTACCTGAATCTTGGCTGATGATTGATTAAGAGCGTGTTTCCGACGACTCTTTCATTTTACTCATGTATTATTATGATCTTACAAAGCCATTTAATTACAAACTGAATTGTGAATTTCAAGCAAAAATGGTATAGCCTTTTAAAGGTAGTGATTCGTTTACTTCTGCAACTGTTTCAGATTTCATAAAGTGTGAATGCACTTTCTAACAGACTTACCAGAAATTGGCATGCATTGAAATAGATGCTGACGGAATAGGGCATGAAACAGTCGTGTCTCTCGTCTCCCCGTGAACCTTGTTGTGACAGTTGAAGGCGTCGCAGAACCTTCAATTTGTGATCTTGAAGATCGGAAAACTGTCCACAACCCCGCTTCTATTCCACGTCTACTTTTATTTGTCTATTTTCTCTGAGCCACATGGGCCCATTTATCAGGTAATAGTGTAAACACATAAATTTGATGCGTTCAATATGGACAATTTCCAGATTTATTGGCGGGGAAAAAAAAATCTCAATCAGTGATATTTTTTTTACACAAATAACACGACGGTGCTTCACTGGAACGATGGTGTACTTTTTTTTAGGATACGCATTGAAATTGACACTGTTTCCACATTCTAACGGACACATATCATTTCCCTCATTATTTTCCTAATCGGGTGGGCTGATTTATGCCATTTCGTTGCGCGCGAGACATCTGATGAAACTAAAACGTCATTTATTACGTTTGTTTATTGTCAGGTCTAGTTCAAGGCAATATTGCAAAACGCTCCGGGGCCATTAAAGACCTGTTTATTACCCAAATGGCGCCCCATACCTGACATATTTATTAATGTGTTTTCCCCCACACTTTCATTCCTCTCGATTATACACCAGTTGTTTTATGGCACGACCAGATTCAAGTGATACATTAAAACTGAAACGTGTTTTATGTCGCCCGGGTGAATACGTATACCAGTGAAGAAAATTGCTGAACTTTGGCTTCCGTAATTTGATAAGATTAACGGATAAGCTGGGAGGTGATGATGAACTGTCTATTTTGTTATGCTTGAATCGTATAGTTTGTATAACAGATGGGTTGTGGATTAATCTTAATCTGAAGTCTTGCTTGACCGTTCCCGACTGGAACCGTGGTTCAACGTTCAAGCGCAGTATCGTTTGGAGCATTTTGGGTCGCACTTGCATTGAATTAACCGTGTGAAGGAAACGAAATCTCGCACTTTAGCGTATCCCGAAAGTCAAACATCGTGAGATTCACACGGTCAATAGCACCGATTTTTTGTCATTTAAAAAAAATCAGACCCCGTGGACAGATAAACGGTGGAAAGAAATCCGTCAGGGGAGGCCAAGATCAGTTCAGTTTAGTTATTATGACAATCTCAAAAGTGTGATTTTGTTCTTGTTTTGACATTCTGGGGTCGACCAATGTCCATTATAGGATCGACGTTGTTAATCCTTCCCTCTATGGTTAAGTCATCGAGAAAGTGAACCGTTGTTTTTTGTGTTATCGGCCGTTTATGCTTCAGGGTGAAGTAACCAACGCAACGCTGCAAATGATAAAAAGAGACCGCCAGAACTTTGTGTCGTTGCATGATCTGGTCACCGACCCTTCTGGTTTCTGATCCATCCGTAGATCTGATCAAAACGGCTGCCGGGGTGGAGCTCCCTTCCGTCGTCTGTTGTTCAAGGTATCCACTGGGACTATGCTCTCAGTGCTCCGGGACATTCCACAGCAAGCGATTGAACCTTGAAAACTTCGGCGTGCAAAACCCTGACCACCAAACTGGAGAATTTCAAGACAGTTTTGTGGTCCTCCAGGGATCGAGCTTTCTATGGTTTTATATAAAATTGGGTCATCCAGCAACGAAGGCCGAGATGTCTGCGTGGATCCAATGATGTCTAGACCCGAGCAAAATGTCCGGATATGGATCGCAATTCGTTCAGGACCGTTCTTTACGATCTCTCCCCTTTTTATTCTTCCCTCGTGTTTGTTAAAATCTCTGTATCAGAAACGGTCATAATCACACAACTGCAGGCTTGCTCTCTTCTAATACCAGTAACGGGCCTCAATAACACTGCCTTAAGAATTACAAATTAGCTAAGTACAAAGCAATGTTGCTTACCAGAAATACCATTATGTCGCTCGCGTATCCTTCTATGGTGACTGGTTCCCAGCTCATTATTTCTTTATTTACTTAGCAGAAACTTTTGAAGCAATATTTTCAGCTTATTTAAAATGGCCCACGGTGGCTTGACAACCACGGCTTGTTGTATGTACTCGATATAAAATGCAATTTTTAAAATCTTTTTTGTTGTTGTCCACTTTGTAAAATTGTATACACGGTATAGTCTGGTACTTAAGTAGGTCGAAGATTAGGCCTATGCACTCCATCACCCTGCTCTCCAAAATTGTTCATGGACCTCTCCAACTATCTATCAAGTTATATTCAGAACCCGTAAACTTAATTTGAAGGGAAGAACCAGAAACGAGGTGATGTGTTCCTTGCAGGTTTGCAGTTGCAGGGCAAGCATGGGGGTAAAAAATAACGGTCCCCTGCTCCTAACCGCGACGCATTAGCCCTGGAGATATCATACAAGGTAATCGACATTGATTTACCGACCTCATGTACTTGCCTTTCACAAAATTGCATCCGAGAAGGGAAAGGTCACACTGAACCCAGAGGGAGGGAGCGCACTGGATCGATTCGCCTATGGTTGAGCATGGATTTAGCCTAGATTTGCGAGAGCTACTGGAACGGGTAGTGGAGTTTGTTTTGGTCATTTTTTTTGTTTTGGTGCAAGTCCAACTCCGAGAGGATGGATCCGTTCATCGGTACACGGTGCCACTGGACTGGGATGTTGACCAGGGCTCGCCCTTAACACTAGCCTGGCGTACATGCTTGTAAAAAACTGATATTGACTATAGAAACAACACTTCTCAGTTTGCCCCGTGGGCTACCGTAGGAAAAAAAACTGTGCTGCCTACTTGTTTGTGGTCATATTTCTTTTCTTTCAAATTTAATGTGATAATACATTTTAAAAACGGTTAAAAAAATGTTCTTTGAAATAGTGCATGTAATATCATTTGACCAATACACTGGTTGTGAGCGCTACCTTTTGATTAGTACAACAGAAAAATTAAAATGAAACTGGCAATACGTGTTTGAAATTTTGGCTTTTAAAACTTCCTAGGGGCAAGTAAAATGCAAAGTTTACTACCCGGTAGGCTACCTTTTTAAGTTCAAGCGCACGGCATGTTGACGCGGCATCTCTGCACGGCCAACCTGCCACACTGCCAGCTACGACCGTAAACAATCAGTGGTAGATGTTTCACACAGTCATGACGAGCAATCAGCTTGGTCCTCCCCTCCAGCCCCTCGTTCTACCGGTAGAATAAGGTGTTGGTTCCTCCATCATGGTGGAAGGAACGGCCAAACTTTGCAACAGTTATACCTATACTTTTATAGCCCATGACATGTATTCATACTCAGAGAGCAAGTGTAGGAAAGATATCCAGGCTCCATAGAAAATTGCACCATATAAACAAGCAACCTTGGGGTTTTGGGACCGTGGCAATTCGGTGGTGATAAAAATGAGCTCAGATGTGTGTTCGGCTTTTGAGCTTGACCATAACCCTATGTGATCTGTGAATGGGTTTTAGGCTCCATGAGGTTCTATGCGTCTACGGTCTACCTCATTTATGGACGGAAATAGGGGGGAAGTCGTAAGCGGATGTCCGCCCGCAAACAGGGCCTGATTATCCCCCCATTGTTTACGACCTGGTGGCCCTAATGGGGCCCTGTCTACGACCTGCTGACAGGACATGACCCGCTGCTGTTCCCGTAGACCTCCAACGCGTTACATCTACATGGTAATACATTGAACAGACTGAACACTCGAGCATTCGGGATTGAGTTTGCACTCCAGATGTCCCTGCTCCTTGCTCAAATCGAAACCAGTTTGCGGTGTTTTTTTTTCTCTTCTCCCACTGACAGACTATACCGTAAGAAAAAACACATAATCATGATGGATTTTGTTTATTTGGGTATGACCTTCCAGAGAAACGTGTCACGCAATGCTGTGAAGTACATTATATAAACTTTATTTTTTACTTCTTTTCACAGGCCGCTATAAAAGTACAGAGACAAAACAAGAACTAACGTATCAACACAAAGAGAAGTATTTTTATTTATTTCATTGCACATGTCCAACAGCGCAAGCGCCAATAACATTTCCTCTCGTTTCCTATAATCACCATAAACGAGAGGAAATGTTTAGTTTTAGATGTAGGAGGAAAACCCCCAAACGGGAGAAAAAAACCACGCAGTCAGGTAGGGACTGAAAACCCAATCCACATTAAGGCTCCGATGTGGGATTCGAACCGGGGTCCACAGAGGTGAAAGGCAGGGAAAGAAACCACTGTTCGGGTGTACTTTATCCGAGTAGATTCAATTCCAACCAATCCAGTGTTTTGTAAGGACTTTTTTGAACACTTATTCTTGGTAGCAGTAAGGGAGTTGGGATGAGTTATTGGACGTAATCATGTACGGTAGCAGAGCGGAAATTGAGGGGGGGGGGGTGGTGATATAATCACACAATGGTGCGTTTGAACGCACGCTGATTTAAACGTGAACAGGTGACGGGAACCCTGACGTATTAAATGATTACACAAATGTTTTCATTAATTACAACGGAACGATCACCGCTTTGCGGAAAGAATTAGCCGCAGTACTACTGAACAGGGTCTGTGGCAATCTAAGTCTACCTCCACGGTATAACAGGCTGTCAATGTTTACGTAGCGGTGCACTCATTGCCGCCCTTCCCCCCCCCCCCCCCTTTTTAGTCAGCGCTTAGGAATTCTCGGACAACACCACTTTTATCGCTCACCATTAAATTTAACGCGGAGGCCGCAGCCAAACGAGGAGGGGACAGATTTATGCTCCGCGATTGGGCGTCTGGCATTAAAGGGGGGCCAGACCGACATTACGATCGTTTTGCTGTTAACTACTTTTTTGCCCCAATGATATCGCTCGGCTCCCGTCCCCCAGAGCGAGGACATTGAAAAGACACGTTTATCACTAATTCGTCGTGATTGCCTGGGAATTGCCATTGGTTGACAACTCGAGAAGGCTCAGAATTGAAGAGAGGGGCCGAATTAGTTCATTGGGTCAGCCATTAATTAATGAGCCGATTGTTTCATTTTGGGAACAACGAGTCACGGTGGTTGGGTTTGATTAATCCTGGCAATCTTAGAATGGGCTTGTCTTGTCTGATTTACAGTTGTTCTTGCTTCGATTTGTCGGTGTTGCTGTTTCCTTTTCAACATCAGTAATGCGTTTTGGTTTCTATTTGTTCTAGGTGTCATAAGATTTTTATTTTTTACACATGTTGTTTCTTGTACTGTCTTTGTATATTATTGTACTGTTTGTTGAAATCTTGGCCGAATGAATAATAATAACAAGCAATAAACAAACGAACGAATTTAAAAATTAAAAATTAAAGTCTTTATGACTTTATACTAAGAAGAAGCCAGGCGTCGAGTCATTTAGAAACCCACTTTTTTAAATGAGCCGTTTGACTTTGTAAACCGACTTTAACAATGTAAAATAATTGATGACCGTTTTTTCATTCTTTAACTGAACAGGAAACTGTTCCAATTATTGGAACAGAAAACTCCACCGCAGAGATCATTGCTCTCTGCTAAACTCACATTACATCTGTTTAGTTTGAGTCAGAAAGACCCGGTCCGACACACAAAATATTTGCCATTTTCGGTGAAAAACAAAATACAATCTGGTTGAACTTTGGTCGTCTGGTAAAACGCACAGTTTCTGGGTTTGAGTTTTGGTCATGCATTATTGAATAGTTTCACCCGCACAAAATGGTCGTCAAACAATCCACACGCTAAAACAGATACCTTGGTACAAAAACTATCATAAAATAAACACTGAACTCTTGTTAGTCAAGTTTCTTTTGTCAAGTAATAAACCACAAGGGAAACTGCCTGGGTCAAGTTTCTCTGAAAAGGTAACCTAATTTAACAAAGGTTAGTGTATAACAGCAATAAAAAACTATTCGAATGAAAATAATAGCAATTGGACAAGACTTAAAGAAGAATCTTATGCAACAATATTGTGCATTGCTTTTGGACATATCATGTTGATATTGAGCTTAAAATCTCGCGAAACCCTAATTTCAACCTGTCTAAAAAATGTCAAAGCTTACGTACTTTCTGTCTAGTTGTTTGTTCGTCGATGAAAATCGCTTAAGTAAACAACTTGTTTACTCTTAAAATTGTGGCCGAGTGGCGACAAAATAATCTACTTGACTTTTCAGTGTCACATTAACCTTTTTTCTTTTATGCTAATTTGTGTTCTCTTTCTTGAGAGAGAGTTAATGATTTATGCAAACTAGTTGATGGAATTGCGTGGATAATCGACGCAGGCACGGCGCGCCACCTCGTGTCCACGGCTAGACAATGTTGAAACAATCACAGACTAAACCATTACCATTTTTAGGGGATTGTTATATTACATTTTACAACAACAAAACGTCCATCACTGTCGTTATTGTTAGAAAATTTACCACTACTGCTTATAAACTTTACGAGTATTGTGTTTAAGGTATTTTTGAGCAAATCGCACGTGTTCAATATTTGTAAAACAATTTAAGTAGTTACAAATGAATTACTGAACACCCCTCTTGGGGAATAGTAGAGTCTTAGTGCACAACAGACGTCTGCTGCAGGCGATCACTACGATGAGCATCGTATCATTGATTCATTGGATGCAATCGTATGGTTGTGCACGTGTGCTGGCTTTATGGGACTCTACATAAATAACACTATTTTTTTGACGGAGAAGGTCTTCAGTTTAAACCACAATTCCTTTTCCTGTTACATTATGCAGCAATTTTCCTGAAGATTCTGCCAGAAGAGATCCTCAACTAGCTCACACCGAAAACTGAACGCTATAATCTTCGTGGAATTTGGAGAGAGAGAAAATTAGCGCAGGACTGTGGCAGTACCGTAGGTGAATGGAAACGGAATGAATTTACGAGGAATGCTTACGAAGCGGACCGCCTTGGACAGAATCATGGGACATACGTCGGCAGCGGGCCCCGCTACAATGTGGCGAGTGACAGCAACCACAGCGTTGTGTGTGCTCAACTGTTTGCTGATACCAGAGGCCTTTTCACAAGGTGAGTTCATTCAATGATCATCAAATTCATGAGGTGTTTTTACTCAAGATACTCGAGCCACTTTACCCATACCTCGAAGAAAGTAATCATATTTCGCTAGCTTTTGCTGTTGCCTAGCCTGCCTCAAGTTCGTGCGATCAGTTTTTGCTCCCGGGGGCAAGTGTTGTTTGACGCAGTTCGAGTTTATTATCGTCAGGGAAGAAGGTCTGCTTTGGAATCTGAAGTATTGATGGGGTTCAACAGTGGACAGAAGAAATAATAAATACAAGTATGGAAACATTGCTGGTTTTTGAGCTAGATCCGGCCCTGATAATAAATTCATGTTGTTTAGTTTGTCACTGCGTAGGTCGTTTTTTTTTTTTTTTTTTTTTTGCTTCACATGAATTAAAAATCCTTAAATATCTGAAATTGCTGATTATGTTTTTATTTACATTTAGAAAGTATACAATAACATGCATGAAGGCATATATATATATATATATATAAATACAGCAAACACAAACATTGTAGGCTATTTTTATTGAACAACAACTTCAGAACACAGGTCTACAAATGAAAGAAAATGAAACAGAAGCTTTAATTGAAATACCGAGGTCCTTGGCCTTGTGCTATGAGAAAGAAAAGGGAAAAAACAACAAAAAGGAGCCCAATTATTAAAAAAAATTGTCTTGTCATTGTTTCAAATTGAGTTGTGGCTTTGTAACACACTCACTCTTAGTTTTTAATTTGCACTTCGTTGATTTTAAAGACATCTGTAAAACGTTCGTAAACCGTAGTCTGCAACCAAATTTATGTGTATAGTTCCTGAAAGTATTTTAGCATGGTTCGCGATGTGTTACCAGAAATATTTTCTGGGGATATTGTTGGACAACATTGATATAAAGAAAACTGGGAAGCAATCAAGCAAACATGCGTTTAATAAAACGGTTGTTGGTATTAACGCAAGTGACGCAATAAACATTTGAGGTACGATGGTAGACACAATACCATGACTTGACACCTTTTAGTATTATTAGGTTTGGTTAAAGGAACATTACAGAATTGGTAAGAAAAAAACTTGTAAAAATGTACTTTTTTATCACAGATTTACATAAAACTAACACGGTCTAATGATGATGATAGAGAAAACATCCCTGGAAATATTTCTGTCAGAAATGCCTTATTTGATGAGAAATTAATAAACTAATTTTCCGATCGGAGTTTATCGCTCAGTGAGCGTTTATTCATTTGTTGAAGCTATATGATTTCATGCAAATGTGTAATCGGTTTTTCACTATTTTCTCGTGACCCAGATGGCCGATCGATCTCAAACTTCTACAGGTTTGTCAGTTTATGTATATGGTGGATTACATAAAGTGCTTACACTGCCAGCAACTGTTTTGTTAGCAAAACCAATTCTGTAATGTTCCTTTAACTTTTTAAACTTTGTCTGATACACCCAAACCAAAGAGAAAGGACTTAATGCCCAAACCAAACAGTGCACTCCAAGCATGGTGACCACCGTCAGTCAAAAAGGCCAATGGCAAGGTTTGAATTGTATCTTACGTTCTAGTTGAGATATTTAATCGGCGTACTGACCCACTATACTTAAATGAAGGAGAAATTTCGTGGCATCTTGCAACCGTTAACTACAAAGGTTTCTCTTTTTTGTATCTAATTCTTACTGAGCAGTTGTTACGTCCGGCCTGTTTGAAGTTGGAGCTGCAGTGCGTGGTTGTAGTGTGCTTTCTTGTGTTTATTTTTGCAACGTAATAATATTGGCAGGGTTGGTACCTGCGGGTTTTTTTTTTTTTCGTGTCAGATTGTTGATTTAGTTTGCTGGTATTCCGTAAAGAAAAAAAAACTCCAATGGCTTGGGGGGAACATCGGGTTAAGCCCGGACAATCCGCAAAACGCCACAAGCCCCCGGGGGCGTTGGCTGCCCAGAGAGAGAGAGAGAAAAAAAAATACTTGGCACCCGAAACTTGCTGCTTTTGTGGTCTCACTGAATACAAAACTTTTCATCGGCATTGTCTCCACGCGGCGAATCGTGCTAAAATAGCAAAATCGGCCTGCGTTGAATGATGGCTGGCACGTGACCCTTTCACTCCTGAACAGCACATGCAGCACCAGTCCCTCGAAATCGGAACTTTTGACCTTCCATCCAAAAAGGGGAAGGAAAAAAATCCCGTGTAGGGCTAACAAACAGGGAAGCTTTTCTTCACATCTAACCAAGCATGAACCAACTGGGGCTTGTTTTTCACCAATTAATTCCCGGCATCTGCTCTACGACCTCACAGTGTGTTTCTCTCAGTCAAGTTCCTCGATACACGTAGCCGTTTCCCTGTCTCCACGTTTGTGTCGGTGCGGCGAGGAGGGAGGGTTAGATCTTTTATTTGAGACCCTGCCGAAACCTACCCACGAGAGAGTTCCTTGGACTGTGTGATTGAATAAGTTGAAGGTCCCCATTGTTTCCTAATTCTATAAAACTTGAATACTAAATCCACAAAAGAGGGGGGGACATTGTGCGGGACTGCACGTGTGCGGTTAGGGCCGTGAAATGTTATCTCTTTAAATCTACACTTGGCCGTACGTTTTTTTTTACAATTCGAAGAAAACTCGTGCACTTTTAATGGTGGCGAACTTGTAACATGGACAAAATGAGGGCATGGTTTTTTAGGTCCAAATGTGGGTCTAATTACGGTGAGAAGTGGGGCAGTGTGGTGAGAATTTTTAGACAGTTGTTGTCAACGTCACGACCTGTTTTTGTTTGCCAGTCCACCGGTGTACTTTCGGGTGTAAATTTGAGCAGGCAGGTGGTAACACAAATTCTTCAACTCCCGGCCGTCCTGGAAGTTGAGTGACAAAACACCAGAGCCAGGTGGGCCTTGTATAGAAAAGCACATCAATTCATGTCAAGTTTGGCCATAAATCCTGAGAAAATTCGGTAAAGCGGGTAAACTTCAAGGACTGAAGCCTTTTAACTCACCAGTATCAATCTGTCACCACGTCCATAAAAGCTACGAAAAAATACTTGCTTAAACCATAGAGCTTAAACTCGAAACCGATTGGTCCCTTAGCAAACCAAGATCCGGGAAGATTTTTTTCCCGGTTTTTTTCTCTCGTCTTCTGTCACGCTGAACTTTTTCAGTTCAGTGTAGAGCAAAAGCCAGGCTTGGATATCCAAATCATATGTTCAACACACGGATGCCCCAGGTATATATAAAAAAAAAGCAGAGAGCGGAAATTATTTTTGGAAACCATTTGGTGTTCATGTTCGCAGTATGAGGTCGGAGCTTTTTTCCCCCACTGTACACGGAGAGAGGACCTGACCGTTGACAGACGAGTTCTGTAACACTTTTCTTACGAAATTACCGGGTAAATATCTGGAGGGACTTAGCGTGTACCGCTGTCAGCGGGCGGTACATACACTGACCTAAACGTCTGCCTCGTGGAATAGACAGTGTGAAGTTATCTCAATGCAATGCTCGTTGCAAACAGTGTTATGGTACAAAAGAAAATCACAGGTTTAAAGGGACGAGTTTAAAACTGAAAGGGCAGATACAATTTATTACCCCAAAGTTTTTCACAAGCTTACTTCATAATGAAGTTACAAAGAAACCAGCACACTAAATGATGCGACCCCTTCATGATGTATGCAATGTTCACGGCTGTTTTATGAAGCTATTTTTTAATGAGCACAACTTAAATGTTTGGTGAATTATGTATGTCTTTAAAAATTAGGGTAGCGTAAAGGATAGTGGGTTACTCTCTAACACAAGTCTTGAAAATGTGATTTTTCTTGATTGATGTGAGGCTAAAAGGACACATATTATTTATATCTCAAATAATGGAAAATCAAATTTGAAATTAGTTGCAGTCAGATCAAGAATTCAATTATTAAGCTCAGATAAATCCACTCCAAACCCCTTCGCGATTGATTGAGCACAGCACGGATAATAACTCCCAGCAAATGGCGTTGAATCAAAATAATCTGTAACAAAAAAAAACCTACCAACAAATCAATGTCAATATTTGACAGAATTTAAAGTCGCCTGAATGTTTGCAGATAAACTCTGAGATGTTGTCCGTGAATTAAGTCATAAACAGACATGGGTGCAAATATTGTTAAGGAGGGGGAGTGCACTTAAGAGTTAAATGAGAAGTGTGAGAAGGGGGGAAGCCAGGTGGCTATCGCCTGAAAATAAAAAAAGGCTCTCAGTCGATTGACGTCTCCATGTGGATAAAGTTTAACAAACACTGAGGAGTTGTTTCTTGGTTGATGGACGTGATGGTTATCACCTTTAAAAGGTATTTTATGGTGATGGCATTATGTAATCGTGTGGTCAATTTTTAATAACATTCGTAGGGTGTGATAAAGGCAGTCGTGTGTATCATAAGAATCTGTTGTATGACTTCCTTAAAATGGGACATCAGAATTACTGTTGCAAACTGCTTACCAACCAAAAGGACCTATGGTATAAATGCCCCGAAAAGTTAGGTCATGTGGCCTTTGAGAAAAACTCTGCTAGGGTCGAAACGTCATGGCCACTATAACTAGTTTTGTGCACGTCCTAAAAATGCAATTAGAGTTTTGTCAAGCTACTTGTATGTGATACTTTGTTTTTGTTGAAAAAAAAATTCAAGTCTACTTTCAACATAAATACAAACAATGAAGTGTTGCAGACGTGCCAGGTAAAGCTTGATAGCGAAGCAACCAAACACACATTTCTGTTGATCCAGTTTATCAGAGGGTCAGTGGTGAGGGTTTTTTTGTCATCACTTCTGTGTTGTCAAACCCTAAACAAACAGGAGATAAATGTGTTGGTTTAAGCTGAAACCTACATGCAGCCATCAAGAGTTGATTAATTACAGTTTTTTCTCGGTACTTCAGAATTGTTATCAGCCGCTCCAAAGATATTAGCCTCCATTCCTGGGTCGTTGACTTGGTGGACGTTTTGGATGATTCATTGTACCAATGGAAACAATATCGTCATTTATTGAAACATTTTAAGCTTATGGCCACCCTGCAGTTGCTGTCACTTTAAAAGCGGTGGGTTTGAGTACTGTAAAGTTACAGTCACTGGTTGTAAATGTCCTCAATGGTGACTTGATTATAATTTACCATTTTCTAAATAATTCAGAGCAAATCACTCGCATCTGAAACATGTAAGAGTTTTCCACCAACCATTACCAAAGCTGAAACTCAACATTGACCAATCACATCGCTGTTCTCACCGAAAGGTGCAAAGCGTCAAAAGCTTTCGAACAAGGGATTTGATTGGATAGCTATAGAGAAAGTGTCTGACAGCAGAATGTGTATGGTTATTCCTATTTTTCCCCCAGTTATCAAATGGACCAATCACAGTCAGTTTAAAAGTGACATCACAAGGGAATCAGTGACTGACCTGACTGTAGGAATGTCTTTAATCTGGGCTATATTTAATGTCAGAGCGAAGTAATTTTCAGGCTTACATAAAAATGCTTGATAAGCTTTTCCGAACCATTCGCTTAATCTGTGTGCAAGCATTTTCCCACCCTGTGGAAGGCTGGAACCTTTAGTCTTTTTTTTGTTGGCCATTAGACCCAAGCAGACCAAACATGAAGAGTATTGTTTACTTATCCGGGATGTCGGACATTCTTTCTACGCGCTGGTTAGTGTCAAGAGAGGGGAGAAAAGAGTCAGTGACTCACTTTGCCTGTGACGTTCCCGGTAGTCTTTTTTATCACACAGCAGTGCGTCGTATGGTTGAGAAGTCATCTTCGGTTTTTTTTCTCTCTCTCTCTCTCTTTTTCTTGGAGAAATCAAATCAGAAGCCCTCCCTGAGCAATTGCAAGCCCTGCGAGTCCAGGGGTTTTGTTTATCTGGTCTAGACACGCTCTATCTAGATGCTGTAAAAAGCCATCGTGTCTTTGTGTCCATCCACACTCTCTTGCAGTAGGGATGGACGGACAGGCTTGAGGTCAATTTGCTCCCCCAATGGGTCAAATCGGGCAGTTCTCCAGTAAGATTGTGGTAGTATCCACAGTAAGATTGTGGTATTATCCAGGACCTAAGATTGTTATCTTTGGACGACGACATTGTATATTTGTCTCTATATAAAAATTACACACTCCATAATGAGGCCATGAGGCAAATAACTTCATGGAGGTACATTTCCAAACTTTTTCATCTGATAGTTTGAACGGAAACACTTGATGTTGTGTGTAAATGGGAACGCATCATTTTCCATAATGACGAATGCACTATTTGAGGTCTCTTGCCCGAGATAACATTCCCTCTGTAATGCATATCATGGAGGTACATATACCCATCTATGGACCTTGTAGAGATACTTTTTTTTACGTTAAACCGAGCCACGAACGGGGGGGGACATTAGTTTGCCCCGCTCCTGAGCCGAGTGATTGTCAGTAATTAATTGAGCAAGTCCATCAGACGAGAGACAAACAAACGGGTACTACTAATACTACTGCACAACAAAAGGTCTGCCGTATATCACTGACAATTATGTTTCTTTTGTTTACAAGCGAACCACTGAGGCACAATGTAACAAGGATTAATTGGCTCGAAGATTTATGGCATATTATAGGGCTATGTACATGGCAATAACAGGGGAAACACAACGAGTTCAAATCATTTTTTTTTATCCTACTATTGTAAACACAACATGTGCGGGAGAGACACGGTATTACTCATGCCGTGAGTTACGCACAGGCAGGCCATTTACCTTATTGTCTTGGCTTTTTTACCGCCCGTAAAACATTTTCTCATAAATAATTTTCTTTCTTTTTTTAGATGGAAGTGCCCTTTTTCATTCTAAAAAAAAAGGCAAAAAGCATTTCCTCGGAGATCGTCTGCCCATTTGAAAAGTGTCTGTTTTCTTTCAGCTGATGAGTTTGGTTGGGGGGGGGGTAGTACTAGTGTCTGGGACTGAGAGCGAAAGCTGGAACCAGACGAAACCAACATCATTGGTTTGTCCAGAAATGTTTGTGAATGGATTCTGCATAAGCTGTGTTAAACCACCAATGATATATTTTAAGATTTAAAAATGGCATAGGATTATTCTTCCTGTAATTTTTTTGTGGGGGAGTTCTTGTCTGTCATTAGCTGTGATGTGATTGTAACCATGGCTAATTTGTCAGTCAGATCATAAGTATAGTTCATACAATTTTAATGGGTGTTTTGTTTACATTTTAAGGACTCTGTTTATTTTTAAGAATTACAGACGGCACACTCTTTTGGGGTGGCATGCTGAATGATTAAAACAAACGTCTTTTATGACTCTGTGTGGTTTGCTGTCAGGGAAAAGTTTCTCTTTATTGGTTTTTGTTTTAAGTGATAAGTTTGTGTCCTTCGCATGATCCCTGGGAGATCTTAAAGACGGTGCTGGTCAGTCGTCTATGGTCAGTTAAGATGCCGAATCCCCGGAGGTCTTTTTTCAGCCCAACAGAGTGCTCGTAAAGCTTGATGTGTCCAAGATAATTGTCAGCAGTGGTTGTAGAAGACAGTCCCACCGGACTCGCCCCCAACAACACCACCACCACACTACAGGGACTGCATGATCAATTTACTCATAATCTTAGCTCAACCCGCTGCGATGGATTTATTGCAATAGCAGGTGCCGAAAAAGTGTGAAATACCAATCGGTTTGGGGTCTTGATGGTCTACTGGAGGTAGACAATGCAGTCGCTATGGCTCTTCTCAGTTGATGCGCTTTTAGTTATGAAATTCAATCGAGTTTACATTAATTGGAAAGCGATACCACAATGGCTGTTTTGAAGAGACAAGAGAGCTGTTTTTTTATTAGTGGGGTCTGTTTCACCGAGGTGTGACAAGCACCTGATATGGTCACTCTGAGCTGCTTTAGAGGATGCTGATATTTCTTAACAGTTATGGCCTTTGTCCCTTAATAATGAGTTGGATTATCATCGCTGAGTGGTCATAGTTCTTTGTAAACCGACACTTTAAAAGGAAGAAGAGTTCAGTTTCATCTCTCATTTTTTTTTTTTTTTTTTTTAAATATGAATGCCCTTGTTTCCAAGTTTCATCCGAGTTGGGTGACCAGTTGGCGGTTGTCAATCACAGCATCACTGTTAAAATTGGATGTGCAATTTGTTGCAGAGGTTTCATTGCTGAAATAATGGCCAAGCCACGCCCGTGGAAAAAGGGGGCTCTTTCAATCCATTAGAATATTAAAAAAGTGGGAAGATATTTGAAGGGAAACCAGGGCATACATAGCAGTGGATAAAAGATGCCCCGGTCTTAACTCTGAATGACTCAGAGAAAGTCCATCGTTGGTTCTTGAGGAGTCAAATTAGTTCCTGTCCTCAAAACTTTCAACAACCACCACGCAACCAACCTGTGAGAATCTATAATCGAATTCGGTGGTCATGTTTCAGTGAATAGCGATAGAGAGTGGTGTGGCGATTTGACAGGGGGTTTGGGGCATGCCCGTTGAGACTTATTTTCGAGTGTGGCAATCGAAACATACACTGTAGTGATAGATGTGGTCTTCAACTGCCTCTTCCTTGGAACGTCACAGAGTTTTACATGAAAACATATCTATGTGGGATTGGTAGTGGTTTAAACTTTATAACAGTAAGCTTTCAGACTGAAACTGCTTCTTTTTTTCTTCTTTTTCGACAAATAGAACCATCCTGCAACACTGTCGATTGGTCATATGGAAATGTCCTCTTCTCTCCTCAGCCCCAGATGAGAAAGAAGTTTTACTTACATGCCTCGCTCTTTATTATTGTAACTTTTCCCGTGTGTTTTTGCCCCTTCTGCGTTTAATATGAGGCATCTTTGCAGCTAAACATTCTCAACTGGTCACACTACTTAAACCCTTCCTCCATGTTTAGACCAAGAACATTGGCTGCAAGTGTTTTGATCTACATGCAGCTGGTATAGACACACAACATTCCTGTGGTCATTGCCAGTGAGGAAAAATTCGATCAACACCATAACTACAAGTGCAAACCAAAAAAACACAAATAAAAAAAAAACATGTTTTGTCTACCGCCTTTGCCCCGAGGCCCACTAAAACACGCCAGTACATTTGCTTAATGAAGACACAGGCTATGCTTGATGAAATGGCAAAAGACAAATGAGCTTAGTTAATTAAATTGTTCTGTTACCGAACTGCAGTATCCTCGATGATGGAATTACGATCTCGTCTGACGGCCAGAGAACATGTACGTATGTGGAGAGCGAGTCCTTTAAAATGTTGTACTTGGCGGCTCGTCGTCGTACACGGATGATGAGGGTTGAAATAATGTACAGGGGGTACGGTTCAGGTTGATGACTGCACTCTTTCCGGAGTCCCCTCTGGGCCTATTTTTGTAAAGCCCCCTTTTTCAGCAGAAAGTGGTATCTGCCGAGCGAGGATTAGTCCAGTACTGGTCTCAAAGAATAATGTGATGATAACTGTACATCGGCCAAGCCATAGAGCTCTCTCTGGCTAAACATATGGTGTCATCGGTGCTAAGCATGTTTCGTTCTGTGCAGCCCTTTGATTTTGAAATTTCTGTCAATAGAGACAACTGAAAATGTAAGAACTGTGAGTTAGTCCAAAAGAAAGTGGTGCAGTGAAGTTCACTTTCAGTCTATTTTTCTCTCGGGGTGGGGATGAGGTTGAGGATGAGGTTGGGGATGAGGTTGGGGATGAGGTTGGGGATGAGGTTGGGGATGAGGTTGGGGATGAGGTTGGGGGCAAGGATCTGGGGAATCAGAAAGATCATTAATTAAAAGCGTAAACTATCATCATCTTCACGAGCCAAGTATCGTCTTCACAAGCTATCTATCTTCTCGAAGAGGGTCAGGCTTCAACTGATCGACAAAACTCACTTTGAAATCAATTGCATTAAGCACCGGGGTTGCAACTTGCACACAGAGCTGCTGAAGCACAACAAAATTGCTGAGCACAACGAAATTATGCTTACCGGGACAAGGTTACCAGCTAAGGTACAATTTTCACACGCACACTGTTGACTGGTAGACTGCTCACTTGTAAGCATAAATTTGCTCCCTCAAGCAGCTCTATGAAACTGAGCCCTGTTCAGTGTACAGTGTTGTCTTCAAATCTGGGATGAGTTTGAGATGGATGACACACAGTCCGTGTTCAGAAGATGGCTGTACGGTACCTGATCTTGACACTTAATGCTCTGATATTTATCTTGCGTCTCTTTCGTTGCGGTGATTTAAAACATCAAGTAGAATTGACTCTGTGTGGCCACATCCTTTAGTGATCACATACAGCAAAAAAGGGGACCCCCACCACCATCAAACCCTGCGAGATATAATCACCTTATTAGAGCCTCTTGTCCAAGTAAGAGAATCAATCAACATGTCCTAATTCATGGGACAAAACAAAACATGATGAGATCAATTTGCATAAATTGACAGCGTCAAGGGGACATAAACCAGTACATATGAGAGATGCCCGCGGGCTACTTGCAGCAAGTGTTACAATTAAGATTGGTCGTGTAGCTAAAGTGGTGATATGAATGCATGCTCACGTATGTTCCTCAGCTGCTGGAATCCGTGAGGGGGGGGGACATCGTTGGAGCAGATCAGGGCCCAATTTCATGGAGCTGCTTAAGTAAAAAATTTGCTTAAGCACGAAAATAGCTTGCTTATTTTACACATGTTACTGGCCAAAATTTCATGCCTTATACATTGCTTGTGACTGGTATTTAGCTGTTGTTTACTAAGCATAACAATTGAGTGTATAGTCTTGGCCGGTAGTCTGATTTTACTAAGGAATAATTTGTTTGCTTAAGCAAAATTTTGTGCTTAAGCAGCTCCATGAAATTGGGCCCTGGACTGATAAACTCATCTTCGCTGCTTTGACTTTGTGGTGGTGTTGCGTTGGATTAATAACTTTGAAGATTTGAGATGAAATCTGGCTAGTGAAACTTAAAATTCTTATCCGCCATTTCTCGCGAATGTTATCGAACACCCCTACTGAATTAAGAATCCACAACATGTGGACAATTGCTTCTTTCAACTATAGCACCATTTCTTTCAAAATGGCTGGCGGACGCAAGTGCCGAGTATTGCAAATTATTTGACCTCGTATCTCTGAAAAATGTATACAAGGATCTGGTTTCCGACTTTAATGTATGGTGGTATAGCTGTAAGAGCTCCAAAACAAATATGCTCCTGTAACATAGTGGGAGGCCAACCCAGACCCCAAACCTCATCCCAAATTCACTAATGCTCGCAAATAATTTAAGAGGTCTGGAAATATCTTCTTTTTTTCTTGTTCTTTTTTTTTGCGACAAATGAGTGGCCAATGTTTCCGTTTTGGGGGCCTGTCCAGACCTTGGCGTCTACGTCTATTGATTTGCCTGTAACGCGGAGGTTGTGCCATGCTCTCCTGAGGTCATTTCACTGTCTTTTTCTCCAAATGGATTTCGCTGTTTGTTGATGTACCGTATGGATTTGGGAAATGTGAGAACCCGGCGTTGCTGGATGGAAACACGGGCAGAATGTATGATGAGTGCCGGTTGGGGAACAAACCATCGGTGGGGGTCAGCGGTGTGTGGTTCACTACACTATATAATACCAAACCCCTCACAGTCATCAGATGGTTTCTTGCTTGATGTTGCGATTGCTCGAAATGAATAACTTGATTTTTATTGACCTAAATAGCTTGGGTTCCAGGTCATGATTTTGAGCCCACTCATCACTCAATGGTCGGTATGTACGATTAAACTACATAACAACTGTCACCGCTGCTATATATTGGATTTATGAAGCCCACACAGAATAAAATCGATTTGCAAGAAAAACACATAAATACAAAATTTAATTTCACACATCCATGGTAACTGGTCATTAGAAGCGTCGATTTGACCAGAATGAGTAACTAAGCGTTCTGGCTCGACTTCTGCCTTACACTGTTTTGTGTCTCATATCATTGATGTCCCCTGATGCTAAGCATTCACATTGGGAAAAGTCACATTCGAGTTTCGCAATGACAATTGTAGGGTTATAAGATTAGATATTGTGGTGCCTTTGCAATACGCAAAATATATAGTTGAGAATCGGAGGAACGTTTTGCCAACATCTTGCAAGGAGTTTTGGTTTGTGAAGCGGCAAGGGCAGTTTCCTTGGGAAGAAGGATTTCTACTAAAATATCTTCGGCAGACGCGGTCAAGGGGGCACCCAAGCCAAGAATAAGGCAGCAAATAATTATATTGGCGACCGTTGTGATTGTCATTGCGTATAACTCAAAAATGCATGCAAAGAATTGATTTGAAAGTCTTGCCGTAGGAACACCAGCCGGAGTGTAAACAAGTTCACAATTTTGATAAATAACGCAATTTTTTTCATACAGCCGAAAGATTTGTGTGATATTTTTTTTTCATTAAATACAAAATCCATGCTGTAGGTTCAACAACATATATATGTATATGCGTTTCATTTGTTTTTCCTTGCGTTTCCTTGAAACAAGTTGATTGAAAAATCAGAGGGTAGAATTACAAACACCCAATGGCGGAATTGGCGTTGTTTGAGTTGGAAGAAGACAGCACCGGCAAAAGCAAATACGAACACACACTGTTACTCCCCTCAAATATGATCTGATTAGAATAAAAAAAAGAAAGCATAATTTAATCACTTAGCTAATAAGCTTTCATTCCATGGCAGAGAATGTGATGGAATTTAGTTCCAGTGGCCTGTCGGAAGTATAGAAAATAAAAAAATCATTGGCTAGAACCAAAAGCCTGGCCAGGGGGGGTTCGGGGGAATACACTACCTAATCTCTGGTCAGGCCATGCCGACAAAAAATTATGTTTATCCTGGGAGATTTGGGAAGATTAAATTCGTTTGTGTGTGTGTGGTGCTGCGAGAGTATTGGTGACGGGGAGACAGTGTTGAGGGACCTGCGGTTAGGTTCAGCCTTGCGTAAAATCATTTTCGGTTAAAGTCAAAAGGTTGATTTTGTTTTTCAGGGGGATGCAAACTGTTGACCTTTCTAAGTAGCTCAAACTCGAAGAACACCCTCAGAGCACCCCCCCCCCTTCTCCTCCTATTCCACCCCCTTCCTGTTACCCATATAAAGAAAACAACAAATTAAATATGTTGTTTTATGTAAATACCGTTTATCCAATACACACTGGAAGAAACCTGCTTCAGTTTGTGAATGTGAATTTTAACATCTGAAAGCAGTTTACATAATTCTCCGTTACTCATAATAAACGATGTTCTTTTGTGACAAAAAAGATAAAGCCAAGATTGGAACCGTATGTTAATTGTCCGCGGTCACTCAAAATTCATTCATTTACGAAAAAAAGAAGAAGAATTACACGCAGAGTGACTCAGCTGGAAGTACCGACTCGAACACAGTCCCCCGCGCATCACAAAAGGGGGCATTGTAGTACCATCAAATTAATATCGGATTTCCGTTTATTCTCGGAAGGGCGCTGTACTTTGATGGACGGTACATTTGGCTATTGTCTGTCAATTATTATATCACAACAAAAGACCTTTGGGTGGACGAAGAAAACGGGGTGTCCCTTCAAGGGGCGGGTCCCTCAGTGGATGACTTGGGGGATGCGGTTTATGTTAATTTTTAATGATCCATCATTGATTACGATACGTGCATTTCTTCAAATCCTCTAGTTTACATTCGCCAACTGGATAAAAATCTTATCAAAATATGTTTGCAATAAATCAGCTGATTGGCATTGCTGTGGTTCGTCTGCAGACAAAGAAAAAATAGCCTGGTCCCTCATTTGTGTGGTACAAGAGACTCAGTATATGCGTGATACGATTGCACATTTGGATCTAGACAAAGAAGGCAGCGACATTATTCACGAGATTTGCGAATTTTCCAACTGGGGAATCAAAGTTGTTCAGTATAAAGTCTTTCTTCTGCTTATTATACACCCTCTTTAAAAAAAGAAAGAAAAAAAGACCGGGCCCAAGGAACGAGACGTTCTACATTCGGGTTGTTTTTTCTCAGCTGGTTGAGCAGCAAGCAAAGCCGAGTGGAGTGGTGCTTCCTAGCTTGAGGCTTTGACCCTCTCATTCAGACAGTACAGACGCACGTACACGAGGAGACGTATCTCCATTCCCAATCTCTCCACTCTATATCTTGTCAGCAGCTTGAAGTTTACGCTCATCAATTTTTTGACTAGAAAACAGTTTAGATGTGTGTGGTTTTTTTTTATAGTGATGATGACATAAATATTCCCTTTTGGTGTGAAGTTTGAACGGTACCAAGCATTGCTGTTAATATTCCAATGTGAAATGGTTTTCTAAGTTGTAATATTTGTTGTTGTCAGGTTGGGTTACCAATGAGCGTAAAGATCAATCTTGGCCTCATTTGTCAGGGGGGAAAGGTAGTGGAAATATTTTCTAGGAATGCACATCCCTTTATTCTCAATTTTGTTTAATGCCACTGGAAACTGCTGAAAACGTTGAGCACATAATTGTGTGTTCTAGATCGTTTCCTTTGTTTATTTATGTGTTTTTATATTTATTTATTTATTCTTTAAAACATTGTTTTTAAGGTAAAGCTGTTTGTGACCCTTATCCTGCGGTTTATACAATTTTGTTTATGGAGTTGGATAACCACAAACTAAACCAATTTAGGAATTTGTTCATTAATTGTTTGAATTGGGATTGAACTTCCTAATTTGTATAAACTAAATGAATATTTCCGCTGATGAGCGGGGCCCAGTTTCATAGAGCTGCTTAAGCACAAAAATTAGTTAAGCACAACAAAATCATGCTCACCAGAATAAGGTTACCAGCAAAAAAATAACATTCCACATGTACCATTTGTGGCTGGTGGTCTGCTTATTTGTGCTAACCAGAAAAGTGTTAAGCAATTATTTGCTGCCTCAGCGGCTCTATGAAATTGGGCCCGGATAATGTATTATTTTAGAGGAAATAAAAGCATTTTAGCTGAAGACGCTCATGTGGCTGTCTGCCAGAGCACTTCAGGTCGCTGAGGTAGGGCTAGGCCTGGGGTTCGGGGCAGAGCAACGTCTGCGGTTTTGTCGACCCTGATGGCTATTTCAATAACTCCCCAACTCAGGTGGATGAACTGATGTCTGAATCGTGATTAGAATAAACCCATCAATTGGAAGTGATATGATAACTGCTTGACCCCCATGGTCATGGTCTCTGCACATCAGGGGGGTTTATGAAAAAAGAAGGTACTAGGTTGTCATGGATAGGAGGTTGTCTCCTCCCATGAATACTAATGATTCAAACTGAGGCTCCATGCCTTGGATGTTAGTCTTGGATTGTCTTGTGGTGTCGTTCGGTTTCAGTAGTCTTAACAGAGAAATATCAAAATTGTTGCAAACCTTATTATGATTATGAAGCTTCTCTGCTGGTATAGTGTTGCAAAATAATTTGACAGGTCATGAATCTTAAACTGCGGCCATTTTAAATTGATCAACCGTTTGAGCCCATTCTACTGTTACGGGTTGTGTATTTAATATGGTGGCGCAAGTGTGCACTGAATTAATTGTGTATGTACTTATACTTGTGTTTGCTGGATGTAGATGCATTCACCACATGTTGTATTGCAGGCCTGTTTAGTTCAACTGTCATTCAAATCCAAAGTGAATGATAATGAATGGTCGGACAGTAGGAAGGTTGACTGTGTACTGCCTAGATGCATTAACCACATGATAAATCAAGCTGGCATAGTTTATATACCATTCAAATCAACAGTGGATGATAATGAATGGTCGGACAAATAGGAAGGTTGACTGTGTACTGCGTAGATGCATTAACCACATGATAAATCAAGCTGGCATAGTTTATATACCATTCAAACCAACAGTGGATGATTTGGGATGGTCAGACAGTAGGAGGGTTGACTGTGTACTGTGCAGATGTATTCGTGACATGATGCCATATTGCAGGCTTGCACAGCTTATTTGTTGTTCACATTAACAGTGGTTTATATTGAATGGTCAGACAGTAGGAGGGTTAAAAACAAGACTTTATTTTCATCCTCGAAAACATAAAATAAATTAGTTATACTTGCCCTTTAATGTACCAACAACAAAACAAAAAAACCTGACGTAATATAAAATGAGTCAGTAATTCAAATAAACAAGCTAGCGCTAAAATAAACAAATTTATCTGTGGATGCGCTTAATCGACTCTTAAATCATATCCACTAACAAACCAAAACCAACTAAATAAGCAAATTCTAAGCATTGAAAAACACAAAAAAGGGAAATTGGCCTAAATTCAACAACAGTTATTAATAGAGAATGCCCTGTGTTAACTCAAGGGAGTTCATATTTTGTTTCTTGCGGCCGAGCGATTGAACCCGAGGCTGGATACATGCAGTTCGTGACTGTGTTAAGGCCAATGCACACACTGCTCCGATGCTCCTAGATATACTGGCTGTATTGGGTCTGCTGATTGAAAAAAAGAAGAAATGGGAAAGCGTGCGATAGTGCTGAGACCACATATTGATTATATCAATAAATTGTGTGTAAGTGTTGGCCGTACGCTGTTAGGGACTTGTGTTTATTCAAACAGTGATTTCTCAAAAAAGACTAAATGTTAACATGTGTGGTTTAGGGTACTAAATTATTTTAATAGAGAATAAATTCTGACTTTTTAAAGGTGAAGTTCGTGGGGAATCGGTCGCTAGCAAATTGAGGAAAAACATTATGCGATCTTCTGCCATGTTGTAGCTAATTAGAATTTCTCTGTGCAGAGTGATGTGCTTACTGCTTGTAATCGATGGGAATTATTTATGTACAAAGCTTCTTTTACTAACACCAGTAACGGTGTTTGATTATTTCAGTGGGTGTTTTTTTTTATATTTGGAGAGCAGTGTAAAGTTTAACTTTTCTCTGAATCCAAGCTTCTAAATCTGGCTGTTGAAAAAGTGGTTCGAGTTTGATGTCTCAAAAAAGGTCGGTTGTCGTTGCTTGGGAGAAGGCAGTGTGTACATGTAAGGTCGCCAAACTGTATTGGCTTGATTCAGGCGTGCACATTGTTAAGATGATCATCTGATTTCATTTGTATGGGCCAATACAAGTAAAGAATATTATGATGTACTTTTTACAGAGTCAGTGTACTGGTTTTATGGTTTTTCGTTCTGGGGCGAGAATTTGCAATTCTCGTGTCTGAATATGAATTGTGCTGCGTTGAAGTGCACACTGTTTTGTTTCGCTCACGCGCTAAAGCAGCGCCTAGACTTGGGAGAATGGCAAGCAATAAAGTAAACTAACATGGGGACTTGCACCTATTACAAAGTCGAACATCTGTTTATTCAAAAGTGACAGCTCGTACTGTAGAATCTCATTCCATGGACACGAGAAACAATCTCAAAGGTGGTTTTTTTTTTTTTTAATTTAAATCGTCAGTTAAACAAGTCTTCAATTCTGTATGTGTCATCTTGATGCAGAAACCATACGAAGGCTTATCAAGCAATTGGATTTAGAAATGTCTTGGATGGATGGAAAATAATTTTGTAGATAAAGACGATTGATAACGAATTGTCTGTCATTTTAAACCACTGTGTGTACTCCAGACTTCCATGTGCAAGCATTTTTTATTTTATTTTTTTTGCACGTACCAATGCTAGTGGAATTAATTTTTTTCTTTCTTTAACTTTTGGTTCTTGCTTGTTTATGTTGAAAGTATTATGTTTTTCTGGGTCAGCACTGGCTCGAAGGGAATCACTGGGGATCGTGGGCGTGTAATCTACCATCGTTGTTCGTCCTCTGTTTACTTTGATAAGATTTCATCCAGGGGATGCATTTTTATTATATGTATATGTAGACTGGTATCCTGCACACAGTCCACGCTGACCAATAGCTGTGTGGTATAACCGGTGTGCGGCAGCATCATCAGCTGATGATGGTGTTTGTGGGTTCTATAGACGGGGAGGATGGTTGGAGACTAAACAAATAGATTTGTGGGTGGTTATTCCTTTTCCAGGGGGGGGGGTTATTGGCTGACCTGAAGATCCTAGGTCACGGGTACCCATTGGCTGCTGCGTGTTTTGTTCCGGAAATGGCTGGCGGGTGGCTTAAAAACGGTAATCCTGTAACCAATACACCCTCAATTTGGATAATTGAGGGTGAGCATACAGTAGGCGGATTGGCCGGGGGATGTCGGAGTGTATAGCTGTATGGGTAAAAAAAGGTGGTGTATATATAGAGAGAGAGGGCCTTCTGTGCAGTGCGAACTCAGAATGGTTGAATGTGTCAGAACATTTTAATGAAGTACGCTTCAAACTTAACTGTGCTTTTTTTCTATCAGATCCTTGGGTGATTGTGATTGTGCTTGTTTGCTCACGTGTAAGTCAGTTTTGGACGTTGCCTACCCCCAATTCTCAGGTGCTAACTATTGGCAGTAGCATGGAGGTACCTCCATGGCAGTAGCCCTACTATGTTTTTGCATGAGAATTATTAGCAAGAAGAGTGAATTTGGACTTGAAAGGGGCTTTTTTTATTATTATTATAAAAGATGGAGGTTGTTCACAGATGATGCAAGGGTACGTACTGAAGGACTTTATCGGCAGTGGTTTCACTGACAAGACCACAAATCATATTGTTATAATTATGTGTGTATGGCAAGACCGTGTGAAATAAGCGGTCAAGTTTGCGATTGCATATTGAACGATCGATCTTCCTAAAGGATCAATCATCGACTACTGTCAGACGACTGCCTTATGCTATTGCTGCAGTCCTCATCTTGGGAAATTAAAAATTAAACAAAAAAAACAGTCGATGAATTATACATTGCACTTAAAGGAAATGTGCCACACCGCTTATACAGGCTATTTATATGAAGCAACCTTTTGCTCGGATACTGCAAGGTGTATCAATCATTCATGGCAACGGCTTAGTGTTTGAGAAAATATGGGATTTTTTTGGTTAATAATGGATGTGACTTACAGATATGTTTATTTGCAGTACATATTTCCTTTAAAAAAAATTGAAACATTAAAAAAAAAAAAAAATAGAACGTGCATTTAGACTTTAGGCCTACACAATTAGATTTATTGTCAGTAATTTAATCTTTAAAAATTTGACAATGTGTGTTGATGTTTTAAAGTTGTCAATACAGGATTTTTTTAAAAAGCACCAATGTTTAAATTTATTCGAAAACTAATTGATTGTGCAGTTCATACCTTATGACAATTCTTTCTGTGAAGTATTTCCCTCTGTCATAGGCCTATTCGAGAAAACTGTATCTGAAAACATTAAAAAACAGGCAACAGCTGAATACGGTTGTTACAACCAAAATAAAGGGCAATGTGTTTACATGCTGAAAATTGTGCATGGTTTTCCACTATTTTCTCCTGACTCGCACAATGGATTAAGCCCAAATTTTCACAGGTTTGTTATTTCAAGTATGAGGTTGATCATACAAAACATGAACACTGTCTGCGACTATTTTGTCAGCTCTCTACCAATCATGTGTTATAGTACCTTTAATGGCTTCAGTATAGACATTAATTTGTTGCTACAAAAAATGATCTACCTAAAGTCTCCATGTTCTAATTGAAGCGGCTATATACATTGTTAACGATTAACCATGTCTCAATAAACGCCAGCGATGATCTTGTTTTCAGTTTGTTACAGGGGGAAGTCGTCAATCTGAAAGGAAAATTGATGTTTATGTGAAAAGGGTTGATTGTAAACTTCACTCTAGTTAAAAAAAATAAAAAAAAAAGACGGGAAATAAATTCTGAACGTTGACTCGAGCATCAATGGACTTTTTTTCTTCTTCATTACAGCCCCATGTATTCTATCACTCTAGTTGAGGGCGGGTGTTTACCATTTTAATCAAATCTCTGATCAGACCGTGGAGAATTTTGACGGTTGTGATGGGCAGGAGTTAGCACATGATGGGGGCCATTCATCGGTTTGTTCTCCTTGAAAGGAAATTGTCCAGTAATTTGGAAGAAGAAGAAAAAATACATGTATATCCACCGCACATGGTACCACGGTATGGCGATAAAACGTAATTGAAATTTCAGTAGATAATTTGTCATGGTAATGAGTCCGTGATCTCTTTTGTCACGAGAAATCATCCTTAATCCGGCAAACAATATTCGAAATGATTGCCGTCGACATATAAATTGAATAAAAGATCATTTTCTTGACTTGATACATAATCCAGATGTCAAATGACCGCCATATGTCGTTTGGTCATGGTAAAAAACACAACCGACATCTTGTCTAGCAAGAGAGAGAGAGAGAGATAGAGAGAGAAATGGGATGGGAAAGAACAAAGAACAGGGGTGTTGAGCAGAACTTGCATTTACAGGTTACTACTACCAGCGAAGCGAGCCAGGCAATATGGTGTTATTTCACCTGGTCATTGGGCCATTACTATTAAAAACTCTCGCACCACCCGAGGGAACACGCTGTAGTGCGCGAAGCTTGGCGGGTTCGACGCAGTTGGCTAGTGGGGCATAAGTACCATCATCGTCGCGACCTCGCTCACTTTGGCCATGCCAGACAAGGCAGGCTCAGACACTGAAGGTGGCATCGCTGGACTTGGAGGGTGCTTTCCAACCTGTATCCTTACAGATGTAGATGGAGGGTGGTCCTTTCTTTTTGCGATCAATAGTGGACTCCTATTAATAAATAAAAAATGCCAAGTAAGCATCTACTTAATAACATTGTACTGATGGACTAGGGATGGATGGGGGCACGGGGGATACGGTTATTGTGACAGGACAGAACTTGGAAGAACACAGAAGCCATGGTTGGCCTCTGTTGCCCCTGTTCGTGGCCTTGGTGCCCCCTGCAACAAAGTTTCCCATAGACTTTCAGATTTTCCAATGGAAGTGCCCTTTGGGAAATAATGAAAAAGGCCTTGCCCTCTCATTGATAACATTCCAGGCCTGCAGTTCAGCACTGAGCTAGTAGCAGTAGCCTATTCTGCTAAACATTTGTTGTGTGCCAACCATTCTTGATAACTGATGGGTATCGGCAGTGGCGATAATGGGCAAGCTGACCTTTGAAGTATGTGAAGATCGGGGTGCAAGCAGTAGTGTAGAGATTGATAGACCGATGTCAAATAAAACGGGGGAGGAGAGGGGGGGTACTGGACAGAGAAAGGCAGGCTTTCGCCTCGCTCTTCTGTGGGTATAGAGGGGGAGCACTGGGAAGTGGCTCTTGCTTGGAGGTGTAGAATTGTGGCATTAATGCTGCTCCTAAAAAGCACTCAAGATCATCAGAATTCAGATGTTTAATATTGAGCCATCAGCAGTTTGTAATATACCACGGCATCAGCGTGGATCTACCCTGTCACTGGGTGCAATGTATTAAATTGTATCGGGCCAAACCACCACAGGTCACGCTGGTTTTAATAATCGCCATTATTATGCATAATTGGGACCACATGTCCCGTATGAGCTAAAGAACCCCTTCAGTATAAAAACGCTCGAGGAATCGCACACCGGGGGTGATTTTCGTATCGAAATTAAAACACCACAAAAGAGCGAAATGTTATGCACACACACTGCTTGATGACATGTTTTACAGGTGTCAGAGCTTGAATGTGGTGCTCTGGGAGCGTATAGCTTGGCAGTCGTTCAGTATCATGTACAAGGACTACAACCACATTGTTCTTTTCCCTTCTCCAGTGGTCTGCTGGGCCCAAATTCATAAAGCTGCTGAGCAGAAAACACTGCTTAGAAAGTATAGTGGCTTAGCAAAAAAATGTGTGGGACACCAGTCTCAACAATGAAATCTTTACGGAATGTTGGCAGGTAACTTGTTTCTGCTAAGCAATGTTTTTTCTGTGCTCAGCAAGTTTTTTGTGGTTACAGGTTTTATGAAATTGTCTGCTGGCTCTAAACGCTAGTTTAGGTAGAGGAGGGCCAGCCACAGTTCTCACCAAGCTGGCTTGCTGGCTCAGTGCTGAAAAGCATCCCTATTTATTATGATGTTGGGCTGAACAAAGATAAATTGACTACAGAGCGGGACTTGAACCTGCGACCTCCGGATGAACGTGCCGGCGCTCTACCAACTGAGTTTTCTAGCCCTATAATGTTTGGCAGTCTCGCAACTTAGTCAATATCTCTGTTCGGGGGTGCAGGTCTGGAGCCACTCAACCTGTAACTGCTGTATAGCAAGGGATCAGACCCAAGTTTACAATACAACCTAGAAAGCGGCAGCAGAGGGATCGCGTAAAAAGGGGATGCGACTTTTTATTTTGAAACACAAGTATGGACAAGTGAACAATTTTGCGGGCTATTACACCACAAGCTATTAACATTTCCTGCTGGCTGATCTCTGAAAAAAAAAAGTTGAGGGGCAAACCCCCGCGGTTTGAACGTTATGAACAAATTCAAGATGGTTTGAACTTGAATCATAGAAATGAAGACGTCTTGGGGGTTTCTTGTTTTCACCGGCTTTAAAATATGAAGATGCCCCCGCTTTGCATTGATCTAATCAATTTCCCTTATCAGAGATCTGAACTTCCGAAAATTAAAAAAAGGAAAACTGTCTAACAACATGGAAAGGAAACGCACTCTTGTGACTTGTGTATTAGTATTAGTCAGACATGTCACTTTTGGAATCGTAGATAAGGTTTAGAGAATCGGGGGGGGGGTGGTTGGAAGGGAGGGTAGGGAGGCATGTCATAGCTGGTTCCATCAGAGGGGAGTGACAGACAAGCAAGATGCATTACTCCCGGGGTATCTATTGCTAACCGAAGCTACGACCAGCTCTGATTGGTCTCCGAGTAGCAACCAATTTGCGGGAATTCGAGGGAGGAACGCGCTGAAAGATTTTTGATTTGCTCCCCCGGATTCGTTTCAATTTTCTCTGATGTTTGCTGGAGCTCGGATTTCCCTTTTCGTCTCTCCTCTCTCTCTCCCTCTCTCTCTCTCCCTCTCTCTCACTCCGGGTCGCAGTTGTGGGCAATTTTCTGTCTCCAAAATGATGAAGAACGTAATGAAAATTGCAGTAGATACAATGAACTTGTAGTCGGGGATTAGGATTGCACCATCTTTGTTCACGATCCTTTAGAAATAATATTATAAGGAATTGCACAAGTAATAAAAAAAAAAAAAACATTGATGCATTTTTGTGTTGTTGATTTTTTTTTCTGCATCAACTTGGCCTGAGATATACTAACAATTGATATGAACTTTTTTTCATATTTAGGCAGTACGAAAAATGCTAATTTATTCTCGGAATGTAGGCAGTTGTCATTATGGAGAGTGTACTGGCTAAACCAAATGGGGAAATTATTAGCAATGGCATCACATATTGTGACAAGATTCCAGACAAGATTGGCTTTCTATACGATGCAGAAGCATTTTTAGTTTGCCTTTCTTCCTTGACAGATCACCAATTCCATAAAGAGCTTTTTAAGAATACTTTTAATTAAAGTCAAATTTGGGATTAATCTTCCCAAGTGATTTTTTTTTTCTAAATAGTTTAGTTCTGCTGTAATTTCATAAATTTCAATTTCTGTTTGGTTCTTCTTTGACCCCCCTGGGAACGATACCCGAACTGAGGCTGTACAGGGGAGAGTAGTATGATGCAATTTATGTATTGGTGTTGTAATACTCACCGTACAAGCAGGGTATCTGACAATTTGTTTATACAAGTCTGATATATATGACTATGCAAGTCTCGCGCTTGTTCGAACATCGGGACTCGTGAACATGCGCGAGTTTGTTTCCTTCACGTGTCAAAGCAATGTACGGTTGGTCCCCAAAATGTTCGAATATGCGCGAGACTTGCAAGGTCTATTCTCCTTGGACTGACGTCACGTGCGGCTACTGTCTGCCTACTAGCCCGAACATAATGACGTCACACTTCGAGGCTCGTGTTTTACGCTAGAGACCGGCTTCGAGCGTTTGCAGGAATCCTTACAAACGCGCCTTTGACCTCGCATCCCATTGCGGTCTTGCGGATAGGGGACCAGTCGGACAGGGGACCAGTCTAGCAGTGACCATCTCTTTGATTAATAGACCGGTGCCTGTCGGATAAGAACAGCGGACCAGTCTATCTGCCTACTGCCTTTTGGGGAAGTCAAATTGCGTGAAAAGACACGCTGCGCGTCTACGTGCGCGCTTGTCACATAAAATGCGCGCTGCACAGTAACTCGTTGGGGAATCTGACTTGCTCTCATTACATGGCGCGCAAGATTTATCATGTGACGACATCAGGCGAATTGGGTCAATAGGAACGGGTTGGGTCGTAAAAGAATCAAGATCACTTGATTTGGACTCGAGGAGTATCCGAGCTTGGTGATCTGGTTCTTAGGATTGGAGGGAGGGTTATCCGTGTTTGCTGATCAAATAATAATTATCAAGCATCGCGGTTTGGTCGTGCTGCTGACATGCTGTTTGGCTTCACAATATAAATCACACAGACAAATAAATATAGTCTCTTGCCGGCCCCCGTGTGAAACGAAATGTGTGCTTTATCACTTGTTTTAGGTTAACTGGACAAAAGTACAGAGTCAGTGAGGTTGTTTTTCAACTGGGTGGCTCCAGGCAGGGCCAGACTGTGCGTTACTGATATTGAGTAAACAACCTAATTTATAAATATCCCGTTGGCATTCAGGCTGTTGTGCCATCTGGGAAGGATTGTTCCCTTTTCCCCTTCTAAACAAATCAAAATGTTTGTATGAGTTTTCCCAACAACAGAATCCAAATGCTTTCTCTCAAAGGTGGTTGGAAAATTGTGTGCAACCTGAATAACAAAATGATAATTGAGTTCAGGAGCACTGTAAAGTAGGTTCAAATACTGACTTTTCTTTTAGAATAACATACATAATTACCGACTAATTGCAATGTTCACCTTGGTCTAGATCATGCAGAAGGAGAAGAAGAAGATTCATTTTTTTATTTTGTTTCTGGAAAACACAATTGCTGTCTGGCTTACTAGCAATCCCCCCCCTTCCCCCAAATCAGCGAATGGAAGACCTATAATGTGAGTGCACCTAGTAAGGATTCTCTATTTTCTGTGGGATTTGTTCGTTGGCAAGCAAGTTTCTGAATAATGCAAGTTTCTGAACTGATGCAATTTTCTTCGTTGAAACGTAAACGTTGAATTGAATTGACCCCTTAAATGTCCATGTAGGTTAAAGACGTCATATTTTTCCAATCGGATTCCTGATTCTTTTTTTTTGTCACTCAGAAAACCCGTAAGACTATTATCAAATAGATTTACAAGTCTGTCCATGTGAAAGCCTCTACCATATATACAGGGAAACCCTTGTGAGTTAAATTCCTTCGGATTTGACCTTATTTTAAAGCGTTAGATAATGCCCAGTTGACGGGTTGAACTCATTGACATAAGTGTACAACAAGTTTTTTTGATACATCAAAATTTGAAATTGATGTTTATTGCTGCATGGTTGATCGGCAGTAGTACGCTCCTTCTTAGCGATAACGCACTGTTAGCTGTCTGGTCATTCTCGAAACGGTTCCCAGCTGTCACATAACACTTTCCTAATCAACAGAATCTCTTTGTGGTTAGAATTCCTTCACCCAACAAGCCTAACAGCTTCTCCTAATTTCCCCCCTTTCCCAGTCGCTAACAACGGCATGGTGGTCCGTGCTAACAGTTATTTCTACACGTTTGTTGAATCTCTTTGTACAGGATCCAGCGATGACAATGTACAGTGTCTGGTTAAAGCTCTAATCCCAAGATGGAAGATTCACCAAAGTTTACGTTTAGGTCTAGTAATGCTACTTTAAAAAAGGAGCTCTGAATCAACAAATAAACACTTAACAAATAAACACGTTTTAAAAGTAACTGTCCTAACTGAGAAAAAACAGGAGAGAAACCTTTTCACGGGGTGTTAAACATCAATGATTTGAACTAACTTGGTGCTTGCAGGAGGAACGGAGACTTGTTTTGGTAATTTGGAATGTGTGACTGTAATTGCTTCGGACACACTTTTTATTGTGTGCGTGAAATGGAGGCAGATGTTGCTGATCACATTGGTTTATTGCTCATTTAGAGTTAATGATTAAATGGGAACGGGTTTTGAAATGTAACAATGAGAGGAATTTAGTAGGGGGAAGAATTCGTGATTCCTTATCCATTTATCTGTCAGATGGCTCAAAAAACCTTCTTGGCTCTTTTAGTAGGCGGAGAAGTCTTGCAAACTGACAATCTCAAGTCAAGCGGGTAATTTCTACGACTGTGGAATTCCTGTTAGTCTGCTGTAATGATGTCATACATGATTACTTCCACTTGGTCTTGTATAGGGGCTGTTAATTCAATCGCAAAAGGGAAAGGACTGTAGCGTCGTCCCGTTCGGATTAATTGATCCATGGTGACCAGTGAAAGGTGGGGACTTGCCGCGGTGTTGAGTTCTAACCTCTGATGAAGAAATTGTAGTTTTATGGGGGCAACGGAGGAGATGCCTCTATGCCCCTGGTCTTGCCTTGCTGCCCCTTGAAATAATCCATTAGTCTCCCACGTAGAGACACCTTTCACGAAGGAAAACTGCCTTGCAAGAGCAAATAAGCAGGCCTACCGCCTTTTGGGGGTGTAGGTCTCTGTAGTTCTGTTTGCCTAACTCTTTGCAAATGCTGTCATCTGCCCTAGCATTTAAAGAACAGCATGGCGATGTACATGTATTATGCAAGGAGCATCAGCATATGCAATAATCACGGGAACCACTAGCTTGCTATTTGTGTGATTGGACTGTTAAAATGACAGACGGGAACTTGTTTTATGGACCTGCAACGGAGGGTCTCGGTAACATCCTCGACTTACCCCCTGATCCAGGTACTAAAATAACATGATCGGTAATAGTAATACAATGAAGTTCCTGTTGATATGGTAAACAATCTCTTCAGAGTTTTTGCAAAAGAGTGGTCCTGGACAACAAGAACCAAGTCGCTAAACGTACTCTAAAACCAAGTTTCTAAACGGGTTGCCCACATGTTGAGACCAAGGCCATATGAAACACGGGATGTGGCTGAAGCAGCCGAGCGGCTGTGGCTGAAACCATGGCTATGGCTAGGTTACCAAATCTTGCCTACACGGGCAAAGGGTGTACGCAATTCGTCGCATTTTTCTCATAGTGACGAATCAGCAATTTTTAGCAAATTGAGGTTTTTGCAGTTTTATGGTTAGTTTGTCTTCTGAATTCATTTCTGAAGGTTTTGAACCAAAATAATGTCTCATTTTAAAGATATAAGACACATTGTTGGCGAATATGTTTGAAGTCTAATAAATGTTTCTTTACATACTGACGAATAAGTGATTCGCCGCTCCGTAAACACATAAATATACCCTTTTGTTTTTTACAAAGTGACGAATAGGCAAATGCGCTGGTAACCACTCCAGTTATCAATGAAATGCAAGGTACCATCAATTTCTCTTTATTACAACACAGTAAGATTTGCCGACTCCACTAGCTTGTCAACGAAACTAAAACATAATTTTAGATAAAAGGAACAAATCTTGAGGTAAGCATAATTCTGACAGGATGATTATTTCAAAGTGGCGTAATAGTTTGTATTATTCAGTCCGTTCAATCTTCAAGCTAATCTTATTAAAGGTACTTCAGCTACCAATCGCGCCGAGAAAAACTTCGTGCCCCTGAAATCTTGTCATAAAGAAAATTGTGAAATCCAATTCAATTTGATCACATTCAAGTGCATTTTTTTTTTTACATCAAAACTTGTAGATAAAACGCAAATTGTTATTAATTATTAGTATTCACATAAACTACAAAAATTTCGACGAGTATGAAAAATGAATTGTTGAATATTGTACCATAATCATTTACATGGTTAAGTCTAAAAGATGATGCTCATGATGTGTACTTTTTGCCAGGATTTTACCGTTTTATGATACAATTAGTGGCAACTTTGAGTGAAACCTCTATGTCTGGGTGGAAGATATTCAACAGTAATATGATCTTATAAATCAGTGGTTTTACCAATAAATGTTTTGGAGCATATAATTAAGTTCCTATTTTGTAAATCAGAATTTACAAAATTATTGGGTTAAACAAGATTTTGATTGTTAAAAGAAATCCTTCAAAACTAGTGCCAACAAAATCAAACGATTATTCCAAAAGTATAAACATTGTTGATAACAAACATTTTTAAGTTTGTGTATGCTTATACAACAAGTCAGTTCAATTACAAAATAAACATACTTGTTAGTTCAATTAGTGTCTTGCGGGGTACAACTTAAACTTGGAAAAATTACCTATTCCGTCCCTCCCCTTTTGAGCAATATCTGGAGGTTAACCTGCCCGAAAGGAAATGGGAAAATGTCATGTGTACTCCTCCCCTATACATAGTTGGAAGTTTTTGTTTGTTCCCTCCCCTTCAATCCACATGCCAACAACACCAATCCGACCCATCCACCCCACAAAACCCACTCTCTCATCCCCATCCAAAAATGAAATAATTCTGGATCAGTGCTTCACTCAGGATTTTACCGTGAAATATCATGTTTAACACAAACGAAAAATTAAGGCGTGTTAAATTACCTGCATTAATGGTGATATACTGACGAATAAGCCCCAGAGCGTAGATTTGTTTTTTTTTACATACTGACGAATTGGGCACAAAAAGTGACGAACAAGCCCCAGAGCGTAGATTTGTTTTTTTACATACTGACGAATTGGTCACAAAAAGTGACGAACAAGCGCGTAAAGTAAAACAATGTTTTTTACATACTGACGAATAGGTTTATGAGGTTATTATTATTTATTCAGATCGTTTTATTATGAATAACACAAACAAATGTGAAGAGGAACTGCTTAAAAACAAACCTTCTATTTGGCAAGTGATAATGTAGGATAATAAGGTATGAAAGCAACGAATGAAAACACGTCCAACTTCAAAGTGAATTTACTCAAAATGCTCTTTTTCCTGATTCGTCACTATGAGAAAAATGCGACGAATTAATCATGTTCCAGATACCTTGAAAAAGTATGACGAGTGACAGTACTGTAGTAAATGCTGTCACTGTGTTTATAAACCAATCCTGCGTCGGAAATACCACGGCGCATGTTTGGCGACTCGGATTCTAATCGCCGATATGTTTGTGTAATTTTGAAGCCAATAAACCCAGCTCGGTGGGGCAGACCCCTTAGCTACACAGTCAGCTCACCTGATTAGACGCCTGAATTCCGTCCTGTGTTTCATTTCGCCATATCTACTCGAGAAACCAGGTTACTAGGCAGCGGTTTCTCTCTCTCCACACTGACCCTATCTCTTTAAATTGAGAGTTCTGATTGCAGCTAAAAACATTCCGCGGTGTCACGGCAACTGTTAAGAGATAGCGGGCAGGTGAAGTTTGGGGCCCCGCGTGTTTTGTCTCTGCTTCAGCCCTCGTTAAACTTTATCTAATCTTAGCTTATTGGCTGCGGATAGAAATGATCTGGTGAGTTTAAGTGCGGGATTAAAAAAAAGTACAACATTTTTTTTCTCTGAATGATTGACGTGGACCGTGAGGGCAGTTTTTATGTGGGATGCGGGATTCTGATTGACTAAGTTTATCATGCTGATCATTTTTAATGCGTTGCTTCCGATCAGCACTCCAAGTTGGCGATTATTATCATACACCAACCATCTTGGTCGTGTACCTGGTGTTCAGATAGCAATAGAGAATACTGATTTTCAGTACTCTCAAAGGGGTTTAGACTTAAGTTCTCACACTCTGATCCTCATTGTTGCCACAGCGTCTTCTCTTTCTGTGTTGATACTGTATACCTTAATACCAGCATTGAGGGTTCTAACCTCCATACTGAACTAATAATCGAGTTGGATTACGCTATAGGGATTGTTGTACTGAAACAGACCGTCCTGCTCCACTCGGTGTATCTTCAGGGGTTTAGCCTTGAGATAGCCGCGGAGTTTTCTTGGCATTTTGAGTTAGTGTAACCATGGTGTAACCAAACTGCGACTCGGGAGGTCAAATATCCAATGGCCTTCATGATACAGTAGGGGAGAGTATTCATAAAATGGTCCCTATTTCGTAGACCTGCTTTTTATAAGGAGACAATACTAATTTTCTGCTGAGCACAATTTAAACAGATTTAAACCAGTGGCGAACTGCCCGTGGTGTTTTGGCCGGTGATCATTTCGTTGTGGTATTAAGGCACACATCTTTGTTGCGCAGCTATTCGTTGTGCTGAAGCAGCTCTATGTGAGAGTGGGCCAGGGGCATGCCTAATGATTATCAGGCGTGCGCATGAACTTTTCTGCTGGTGGGCTGATTTCCTCGTTTTGTTGTTCTTTACTGCAATTAGAAAGGTGCACCCGGTTTCGTCTGCTGGGCCATATCCCCTTTTTTTGAAAGTACAAGGTTATCCCTGGATTATGTGTACCCCGACTACAACGAATTATTCCCAAGCCTATTTGTTCAAGCGAATATCCTTTCATTGTCCTTCAAATTGACCCGGGGGAGCCTTACTTCCTTATTACTCAATAACACGGGATTTGAAAAAAAAATCATTGCAAGTATTATACAAAATAGAAAAGTAACTATGCAGTGTAGTGTTGAACACTATTAGCTTAAATTCCTTTTCACAATGTCCTTAAACTGTTTCCAATCCAAACCAAAACAAGTGCAGACAGCTCGAGGGGAGGCAGGCTTACAATAAACTGTTAGTTTGTATTAATAAAAAAAAAAGGAGAGGAAAATCAGTTGGTTTTTCCATTGCTTAGCTCTCGTTTCTCCAAACAGCCCACAGGGTTTAGTCCCGTGTAAATGATTTAAGACTCCATCACTCAAATATGGCACTTACATTAGCCCAGAAATTGCTGTTGTGACAATTTGATGGGAAGATGCGTGTTGGGACAGAGGCTGCAGTCACTGTGTGTGCTCTTTATGAAGGTGCACTAGTTTTTCACACATGACCTGCATTCGACCGTGGTGACATGTATGCTCCAAAAAAATACTTAATTAGTCGGTGAAAATATTTTGTAACACACTGTTTATCGACTCTTATTGATTGTGTTACCAGTTGGAAAATTCATTTGCTACGGCTATATGGTACTTGCTGTATAGTTGAATTGTGTCGAAAATTGGCATAATTGCATTTGGTAGCTAATAAAACAAATGTAATGTCTTTTTTCTCTCTCTCTCTCTCGGTCTTTGGCAGTAAAACTCGTCGGTGACTCATCCAATTCTGAAACTGCCTTTGTGTTGAATTTAGTTGTGTACTAGTTAATTCAAAAACGGGAAACATTTTAAGCAGAAACGTATGCATCAACTATATTACCGTGGGGCGCTGTACACGGCCCTCACTGGGTGTTAAGCGGTAAGTGAGTTTATCAGCTCATTTGTTACTCGTTTGTGAAACCATACTAATAGTAATAACCTAGTTGTCATCTCCCATGTGATTGACGTTGGACAGTAATTGATTCTTCACTCTAATAATCGTCACTCAACAATCACAATTCACCCTCATTATATCACCAATAACCCTCCACCTGAATATTACCCAAATCCCAAATTACAACCCTTGTGAAATATTACACCATGGTTTCGCACCCCTGCAGGGTAGACAGGAATTACTCTCGGTGTCCTGAAGGGGGATTAGTGGACATTTTGGCAGATGTGTTGCCTGACCTCACCGAGGGAAAGAATTGAAGGATTGTTCAGGCATGGGGGTTTTCCTTTTGTCCAGCCTGGGTAGCTACAGGGGGCACGAAATATCATTGTGTCTGACTGGCCTACCAGAAAACCGCCAGGTAGATGCACTTGTCAACTTGCCTAGTCTTATACTCGTTGTTGGGATGGTTGTTGGTTTTTTTTTTTTTTTTTTTTTTTTTTCTCCCCTCTATTTCACCCGAGGTGATTGCAGAGGTAGCTCGAGTCATTAAAAAGGGGTAGGCAAATTAATTTCTCTGCAAATTGCTCAAAAATATGGCTCGTTAAGTGCCTAAAGGCGCCAGTGGTAACATGTGCGCTCCGACTCGATGTTGCCGGTACGCCAAGCCAGCCTTTTTTTTTTTTTTTTTTTTTTTTTTTTCCCAGTGTCCTCGGCAGATCTGTGTACTTTTATGACCGCACTTGGCTTGAGTGCACGTAATTTGTACAAAGTATATGCTTTGTGTGCGCAGCTAGTTAATAATTATCGAGAGCTATATGTTCTCTGTTGCGACGGTTCTGTTATTGACTTCGCCGATGATTTTGTCTGGGGCTGGCCGGCCATAAAGTCCCCCGTTGGATTCTTACGGTGGGTAACTGACATGGCATGAACAGGCTCAAGATGCGTTATTAATATTGATGCAGAAAATAGCATTAGCGCGTGGATAACATATTGAACAGTCTGATATGGCGTATTTAAGATGAACTCTCACACTGCTGTCGGCGTTAATGATTATTTTTTACAACTCGGGCAGCCGTGAACAAAAAAAGGGTTAACGTTATTTCAGTCCGCATTCTCAAAAGGGTAACAATTATTTTATGTGATGCCCATTAAGTTAAAAGCTGTACTTGTCGCTAGCGGTTCATCAATTATATGACATTATACCGAGTTTCACTGCCGGCTTTTATAAAAGCATCAAAAACTACATGCCCATTATGTGCATCTCTTGAGTTTTAGCTAATAGTGATGTTTTCACTTCATCTCCCTAAGTGATGGATTTCAGCAAAAAACTTGCATCTACCATTAGAGAAGTCTTAATGATTGGCGACGTTCGTTTTTGATAACGTAGACACTGATGATGTCACACTACGAATTACTGGAGGAGAGATATCTGTATCGAACTTTTGGGATCAAAAAGTATTGATCCAGATTCGTAGACTTGCTCAGTCCCCTCCGAGCCAGTCGATGTTGCGCCCTCTATATAACGGTGACTAAGTACAAAAACCAGCGTCGCCAATCAAGACTACCATTGGAGAACAAGACTACCCGTCCTGTACTCTTGACTGTCATTTTCTTGAACAAAAAAAGGAATTCAAACAGCTGCAGAAATCAACTCAAATGTTGCTTACAGTCACTAAATAACTTTAAAATGAAATGCAAACGTAAAGCTTAATTTGTTACCCAGCTATCGACCCTGCCAACATTTCCTGTCTAATTAAAGGAGCATCGTCTCTGCTAAAAACGTAACAAATGTGACCTCAGGTTGACTTAATGAGGTAATCGAAATGCATGGGTTTCCTAATCTAGCAGTAGAAGTACTACATTAATTAAAAGAAATACAAAGTGTTTTGGACTCGGTAAGAACTAACTTGCTATTGCTTTCGGAAATAACAGAAATTACAATTTTGAAAATGTTTATTCTGATGTTGTTTCCAGTCACACATTATTACCCCCGCCTGCCTACACTAATGTTACAGTCTTTCAACGGCTAGAGCAGAACCCATGTATTGCTCGTCTTATTCCTGAGTACATGAGTCTTGCTTGCTCGGAGTCCATAATGCGCACAACCTTGCGTGGCGCGTGCGGGGGTGTCGTGCAAACACATAAATGCCGAGTTAGCAGATCACTTCGTCAAGAACATTTTATTGATATTCCATAGAATAATCTCAGACCAATCTGCACCTATTGTCCGTCCGTCAATAAGTCTCGCTGTTGTTGACGCTTCTAATTACCCCGTGTCGATAGAGTTAATTACATTATATCCACTACACAGGCCCCTAACCTTACAGTGTGCACATAAATGCAAATGATCTTAGAGACGCGGCGTTCACACAGTGTTTGATGAGGATGCTAATTACATTCCGACAGATGATGTAAGGTGAACATTTTGTGCATAAATTCAAATCAATACCTCGTTTGAAATTATGTTAGTTGTTATTTTGTTTACTCTGACACCAATAAAGCACTTAGTGTGCAGTACTTATCACCTGCCTATTTATTGATTTGATTTGATTTTTTTTTTTTTTTTTATAAAACCAACATTCAACCTTCTTGGGAAAGTTTTGTCCTCGTCGATTGTCACGATTAAAGACAAACCAATTGAAAATGGACTCTGTTTTGCCAGGGATTTGGGCGTGTTTTCATTGGGTCATTTACATTGCAGCAATCAAAATAAGAAGGGAGTCAATCTTTTTATTTTCGTCAACAACAGGATGGGGAACAGGAAACGCGAAGAAAATGTTCTTTTTTAGATGTGGGAGGAAAAATCCCAAATGGTGGAAAACCCACGCAATCAGGTATGGGCTAAGAACCCAAATCCACATAGGAGGTCCAGGTCTGTGGTGAGATTCAAACCAGGCCAAAAAACCCAACCCCAAAAAACACCCCCTGAGCCAACCTAATGCACTCAAATTATTCAAACTTATTCTTAATTTGGGTCAAACGTTGACCTCTTTTCTTGACTTTTTTTTACATTTCCGATGTACTTTCGCTGTACAAGAGCAAAAATGCGTGGTTGCCAAAACGGAGTGTGTGAGAAAAATCTGCCAACGGTGGCGTGATTTGTCTTTGGAAGATTGACGGGGGGAAAAAACTTGAATGAAAACTCCCTGGAAAATACACGATGTAAAGGCGGCAACTATTGAGAATAGTATTTTCTAAAATTGTATACCTTAAAAAAAAAAACATACACCCACACAAAACGAATAGTGAGAAAAAGCATGTTATATATGAAGGCACATTTACAACTCCAGAATCAAGGGATTTGGTTGAAAGACAGCAAAACCCAAACCAAACCCCAAACATAGAAATCGTTTGTAAATCCCTTGCGGAGGCCATAGCTTAGCGGGCGCTGACAAAGGAGCTCGGCAGCCCCCGTGACCCTGACCAGCACCCCCCTGGTGAACAAAGAAGGGGCCCCGCACTGCGCCACCTCGAGGGGCCACCGACGGGATTAGTATTGATGTAACCTTCACAATACGATTGCAATGGCTTTGGCATGGTTTGGCTATAGGATTTAAAAGGGGATCTCGGGCCGATGAAAGAGGGGGCAGTTACACACAAATTACGGCACAGAAAGGGTTTATTTTAGGGCCGTGGGGAGGCAATTTGGGCAAATCCCTCTCCTGGTTTTCGAGTCACTCTGTTTGGGTTTATTGTCGGAGCCAGTCAGAGTGCATGTGACCTCATGAGCGCCGTACCAGATTGAAGCTTTTTAGTCTGACCGTATTTCCCTATTTTTTCTTGGAGTGGGGGGGGGGGTAGGGGAGGAGATTCATGTTACATTTGAAATACATCACATGTAGAATATAAAGGTATTGGAAACAAATCGTAGAGTAGCAGTATACTTAATTGTATTTCTTGAGGTATCGACCAGTGTAAACAATGGTCTCGAAAATTGCTCTGTTTCATTTAACTTCGTTTCGGAACACATTTGTTTCACACTGACAACAAGCATAGTGTTAGCTAGAGGAGTGTCTGGGTGTCTTTTGGACACCCTGTTTTAAATCTGAACACCCCGTTTTCTGTAACATTTCAAGGAGCAGTCTGACAACTCAGAAACAAGTAATCAATCAAAACATGAAATTTTATTAGTATTTTACAAATAAGTCTCCAAAAAGTAATTTTTTTTTCACCATTTGTTTCGAATTTATTTTGGAGGTTAATTCGCACCGACCGAAAAGTTGTTATTTTAAAGACGGCGCGGATGAATCAAAACTAAAAAACCCATCACCACAAACGGATGACTTGCTGAGAAGTCGGCACTGAAACAGCAGATCTTTGTATTAAAACTGGTGTGGTCAAACTGTCTGATGCTATTCCGTTGAAATACGCGGCTTCACGGTGGAATGAGGTTACGTGTACTTTAAATCAAACAGCAAGCTGCGTCTTCAGAATATTCTACAAATGATTATGTCTTGTGGTTTTTACCTATAGCGTGGAGTTATCGAACCATGTTGAGTTTAAATGTGTGGATCTTTTGTCCGGAGGAATTTAATGAGAAGTATAATGTGTAATGAAATTTTTAGTCTTTGTAAGAAAAAGGAAAACATATTCAACCGCAGGAATCTTTTGTTTGTTTTTTCCGTTTCCTTGCCTGAGTGTAACGCTCATTCTTAAGGGAATGACTCCTTCGTTATTATTTTTAAAAAAATTAACAAAACCTCAACAGGATCCCTCTCAGCCTCACTTTGACTTCAGTGAATTGAATGGACAGACCGTGGGCCAACAAACAAAGGTGGCCGCACCGTGGTGCAGGTCTAGCATCTGATGACAGAGAAGCATTAAAGGGAGGGTATACCTTTGGTAATTACTCCCCAAAATGTGTGACCAGAACAACTTACTTGGTAAGAAGCACTGCGGCTGTTTGATAGTGTATACAACTTTGAGAAACGATTCCATTCAAAGGATCGTAGTTTTAGAGAGAGGGATTCAAACAAATTTCAATCTGAGAAACGTTTCTGCATGAAACGTTTCTCAGATTGTGTGTTCAAGGTACGGGTTATTCGTCCTGCCTGAACATAACCGCTCCAGATTTCGGTGACATCTTAAAAACGTTACCACATTTTGAAATGAAATTTTCACAGGTTAGTTTTATTGTGTGTATCAGCATTCACATAGGATTAAAACAATCGAACTGTTCAAAAAACCAAGGCTATACTTTGCCTTTAACCTATGAATAACTAATAAGGGCAATTGATCGGCGTTACTAACTAGCCAATCAAGATGCACTTGGGTGCTCGTTTTTTTCCAAGCCTCATACCTGTCACCAATCATATTAGCTTGTTTAATGGAGCGTACCCGTACTTTCTTGATGACTTGACTTGGCATTATTAAAGGGTCTACACAGTACTTGGTTTAGCTCTTCTTAAGACGAAACAGTCGCAGGTGTTGAAAGATTATGTCATAACTAGTACAGCCCCCTTGAGTTTTACAGGAACACCGTGAAGATTTTGAAGTGAACAAGTTCTGTAAGACCGAGTAAACAGATTTGGCACGGAGTTAGTTTTTAGAAATGCAGATTTTCAGGTTTTTTTTATGAAATTAGCGTGTCGTGGTCGAACGGTCGAGCGCACCGGACTCGAGCACTGTTGTTGCTCATCAGCAGAGTGTGGGTTCAAGTCCCGGTCTTGACACTTGTGTCCTTAAACAAGACACTTGACCAGTATTGCTACGTCCTTTGGATGGGATGTAATGCAGATTGCAGTATAGATAGGTCCCATGTGTTCTGTAATACACGTAAAAGAACCCATTTGCTCTTATCGCTTTGGAGAAAAGGGTTTGCCATGTGTTTCTGGCGGTGGCTACCGTGTCCGCCGCAGCACATTGTAAACCCTTACAAGGTGCTATATACGTAAATCGGTCTCACAATTCTAAATATTCAACAACAACAAATGTCTTAAATTATTCATGTTTGTTCAAGTGCCTCGAGTACCTTGTAGATACGTGCTCTATGTACAAGACCTTATAATGAACTATATTATATTATAAAGCTTGCCTATGATGTTCTTGACAATACAAGCTCATAGTTTCGGAGAAAGCAAGGTCTACATGGATCAAGATCATGGCTTTTGTTTTTCAATGGACAGCTTAATTTTTTTCAAGTCCCCTGTGATTTTTTAACTTCTGCCCATTTCCCATCTTCTTCAACCTCACACATTGTTTTACCACATTAGGTGTTGCACTGAAGTTCACAGCGGTCACAGTTCTGCTACACTGGGCCTGGTAAACATCCCCTCTTCATTTTTTTTTCTGTTTTCTACCCACACGGCTGGAAATCGATCAACACACCAAGAAATCTGGTTAGGCTTCGGCTTGTTAAATAAGGAAAATATTGTATCTGTGGAGAATATTGTCCTAACAACATGGACGCCCGATGAATGAGGGAAGGTGTGAGCATTATTTCAGGTATGAAGGACGTGAGATATTGACCACTGAGGTCTGAGGACGGCCTGATTGGAGTTGTCGACGCGCTGTTTCTTTGCCTTTGCGGCCCGAGCTGTGAAAGGGAATTAGCGGCAGAGTCTGTGCCGTGTGACGGCACTCACTCATTGTTACCTGGTGATGTCTTGTAGAAGAAAAAAAAAGTTAATAACAACAAAACAACGTTCATTTGAAGGACTGACAAGACAACCTGAGGATGGAAGTGAGTTGTGAACACAATTTAGGGGAGATAAACCTAAATTTTTTAAATTAAAGCAACTGTTAAAGTTTTTGTTCCAACACCAGCATCCTATTTGTAACGAGAGTTAAATCTGTGTCACTGAACGACTCTTACCTTATAAGTTCACAACTGTTTCAGTGAACGGTTTCCCAGTGCTTTTTTGACATAACCTGAAAGTGAACTATTTGTATTGAAGGTCAAATCCTAGTTTTGTTCCTACGCTAACTGTACATGATTTGGAAGAATTACGGAGTGTGGCAAATGGATTTACACTGATCTTGCTTGATTTCATTCAATAAATGAAAAGCTGTAAATGCAATACGAGCCGTTAATCTAATTACACCGTAGGTTTACCAGATCCCATGGAACTTGGCTCTGAAATAAACCAGATCAAAAGCTTCCTTGATTTGGTATGATGATCTTCATCACTAAATAGTTATGACAGTTTGATTTTTTTTGTCTGGCTCCGCGGGGATGAGGTTCGGCTCTAAGGGTGCTGAGAAAAGGAATTCCTGACAAAATTTAATCAAGTTTTTTTTGCCGATTTGTGATTGAATGCCCGGATCATCTGATTGGTTTATAGTTCGGGAATGGAGGTAGCGGCTGCCAGACCGGTATCCAATGCAATTGTGATCGGGTCGCTCATCCTTTGTAATATCGGCAAATCTATAAGTTGCTGTTTTCAAGATGGCGGACTCGCTCACGATCTGCTGGAACACTTCGCATGCCTGCACGGTTGCAGTCGTCCACCAGACCACAGGCAACCTTTCTAGTAGAGACATTGGACGGGGGGACTTGAATGTGATGGGAACCCCACATGGCTTCCATTTTGGGCCGGGCATTTTTTTTTTATACCGCAATTGGAAAGCAGTTACAGCCCATAATACCAGGGGATCTTGCCTGGGATAATATCCGGATAAACTTGGAACGACTCGGAATGTCTGGCAGATGGGAAATGAAACTTCTAAGTCTGTGGGAGAACCTTCACTTTCCTGAAATTCAAATCCACGTCTGGAGCTACTTTAATTTTCCTGTTTTCATAAAAAAAAATATAAAAATGTCACTCGACAAATTGTGTGGATAGAATACCTGTTCCGGTCTGAAAGTTTTGTGGGGGCACCCAGTCCAAGGAGAGGGAGGGGAGGGGGTAATGAACTTAACGGTCTCTTTGAAATTTCAGACTGTCTTAAACACAACTGGCATAAAGTACGAGATGACATTTCTCCAGGCCGACTCCTGCTCACCATGTTGTTTTTGGGGTTAGTGTGATTTTTTCGATTGACAAGCAAGCACACTGGCTGCAAAATAGAAACTAAAATAAGAGACGTTGCTGAAATGTCTCGCCCCCCCCCCCTTCTGAAAAGGACGCCATTCACCGTGAAGTAAAGAAGAGAAGAGGAAGATGTTGGAATTTCTTTTGAAGGAAAAGGCAAGATGTGGCCGCACACAAAGGCGCTGTTCACGAACAGTGTAAACCAACCCATAGTGGATAGAAAAGTACATACATCTGTAAAGTGAAAAGTCATGACATGTTTTTACCCTGCACAATAAAAATACTACGCGCAGAATTCATACAATTCAAAAGGTCCTTAGAATTGCCACAAATTGCACCCTAAGCATTTTGTCAGTGTACTTTTTTTTAAAGCAAGGAATTCATACTTTAAAGGGATGTTGTCATTGTGTTGTTAAAGGGAATGAAAGAAAACTTCCCTGTCTTCAGTAACCTAAGTATACTGATTCTGATAGTGCACCACAAAAGGGCCAGACTATTTTTGTCCTGGTAAAAGAGATCGGGGTCAGCTGCTTAAAAATAATAACAGTGGCTTCTTATGTAGCGCTCAAATCCGTCATTCAGTGACACTCACGGCGTTGTCAAGCAGAAAGTATCGCTTGAACATTTTCATCTTAGCAAAAATAAACAGGGAACCAGTCATTCACTGTGCCCATTACATGGCATTTTGGCTGGTAACCCTTTTCTATTAAGCAAAATTGATCGGTGCTTTGTAAGTTTGTGTGCTTAAGCAGCCTATGAATTTGGGCAACAGTCTACTCTAATTGGGAGTAAAGCATACTGTACTGGATGCTCCATGATAATTAACAACAGTCTTTTTGAAATTGGAAAAAAAACAAAGCCTCTCTTTTGCTTCTCGAAGAGATTTGCGGAGTGAATAATTTACCAGACGGGGGATCCTGAGTAGTTTTGACCTACTTATTGATTGAGGGGTCCAGGGTTCAAATCCCTTTTTTATGCCGAACTCGGTCACTTGGCTACGATGATGTTTGCTCTAGTGAAACAAGTATCATTCAGTCCCGGTTCGCAGTGCCGTTATTAAAACACTAACGTTGCGTGTTCCTACTCAGTACCCGATAGTCTGAGTGACACATGCCCCAGAAATGCCTCGCCAAAAAAAAAAAAAAAAAAAAAAAAAAAAAATGATATTGTATCATACACTTTGGATATCTTACCCCGTATAGCCCGGAGCCATCGCTTGGCGCGGGCTGGAGGAATGGGTCAAGTTACCAGAGGAGATTTGCACTACCAACGCAGGAGAATGCCTCGCATCAGATCGCTGGAAGAGACCCTGCATTTTGGATTCATGTTTTTAGGATAGATTGGCATTCCTTTAGCATGTTGTATGAGAGTAGATATCTCTTTCAGTGACTTTATGGAGGCATGTAAAGTAAAAGCCAGTTTTTTTTTGTGTGTTGTGTGTGTGAGTTGGAGACCGATGGTATTGGTTATGTAAATTGATGTATAGTTGAGAATGGCCCGGCATACATTAATGAACGTGTTCGACCAATCAGTTGATTGCTGTCGACGCAGCGATGTCTCAGCGAGGCAGAGAAACCACGGTGACATAGAGGCGAACATGTCCCGCATACATCAACATGATCCATCCCAAGATAAAAAAAATGAAGCCGACATTTACAATCAAGTTGCAAACCTTTTTGTGGCTTTTTGAACGGCTACATTTTATTTTATTTTAGTAAGTGAACTTGGTAAAGAATTGGAGCGACTAGTCTGAGGAAAGAGTAGAGTTTCACTCCCAAGGGTTTCAGTCCGAACTATAAACCCTGCCATTTCCATGGACCTAATTTGACCCCATAACATGGCGGATACGGTATCATTGCGTAGCACATCTGAAGAGGTTTAAAGCTCAGAAATTCAAATCACAGTCAAGTTCCTACACTACACTCAATTTCATAGAGATGCTTCGGCGGGAAATATTGCTTAACAATAACAATTTTTGCTGAGCAAAAAGGAACGGGATACCAGTCATAAATCGTACTAGTGACATGGTGTTTTGGCTGCATAGTGACCCCTATTCTGGTGAGCATAATTATTTTGTGCCGAGCTGCTTGTTGTGCTTATCTTATCTTAAGGAGATCTATGACATTTGGCCCTGGACATAGTCCTAGGTTTTTGTTCTTAAGGCCTTTGAAATAAGGTCCTGCTGACCTGACTGAAGTAATACATCGTCTTATTTTCCCTTTACAGCCCAAATATAACATTGGTTATTGTCAAAGACCAGTATCTGCACTTAATGTAACCCAATATGTACATAAAATAACAAACTTGTTAAAGTTAATAAACTCACTCGGTCATCGGAGTCACGAGAAAATAGTGAAAAACCCAACTGTATCTGTTTTCACTGTTTTCAAACACCGGGTTTTTGGACGCGAGATTTATAAACCAATTGTTTTACTCATTCCCTAAAAACTATAGCATTTCAAGCAAAACTATTTCAAGGGAAGCTTTCCACCATGGCTATCTTTATATACCACGTAAGTTAGGTTTCAAATCTGCGAACATTTTATATTTTCAATCTTACCAATGTTGTGCACACCCTTTAAAGGTATTGTACAGGATTGGTGGAGCTGACAAAACAGTCGCAAACAAAGTTCATGTTTTGTGTGATTAACCATATACATGAAATGACAAACCTGTGAAAATTTGAGCTCAATTGGTCATCGAGGTCACGAGAAAATAGTGAAAAGAGACCTTATGTGTTTTCTGTTTTTCAAACATCGAGTTTATTATCGCGCGCGATAAAAACTATTGTTTTATTCATTTCTCAGAAACGATAGCATTTTAGGCAGAAATATTTTAAGGAACCCTTTCTACCATTACTTACTTTAAATCATGTAAGTTATGTGTGAATCTGTGAACATTGTGTTTTTCGATCTTACCAATAGTGTACAATGTACAGGGCCTTTAAAATGCACGCGAAGTAGACGGTGTCTTTGTCTGGCCATCAAGATTTTGATGCAGTAGTGCATTCAGTCCTTCAATTGTAAGACATCGCTCATTCCTAAAAAGTTTTTTTTTTTGGGGGGGGGGGAGGGATTGGTTGGTCGACCATAGTTACCCACCCTTTAACATTTGACACTAAGTAGTGAAATAGATAGTTGCCTTGGCCGGCTGGAGTGGGGTGTATCCAGCTATGATGAATTGGTTCATTCATTCTTTGCATTGTAAGGCATTAGTCATTTATGAATGATTTTTTGTATGTATTTTTTTTTTGGTGTGTGTATTATGTGGTGGATGGTGCAGTCTATTGAACGAGAATGGTTTCATCTGACCATCAATCAAAACACTTCTTGGGGAGAGAAATATGGTAACACCACCATCCATATGTTTTTTGGAGTCTCTGTGCGATGATTATTGCAGCAAGGAAACAAAAATGTACAAGGGCAAAATAGTTTCAAATTAAACATCTGGCTTTATTGCTCAGTGATTCCTTAGCCCTTTGGTAACATGATATGGTGATGTGGTGTTTTTTTTCTTCTCAAGATGTGTTTTAAACATTACGCAGATCTTTTTTAAAATCACTCATAATTTGAGAGTTATTTCTTGTGAATTGGCAGGAAGAAGTCATCATTATCAGGGTAATTCGATAACATTTAGGAATGTTTGACTTTGATGGTTATCAAATAAACTAAAAACGGTTTCGTTTCATTCTGCTTAATACGCCTTTGTCGTGAAACATTCCACAGAAATAACTTGAAAGTTCGAATGTGGGCTTTGTAGATCACTTTGGCATACTGTGCGAATCAATGATGTAATTGCTCTTGCCATAATTCTTTGTGCTGAAATCCATGGAAATCCAAGACAATATATTTCTACTAAAATAAGTTAATTTTTTTCTCCCCCCCCCCCCAAAGCCCAATCATATGTAATTAAGGGACGTTCTTTATTGGAATCATTCTGCTAAGTTTCTTATTGTCATCTCTGGGCCGTGTTTTAAAAAAAAAACAATCATGAAGCGATGATCATATGAAACTTGAGCTCTTCCTTGTAGTTCTGTAAATGTGCTATATTAATTGCTTGGAAAGTAGATGGTTTGATTGACGATCGCTCGATCATAAATACAAAAACAGCATTGTCTGACGACTGACTGATTAATGATTGGTTTTGCTGTCGTTCATTACCAACACCTGGTCTCGAACAAAATAGACAATGGGTCTTTGGTTCTGAAAAAAAGAACGCAGTGCACCCCCACCACCAAACCGACCATCTCCCTCTATCGCAGGTGTCCACTTCACGAAAAATGAGTCACGCTCAAAATCCAACGGTTAAATGGTTCCAAAATCCAAGGCTAGAATTCAATTGTTGGCCGCTGCAGATTTTGGAGATGCTGAGAGCGTAGTAGAAGTCACGCAGCGGAGAAACAGACCGAGCCGTAGCAAGTTGAAGCAGGCTTGGAATTTCATCTCTGAGAGGGGGGGGATTTTCTTTCATTTTGCAAAGGGCACTTCCATTTGGGAAAATAAGGGGCACCAAGGGCAAGATCAGTGGCAACAGAGGCCAAGGCATCCACGGCCTTCGTGTAATTCCAGGCCTGTTAAAGATTCTCCTTTTCAGGTCAACCTTGCAGGTATTTGTCACCAATTATCCCCGAAGCGTTTGTCTTTGAATAGATAATGTGTTCTGAATTTTAGGAGTTGATAAGTTTTTTACAAAATCAAAAATCAAACGCTGGTTTTTGAGTGGCTTCTAATGCATTTTTTTAGTTAAAGTCCCGGTCCCGGACCACACCTGACATACCTATAGCCTATCACTCCTCTTGAGAAAGAATCTGTATATAATTTCACGCCGTGTTACAAACTCCACTACATGTGTATTCACGTGGTCATAAAACAAGGCACTAAATATCCCCAGGCAATCATTTCTGGAAGCCAAGGGATTAATAAACACCTGACGTCTTTATGGGCTTTCGGTAGCCAGATTTTCTGCTCCAACAGATTTATGGCAAGAAGTTTGAAAATTATTATCATGGAGAGGGGGGGGGGGTAAAATTAAAAACTGTCTTTAAAGGTACTGGACACCTTTGGTAATTTTCAAAGACCAGTATTTTCACTTGGTGTATCCCATCATATGCATAAGATAACAAATCTGTGAAAATTTTGACTCAATTGGTCATCGCAGTTGCAAGAAAATTATGAAAGAAAAAACACACTCGTTGCACAAAGTTGTGTGCTTTCAGATGCATAATAAAAGGCTTCGACTTGTTTGAGTTGGAAATTACCTCTTTCTCAAAAAAATACATTACTTCAGAGGGAGCCGTTTCTCACAATGTTTTATACTATCAACAGCTCTCCGTTGCTTGTTACAAGGTAGGTTTTTATGCTAACAATTATTTTGAGTAATTACCAATAGTGTCCAGTGCCTTTAACGAGTTCTTTGTCTGCCATTTATTACACTTTTAATCAAGAAATTCGAAAGGTTGTCACCATAAATTTAAACATTCTTACAATTACAGTCGTGAAAAAGCTGACATCAGTTTTGAGGCCTTATTTGTACATCAATCAAGTGTAAAAAAATATATATAAAAATAAATAAAAAGTTCTTTGACCCTCCCATGACGTACAATTTAATTCCAAGCGCAGATTCCTAATCAATTATTCTCATGATTTCTACCCAGAAAATAATGCATTGCTCATTGCTGTGCCGTCAACTGTCTTTTCTGCTGTGAACATTACCACTTCTCGGGTGATTCCAAATTGAGTTCCCATTGTTACTCAACACCCATTGCCTGGTCCCCAAGACTCGGGAGACTCTCCCGTTGCCGTGGCAACGTCCACCCCTAACCGAATTCAGTCAGGACGAAGTCTTACAACCAAATTATTAGCGGGATCACATTGCTGGCGGATGTTTTTCTGATGTAATTAAGCCACTGGTAGTTGGTCGGCATCGGTGTTCCCTCCGAGCTCACCCGGGTTTTCATTGTTGGCCCAGACCGCGAGACGAAACAAGAGAAGAGGAAAAAAGGGGTCAAATTTGTGATGAAATTGGCTAGAATCTACTTAGCGAGTTAAGCTGATAAAGCAGACTTGCCTTGGGGCTACGGCTTAAAAACATATTCGCAGTTGATCACCCAAGTCGGTGATTGTTATATGAAGCCTGAATATTATATGACAGTGATGTATGTTGTGTGGGATCGGGAGGATGTGTGTGTGTCCGAGATGGATGGGGTGGGAGGTGGGTGGAGCTTGGATTGCATCAGGGAGGGAGGGAGCTTTGGGGAAGAGAAGGGTTGTACTTGTATTGTAGTGCAGCGTGGGTTGTTTTAGGGAAGACGTGGAAGGGGCTTGGGGGAAATCTGATTCTGAAGACCCATTTTGAGACCTCTGCATTGGATTGATGACGGGGTGTGTATGGCGAGGGCAATGGAAAGGAATTTGCTTGATTCTGGGAGAGGCTTGAAGGTAAAGATATAAAGCAAGTGGGGTGGGAGATGCTATTAACATGGTTTCAAAGGTGTCGAGATAAGATTGCCTTTCTCTTGATTTGCTGCTGTTCTACAGTAGGTGTCTAGATGAGGGTGACGGAGCTGGGGAAGAAAGTCAAGATTTCTGAGGTGCTATGACTGTCAAGCCTTAATGTTGAACGATCTGTATACTACACGCAAGAATGTATCGAGAGATGCAACGACAGTGTCACCACATTTAACTTTTTTAAGTGTCGATAAAACCTCGCCAACCCACCGATGTTTGTTCAAGAACTACGGCCTGCTGTGCAACACATACCATAACCTTTAGCTCTATGACGGGACGACTCGACACTCCGGTTGGAAACTGTGTGTGTGCAGGGACTTGCCTCGACGACTACGTCACAGCGGGAAGCGGCATTCACCGGATGCTGTTATGAAATTGACTCTCGCTAAGCACCTGGTTTTGTTTTAAGGGACGGTTAGGGCATGGTTGTTAGGGGGGGAGGAGAACCTGCACAGAAGCGAATTCTCGTTCGTGTCGTGGGGGGAGTTTTATTGGCTTCAACTGGGAGCGAAAATGTCCCACCAGGAGAAAATGTGTTCGGTTAAACCGAGGCATGTGGTTGGTTTCCTGTAATGTTCCAATTCAACAGATGGTTCACTGATGGGCACCAGTTTGTGGTTGGCTGTTCCAATGTATAGGATTTTCAAACAGCGGTGAACAAGAAATGTAAGCATGTTGTTTGAACGAGGGGGTCTGTAACTAAACAAGATGATAAACAGTTTGGGTTTCTGGAGGTGGGGGTGGGTTTAGCCATTTTCGATCCATTGCAGGATATCTCCAAATGTCTCTATTTATTGCTTGTTGGTACCAATTGAATATTCCGTTTTCCGAGATGGTGTCCAGTGATTGCTCGCTGAGCTCCAATGGTTATCTGTTCTGCGGCCTATGTCCTGCCCGCGATTTTGTTTTTCTGCAGCACACGTCGGCTAAGGAGTAAACAGTTAAGGGATAGGCTGTTCTTCCCTATCCCTTAACTGTTGACTCCGTAGCCAGCGTGTGCTGCAGAACATAAATTTGCGGCCCAGCTCCATTTTCTGCTTTTTTACTGCTTATAGTTATAAGTTGTCATGAACTTTGGTCTGTTCCCTCATCCATTTGTTTTGTTGTGTTTTTGTCCTTGTACGTGATCTTCAATACACTTATTTCAATGTTGTTGTGACTGTCCTGGTTTCAGCTCTGTATGAAACTGCATGGAGGATGCACTGGTTAAACACCTTTCTTTTCAAGCACACAGGGAGGTTGTTTACAGAATGGGAAATAAGTTTAACTTGTGACTTCACTTTTATAGTGCGCTTGAAAGGGTTATTGGTCCAAGGCTTCTCGCATTGTCATGTGAGAACGCTCACAGCTGAACTAGAGTGTGACCGATTTTAAACTCGATATTCTATTTAGAAAATATTAATGCGCCCCACCAGAGTGTCCACCGCAGTTCAGCAAAACACAATGAAGGCCAGCGTAGACTTTCTGCTTAGTTCTTGAAGCAGATAATCACCAATGGAACTGGAAAGAGGTCTCTGTTTTTTTTCCTTCTCCTTTTGCACGAGTTGACAAACAGGGTCCTCCGTGAGGTAAAAACTGGGAAAGTGCATTCATTTTGTGATGTGGAACTCATTGGGTGCAGTGGCCGAAGGAAATTCGTTATGACGACACCTTTGGTGTTAATTATTGTTTTGTGTGAGAATATTGTCCACGGTGGTCACTATTGAACTGAAAGGTGTGACAATCACACGGTGTCAGAAATGGGACTGAGACCTGATTGTGAATCAGACAGCATAATACATTTTGAGCAGTGACCAATAAATAAATCAAGGTTTTTGTTGGTGCTTTCTTTTGATGTTTTAATATACTGCTTGCACTTTGTGTTGTGTCTGGACAACTTCTTGTCGAGACTGCGAATGATTTGAGTTCTTAAATGCACGTGTCTAGACTGCTACAGGCCCCGAGTGGCTCCATTTTCCCTCATACTAATTTACCCGTATGAAATTTTCATATTCTATCGTGCATTGCTGCATAATTCATATCAAAAGAAACCGAGTCCGATGTTGACGTTGCTGCATGGAAGGGTAGCGGGTTAGATTCAAAATGAAAGGGAGGCCTAGCCGAAAGAATAGAAAGTGGTTATGAATCCGAACACCTGACCCCCCCCCCCTCATTAATTTCCCCCCTACCAAACCCGACCCTACCCTAATAGACACCCACATAAAACCTACCCAAATCCTACCATTGTTCAATCTATCCCCACCCACCTTGCCCCTCTCTCAATCTTGATCAACCCACCCGATTCTCCCTCCACCACCACTACTATGATCCTATCGCCACACTGACTCCTTCCCTTCACCACCCGCATCCCAACATACCTCCTCTTAATAACCAATCCATCTCCTCCTTATCCTTATTCAAAACTCCACCCCGTCCATGTTTAATCATGATCCTCAAGACAAAAAGAAGTATACATCAAATCAGTGGTACATCTCCCTAGCCGGAAGGACCAAGATGTCTCGGAAGGAAAACTGAACGTTCAAGAACACTAATTCTTCCCACACAAGGTCTTGCCTCTGAAGAACCCTCCGTTAAAATGGGAACTTATGGGGTAGCTGTCTGCCTAGACTTGTGTACAAGTCGTTAATGGTTTGTTGCGGTGACAGCGTTACCGACTCTCTCTGTGAATCTCGCGACACTGGCAATGTTCTCGCGAGACTGCTGGCTCCCCTCTCGCGACTGCGGCCAGCAGTCGGGTGGGGGAGGGGGGCAGTAGTCTCGCGAGAGCAGACTCACCAGACAGCAGCAGTATCGCGAGAGTCGCGGGAGAGCTGTTATGCTATCACGGTGACCAACCTTTAAACGACTTGTCCACAAGTCTACTGTCTGCCCCTGAAATTTAACCCCCACTTCATTGGAAGGATAAATCTGTGGCATGTGGGTTGCCCTGTCTCGCTTCCCACCAATAATTGTCATTTGTTTACCCAAAGGAAAAACCACCTTCATTTAAGTCTATCAATAAATCAGGATACAGAAGTAGCCTCGGCTCCCAAAGGCCCACTTAGAAAATTGATAAATTGGTAGATTGTGATAAACAATTTATCTCGAGCATAAATACAAGCTTCTTACAAGTCGTGCCTGTAGATATGAGGTTTATTAAACAAATTATTTGTAACAGTCTTGTACTTAACTAGATTGGACACGACTGTTTATTGTTTTGAAGTCGAAAGAAGAAAAAAAATCATAAAGGTGACGTTTATCTTTAAATCTTAATTAAAAAAACACAGAAACCGGGTGGATGACTCATGGTGGAAACAGCACTGGATCGTAACAGTTTGTGTTTTTATTGAGTGATTTATGTATAGTGTACATTGGTCGGTCAATCGCCTACCGAAAGAGTCAATCGCCTACCAGTTTTTCATTTTGAGGAACGTCCTTGAAGGAGTTGCATCACTTGGTTCATGTTCACATGATTCACACGTCATTCGTGTGGTTCCTCAAGGCTCTATACTTGTACCATAGAGAAAAGCTTGTACCATAATATCAGCGCTGTCTCATTATATTTTTATTCAGGAGTAAATTATTCACCATTAACCTATAAAAGACCATTCCGCATTATGTTCTGCATAAATTTCACCATATATGCAATATTAATATCAATTTTTTTACAAAACCAGGGTTTCAGTAAGTTTGTTTGGATTAATGGTAGTTAGATTCTGGTTAGTTAAAAGAAAATCATTCAGGGTGACCTTCACGATAACCTTTTTTTGCTGGAAGGGCCGAGATGTAATATCCTGGCTGTTTTGAGCATTGTGTGAACCTCTATAATGTCTCATAAGCGGGTTTTGGGGGTCCAAATCTCGAACCATTGCCCAGTAACTAAGAATTTCTCAGCTGAAGTTCAATGACCATTGCTTGTGGTTACCATTGTGCAACTGCATTTTTTTTTTTTTTTTTTACAAACAAGGCCCTCTAGTGATGCAAAACTCATTTTTACGTCACCGAGTCTTGTTTGGATTTCACCCGTTTGTGACCCAGCCCCTTTAAAAGCGACTACAAAGTGCACCTGTTAGTGTGCTGCGTAGCCCCGAACTCAAAATCCATTTGCTATGAATTTTTTAACAACAAAAGTTTGCTAATGTTCCGTCTTCAATTAGAGTTGCTTCAGTGTTATGATGGATGGCACCCATGGCTTAGAAAATATATTTTTGACAGCGAGTCTTGCTAATGTATTTGCTTTAATGTCGCGAGGAAATCTCAGGACAGAGCTGTTCGCAGTAGTGCAGTTCATTCATAAATTTGATAAGTGCTAGGAGAGCATAATGTATATTGTTGTGTCGTATATATAAAGGCTTTATGTCGTCTTGCTTTTTTTTTTAGGGCAGGGGTTTGCTTTTGATCTGTGTAATCATAATTAGCATCTGTGATCAGGGACCCTTCACTGGAGCAAGGACCGTGCTTATTATATTAAACCTGGAATTTCATTTCTGATTGGGGCAAGGTTAGGCGGCTATCGGAATATTTTTTTGAAGAGTCACTGAGGACAAGACCGGGGGTCATTTGGGACAATTTCCTTCCGTGAAATTCCTGGCCCGCTTGTACCGTCATCGCACTGCAATCGTCTTGTCCGCCCATGCTATAAATCCACACATCCCAAAAACAGAGGCTTGAAGCTAAAAATCATGGTCTGGCCCCCTCATCGTGAAACAATCAGCATATTGAATCACTAGTGTGTACTCTGGGAACCCATCTAAGCACTATGGATGAGCAGAGAAGTGCATTGCAGTGTTTTTTTGTTTTGTCTTTCCACGCCGCATAAAATCAGTAGTAATTCAGGTACCTTTATACCTACCCACATTATCGGAAAGTCTCTCTCATTATTTTGAAAAGACTAAAAGACAGTCACCCCCTCTAAGACTTCCTCCCGCTCAAATCATCTCGAGATCATCATTCTCATCTTCAACCCCCCCCCCTTCCATTCTCCCATCTCCCCCCTCCTCCTCCTCTCTGCACCCACAGTCCAAGTAAAGATATTCCAGAGGCAAAGATGATAGAGATGTTTCAGCTTATTGGAAAATCCAGTAAGGTGAAGACAGACTGTACTTACAGCAGAACTAGGTTTAAAGGTGATCTGGAGGTTAGATGCAATTTGAAAAGAGGAGAGAGTTTTTGTGGTTTATTGGGGGGGGGGTGGAGTTATGCCGTTCAAACTGGGAGGGGGGGTGGTGTTTAACCGGGAGGGGGGAAGGGAGGTGTCATTGTTCTGAGATGTTTCTAAATATCCTTATAAGTTACACTGAATGTTCTTGTTGTTGACTCAAACTTATTCGGTCTTCTTGAAAGAATTTGTGTTGGATTGCAAGTGATCATGTAGGTCGGGTGGGTTTTTGTTTGTTTTGTTGTTTTTTTGGTGGGTGGGTATGAAGGGAGGGAAGGGGTGGGGGGCTGAGACCAGAAAGAAAGGTTTTTGATGAATATGATTTAAATTAAAAGTTGCTTTAAAGTGTGTAGACTGTGTTAAACTGGAACACACCCCCAACCGTTCCGAAGACGGGGGGCAGCAATACGTGGTAATAAAGAAGTCGCCAAAAGATAATTCCTTGATCAGATTGTAGCCATCTTATTGTTCGAGTAAACTTACCCACATGGAGCCTCCGTGAGCAAAATTAGACTGACCCCCTTTTGGTGGAATGCCATTCATCATTCGTAACTGCTCTATTGCACACGGGGTACCCGTCCCCCTTTAAAGCAATTTTCTACTCCCCCTTGCGCCCTTTGGCTCCGCTGAGCAGCTACTGCGTGTGCTATCTTCTATATCTTGAGCAATATTGGAATTTGGGTAAAACATTACAAGGTAATGTCCTCAGCTTGGCTGGAACATTCCCACATCTGATGAAGAATAAGACGAATCACTTGCCATTGTGGTGAATGAAGGGAGGGACTGTGTTTAGTTGAGACTGGCGCCACAGCTGACACGAGTAAAGCAAAGTTGTTTCGGGTTTTCTTTTTTCTTTCTCTGGATTCAAAAAGAAAACCGTCAAGTGACCGCTCAGTCTATGCGTCTGACAGATCGGACACAATCATGTCAACTTATTTGTTTTAAGCTAGGGGAAGTTAAATGTGACGTTAACGAACCTTTGTTACTGTGCGAGCATCTTAATTGTATCTTCCATTTAGACCAAACCGAGGCTGTAAGGGTAAAATAGTCTGGCCTCTTTATAGTACAATGAAAGTCAGTATTCGTTATCGCTATTACATACAGGGAACATTGCGGAGATTGTGGTAGTTAGTACCCTTCTCAATCTTTCCCTTTCACTCAAAACATTTGTAGATTTGTTTTTTGTTTTTAAGTGTAACTTCTGTTTAGGGTTTGACTCACGTCAGAATGTTGCTGGATTTGTTTGTTTTTTTGGTGATGATGGACGATGTCAAACTTCCTCCTGGAGGCAGGGGCTGGAACTTCCTCGTCTCAAACTTATTCTCCTCCATTACTCCCTCATTATCCACGGGATGAGTTGGAGTGGATTAGGAATTGGATTGGGCCGTAATCCCATTGTGCTAATCTGCTCCATAGTGAGGGTAATCCACTTAACTACTCCCTGATTCCATCTTAATGGATTTAGGCTCGGTTAATCCTATTGCTATTATGACATCTTGAATAAGGTCAGATGCTGGGGGAGAGCTAATGGACTTTTTGCCGTATTTTAGACCCCAGATATGCCAGACAGGATTGTAGGTACGGTAAGTAGTATGGGGTAGATTGTAACAGGTCAGATTATCATATTCGACTTTCCTACTTGCCCCTACCTTGCCCGATACACAAGCTGCATATCCGTCGACAGACTGTGAAAGTCTAGTACATATTCAAACGATGGACCTTATTGCATTGACGTCATCACGCCTCCATCTTAGATTGGTAAAACAGTGATATTCAAACGATGGACCTCATTCTCTGACGTCATTGGCCTCCATATTGGAGGTAAAACAGTGATGGAATTGAACAATGGCAAACACACGACTTTGTACGCGCAGCGCGCGGCGCACATGATGATCAGCTAATGAGCTATACCTTTATGGTTTTTGAGGTATTGCATGGTGAGGTATCAATTATATTCCTGTACCTTCTTTTGACCTCTAGCCGAGGGGCCCTACTCACATGACGTCATGCGCATAAATGTCCATAGGGCCTGGTTAAAATGCACGATTTGTATCCCAAGGTGTTTGAAGTTGTTTTAATAAACGCTAGGCTAGTACGTTCTATTGTCGCACATGAAAGAAATAAGAGGGGGTGGGGTCTGATTTGTTAATATACGGGACTTCGGGTGGAGGCAGCGGTCGGTGGCTCACGTACTTGAAAATCTTTATTAAGAAAATGATGTGCATGAACAGAGATACAACATAATTGCAATATACTTGATAAGTCTGCTGCCACCCAGCTTTTCAAAATGTCACATGGACGACGTTCTGATCGAGCTACTCTGGCTACGGCTTTGGCCTGCAGTGACGACGTTGACGTATACTTAATAGGCCTTCGTTATGGCTTCTCATCGATCCAGCCGTAGCCACTGTCGAAGTCGTTATTTCAGACACGGCCTTTATTTTCCCCGATTGTGAAATAGAGCTTATATAAGACCGCATATAAACATGCGGAAAAAGCACGTCTCGTCCCTTTTTTCGGTCGAACACTCGCGCCACACTCTGGACGAAATTGCAACATTCCTAAACTCGCCACAGTTTATTTTCGAGATTCAAGGTGTAACCCCTCTCCCGAAAAGGAAGGAATGGGTTTTGCAGGAAACGGGGACGAGGTTGAAGTAACAATCTGACACGGGGCATGAAACTATCAATAAATGACAAACTGATCCACGCTAAATGGGTTTCTAGGCCATTAAAGTGATCTGAAAATAGCCCCAGAAATTATGAAAATATCCAACCGGGGGGCTTGAAAATTCATGTGTACATTTTTCGGTGGGCCTGTACAGGAAAATGTTTATACAGTGGTTAAACAAATGCAATGCACTCCCCAAAATCATCCGTTATATGTCAGACTGCTCTCAGCCTGTCGGGAACCAAATACGTAATACAGGTCACAAAGTGCAGAAGATGTTATATTTCTTTGCCCAATATTTTTTTCTCGTCTGGAGGTTACTTGCGGGATTGAGTTTAAAAGTATGTTAAGAATTTGTGAACAGTATTATTTGGACGAGTTGGTCGCGAAACAGTCAGGGATGCTGTCAAGGGGGGTGGGGTGGGGGGCGGGGGAAATGATGATGAAGATTTCTCAAGGGGGCTGGGGGAGTAATTTATGTTGTTGCAAATAAAGATATGACTTGAACTGTTTCTCATGTAGTAAACGCTCTCAGAAATCTAGTGGGGCTTGGCTTGGGTGGGGTCATGGTGGTTTTACGGTGAGCGGCTCCCGTGTATACTTTTCTTGATATAAATTATAGACCATGTGACCTGTGGCATGTTTGTGTTTACAAAAGAGGCACAGAGCCTGGACTTGTTGTACGCAGCTCAATGGAAGGAAACAATTGCACCGTACACATTTTAGGAACTTTTGATATGAAGAAAGGGAGCTTGCATGCTCACAACTTGTGCAGCTGTCATTATTGTAACTTTGAACTTATGTGGTAATTTTGATTCAAAATGTAATTCTCGTATGACCAGTGTTAGTATCTTGCCTGCCAGGAAATGCCATGGAATTTGCAAGATCACCTTTTTCGTAAACAAAGGTTACAGGGTCTTTTGAGTGGTGAGAGGGATTCTAGCCAATCAGAGTCACCTGTTGGGATACGAGGAGCCAAAGGTTATTATGAAGAACTCCATCTGTTAAGAAAACTCAAGCAGAAGTTGTTGACATGACCTGTCAATGTTCTTGGCTTGACATTTGACCTGAGCGTGACCCAAGCGTCATGCCTCGCCTGTTACTTCAAACTCCGGGAGTGTTGGGTTGGTACAACTCTTTGACTGCTACAACTTATGGTGTTTATCAACTTGTAAACAACTTAACCCTTTGACAGGGGGTGTTCCCATGCATACATCTTTCAAATACTTAAAAAGCTTTGACCCACTTATGTTATCTTTGAACCAAATTTGATGCCCCTTTACTCTGAAAGGTTTGCCTAATCCTTTTTGGATAAAGCATTAAACCACAGAAGCTCTTGACATGTTTGATAGTTCACAGGTATACTTAATGAAGGTTGTATTTCATGAGGCCGCTCAGTGACCCAGTGGGATGAGTGTTATCCTATAGCATGGGCTATAGAGGGCGTTTGTTTGTTTGTAATGTTTCTTTGAATTCACTATTAGGAGATACATATTGAAATTGCTCATGCAGGTCTTCTTCTTCGTCTGTGTCGAGCTGTGTCCTCGGCCAATGATGTCGCGGGAGACGTGCCCCCAGTTCTCCCTGTCCTCCATGCATGTATTTCATCCGTTGTCACAAAGCCAGTATCCCTGCGTCGTATCTCCATCACAAAGGTCAGGTGACCCCGACCTCCAAAATAACGCGAACATAATCTCGGCCAATCCCACACTTGGAAGTCTATATCCCAGACGCATTGTGTCTAAACTGTGTTTCAATGCCCATAACTGCAATCGCACACGGGGGCTGGTTAACCATTCTAATTGGTCGGGGGGAGCCTGCTATGCCGTGGTCTTGTTTAAACAAAATCATGAGAGATACACGGGAAGCGTGACTGCCATGTTTATTAATCACCGAGGAAGGTGGGCAGAGTTCAGGAGATGGATGCACAAAGCAATGAGGTGTGGGTTCAAGATATAATGACTCGCATGGGTCTCTCGTCAATGAGATGTTACGGCAGAATATATAACAACAATTGACCGTTTCTATAGTTACTTTGTCTGGATCTAACCTTGTGAACATGTTGGGATGGAGACCTGGGCTTGATTTCACAAAGGGCTTAAGATTCATCTTGAGACGAGTCTTCAATATTGAAATTGGCCCCTGGGCCCTGAGACCCTTGGTATGATCTGGATGTTGTCAATTGACTTTCGAAGACGGTTCAGAGTGGACCCAATTCCAACCAATATTCAACTGAAATATTATTATATATAATTTTTTTTGAGAAGGTTTTTTTTTTTTTTAAGACTGATTCCCATTCAAATTCAAAATCCCGTACAGATTAAGACAGAAAAATAGGCAAAACAATTAATGACCATAAAAACTTACTTGGTTATAAGATTAGAAGCACTGCAGCTGTTTAATTATATTATGTTGAGAACGACCCTCTAAGATGGTTGAGAAAGAGGGAGCCAGAGCTTCTAGAAGGAGAGAGGGAGAGAGAGAGAGAGTTCAAAAATTCATCTGAGAAACGTTTCTGCATGAAACGTTTCTCAGATTGTGTATTCCAATTACGGATTATTCTTCCTGCGTGGACATAACCGCTCCAGTTTTTGGGGCGATATCTCAAAAACGCTACCATCTTTTGAAACGAAATTTTCACTGGTTAGTTTTATTGTGTATGTATCTACATTTATATAGGATTAAAACAGTCTGACGGTTTCCAAAAACCAAAGGTATACTTTGCCATGAAATGGGACCACAACATTTGATAACATTTTCACAGATGGTGTGTTTATCAAAAACTTACCATAGATGCACTCTTCCTAAAAAACAACGATGACATTTTCCCCAAAGTGATGAACTAAATTGCCAATTAACCAATTAGCACACATCCATTCAGTTGCTTGCCAGAAAATTGGCTTGTGAGTGCTTTGTCTCCATGGCAACTGAGATTACCTCATGTACTCGAAAAGATCTAGGTCACCGTTATTGTTTTATTATTGTAGGGGGGAAAAAAAACGTGAGACAGATTTTTGAGCCAAACGTCATCCTAATAGCATTATTATCATTTCAAAGTACACACTGTCTGGAAATATTGGACGCGAGCAGCGAGGCGAAGCACGTCCACATTTTTGTAGCCACAGTCGCTCAACAAAGCGGGCGATATACACAGAGAGCCTGCTGTACTTTTTTTTTTTTACCGACAACTCCCTCGAGATCAACACTAGAGCATGATCGATACAACCCCATCATGCTACGTCCATGCCTAAACCCTATACCTTAAGTTCTGAACAAACAGTAATTCCCCACTCTTCACCAATCCAAACCTCACCCCCACTTTATGCCTAAACACCCTTTTAGACTGTTTTCTAATCATAAATGCACAGTGTGGCCACGGTTGAATTTTTTTTTTTACCTCACATAATTGGATCATATTTATTTTTCGCTTGGCCGACGCCGTAGACACCACTATTGTGCAGATGGATAAACAAAAGTTCCCCCACTCTTAAAAATGTTGGGAGCTCGTCGTTCGGATCGCGCGGGACTGAGAATTCACGGTGCATGCAGCCGACGATGAGATCCTCTTGTTGACGTGAGTTGTCCGGACGGAGTCTGTGACTTTCTCTCTGATGGAAGCCAGACCTGGGCCCAATTTCATAGAGCTGCCAAGCACAACAATTTGCTTAGCATGAAATTTCTTCCTCGATGAAAACAGGGTTACCAACCAAATTTCCATGTGTTGCATATTGCTTGTTACTGGTATTCAGCTGTTGTTTGCTTATCCTGAAAATCACGTGGAAATTTGTTTAAAAATCCTGTTTTTATCAATGAAGAAATTTCATGCTAAGCATATTTTCGTGCTTAGCAGCTCTATGAAATTGGGCCCAGGCATGGCCAACACATTAGTCTTTTAAATTGTTCTCTGATGAACGTTGCGTTGCAGTCGCGTGGGGTTGAATTATTGTTGCGGGCACGAACTTCCTCAGCTGTAACATTTTCTTGCGTTATGATCATCGCACGTGATGGTGAAGAAGCTGTTTGGAAAGGTTAGAGGTTAGCTAGCATCTCGTGTTACGTCTTCTGTTTTCCTCTAGAACCACAGACTTCAAAACGAAAAACAAACATTCAAAACCGATGAGTTGAGAAAGTGATATTTTGAGTAGAATGAAAGGGTGATATTTGCTGTTGGTGCCATTGGGCTGTATATAAAACCTGGGTGTCCTTTTTGTAAACATAGGGTGCCTGGTGTTCTTGTGAATGTATTGCAGTAGTGAATCATGACCTGTCACAAAAACTCTTGGTGTGGACTTAAAGACACTGGACACCTTTGGTAATTGTCAGAGACCAATCTTCTCACTTGGTGTATCTCAACATAGGCACAAAATAACAAACTTGTGAAAATTTGAACTCAATTGGTCGTCGAAGTTGCGAGAGTATAATGGAAGAGAAAATGCCCTTGTCACACGAAGTTGTGTACTTTCAGATTGATTTCGAGACCTCACGCGTGAGAGGTCTCAAAATCAATCCAAATATTTTACTGAGAAATTACTTCTCTCTCAAAAACCACGTTATTTCAGAGGGAGCCGTTTCTCACAATGTTTTATACTATCAACAGCTCTCCATTGCTCATTACCAAGTACGTTTTTATGCTAATAATTATTTTGAGTAATTACCAATAGTGTCCACTGCCTTTAAAGGCCCTGTACACCATTGGTAAGATCGAAAAACACAAATGTTCACAGATTCACACATAACTTTCATGATTTAAAGTAAGTAATGGTAGAAAGGGTTCCTTAAAATAGTTCTGCCTAAAATGCTATAGTTTCTGAGAAACGAGTAAAACAATAGTAATTATCGCGCGCGATAATTTGAAAAAACAGAAAACACATAAGATCTCTTTTCACTATTTTCTCGTGACCTCGATGACCAATTGAGCTCAAACTTTCACAGGTTTGTTTTTTCATGCATATGTTTAATCACACAAAATGTGGACACTGATTTTGAGCTGTTACCAAAAGTGTACAATAACTTTAAGGAGTCATTCTGATTCCCTGTTGAAGAACCGAAGAGTCACCGAATCGACATGTCATTTCACGTCAGCTATACCCTTCCAGTGTTTTTTATTTATTCCTTTATTTGTTATTACATTTCCATTATCAAAAAGCAAGTTCTGTTTTGAGAATTTATTACATTTTCATCAGTTATTTGCATTATACGGTGTTAAAAGTAGATTAATTGTGGAATTGTGGTCCATAGTCACGGGAGTTGAAGAATCAAAAGCATTTTTTTTTTGCAGCGAAACAATTGATTTCCGCTATATTCTTAAAAGTTGCTTATCTCTGACCCAAGGAATTACATTTGAATTGCGCTTGTGCGGTGATGTAAAATGTCAGGTTAAATTGGGTTTTTTTCATTTGGTTGTGGCCTGCAAGCTTGAACGAAATAAACTGACCTTGTATTGGGTATAATGTGGGAAATATTGCCTCGGCAGACCGTGGAGGAGAAAATAATAAACTCCTCCACGGACAGACCATGTTCGGTCGAAGAGCCCAACTTCTGGAAGCTTCTATTTTAATCTTTGTCTGGTCATGTTGAAACGGTTACACACTTTATGTTCTGACACCCAACCCTAACTGTAAATCGCGAAAGGTTTTAGAACATGGGTTTCGGCACAAAATGGGTGTCGGAAGATGGAGCAGTCAGGGGAAACTGTTTTTTATTTTGCTGTGGCCCGCAAGAGGGGTTGAAGATGTCCTGCAATGCATAAGACCTTGCGTTTTAAGACCACGGGATATATATATATAGAGAGAGAGATGTTATGCAATGATCGCACCTCAGTCATCAACCTTGTGTATAAATGAAACACAACCGATGCTTCGTATTAAGCAAGCAATCAACGCAAACACCTTCGAACACTCGCGCGCATCCTGCAATCACGAATCGAGACCTCCATCACTAGGGGTCGACGTCGTCATGTAAATCACACATCTTGTTAAAAGTCCCCACTGAGCACAAGACTTGCTCTAATTTAAATCAGATTTACCTGTGGCTAAGCATTAACATTCCTCCGACTTGGCTGTGGAGGTGTTTAGGGGGGAAAGAAAACCCATAGGCACAAAGAAGTCATGGAGAAATCAAGTTCATCTTTGGCAGTTTCTTGTGGTAGCTTCTGGCTAACATCGGAAAAGAATTAGAGTCAGGGGGGAGAAACAGATGCAGTCGAAATAAATATTTGATATGAATATGTATTACGGACGCATGGTTTGAAGGTAGAAATTTGTTCAGAGCATGTGGGATAAATTATTGACTGTAATTTTTGGGGGCTGATTCTATTTAAAGACATATGCGGATCGCCTACTGTTAATTGTTCTATAATTGCTTCCTGATGCTGTCTTTATGTAATGTATATATACTGTACTTCAACAAATCTTAACATAAATCGAACTGTTCCCATTTAATTTTTAATTCTCTTGATGCATAACAAATGGATGTATGTTTTGCTTGTATGCTCAGTTCTAGCAGAGAGAAAGGACAAAGTGTCCTTACTCTAAGGTCCTATGTGAGGCTAAACACTTGAAATAACGAGTGAATAGAAATATAAAACTACTCAGTTATAAAACTGTTTTCATCTGGGTGGTTTATAAAATTGTCCATATCATTTTTTTTAAAGGAATATTGGACATTTGTGGCCAGACACGAGGGGTTGCTCTCTTACTCCATTTGCATCAGTATTTTTTTTTTAAGAAAATGACTGAAATATTGTGGTAACACAATAAACATCACACCTATATCACCCCCAGGATCCTAAACCCAAGACAAAAGTCGCTGGCCTATTGATTCAATGTTGCGCTTTGTTTCTCCCCGGGCTACAAAAGTCGTCAAATTTCAATCATAACTGTTGACTTTCCATAAAAAAAAGTTAAGTACATAACCTCTTCACATCATACAATAAGAACCACCTCCTTGGTGTAGGATTTTATTTTATACCAGCAGGGGGCCTCCTCCATTTGCATGGTGTTCTATTCTTGTCGAGATTTTGGGTTGTGATTTCTGTAGACCACACAGGTTTACAGTGATGCGGGCATTGTTGGTACCCTGCAGCAGTCCAAGAGAACCTGTTCACAGCAGTTAACGTGACAGGAACCTGCTGTAGAAATGAGGGGGGGGGGACTAAAAACTTTATTGGTGTTGTGGGTTGGGGCAGGGGTTTAACGTGTTGGTTTTGATGAAATCTAATTTTCTTTGTCTGGCATTTTTCTTGAGGTTGCAGACGATTTTCTTGAAGGGTAGTCTCGGTCAAGGCGGCTGCCAGTGAGCATGCTTCAATATCATTTAAAGTCAGGTTTCCTGTCTTCACATAATGAAATCCCTAGTTGCAATTTTTTCTTAAAATAACCAGACTTCTTTGTCTTTCCCAGCCTCATTTGGGTGTTGGTTGAATGGAAGCCAAAACAAAAATGGCCGCTCAGTGACATTTTTAGTGTACAACAGAAATCAACATGGCATGATGTGTATTGTCAAGTCATCCATGGTCAGTCCCCCGCACATCACATACCCTCATTACATCCCTCGGTCCACCAGCCGAGCCATTATTAAGCGCCTCTGATTTATTGTTATCTTGTAATAGGGTCAACCCCTCTCGATCCTTGGAATTTTTTGAAATTTATCAAAATGAAAAAAATGAGTGGCACCGAGGAGCGCGTGAAGTGTCTCGGCAGATGGTTACTTCACTCACAGAGAGCTTTTCAATATTAAGGATTAATCTAAAGCTGTTCAATTTGAAGAAATAACGTCTTGAGATTGTTGTGTGTGTCCATTGGAGCACCGCTAGGAGGAGGCAATACCGGTTTATAGTGAGGAAGAATGTGTGAGGTTTGGGATGTGTGTAGGCGCTGTAGTTGTACTGTGTTCCTGGAATAGATACTGGACGGGGATGAAATTCAAGTCATTTGCCCACACACCACTCCAGTCCTGATGTCAGCCGTGGGTCGGCCCTCCTGTAAGATTCTGTGTGCCCCCCCCCCTGTAATCATTGCAATGGTATGTTGGTGCATCAGTATACTGTAGACATGCATGTGTCAGAAATTATTTCAGATGAAGTTGATGAGACCATTCGCTCGGTCCCAACGCCTCATCTTAGAGGCGCTGGGATGGGCTGACGTATGCACATGCGCATTGGACCATTTTCCCCTTGACCTAAACCTCTGGTCACGTCTTCCTGTTAAGGAAAGGTTCGACTGTCAATACTAATGTAACTTAATTGTGTAAATCCATTACACGGTCATTATTAGTTGAGACCTTGGACATGAAACTGTGCATCTGTCCCTTGTTCTTCTGATAAGCCGAGAGAAAAAAATACAGCTTTATTTTCGACATGTTTGAATATTAATGCTTTATTGCTGGAAGAAAATACTTCAGACAAAGTTTCTCTGCACTGTGATTGGGACCGTGATTGGACTTCCACCAACTTCCAGTGCTTGCATGAGTTTTCATGTACTTAATTGATACCTGTGGTAGTTGGTACTTGTGTATTTAGTACCTATGGTCATTGGTACTTGTAGTTTTTAGCACATGTGTAAAAAAAAATATATAAAAAATAGGTGTATAGGCCCATTTGGTGTTCTATTTACACTACTCTGTCCCTTTAATTCCAGTAGACAATTGATTGAATCATGGAGCCATAAGGTGAATAAAGTATTGGAACTTTAATGACTTCCGAAGTCTAGAGGTGTTAATAGGGTGGGAATTGGACAATCAATGGAATTGTTAATTTGTCTGGTATAGATTAAAGATCTCAAGGCCGGTTCTGTACAATGAGTGTCTTTACTTCTTTCCGTTCCATGGCCAGACAGACCCCCACTCTGTGGTCCCAGAAATTGGAAAGCAAGGGGGATCTCCAAATTTGCGGTAAATTGAAACAGACTGAGTTTCAAAAATGCTCACTTGTATGTGAATACATTTCCATTTATAAATGGCTGGAAAATTAAGCCAGGAAAAAATTGATGGTCGGGTACCCTGCTGGCTGAGTCCTATATAACCAAAAGAACATTAAGTCTACTTTTGCATAATAATGTCAGAACATTGCCAGAATCGTCAAGCAGTAATTTTTTTGTTGTGAGAAGTATAAACCAAAGTAGACATTATAGAGCCTGAAGACAAATCTCCAAGAATAATACCTTCTTTATGACCTGAACGGGGACAGGGTTAATATAAGGTAATCTCTTAAAAAGAACCTCGTTTCTCAAGCTGTATTTGATTGGGAAGTTTCACCTCTCTGATGTACAAAACTTATGTTCTGAAATTGACTAAATCCCGAACCGTCCAAAGTTCTGCAGCTTCATAATTTGTTATGATTTGAAATTTAACCCTGTAAAGATGCTCCTCAAAAATAACACATTGATAATTGTTCTTGACCTTCCTTGTAATACGAAACGTTTGATGATACAGCAGATTGATTGTGGTCTCATATTTGTTCCCTACTCTAACAAATTCCATACGCAGTTGACTTTCGCCGTATGTAGGTTGTGCTTAAAGCTTATATTAAGTTATATCTTCCATAACCAAGTTAACCTCATTCATGAACCCAATCTCTCATAACTCCGTCAGTTTTGGGCCCTTGGATTGGCTGGCACCGAAGCAGTCTTATTTTTTGCCGAACGTGTTTCAAATTTATGGCCGAGGTTTTCGAAGACCGATCTCTCAACCTTTCTAATTTCACGGGTCTTACCTTAACAGAAGGATCCACTCAAGACCCCGGCTTCAGCTGGGCCTGTTGGATGCGGTAAAACTGAGTTGAAGGTTTTTTTTTTATCAGATAGTGATAATTTGTTAGCCATGTGGGTACGTCTGTCATTCGGTAATCACATTTGCTAAATCAGATTTGTCTGTGGGAATTGAAATAGGGTAACAAAGCTGTGTGAAGCCATTGTCTGGAAGGGAGAGGTTGTCCCATGTAGGGGGCGGTGATTGGTGTTTGTTACTGGAGGAGGGTGTGGAGAGACGGAGAGTAAAAGTTGGAAAGACTTGGTATTCTTTCTTCTCAGTGCTTCTTTCTTGTGAACTAACTTTTGCTGTTACTTGCTAGCCAACTTAAGATGTTTTTTTGTTCACCAACTTGTGTTGTTTCTTCCTTACGAACTTAACATGTTTCATGCTTACCAACTTTTGCTGTTTCTTGCTTGCCAACTTGATATGGTTCGTGCATACCAACTTTTGCTGTTTCTTGCTTGCCAAGTTCAGATGTTTCTTGCTTACCAACTTAACATGTTTCTTGCTTACCAACTTTTGCCGTTTCTTCCTTACCAACTTAAGATGTTTCTTCCTTTATCAACGTAAGATGCTTCGTGCTTACCAACTTTTACTGTTTCTTCCTCACCAACTTTGGCTGTTTTTTCTTCTTTAGCCCAACTTTTTATATTTCTTGCTCACCAACTTTTGATGTAACTTGCTAACCAACTTGTTGACCAACTTCAAGTTTTCTGGTGGCTGTGGTGGGACAATGTTGATAGTTGGTTAAAATCTTCATTGATTTACTGGTCTTAGGGAGGAACATGTTGTTGCAATTTCTTCACAAGACTCTTCAAATGGTTAAATGTAAATTGCAAAAGTTGTGCCCAACACTTCCTTTGTGTCACTTTAATTCTCTAATTTGCCAGATACGAAGAGATTCCCAAAGTACTCTACTAGTAAAGTTGTCTAGCGGGGTAAAGCAGACCCAGTGTCAAGCTGTGCTGCGTCACATTTCAAAAACGTGAATCAGTTTGGCACAACTTCCAAGTGTTTTTACATGAATCATGATTTTTTAAATGGGAGGTACTTGGCCCCCATTTGGCCCACCCTCATCAGACCCACGATGGGGAGAAAACGAGCGGCCACAGCTAGACCCCCCACTATACAGATTTTTAATCAAGACTTGATAGCAGCCCCTCTCAGCTTATTTTGTTTTTCAATTGCCGCTCATGACGACAACTCAAACTGAAACCAAAGCCGCACCAGCGATTCCTCAAAGATGCCTTCCTGAAGGGAGACCTCATCTTTTTTCATTTCCCCGCGTCTGAATTCCTCCTAAGCCAAGGTCAAGCCATCCGTGTCTCATAGTGTTCTCTTCTCATCAAGTAAATGGGACAGGATTCGGAAAGAAAATCCTGGGGGTCACTGGAGGAGACAAGTTGTGTCTTCCCCAATCTTGATCAATCTTTCCCCCCCATCATCATGCTATCCGTGGGAAAAAGAAAGTACCAAGTCGCTAAATTTCCAACAGTTGACAAACTGGTACATTTTTTTTTTTGTGGATACTCGATATCAAACACACAAGCAATACGCGCGACTGTCACATGAAATGTGCATTACATCGTGTCAGTGACTGGCTCATGTTTCCGAAATGTCTGGAACGGTTTATTTTAATGTTGGTATGTAGTGCTTTTTATAATCGCTTTTGATTTGGGGCGAGCTGTTTGGGCTCAACTTAGATAAGCGTCGACTTAGAAACCCCCGTGTGGGGTTACAGAGCTTGTGGGGTTTTTTTTTTTTGCCTCAATCCGCCACAAGAAAAAAGTTCTGAAACGCCCATTGTTTCTAAACATTCACTGTTTGCTATTCCGGGCCCCTCTGTTGTCAGGAAACAAGTTATTAAGTTACACGTAAGACGTTTCAATATTTGCTTTCAGGAGTCCACCGTTTTGCCTTTTTTCTAAGCTACTTGGTTCAGACTTCAAAACCGAAAGTGAAACGGTCTTCATTGAGGGTATTGTTTCTTGTATACATGTACAGCCCATAGCTAGGTTCTCATGGATGAAGTTTAGTAAACAAAAATGTTTTCCTATGAGAAACGCATCATGTTTTAATTCAAGTTGGATCATGATGTGACTGCCAATGCATGATGGAATGCCAAGGAGCAAACATAGTGACCTTACAGGAGCATTTCCTTATGGGTGAGCTACGACACTAGTCATATGAGAAAATGTACATTTTATATCATAATTTCCACATCAATTGTGTTGAATTTTTTTTTTAAAACAACTTTTGTTTTGAGACGTGCTCCTTTGCTTCATATCAAAAGTTGATACCAAATTCACAGTGCTTTTTTCCATCAAATGCAAATATTTTGTTAAGCTTTGTTCCATTGAGCCGTGTGACTGTGAGACGTGCACGTGATAATGGAAATGATGATGTCACTGTTCGCTTGATGTATACGATTGTGGCTTGTCGTGGTCGGGCGGTTAAGAACACCGTGGACCCAAGCTCCGGTGTTTCTGATCAGCAGGGTGTGGGCTCCAGTCCCGGTCGTGGCACTTGTGTCCTTGAGCATGATACTTTTACCACAACTGCCTTGTCCTTCGGGTGGGGACATTCAGCCGTAGGTCCGTGTACTAGGATTGGCAGTACAGAAGAGTGTGGGTTCGAGTCCCTGTCGTGTCACTTGTGTCCTTGAGCAAGATACTTAACCACAATTGCCTTGTCCTTCGGGTTGGGACATTCGGCCGTAGGTCCCGTGTACTAGGATTGGCAGCACACGTAAAAGAAACCCAGAACACTTATCGTGGACGAGTATGCGTTAACCCAGGTGTTTCTGGTTCACGTAGCAAGCACCCTTGTTTACATGTTTCCCCAGGCTTGTGAGCTATACAGTGATTAGGTTCGCTTTTTGAGGCATTCTCGGTTTCATTATACCAGAAATATCTCATGCCAAAAATAATAAGCACTCCTTGTAAAAAAAAAAAACGACCGTTGTTTGTACGAAAACGATTGTTAGGGAAATCAGTTTGTTGCCGCGCTCCGTTTCCCGAAAGCCTAATGACTAATTTAGGTATGGCCCTGTGGCCTTAAGCTTAGAGTTACGCTGTTTGTCAGAACAAGGAATATAGGATTACGCCCCGAGAAAGGGTTTCAGGAAAGCCAAACAAATATTTCCATTACATAAACACACAGCCTCTTGTTCGAGTAGGTCTTTTTTTCCTTTGGATCCGTTGAAACCGAAAGCTTTCCCGTCCGGACAGATTAAGACTTGGAGCGGTCACGAAGTATCAAGACAGTTCATGACATTATATGAAGGATTATGGTCGTCTGAGATCGCTACGCACAGTTGTTTTATGTCAATCTTGTACGCGCTGAGCTGAAACATTTGGCACTTCAGTTGGGTGCACTTGGTTGCAACTGCTTTGGGAAAAGTAAGAGCAATTTACTTTAATATTTCACCATGGGCTAATTAGAATCAGAAAAAGGTCTTAACAATTTATGAAGAAACTGTAGGCGGCGTTGTGCTACAGTAACGTCCCATTGACACCAGGAAATAAAACCCAAGGGAAGTTTAATCCCATTTTTGTTTCACATTTTTGTTGCAATTTATTTGTTTCCCGGAGAAAATTGAAAACTCGGTATGCCTTACCCCCAAGGAGATGGTTGCTATTTGCCAGGCATATGGCCAGGGGTTGTCAAAGTCAAGTGTACAAAAGAGAGGTCAAGGTTACAATCTCCTGATAATTTTTTCCGGAAATTCGTTCTGGTGTGTGAACGGGGACTGTTAAAAAATCCTGAGGAGGACCCATCGTTCGTTCGTTCGTTCGTTCGTTCGTTCGTTCGTTCGTTCTTACGAAGAATATCAAGGAGTAGGCCTACATCATCTAAACAGGAAGATAGCCAACTGATTGTCTCATCATCTAGCTCTCGAAGTCCAGAAGCACCGTGAGGGCAAGCATCGATGACATGATCCATAGTTTGGATCTTTCCACAGGCACAGTTTGGCGATGGAACCGCTCCAATTTTATGCAAGAAATGTTGAACAGGGAACCCATGAACCCATTTAGGACAACCCATGGTGGGTCAGAAAACCTTCAGATTAGATTAATTTAAATGTTTTGTTTGTTTTTCTCGAATTGAATGTTTACTTGTAACTTGGTGTATGTGAAAGTTGTCCCGTGTTTTTTGCTGTTCTGTGGCAGTGTCCCTTTAAATCATGGGTCAGTGGCTCTCCACCATTTTAAGAATCGAGTCCAGGGTTGTTAACTTTCTCCTCATGTACAACTGACTTTTCTCTCTCGAAGGGATCACTGATGATGACAACAAAACCAATAAAACCAATTATGCATGATACTTGACTTCTGAGCTGTTTGAACATTCCAGCACGTACAATGAACTGCTTAGACTGTTGTTATTCCATGAGCAACCAAACCCTGTCCGATCTCCAAGCGCAGTACACTCTTTTTCTTTTTTTTTTAGAAGAAAACAAACTAAAAACCTTTTCAATGTTCTCAAGGGCCTGGAGGTAACTAGCGAGTCAATACATCACTGGTGGACCACTTGTTTCTTGTAATTGTTTGCTCGTCAGTAAATGTTTGACTTGCAGCTTATCCACAATCAAACATAAAGCGTGTTTGGAGAAGACTTGACGTCTTGTTTTTTTTCTTTCTTTCCCCTTTTGGCCATGTTTGAAGTCTTGCTCACCCGTAGGTTTCCATAAAAGCAGACAGGAAGCTCTGAATTACGTAGGTATCGCTTTTAGAATCTTAAATTGAGGAAGTTGCGGAGTCAAATTGGCCAGATTTGACTGAATCCCGTGGGTTTGTTTCCTTTGGTGTACTGGTATAGAGTGGCGAAAATCCAGTCCGTTCTTGAGTGGTTGGACAATATCGAAGGAGCTTTTAGACATCTTATATTGTTAAGGCGAAATCAATGCGTAGACCCTGCCTCATTGCTTTTGACACTCTCAACATATATTGATCTGTTTATTATGTGTTTATTCACGATCAAGCGTATTAAAGGGCTGCGTACAATGATAACTCAATTGCAGCATCTGCTTGATATGATTTCGTTAGAGTGAATTAAGTGGATGCGATAAGTGAATTTTGTAATTATGCAATGAATGCATTATTCCTATGTGGTTGTTTTGATACAGTCATTTCATACAGCTTCTGAAATAATGTCACAAGAGGGCGCTGTGTATATTAATGACGTCATCATTCCAATAATTTTAAAAAGGTCAAGGGTCATTAGTTATTTCATACGCACAAACCATGTTCCATTACCTCTCATGCTGGCTCCAGAGATGAAGTTAAGATTTGTTGATTACATATTCACTTCAACTTCCGGTTTGTGTCGGAAGACAATGCCGAATTGGGGTCATGTCTGTTACACTTTTATTTAGTTTTGAATGACCTTTCCGCCTTTTTTTCGATAGCAAAGTCAGGCACTGATTGAGAGTGTTTTGACTTCACCCGAGCATGACATATTCTCTCTCTTCGCCTCTCGACCAAGAAAGTAATACCTTTAATTTATAGTGGTGTCAAGTATGACCATGAAAAAGCGTTATTCCTTGCAAGCGATCATCAAACATTAATCTCTAAAATGAGCTAACATACCGTCGACTGATCAGGGCTTCTAAAACTCAAATGGAACGTGGCACTTTAATGGCTCCTATAGGCGTGACACCGTAGCTTGATGTGTCTCCGTAATTATGCCAGTCATGTTTTCCGTTCTGTTCCTTTCATTCAAGAAAGGAATATGACATGTTGTGTGCTCCTGAATTTTTTTTTATTTTTTTTTTGTAATTCAACAGTCGGCTCAAGTCTGTTCGTTTGTGAAAGAAAATGAAGTTTGTTTCATATTTACAAATCAATATCTGTGAAGTTGCCATTGTTCTAGTGGTACCCCACAGAAGATTTCTTCAGAAGAGGGAAGAATAGAACAACAATGGAAGTACCCCGTAACTGCCATATGTAAGAGTTTTTTGTGTGTGTGAAGGGGGGGGGGGGAGTGTTCCAAAGTTACATGTCTGGGCTTAGCAAACCCCTTTCCCATTAATAATCTTACATCGTTTTCTTCTCGACCACCTCATTGGTATTCTAAAGCCCGTCCTAGAGGGAACAAAATTGTACAAGTACCAATCGTCTAGAGAAATTTTGAAGTACCTTCATCTTGAATAATAAATCGTTCGGTCGAATAACCAAAGTTGACTTTTTTTTATTGTATAGAGGGCGCTATTGTAATTTTACACTGATACTTTGTAGGCTGACTGGTGATGCAAGGCAAAATGGGTTTTATGTGGGTTTATTTTCAACGCAGATTTAAGACTTTGGGGTCCAGCTTTTTTTCTTCCCGGACTGTGATACAATTAATAGTTGTTTATGTTTGTAGTTGACAGAGATGTGATGCTGATGGTGAGGTTTTGTACACAGTTAGTGATATGATTTATGTCCAATTGACAACACGGAACGCACCTCCGAACAACACGCGTCTACCGTTTTACACCATTTTAGGGTAAATTTCCTTTGTGTATACAAAAAATTCCCAAAATGGCGGATAGGATAGCCAAGTGAAAGTGCACTGTGCGGTGTGCAAGGAGTCATGATACATGTAATGCAAATGATTTGCATTTTGTATATTTGTGATAAGCCGTTTCAATTTGCCAGTCACTAACGAGTAAAACAAGCCATGGATCTGTAATGTGTACACGTCATTAGTACAGTTCCATCAATTGTGGACTTGGCACCAAGTTTCCTCCAAACCTACATTATCCCCCAGCTTGCCAATCAGCAGACGGACCATTCGTAATCAACTCCCGTTAAATGTACTGCCTGGCATTTGTTTATGGTAATCTAGTGGTAAATGGTGGTCATTTGTCAGGTCCCGTCTGACACGAACGTCGCAGAGATTCGAAGCAAAATTAGACACAAATCGGTCGGACTGATGCCGCGATGGCTAGCCAAGTATCAAAATAAAAGATCCCGCAATGTTTTCTCAATTGTAATATCTCGGAGGGGGGAAAAAAAGACCGAGAAGGTCGATAGGGAGGATGTTTGGCTTGGAGTTCAAGTTGATTGCCACTCTGTTACCTCGTTTGTCAAAAGGGTGTCAGCTTTGTTAGTACTGACGCGAGGGGTAATCATCAAGAAGGGCTTCAGCGGGTCTGGTTTAATGGGTCCGCAGGGAGCGCCGTACGGGGTGCCGGGTCTTGGTGTGATTGGGAGCAGAGAGTACCTGGCTATAGTGAATTGTTGTCGCACTTTTGGGAGAGGGTTTTCTGTTTTGATTTAATGTTTCGGATTGATGGGGAAAGTGTGAAACTGGCAGTCATGCGAGCATCGATTCAGAAGAGATCGATCACTGGAAAGTATTGTATGTTTATGTTTGCGCTGGCAAGTTCAAAATAGCCCTAAAGATAATGTGTATACGTGCACAAAGTGATTCTTCGTTTATTTGAATGAATAGCAAATGAGTGTTTGTACAGTTCGCTGGGGACACTTGTGATTTTAAAATCAAACCTGTGCTGGAGCGTGCTGTACCAAAAGATCTAGTGATTTGAGGTGGAATTGCAATAGAAATAGAAAAAATTGCAGTCGGAATCAAAGTAACTCTTAACTATGTTGGTTTTAATTAGAAAAAAAACATTCATTCAAACACCTTTGGATGGAGTTTAAGTTTCTGTTCTGTTTTGTGATAATGTTATGTATGGTTACAGGCCTGAATTGTTCTCTCGCTAAAAGAAGCTGTATAAGTATGAAAATCAGAAGTCTTTGGATTTAGTCGCCTATTCTGTCTAAATCCACCATGGAGTGTCCGTAATACAAAATTTGAAAATATGATACATCGATATTAATATTGATCGTCAGTTTCACAAGCAATAGCCTATTGTAGTATTTTAACCGTAAACACGCCTGACCTTGGCGAGAACAGTTGACGCGTAAACAAGTTTAAAGTTGCGAAGGAAAAAAAAGGCCCAACATTTTTATCCTCACCACAATTGTCATTTGTAAAAAATAAAAATAAATTAAAAAATCTGTGAGCCGATGTGTAGAATTGACCAAGCTTCAGTGCTTGGGGCAATGTGTTTCCTGTAGAAAACATATTGGCCAAGCCATTAGAAAGTACTTAGGGCTAACTCGAGTGCTTTAGAGGGTCGGGGAGCTTGACTGTCAAGGGGGTAGAACAAGTGTTTTGAAGAAATGTGGGACCAGTGTCTAGTACTAGTAGTGTGCGGCAGACTAGCAAATGTCAGGGTTGATTAATCTTGAAAAAAATGAGGATTACGAGAGGGCTGGAGGAGCGGGGAAAAAAGAGATGCATTTTCCACATGTGAAGCTCAGACAAACTGGGGTATTATATTTGAATGTTGTTGAATTCAGGGAAAACTGTTTGGAAAGGGGGGGGGGGGTCTTACAAGTTCCAACAAGGCATCTTTGAACTTGAGTTTCCTTGGCATTGAACAGTCTTTTAGAGCACGACTTACAATTCAGTGCACAAGCGAACTAAAAGTGTCAAAAAGTGTATCACTGGGGTAATTTGGATGATGTGGAATTTGGGGAAAGCCATTTGGAAATGGGGGGGGGGTCCAAGAAAAAACAACGTACATGGTATGAGTCCTAAGAAGTGTAAATGAAACGTGCAAACTGTATTCCTGGAAGTTGACTTTAATAGGAAGGTTCCACTCCCAGTGTGTTTCTGAACTCAGAGCTGGATGTTGCAGTTAAGTTGGGAAAACAGGAAGTCCACTGGCTGGTCTTGAGATTCTGATAAACAAGTTGAGTTTGTTCATCCCAATCGAAGATGTTAAATACGTCTTGGGAACAACATACAACATAATTGTGTTTCTCTAAGGGTATCCGAGCAAAACTGTCTTCGGGCTTTTAAAAGTTGAAAAACAGGAGATAATTGGTTTACTAAATAAAACGGTATTTGGAAACTCGCCCTGTAAGAGCTAGCGTTCTAGATACATGTCATTATTCTACGGTATTTGGTCTCACTTGAATTTTCTCAGTAAGTCCACAGAATTACGTACTGACAATATTGGGAGAGCTCTTTCGTTGTTCTGTGTGCACTCCCAGCCATAGAAAGAAAAAAAGAGTTGAACTTTGCAAAAGTACAATCGTTTCCATTCTTTGCTGCAAATCGCCCGATCACATAATCTAATTGCATCGATACACTTTGAAGAAGCATAAACCAATACACTGAACTTTTATGAGCTTGGCTCGATGGATTTGTCCGAGAAACGCTTGACGTACGAGAGACTTTCAAGCTGTGTTTACGCCGAGGGATCATGTTTTATTTGTTGTATCATTATTGGGTTGTAATGTCGACATGAGGATAGGCAATTGAAGTGCTGTTGAAGGAGAATGTAACATTAAGGGTCGGCTTCGGAGGGCCAGTGTGGAGCAGCTTTTGGGTCAAGAAGGGTGTGGGGTTGTGTTTAGGTTTGGTTATGGGGGGTATTTGGGGTAGAATTGGGGTGGGGTGGAGATATGGTTTAGGGGTTTGGGGTTATGGTTAAGATTAGAGTTACAGATGACAGATGGGTTTGGGTTAAGGTGTGGATTACGGGGAAGTGGGGTAGGGATGGTGATGGAGGTTGGAAAATAAAGGGATTTTTTTAATTAATCTTTAAGTTCACCTCCTGACATGCTACACCCTTTGGAATGTATCTATCCTCCTGAACATTTTTCAAGAAAGCTGTTTGGGTCTTATTCTCAATATTTTTCATTGGGAAGACTTGACAATACAATACATGTAAATTGAAAATGCCTTTCCTATTCTGTCTTTGAGTAATTGCCAATGATAGGCGCAAACCCTTTAACCATATCATGGAATAATTTATTCTACGGCCATAATTCCCGGCTATAAATATCCCCAGTCCAGCCATTCATCATCATCACCGTGTCCTGAAATCACACACACACACACCGAGCATGTCTCGCATACCAACAGACAACAAAGAATGCCAATATTTATTTAGAATCTCTCGGACACCATGTCGGACATTATACTAATCTGTATCTACATTGATGTAAGATCTACAGTCCGGTATTAAAGAGATGTTGGCTATTCTTACTAAAGCAGTAATTAATTAGCTTAGCACAAAATGATTTTGCTTACCAGTGTGAGGTGATTCAAGCTAGTATACTTCAAGTAGAAATACTCTGAGTGATATTTTCTTCGTAAGGTGCCATCTGACCTTGTGACCAAGGTCAAAGTTCATAGAGCTGTATTTTTTCCAGTTTATACAAAATTATGTTGCTTACCAGAAAAAGTTAACCAGCCAAGAGTACCATGAAATATGTACTCTTCTTGACTGGTTCCCCGCTCTTTCATCCTCTGCAATATAGTTAAGCGATATTTTCTGCTCAAATAAACTGCCATGCGTGATCATTGTCTAGTTATACAATGCTTTGTTTTACTTTAAACGTACAAATTTAAAAACTATTTGTGCATTTTTTTTTTAACATGCATGCAAACAGATCCGATTTTTACTTTACATTCTTACAGAAGGACTATTAACGAAAGTATGAAAAGTCACCAGCCATGACTTTGAAAATGTGTTTTTAAAGACCACTAATTATTACCAAATTGGTTTTGTAGATGGTTGCTATTCCGACTCGCAGACGGGGCCGAGCGCGCGGTGTTCCTCCGCACACACAGCTGTTCAGAAAACTCACGAGCCAAGCTCTCAACCCAATATTTGTTGACAAGTTTGATATTTATTGACAGATGGGGCTGATGATATGAAATGCTACATGGATGGTAACCAGGTGTGGGTTTGGTTTACATCATGGGAGATATCTGACAGAATATGGATGCTCAATTTTGTTTTATGAATGTCCTATATACAAGCTTTTATTGCATTCCAATATTTTGTTTTGCGCAATGAGTGTCAAAAACTTGACGGATACCGGCGCGTAATAAGTGTCGGTAGTATTTATTATTTATCTGGGTGAGGGTCACGTGACTCTTTGTTTTAATTTCAATGAGGTATTTAGGTAGAGGACAAACAACTTCGCAATGTTGTAATTTTAAAACTGAAGAACTTTCAACCGTTAGGCATTTATTTAGTTGGTCAACTCAAGGGGTAAGACGCGGGACTTGAGATGGTATATTTGGCTCACCGGTTCGAGTTGTTTGATGTACATGTTAACACTGACTACTTGAATAGCTTCTCTTTTGGGGGTTGTCTGTTAGAATTCAAGAGAGCTTGTATATTTGGATCACTGATTCGAGTTGTTAAAAGAACATTACAGAATTCGTAAGCAAAAAACTTGTAAAATATACTTTTTGAACACAGATTTGCATAAAACTTACACGGTCTAATGATGATGATAGTAGAAAACATCCCTTGAAGTATTTCTGTCTGAAATGCCATATTTGATGAGAAATGAATAAACTAATTTTCCGATTGGAGTTTATCGCTCAGTGAGCGTTTTATTCATTTTCTTGAATCTATATGATTTCGTGCAAATGTGTAATCGGTTTCTCACTATTTTCTCGTGACCCAGATGGTTGATCGATCTCAAACTTCTACAGGTTTGTCAGTTTATGTATATGGTGGATTTCATAACGTGCTTAACTGCCAGCAACTGTTTTGTTAGCAAAAAACATTTCTGTAATGTTCCTTTAAGTTTGATGTACATAAAAATACTGACTACTTCAATCGCTTTGTGGGTTGTCTGTTAGAATTCAAGTGAGCAGGGCATCATAGAGTTTCCTTTTGTACAATGTCAACGTCAAGCTACATGCCTCTCCCATCATACCAAGGCTAAGGCACCTGTTGTATACAGGATACCCCTCTGATTCCCTTTAGTCCAAGCACAGCATTTAGATTGTATTACCCGAAGGTGAACTTGTTTTCACGTCACGATAAACAAGCATTAAAAGACCATCAGGGCTGATCATAGCTTGATCTCCGGACGGTAAGCGGACTTATTGACACAAACAACGATGAGTGACAAAGTCTGACAGTTCTTGCGTTTCAGTCGAGAGTTTATACACGAATTCGGTTGCATGGCCCGGGCGCAATGCCGTGACACCGCTTAGTGTGGAATTTGCTCTTTACCAACTGCCAACCTCTCTGCTTTTATACGCGATAAGCGCCAACTGTCGGCGATATCCAAAGCACAAATCGTTCGTGATTGCAAGGTATGCTGTACCTAGCAAACATTCCTTGCTAACTGTCAAAGTATATCCATGCAAGCATGGATTATTTTGCGACTGTCTGCATGGACTGACGTTTCACTCGGATAAAGCAACTCGCTGACTTTTTGGCCCTAATCCCACAGCTTGCGACTATGCAAGTACAAGGAGAATCTATTGAAGAGCTACCTCGACATTTTTTGTGACAGTTTTGCCAGCTTTCAAATGATAACCCATACTTTAAGATGGAAACATTCAAATGCTGAAGCTTCGGAAAGTCTTACAATTACTCAATGCTAAAATAGTCAATGTAGATTGTAGGCCTATACAAGATTGGTATTAAGGATATTGTTTAGCTTTAGTCTGAGAGCTTACTGATTATGAAGTTCACACTAGAACCATTTTTTGTTTTCCTGTGAAATATTTCCCTCTGAAATGAAGTCACATTCGAGAAAACTGTATCCGAAAACCTTTTTTTTTTTTAACGCAACTGCTGACTTCAGTTGTTTAAAAACCAAAATTAATGACAATGTGTTTGCATGCTAAAAATTGTGCATAGTTTTTCACTGATTTCTCCTGACTCACACAATGGATTAATCCCACATTTTTCACAGGTTTGTTATTTCATGTATATGGTTGATCACACAAAACATAAACACTGTCTGCGACTAATTTGTCAGCTCCACCAATCCTGGGCACAATCTTTAATTTAAAGGAACATTACAGAATTGGTTTTTGCTAACAAAACAGTTGCTGGCAGTGTAAGCACTTTATGTTATCCACCATATACATAAACTGACAAACCTGTAGAAGTTCGAGATCGATCGACCATCTGGGTCACGAGAAAATAGTGGAAAACCGATCACACATTTGCATGAAATCATATAGATTCAACAAATGAATAAAACGCTCACTGAGCGATAAACTCTACTTGGAAAATCAGTTTATTCATTTCTCATCAAATATGGCATTTCAGACAGAAATATTTCAAGGGATGTTTTCTACTATCATCATCATTAGACCGTGTAAGTTTCATGTAAATCTGTGATCAAAAAGTATATTTTACAAGTTCTTTTCTTACCAATTCTGTAATGTTCCTTTAAGCTAAAGGCATAACTTCAGTTGAATTTTTACAGCAGCTTTTGCTCTTACTTTCATTGGAACGACAAATGTAGCTGGAAAAGTTAAAGGGTACCCTTTACAAAAAAAACATCTCTCGGTCAAACGTCACCATGAATGACTATGATTGGTCAATAGTTATCATGACATCATACCCCCATCTGCGAGAGAAAAAAAAGAAATGCTTCAAGTTCCACTCCGAACCTGGATTGAATTGAAAGTAATTTCCCACCAGATGTTTTCCCTGTTCCAGTCTGTGGTAAAATTGCAATCGCCTCTGAATAAAAATATTAAAAAATATCAAACCCAGATCCAACTTTGCCAGATGTGGGAATACGACGGCAGGAATTCGAACCCAGCGCGGGGTTCGCACTTGACTGGTCCGTGTGCAACGCTGAATGCCTCGTTTAGCCCCCCTGTCTGTCAATGTGTGTAATGTCATTAAGTACATTTTAAGAAGGCTTTGGTGATGGACAAGCCAAGTTGTGGTCCAGTTCCTACATGTTGCTTAACTTAAATGTGGGTTGTTGGTGTTTTTTTATAGTTACGGGTACACGAACCTCTTGCAGGTTTTTTAATCGACAGTCTGTTGTTGTTTTGACGGATTGGAGGAAGTGAATTAAAGACAAAAATCTGTTTTAGTCATTACTTGCTTTTCTGTCAACCATTTTGTTTAATAAACCAGTACAAGTTCCCATTACATTATGTTTTTTTGTTTTTTGTTTTTCCGTTTTCAAATAATCATCTGGAAGACAAAACTTTCGATCCAAAAATTTCAACGCAAACGCCTGGGCCAAATTTCACAAAGCCTGTAAGCAAAAAAAATGCTGTTAAGCACAAATCTTTCCTGGTAGAAATAGCATTCCATGGAGTTATTAACACCGTTACAACTGACGGTGTCCCACTCATTTGTTGCTTAGCAAAATAAATTTGGTAAGCTGTGTTTTCTGCTTAACATCTCTATGAAATTAGGCCCTGAATTTAATCTGACTTTAAAGAAGGGCAAGGAAAGTTTCAGTTTGGCGTTGGACAATCCAAGAGACTATTTTGAAGGGGCACCAAGGGTTACGGAGGTCATGACCTCTGTGTATTTTTAGACCTAAAGAAATGATTTTCTTAAAAGCCACTCTCTGAACAGTCTAGATTGTAGGATGGAGGAAAACATGCACCGGGCAAGGAGTTCCAAAGAGATGCAGTACGGACTGGAATAAAACTGTTGGAATGGCTCTTTGTTCTACATCTGACCATATTCATTTCGTAACGAACGCTTTTTTATAGCCCAAAGCGCCCAATCCGAAGGCAACGAGCCCCCTTTGATGAGTCCTTTAATTATCATTTCGTTTTTGCTTCTTGTCTTTGCTCTTTACAGACACTGCATCTGTCACCGAATCACCCACCGCCATTCTTCCAATTTTTTTCACGGAGCCCGAAGATGCCTACATCATCAAGAATCGACCGGTAACCCTCTCCTGCAAGGCACGGCCGGTGGACCAGCTTTACTTCAAATGTAATGGGGTCTGGATGGATACCAGCCGACTGGAGCACCACGAAACGTTTGATGATGTAGAAGAACAACTCATGGATATCAGCATTTGTAAGAAGTTTCTCAATTTTTTTTATACAAATGATTCTTAAAGTATTTGTCCTGAACTTGTGTTCATTCACGCACCAGCTTGACCAAAAGCTTATAGCTTAAAGGTGCTATGTAGCCTTGCATTCCCTGACCTATCCAGTGAGTGCCTAGCATGTTCACCTTTGACCCCCCCCCCTTCTTGAAATGTCTGCCTAAAGAGATATTTGCCCTTTGCACGGTCAGCCTTTTGCGCGTAGAGCCTCGAATTGGGGACGGTAGTGAATAGAAGCATTATTAAACTCTGTATGGTCACGGTAATGTAATGCCACTTTAATCTAAACAAATACATATATACAATACCAAGGAAGCATGAAGTCGAGGCTCTACACGCACATGTCGGATCCGTGCAAGCAGCGAATAGAAAGTCTCGCCTGCATCTGCACAAAGGTGCCATAACTTTCGTGAATTTTGCTTTGCCAAAGCAGGTCAAAGGGCACAATGTGATGTACTGAATTATTCAGGAAAAGTGCGACGAGACTGCACCTTTTAGGCTCCAAGTATTTTTACTCTTCATTTGTTGATCAATTTATTTCTCTCAAATTCAACAACTTTTTACTGTAATTTTTGCAATAATCGATGCAAAGCCTAGTTCCTTGTTCGCTATTGAACATTATTCAGGGATAGCGCGACGATACTGCATCTTTAAGACTACAAGTATTATTTTTCACTCTCCATTTGATTATCAGTTTCTCTCAAAATCAATAACTTCTTACTGTCATTTTTGCAATAATCGGTGCGAAGCTTAGTTCCTTATTCCTTGTTCGCTATGGACTATTTAGTTACGTTTGGACATCGGTGCAGAATGTGAAAAGGGAACTGGCATACTTATTCATGTAGAAATGAATATGCCTGAATAAGGAATTGACAATAATTGACATGCGATTGATCGACATATTGTGGCTGTCCACTTCACACAAGCCATGCAACTTAAATGCTTACAGAAGATTAATGTTGGACTTTCATTTTGTTCATTAGCGATAATGAAGGAGGACGTAGAGCAGGACTTTGGGTCGGATGACTACAACTGCCAGTGTGTTGGGTACGTTAACGGAACACCGCATGAATCCAGCAAAGGTTACGTCCGAATAGCATGTAAGTAATAATGTGCACATTCAATGCATACCCCAAATTGACCTTGTGATTTGACGTCACCAAGCCGCCATCTTAGAGGTAAAACGATGACGAAACCATGAAAAACGCACATCAAGTTGTTGTACGCGCGGCGCAGAGGATGAGCCAATGAGCTATCTTCTTTTGACCTCTAGTTGAGGGCGCCCTGTTTACGTCATGTGCATAAGGTCTATAGCTAGTGGTGTAGTGAGGGGCAGTAAACATCTGGAAAAATATTTACAACCGACCTTAATGTTATCATTATTTAGTTTTAAAAGTCCAGTGCCTATAGAGTTGAACAAACATACTTTCAAAATCAAACAATATTGTCCTTAAAGTTTATCAAGTAATAAACCACAAGGGAAACTGACTGGGTGAAATTTAGATAATTTGGAATCCCAAATGGGTTAAAATTACTTTGCATTTCTACCTGACATAATATGACAGTTGTACCTGGCAGTGTGTGTATTGTGACAGTATGATTGTGGCACTCAATGCACTGTTATGGAGCCACACTCGAAGATGTAATAAAGCCATTGTGTCATTTAATATTGAGAACACCTTCCAGCATTCCCACACTGCCCAAATTCCATGTTTACACTCCCAGTAAACGAGTGTGTGCACCTCCAACTTTGTGTTATCACTGTTTACAGACATGTTCATTTGAGTCGAAGGGAACGGTCAGGTACATGAAGGTCACGCTTATGAAAACGGCACATCACGAGGCGGTTTTGTCAGTCCATTGTAGGCTCTGATTTTCCTCTGCCTATTTGCAGTCAACAGAATTTGATGAATAAGAGACGCCCTATTTATCTTTTCACTCCAGTCTCTTTTTTTTTCTTTTCCCCCTCCTCTCCAAAGAGCAGAAACAGTCACCTTCAGAGCATGGCAGGATTACTGTCACTTTGTGTTAATTGAAAACAGTGTCCATTTCGAGCAGTATTTGTTGGAGCAGATCCGATTACCCGTTTTGCCCACGTCCGCTTTGACGGGGCGAACAATGGCTCTCGAACGCCGCGGTTCAATTAGCCACTGAGCCCCTGCGAAAAGTGATACGCGTTTCTAAGTGTTCGCACACAGTCCAACTGTACATGATAGAGTCGAGCTTGCAAAACCTCGTATTACATTTCAGGAGTTTCCATAACAATGGCGATGCCAAATGATGGGTAGGCCATCGTTGACTCCCGGGATGGTCTGTGCCAGTAATTCGACACTCATCCCGGTTTTTTTTTTCTTTTTTTCTGGCTTTTGATGTTCAACAAGGGGCGGTCCTTCCCCCCCTCCTTAGTTTGAAGTCACCATTAACGGAGCTTGTTTTAGTGGAGTGGGCGGGATGGGTAATCCACCAGCTCGATGATCGTGAGCCGCCTATACCACTGCTTCCCCAACCCCGAAATTAGTCGTCCGAAGATAAAGCATTTGAGCTTGGGAAAATATTTGAACTGGCGAATTTGATGAGTCACGATTATTGTGGAATAAAAAGCGAAAAGGGGGCCTTGTGGTGGACACGGGTGGGTAAATAAACACGGGGCTGATTAGAGGAGGGGGGCGTATACATTAAGGGCCAAGTGTGTGAGGGGTGTTAATTAAGTTTAGGGAGTCCGCCGAGACCCGACGGCATGAAACCATTGTCCCAACTCCCGCCGACGAGACCATTCTCAAATGTTTGTCCGGAATCCTCTGGGGATCACCGGATCCATCATTGGCCTTGAAATGAGGGCCCGCGTCCCTCACCGATTCCTAAGACGAAGTTTGTGAATGATGGAAATATGAAAAAAAAATATATATATATGAAACCAAATACTTTAAAACGGTGTTTCGAACAAAGGAGGCAAGGGTTGGGCCGTAATGAAAAAAAAAAGTTGGGATAACAGTTTATTTCCTTTCGTTTTTATTTAATTAAGTTTCTTTTCTTTGTTCTTCCTCAGTGTAGAATTTAGATTAATGAAATTTTGAATTAACTGAAATATCATATTTCCGTCCCATGGGTAAATCTTTGAAATCATGACGACAACAAAAGGTCTTCTTAATTTTGTTAAACAACTCTTCACCCCCCTCCCCCTCCCCACTAAAAAATGTTTGACAATAAATAATAAACAATTATTTAAATGACAAAACAAAAGTCCATAATAAACTAGAATATATATATATATATATTCCAAAGATAAAGTAATGCATAGCTTTTAAGAAATTAATAGTTCTTATAATTATAAAAACAAGTCCGTAAGTAAACGAAATTTAAGTAAAAACTAGAATTCACTTATTCCAATTAGATCCGACATGAAAGTAATTGGAACCGATATTGGTAAATACGTCATTGTAGCAGTTGTTAACAATTCTTCACCTCTCCTCCCCACCCAGCCTTAAAATAGGAGTGAACACCTTAAAATGATAATAACAACAAAACAAAAGTCACAAATAAACAAGAATAAATGATTTACAAAGTGAGGTTAAAATGAATAGCTTTTTAAGAAAGTAATGGTTCTTATAAATATATAAAAAAAACAAATCCGTTTGTAAAAAAGAAATAATATAAGTAGGCCTACAAACAAGAATTCACATGATGTTCCAACAGGAAAATATTGAAGCAGATAATTCTTGTACACACAATTCTCAATTAGCATTTCTTCTTGACATCAAAAAGACACTCTCCCGTTCCTCGCGCGTACAATCTGAGATCACCGCACACAATTAAGCATCTCTGTATACATGTACGTCTCCTGGTGCAGCAGTTAACAACAAATAAAAAAACTCAACTCTCCAGTGTCTCTCTCTGCCCAGCATTAAATCTCAGGTCCCTAACCTCTTGACTGTGTCTAAACCACCCACGTTTGCCTTCGCCTTCTTTCCCTCCCGTTCCCCCGATTCTTGAAATCATCCAAGATGTTTGCCATCTCGTTTCTCAAGACACTTACCGGCTCATTACGTCCGTGTAGCAAGAGCCAATTATCACGGTGGCGGCCAGACGAACCATCTATGCTGATTATTTATTTATTGCTTTGGTTTTTTGTGTGTGTGTGTGTCTTGTGATGCTTTGACATTTTGCTGTGCACTTTCGGAACTGAAGAAAACGAGGACTCGTAGTTGATGATGATAAGTTGTCTGCAGAATCGCCATGTTCGAAAGTTATCGACGCTAAGCTGCTGTTTTATTTGTTAAAAACTAAGCAAGAAAATTTACTCAACACTGAAACCCAAAACCGAACCCCCCCCCAAAAAAAAAACCCATTAACAACACAACAACAACAACAACATTAATAACAACAACATCAACAACAACTACAACAACAACAACAACAACAACAACAACAACAACAACAACAACAACAACCAACCAACCCTGCCAGGAAATAATTTCAGAGAATTGTTATCTGTTATTAAAAAACACTATTCCAGACACAAATGTTGTAAACACCCCCCCCCCTCCACCCACCCCGCCCCTCCAATCACCCCCTCCCCAAAAATCTATTTGGCTACGGGTCGGGGGAGAAACTCTAACTGCTATTTCACCTTTAAAAAGGGGGTTTTATTCGAGAAACGAATGTTGTAACTCTTCAGTGAAGGGGAAATGTTTTGGCTCTCAAACTTGCCATGAGCTTTTGTGGTTTTCAGCCGACCGTAAAGACATCTCCGGGTGGCTTTCATCATTTTTTTGGTCCATTTCTCTACTGCCTTTGTTCGGTTTCACGTTTCCCTCACTAGAATTCTGACATGTTTTTTAGTTAAAAAGTTGTTTATGTCAAGACAGTTCCCCAAAAGCACGAGTCTTTTTAGTCAGTCGTCGAAATTCAAAAGCTCGTTTTTTCAAGTCTGAATGTTAAAAAAAAAAAAAATTGAAATCCGCTTTGTCTAATGGCTGCCTTTCGACACCATTTCGTGAACAAAAACTCTTGAAGAAAAAGGTGATCTATTCAATGAACAATATTTCGTTTCGAAACAGAAATCAAACACGGCATACTTGAACACCTCTTCATCATTATATTGCCACGGAAGCTCCATTTTTTTATTTGGCGGGGGGGGGGGTAGTGAAGGGGAATGTTTGGGCTCTCAAACTTGCCAGGCGCTCGTGAGGTTTTCTCCCGACCCTATAAAAGAAACCCCTGGATGGTTTTCATATTTTTTGTTCATTTCTCTTTTTTAGAAATGCTGACAAGGCTCTTGGGTTCCTTTTAAGACCCGTGTCTGTATGGGAAGTCTTACATTACAGGAACTGAATGAGCAGCAGACTCGACTCGAACTGTCAGAAACAGGATAGGGATGTTTCATCCCTGACCCAATCTCCCCCCTCAAGCCCCTTCACAAAAACAACTCAAGATGCAATTGTAAAGTGCCTCAAAAACTCACCCTATTTTTAGCCGCGTGGCAAAATGTGTTTTTGTTTAACAAGATAATGTGCTGTATTTGGTTGTTGTCAGCTCATTTCGCGCCGGAGAATAGAATCTAATTTACCTCTTCGAAGGAGGCGTCCTCCATTCAGAGCCTCCCTCACTGTTGTGCTTATCAAAGACAACTTAATACCACCATTAATATATCGTTGACGAGATGCCTTAAACAACGGGGCCTGCGGTGGGGGGTTTCAGCGAGAGTAGAGTATTAACAGTAAAAATTTATGCTGATGTAAGGAGCGGTTTTACTTTGCTAGGGGGGGGAATCGCATGGTTTCTGCAACTGGAGAATAAGAATGATTTACCAACAACAAATGATCATCTTGTTGTAAAAACAAAGATTGATTATTTTCGCTGATCGAGGCCAGGGGAATAGACTGGCTCCTTTTTTGCTGTTATCCAAAGAGGTAGTCATGATCTTCCTCGCAAAGGGAACCCGACAAAAGCTTTTGCAAAGAAATTTGTTTTCGACCACATAGCTGGGGATCACATCTTACAGTTCAAGTCACAAAAGGAAACACCATAAGCAACGGCTGCATGTCTCATTTCTAACTTGTATTAGCTTCTTATTATGCATTACTTACCGTATCGTAGCCGAAAGACTCAAAATATTAATAATGATAATTATAATGATTGTAGTGGCTTCTCATATAGTGCTTAAATCCATCTATCAGTGACGCTCGTGGCGCTCCATGCATTATTACCCTTGGTCATTGGGCCATTCATATCATTTCTCAAACCAGCTCAGCTCCCTTGGGAGCAAATAGCCAGCGCTGCCAAATAATGTAGCACACCAAGCTAAATCAATCACAAGAACTACCTCTGCCCTCACAGGTACCCGTTTACCCCTGGGTGAAGAGAAGCAATTATAGTCCAGTGTCTTGCTCAAGGAAACACATGTCACGGCCGGGATTCGAACCCGCATCCAGATGGCTCAGCCACCAGAGCTTGGGTCCGAAGCACTATATACGGAAAAAAACCTGAGCTACGACACGCCATATCAAACTTGTTCAATCTGAAAGGTTTTTTTGGATCCACAGTTCTTACTGTTACCAGTTGTCTTTGTAATAATTTCTGCCTGTAATCATCTCGCCTCAAAGACAACAACAGTCGACACTCGTTGTAACAAGATCGCTGGGACTGGCCAAACTACCTCTTTTTAACAGGAACGTTGTTATAAGAGGACAGCAAAACATAGAAACACAAAGCAGAAGGGAGATTTGGGACTTCAGAATGTGCTCTTTATAAGCAGAACCTCTTCTTATAACCGGTCTCTTTATAATGAGAGTTGATGTATATGTGTTTGAACGGGTCCCTCTTGTCACACACAGTCAACTCTGATGAGAGTAATGTCCGTTTTGTTAATTTGCTGTTAAACTCGAAAAGATCCAAGAGGTTTTTTTTTCACCAGTTGTTGGGTTCATTGGTTATGCAATCCATACATCAAGTCTGTTAAGCATGTCCGTTACATGACTGGTCGTATATCACAAGCTCATTGGGCATGTCCACAATCAGGGCTGTTCGTAAATCATCTCCCGGTTGGACCATGGTTGGTTTGTGCAGCATGAGATATAGAGCTACAAAATCTGGAAGCCATCCGTAGATTTTTTTTTTCTGACATTCAAACTTCACCGAGGGAAGATCGATCAGCGTTTCTGGAATGTCAAATTTGGTCTGATCGCTCGATTTTTTTTTCGGACGTGAATGTTCGTCCAGGCCCCTAAGCTTTGAAGTTTATAAAAAAAGCTGTTCGACTTCTGAATGAAGAAAGGCGTCTGTATGAGGTTAAAGAAAGGGTAGGGGTACACAAAAAAGTACATTTAAAGTAAATTGGGTTCACCTTTGATTTAATTCTGAAACTAATTTTAGTCAAAGTTTAGTCAAACCATAAAAGAAGAGACCTCATAATACACCTTCATCACGGAGTAGCCGACTTGATTTGTCCCAGTCCAATCAATGTTTCCATACCGAGGCTTGAAGGAGAGACAGTCTGGTTCCTTTTTTGCACAAAGGATGCCAGCAATCATTCCTGTTGTTGGATACAAGCAACATGACCAAGATGGTGGCAGCATCTGTGTGTCTCAAACACGTTCTTGCGGAGGGTTGTGACGGTTTTTCCTCAGTGCTCTGCCCTGTGGAGTGTGTGTGTGTGTAATGAGATTTCTGTCAGTTAAACTTTTTAGTATTATTAGTATTTTTGCAAAGGAGAAAAACTTGAGCATGGTGGAAAACCTTCGTGAGAGGATTGAACGAGTGGAGAGTGTGCTTCAAGTTGAAGACGCAGTGCAACAGAATGTGTGTGTTTTCGACGAGCTTGTATGATTTTACAGAAGATGCTCGAGTGTCACTTGTTATTATTCAACAAGACATTCCTTTATCTCTTTCTGGGATTAAGGCATTTGATGGGAACCTATTTCCCTAGATGATTGGTACTTGAAACAACTCGACACAACTCCAACTTTGAATACTAATTTTATACGTGCTGGCTTTGAATGGTGATAGGTCTTCACCAATATTGCACCAGGTTTTTTTGTGTTTTTTTTTTTGTTCTTTTACTGTCTGTGGAGTTGCAATTTGTCTCCTGTATCTGGCTTCCAAGACCTATTTAGAGATTATGAAGTGCATCCTCGAACCGGTTCTTTTTTCTGTGAAATATTTTCCCTCTGAAATTAAGTCAAATTCGAGAAAACTGTATCTGAACGCAACAGCTGATTTCGGTTGTTGCAACCGAAATTAAGGACAATGTGTTTACATGCAGACAATTTGGCATGGTTTTTTTCACTTGACTCGCACAACGGATTAAGCGAAGTTTTCACAGGTTTGTTTTTTCGTGTATGTGGTTGTTGACCGCATAAAACATGAACACTGCTGCGACTGCCAATCGAGTCATCACCTTACCAATCCTGTAGTTATCTCAGCATAGCAAAGGTCGTGCGTTCGAATCCCACCCGAGTTTTTTCACAGGACTCAGGAAAGTACTGAGTATACAGGCTTAAAACTACACCGGTGTCAACATCTATTCAAAAGTTTGATTTCGATGACAACGTATTTCGGCTTTCTTTTTTTTGAACAGATCTGAAGAAACTTTTTGACCAGGAGCCTCTCGGTAAACGGGCAGAGCAGCAACAGTCCATCGAGTTGCTGTGCCGGCCTCCGCAGGGGGTACCCGAGCCCGAGGTGTACTGGGAGAAGAGCGGCGTGCGCATCGACCGGGGCGACGGCCACTTCCTGCAGACGCAGCAGAGCCTGATACTGAACCAGCTGAGGCTGTCGGACAGCGGCAACTACACGTGCGTCGCCGAGAACTTGGCGACGCGGCGGGAGAGCGAGATGGCACAGGTTGTGGTCTTTGGTAAGAACTCAGGTGGGAAGTTCACAAAGTATCTCCATGTGGTGCTTGGCATGGTCCCCCCCCCCCCCCCCCGTTATTGTGTCTTCATTGTTTTCCCGGGGTCGATTTCACAAAACTCTTCCTAATTAGGACTAGTCCTAGGCAATGCTAAGAGATAGGAATAGTCTTAAGTTAGGACCAGGGCCCAATTTCATGGAGCTGCTTAAGCACAAAATTTTGCTTAAGCAAAGCAATCATTGCTTAGAAAAATCAGACTACCGGCCAAGACTATACACTCAATTGTTATGCTAAGTAAACAACAGCTAAATACCAGTCACAAGCAATGTATAAGGCATGAAATTTTTGCCAGTAACATGTGTAAAATAAGCAAGCTATTTTCGTGCTTAAGCAAATTGTTTACTTAAGCAGCTCCATGAAATTGGGCCCAGTACTTAGGACTAGTCCTATCTCTTAGCATTGCCTATGAGGACTAGTCCTAAGTTAGGAAGAGTTTTGTGAAATCGACCTCTGGAGTCTCAGAAATTCTTGAGAGGGTTTCTGGGGGTACTTCTGTACAAGAGGAAATACGTGTATTAAAGTATATAGGAACATTTTCTCCCCTTATTGTGTCTTCATTGTGTTCTGGGAGTCTCGGGAATTAATTAGAGGATTTCTGGGGGTACTTCTGTACGATAGGAAAAGAGTGAATTAAAGTAAAGGAAACATTGTGAAGGGACAACCTCTTCCCACCACATCGGGTATGGTTTAAGGTTTTCCCTCAACACCGAATCCATGCAGATATGTATTGTCTGCTATTTATTGAACTGGGCATGAACAAAAAGAGGAGCAATGACCACCAGGAGACCCTCATCAGACACTCAAGTGACAGCTGGCGTATCAGGTCAAATTCCATTGATTACGTCATCAATTTCACAGAGATGTTATAGGCAGCAAATATTGCTGAACAATTAAGCAGAAATGTGCAGGATACCAGTCACATATCGTACATGTTATAGGATATTTTGGCTGGTAACCTTAATCTGGTAAGCATAATTTGTGATTGTTGTGCACGAGCAGCTCTATGAAATTGGGCCATGGGCGGGCGTGCGTTCATTCTTCAGATTAACAGACTTGACCCAGTCGGCTGCCATCCGCGATAGTCTCCCGTTGACTGACACCTTGAAAAGTGATCAAAACGATTACATTGTCATTGCTGGCGTTGCCCCCCGGATGCGCCCCCTGGATCCCTTTAAATCTCTTGAGAGTAGCAGTCCCATGGTGACTTCCGAAGGGTGACAGGTGTGAAAATCAGTGGATAAATGGGCGGGAAGTAAACACCAGTATCATAATGATATGACATTTATCTTGATCGGAAGCTGTTTGTCAACACTTCAAACACCTGTGTTGACATATCATACACTTTGTGATAAATAGCAAAAGGTGTTTTTGATCACCCAGGGTGTCCCCTCTTTTGGATATATGACGCCCGCATTGGAGGAGAGGGTTTCCAATCGGGGTATAAGTATATCCCAATTGGGAAAGTCTGTTTGACAGTGACTAAAGGCAGAAGCCATCACTGTACTCAATTACACCCCTATTGGTAACCCTTGATACCCTCATCGGGTGAAGAGTGTTCCAATCTGGGTATAAGTATACCCTAATTGAGAAAGTTTGTTTGACAGTGAATGAGGCAGAAGCATCACTGAGTTCTGATTGGGAACCATGTAGGTCCCAGTGGGTAAATAAATTCCAATCGGGGTACACATGTACCCCAATTGGGATAGTTTGTTTGAAATCATTCCATTCCGATATTTAACTGAAGGCATCAGTTCCTACAGTATAAAAAGCGGCGATGCAGTTCCTCATGTTTCCTTTTTCGATGCACTTTTTGAAAAGTTGATTGTGCCATTGTACTTTTTGACCAAAAATACCATTCTTTAAAGATTCTATGTGAAATTTCATCTTGGTATGATGCATGTTTTTTTCGGAGGATATTACACATTTTTCACCACTCGATATTGCAGGCCGATCGCATTTTGGTTTTTATTTTTGCAAAGAGTGTTCAATTTATAATCCGCCCTATCACTTCAAGCCATCTGTTTATTTGGGGTGAATTTGAGACGATAAATCCTTATTAATTTTCCCTTTTTCTCTATCATTTTCCTAGAAGTAACACAATAATGATACTTCATTGTTTGTGACAAAAAGTACATTCGTTCCGTTTCAATGAACGTGTTAATATGACAAATCTTGGGATATCGCGTCAAATTTGATTATGACATCTGTGAAAAAGCCTCGGATTACAGTTTGTGTTTTGTCATTCATTGTGATGCACTTTTCGTATGTACTAAATCCAAGTGAGCTAATGCTGAAGTAACAGTCAAGTGTAGTGTCAAATTTTCTAATGGGGCTCATTGCCTTAAAATCTCGTAAAATTTTGCAGTTTGGAATTCCATTTTAAGGACTTGTTCATGCACGAAAACACCCACAGTGTTTTGTAATTAGTTAGTAGTGATGAACAATGTCTCTGGAAATACAAGCCAGCGGAACATACGGTCCGCTATTTTTTAGAGTCGAAAAAAATGTGTTCCCAAAAAAATGGAGCGTGCTCTGTCATAAAACTGAAGAAAAAAAATGAGAAAAAACACAATTTCAATGGATATTTGTGATTCATTAAATTCTACTTTTAAATTTCCTTCCAACCATACACATTTCATGAAAACGATTGTGATAGCTCAAAGCACCCAAATCCAAGGCAACGTGCCCATTTTCCCTTTTAAACGTGTTGGAAATGTTGATGGGTTCTATTACCAAGTTTGAACAAAGACACGGCCTTAACATTTATGTATGTGTGTTTTTTATAACATTTTCTTGCATACAAGTTTGTTGGGGGTTGAAAGATTTCCTTGAAAGCGTCCAGTCATGTGTTCATTGCTGTTAACTCCACATGAGAAAGCAAGCTTGTTTCTGTTTTGTCTCTTTAGCTTGCATTTTCTTAGATTAAATTTGGTTCCACCAGTGTGTCCAGGTTTGAACTATGTTTTGCTTTATTTTTAGTCAACCCCCAACAAACTTGTATGCAAGAAAATTTTACAAAAAACAGCACACATACAAAATGTTTAGACCGTTGTGTTAAGCCACAGCTGTAGCGTCTACCTTCACTAATAGTTTTATGTTATGTTTGGTAAAAAAACGAAACTGAAAGTACAGAAATATGAAATCAGCTTGAGATATTGACTGATCGTTGTCTTGTTTTCTTCTTATGTCTTGGCAGTCAATGGCGGCTGGACAGGGTGGAGTCAATGGACAGAATGTGATGTCACGTGTGGCACAGGACTCAAACAGCGAGCTCGCTCGTGCTCCAATCCTTCCCCGAAGAACGGAGGCCAGTTATGTGCTGGGAAGGCTGTTCAGTCTGTTCCGTGCACAGAGGACTGTTTAGGTAAAAAAAAAAAAAAAAAAAAAAGCAGGATTGGTGGAGCTGACAAAATAGGCTTATACATGAAATACTGTGTGAAATTTGGGCTTAATCCGTTGTTGTGAGTCGGAAGAAAATAGTACAAAAAAAACTTTCACAATTTTCAGCGTGTAAACACATTGTTATTAACTTTGGTTGTAACAACCGAAATCCACTGTTGCGTTGTTAAATTGGGTTTTTTTAGGTTTTCGGGTACAGTTTTTTTTCGAATATGACTTGATTTCAAAGGGAAATATTTCCCTGGGAAAAAAAGATTTTAGTATGACATGGGAATTTCGCAGGAAAAAATGCTTTTAGATATGAACTTCAAAATCAGTAATCTTTCAGACTGATATTAAAACAACGATGTTTTTATCCTTACCAATCCTGTATAACAGCTTTAAAAATGGAGAATGTGAAATATTGCACCGACTCATCTACCATCTCAAAATTGTCTATTTAAAGGCTCCTACAGATTTGTTCTTCTTCTTTTATTATTATTTTTCTTTTTCTTTTTTTCTTGTTCTTTACCGCAAAGGGAAAGTGTTTCAAACTTACTCGAAACCTAAAAGCTTATAGAGTAAATGAAAAGTAAAAGTGTCATTATGTTGTGTTGAGCTCGACTATTTCGTTTTCCTAAATCTCAAAATGCAAGTACAAATAATTATAAATCAATTAGTTTGAAATGTTTGAAATACTTTCATCTTTGAGTAAATACGGATTGATACAGTTATCTTGGATTTATTTTTTTGTTGTTAACTGTACATATTTTCAAAGTGCATTTTTCAGAGATGAAAAGACGGTTGGGAAAAATTAACTTATTCAAAATGTGTGAATTTCTAATGCCTCCATCACAGATGTTCGCGGTATTTACACCGAAAGTGTGGATAGCATTGGGAAGCACTTTTCTTAGCCGAATTCCGAAAATTATGCACTTTTTTTATTTTCGATAAATATTGACTCAAGTGGGAAATATAAATGGAGACTATTGTGCATCTGGTTTATTGATTGCAAAATCATCAGCATGTTGTACATGTATTTCTATATTACTATCGACAACTATGAGTCGCTGAACTAACCCATTTAACAGATGTCCAACATTAGGTAAATAACAGAATTCATTGAAACGACGACCGTTCCACATTTATCTGTCTGGTCGAACTGGAGCGTGTCGGTCTTTTGTACGAGATGGGCGCAGCACGTTCTATGCCGTCTGTTGTCTGTTGTTTACATTAGAGGAATAAAATTGCTAATTGACAGAACAATCCTCGCTGGCGATTTGTAATCGAAAAAAAAAACAGTTTGGGTGTTCTGTCCGCTGTGTGGTTGCACTAAAAACACCACCAGATGTAGAACTGGTTTCCCGATACCATGGGGGTAGGGGAGGAGGGGGAGGGGATAAAGCTGTTGTTGTCTCCCTCGATTTTGCACTTGAACTTTACGCACCAAGAGATGTGGGTTTTTATATTTAACGTATATATATAAAATTTGTAGGGTAGATGGCCTTAGCTTTCGATCCAAACCGGACCTTCGTCAGAGGCATAAACAAGCACAAACGAAAAACATATCCATTTATAGCAAATACATATATTACAGAAATTAGCAAGACATTTAATATCACAATTTTAAGTTTTATTGGTGAATCAAAGGACAATGTTTTTAAATATGCATTGTCAGAATGACATAAGTTTAATATTCTCGTAATTTTTCTTTTGTCACCTGACCTGGAAATTAACTGGGGTCACGACCTTCATCCCCGGCCTTTCTCTGTGCCTTCACAAAGGTCATCAGGCTTTCCAATTAATCTTAAGGGGAGAAATTAGCAGAAACGTACTACTGCCGGTGTACTGCTTATGTAAACCACTCAGATCCCTGACCAAGTGGAGTGACAAAGTGACTACTTAGACGGGGGGATTAGTGACAACCCATTGCTAGAACAATAGAGACAGTTAGACTAATTAGGTTGATCACTAGAGCCTCTCGTGCCAGGAAAAAACACGAGACAGAGCAACAACTTGGCCTGACAGCCAGGAGCTGCCATTATTTGACCCTATATATCTGGGTCTCTAAATGAGTTGTTGATACAGGGTGGTGCCTTTGCTGTATTTATCTTGCCGTTGCACGGGTAAAAAAAGGGCTGTTCTTCGTGGTACCGTAATTGTCTGCTCTTTTTTTGTTTTTACACTCACCCCTTTTTTGCTCATTTTGTATTTATCACATAAGTAGGGGGTGGATCAACGTAGAATGCCGGTTTTCTAAATAATGTTTTAATGCTTTTCATTTGCCTGTGAGGGCTTAAAGGGAATTATACAGGATTGAAAAGGACAACGAACACCATTCTTTAACTTTGGCTGCGAGCTTACTGAGTATGGAGTGTATACTTGAACCATTTTTTATTTTTGGTGGTTGAAATATTTCCCGCTGAAATGAAGTCATATTCGAGAAAACTGTATCTGGAAACCTCAAAAACCGTCAAAGCTGATTTCAAATAAAATTCTTTGAGTACAATCCTAAATTTCACCTTTTTATAAGAATATGTTATTCATTATTAATATTTTATTTAGGAAAACAATATCTCTTATTAACTCGCTGTTACGACATTGAATGATGTGAGTTTTTGGTTGTATGTTACTTATTTTCACAGTGAATGGTGAGTGGGGGCGTTGGTCCGAGTGGTCATCCTGCAGTACTGCCTGCAAACTAGTCCGAACTCGCTTCTGCAACGACCCAGCGCCCAACCACGGCGGCCAAGACTGCTTCGGAGAAAACTTAGAGAAGAGGAACTGCACAGGTGGTCGATGCCCCAGTAAGTTGGCTGAAACAATATTTGGGGTGGTTGAACAGAGTCGTAGTCTAGAGACGAAAAATATTTGTTATTTTTGTTTTTATTTGCACTGATTAACTTGGTGTATGGAGTTGGTGTTTTCACGACCCGCCTGTGGCTGACGATACTAAAGCCATATTTTGTGGAGGGATCTTGAGGATCTTTGAATGAGGTTCGCTCTAGTGTTTGCATGTAGTTCTAGAGCAGGGTCATAGGTCAGAGTTCATTTGCTCATGATAAGCACGAGGAGATAGCACCTTTAAAGGAATCTCAAGCAAATTGACTAGAAATTGAACTTGAACTAATGTAATTAGTAACCAACTAAAAGTAAACATAGATATTTGTTTTGTGAAGGTTAAAGTAATTCTTATGCAGTGTTCAAGTTCACAATTCTTTCGCATTGATATTTTTGAACAGATTCTCTTGATGTGACAACAAGTGTTCTCCCACCACTTGTAGCAGCTGGAACCAACAACGGCAAGGGTGGAACTGCAGTTACCAGTGAAGAAGACCCTAAAGGTAAGGTGTAGTCACTGACAGGGACTTAAGTCACTGACTTGGACTCGAATCACCGACTTGGACACAAGTCACTGACTTGGACTCAAGTCACTGACTTGGATTCAAATCACTGATTTGGACTCGAGTCACTGACTTGGATTCAAATCACTGATTTGGACTCGAGTGACTGACTTGATTGGACTTAAGTTTGTGACTTGGGCTCGAGTCACTGACTTGGGCTCAAGTCACTGACTTGGGCTCAAGTTACTGACTTGGACAGACTTGGTCTCTAGGCAGTGACTTGGACTCTATAGGCAATGATTTGGACCCAAGTCAGTGACTTGGAATTGGACTCTAGTCAGTGGCTTGGACTCTAGGCAGTGGTTTGGACTCTAGTCAGTGGCTTGGACTCTAGTCAGTGGCTTGGACTCTAGGCAGTGGCTTGGACTCTAGTCAGTGGCTTGGACTCTAGGCAGTGACTTGGACTCTAGTCAGTGGCTTGGACTCTAGGCAGTGGCTTGGACTCTAGTCAGTGGCTTGGACTCTAGTCAGTGGCTTGGACTCTAGTCAGTGGCTTGGACTCTAGGCAGTGGCTTGGACTCTAGTCAGTGGCTTGGACTCTAGTCAGTGGCTTGGACTCTAGGCAGTGGCTTGGACTCTAGTCAGTGGCTTGGATTCTAGGCAGTGGCTTGGACTCTAGTCAGTGGCTTGGACTCTAGGCAGTGGCTTGGACTCTAGGCAGTGGCTTGGACTCTAGGCAGTGGCTTGGACTCTAGTCAGTGGCTTGGACTCTAGGCAGTGGCTTGGACTCTAGTCAGTGGCTTGGACTCTAGGCAGTGGCTTGGACTCTAGGCAGTGGCTTGGACTCTAGTCAGTGGCTTGGACTCTAGTCAGTGACTTGGTCTCTAGTCAGTGGCTTGGTCTCTAGGCAGTGACTTGGTCTCTAGTCAGTGGCTTGGACTCTAGGCAGTGGCTTGGACTCTAGGCAGTGGCTTGGACTCTAGTCAGTGGCTTGGACTCTAGTCAGTGACTTGGTCTCTAGTCAGTGACTTGGTCTCTAGTCAGTGACTTGGTCTCTAGGCAGTGACTTGGACTCTAGGCAGTGGTTTGGACTCTACAGGCAATGATTTGGACCCAAGTCGGTGACTTTGACTTGGACTTGGATTCTAGTCAGTGACTTGGACTCTAGTCCAACTCTGTGGAATTATAGAAACAACTTAAAAAGTTAACATCGAAAAACATGTCATATTCTTACCTATACAGAGAATCAGAGGTGAGACACCAGACCATTAGGCTTATTTCACGGTCTCTTTTCAGAACAATCACATCATCCTAGAGTGGAGACTCAGCACCATTACTTCACCCCTAGTTGAGGTTATTATTGGATAGATATATATATATATATATATAATCTACCTTCTGCACCCTGTACTAAAAGCTTGCTCTGTGTTTTTTATCCCTAGTCAAGGATGGGTACGAGGATCAGATCCCTCTCTACATTGGTGTGGCTCTGGCTGCCTTGGTCTTTTTGTTAGTCTTTGTCTTCATGATAGTGTGTATAGCAACACGAAGGAAGAGGCAAGGGACGACTTATTCAGCTGGCACTACAGGTAAGGCTCTCAGTTCAATCCAACTCGACATTCATCTCCGTGTTGCAAACGGGAACAGTAATTATTTGAGACACAATGAAGCAGAGGTAAAGTATGGAGGCATATTCAAAAGACCAAGTCTTGTAGAAAAATGCCTTTCTAAAACAAGATACTGAACATCTCAACTGGACTGAACCCTCAAACGAGGCACCTGTTTGGGAGAACAAGCGTATATAACTGCTCCACTGACAACTGACCGCACATGACAGACAGGGGACAGGACAAACAATCAAAGCTAACTTGACTTAACGAGCTAGGAAAGGAGAAGTAGGTAAATCGTATAAACTAAACTCATAGAGCTTAAGGATGAAAAGAGAAGAAGCTTCTCGAAATGATTAGAGACAAGATGGTTTCGGTGGAAGTTCTTAAAAACAACTTTCCAAACTGACCTTATCAGAACTGAGAGGCTGTTCTGCCTCCGCGACCTTTATCATTTTCCTTTGGGAAACTCCATAAGAAGTTTACTTGAATTTCCCTTCTAGTCGGGCATGTGATTCCCTACCATTTTCCCCGATTTCTGATTTGTTAGATAAGCTTTTGATCTGTGGGTTAATAGTTTGTATGTTGCTCTACAGATGAGTGTAATTTGGCCATGTTGGCCGTACAACCAGACATCACGCAGTCATCGGCACCTCTTAACATGTGCACCCACGTAGCTCTCCCCAACCACACCATGGAAAAAATACAACTGACCACTTCGCCCATCCTCCAGTCGGAAGCCTACTACGAAGACCCCAAGGACATTAAGCCCAACGGAATGACCGTCACCTTCTCGCCCAAAAACGGCGTCATGACGCACCTGAACGATTACTCGTCCGACTCGTCGAACTACGCCGTGCCGAACGGCAACCCCATCATCGACCCGTCCATGCACCAGTACATCCCGCTGGTGCCGCCGACGCAGGAGTGCTGCCACCCCATCCTCCACAACCGGCCGCCGATGGACTTGCCGTGCCGCAGTCTGACGCACAACCCCAGCCAGCAGCGGTGCTCGGAACCGGACGGCGAGGACAACACCACCTTTCACGAGCGGAGACTCAGAGACTCTGCCGTGCATTCGTCCGAGGAGGAAAGCCTGTCCCCGAGCTCCCCGTACGGGTCGGACCACGGGAGGGCCCCCTCTATTGTCAGTGCGGGAATACCGTCACATATAGACTCACATTGTATGTCTTGGGGGATGGTGAGCCATCGTGGAGGAAGACTAGTTATACCAGATGCTGGTAAGGAGAAGAATAGTCTAACATTTGACCACACCCTAATCTTACTCAATCTGAAAATGTTAGAGTAATGCAACTGGGGGCATTAGTTCAGCTATTGCCCCTGTGATTCAGGACAATATAATTAGGAATCGTGCAGGCCTTGCTCTAGACAGCGGCCTCATAGCCATTTGTTGCCTCGGTCCCAAAGAACCTTGGAATCTCTAATAGACTGGGGGAAGTTGCATTGCTCGGGGCAATATAACTGACAAGGCTGATGTTTCTGAATATCGCCCTCTGTAGGTTTCACTTCTTTATATATTAGATGGCCTTTTTCAAAAATATTCCAAAAGTAGGCAGAACAGAGTTATCATACATTGGCTGGTATTTATTATTAGTTAATGCCCTCAAGGGCAATAAAACAGGGCTAATATTTGTTTGTCTTTATTCCTCTGTGTAGGTATCAGTATGTTTATCCCAGAGGGCGCCCTTCCAAAGGGACACTCCGAGGACCTGTATATTGCCGTCAGCCGTGATGTGACCGACCGTCCAAGAGTGAGTGGTAAACAGACCATCCTCAGCCCGGTCATTATCTGCGGTCCGCCGGGACTGACCTTCGCCAAGCCGGTCATTATAACAACACCACACTGCGCCAATGGTATGAGGGGAGAGTGGAAGTGTTCTGTGTATAGCAACATGTGCCGCTCTGGAGAAAAAGCGTGGGAGGTGAGCGACAATCAAAACCGTTTGCTGAAGTTGTGTCAGTCTTGTGTTCATCTTCCTTTATGTTTGTTAAAATTGGTTTGTTCTGTTTATTGCCATGTTGATTGTATACAACCAAGTCACACCAAAAAAAATTCGATTGGAACCTTGTGAGAAGTTTGCAAACAAGTCTGACTCACACAAAGGATTAAGCCCAAATTTTCACAGGTTTGTTATTTCATGTGTACGGTCGATTACTCCAAACATGGACACTGTCCGCAACTATTTCGTCAGCTCTACCAATCCTGTATCATACCTTTATGAATATGTAGTAAAAAAGCAAACATGAATGTTTGACTTTTTGTCCCTCAGAAAATCGCCATAGTAGGAGAGGAGACGATAAACACACCAATCTTCTGCCAAGTGGACAAGAGACAGTGTTCCATCGTGACGGACCAGCTCAGCTGGTTCGCGTTCGTGGGTGAATCTCTGCCCAGTCAGGCAGCCAGTAAGGTCCTGAAGGTTGCTGCGTTTGGACCCGTACTCCGAGCTATGATGGATTACTGTGTGAAAGTGTACGTCATGGAAGACACACCGGACACATTGGAGGTAAGAAACACCTCGTTAAAGACCTGTGATTTTTGCCTAAATAGTAACTTTTTTGAAGCTCTCACTTCTCTGCGAGTTGCTCTGAAAGGTGTGAACTACTTCGAAAGCATCTAGTTTTCCAGTTGCAGTGATGTTGTAGGAAGTCTGTAAATCTAACCACTGTTACACCCCGGAAGTTCAGGAGGTTTAATTGCGAAACCAAAATGTGACTGCTTCTCGTTTTTTTCGGAGTTGTTGTTTTTTATAAATATATGTCAACATCCCTGAAATAAATTAAGAAAAGATTTGTTTTTTTTATTTCATAATGACAATCTCCATTGTAAATGTGATCCATTTTAAATAAGTGGCTAAAATTGGCGGGGGACCAGTCACACGCCATGTATGTTGCATGGTGGTTTGGCTGGTAACCCATTTCTTTTTCTGAGGATTGTTCCCCAGTACTAAGCACAACATATTTGGTGATTATTAGCCCAGATAATAGTTGCTTTTTTCTCAAATTCATTTTGTGCGTATTGTTGATTAAACTCAAGTTGGAATCTACTCAAGTTTTGAAATTTAATATGTTGACAGATTTTCAAAAATGTCTTATTGGATTCGTTCTTAATTGACAGAATGTGATTCAAATTGAGCAGAGATTAGGCGGCCGTCTGCTCCACAGACCCAAGCAGCTCTACTTCACCGACACCGGCCACAATCTCAGACTTTCCATCGAAGACGTCATGCCGGGATGGCAGAGTAAAGTTGCCTCAAACTTCCAGGTAAAATTATTCTTCTGGCAAACCAGTCATCAGTCAATTCCCCATCGACTTACCCTGTACTGACAAACCAGTCCTCCATCAAACCCCACCACCTTACCCTGTACTGGCAAACCAGTCCTCCGTCAACCCCCACCACCTTACCCTGTACTGGCAAACCAGTCCTCCAACCCCACCACCTTACCCTGCCAACCAGTCCTCCATCAAACCCCACCACCTTACCCTGTACTGGCAAACCAGTCCTCCGTCAACCCCCACCACCTTACCCTGTACTGGCAAACCAGTCCTCCATCAACCCCCACCACCTTACCCTGTACTGGCAAACCAGTCCTCCATCAACCCCCAACACCTTACCCTGTACTGGCAAACCAGTCCTCCGTCAACCACCAACACCCTACCCTGTACTGGCAAACCAGTCATCAGACAACCCCATCACCTTCCTCTGTACGATGTTTAGTGGGAACCGCCTCTGGAGTATTTTTCAGTCTCAAGATAAAGTTATAAATCAAACTTTTGACTTGATTTTGTGTCTGTTTTTCTTCTTCTTCTTCTGTAGGAAATCCCATTTTATCACATTTGGAGTGGTGCATCCAATACCCTGCACTGTGCCTTCACCCTAGCCAGAGTTGACCCTGCCATCAATATTGTCCGATGTCGTATCGAGGTCATGCAGGGGTCATCACCCAACAGCCGGCAGGTCATCGATATCTCAAGATGTGTGGATGATGTAAGTAGCAAGGATTAACCAAGCATCATATTGTACACTAATATTCATGTTTTTGAATAACACAAAGACTAGTTCAGAAATTGGGTTACAATTCACTCCGTGAGGGATAAGAATGTTACACAACAGTGCTGGGGCTATAACCTAAAAGTCAATTGTTTTGACATAATTAGTTGATAAGGTGAGCTTGTCAGCGTAGCGATGCGAAGGTCATAGGTCAGAATCTAGTCCAACTGAAAGCCCTGAGTATGCAGTGCTTCGGATTCCTCGGGGTAGGGTTTTAGGGGCCCAAACTAAAACCATGAAACATGACGACTGACCGCATTCTTTTGACTGTCCACCCCGTGTTTTAGATGTCATGCGATCACGGTCACTCCGAGCCTGACGTAGCGAACTGTAGTTCAGGGTACGGCTCGATGACCTTAGAAGCCCCCAACAAAGCCTTCCGCCTGTCCAGGCCATTCCGAGCCCAGCTTTGTACGTTACTAGACCCACCGAGAAGTAGAGGCAATGACTGGAGGATGCTGGCATCGAAGCTGGGAGTCGATGGGTGAGTTGATAGAAGGGCCAAGGTTGGACGATTCAGGGGTGCGGCAGTGACAGAAAACAGTGATCAACTTGATCAGTTTGCATCTAAAATCAAAATACCACAATGCCTTGCGTCTTTTTGCTTAGCTAAACCTAAAAACAAAGTCCCAAAACTATTGTTTAGCAAACGATCATTTTATGCTTATTATTTTATTTGTATGAGCCATTTGCGAGTTAGAGTTTAACAACGTCTGGTTCAACGACTTGCCAAGTCACAAGTTATCGCTGAAATTGTGTATACCAGTATACCTGTTTCACTGTTATGTGTGCTGTGTGGTCATTTTAGCTTTCGAGAAAGTCTGCTAAAGGGCCGAAACGTCAGGCCATTAACTATTTTGTGCATTTTTACCACAAGCCATGTCGGTTGGTAGGCAGTTTGCAGAAACTTATTCTATTTTCTAAATTTGAATTCTTTAGACTTAAAGAGACAGTTGCTATGTCAAATGGTTCGCGGCAAGCTTTTGTATATAGCAACTTCCAGATGAGCAAACGCTGGTACCATTGTGCCATACACATTCATTCAAAATTGTGCATGTGTTCGCCGTCTCTGACGTAACTACGCAAAAAACTTGCCCCGAGTCGTGTGACACAGCAACTGTCTCTGTAGTCTGAGGAATTCTAATTTAAGCGGTAACTCTTGACTAAGCAAGTCATTGTACCAGACATTATTCAAATCCAGTTCGCAAATTGCTTATTGAATTATATGTTTTGTAAACCATGCAGCAGTAACAGTTGGTTTAGAACTCGCTTTGAATCAAGTGCTTCTTCTAACTTTCAATGCTCATCGTGTTCTCATATTCACAGCTACATCAACTACTTTGCAATCAAGCCTAGTCCAACCGACCAGATCTTGGACCTCTGGGAAGCCAGGCATCGAGAGGAAGGAGCCGTCTTAGACCTGGCCAGAGTCCTTCAGGAGATGGGACGTCAAGATGCTCTAGCTGTAGTTGAGAAACAACTGGGAGCATGGATGTAAAAAATAAATTTAAAAAAACTCTAAAAGAGACAGACGGATCTTTACCAAATCTGATGCAGGCAAGAAGGTAACTGGACCTCGAGATGGCAATCTAAGAAACAGCTGCAATCGTCGCAGGTTATGAATTTCAACTAAAGAAGGTTTGCATCACAGCTGGGAGCTTATTTCGATGTTGCAGCCCGCCCTCTATCGCACCTTATTCCTAGAAGGGAATGACAGTCACCGGAGACGCGTTTCTGCTCCCATCGAATCGAGAGTAAAATGTAGAGGTCGAAAAAAATGTGATGCATGTGGTTTTGGGTGGAATTCGTTGGGTCGTGAACTTTGTCAATTTTGTTTGAGCCGATGAAGGGACGAGACAATGAGGTGATAAGTATGGTTCTTGTTAGAAGATGGATCACAGTTTGTGGGTTAAAGTGAGGTTACCTACATCAGTCAATCGATAGCCAATCAATCAATCAATCAATCAATCAATCAACAGAATAATGTGGACTATTGGCAGGACCTAGCTGGGAGTGTGCAGCTTGTCTTTTGACCCATTTCTGTTCCTTATTTTACCCTTACCAATTTACAATGCAGTTTTTGATAATGCCTTCAATTCCAATGCAGATATTGTCCTCGAAAACTCCCCCTTTTTCAGAACTGATTTAAACCCAGGATTTTTAGCTCAGATTGTGCCAAGAAATGCAGGCTTTACGGACGAATTGCCAAGTCTGTTGAAGCTAAGTTAGACACATAAATGACCTAAAATGCAAAATTGATAGTAATTATTAATGTGCCTATACTAGAATCCCTTCCCTATTTTGCGTAAAACAAATTCTTTTCCATCTTGATTTGATAATTCACTAAAATAACATTTTTTTGTTATAAAACATCAGCATATAGCCAGAAACATTGGAACACAATGGCACGGTCCAGAAGGTGGTGGAGGTCAGCGTTTGTGGTGTGGCATAGTTCAAACATGCATTTTGGAAAAAGTGGGATTGCATCAGATGAAACAAGTGTTTACAAAACAATAAACTGACTGATGAAACCAGGATAAACAAACAGATAACATACCTTTTGCGTATTGATCGTTCCTGTGCCTATGAAAAACTTAACTGGTATGAACCAGAAACCAACAAAGTGGACTTGAATCTTAAACTTTACAATTTTTATGCCGAGACCAAGTGTAGTAAATGTGGTTGGATAAGGAAATTGGAACTTAAAAATGACCAGTTTACTGGTTGCGGTGTTTGGAAACCGCTAAAGTAGCCGCCAAGGTGATTCTAGTTTAGGGAGGTGGGGGACAATTACACTTCTGATGAGGCACGTCAAGAGACTTTTAATAATTGAGTTTTGTCTTTAGAGACGATCAAACCTTTAGTACACAGAAGACTGGAGCGTGGATGGAAGTGAGGCAGACTAGGCACAATGCATCACATTGCGGGGTTGAAGTGGTATCGAGGCATATAAACTACTCGCTTATATGTACTTTCTGTCCTAAATTAAGCATTTGGGCACAAGGTTGAAATGTCTGTAATAGCTTCCAAGGTGTTGTGAATATAGCAACATTTTAAACTTGACTGATTGAGTTTTCTCTAATCCAAGGACTCACTGCTAGTCTAAGTTCACAGATGACTGAAGGGTGGTGGTTGGATATACTGAGCTCTGGGTGGGATTTCGTTTATTTAGTTTTTTTTTTTTTACTTTGTGACATAAAGTAATTATTCTCGAGACAGCATGGTTTATTCCTATGCAAGCTCAAACTGCACATTTTGTATATAATGTAAGATGATAAACTCGAGACTAAAATTCCCACACAAACAAAAAAGTGACTTAAAACGTAAAGAAAAATACCTTAAAATAAAGAATTTCAAAAAAATAAAATTATTTGATACAAAAAAAAAATTAAAGCATTGTCAGTTGATTTTATTAGGATAAATAAATTTTAGTCAGAATTTTATATTATCTTTTTTTTTTTTTTAGTTATTAATTTGTAGGAATGGTCATGGATAACTCCCATGATGCATTTCGCGTGGGCTTCCTATGAATATGTAAATGTTAAAATGTATGTAGATTGTTCAAAGTGTCACTTCTCTTTGCTTTCCCTGGACGTTGAATTGTTACCTCTGATCCTTTTTTCACTCGAAGCTGAAAATGTGTGGACCCAATGTGCCCAACTCTCCGTCCGCTCGGTGTGGCTGATTCTTTCCACGAGATTGTTATCCACAACTTAGCGTCCCAGAGTCATCATAAATACTCCACTCTGTGGTAACTCAACACTGAAATGGTTGGGAATTTAAAATGAGTGTGTAGTTAGGGATACAGAAGTAAATCCATCATGTTCAAGCAAACTAGGGGATAGCATTGTGGAGGATCAGACCCATAAAACATCCTGGGTCAGTATTGACGGGTCAGTATTGACCCGTATTCCGGATCCCGTGGGACCTGAACCATTTGTGAGTCAGTATGACCCGGAATCTGTGTGAAAAATGACCCAGAAATGGGTCAAACTGACGCAGAATCCAAGTCGAAATTCAAACTTTGTGACCAGTTTCCACGGCAGCCTGATCCATACATGGGTCGGTTTCCCTGGAAGCCGAACCTGATTCATAAATCCGGGTCAATTCTGACCCGGTTTTATTGTTGGAGTGCATGGTTTATGGAGCTATTTCGAGCACAGGTCAATGGTAACACTATTGTGTTCGGGGTCAAAGCAACCTGAGTGCACCTTTAAGTTTAAATACCTCCTTTCATTGCGTTTTTGCCCGAGCCAACCGAACAGCAAGTTTATATAATTGTACATAATTTGGTTAATATTTTTAATAAGAGTTAGATCTAGATGGAAACATAGCTCCTTATACCCAGTGGTAACAATCAGAATATTGTGATTTCTCTGTAAAGTAAACTTCAATGACTATTTTTATATTTGATATTCGTCATTGTCAACCCAATGTATATAGGGAAACTAATTTTATCCGCTCTGTGCATGGCCAATAGAGGGAGCCCTGGTGGTAGCGGGCGCTGTTGCGTTTGGATCGTGAGCATGTTTGGTTGCATTTTTTTAAGGTTGCATTTTTTTAAGGAAAGAAGTTGATTGCTTTGTACATCTTCAAGGGGTTATAAACAGCCTTGAAAGCTTTCTTAGTATTAACATTAGCATGTTGTCGATTAGCATATTGCTAATCAGCACATTTGGTAGTTGGTGTGCCTGATGATGCCATTAAATGGCGCGCTGTGCGGTACCCTATGCATTATTCGCGAGTTAAGAAACCTATCCTAGATTCAAACCACGATCACAAAACTACAGTCTGGCCTCCCTCGCTACTCATTCTCGCTGATGTAGTCCACAGGGAATAGGTCAAAAGTGGCTGCAGCTTGGCAGAGGAAGGCCAATACGTGAAAGGGCGTGCACAGAGCGGATATTTGACAAATGCTGCATACAGGAGCATTTGTTATGTTGTGATATAATGCATGAAAGAATGTGTAATTTTGGTGAAGAGATGTTAGCGTGTATAGGGAAGAATTGATGTGATTACTCCCGAGCCACTTTTTTTCCGACAATCGAAGCCTACGTTCGAAATTATTTTTCCAGTTCTCAAAAAAAAAAATTCACACATGCGTTTTTGTTAATAGGGACTTCAGCCATATAGGTCTTGTGTTTCTTGTAATTAACAATACATTGTGGAGAGGTTCGTTTTCATTCATGAAATAGATTGTATATAATGTAAAATTGTATACAATGTACAAATTAATATCGACAGATTATTTTGGTTCGCAAAACGATATACCGATTTGTAAAGTAACTTAGTAGAGCGCCAGTAGTTTAAGTTCTGGAAAAAACATTTTCTATTTTTTCTTTCTAGAAATTTAAAATAATATTCAACTTGCATTTTGCTTTTATTCTGAATTAAAGGGCGCCCTCTCTGTCTCCTCTCGGGGAAAGTAAGGACCGCGTCCAGAATGATTAACTCGAATAACAGAAAAGATCGCTTATTTTGAAGAACCTCCTTTTATTACTTTTAATTTGTTTGATGAATTATTTTATTTTATTATTTATTTTGTTTTATTAATCTACTTATTTTTCTACTTTTTGTCGGGGGTAGGGGTAGCCTGGCTCTGGAAAACTTAAATAAATGTTTAATTGTAATAAATACTATTTTTTTAGATTTTTGTTTTTGGTGGTTAACCTTATGTCTGTAATAATTTTCTTCTTTTGGGGTTGATTGTGTCGCTTAGTGTTTAAATTCGAAATTTTTGTACTTTAACTACATCGTATTTCCATACATACATACAATTGAATTTAATTTCGTTTCATACCTACAGCCAAGTACTACAGCCAAGTAATGTTTTGCCTCGTGCTTTTGAGTTAAGATAAGCTCGTTTTGCTTATTGTTCGTGTAAATTGTTCATGATTGATTGTTTGAATGCCATATGGAGTAACTTCGATTTTTGAAATAAAATTTGTATTGCATATTATGTTTCAGCTTTACTAAAAAAAAATAATAACATGCAGGTTGAATGTTGAAGCCAGTTACGTTGTAACGGGAACTCACTTAGATGCCGTTGGGGGCGCTATATCATCACGGCAATCAAATGCTTTAAGTTTAACATAAGTAGTGTTTAGTGTTATCCATTCTATTATGTATAAAAAAAAATGATCAAAACGCAGCCGACAATGGATTAAAAATCCACAGGAGCATTCATTTATTTCCTTGCAAGTTTGCTATCCTCGCTGCATATAATTTTCATATTTGAAATTTTATCAAAGTAGCCTAAAGTGTACCATATTGAAAGGTTTTGTTTTTTGCATAATTATTATGGGTGTTGGTAATTGTTACTCGCAATAATCTTCGATATATTCGCTATGTTTGAATATCCATACATTGGTCGTAATCATTCATGAATATTCATACGTTGATCCAAACCATTCATGGATATTCTTACCTGAATACTTTCTGTGAACAACGATTATTTTTGAATATTCATAGTAAAGTATGAATGAGTAGTCGTATACTGAGCACAGAACAGTCTCATATTGGAATGTCCCCTTCCGACCATTTGTGAATATTCACATTATGTATGAATATTCATACTTAATTTTCAATATTCTGTGTGAATATTCATACAAACACGAGATCACTTGATGGAGCTGTACATTACGTGAATGAGAAGTTTGAAGAAATAAAATACCGAATAAAGTTTAATAAATGGTTGATCAGATTTGTGTTACTTCATATTTGCTACTTTTTACTACTTTTTTTAAACTTAAATCTTTGACCCCTCAAAATGGCGGACCGTGTTTTTCAACCAAGTAAAAGAAAAATTACACCATTTCCAGATGTTTGTTTGATACAGATATCTCTTTTCGAGTAATTCGTGGTAATTGCGATATTGCAGGACTGATTAAGGTTAGACGCTGGTACATTGTTTTCACTGTTAGGCTAAATATGTCAGGAGTTGTGATGAAACACACACCAGACTTTTCCCCTGCTACTTTTCTCGGCAGGAGTTTTACTAAAAGCACGAACACAATATATTGTTCTCATCTGGCCCATTCTTGGTAGCATTGATAGCGAATGAAGCGCTGGAAAATGTGGCCTATAAAAATTCACGTACACAGAGCTCTGGTGAATTAAAGAGCGATTTGGTGCTCAATATGTGGCATGGTGTACCCCCCCCCCCCAATCCTATTGTGTCTTCGTTGTGTTCTGGGAATCTCAGGAATTCTTCAGAGGATTTTAGGGGGTACAAGAGGAAAAGAGGGTATTCAAGTATGGGAAAAATTTTTGGGGGGGACACCCTCTGCCACATGTCGGGCCTGCCCGAACAACAGTATCGCTCTCATCTGGCCCATTCTTGGCAGCTTGATAGTGAAGTGCTGGAAAATGTGGGCTATAAAAGTTCACACACACACAGCTCTGGTGAATAAAAGAGTGATTTGGTGCTCGATTGGTGGCATGGTGTACCCCCCCCCCTTCCCCCACTCCTATTGTGTCTTCGTTGTGTCCTGGGAATCTCAGGAATTCTTCAGAATTCAAGTTTGGGAACATTGTTTTGGGGGACACCCTCTGCCACATATCGGGCATGGTATAGAAGAGATGTCCGAAAGTAGTCGGGGTGGCCTCCTCCTTCGGCCCCTTGCATCCTCCCTGTTCATCTCACATCCCCAAACTAAGCATCGTCAGTGACGGCCCTCGATAAAGGCTTTCCAAAACTGACACACTTTGTCCAGATCCAGGGGAATATTGGCAATTCCTAACCTATGCTTTTGCTGTCTGGCTGCTTCGTGTATACAATCCCCAATGAACAGGCTCTTGGAAGAGCACTCAGGAAATTACCCCGTTGCCTCGTCGTTTCGAGCCACCAGAAGACGCTGCAGAATGGCCACACAAAGGTTAGATTTTCGGATGCAGGACTGTTGAAGCCAAAGTGCAGGTAAAAACAACATTTTTCTCCATCACAATTTCTGGAGTTTTTTTTCTGGGAAAAGAACCGCTTGTAATTGTGCTTTTACTCGTGTGATGCAACAGTTTATTGTACCATCCTTGCTCTATGATTGTGCATACCAGTGAGGTGGAACGTTTTATTACGTCATCGAATACTTTAGAACAGTATAGAACCAATTGGCAATTGGTGCTCGATATGGGGCAGAGGGAACCCCCCCCCCCCCCTCCAATTGTGTCTTCATTGTGTGCTTGGAATCTCGGGAATTCTTTTGAGGATTTTAGGGGGGGTAGTTCTATACAAGAGGAAAATAGTGTGTTATAAGTATGGGAACATTGGGGGGACCCTCTACCCCATATCGGGCAGGCTATACCAATTGGGCACACACCCTCTAGTGGTCTGGCGTCCAGGGGAGTGTGTGCCGGTCATCATGGCTCTCTTAACTTTGTTCGTAGTGTCAAATGCTTTACCGGTGAGCATTTGGTCCCTGACTAATGAGTTAGAGATTCAGCAACCATTGTAAATTGTAGCAATGTAATAAATTAAAGGCACAGTACACGTTTGGTAATGACTCTGAAAATTAATGGCAATCAAAACTTACTTGGTAAGAAGTACAGCAGCTTGGGATGGTATAATGAATTTTGAGAAACTTTTAACTTCGAAGTACTACGGTTGTGGAAAAATAATCACTTTTTATTCCCCAAAATTTGAATCTGAGAAGCGTTTCGACGAACGCTTCTCAGACTGTGTATTCCTATGGGGAATATTCTTCCTGCGTGAAAATATTCGCTCCAGTTTTTCGGTGATATCTCAAAAACGCGACCACCTTTTGAAGTGAAATTTTCACAGGTTAGTTTTATTGTATAGTACCTACATTTATATAGGACTAACACAATCAGTAGGCTCCAATTACCAAACGTATGCAGCACCCTTAATAGAGCATAGAGTTGTTGCGCCTGAACGTGTTTTCTTATGTTTCATGTTGGTCAATAATGATCCGGATGGCTGGGGAAAAAAAAAAACATCACACTCTTTATAACAGCATCGATTTTTTTTACAAAATCTCCAATGCACTGCATATTGATTAGGGCTTTCCAACAAAGCCACACAACCAGATTCAGCAAATATTCTATCTTATATCAAGCAGGGATGATAGACCGCTCTATTGCAACGTCACAGCCCGATTGTCAACCAAGTTTAGAAAACTATGGGAAGCCATAAATGCAAAGCCAAAACAGATAAACACAGTTTGTAGCAATGTTATACGATATGAATATCCAAAATACTGTTGAGTTTGTTGGAAACAAGGCGACTAACCATGGCGTGTGTTCGTTTTAAATAAACGTTTTGCAGAAGTGTTTATATTATTTTTAAAACGATTGAATGTTTTGCAAAAAAATCCGGCCGTCCATGCCAACCAGCGCGGTTTGTTTATCCACAATGGACAGGTCTATTGGATATATACAGTACAGACCCGTACACAGCGTATGAAAACATAATTTAACGTAAAAGTTGAACGTTTCGGTTATGACAAGGCCTCTTGATACATTCTCACAATTCAACTTCTTTGGACAGTTACATGCAAATCGGTTTTTCTCTTTCAGCAGTGGTAATCAATTTATGAATAATTAATGAGCAGATTAGTTGGTTTTTTCACCTTTTCAAGAACAGTCCCGATCACAGCACATTGATATTGATTATCTTTGTCAGTCGCCCTCGGCCCTAAGCGATGGTGGGCAGAGATGGACAAAAGACGGACATCGCAACATCATTTCCACACAAACAAGCCACAATAAAACGCTGCCTGCCTGCACAGTTCGTACGGCGCCTACCTTCGCCCTTGTACGAAGAAGAAGCACTCGTTCCCAAACAGAGCTATGTTTTCCCGGAATAAATACAGGAAACGTTGGGTTGTCTGAACGATCGTGTCGTCTTCGAGCGGACTGACTTTTCTACTTCAGTGTCCCGCGTCTGTAACGTTACCCCGTGATGTACCCTTTCTCTCTCTGGTCGTACGGTCTGTTTGAGGGCCGATCATCATAAATAACGGTGCGTTGTTTGCTCGTCGTTGACTGCGATCTTATTACCTGGGTAAACGAGGTGCCGCGGCCGTGTGTCCCTCTACTCTAATTACCGTTGCTTGGATGCAAGCTCATCGCAGTTGTGAGTTGGAGGTCGAACTGTCTTTTTTATCAATCGCGAGAAAAAAAGGGGAACTCAAATCTGATATAGATTTGTGATAACGGACAGGTGACATTAGATTATGACAGTTATGGTGAATAGGGAAATATAAAGTCAGTTATTATGATGGGAACTCTACCATAGCTGAAGCAGTTCTGAAGTTCTCGGCGTGCCGTATGCTGAGGATGTAACTGGCGCCATCGTCAAAGTGGTCAAGGTAAGGAAGCTATCATTAATTTGTTGTCTTTAATCTTTAATTACACAGGGGGAAGAAACTGAAGGGTGATTCTTTAAGGTATTATAAGGGATTATGTTAACAAGGATAAAAAACGTAATTGTTTAATTTTAGTCTGAAAGATTACTGACTATGAAGTAAAAAAAAAAATCCCTCTGAAATGTATTAACATTAGAGAAAACTGTATCTGAAAACCTTATTCAAAAAATTAAAAAAATTAAAAACAACGCTGTAGCTGAATTCGATTGTTACATGTAAAACCCAAAAAGGACAATGTGTTTACATGCTGAAAATGTGCATGGTTTTTCACTATTTTCTCCCGACTCGCACAACGGATTAACCTACAATTTTCACAGGTTTGTTATTTCAAGTATGGTCGATTACACAAAAACATGGTCACTGTCAGCGACTATTTGGGAAGCTCTTCCAATCCTGTACAATGCCTTTAAAATAGCCCACAACAAACCTGGCCAAGGTTCGCTTAACTGTATGGCGGATTGGTAATGATGAACTTCGATACTAAATTATACAATTTTATAAACTAATACCCCCAAAAATGTAAGCTTTTCAAAATTAAGAAGGCTGTCTTATTTTACAGATAGAAACACCTAAAACTAAAAACTGTGGGTGAATATTATCATGTTGCATTGTTCCATGGTATTACGAGTGCCTCCCCCCCCCCCGCCCGATCCCACACACCACCACCACCAACCCCCCCCGCCCCCACATCCCACCACATCAACTCAACCGATATAGACGTGGACACAAATCCCCAAAATCATCGACACCTTTTTCGTTTTGTTGTTGTTGTTCTGGGGGCTTTTTCCTCCTGAAACATTAACGCCTTAACGTTGTTGTTGTGTGTCTACAAGGAGAAGAGATGTGCTTTAGTCGGGTCTTCCACAGTTGACACCCCCTCCAACCCCCCCCCCCCCCCAACCCCAACCCCCTTAAATGACGTACGCTGAGGGAATGTCCCTTCCGGGCCCGAACTTCGAGGAAGCCGAAAATTTCTCTATCCGGGTGTGTTATTACACACCTCGGCTGGCTAATATAAATAACCATAAGTCATAAAGTAATATTCTCTATTCTTTGCTGGTTTATTCCGCTGACCTTACACGCATCGTATGTCACACGAAATATTTAAATCGGTGTCTCTAAAAATAATGTTCGATGGATTTTCTCTGTTCGTTCTTGTTCGTTCGAAAAAAATGGTCCACATGATGATTGTGGAAGATCCAATGTTTGTCTTAAAAGTGTTAATAATGATGTGCAAGAAACGAAGCTCTTATTTCAGTTGTTAGAATGAACCAAAATTCATAAATATTTACCATTGTTGCAAATGTTCACCTTTACTCGAAAACATAACTTATGATTATTCTCAAACCAGCCATTTCCTACTGCTGTTTCATATTGAGAATTTTTGAAAAATCTGAACATGAATTAGTGATCAGATGTTATGCATTACAATGTAAAAGAACATATAGATTGTTATAATATGGAAATACGAGTATCTTTGCGCAAAGTTCTGGTGTGTTTTTAAAATGATGTTTCTGGAAAATTTAAAAAAAAATAATAATAAATAAACTAGTTAATTTACAGCTGTATAAACAGGGCCAAAATGATGAGTCATAACTTTATATTATAAGTAAAAATATCATAATCTAAGCGGATTCGATGTTGCGAAATATCAGTTGTAATCTTCCAACGGGTTCCCCCCTTATTAAAAAGTTTACGATAACAATATTTAATTTAGCCTGGATATCTGCGAATCTTGATTGCTTTGAAGATTTTGAAAATAATATCAATATTGTAGAGTTTGACAGAAAATGTTCGTTTTTTTTTTTTAATGAGTTGTGTAGCATTTGTTTTAAATGTAATCTACAAAGAGTGCAGCCATTGGTAGAGACAGTTCACAAAGTATTGTATGAAAACTTGGAACACTGGAAAACGGGCTTCCATATTTTTAGTGTTTTTTAAAAATCTCAACAACAACCAAAACTTTGCAACCTTTACCCCGATTTAAAATCATATAATTATGCGCCCATAAAATTTGATGTCTCACTCGAAGGTAATTATATGGTGTCATTATTTACACTCCAAATCTGTTTCAAAAAACCGGTCATGTGTAAGATAATTGCAACAGTAGAGTTCTTAGAAAGGGCATCAAGTTTTTTTGTATAATGTCTTAACCTCACTGACCCAAGACCGTCTAGTCAGCTTTTGAATAACTGGAAATGTTTCAATAATGTCTCACACTGATTTGTCCGTGAAATCGTACCCTGTACTCCACTTCCACCTTCCAATCCTTTAATCCTGTTCAATGGTAAATCAGGGATTAACTTTTACGACCTTGGGTTTTGGCGAGACATTGTGGATCAGTGACGTTTTGACCTCGCAGTCATTTACATAGTACCCGTCGTACAAACTCGTAAATTAACGCCAATAACACTCTAAAAACGTCCAGATATTTTGTGTACTCAACGTTAATGTAAAAGTATATCAAAGCGTACAAAATAGTGCACGTACATGTGCTTTACTTATAAACTAGCTTTGGCACGACCAGCCCCGGCCGCCATTGTACTTTTATGGCTCAATTAAGTTGTTTGCTAGTACCGGTTTCCCCATTCATCCCAGTCTTTTGTGAGTGATTAATGAAACCTGCACTTCATTTTACAGTAGGTAGACAACATCATGGCTCACAAGAGAACATTTTGGGTTGAAGTCGAAACTCCGTCGGCACTGTTTTATAATTCAGACGACATCTGGTGGGGGATATCGTGGAAGGGCACTATGAGATTATTGTAAAGATGTGTGAATGACGATCATTTTAAGTAACAAAGTGTGTATACTTTTGTTTCGTTCCAGAATCTAGACGTTACACTGCAGTGATGCTGTGCTTTGAATCACATGCAGAGTACGTGTGCTAGCGTGTTCCCGTCATTTCTCGCGTGAACGTACACACCAGTCAACATGACGGACGGCCAGGGCAGCACGGAGCGTCACTACCGACGACTGTTGGACAAACTGAAATCCCGTTCGAGTCGGATCTTCGTGAAGGCGCAGATGCAGAACCGGACACAGGAGACTAAGCTGAGGGCGGTCGTCAAAATACTGGAGAAAGACCGCGATCTGAGGATCCGGAAGGCGCACGAGGGAATCTGGAAGGTGACGACGAAGGCTTGTCCCGTGCCCAGGTTGGAGAAGACAGAAGGCATGCCGTCTTATCTGTCGTCACGGCCCAAGGCAACCACCTTGCCCACCCCGGCGGAGCTTGCGTCCCTCTTGCCCAAGAAAAGAGCCACCCAACAGCAGTATGCGTTCGAGCCGATCGCAGACACACATCAGCCGCCCAAAGAGTACAGCAAAATCTCCAAGAGGAAACTGTCGACAATGACCCCCGATCAGGTCCAGATTAGACATTACCGCAAAGTTCTGAACGACTGGGAGCAGAGACTAGAAACAACCGGCGAAGAGATGATTGACAAACCGGAAGCAGGAGACCCCAATGAGACTGTTGGAGGACCTCAAAAGAAACCCATCGAGACAGACAGATTCTCTACGGTCGCTGACAGTTCAGCTGCCGAGGAGTCAGTTAGATTGGTGATGAGGAAGTTAGGCATACGCCCTCAATCGAGCCCCTTGTATTATTCCTCCCAAAGAACCAGGGCGAAGAAAAAGCGCCCTCAGACGAGCATTGGGACTTGTGACACAATCATGGAACAAAAGTACGAATCCAAAAGTAAGGTACTGAAAACCAATTACCTGGATATGTACAAAATGCAGATGAAGAACCACGTTACGCGCATGAAAACTAAGGGCGTTATGCCAGCACCGTCAATACGCATGGACGATACGCTGTCACAGCACCGAGATAAAAAGCCCGCCAAATCCACGGCGGCGTCATCTCGGGCCACCACGCCCACCAAATCACCGGGTAAATTCGCCGCGGCCCCGTTCATACCCGAAACGCGCGGCATCAAAACGCCCGCCAAGCTGGAGACGCGATCTTCCACGCTGATGCAACAGACCGCCTCGTCCTCCCTGCGCAAGACTCCTCGAATGCGCAGGGCCAGCACGCAGGTCATGGCCATGTCGGCCTTTGACCAACTCCATGACGAGGTGCAGCAACTGCAGTCCTACAGGAGTTTCCGTCGGGAGTCTCTGCAAGTGGAAGAGGCGGACGTGGCCAACATGGACGACGTCGAAGACGGCGAGCTGTTCGAGGAAATGAAACGATGTCGGTACATTCGGTGGACGAAAGACGACGAGGCAATCATTGAAGAGATGAACAAGAACGAGCCGTTGCAAAGCCAGCTCGCTTTGTTGACACTCAAGTACACACCACAGAAAACTTCCCCGAAGAAAAAATCTGCGTGGGAAACCATGCAAAGTGATGTGAATTAAATTACTATGGCCCTTTTCGAATTCACGGCTTCGGCTCCAAAATCGGCTCAGGCTAGCTAGGCTCCGTCAATTATTTTAACTTACGCATGCTTTGCGGTCAGGGTTTCAGACAAGAAAACTGGGCCTGAAGCTCAATCCGGACCCGAAGCCGTGGATTCGAAAAGGGCCTATGTTTAAGTAAATATTTAATATAGGTTTTCCCAGCCATTCCCACAAAGACATATTAATTCAGTTTCATGAACACGCCCGCATTCAAATTCACGCATTATTTGACTAACTCGTTCAAACTAGGGTTTCTCTTTAGCTATATAAAAACACCCCTTACAAATATTCTGCCTTTTGATTGGTTTAGAGCGAGTCACATGTCTTAGTTTTACTAGTAACCGCGCGGTACTATCACATGGCCGCCGATGTACTATCACGTGAGGTGCAACCAATGAATTAACCCATATCCGAAAAGTGTTGAAGTTAAGAAAAGTCGTATTTTGGTTTGATTTATTGTAGCATGCAGGTCTTTAACTTAATAATACAGTACATTATAAATGTTTGGCGTGTTATAAAACAAATATTTACTGTTTTTACTCGTGCTATGGTTAAAACTACGACGCCCGAGGTGATCCCCGGCGCGTTCTATTTTCCCGAGGCGAAGCCGAGGGAAAATATATTGTGCCGGGGATCACCGAGGGCGTCGTAGTTTTAACCTTAGCACGAGTAAAAGCAGGCAATATTGTTTTATAACACCCCGTACAAAAGACGTCTAGGTTCCATGAAGCTGCTGTTGCTATGGGTATAGTACATTGGTTGCCGTCCGTGTGATAGTACATCGGTTGTCATGTGGTAGTACATCGGCGGCCGTGTGATAGTACCGCGCGGTTCACGCGCGGTTTCTAGTAAAACTAAGACATTATTATGTGACGCGCTCTTAACCAATCAAAAGGCAGAATATTTGTAAGGCGTGTTATAATTTCAACCATAGCACGAACCAGTAAATTGTTGTATATCATTGCATTCAATTTCGTTCCCACATGATTTCGTTCTGCTTAAAATCCGGTTCGTTTCAGTCTGTCTATGTTTCATGTACATGTATTGACAATCAAGACTACATTTTCAGCATTTTGCTCGATTAAAAATTATATCGCATACCTAGTTGATGGAATTGAATGGTTGGCAAGCCTCGTGCTGCTGGTCCCTTGCGAAACTGAATGAATTTTGTGACCTAATGGATTAACGAAATTAAATGAGCCGTTGTGAAATTAAATGAGTTTTTGTTGAAATTTTATTGAAAACCTGTTGTTGTATTCTTAGAGCTAGTGTCCAAATCAAATGCCGTTGAATTTAATGAAAACATTAAACACTCCATTATCTAGTTTGTTTAAGATATTGTGCAAAAATGATGTTCTTGCAGGAAATCTTTGGATGAAACACTTTGGAGAATTTGCAGTCTGTGATTATTTTTCAGAAGTATGTGAAGTGCATGTACATTCGAGTGGTGGACATGGACCAATTCAAACTGCAGAGGGCGTTGTGTTTAAAACCCTTTCTTGAGCCGTATATTGAGAGAATGTTAGGTCCAAAAACGCATCTACTTAACTACACATTTGGTTGTGCTCCATTAGGACCGACAATGGCGTCCAGCAACCACGTGACCCAAGAAAACTGGTTCCTCTATGCTGCAACTCTCACAATACACAGCTCTGACCCCATGTGATCCCTAGCATACAGAAATGACATCTTACTTTGATTTCTCCACTCTTGGTTTCTCCCAAAAAAGTGGTAGTGGTGTGAGGGAAATAAAATGCCCTACGTTTTACGGCGGCCATCTTGGATTCTGCATTTTTTAGCTCGTATTTGGTGGTTCAAACTACATGTACTTGTATATCAAGTTAGTGTCCATTGAATTTGTTTAATGTGTAAATTTCAAACTTTTTAGGCCGAGAAATACTATTGAACAATCAATCAGGCCGCATCATTACAACATGGGTCCCAAAGGTTAACGCAATGCATTTCCCAAAGTAGGGTGTAACCAATGATAATAGCGCTCCCATCCCAACGGTGACTGACCCCCAGTCATGGCAAATTACGGAATGCCCAACTAGCTACTATACCCGGGGTGTAGAAATGCACAACTAGGGTTCAGAAAACACTCACAAGCAGAATTTATTTTGTTTTCTAACATTTATTGTAAACAACAAAGTAAACGTACACAACAGTGTAATTTGAAAAGTGAAATTTACTCTCTTTTTAAAAGTTATAAGATGGTTGCTTCAAAATGATGAACGCCCGTTTGGGTCATATTTAAATGAAAACTTTCTTATGAAAGTTAAACTTAAGTGAACTGAAGTTTTATAACCTAGTCACTCCATCGTAACATATCCCTAACTGAAAAACCCACAGGAGTTGTTTACATGAATAGTAGTTAATTGGTCTATAAAAATGTACATATTTACAAAATCAATAATGTACCAGAATCTAGTTCATCAAAATAAAGTTGGCAAATCCTAAGAGTTCTTTGCCACAAGAGGGCGCTAACGTCTGGTTCTAGTCTCACTCTTCCGTGCGCAGGTCAGCTTGGTGACTTCTCGTGTGCAGGTCTCACACTGGACCTCACAGCACCAATGGAATTTACAGTTACAACTGGAAGAGACTACAACTTTTGTCCGCTTCACGCTTAGTCCGCACGATGTGCACAGCCGCTTGCAGCTTCGGGCCTCCCACTCGGTCACCTCATCAACGCCCCGTCCACGCAAGCACTCACGACCCACTGTCCCAACGGCACCGATGGTGGAATTGAGTTGACAGTAGTTGGGCGACTGCTCGAGAAAGACTAGGTCACTCTTGTCCACAGGCTCGCCGTCCCTTACTTCTTTGGATTTCACCTCGCTGGGAAAGAGGTTGCCGCTGATGTAGTCTACCAGAACAGCCGTCTCGTAGCGTTTGCGAAGGGCTTCACCGATGATGTCGAAGGCGCCGAGTTGATCCCAGCAAGTTTGGATGGAACAACTACCGGAAACGCCGTGACATTTACACCGACGGTTGAGAGTCTGCCGAACAGCCTATTGACAAGGAAGAAAAGGGGGAAATCACTGTCAAAAACACATTAAAACTTGAAGAAAAAGGCTCAAATCCATACAAGGAAGTAAAGGGGAAAATCAGATTCAAATACACATTAAAAGTAACGGAAAAAGGCTCAAATCCATTCGAAGTTTTTTTTAACAAAGCTCGGTTCATCCGAAAGAAAAGGACTGGCAATGATGTCAACAAGGGGCATTTACCAAAGAGAGACTGAAACGAGTCTTACCTTTCGACCGATGTCATTGTTATGCAGATTCATCAAGGCCAGAGCGTCCTCCCCCTGCTCCATCCCATCTACGAAGACCTTGGAAATTCTCTCGCCAAACTTGATGTTGTCGCTGCAGCCACCCCACTGCCAACCGTCACCACCTACAAGGAGGAAACAAGATATTTTTAGCTAATGAGAACTGAACAAAAAATTATGCACAAGCGCCATCTTAAAAAATACACCGCAGCTTGTGAAACCGAGTACAGTTAAAAACTAAATCAAGCTGTCAAGATGGACGCCATGACATTTACCTATGCCAGGTTTAATAGTCATAAACCGCATTGCTTCAACCTCAGCTTGCCACAATGGTTGCTGTGTTGCTTGAACTCTGATTTCACCCAGAAGCATATAAATCAATCTATCCAAAACAACACATCATAGAACATAATTCTCCGTCTGGAACATGTGCCAACTTTAGAAATTGTAGCACAACTTTACTGTTGCGTGTATTTAAACTGTTTCTGGTTTGAATTGTAAACCATGCTCACCTTCCTTCCCCCCTCTCTTGGCCTCGTCACAGCCGCAGTTTTCGAAGCTTCCCAAGGAGCAGTTCCGGGTCAGTGAGTACATGACCCCGGCCGAGCTGATAGCGTGGACGAAAGACATCTCCCTGGTCGCTGTGATTGAAGCAGTGTAAAAAATTAAATAAATATCAATAAGACTGGAAGGTTCCTGCTGATTTGAAAATGCCACTTCCCTCTGAGATACTGAAGATAGATTTATTCAAATGAAATCGTTTTTGAATCAGTGAAATTATGTTATGAATTTGTTTGAGATTTTATTTTCAGATGTGAAGACTATGAGTTAAAAAATGATGTATCCATGATTACAAGACAATGATTTGGTTTTCTTTTGGGGTTTTATTAAGGGGGATTTTTTTTCGGAATGTGTAAGGACATTCAATCTCAATCACTGACGAAAAAAATGACTTTACTTACGGAGTGGCTCGTTTAGGAGGGCCAGAGATCCCTCGGGGCAGTTCCAGCGATCCCACAGGAATCGTCGACGACATTCTTTCATCGCCGTGTCTGCCCCAGAACTCACGCTGTCCGAGTACGTGATGTATCGCTGAATACCCTGGTTGAAAAAAAGTAAAGAAAACATAATTAGCTTTTTTAAGTTAACAATTTTAAATATCTATCTGCCTTTGGCCCATCACTTGCAATTTCCATTTCGTATAAGGGAGTGTTTTTGAGGCATTTCTTGGTGAGGTATTAATGTTTTTTCGGTTTGCGGTAACACCATGTGTAATCTCCTTTGCTGTGTAGATTGTGCACATAAGAGAACTTGTCCCTCGTTCTCCCGAAAGAGATTTGTCTAAACATATTTGCTGTTTAAAAGAAAGACTTTGTCACTTTTTTCTAATAAGAAACAGATTCAATTACATTCAGCCCGGCCTGAACGATGAGTAATGTGGAACTAACAACGCCAGCCGGAACCTTTGACTTGCCGCGACTTTAAAACCCCCCCCCCCCCCCATTCGAAAAACACGTCCCACGGTTCATTGACTTAATCCCCACCCATCCAGCAAACAAAGCTCTTATTTTGCCTGTAGGGCCAGCTAATTTACCGATTACTAAGAAGTCTTTTGGACCACCACAAAACTCATTACCGGACGGTTTTGAACCTGTCGGGTGGGTGGAACCAATGATTGATGTGTTTTTTTTCAACAGAGTATTAATTAACTGACCCCCACTCGACACAGAGATGAACAACGATAGTAAAGAGGTTGTTTGGAAACTTGTTAACCTCCACCCCCGGCTTACAAATAATCTCATTGAAAAAAAACATGACCCCACGCTGGGAAAGGGAACTTGTGAAAGGGGATGTCCATTTCGTTTAGGGGGCTTGAGTGAAGTCATGTTACCATCGGTCTGTGAGATCATGGAGGTAGATTTTGATGAGATGGAATTATAAATGAGTCACCACATAATGCTCTCAATATTGTCTTCAATACCTAAGGAACGTTCTGATGACGAATGGTAGTAAGGTACTACGTGTGATCAATTCTAAGGTCTCAATCCAGTTTTATTGAGTGGGTGCTGAGGGAGGGGGGGTCAAACACCGTCTGGAAATGCGCGAGAAAAATAGACACATTAGAGGACAAAAGAGGGCATCCTTGGGGAGCATGTCACATCCTGTCAGTTAGAGTACTGTCCTTAAATCTTACCTCGAGGATGACACTTTAGAAAAAAAAAAGCCAAACAAAACTTTTCAAGAACACAAGAAGCCTTTTTTTTACTTGAGAGCAGTGCCCGGTGGAAGCTTTTTTTTGTGGAGAAGGTGGTCAGTTGAATTTAATAAAGAGAGGACGTGAGAAGAAGGAAATAATTTCGTCACTTACTTTAGAACCTGAGATGAGCAGGTTGTTCGCAGGCGACCTGGAATTAAAGAAAAGATGATTGAAAGTTTAAGAAATAATGTTTACTATGCATACTCTAAAACAGCCATCGGCAAAGGCAAATGAAGTTCGGCTTTTCCTGTTCGTTTCTATTTGCTCTCAACATATATGTGTTTTTAAGGTATACAGGGTTGGTGGAACCATGTAGGTAGAGTACTACTAGAAACATGGTAGAACCGAGAAAATAGACGGTGGTATAGTTTTTTAAATTAATGCTATCCAGCATCTACATGAAATAACAAACCTGTTAAATTTGTGGGTTATTCCGTTTAATGGGTAAAACAAATAGTGAATAACCATGCACAATTTTCTACATGTAAACACATTGTCCTTACTTTTGGTTGTGACAACCAAAATCAGCTGTTGCGCTTTTTTAAGGTTTTCAGTTTTATCGAATATGACTTCAAGAGGGAAATATTTCACAGAAAAAGAGTTCTGGTATGAAGTTCATAATCAGTAAATTAAAAACAATAGGTGCTTAAATTAAGCAACGACTTTTGTTATACCTTTAACAGTTCTTGGTTGAATCTTTGCTCTGATTGAACTTCGTTATCACACGTAAAAATGGGAATTCATAAAGATGGTCGAATAAAGCACGCACGCTTCGGAACAAGTAGCGAAACAAACGCCGCACTGTATTTAATTAGTAAAATTGAATTAAAACTTAATTCAAAGGTTACTTACCATCCACGATCAAACAACTGGCCGTCTATCGCAGCTAGCATGGACATCGTTAAGATGAACTGGAAATGTATCCATCCGGCGGACATGATGGTGAACAACTCGCAAGAAATAATTTATCAATGACAAGTAAAATTCCCTAAGGATCGTTTTGATAAGATGTTGTCGACTTGAAGCCCGAGTTGAAACTGGTAGATGATATTGTCCAACTGATGCAAGTATCGGGAGGAGGTAACAAAAGGCGTCATTGACAAGTGATGTGATTCGCCCTGACAGGGCATGTCTGTCCCCGCCCAGCCAATCATGGGCCCCGTACCAGCCTGAATGCCATCGGCACTTCAAAGTCGACCACGGTGTTTAAAGGCTTAGTGGTGTCTTTGCGTCGGAGGAGTGACCCGCTGGGCACTCACGCGTTAGGGCGGCGGTGTGTTTTCTGCCTGGCCGGCTCACAATAGCGGTCCTCCGGTGCGCCCAAAGAAACCGATTATCTTCAACCGCGTATAGATTTCAAAAGTAAGAGACTGGGGAGGGTAATGATGCCTCTTTCCCCCCGAGCGAAGGCCCTCTTAAAATCCATTACATGGTAAACCTCAGACTTTCTTCTGCTGGGAGTGGATTAGATGGGCATATTGTACTTCCATTTGGAGGGAAAAGGTTATTTGCAGAAATGACAAAGAAAGGAGCCTACGCTATTTTCTGGGTTTTTTTTATCCCTTCACCAAGAGTGTCACTCAAAAAAAAGACTTAGGCCCACAAGTATCAAGTTATACTACGCTATCCACGTTTGTGGAATTGTTGAAACAAACTCCAGTTGGACATTTCAAAATGTTTTACATATAAATGGTCTGATTGCAAACTCTTGCGGCATTAATTAACGTAGATTTGAATATATTTAATAGATTAGATTTAGATTAGATTTTGTATTGCGCAAAAGATGTGAATTATACCCCCTTCCCTTCGACATCGAAATAGTTGGGTAAATATCCCATTGTCTTGACAATGTTATGCCTATTTCGTATGAACTGGATTGCTGTAAAAAATATTTAAAAATCAGAGACAATGAAAGTACAAAACACACTCTCTGGACCAACCCTGATATCCATAGATAAGTTGCGATGACTAAGTAATAAGTATAAGTCATTTTCATGCACTCTGTCCAACATCACACAAGACGAAAAATCAAACATGTGGTTTTGTAGGTCAGCAATGAACACGTTCGTGTCATGTCTGGCGTAGTTTGATTCGGTAACGAAAGTTGATGCTTCTGGGGGGGGAGGGGATCTGCTTAAGTAAACAAAGGACGTAACATGAAACAAACATAACAAGATAAGATGTTGTTGTTACCATAGAAGAACCGAAGATAAGGAAGTTGCTGTAGCGGGAATTGAATTGAATTTTTTTTTTTTTTTATTGAAGATGCATACTATTGCATGGTACGATGCAATAATAGTTCAACATTTTTTATTTTCAATTCAACATGACGTTTGTTTGCAGTAATGTGATTTATAGAATTTTCATGAGTTTGCGAATGCAATTGTTCTTACTAAGTCAATACAGTGTCAGTACAGAAAAGCCGACGAGTACGAAAAAATTAACAACAGAATTATCATGGATGGGGTTGGGGAGGGGGAGGGGGGTTCAGCCTCGATTGGGTTTCGTGTGTTTCAAACCGGTAGGCAAGTAGGCTCGTGACCGCAGGGTACGGTTGGCACGAGGTTGTCACGGACTGGGCTGGCTCCCCATTAATCTCCATTACATATTTAAAGGAGATTAATGGTTGGTTCCCGACCAGCCTCGCTGTACCACGGACAGCGTGCCGTATCGACACCTCTCGTCACTAACGTTATGAACGAGCAAGGCAACCGGGGGGATGGTACGGCGAGAGCGTACGCCACTGGGAACAAGGTTGGTTCCTGACGACATCGTGTCGTGCTGACACGCGCCTCGCTTTGCATGGCGTAGAGCGCGTCGTGTGCGCTCGCGCATTCAAACGGTACGTGCACACACAAACGTTTGATTTGAATACAAATCTGTATTCGCTCTTTGACCAAACTACAAATGCACAGTGAACAAACTGATCAGAAAGGCTGGTTATTTCATTTTTAAATTCAGCCGCCTAAGCGTAGCAGTTAAACATGTCCGAAGAGAGCATCGTCTCGGACACAGGCAGCGACCTGATCATAGATGACGAGGGGCCAGAGCGTCGCTGGGTCCGGTGCGATTTGGCGTTTCACCGCTTCGTAGTGAAGATCACCGAGTCGACCGCTTTCAATGCTGTTATCATGTTCACTATTGTACTCAATGCTATCGCAATGGCGCTGGAGACTGACTTCCCTCTTAAGGTAGTAATCAAAGCTATCCCTAAGGTGGTTGAACACATCGTTTTCATGCCTTGATAAAAAGTGCTTTCCTCACAAACGGCCTAGCGTAAGCTTTCCTATGAAATTGGAACCAGGGCTAGCTTAAAATTATTTTAACAGCAAAAGTTTATAATATTTATCTAGGTATCTTGACTTGGGTGATTTGAAGATAAATGTAAATTATTTGGCCTGACTCTATACAGGTGAGATTCCGCACAGCCTTCGCGATCCTCGATGAATTTTTCCTGGGCATCTACACACTGGAATTCTTAATGAAGATTTACGCCGAGCCTGTGCGGTATTTCTACAGCAGTTACAACTTGTTTGACCTTTTTGTGTTGCTGATGTCGTACATACAGGTCAGTATTAAATGAATATGGACGATGTGACTCATGACGTCACATGTCTACACATGGGCTGTGCTATACGCCTGTCTAAATATTGTGCTTGACGTCATCATTGTAATCCAAAGCGAGGCTACAGTCCAATGTCTATCAAATTAAATCATTTGCTTGTACCACACACTGATGTTGCAACTGAAAATGTTTAGGTTTTATGAAAATTGGTATGGTTATTTGTTACAGGTCCCTTTACTTATACGTAGACTTCATTTCAAGCAACTTTTACGACTCTTTCTAACTTAATAAACGAGACTTATCTTCCCGATATAAAGGTTCTTCTTGTCCAATTTACCGGAGGGCAGACTAACCTAAACGCACTGCGGACGTTGAGGGCTCTTCGAACGTTGAGGACACTTCGGACCGTTTCATTTGTTCGCGGACTGCAGGTAGGTTCATGTCATTTTATTAAACCGTTTTAAGGGTTTTCCCGGTGTGGCAGGAGATTCTGTCCGCCATACGGCGAACTGTGTACAAGCTTCGTCTGATAGCGCCCTCATTTTAATCATCCTCCTTCAGCCCATGTTAGTTTCCATGGGGGGACAGCATCTCCAGGGACAGATTTCCCGGTAAGGGGGACTAGTTTTTTTGCGGTAACGCCATTCTCTGTCCAAATGCAGTACAACCCAATGGGCACACAAGTGGGTTTTGGGGGGACCAAAAATGTCTTCCAATCGCAAGTTGTCGCAACTCTAGCCTGAGCGTTGCGCCCTCTGTTGGCCGCTTTGTTACTGTACGCCATTGAAATAAATTATAAATTCTGATCTCCAAGCTTTTATCCCGTATCATGCCCGATATGTGGGCAGAGGGTGCCTCCCCCCCCCCATTTTTTTTTTTTTTTGTAAAAAAGTGGTGTCTCCCCCCCCCCCCCCCGCCCTAAAGTCCTCTGAAGAGTTCCTGAGATTCCTAGTTGAAGACACAAAAGGAGTGGGGGTACACCATGTCCCAAATGATTCTTGCCCGTACGCAGTCTTACAAAGACATAATAATGTGCATCTCTTCCCAAGGTTTTGGTGACGGCCCTTTTGGATACAATTCGTAACTCGGTTCTCAATGTGGTTCTGCTTCTTCTGCTTATGATGTTTCTATTTGCGATCATGGGCTACTACTTCTTCGGTTACCATGAAGAGGGCAGTGACAAGGAACACTGGGGGGACCTGGGCTCGGCAATGCTCACCTTGTTCAGTTACGTCACGGTAAGTTAAGTTACAATGGCGTAATACTATAGACCCGTTGCATTGGCCGCCACCACTGAGGTCAAACAATGGCAATGTGCACGCGTGTACACGCGCTGCGCACGACTCTCAGCCAATGATAGGTCTTCATTGACCCCAGTGAGGGCGCCGTTTTTGGCTTGTGATGTCAATATGCATGGTGTCTATTAAGGCCCTGTAGCATGAGCTATTTAAGCACAAAAAGCAACTAAGCACATTAGAATTATGTCACATTTACGATCTGTGACTTGTATCCTTCTTATTTTCACTTAGATGAATTGTTTTCAATATTGTTTGCCTAAGGGTACGGTTATAGATTAGTTTTTGTCAATGTAATGTTGATTTGTAGGCAAAATTATAAAGAAAGATACAATAAAAGACACGCGTGAAGGTTTCAGCTGAATACAATGTCTACTTGCTGATTAAAAAAAAAGAGAAAAAGGATATTAAAAACCCGGTATTTTAACATTAACGTCGAATCCATCCACGTTGAGCGAGGTGACAGCAGGTACCAAACGCAACTCTGTTTACAGCATTCGCGAACGGACACCAACCTTCAGAAATCTGAGAAACGTTTTCATGCATGAACCGTTTCTCAGATTCAAATGTTTTTAAGTGACAAACAATTATCAAAACCATATTACCTCGAAGGGAATCCTTTCTCAAAATAGTGTATACTTTCAACTGCTGCACTGCTTCTCACCAAGTTAGTTTTTCATGGTCGTAAATTTTGGGGGTATTTTTAACCAATCTATGACCCTATTTTAACAATAATTCACCTTTGTTTTGGGGGGATTTTGTTTTTGTGAAGGTGGAAGGATGGACAGATCTCCAAGCCGAGCTGGACAAGCGCCAGATGACCGGCAGCCGCTATTACACCATCGCCTTCATATTCCTCGGCCACTTCATCTTCACCAACGTCTTCATTGGGATGATCATCATGAATATTCATGAGGCTACTGAGGCCTACAGGCGCGAGCAGGAGCTGGAGAGAGAAGAGGTGTGGAGAGAGAATGTCGATTCCAACTTACCGAAAACGCAATAGAATCGATTCCGATTTACCGAACTCTGATTTATAGGGAAACGAAATGAGTATAGTAACACAAAATGTCACAAGAAATCGAGTGACAAAATTCGAACCATCTTTCCTTTTGTATGGACACTGTCCTGTCTGTCCTTTGTATGCACACATTTGTCAAATATTATTCTCGACAAGCCTCCGTCGGGTTGCCCAAAACGCCTCCAAATTCTTCTTTTTTACTGGTCTCCGTTTTCATAATACAGTGTTTTGGTTTTTTGTACAGATAAATCTCTCTCTGTAGCATTACTCTATAAGTCAGCAAATTGACTTGTTACTAAATCGACAATGACGTGAACAGTGTGTTCGACGGAAACCAATGTATTCATCCCAAACCTAACGGTACATGACAGCCTTTCACATTGCATGGCAAATGTCACGGCTGCACTCCTAATTAGTTATTTTGTGTGCAATATAATTTAATAGGCCGTTCAGCGCAAGAAGGAATACATGATACAAAGACAACACAATGAGGTCAGGCAAATGCTTGAGAAACAGGTAAAAAATAATTTGTACGTTTTGTGACATGAACAAATTGTATTTACTGTTTGTTGGTAGATAATTCATACCACACAGGCTTCTTTGCCAGGTTCCATGAGTACCAAATGGCAGACACAGTCACAGTTCTCAATTCACCAAAGGGGTGCCAGACTAGTTTGCATACCGGCCTCAGTTTGGGTCACACTGATATGCAGGGAAGAGAAGCAGTCACGTGGTGGTGCCCAAATATACCGAGCAAGTCTCGCGAGTATTCGAACTTCCGGGACCAAGTTGGTCCCTAAAATAATATTGAGTTTTACGTGTAGGCGATTCTGTTTCTTCAAATACTTTAGTCTAACGTAGTTCATGGCTATACGAATCATTTTTTATACTGTTGAGAAAGTAAAATCAAGCGATTGGATAAGAAAAACATAAAATTTAACAAATCAACGAAGAAAAACCCAAGATTAAGACTTGACCTCCATTTCCGGTTGCTTGTATAACAGTTCAGACTTTCGCCCAACTCGATGTTCATGTTATCATTAAACCTGTTTAATATGTACTGGTCACACTAATTTGGGCATGATTCGCAAACAGGTTTTACAAATTAAGCATCCTCGTCCCAAGTTTGAATTTTGTTTCAGTGTTAGTTTTACCAAATTATTTGTAATATATAAAAGTTTGCACGGTCTTTTAATCATCGATTTGATCTTTTTTTTACAGAATCGCGGTCACTACAAGAACTTCCACGACATGGTGAAAGAATTTCAAAGTACGCTACGTCACGATGACTACGTCGTCTCTGTTGACCTGGCAACCAATTTGACCTGGTTGGAGACGTACATCACGTCAATGGAGTACCAAGATAATACAACATACAGGTACATGTATACATGGGTATGGACCGACCTTATGCATTGACGTCATCACGCCGCCATCTTAGAAGTCAAACAGTGTGAATCAATGGGGTACGCGCGGCGCACATAATCAGCCATTGGGCTACCTTCTTTCGACCTCTAACCGAGGGCGCCCTATTCAAATGACGTCATATGCATAAAGTATCGTTGATAATCAAAAGAGTTTGGGCATGTCTCGGGTAGAAGCTGTCCACTGAATCTCTCGTTCCGCAATATGTGTACATTTATGACGGCACAGTCATCTCTGTCGATAATCAAAAAGGAACTGCACGGAAATTTAGTCTGACCCCTTTATGGTGTGATAAGAGTATTATGTACTGGTCAATGCTATTGCAGACAGGGAACATGACATCGGCTGTGGCATCATGACGTTGTGACACTGAGCTGCGCCTGTGGATGTTGCTGCTAACGGCAACCTATTTTATGCTTCAATTCACGATGACGTGGTGATCCAGCCTCAGCCGTTGCCGTGACCGCCAATCCGCCAAAGTCTCAAATAAATTGCTCAGTTGAATTCCAGTTACTTATTCGAATGTACTTTCTCATTCGTCAACGTTAATTTCAATGTAAACAAATGTTTACAGCCGCCATCTTTGTTATTTGCAATCCACAGAATACAGCAGCTTCATTTTGAGATGTGTCACTTGCTGGCCTCCGTACTTGAGAAAAAACTAAAGGAACGCTATGGAATGGCCTGATGGCGTCTGAATGGCGAACAGGACCTAATTTTATAGAGTATCTTATAAGCGTAAAAAGAAACTAAGCACACACACAATGATATTCTTAACAGAAAATTGTTACCAGCCTAAATACCATGTCACCTGCACCATTGGTGGCTGGTGTCCTGTTCATTTGTGCTTAATAGCAGAAAATTGGTAACCGATATTTTCTGCTAAAGCAAAGTAGCTCTATGAAATTGGGCAAGGAAATGAAAACCCGAATTAATATAGCAACTTGGAGAGTACATGTATAGGGTCGTGTGTTAGAATTGACCCAAGGCGTGATCGCGTGAACGATATTTGTACACCCTATCAACTGTCAATGAATGTCGTCTGGTCTTTTGAATTGCTCGTACATTTTGCAGTGATTAGTATTTCAACGAGACGTGTACTGTGATTGCAATTGGTCTGAGTAAACAAAAATAGTTGCATGTTATTTTGCGTTTACCTATAAATAAATTACCTATACATTAAATGTTGCCAAGTTTGCTGTGCTTGCAATGCTATTTTGCGAATGGTTTTGTTCATTGATTTGGACATGTACCGAACTGTTTCCATTTACAAATAAAGTGTGGTACCGGCACAGTGTATGGAAATTAAAGTACAATATGTTTAGATTATTATTTCGATTTTCATACAATGCTCACTATAGACGACGTTTTCGTGGCAGCTGCTGGTGTTTGCTGCTGTGGCGAGACGACCACCCCACCCCCCCTCCCCCATTTTATCAAACAATCATCAGGGTCAACCATGAACAAAAGTTCATGTGCGTGCCTATTGTAATGGGGTCATTCAGCATCACACCTGCAGATGTAGTTAGCATACCAAATAAACAAAGTCCCTTTGTCAAAGTTTGTTCAAACTCGGTCTTGCGCCAAATTTGAGGTTTTTGTCTTTTAAAAAAAGTGCAAGTTCTTGAGATAATAGTCAAGTTTAGCCTCTCTACTCGCGGACATTCCAGGTGTTTGTTGTTTTCAAATAAAAATAAATCAACATTTAAAAAAAGAGTTGTTCTGCTTCTTCTGCTTATGATGTTTCTATTTGCCATCATGGGCTACTACTTCTTTGGTTACCATGAAGAGGGCAGTGACAAGGAACACTGGGGGGACCTTGGCTCGGCAATGCTCACCTTGTTCAGTTACGTCACGGTAAGTTAAGTTACAATGGCGTAATATTATAGACCCGTTGCATTAGCCGCCAGCAAATTTATTTTCTGCAGCACACGTCGGCTATGGAGTCAACAGTTAAGGGATAGGGAAGAACAGCCTATCTCTTAACTGTTGACTGTATTGACGAAGTATGCTGCAGAAAAAAAAATCGCTGGCCGCCATCGCTCTGTGAGGTCAAACAATGGAAATGTGTACGCGCTGCGCACGACTCTCAGCCAATGATAGGACTTCATTTACATCAGTGAGGGCGCTGTTTGTGGGCTTTTGACGTCATACGCGATGGGTCTATTTTGTTAAATAATCAATTATAAGTCGGACTCTAAGACCTTGAATAATTGAGTAAGCATACAATGTTTGATATAGACTTGATTCAAGCCGAACTTTTGTCCTCGGTCAAAGTTTGTGTGTAACAATTATAGAGGGCGCTGCAAAAAAAAATCACTAGGCGTGTTTGCGTCCCAGACAATGCATCCCAATACGATGCAGCTTTAAACTGATCGAGTATCGTGCGTTAATGTACACCCTCATGCACTAGTAGTAATAACTACCAGTCCGATATCGATCCCTAAATCGGCTGAATCCAGTCCACGTATCTTCGGCTCGTAACATCAGACGAATGGCGACACTGGACTCGATCGACACAGCACGTTGCGGTGTCATCAAATGCATGTGCCTATTTAATGTGCTCGTCATAATTCCTCTCTGATGAGCCATTTCACGCCTAACTGTCAATAGCTGCTGTGTGTTTGTTATGCTCCAAGGTTAACCTCAACAGGAGATCACTGTGCGCAATTTTTTCGACCATGGTGCCAAGCAATTCGTAGTTTAGAACGGTGCTCTCGCAACACTTCATGGGATGTGCACAGGATTACCGCATCACCACCCCTGACTCGGCGAGGAAGTATCTTCTTGTAAAAAAATCGCCGTTCAAAATTTAAAAAAACTAACCGTTCGCCATGCACCTGCGCAAGTCGGCGAGGAGGGGGTCGTCACAATGAAACCGGGATTCAAATAAATAAAGTGATAATAGTTTTCTAACACTCGCCGTCAACCCCAATAGCGGAGGAAGGTATAGGACAGGCGAGATGTCTGACGTCACTATTCTACCACGTTGGCGCAAAGCCTCGGAAATCGGTCGCCTAAAATGGCTGTTTTGCTTTTTGTGTTGGGTCGCAGTGTCGACGTCGGTGTGGGCTTGGTACAGTGAATATACCGTCTCAGGTAAGTTGTGATGTTTCAATTATTGTCAAAAAAACAAATCAAAGTTTTTTATCAACAAAGTAGTTCGCTATCAATCGACTTCAGACCGTTTGTAACCATATAGATCAAGGGCATGATCGATGGTCTTTCTCAGGCATCTGAAAAGCATACAGTTCTATGCAACAAGGGTGTGGATTTTTCGGGTTTTTTCATATTATTTTTCTTGCAACTTCGATGACCAATTGAGCCTAAAATTTTCACAGGTGTGTTATTTTATGTACATGTTGGGATACACCAAGGGAGGATACCAGTCTTTGACAATTACCAAAAATATATCCTGCCTTTAATGACTGATTTTCATAATGGACCGTTTCATTGCTTAGAAAACAAAACACTTTCACGAAATAAATGTCAATTCCTCAAGTTGGGAAACTCTCTGTTGTGTTTTTTTTTTTCCCGAAGATAATGTAGTTATAAAACGAAATAATGTTGTGTGCACACAGAAAATGGGCCATTAGTGCTCCATTGTTCCATGTTTCTAACAGCAACAGTCAATGTTTTGACATTACACAGTTTCGAAATGTTATTAATTTTGAAATTGGTCCCTTATGGAGGTAAATCCCATCAGTAGGCCTGCTACTAATTATGTTTCCGTGACCATAGTCATCATACAGGACTGTGTAACTCTTTTTTTCATAATCCTGCTAAACGCTCAGGTTTCTCTTACATGTATGGAGTTTTATATGTAACCGGTATGAATAGCAACCCCCCCCCCCCACCCCCTTCTAAAATTTAATATTTTTTGAACTGGCATAATGGAGGTAGATACCATCATTAGGCCTACTACTAAATTAATTATGTTTCCCGTGACCATAGTAGTCATACAGGACTGTGTAACTCTTTTTTTTTCTTCATAATCCTGCTAAACGCTCAGGTTTCTCTTACATGTATAGAGTTTTATATGTAACTGGTATGAATAGCAACCCCCCCCCCTTCTAAAATTTAATATTTTTTGAACTTGCATAATGGAGGTAGATACCATCATAAGGCCTACTACTAAATGAATTATGTTTCCCGTGACCATAGTAGTGATACAGGGCTGTGTAACTCTGTGTGTTTTTTCGTAATCCTAATAAATTATTAGCGTTCAGGTTTCTCTTTAACTTAGAGTGTATGGAGTTTTATATATGCAATTTATAAGAGTAGAATGCAAGGTCACAGTCACTTTATATTGCAACGTCACAGTCCGAGTTATTGCCATGACCAAGGTTGGCAAAACTGTTCAGCCATAAATGCAAAGCACAAACAGATAGCCACAGTTTGTTGGAAACAAAACAACCAGTCATGAGATATTTCTTCTTCTTCTTTTCTAGTTTTAGTTTTCGGTCGTCCATGCCAACCAGTGCGGTTGTGACGTTGCAACGTAAAAGTATTTAGTTACAATCCGCAGCATGGTGTCCATGATATTGGCAGCTCGGTTTATTTCGTTAACTGTACTCGGTTTTCCAATCTGTACCGCGGTATGCTTTTCAAAAGATGTACACATAATATATTTTATGCCCTTTTCTGTGTTTTAGAAATGTATGTGAAACAAGAGCATACCATCATGCAACCACTGAAGCCTGCTGCCAACATAGCCAGTACGTATCGTTCAAAATGGTTTTTTTTTTTCATTCGCAATGTTAAACAATGTACTGATTGTCATTAGTAAATCCGATTGTATCAATTGAATTTCGTGTGCGGTAAGTTAAAGGTGTCACCAGGATCATTCCATCTGTTGGTAGTCTGAACAACCAAGGTCATGTGAGACAAAAGAAAATGGGACAACCGGCCAGGAAAAACCTCTGGGCAATGCCATTTTCTTTCTTTTTTTGCAAAGGGCACTTCCATCGGAAAATCTGAAAGACCGTTGGAAACTTTCGAAGGGGCACCAAAGCCAAGACCAGGGGTCGATTTCACAAAACTCTTCCTAACTTAGGACTATAGTCCTAGGCAATGCTAAGAGATAGGACGAGTCCTTAGTACTGGTCCTAACTTAGGACTAGTCCTATCTCTTAGCATTGCCTAGGACTAGTCCTAAGTTAGGAAGAGTTTTGTGAAATCGACCCCAAGGCAACGAAGACCATGGCCTCCGTGGCCTCCGTGTAATTCCTGGCCTGGAACAAGAGGGCCTGTCCGCGGTCGCTCGCCAGACTTTAGTCTACGGGTTCAAGGTAGAAAAATACTGCAATTTACGGCAATTGTGGTTGAGAACATTTCAGGGATTATTATTCAGGAAATAGTACTTAAAGAACCAAAAGCCACTTTAAAAATTCAAATCCAAACTGTTGGTGTGTTCGCCCGTGATGCTTTGATCAGTTTGCTTCTGTGAAGATACACTCGGGTCCCGTCTGGCCTATGACTCATGTCTGGTCAGAATGACCTGAAGTCTCTGTGTCGAAATGGGACCAAGAAACGGGTAAAAATGACGCAGAATCCGAATTAACATTCCACCTTTTTAACTGCTTTCCGGATCAGCATGACCCGGAAGTGGGTCAGGCCCTCTTGGACCCGGATTCCGGCTCAACTCTGACCTAGGAGATTTATTTAGTAGAGTGTGCCGGTTGGTATTCGCTCGGCCCCAGCGGCCTATCCAGGACCGCTGGGATGGGCTAATCAGCTTGCACAGATTCTTGTTCAGGAAGTACGTCATGCGTGCAGTGCTTGCAGTGTGAGTGTGATGCCTGATGGGACTGAGCATGCTTGCCAATGAGCGTGCTTGATACGTTTGCCCATCCCAGCGCCTTTGGTTTTAAGGCAAGGCGCTGGGGACGAGCGAAGGGTCAATTCTGACCTAGGAGATTTATTTAATAGAGTGTACCGGTTGGTAATGGTCGATCAGATCCACCTCGTTCCCACGGGGTGATCAATCTCGCCTTGCCGATTTGTCAGTAGTTTCCTTTGATCTGAACTTTTGTTTAGTTCTTCCATTCCTTTAAATTTGTTGTGGTTGTTGTTTACATTGAAGTTGCAGTACAACACGCAACCCCAACACCGGTTGCCACGACAAGCAAACCATCGACGGAGAAACCAAAAGAGATTCTGCCGTGTCCCCCGCTGAAGGACGTACCCAACCTCAGTAAGTATAACTTTAAACCAGTTTCTTATTTTTCTTGATCCGAAAATGGCAAATCGATAAGAAAGCAAAGTTGAAATAAAGTTGTCAATAATGCCAATTGGAGTTTAGAGACCGGATTATCCAATAGTCTACGATCTGAGGGTGTGGTATTAGACTTGATGAGGTGGCCCATGTACGATTTTAACCAAAAAGGATCAAACCATTTATCAAAAAGAGTTTTAATGAGCAGTAATAAGAAGAAGATGGTTCCCGAGTCCTTCAGGGGAAAAAATCCACAGGCAAACAAAGTAATGCAACAAGGGTGTCTTTTCTGTCATTATTCTCTTGCAAAAATTCGATGACCAATTGAGCCCAAAATTTCACAGGTATGTTATTTTATGCATATGTTGGGATACACCAAGTGAGAATACTGGTCTTCGACAGTTACCAAACGTGTCCAGTGCCTTTAGCAATATCAATAAAAAATTCTTTTCAAAGGTTGGGTTCATTTTTATATATTTTTTTTTTCTTCTCTGCAGTTCAAAACATAACAATGAATCTAAATGAAGAAATGGAAATGAGACACGCAGAAAGAATTATCATGGGAAAAGAGCTCGGCAGCATCAAGCAGGCCGTCAGTATGAGCAAAAGTCTCATCCATAAACGGGCCAGGTTCAACTCTTCGGGTAAGAACTACATGGAAGCCTCTCGGCGTTCGGCAAAACTGTTGGGAATTACCGCTGGTTTCCCGGAGGCCTCTGGCAACCAGCGAACTGTAAGGCAAGATGGAAGGTAAACAATAATTATATGGAATAATTGTTGAACACAGAACGGTATTTTTGTTTTTTTGTTTTTTGGTTTTTTTTCAGAAATATTGCAGTTTAATTGTTTAATTATGGAACAACTGTTGGTTACTCGTTAAAAGTGGTTTAAAAAAATAGATTTTTAGCACGGATCGTGTGTTGGTTTGACCCATTTCTATGTCATAATTTCCGGGTCATATCGACCCGCAAATGGGTCGAGGTTACCCAAACGTATTAAGTTAAGAGGCTGGTGCCCCTGTCTCTTACATAATAGACAATGACTCGTAACATTGTATGGGTGGCAATGCTTTACCACCAATGGCGTCACCAGCGGGAGGGGACCAGGGAGAAGCAGGAACCCCCACTCAAAACACCCCCCCCCCCAATAGTGAGATCGAAAGAAATGCACAAACGGATGCTTAAATACATCCAAACACCCCTTCCAACTCATGTCTCCACCCTCGCTTGCCCACCCCCCCCCCCTCCGGTTAATGTCTAGTTACGCTACTGCTTACCATGAATTTCTGCGCTTACGGTGTTAATCATTTCGCAGAAAGATGTGGCCCTAAGTATACAGAATTTAAGAACTGATCCTTCAATTGTAAATGAGTTATTTATAGCACTGAAAGTACCTGTGTATTAAATTGTATTTTATCGGATTTTAAAAACAGGAGATAGACAGAAACAAACAATCTTTGAACGGCGCATATTCCAGAGTGTAATCATTCCACATTAAGTTCATGTCATCTTAGACCAAAGAAAACAATAGACTTGCTTGATCAAGTACAGGTAAATCATTTCAAAAAATATTGATGCTGTGACGGAGCATGAAACAGCCGTAAATTTCACTTTGATTGAACCGCAAAGTTCATAGGTTCGTTGTGATTTTTGTTTTATATGTTTTGTTTGTCCTTTTGTTCACCATGTGCTGTACATCCTCTTCGCACACGGACTCAATTTAACCAAAGCCGTTGTATTGTTTTTTGTTTCTTGTGTGTGTCTGTGTGTTAAGGTGTCACTATTGATGACGTATCAACATCCATTGTCTCGTTGTTTTCCTATTATTATATCAGCTATTTGGTTGCCACATCTGTGACGTTGGGGGATGCCACAGGGTAGTTCATTGTTTGAAATTCTAGTGGATTTAATCAATTTATTGTACATGGTTCATTTATTTTTGCAGGTTGCTATTATTATCCCGTATAGGAATCGAGCCCATCATGTTCCCCTTATCCTACGGTATCTGGTGCCGTTGCTCCAGAAGCAATTGCTTACATTTGCTTTCTTCATAATCAACCAGGTAAAAAAAAAAGATGCCTTTAGTATTTTAAGGGAAGGTATACGATTGGTAATCACTCTACAAATTTATGGCAATAAGAACTTACTTGGTTTGAAGTACAGCAACTTTCGATGGTAAAGCATTTTCAGAAATATTTAACACGGTCTGCCATTTTGTGGAGTCAAAAAATGTTTTCTATAAAATTGCGGACCGTGTTAGTTCACGAAGTAAAAGGAAAACCACACCGTTTTGAGTCATATTTGTGTAGATCATTATATTCTACTTCTAAAACATCTTTCCAATCGTAATAGTTTCATAACAAACGCTTTTAAAAGCACAAAGCGCCCAATCCAAGGCAACGTGTCCCTTTAAATGGGCACATTGCCTTCTGATCGGGCGCTTTGGGCTATACAAATCGTTCGTTACGAAATGAATGGCTGGAAAGATATTTTAAATTAAAGTAGAATAAACAAACTGCGCTGGTTGGCATTGACGGCCGAATGTTAGCAGCAAAACATTCAATATTGTGTAATATTGTTACAAACTATGGCTATCTGTTGTTGCTTTGTAATTACGGCTTCCCATGGTCTCCCAACCTTGGTTTCGAAAAAACTGATCGGGCTGCGACGTTGAACTTGTTGACATACGCCCTCACGCGGTCAGAATACTCTAATTGAATTGAACTTGAACTGAATTGAATAATTACCCCCATTATTGTTCTCTTTGATTGTAATAGGGGAATTCGTTATTATTTAACCGTGCCATGTTGCTGAATGTGGGTTACATTGAATCACTCAAGTATGACGACTGGGACTGTTTCATCCTGCACGATGTGGACCACGTGCCCCTCAGCGAATCGAATAATTACGGGTGTGAGAACATGCCGAAATTACTCATCTCTGGTGCAGACAGGTGGCAATACAGGTATCTCGTCAACATCTTCCCCAACACTATTTTCAAAGGGTATTATACATGATTGGTGGAGCTGAAAACAGGGTAGTCTTGGTGAGGACCTTCTCTTGTTGATTTGTCACAGTTTTCCCCACGAGAGGGCGCTATCATTCACGAACCGCTCTCACAACACGAACTGCTCCCAGAGAAGGGAAAACCTTGGAGCTGTGCCTTTAACTTAAATCTTAGGGCCACATCACAATGAGAGGGCCACGTCAAGAGACAGCAGACAACCATTGTCAGACAATCTCAAAGAAGAACAAACAATCACATGTTTCTCTCTACGTTTGCGTGTATTGCGATTGCCCATTTATGCACAAGCGCCATTTTTAAAATACACCGCAATGCTTCTTTGGAAACCGAGTACAGTTTTTCTTCAATAAATCAAGCTTCCAAACTCCATGCTGTAGTTTACATGTGAACTATGCTTACAGTTGTGTACCGCATTGTTTCAAAATCAACGCGCCATAATAGTTGCCAGTGTTGCTTGGACTCGAATTTGACCCAGAATCCTTTGCGCGCCGATCATGCGCTTTGGGACATGTGTACATGGGCTAATGGTTGTCTCCAAAATTGCCTGCAAAAGTTGCCTTTGTGTGTGTCATAAGACCCTCATATTGAAGCAGTTACTCAACGTTTTCGACTAATGTCTTCATCGCCAGAGGGCGGGTGTGATATTTAGTGAAAACTTATTTTTTGCTTTCGTAAAATTGATAGTTACTCGAAGTATGAAACTAAAATTGGTGTCCCTCTTTAAGGAAACGGTTTCAAGTTCTAAAAAAACAAACTATATTCTGTTATTCTTTACTTTTTTTCCTCTCTCTCTCGCCAAAGGCTACCGGACAGTTATCAGTTCTTCGGAGCTGTTACTGGATTAACAAAAGGAAATATTCAACAAATCAACGGTTTCCCAAACGTCTACTGGGGCTGGGGAGGAGAGGATGACGATATCCTCAAACGTCTCAAGAAAGCGCACATTCACATCCATTACAACAGTGGAAAACACGGATTATATAACGTGATCAAACACCACCATGAAAGCGCTCCTAAACAGCCTGAAAGGTAACGCAGCACCAGACTTGTTTTTGTTCCTCTTTTTAGTTCTCCGTATTTCATTTTGCGTCGATACAAAAAACCAATAATGTCCAACATTTGGAAGTATTTCGCAGCCAATTATAATTTTATTAGTACTCAGTGGTAGTCATCAAGCTTCTTCCCACGTATTTGCCTTACTTTGTATTCACTACATGTATTTGCTTCCCCTGTAGACCCCCTTGCATTGGCCGCCATCTTTGATGAAACGTGTGTAGTGCGTACACGGGTGCACGTTTCCATTGCTTTTTCATCAAAGATGGCAGTCAATGACACGTCATGTGCAATCCATCAATTCAAAAGCAATATCAATTATCATCTTTCTACTTTTTGATTTCCTCTTCTGGTCTTCTGGTATACCCTTTCCTATTTTTGGCAGCGTCTTTTGCGGCTTTTTCATGATATAGGCAACTTCCCACATTTTTGTCTCCCTTTTTTTCAAGAGGACTCTGTAAAGTACTTAGTCTACTTCCAGTAGGGTAAACCATAACTGATTGTACCAAAGCTTCTATCTTTCCTTTGCAGGTTTAAACTGCTTAGAGAAGCAGGACAACGTCTTGAGAACGACGGCCTGAAAAATGTGGAGTACAAACTGCAGTACATAGGACTCAACGCGCTCTATACAAACATTTCAGTCGATATATGGAAGCTATAGGCTTTTATCATGCTGCGGCCATCTTGATTCCCATTGATTCATATCAATGTAGTCAAACTGAGTCTGGAAAGAGAAACAGGCTGGTTCCTTTGTGTACAATGAACGTAACATTCATTGCTGGTACTGGATACAAGGAACGTGACCATTGGGGAGTGTTTAGGCTTAATATTTTTTATTACGGAGATGAGGCTGTGATCAGAAGAAGTTCTTGGGGTGCGGGATAGAGCCTTCGAGTCGCCAGTCCCGACCGTTTTATACCTGTTTCATTTACTGAAAGTACTGACTGAGACAAAAACAGAAGAGCACGACTGTCCAGCAGTAAACAATTGGGGGCGCCATCATACCAAACCAGTGGACTATTCATTCAACCACCAAAGCTGATAACACACACACAGGATACAAGAAAATCAAAGCTTGTCGAGTGAGTATTCGTTTTAAAATATTGGTGTAACATTTTGCTTTAAACACCCGCTGCAAGACTTGTTCAAGACACACATCGTTCAGAAGTCTGTTAGTCGCTGTTACTGGAAATCAAGATTTGTTTGTGCTGTTGCAACCCAGTGGTGTGTGTCTGTGCATTGCTGATTATACGCGGTGTTGCATGAATAAGCCGCGGTTTCACCAACAGGGGGCGCACTCTTTAAAAAGGAAAACTTAAGTCCTGAATCGAAGTTCTTCAATCAAACCTCAGTTCGGTTTACGAAACATACAAGAGCTGAAATACTGATACATCGCTGGAGTGGTGGGTTGATAACTAAGTATTGGTTTATTTAGATTTTGAAGCAGATCTACAATTATGTGTTGTTGTACCAGTACTGGTATGACTAGTAGTATGCCTACTACACAGTAGCCACATAGCTCCAGGTGTTTTTTTCTCTAAATTTTGACATCTGCTGTCGTACTGGCTGCAGATGTCAAAATTTCAAGAAATAAAAAAACAAGTACGCGCCCCAGTTACTGGGTTCTACCACAGTAATACAGATTGTGAATTTCATTGGTTGAGAACCAATCATGTGATGTGCTCCAAGTTTTGTACACCCTTTTGGTGAATGGCCCCCCTAGGTCTCCCTTCAGTGTACAAAATACCACGGACCCCGTCACAGCGATGCAGCAATTGTGTGATTTTTTTATGTTTCAAATCCAATCAAAGTTTATTGTTATTAAAGGTACATGTTGCCTTGGATCTATAAAAAGTGTTTGTCACCGTTTGTTACAAAATGCATATGGTTAGAAAGATGTTTTAAGCGTAGAATACAATAATCCACACAAAAATGCCTAAAAATTGCGTGGTTTTCCTTTAACTTTGCAAACTAACACGGTCGGCCATTTTGTGGAGTCAAAAAGTCTTTCTAACCATGCATTTTATAATAAACGGTTACAAACACTTTTTATGGACCAATTCGCCCGATCCAAGGAAATGTGTACCTTTAACTGTTCGGAGCAACACTCGGAACAGCTCTCGTTTTTGTTAGTTTGGGTTTTGTTTTTTTGTTTTACTTTTTTGTACATAATGTGGTATGTTTTGAACTGGAAGAGGGCAATGGTTAAATGGTCGTTGTCATACTGTGCAAAAAGACAAGGTGTGAATTTTTGTCTGCCCTTTGTTGGCAACTCATTTTATATTTTGTAAATTGATTCTGGTCGTCAAGTCAATTTCATTGTGTCCTAGCATTATTTGTATATCCCACCTTTTTGTCATATTCTCCTTTTTAGATTCCAGTATTTTGTTCAAATGAACAACCAGCATGTATTTCCTTACTTGTTAGAATAATCTCTCTGCAGCCCAATTTGGGCTAAACTGGGATGTTATGGGGGGAAGTGACGTCAACAGTCGGGTGGATAAGGTGCCTCAAGAAACTTATATCACTTAGTTATTGTTTCACCTATACTGTCAAGTTCTTCTGGTAAATAATTGCTTTGTTTGTGTTTCTAGTAGCATTCCTCCATTTCCCTCATTGTGTGGCTTCAATAATTCCAAACATATTGCTTTATTTTCTTAGGGGAGGGGGGTCCGTACTCGACAAGCTGTGCTTTCTATGCCCCCCCCCCCTTCTTGTTTCATGAAATTGTTCTTTCCCGGCATTTTCTTTTGAATTTGTATTATACAAACTTATTTATTATTCTTATATCTGTTATCACTGTCTTACAATTGTATTTTTTATTAAATGTCTTGCAATTGTTTTTTAAAGAGGCACTGTCGGCCATGATCGATCGAAATAGGCCTGTGGCTGAACGTGGAATTATGAATTATCATCCAGTTACTGTACACACGCGCCCTCCCTTTGTATTATATGGAGAGCGCCCTAGTCTTGGATCCAAGACGATCCAGTTGTGTAGTCACGAAAACCTAATCCCTATCTAAACCGCGATCACCCACGAACCACTCACCACTAGAGGGCGCTATAATTCATGTAACCGTTATCACAGCACGAACCGCTCAACAGGAATTTGTTGTGGTGTGATAGCGGTTACTGGAATGATAGCACTCTCTAGTGGCGAGTGGTTCGTGGGTGACTACACAACTGGAGCGTCTTGGAACCAAGACTAAGAGCATACTTTAACTGGGTGAGGGTTAATAACTCCATGTACAGCCACAGGCCTGCTTTGATCATGACGATAGTGCCCCTTTAATTGTATGGACTTTGGATTGGAATGGAATTGAAAGTCTTTCGGTTTAGTTTGGATATTGATGCAGGTCAACGACAGTGTTTCGAGATATTGTAATTAGTTGTTCGTTATTACTTTTAGTTTGTTATTACTTTTGTGTACATATGTGGTATGTTTTGAAAAAGGAAGAGGGCACTTTTAGTCAGTGGTAAAATGGTCATTGTGAGAGAGATTAAGTGAAATAATGGAATTTATTGGCAAACCATTGGATTGTTTGCTTTAAAAAAGCATTATGAAAGTTCAATAGTTGTATAATATTTCAATTTATATGTATTTTTTGTGATTGGCTACAATAAAATGACAGTCATATCATTAAATTGTTTTTTGTTTGTTTTGTTTTTCTTTTTATGAACTGGAATACTTGTTTAATTGAAGGCCTTGAAAAAAGACACAATTTTATTTGGGTAAGTGTCAAGTCTATGCTGAGCAGTCTGGTGGGGCAGCGCCAGTCTATCATGTTCCCAGAGTGTGGGTTCTGGTCCCGGTCACGACACTTTTGTTCTTAATGGATTAATTTGGTGTATTATTATTAATAATTTGCTGAGCAAACACATCTGCTGAGCAATTTGGTTTCTTCTGCTTTGTGAAAATGGTCCCTAGTTGGGTATTCATGACCTGGAGCTTCCCCATCCCTTCGGTCTGTCTGTCTGTCAGGCAAGGCATCTGGGCTCAGGACCTTAAAGCCTTGAGCTATCAGGTTCACAAGAGGGCCGTATAAAATAATGTGTGCACCACACTTAATAGAGAGGAACTTGTATGCGGAGCCTCATCATTAAAATTTTAACTCACAACTTTTTCTGTAAGTCAAAGATTTGACGGCCGTTGCTCTTTTAGATTGTTGACAACAAAAATTAATATTGTGCCCCTGGGGTTGTTATTTGGGGTACACCAGCCCTCTAAAAATGGCCCTATTTTGCTAAAAAGGTGTAGGGTAATTTTTTTTTCCAAGACGGAGACTGTCCAGTTCAGTCGTCGTTCCAGGGTATTTTTGTATTTTGGAGAAGCTAAACGGCTAACCCTACCAGTTATTGAAAAGTTTAGAAAATACTTATTATTTAGCATTGTTTGCTACGGGGAACTAATTTAGTATAGTTCACCCGACGTGTGCGTTGCTCTCACGTCCAAACGTCGCTAGCAGGAAAGCCTGTTTGACCATGCGCGAGTGGGAGCCAGCACTTGGTCAAACCTAGGTCTTGGAAGTAGGCCTAAAACAAAGCTCTTGGCTTCGTCTCAGCTCTAGCCTTGTGGACAAGTCGTTAAATATCTGTCGCGGCGATAGAGAAACGGCTCTGTCGCATCTATCTTGCGAGACTGCTGCTCCGCACGAGGCTACTATACTCTCACGATTCTCGCGGAGGCCATCAGTCTCGCGAGCACATCGCCAGTGTCGCGAGATTCGTGGAGAGAGTCAGTCGGAAATGCAATCACCGCAACAAACATTTAACGACTTGTCCACAAGTCTACCTCGACTCGGGAGTTTCACTTTCCGTCATCTGCCATGAAACAAAAAATTGTTTACTCTCGGCCATTTATGATTAATCACTGTGTATATATTACATTTAATTTTGGTCACAGTTTATTAATGACTATTCCGTAGAATTTCAAAGTCCAACCCAATTATTAAAACCCTATAACCTCACAGACGTATTTATTGCACGAAACATAATCAATTAGTGGAGACTTGCTGCTCATTTATAAGCAACTGGTTCAAACTATTTTGAGGTATTTTTTTTTTTTGCGTAAATCTATCTTCCCCCAAACCGTTGTAGATAAATTATCTCCGCAGGTGTGGACCGCACCTAGCCCGGAGAATGCTTCACATTCTGGCAGTAAAAAGAACATTTTTCTCAGTCGGTCGTGCACTCGCAGTCATGACACGCACTTGGACACAGTTGCACCGCGTACTCAATAAATATTCAACCGTAAAGCGCGCCAAATTAATAATTGCTTGTTTGGTCGCCTGGAGTGGTTTATTTTTGCATTATAAAACCTCACTCTGCAGTTCTCTGTTGATTTATAAACAGAAACAGTGAGGGCGTGTCACTCTCCAGGGCCTAATTCCTAAAGCTGTTCAGCAAAATGAAATTGATTAACCCCAATAGTACCAGTTGTGAATAATTTTTGCAGGGAGCTAGACGATGACAATACACACTAGGTTTTATAGAATTTCGGTTGGTACCCTGTTTCTGCTATTACGCAATATTTGTCTGCGCTTAGCAAGTTTGTGGGATTGCAAGCTTTCTGACACTTCTCATCATCTTCATAAAAAAAGCCTTTACTGATAGATAGTCAATAGTATTGATCACTAGGGTGGGTTTTTAACAGGTTCTCTTCCGGTGTAGAATCCCAATTTGAGGTGAAGACAATAGAGTCATACCGGGACCTTGGGAAACATCGACCCGCTTGGGGTCGGGGTTGACACCTCGTTTGGCCCTAGTCATTAGGAAGACCATTGTTCACCCTCGATCCCGGTACATCTTTATGTCGTAGACTTGCACGCAAGTCCCGTATGAAGTTTCTTGTTGTTACTTTTTAGGATATTATTAAACCCAAACTCAAACTGGCTTTGAGCTTCGAGAAGAACTTCCTGTCGGTCACTCCTTCTGAGATGCCACCTAGAAAACTTGGATATCCAACATCTTAGTATATCTTATCTTTGTGAGCTAAACTTGATTTCAAGTCTGAGGTCGTGGTTATTTATCTGCATCAGCCATGCAGAATTCCCCCGCAGATTGGCTATTTCACACGCTCAAGCCTCGGGGTTAAATCCACAAGAGGGCGCTATTTCAGGCAATACTGTTAGTATTGGCTCGCAGGGTAGACAAAAACCCACGATCACAGACTTGGAACCAAATCTACTTGTAAGCGGTTATAAAGCTCATTTTTGTTTGAGGTCTTGTTTTTGTAGCCAATTGTGTGCCATATATAGCATGTTGTCTTTTAACCATGGGTCTACACGGACTAGACGCAATGTGTGCGACTTCTTGGACGCTGTGTTCAGTTAGTTATTTTAGTGCGAGCGCCCTCATTGTGTTTCTTTCGTTCAAGTTCGAGAATTTTAGTCGCACACTGGTGGACTTGTCGAGTCTAGATGGCCACCATTACGGAGTGGAATCAGAACAAGAATCTAGAGGCTGACTAATATTTTGACCATGGAGGTATGGAATAAAGTCGGTCGTTGAAAATTGGATATAAATTACCGAAAGTGCCGACCGCGCAGAAGACGAGTATCACCGGCCGTTGGGCACCATGGACGCACCGGCACTCGGGACCAGACAGCCGGGCGGCCACCTAGCGTGAAACACGCCATGTAAATTATTATAACAATTATGACAATACACACCAATAAATGAACGGTAGGTGCATCGAGTGCACCGTACATTCGATACACCGCGGGTTCTTTACTAATGGGCAAAGACTTTGCAAGCCAGAACACTAACCCTTGGAGGGTCATCCGGGGACGCCATTTTACTTCTTTACATTTTTGGGCTTGACTCACAGAATCAATGGCTTCGGCAGTAGTAGTTGTGACCTCGTTCAACCAACGTTGCCGTTGCAGCCATAGCCGTTGCCGAAGTCGCTTGATCGGACGTGGCTCTACACAGACAGCGAAAGGAGAGTAACATTTCGGTCGAAAAGTCTTTCAAAGCGAAGATATACACAGTACTTCAACATACCGCCTCTCCCTTCCCTCTTTGCTAAAAAATGCAGATACTAAGATTTCTCGTGTAACACTTAATTTGCTATATAAGCGCCAAATTAATATTCCAAAAACAGACAGAATTAGGGACAATATGTGACGTCATGAAGAAACACTCAATAAAGACATGTCTACCTTCTCCATGGTTAATTCGTGAATACAACGCATTTATCACCATGAGCGAACTAACCGTCGTGTGTCTGTAGAATGGCCTACCCTGGATCTAGCAGGTGGTATTGCTTTACGCGGGTTAATCCTTGAAATCGTCTGAAAGATGTTTATTGCACCTTGAGAAGTTGAACAAGTCCCCTTCAAGCTTCCCGTACCCAAAAAAACTATCTTACATCGGTTTCGTCACAGGAATTCCTGTTTGTTATTTTTAACAATGGCAGTGAAATGGTTTTTCTGGTTTCTCAATATAGTGATAATCATCTGTCACCGCGATTATCAAAACAATAGTGTCTCGCCATTGTTTTGTCACGGGTGCGTAGACCTCGTTTTGAACATCCTGCCCGCCGACATGACAGTGGCTCAACCTTGCTTGCTCTATAGCTCCTCAACTCAACCAACGCTTGGACCAGGAAACGCTCTATAACGATGGGCTGTCACTGTCCCGCTCAGCCGACATGTACACGTTTAGGGTTTGGTTGTACGCCGGTCATTGACCCCACTGCACCAAAATGCAGCAATCCACTAATGGCTCAGAAACGTCCAAATTGAAAGCGACGGTTTTTCATGTCGAAGGGAGTTCGTCAGGGCGTCAAATCGTTACAAGGGTGGTCGGTTACCAACGATGTTTCAGCCCCCCCCCCCCCCACGTAATCAACTGGAACAGAGTGTAAGCAACTACTCTAACCTGTATCGATAACTACTAAGAGTACAATTCAGTATTTTCAACAAGAACATTATTTTTTTTGCATTTCAGTTTTGGGCACTGACAGCATTTTAAGGGTGGTTTCATCCAGTCGAATAAAAATTGTGTTTAAATAATTAGTAAAGCTCTACCGTATAGAGAAGTTTCAGTCTGCCGTCTGTTCTAATGTCCTCTCAGCCTCTGTTCCCTTTTTTCGTTCCAGTTAAAAATAACAATTGAATAAATTAAATTTTGTGAGTGGGCAGTTCCCTTCTTTTAACCGGATGTATGTATGGCACATCTATAATGGTATTACGTGTTCCTTTAAAACAAAGGCTCTGCGAGTGATAAGGTGAGAAAAATTGAGTCCCGGACACTTTAATAAAGGGACCTTTTCGTGAAACTGGGAACGATGGGGGAGGCTGATGGTTTAACATACAGATAATTTACATCTTGTTTTAAAGGTATTGTACACTTTTGGTAATAGCTCAAAATCAGTGTCCACATTTTGTGTGATTAAACATATGCATGAACAAACAAACCTGTGAAAGTTTGAGCTCAATGGTCATCGAGGTCACGAGAAAATAGTGAAAAGAGATCTTATGTGTTTTCTGTTTTTTCAAATTATCGCGCACATAATTACTATTGTTTTACTCGTTTCTCAGAAACGATAGCATTTTAGGCAAAAATATTTTAAGAAACCCTTTCTACCATTACTTACTTTAAATCATGTAAGTTATGTGTGAATCTGTGAACATTGTGTTTTTCGATCTTACCAATAGTGTACAGGCCTTTAAAGGCACTGGACACTATTGGTAATTACTCAAAATAATTGTAGCATAAAAACTTACTTGGTAACGAGCAATGGAGAGCTGTTGATAGTATAAAACATTGTGAGAAACGGCTCCCCTGAAGTAACGTAATTTTTGAGAAAGAAGTAATTTCTCAGTTTGATTTTGAGACCTCACGCGTGAGGTCTCGAAATCAAGCATCTGAAAGCACACAACTTCGTGTGACAAGGGTGTTTTTTTCTTCCATTATTATCTCGCAACTTCGACGACCAATTGAGTTCAAATTTTCACAGGTTTGTTATCTTGTGCATTGAGATACACCAAGTGAGGAGACTGGTCTTTGACAATTACTAAAGGTGTCCATGTCTTTAAGACACACATACTTCGTATCTAAATTAAACGTCCATTGTTCCGCTGATTCAAAAGCTGTCAATCTTAGGCCTGCGCTAAACGTCGCACTTTTGCCGAGCCGAACTCAAATGTTTTCAGTTCGATTCGACACGGCAAGAGCGCGACGTTTGTCACCGTGTCGTGCCGCTACCGTGTAGCACGGCAGGGCTTGCCGTGCTACACGGCAGTGCCGAACTTAAATAAAAGGTTTGCGCTAAACGTCGCTCTTTTGTCGAATTTAATTCCTAATTTTACAACTGTTTGAGTTCGACACGACAAACGTGCGACGTTTAGCGCAGGCCTAAACTTTGTTTGCAAGCAGCAACTACCAAAATACGAAGTGTTAGTCACTGTGGCGTAAATTTGTCAATTTTTGAAGAAAGCTGGTACCGTATTCACCTCGAAAATGTTCTTAGGACGGTTCGTGGCGCTTGCGATTTTTTTAATATTGTGGAATCTTAGACTCCTCTTCTTAAAATGCCACGGTGCCGCCCCTTCGAAGCCTCCCATATACCTATGTACATAAATGTATGGAACGCACTGAATCAACTGGACAGCATTAAGTGATATATTCACCCTGGTCTCTGGCCACTTTTATTATCGACTAATCGAATTACAATTTTTGAAAAGCGTAAGTCCCCGTAAGTGTCAGCGTGTAGACACACACCGAAGAAGACCGGCACTTGACGACAAGCGACCCGTGGCCCCAAGGGGTCGGCGGGCAGTAAGTCAACCGCTATAGCACCCCTCTCCCCGCAACGTGGGGTCCCCGCTGTCGGGGCTGAACTATGAAAATATTGTTCTTCGGTGGTCCTCCGAGGCCGACCGTGGGTGACCCGCGGATTAGGGAACTTGACCTCGGGGTCACGACTTCGGGAGGGGTGTGTAGATATCACAACAACAGTGACTTAAGGAGCATACGGGGTCGTTGTGTCAGTTTAGCGCGCAGTCCCTTTAAGGAAGGAGGGGTTCAGTTTTTTTAAAGGAGGGGGGACCCCAACTTTTCTAAACTAAGTATGGACACAATTAAGTTGCCCAGACAGAAGCCGTGGTCTGATGCCAAGTATTTTCTAATCCAACTTAAACGTCTTGCTCAAATCTCGTTTAGGTGCAGCCATTTTGGTTCCTAGCCACACACAGCCAATCAAATCAATCAAACCGGAAGTACAACCAGTCTGGCTTCTTTTTTTATCAATTAGTCCAGTCATCCTTATACTGTAGCGCATAATAGGGAAACAGACAAGATGGCCATGGTGCACTGTCTGCGCTGAACAGTTCCATGGTCTTCATCCACACGGCCGAATCAAAACCCGTAGCGACACCATCATCCTGCCGGCGGCTTCTTGACCACCAGCGTGTCGGCCCGATGGTTGAACCACAAGTAGTCTGCCGCGATCGCTTTTATCAACACCTCTATTATTTAAACAAAAAAATTAATCGGCACAAATTTTTATCTTGTTCAGTTCGGTTCACCGGGCAGTTATCAAAGCAGTGGCTTGTAGCCGTGGGGACTGGACGGGAGATTTAGCGTTTCGGGCCCCCCGTGGAGAATCGGTATATTTTTAACCTGCGTTTATTTATTCACTGTGTTGAGGCCGTGAAAAAGACGGCACAATGACCACGTTACTTCTTGCATCTTAAAAAAAAGACACCCTTTAAATCACTGCGAAAACGTTTGTTGATTTTGGCAGTGAAGTCATCATAATGACACTCGCAAAACTTGCGCACATATAACATGCCGGGAATGTTGGGACAGGGCCATTTTCATTTCGCCACAGGTATTCCGTTGGAAAGCCTAACAGTCTTCGAGTTTATTTTGACGGGGCATCAAGGCCAAAACCGGGGGGCATCAAGGCCAAGACAAGGAGCAACTTCGCAGATGCAAATGCCTCGTTATCCTAGGCGTACTTTTGTTATATATACATGGTACAGGTGTGGTCATTTCTCTTACTAGGTTCTGCCGATAAATATTAAAGAAGGCCTCTCAACCTTCTTCTCAGAGCCAACCCTTCTCCCAAATGAGATTTCATGCACGAGGTTGTTACCCATGAACCTACCCAGTTCTTATCGTTTATTAAGAGAGACAATTTTACCAAATTCATTCTGGAAGGTTTCAGCACTGGTACTCGTCATCATTATTCAGGCATGCAACTTTTCCTCGGATCAGCTGATTTCCTCTTTTTTTATTCTCAGTTTTACCATTCAAAATTGAAAAATACTGTACAAAATCATTGAAATTTTGTAATTTCCTCTCTTTTTTTGTGAAGTTCAAGTTGCATGCCTGATTATTAACGAGACTAAAAGATGTGTGCTGTCTTAAAATCTCTCGTCATACTACGGCGCCGTAAAAAAGGAGCATGGCGAAAGGATAAAGAAAGTCGATCAAAGAAGACTTGGTGTTCTAGATCTTGAGGTCTGGTGTCGGCCTCCCCTTAATCTACACCACCACTGGTACATATTTGCCCTGATTTTTTTCTTCTCTCTTCCTGCTAAGACCGCACGATGACAGACATAAGCGGCCCTGAGTGTCTCAAATACAAGCAAGCACAGGGATCAGGCCCAGGGTGTTTGGGTTATCAAATTGAGTCGGTAATTGTTCTCCCCGGGTGATGGAGAGAGGAGTTTACGAATGGTCACTTTTTTCTCTCTCTTCCAGGGGTCGATTTCACAAAACTCTTCCTAACTTAGGACTAGTCCTAGGCAATGCTAAGACTAAGAGATAGGACTAGTCCTAAGTACTGGTCCTAACTTAGGACTAGTCCTATCTCTTAGCATTGCCTATAGGACTAGTCCTAAGTTAGGAAGAGTTTTGTGAAATCGACCCCAGAGCGGACTACTTTTTTATAAATTATACCGAAGGTGTGGGAGAACAATTTGATTATTAAACAAATTACTGGCCAAACACCGGGTGTGGACTTGGGGGGTTGGAGCAGTCTCTAGGTTCAGCAAAGCCCTCTACCACCACTCCAGGACTAGACGTGTGGACAAGTCGTGAAATGTTTGCCGCGGTGATAGTAGCGTATAACGGCCCTCTCGCAACCGTACTCTCGCGAGACTCTGCTGCTCCCTCGAGACTACTGCCTTCGCGACATTACCATACAAACTTACTTGGAAAATGAGGAGCACCTGGTAGTATAAAAAAGAGTGAGTGACGACTCCCTCTGAAGTGAAGCAGTTTTTGAGAAAGAAATAATTTCTCACTAAAATATTTGAATCTGAGGAAGGCTTCCGGCATGTGAAGGCTTCAGGCATGAAGCCTTTCTCAGGCATCTGAAAGCACACGATTCTACGCAACAACGGTGTTTTTTCTTTCATTATTTTCTTGCAACTTGGATGACCAATATTATTATTGAGCAAAAATTTTCACAGGTTTGTCATTTTATGCATATGTTGGGACACGCGAAGTGAGGGTACTTTAGTCTTTGACAATTACCCAAAGTATATATATTTTTAAAGAGTGCTTTAAGGGGAGGGGACCCTCTTGTATACTACTACTTTTTACTACACTGCAAAAACTGGGGTGTTAAAATTGACACCATGGGTGTTGTCACATATAGACACTGCATGTAGATACCCAAAAGAGAGTTGAATTGAACACTATAGGGTGTTAAAACAACTCAAATGTAACTGTTTTGGCAGAAATTAGTGTTAATTGGCAGAAATTCGTGTTATTTTAACACCCTGAATGTTGATTCTTTTTTTGGTATCTATAACCATCCCTTCCTCCATGCCATATGTGACAACACCCATGGTGTCAATTTTAACACCCCAGTTTTTGCAGTGTACACAGACGCCGTGCTTTGTGTTGTTTTGTATGGTGGGTGGGGGGGGGGGTCTAGACCATTCGCTTCACAGAACAAAGTGCAGATACTTTAATGATACGTCAATATATTCTCAATTTTGTTGTAGACGATCCAAGCTAAGACAAAAAAAGGGCTGAGGTCACGGTGTTCTATTTATTTGTTTTGACTCCATTCGCTCAGCATTTCCATCGAAGGGGGGTCATCGGTTATCAGTCAAAGGTTGCATGTTCCTTGGGATGCGAGGGAAGAATGCACCCGGGTCCTGGCAGGTGTTTATTTGCGTTGTCTCCAGGGGGGGGGGGGGGGCTGTGAGTTGACGGTAGGGTGCCCTCGATGTTTTATGGCGAATTGATCTTCTTGCCTACAGTGTGCAACTTTCGTACCCTCTTGCATGGTGCCTCAAACAATACCATAGAGAAAGGACCTGTAACACCTCGAGGAAGGATTTGACAAAATATAACGCAGAGGAACATTTTTAGCCAAGACTGTGTGGGGGCGCCCGCACCCCTCCCCCGGCGTCTTCCCATAATATTTATGGCGTTTAAAGGCCGTTTGCGAAACCACGTCTCGGGCTTGGGCTCCGGCTTGGACTCAAGCTCCACCCGCCTGTGTTTGAAGCCCCATCAGGAAAGCAGACGTTCATCAATAATAACTGACGGAGCCTAAGCCCCAAGCCCCAAGCCCAAGCCGCGGTTTCGAAAAAACGGCCTCCCTCCCAGATGAGACATATTTGACCGGCCAAGATGCATGACGAAGATTGACCTCGACTGTTATTGATGACTGTTATTGACCGGAAAAAAGACGAACGACTTTGGAAGATGGAATATTTAGTCTGCAAGTACGTTGCTCAATAAATTGTAAAATTGATGTCACCTGGGAATTCTAATTGCAACATTTTTATGTACGATCCACGGTTTCCAAATCTTCACCAAAAAAACCCAGGCTGCTTTATGAAATTATTGGCAATGCACTCAGAAACATGTATCGAATTCATAGTTTCCTCGAACTTGTAGCACGCAAGTGTTGGTATACCGTTATAATGACTACGGGTAAACAAACCCAATCGATTCCCTTCCGGTTTGTGCGAGAACTACTTCCGGTTTCCAGCCCACCTTGTCCCATTTAGAATTTACACTTGGCTCGTCTGTTTCCTGAAATGATACAATGGGATTATTCGGTATAAAAAGGAGGGGGTGTCGAGGAAGAAAGTCCGGGTTTATAATTTTCATCGAAGCAGTCTTCATTGTTTCACCACCCGTGCATTCCCTTCCCTACCTACCAACATTTCTGGCCCAATTTCACGAGCTGCTTAAGCACAAAAAGTAGCTAAGCACAACAAATTATGCTTATCAGAATAAGGTTACCAGCCAAAATACCATGGCACATGTACACTTTGTGACTGGTATCCTACTCATTTCTGCTCAGCAGACAAATTGTTAAGCAATATGTTCTGCTTAAGCAGCTCTATGAAATTGGGCCCTGGAACTACTTTATGTCCAGATATCTAGCGTGGATTGCTTCCCAGTCAATTGAGTGAAAATCACGAACTAATTGTGACTTATCGTGTTCAACCATGGCCTCCACACAAAATAGTGTTCCTCGGGAAGATTGGGTGAGAGAAAAATTGCAAAATGTAGAAATGATAAGAATATTGATAATTTAACAAAAACCAACACCCATAACACAACATGCGTGAAGTTAAACCATCACACTCGCGCTATCAATAACGGAAGGTAGACGCCCATCATGGCTATAAACAGGCAGATGTGGGATGGGTTTTATTTATCTTTTTTATAAAGTGATAAATGATGACACAAACAGAACAGAACAGAAAAATATCCAAGGATAATTCAATGTTTCCGATCATGTTCAATCACAGAGCCTAAAGAATGGAAGTTTGCATTCATCATTTTGTCCATGAACTACAAATTGGGATGCTCGAAGGGATCAACGCGACTTATCTCGGCCTGCTGCACCCGCACACAAACACGGTGTTTATGGTGACGTTGGCAAAACTGCTTGCTGCATGCTCGGTTGTTCATAGTGTTACCTCAAGTTGCTATACACCATTAAAATGCCCATGTATATCTCTGTTTACAAAAGAGTTATCTTGTACACTCCAGAGCATTTCCCGGCAGGCAAAATACTACTACACGGATGGTCGTGTGGGAAATTTTACATATTGCGTCACAATTTCCACATAAATTCAAGAAGTTATAAAAGTAACAGCTGATCAAGTTTTGAGATGTGCCCCCTTTCTTCATATCAAAATTGATAAAACAAAATCAGACAGTGCAATCTCCTGTAAGATTTTATACTTTCTTCGATGTTCTCCCAAAATGTGCCTGCAGGAAGTCCAGGCTATGTGGCTCTTTGGTAAACTTGTGATGAGGTTACAGTGGCTGATAATTATTGATTATATAGTTTTTGCTCCAGGTGAGTTTGGGACCTGTTATTGGTTTGCATTTGGGTGAAGAGGGTGGATACCCCATTGTGTTTGGTACCTTGCTACTAGAGGCTCTTGTCATGCCGAATTATCTCTGACAGTTATACTGAAAAGGTGGTTTCACATTGAAGTGTTGTTCAAAATGCATATACACCTGCCGAGTGCAAAACTCGGCTTGTAGCGTTGTACGGGCTACCGGCCAAATGACGTCACGAGTGATAACTTATTTGTAACTGGATCCCTGCTAATTGTGTTAAGCGATATTTGGAAGATGACATTTGGCTTGGGTCATAACCTTCAAAAAGGCACAACTTCAAGAGTTAGTCATGTTTACCTCCGAGCTTTTACTCAAACTGTACCGTCTTTAAGACTTAAAGGTGGAGACGTAGATTGCTGATTTATAGGCAAAATGACAGAGAAAGATAAAACTAAAGTCACTGCGTTTACTTGCTTAGAAAACTGCAAAAAAACTGTCGCGGTATTTTCACAAGAACGTCGAATCCGATCCACGTTCAGCGAGGTGACAGCGGGTACCCACCGCATCTCTGGCCCGCCGCATCATTCGCAAACGGACACCAACCCTCAGAAATCTGAGAAAACGATTCATGCATGAACCGTTTCTCAGATTCTCAGATTCAAATGTTTTTGGGTGAAAACATTATCCAAACCATGTTGCTATTGCTTCGAATATACAGTGCTTCTCAATAAGTAAGTTTTTATGGTCATTAATTTGTGGAGTATTTTTCAAAGTGGTTGCATCGTCGGTGGAGGCTCACGGGGACTGGTGGGTTCATGACTGAACACGGCGTACAACAATTGCTTGCACTTCGATGGGGACCTTGAACACTGCACGACATCTTCGCCATTGTACAACTTCAAGACCGCGCATTATTACAATCCCGTGGGAAATGACTTCTTTTTTACGCAATTATCGGCAGGGGGATGTCACGTGGTATTGACCGCCTCAAACTGACCGATAGCAAAGACAGCTCTTCCTGCACGAGATCAACTCGCAGGATAAAAACAACTCCAGTGGACTGTCGTCATCACCGGACCCACAAATGAACGCGCATGCGCTTGTTTAATTACTCTTTTAGGAGTACAACAAGATTATTCTTTGACGGTATAGGCCTACATGTTGGTCCTAAAAAAACACACAATCTTCTCGAGTTCAAGTTCAACGAATGTTAAAATCAAAACTGTTTATTTTAAGACGAGGTTTTAGTTTGACTAATTAATGACTAAACTTTGAATTAGTCATTAATCATTAGTCATTAAGTACAGTTAAAATGTGCCAGTGGCCGGGCGCTGGACGTCATCTGGATACACACCATCATCGGAGCGTCCATCTTAGTTTTTCCAAACCGGGCTGGTAGTGAAAATAGTATGGTTTCTATATTTTTTGATAAGGGAGTGTAGCTCTTTTCGAAACCACAGTTGGGCTTGGCTTCGACTTGGGCGTCGTCGGTTATTTTGAAAACGTGTGCATTTGGTATCGGGGCTTCAGACAGTCGGACGGAGCCCCAGCCAGAGCCCAAGCTCGAAGCCGCGGTTTCAAAAACAGCCCTTTGCTGTACAGTGTCTTGCCAAACAAAAATTAGCTGTTCATTCTAACCTTGTAATGAGCTACAAAGTTTTCCGCTTAACACAGTATTATTTGTGTCCAGAAATAAAACAAGATATAAATGCACAAATTTTACTAATTTTCCATCAACTATTTAGCGAAATTTCGACGACACGTCAATAGCAAACTGATGTATATTATAAACGGTGCAAAGCTACACCAGAAAAATTAGACAGTGTCCGGCCATGACCGAGTTCGTTTTGGGACCGACCCCCTTGTAAGTTAAACCGGTAGTTTGTGTTATGGTTACTTTTAAAAGGTTACACTCAGTGCTATGACTGGAATGTCAGAACTTTATGATAGTTTATAAACAATCCGTTTTACAATATCAGGGTTAAACCGATGAAAGTCCATAAAACCATTTGCCGTGGGACGGGCCACAGCTTTCAACTGACCGCAACGGCCTACTACCGCGTAAAAAAGAAAAATGCCGTACCGTAATGTTCGCCTTCACCACAACGGGTGCCTTTTTCAGTCCGGCGTAATCAAACATGCATGATAGTGACAGCCTTGGACGAAGTGGTGGCATAAACATACAAGTATGTTTGTTTCTTTAAGCATGTTCTGCGAGCTCGAATTTTTGTTGGGGGGGGGGGGTTGATGGGCTCGAAAACGCAAAGCCACGCTCCAAGGCGATAGATGGGCGCAGGGGAAAGTTTTGACAGCTCTCCGAGAGGCGCGTCACCCCCTTCACTTTATACTTGTTAATCCGTAGTCTATGACAAAACATCAATTTCCTATCGTTTGATTGAATTTGTAACATCCTTCCTTGGGCATAGATAAACTACATGGATGTTGTGCGTGGAGGGACTTGGGTGTTTCTGTGCCCCCCCCCTTCTTTATAAGCGCTAAGGACAGAAATATAGACCCTTGTAGTACAGCGGATGAATACTGAGTGCGTGGATCAAGTCTCATGACGTAGGCCTACTAGTAGTAGTAGAGTTGGCATTAAGTCAATGGTGTTCATTTCGCATCAGCGACTTGACGTGTACGTATCGCCGTACATCAACACACGCACGTGGGTCACCACAATTGCACCCAACACTGTATACCTGATCATTGCCATATCCACTGTCAACAAGTTAACAACCAAGGTTCCTCCTCCAGAAGATGCCCCCACGTCACCAGGATTATTTCTAGTGATTTGACATCTTTTGAAAAAAATAAATACAAAAATAACCATGGAGAACGGAAAGAACTCGGTGGTGGACACAGCAGCGAAGGGAGCTCGGAGGTGTTCTTTTGCAGCGGCAGTCTGGGGATTAACGGTAACTGTCTTTAGTGTGGGCTCGGTGCTGTGCTGTTTTCTCCTATACCGCAGGATTTCATATGTGGAGTTGGATTTCTCTCGAGTGCAAAGCAGACACGACGAGGACAGAATACAGGAATGGGTGGAAAAATACGTCCAGAAGGAGGTGAACCGGTTGGTGGAGCAAGTGAGTATGCCTTTCATGTTTTTTTTATTTTATAACGGCTCTCAGATCACAGGGCCCGGGTGGGTGTACAATCCACCGTGTCTCGCCGGCGTGTTACGCCGTCGATTGCTCGACCATGACCGGGGCTTAACTCGGTAGCGGACTCCAGGGTAGCAGTCCGGGCATTCACCGCACACACAAGTACCCTTCATCGATTTCAGTCCCGTTGTATTACTCGTATTTAACCTGTCTACCGGAATGCCTTTCTCTTGATATCAAAAAAAAAGTAGGCCATCAAAGAACCCCGTCCGTCTCTCTGTTTCTCATTCTATTTTGCTTTTTTTTTCCACCGAAGTGCTAATACGTGTCTTAAGACCGGAATCGGTTTATGTCCACGGTACAATGTGGGTTTTGTGTGCACGGCCATACAACTCCAATCTCCACAGCAGCCGAAATGTATTCTAGTCTGGCATTTTTTTTTTTTTTTTTTTTTTTTTTAATACACTAGATCCCATTGTAGCGTGGTGTGTATATACAGTGTTTGAATTGTTACATAACCAGCTAGCCCCAGCTGACATGCTGTACTAAAAGGGCTTCTGCCCGAATTTCCTTTTTGCAGTTTGGTGAATCACCTTTCAGTTCCCCCGTCCAATATATTATTCTCTCGGCACACACACTCAAGGTTACAACTTTGTGTAATAAGTCACATCAGCTGTTGTAACACACAAGGCTAGGGGGGTGTGCGCAAAAGGAGTTGAATGTAACTTTGACATTTATTTTATCAAATTACCTGCGGTGTAATTTACACCCCGTGGGTTTACTTAAAACTCCAGTGGTTGTTTTATTGGCCCTAGCTGGGTGAAGTAGCTATATAGCCTGTTGTGTGTTTGGGTTTATGTATCATACACTTTGAAGACAAGGTTTTAGACAGGATTTGGGAAAAGGGTGTCCAAACTTGCTGAAAATTTTAAACTGGGTGTCCAAATTGCTCACTTACAATACGTTTACATGTAAATGACAGATAAAAACAGGGTGTCCAAACTTAAAACAGGGTGTCCAGACACCCAGACACCCATCTGGCTAACAGTACACTATGTTTGGAAACCAAAATGCCTTGTGAATTGGTAGTTTAATTGTTTTAAAAGAACACACAAAAAACTTACTGAGTATTTGTGTTTTTTATCAAGTGCGGTTAATTCTACCTCCATGAGTTACTGTAGGGTGTATATCTTGTTTTGTTAAAACCATACGGGTTAATCGTAGAAAGGAAAATAAATTTTGGCACTAGTAAGAAATATCCGCACAAGATGTCGTATCAACAACAACCTCATCAGATACGATGAAGAAAAACAACTTCAACCAAGGTTTTTAAACAGTCTATTAAACAAAGGATTGTAATGTGTCAGTACTGGAATAATTAAGAATTTATGAAGCATTAGGCAAAATGACATACTTAAAACAGAGCAAAGCAGAGCTACAGGAAAGCACAAAATAAATGAAAAAACAGATAAATTGATTGTAAGGTGCACGAAAGTGTGTGAATCGACGTAAACCATAAACTCAATCTCCAAAATTAAGAAATGAAAACAAGAGATTTAGTCAAGCACCTGCAGATTGACCACATGAAAGTACAATAATTTTTTTATTGAGCCTTTGAATGCAGTAGGTACTCATGTCATAACCTTCCCCCAATCTTTTAGTCATTTTGCAATGTCACTAAAAATACAGTTCTTATTGTCATGTCAAAATATTTCACCCCCTAAAAAGAAGCTATGAGTGACAGCCCTTAAATCTAGGCAACAGTAAACCTACCTCTCTATTTAGAATTGTGTACACAATCGTGTTTTGTTCCCTTTTCTGTTAATTTTGTTGGTACTCTGTTTTCAAACAAACTTGCTTATCAAGGTTTGTTTTTTAGATCAATCAATCCATTATGAAGTGTACATCTTTGTAACACGTTTGAATTTTGATATTCCCCGAATCGCTATAAAAAAACCAAACGCTCTTTCCGGTCTCATGAATGGTAGACAGGTTGTAAACAGAAAGTTACTTTCTGCTTCTCATTGCACGCAACTTGTGTTAAGACCCGGTCCCCCTTCAAGGTTAGCCCAGTCATGGGCGCACAGCGGCCCACGGGTAACCAGTGTACCCAGGGCTAACAACGCCAACCCTTAGCAGCTGAAGTTCACAAGGGCAGCATGGAGTCAGCCGTGCTGCCTGCTGGGTTGGTTCTTGCAGGGTATCTTTAAAGTTTTAAAGGCAGGGTATATATAGCTATAATGACATGACGGTGTTGTGTTTTGTCCGGTAGTTAAAGTAGTGGTAAATCTGAAAGGGAATACAATGTATGAAAGAGCTCCATTGTTCAGGTTTTCTTGTTTTCAAAATTGGAAAAAGTTGAATCAACTGTTTACCAACCAAAAGGGCCAATGGTATAGTATGCAAGATATATTTAGGCCTAACATTTTGACCCTAGCAGAGTTTTTCTCTAAGGCTTTGGCCTGACGTTTTTTTACCCTAGCAGAGTTTCTCAAAGGCTTTTTAGCCTTCGAGAAAGACTCTACTAGGGTTAAAATATCAGGCCACTAATTGTTTTTTGCTTTTGTTTTTAAAATTGTCACCTATGGAAGTTGACTTAAAACATAAGTGTCCAGACAATGTGAAGTCAATGTATAGAGTGCGTTGTTTTGGTTTCGTTTTTGCAAAATAAGATTTGTAAAATATTGCCGGGAAAAAAAGCTTTTTAAAAAAGGGAAATATTTCTCAGGAGGCTTGATACAACCCCTCCCAATTTTAACCTTAAAAAATAAGAATTTTTTTATTAAAACTCATCAATTTAATCTGTGGATTGTTACAGACGCAGAAGTTCATCGCTCTCACCGGAATCTAGTTGTTTTCAATGAGAATTTACAAGTCACGATTCTCTAAGATGTTCAAAAATGAAAGTTAACCCCTTTAAAGATCGACCCCCGTTTTGTATAATGGCGAACATTTATCTTTTTTACCCCCTCTCTGCAGAGACTCAACGCCCATGCGGAGAGAAGAGTCGAGCGAAGCCTGGAAAATTGTATGTGCCCACCAGGTAAGTCCAGCTTCTCTCAAGTCTCAAGGATGTTTGTTTCGCTGTTACATCAGGTTTTTTTTTTATTGTTGACGTTATGTTTAGCAATTGACCCCGGTCATGCTAACGAGGTTTTCCTGTGACGAGAATGTTGACTTTACAATTTACGACAATTTCCTGTCTTGGAGTTTAATTCTGTCTTAATTTTCTCTCTTGCTGTTTTGGAAATTTGTATAATAGGGATTGTAGTAGCCCAGATATTTATGGCTGTTTGTTTGTAAAGTTTTGTCTGCATCATCAATTTTCCATCAATTTTCAGCAGATTGTTTTGTTATTCTTTTGTCCACTTGCCCTATGGGAGAATGGGGAATAGCGCAAGCAGCCAAACTGATGGTTAAATCTTGGCTTAGTTCAGCTTAGTTTTTACATGAAGGTCTTCTTTACAAAACCTGTTTGCAGTTCAATGTAGGGTAACCTATTTGAAGAACAGTTAGAACAGTCACTTTGTGATATAGGGCCTATGTGTTTCATAAAAAAGTGATTGCCTTTCAAGTTTACTTGAAGAATTGCTCGCTTGATGTTCTTGACGACGTTTTAGTTCACATTTAACACAACTTAAAATTGGCTGGCCCTTAAAATTGGCTGGCCACGGTCCTTTGTTCCTTTGTAAAAATGTGCTCTTCTTTCCCCTTAAAGAGTTTTCAACTCCACAAAACATAAATTTAGTCTTCCTGGCCATGGTTGACCCCAAACTTGAAAGGTAATTTGTTAACAAATAAGTCACATTGTGGTGGCCGGGCTTTTTTTTGTTTATTAAAGCTGGTATGTCGTAGTAACTTGAGGAGAATTCTCAGGCTGCAATCCTCAGATGGCCGGCCGACCAGGACAGTCCCAGTGATGCTGACTCTACTGGACAGTGCCCTGTGTGTCAACTAGTTCATTAATTGACCAATGAAGGCTAGGAACAGGCATCCCTGTTAACAGAAGAGGGGGGGGGGTCGTCATCGGGGCCAAAAATAGAACAAGGGTCTTAAGTGTAGAGATTATGTGCAAGGAGAAAGCCATCACTTAAAAGACTTTAAAAACCTGTGACTGCGTGTACTTTTGGATAACTGGCTAATAGAAGAAATTATATCACACTAGGCCTAAACCACGGTATGCCTAGTTGTAGGAGTACTGGAGTGGTTGTAACCTTGGTTACATACAATTTTCACTGGTTTGGTTATAAATGTATTTTTGTCCATTGAGTAAGCTTGTGTTACTGGTTTGAAGTGTAGATTGACTCTGTAATGCACGTATTGGCTTTGTCCGAATTTAGGCCGAGTTTGAGTTGGGGTTGCGGCTGTTGCTAAGGGCATTGCTATGGGCATCATAATATGCTTCAACGCTTGTTCACATGATGATCAAGCCACAGCCACAGCTAATTTTAACAAGGCACCAGACTTTCCCCCTGGTACCCTCATTTTCATTTAACACATAAAAATAGACCTAAAAACAACAAGTTACCATTGAGGGATTAATACCTGTCTTGGACCCTGAACCCCAATGTTTTTTATAGCAACTCCACCCAGTCCCAGACGAGCTTGTATTTCTCTCCACTCTTTACCTAGGTACCCAAGGATTACCTGTTCAATTTATTTTCCAAACAGTACGTGTGCACTAATTAATTTCCTTTTGGATGGCACTGGCGGGCATGTCGGTTGACCCCGGGTCTCTTGGGGGCATTTCTTGTGCCATAAAAAGGAGTCGAAGCTTTGATCTTGTGATTTTAGAGGACCGTGTCTCGGATATAGCTCTGGAGGCGTAAGATTCGACGGAAATTCAGTCTAGTTAAAAAAGAACCTCTGGCTGTGGGTTCTGTGTAACTATGACTGAGTCTCCACAAAATATTGACAGTTAGGTAACAACGTCTACTTTTGTTATTTATGGTTAAATTACACACAATAGCCATTTTAAAATAATCATCTGAATTTATGAATCTGCAAGCAACGATTCTTGCTGAGGATTAAGGGCAATAAATTGGGCTCTGTACGAGTTGATGAAGTTTTCTTTGCGGTGGTTTAAAACTGCCTCTTATGGAAGTTGATGTTGATTTCATGAATCTGCAAGTACATGGATTTCTTTCTTTTACTTGTCCCTGATCAGTCAGCGCTCTCCCTCTAACAGTGGTCCGCGGCCAAACGCCAGTTAAAACAGCCGACGACCAGTTAAATATGCTGTCCAATGTAGTCCGGCTGGGTAGTTCATTTGAGCTCCCCACTGCTACGTATGTAAATCACTGATTGTTCATAATTGCTTCAAATTACAAGTCGCACAGTATTGAAAGGAACCAGTGAAAAAGCTGGTGGACTGGATAAAATTACAAGCTTATTAGTTCCCCCTTGCTAGTCACTGAAAAGGTTAAGGGCAAACCCTGTTGGTAATTCTACAGTAACCCTTGATGTGAGAAAGGGCTACCAGGTAAAAAGGTTACCAAGGAAAGTGATATTGAATAGTATTGATCGCCACCCCTTGTAAATTTGTAGCCATGTTTTCTAATACTGTAAAACAGTTATATAAAAGTTTGTGCATTGTTGAGTATGTGGGGATCCTCTTTTTTGGGGGACTACAAACAGGAGCAGACAAAAACTCCCCTAAGCTTCACGCGGTGACTGCGGTTTAGCACAACCAAATAATCCTTTCCTAAACTCGGCCTTTGACAAACAAACAAAGCAGTAGCATGGGCAACATGCAAGAAAGTCTTACCACCAATCAATGTTTTTAGTAACAGGAATTAACGCTCATCCACTTCTGGTGTTGCCACCATTTGGCCAGGCACACAAAAAAAATTGGGGTGCCGTCTCCACTGACCATGACAAAGTTCATGCACGATTATTTTTTTGTTCGACGAAATCTTTAATAAAAAGAGAAAAACAAGAGATGCTAATCTACTGACAAAATCAGGTCAATTAGACATTTTGTGTAAGACCCAGAATCAACTCCTTTTTTTCATTACAAAAGATGTCCTGCTTTTTAAATTAGATAGAACCCTGGGCAGGAAATGAATGTCCCCCACCTCTTCTCGATCTAGGTTATGAGGGACACTTTTTGGCTTAATGTCATTAGTCATCTTAAAACAACACACATTCTGGTGAGATCGAGAAACCAGCTAGGGGTAGTTAATGGGGAAATTCCCTCTTGTCTACAGTCTTTGATAATTTTTTTGTTAAAAGGGGACACTGACCAACAGTTTTTTTTTCTTCATGAGGCCAAACTAGAGACTCGGTCTTTCTAAGTTATAGGCTGTTATTTGTAAGCTCCTTTAAATAGGAAGTGAGGTCTGATTGTGTTTTGATGTATTAGGGCGCATTTAACGTTCTAATCTTGAGCCCTGGACAAGGCTTTAGTTCGGCCATGTTTTAAAAAGCAGTGTACTGCTTTGGTGGTCCTTGTTGGGTTGGTAGCAACTATGTTGCAATTCTCGATCAAGCGTGCTCAAGGGTTATGTGGTGTTCATCGAACGGATTCTTTTCTGTCCATTTTTTCTTTTTCTGAGAAAACTTTTAAGGGAGTGTATTCCACCCCGTACCCCGGCCTCCCAGACCTCTTTAACATGGTAATAGCTAACCTTAAGTTGTACTTTATTGGAACTTGAGGGTGGGGGAGTTTGGCAAACCCATAACCCCCTGGGTGCGTCTGCAGAAAAACCCTTTTTCAATTCAGACAGTTTTTTTTGTGACATCTTGGTTTTTCGGGGTTGTTGTCACAATCACTGTGAAAGTCAGTACAGGAGATGGTTTGATGCACTGTTTGTTCACTGTACGGGAGATGTTTTCCATGCTGGTTTTCAATTTAAAACAACTTTGTATGCTGTTTCCATTTCCAGCTTTACTACGACAGGTCAAAACACGCTGTCCCGCCCCTTCAAAACTTGCATGGTTGTATCATTGAGGAAAGGTTGTGTTCATGGACAGGAAAGGTTTCATAGTGCGTGTACGTGTGTGTGTGTGTGTGGGTGGTGGTTGGTTGGTTCTTGGTTGAGTGAAATTATGCAAGACATTGGTAGTAGTCTAGACCAGCTTATGTTATAGGGGACCTGGGATTGTTTGGAGCAAGGATTAACTTCCTGTTCTGCTTGTAGTGGGAGAGTAGTGGCCACTTTAATGTAGATATAGGGTTCACCTCTGATTCACCCAATGGTCAGGGCCACACTGTGCACACACACACATGCTTTAGGTTCTTATGTTGGGTGCGAGGCAAGTAGATAGAGTCCGCAAATTCACACCCTGGAATTTCTGCTCTCTGTGGACTCTGACTTTGCTTACAGCAACTGAAGTCGTGAGATGAGTGGGGCTTCCCAGTGATACATTTCAAGCTCCATAAGTGTACGTTATTTGGCCTTTGGAATGCAGCCTTCATTCTATTTCTAGCATACCTGTTTTGTTCATTATAGTACATTTTGTTTCCGGATTATAGGGCCTACCACCAATACTATTACTTAAATAGCTGTTATTTGTTTCTTAAAGAGGGAAAGATGACAGTATTTCTGACAAAGTAAGGCCTGGTTGTTTTTTGGCATGCTATACTCATAGCGAAAGGACCACCGTGGTCCTTAGCTCTATGCTATACTGAACTCTAAATGGAACCAAACGACACTAGCTTTGAGTTTTGGTTGATACTGGGTGGTTAAGGATTAGCAGTCAGGGATTATGTTGGATTAAAGAGTATTAAAGAGAGATTTACTCTCTTACGGTGTGGTTTAACCGCTGATTGGAAGGTATTTATCTTCTGGAGGTCCATCCACAGAATCACGTACCCGCCACTAGTTCAAGTGGAACCACCCTTCTCCTAATTAGCAGGGGCACCCACAAATAGCACCCTCCACCCCCTTAAAACCCACCACTCCAACACCCTCTTCAAGCTTCAAGTGGGATGTATTTGGCTTATTTCCGCCCCGTAGTAAGCATCTCCTCCTGTTGAACAGCTCCGCTACCCTGGGCTAAATCAAAACTAAAGGGCTGACACTGAAAGGGGGGAGTTTTTGGGAGGAAGGGTTACCCCCCCCCCCCCCCCCCCGAGCGCCGGGGATGAAGTTCAAGGAAATGGGGCTGATTGGGCCAGTCACAGACAGTTTATGGGATAAAAGGTTCAGTGGCAAAGGCAATGCGGTCTGGTTAACGTAGTACTCTGATTGCACAGGTCAGGGCTGAGTGGTACGTGTGGTAGCTCTGTGCCGATACTCTGCATCAAGATCAACCTAAAAAGAAATCAACCTAAAAAATAAAAGTAAATAAAAAAAGTGTCATACATTGTAAAGAGTACTAAAACTAGGTTGATCTATGGCAGAAATTGTTTAACATTTTTGAGCAATCACCATGCCAACTCCCACATGCCTGGAATTACCATGGAGCCCATGGCCTCTGCATGTTGCCCTGGTCTTGGCCTGGATGCCCCCTTCAGAAGGTTCCCTTAGACCTTCCAGTGGAAGTGCCCCCTGCAAATTTAATAACAGCCTTGCCCTCTCAAAGATGAAATTTCAGGCCTGTTGTCAGTCACTTAGCGAGTGTAAAAAAGCCAACATAATCTCATGCAATCTACAGGTCTTATTACTTGTAGAATATTTCCGCAGAGATTTTGACTGTATGTTTTCCATTCTCTGTAGTCAGTATTTTTCAGACAGAGGAACGACAAGCTAAAGTGAAGCAGGCGTTGCTATAACCTGCAATCTCAGTTGTACTAACTGACTACATGCACAGTCAGACCTCACAATGTTAAACTATGGGCACACTTCCAAAAACACTCCATCTCGATGACAACCCCCCACTACCCTGGTAAAAATTGTCGCAGCCCCCCTGCAATATAAACCACAGAGCTCTTGAGAATGGGGGTAACCCATCTCGTGGCAGGACATGCTATGCTGACTCGCAGCAAGGAGGGGCGTGCTTCTGCCTCCGGCGATGATTCACACAAATTGGGTTCCCCAGTGGGAGACATCTCCGGAGTCCTGGGTAATTGAGGCTCCTCAATGTCTCAATTGGACGGGTTTTTTTTCCGAGGGATGTCAGACAGCCTCGGATGTGAAGTTTTTTCTGGGATTTTTGTTTAAAATAACGACTGATGCTAATTAGAAAATCCCGCATCGGGGAGGGGAAGCTTTCTGGTCTGGTCTCACGGAGTGCACTTTCAATTTCAATCCATGCTCATTCATTGAGTTTGCTAAATAATGACCGGCAATCACTTCAACTCGATCAAAATCATAAACAACAGATTTGTTTGATTTTCAAGCACATGTAGCCAGAACCATTACCAGGTATTCTTAGCAGGAGGCTGAGCAAGTTTAGGTATTATACAGGATTGGTAAGGATAAAAAACATCATATCGTTTAATTTTAGTCTGAAAGCTTACTGATTATAAAGTTCATACTAGAGCCATTTGTTCTGTGAAATATGTTCCTCAGTCATATTCGAGAAAACTGTGTCTGAAAACCTTAACCCTAAAGAACCCAAGTCCTACAATATCCTCATTGCCAAAGTGCAGGATTGTGAAGGATTTGGGCTATTAGGGATCTGCAACACAGGAGGATTTCGAAGGCTTTGGGCTAAAATGAGTTTTTGTTAGGGTAGGATTTCGCAGGACTTGCGCTACCGGGCTGTTTTTACATAGGAGGATTTTGAAGGTTTTATGTATTATGCAGCTTAGCCAAAATAGGATTCTGAAGGTTTTGGGCTTTTTTGACATTTTTTGACTCCCTAACTTCTGTCTCAAAAGGATTTTGAAGGATTGGGCTAATATGTATACTTACAATAAGTTGAAGGATATTGAAGGATTTGGGCACTTTAGGTTTATTACCACTTTAATCCGAAGGATATGGAAGGATTTGGGCAGTATGTTTACCCAAGGGTCTAGTCTGTTAGGGTTAAGAAGGAAAAAAAAATAAACACAACAGCTGATTTGGGTTGTTACCACCAACAGACAGGACAATGTGTTTGCATGCTGAAAATTGTCCATGGTTTTTCTTAATTTTGTCCTGACTTGAACAACAAATTAAGCCCAAATTTTGACAGGTTTGTTAATTTCATGTGTATGGTTTATCAAACAAAACATGAACACTGTCTGCGACTATTTTGTCAGCTCTACCGATCCTGTGTAACACCTTTAAGTTTCATTTGAAACCACCGGTTTGGCTGTTTGCATTTATTGTTTTCTGATTTTCTGATTGGATTCAAGTGGACTGTTTTTCAGGGCATTTTGAAGTTTGATGGATGCATGCTAGAATTTTGTAAACCTGCAATGGTGTCGGGCTTCATTTTTGGAACTTGATGGATTTATAGATGAAGAAGTTAATAAGGCAGCAAGACTGGGATGATGGCTTTAAAAAAAAATGGCCGTTTGGGATGAATATTTGCTGCATTTCTGTGTAGATCTGTGGGTAACAAAGACATACTCTTTTCATTGCCTACGTGACTGGGTCTTGGGTGTGATATTTTTTTTATCTCTTAACTCTGTTGATAATCTTTCATCGATCTTGGCTGAAATAATTTAACAGTACCTATTTGTCAAGTATCGTGTAGATAATGGTTTGAGTTAAGACAGATTTCAGAGTCCTAAGGACTTGGCAACGGTACAAAGACAGTCAAACCGATGACACAAGGTGTGCGATGGCTGTATATTAAAAGTTTGAGTCAATATATCATCACAGTGTCAAGGTTGAATCATCACTGATGTGCCACCAGGGTTAAGCCACAGAAAATCAGAACTTGAAAAATTGCCACAAATGCAGGCCTGGAATTACATGATGGAGGCAACGGAGGCCCCTGGACTTAGCCTTTGTGCCCCCTTCATAAAATTTCCCGTAGACTTTAAGGTTTTCCAAGGGAAGTGCCCCTTTGCACAATGAAAATGCCTTGCCTCTCAAAGATGAAAATTCCAGGCCTGCAAATGGCACTCCGATTTTTAGGAGTGTTTAACAGGGCTGCCTTGTTTGTGTTATAAACCTGTTACCTTATTTATCCTGATGCGAATGCCCTCTCAGTCAGGGTCGGGAGGAGCAATCCTTTATTGGGGATGTTTACTGCATCATTGTTACATAAACCGACCCAATTGGGATAACTTACCCTGATAGGAATCCTTGTCTCCAAATCTGGATACCTCAGTCAGGGCAGGGAGGGGGATCCCTTGGGGATGTTTACTGCATCATTGTTACATAAACCGACCCATTGGGATAATACTTTCCCTGATAGGAATCCTTGTCTCCAAATCTGGATACCTCAGTCAGGGCAGGGAGGGGGGATCCCTTGGGGATGTTTACTGCATTTGTTACATAAACTGACCCAATTGGGATCATACTTACCCCGATAGGAATCCTTGTCTCCAAATCTGATACCTCAGTCGGGGCAGGGAGGGGGGATCCCTTGGGGATGTTTACTGCATTTGTTACATAAACTGACCCAATTGGGATAATACTTTCCTGATAGGAATCCTTGTCTCAAAATCTATACCTCAGTCGGGCGGGAGGGGCAATCCCTTATTGGGGATGTTTACTGCATCATGTTACATAAACCGACCCAATTGGGATAATACTTACCCTGATAGGAATCCTTTTCTCCAAATCTGGATACCTCAGTCGGGGCAGGGAGGGGGAATCCTTGGGGATGTTCACTGCATCATTGTTACATAAAACTGACCCAATTGGGATAATACTTACCTTGATAGGAATCCTTGTCTCAAAATCTATACCTCAGTCGGGGCAGGGAGGAGCAATCCCTTATTGGGGATGTTTACTGCATTTGTTACATAAACCGACCCAATCGGATATACTTTCATGAGCACTCTCCTCTCTCAGTCTCCACCCTGCTCCAATCAGGTTTTCATTTGCGCACGGTGCCCGCTATCTCCCAATGGTGATGATACAAGACGGATCATGGTTACAGTTAGTGACCTTCACTGGTAACTGACTCACTCGAGAAACTCAGGAAAAATGTTTCAACCTGGAAATAAGAGTCGACAGGAGACAGTATCGTGGGGAAAATTACCAGAGATTAAATTTGATATGTGACACACAAGGTATCCAAGATAAGAGAGTGTCGGTCCCGTTTGGAATCTCCCTTTGAAAAAGCATTCCAGGGCTTCCTCTATTTTTTTTATATTTTTTTATTCGAGACAGGGTGGTTGTTAAGGACCTGGCAAATACTCAAGTATTATGCTATCAAGAGTCCAATAGAAGGAAGATTCTTTCCACTTGAATTAATGTTAACAATTTTTACAGCTTTATGTCACCTAATGTGTACTGACAGGACTTAGACACAGTCTGTAGTTTATTGCCCTGTAGTCGGGCTGTTAATAATTCTGAGGGGTGATGAGTAATTTTAAAGCTCAATTTGGAAGGAATATCACAGGCCTGGAATTACAAGGGCCCGTGTTGCCCCTGGTCTTGGCCTTGGTGCCCTATGTCAAAAGTTTCACACAGACTTTAAGATTTTCCCCAATGGAAGTGCCCTTTGCAAAAAGAGAATGGCCTTGCCCTTTTCAAAGAAGAAATTCCGAGCCTGAAGTTTGGGTTTTGTAGGTTAAACCATAAAGACATATCTGACGAGTGTGCATGAAGTTTTGTGTCCTGAAGTTGTTCTTCTCGTGGGACACAAGGCTGGACAGTTGTTCTAGGCATGTCCATGGCAGACCTTAACCCTCTTTGCAGCATTCCAACTCAAAATGCTATTAATTTTCCAATTGACCACGGAAATATGCAACAAAGCACAAATTGTTGCAAATCTTTTCACACATAGTTTTCAAACTCCCACAGGTAGAGACACCTGTTTAAAAAAAAAATGGTTCTGTACATCCGAACTCATCAATTAATCTTGCTCACCCTCAGACAAAACCCTCGCATGAACCCGTCCCCCCTAGGGACTGGCAGTATTATCGGATCAACCTGATTGGCACCTCCCCGCTTTCTATTGTTGTCATCGCTTTCAGGTCGCCATCCTTACCCCATGTCACCGATTCATCACTCCAGTGGGCCCATGACAATGCTGGCATCTCACACCTTCCCCAGAACCTTTACCCCCCCCCACCCCCTTTTGAGCCAGGTGTAATTGACTCTGTTTACCTCCAAACGGCCCCCTTGTAGGGGGCATTGTCTGGCCCTAATCTGCACCCCCTTGTTCCCTTTTGAATGAGAGGATTGCAGTTTGGCTGATTCTCCAATAAACTATTCTCAAAATTTTCCTTTTCAAAGATAAGCGTTCAGTTCAGCTTCAGGCAGATACTGTTCTGTAATAATTTTTATATTTTTTTACTTTGTAGTTTTGAGTTTGAAAAACCCTAATCATTAGAACTTGTAGCAGGCCTGGAACTACACGGAGGCCATGGCCACTGTTTCCCATAGGCGTTAAAGATTTTCCAATGGAAGTGCCCTTTGCAAAATAAAAATGGCCTTGCCCTCTCGAAGATGAGATTCCAGGCCTGTTGGAGGGCCCTGTGCGAACGACGAATTTACTGGATCTATCTTCAAAGGGAGAGACCGTGCACATTTTTTGCCGAGCAAAATACTGCAGGGAACCAGTCATTTATAGTGAAAACGTCATATGGTATTTCGGCTGGTTACCCATGTTCTGTGCTTGGCAAATTATTGCACGGAACACGTTTCTGAAATGCGGCCCGGCCCTTAATTGACTGTCACAGCTAGATTATCTGCTCCTGAGAAATGTCTCTTGCATCCTGGATCCTCTCTCTAAGGAGGCTTGCTAATGTATTCAGCAGCATCCAACGGTTTACTTCTATCTGTTCCTCAAGGTTAGGGATTTCCGGAGTTTCCAGAGTTGACTGCTCTTAAGTACATTGACCCCTCGATTTGCCCAAAGTCCTACTGAACATCCCACTGTGCCAGTTCGATACGCTGGCTCTTAAAACACGGAACTACTTTTTATTTTCGGGGGAAAGGTGGGGGGGGGGGTTGCAGTCACTCTCCCTCAGCCAACCTCAGTTTAACCCCACCCCCTCCCTCTTGAAACTGTCCTCATGAAAAATTCAGTGTAGCCTGTTAGCGCATTAAAGCGAACCGTCATAAGCATTCAGTGTGATTCGTCGCGGACGGGAGAAGCGCCCTGACAAGCTTATATCCTGAATGGCTCCCGAGCCAAAGACATGATCAATATTTTGTCAGCGGATTGATTAAACTGGATGTGGCGATGTTTTCAGTTGTTTGGAAAACAACGCTTGTTTCGCATTGACTATTTGTTGCCATTACTGTTTGGCTGAAAGTGTCCCCCGAGGGCCATTTCCATTGTCCTTTATCAGATAAAAGACCATCAGGTGTTTTTCTATTTTTTTAATTTTTTATTGGCTCGGCATTTGTTTGTCACGGTATGGTTTAGTTTGATTGAGAGGGCTCGGTCCCACTCTTTCGATTAGATATTCACTGTAAAATGTTGTCAATTTTTCCAGTGATCAGCTCATGTAAAAGCTATACAGAGGGTATAATATTGGAGTCTGTCTTGAATGTCCTACTCTATCTTTCCGTAATGCCGTTTTTAGTCAGCAATTTGGATGCTTTCTTTTTAAAAACTTGAAAGTCAATCTAGACTATCTTTGTATTTGTTTCTAAAAGACACGAGCCCAGACTTAAGATGCGAGGCTGTAGTACAACAAATGTAGACAAACCTTTTTCTAACCTGTATTTGACATCTTTGTCTTCGTATTTCACATTTAGGTGATTTCTAATTAAAAACTAGATCGATGGTTATTGATTGAGTGAATTGATTGAAATGGTTTATTGAAAATCATATTCAATCAAAACAGCTCGAGGACTGATAGCATTCGACTTTGCATAGAATATAATTAATATGTGCACAGCCACAATCATGGGTACACATTTTTTTCGTGTCCATGTTATGAACAACACTTTGAAAACCAGTGATGTAACAGGTATTTCAATGTTTTTTGTAAACTTATCAACCAGGGCTGTGTGAATGAAGAGTAGAAAGTACTTGAGTTTGTTGAAAACAAGATCTGCAAAGAGTTACTCAATATTTATGTGTCGTTCATTTGGTGTCTTTGTAACAAAAAGTGTACCCATGATTGTGGCTGTGCACATATGTAAAACTGATAAAATTTGAAAAAATTCAATGTACTCCTCGGAAAGAAATTGATGCAAGGGCAAAAACCAAATACTTTTCTTTAGCCCCAGATGCCAAACTAACATCTCAGGCCTCGCGCTTAAGCTTTTTGTAAAGTAGCCCCCCCCCCCCCCCCGGGCCAGTAAACTGCATTTTACTTGCCCCCAGGAAGTTTTAGTAGCCCAGATTTCAAACAGGAATTGCCATAAATGTAATGTTCTGATGTGTTAATGTTAACGATCACAACCAGTTTAACGATCAAATGAAGTTATATTCACACACTCAATAAAGATTAACACCTTTTATACATTAATTATTCACATCTGAAAAGGAAGAAATGAGCTTTTTAAACAAGTAGGTTGCACAGTTTTTAGTAGCCCTCAGGGCAAGTTGAGAAGTGGTGTTTACTAGTCCATAGCATTTTGTTACTAGACAATGTACGCCGGGCTAAGTGTTAAGGGCAAGCCCTGCATCTATTAACATTGTTGCGGTACCTGCTGCTAAAATATTGGATTTGAACTGCCTCTAGCCACCAGGCCAGCTCAATAGTCTCGTGGCGTCTGCTCCAGCATAGCAAAGGTTGTGGGTTTGAATCCCCACCCCACCCCACTGAACATGCCTGTGGGATTTTGTTCACAGGACTTTTGGGGGAAAGTACTGAAAATACAGTGCTTAATACACATCGGTGTATAGGGCAAAAACAACAAAATGATATACAGTTTTGTTCATGGCCTTATAATGAGGTAAATAAAGAAAATAAATTTCCAAAGTGGTGTTGTCTGGTTGTAGCATGGAGTAAACTAGTGTATGTTGTTTGCCTATGTATGGGTGGGCCTGTATAAACACTAGCTATGCCCACCATCCCCCCAATAGGTGGTCCTTAATTTGCAGGGGCTAGACACTAGTTTAGGCTGCAATTAATGGGCAGTTTTGTAAAGCATTAAGTGCTCTAATTGAGTGCATATGGGCAGGTGTTGTAGCTGGAGGAAGCAAAGTCTGGACCATTGACTCTCTTACTTACTAGTACCATGCTAGTACTCTGGCTGGACACATGGAGTTGAGCCACTGGACCTCAGCTGCCCGGCCAGACTGCAGCGTCCCAGAGCGGAAGTTATTGCTTATGGGGGGGGGGGGGTGGTCATTACAGGGCATAATTGTTACATCATGGGTCACCTCAAGAAACAATTACAGCCAAACAGCAAACACAAACAAACTGTGCACAATATAGTGCACAAGAGGCCCACATGCTGAAACACCTCTAGCCTGGATATTCTAAACCGGGGATTGAATACAGTGGCTTCAGAAATCTAGGTTAAGAATTTTTTTGACAAGATTATGTAGGCTATATTATGGGTCTTGGCTTCAGGCAAGAATCTTCTTTTATTTGATGCTATTACTGTCATATGAATTGGACAAAGTTCAAATATCAAACCCCTTGAGGAAACATACTACCCCAGCACTCTGGGAACTTCATTGGCTACCGATTAGAGAACGGATTCATTTTAAACTTGCTTTTTTAAAATTGTTATAAATGCTTGGAACAAAGCTACTCCTAGATATCTTTTCATTTTTACACTCCTCCACATTTCTTCGGTCCACACTTGACATCACCCACTTGAATGTTTCCCGTGCAAACAAAGTTCTGGGTCGATGATTTGGAACAATCTTCCTCCTGTCATCTGTTAGTTTATCTCTATTTCATTGAGCTCTTAAAGACTCACATCTATCCGTGTTAGTTTCTGTTATGTGCGTGATGATCTTGATGGAATAGGGCCTCATAAATTTTAATTTTGATGTTAAGAAGGTTAGGAATAAATAGATCTATATAAATCATCCATGATCTATTGGTCTCCTGTGGATTTGCTTAGCACTTGCAATGTTGCTCAGCAGCAGAATGGTTACCAGCTTGTACATGTAGGTATTATTTTGTGTGTAAACTGGTTCCCGGCTTAGTTTATACTTGGCAACTAGGTTAAATGGTTCCTGCTTTAAGAATCGAGCCAGGGTGCTGCGTGGAGGTCAGAATATTCTTTGATTTATGAGAGGCCTGTTTGAGGGATAAACAATGTATTACTTAAAAACAAGTGCCTGGCATATTATCTTACTTGGTGTTAAATGCTGCGCAAACACGGCTTAAGGCAGAAATCCTTCAATGGTTTCCTACTTAACAGCCTTGGTATAAAGGATAAAGGATGCTTGGTTCACTGCACTTAGTAATGACACATTTAGCCATTAAGCCCCAAAGGGGTCTTAGTGCAGAGTGCTAACTTGCTTTGTCACTTTGACTGTAAAAGATACCTCTGTTGTTAAAGGTGGGGTATACTTTTGGTAATTGTCAAAGACCAGTATACCTCACTTGGTGTATCCCAACATATGCATAAAATAACAAAACCTGTGAGAATTTGGGGCTCAGTTGGTCATCGAAGTTGCAAGAAAATAATGATGGAAAAACGCCCTTGTTGCATAGAATTGTGTGCTTTACAGATGCCTGAGAAAGGCTTCATGCCCGGAAGCTTTCAAAGATTCAAATTTGGGAGTGAAAAATTACCTCTTTCTCTTAAACTACACTACTTCAAAGGGTGTCGTTTCTAACAATGTGTTTTTTACAGTATCAGCAGTTCTCCAATGTTATTTACCAAGTAAGTTTTTTATGGTTACTATTTTGTGGAGTAATTACCAAAAGAGTATACCCTGATGAATGATGAATAAAATTCCAAGCAGAACAAAAAATACATATATCTGAATAAATTCCTGCTGAGGAAAAATCCTAGAATGAGCAGATAGTTGGTGGGCAACCAGTCAACATCTACATTCAAATGACTCTGTGTTTGGCTGGTAACCTTTTTTCCAAGTTTTGTCGTAGTATATATGTAAATATCTCAATGTGTAGTTCTTCTTCTGTCTTTGTTATAATCATCTCCAACCTTTGGTCAGCTTGACCATAACACGAATGAACGAATACATGAGAACTGTGCTAAGATCCCTGTTGCCATAGTAACCATTTTCCTGCTGAGCAAAGTTTTGCACATCAAGCAACTACATGGAATTGGACCAGATGCTGTGATTTTGAGGAAAGTCTGGAAGAGTTCAGACTTAAATGGAGGAGATTCAAGTCAGTATTTGTTCAGTATTTTTTTTTTTCAGGAAGTAGATAGCTTTCTTTGTAAAGTGAAATATCGGTGACAGATGTTTCTACATTTTGTTTTAAAGGAAGTGGATTTGATATATTAACAAACAAATGTCTGATGACGTTTGTTATTTGAAAAACGAAAGTGGCTACCTTGCATTGGAGTGCAGTCACTGCACTTTTTTTTTTTTTTTTTTTTAACAGCAGGCTGGCATGATTCTTCAGGGAGGCAATGGAGGCAACCCTGGTCATTGCATTGGTGCCCCTTGAAATGCTTCACTAGAATTTTACAATTCTGATAGAGGTGCCCTTAACCAAGGAGAAAACACCTTGATGCCCTTAACTTGAATTTGGATAAACGTCTGATAATTCTTATCCCTAAATATTTGTCTTTGCATGCACTGAGGCCTGATACTGTATGATTCTTCAGGGAGGCAATGGAGGCAACCCTGGTCATTGCCTTGGTGCCCCTTGAAATGCTTCACTAGAAATTACAATTCCTCATAGAGGTGCCCTTAACCAAGGAGAGAACGTCTTGATGCCCTTAACTTGAATTTGGATAATTGTCTGATAATTCTTATCTCTAAATATTTGTCTTTGCATGCAGGCCTGATACTGTATGATTCTTCAGGGAGGCAATGGAGGCAACCCTGGTCATTGCCTTGGTGCCCCTTGAAATGTCCCAACAGATATTTACAATTTCCACATAGAGGTGCCCTTAACCAAGGAGAAAACGCCTTGGTGCCCTTGCCCTTTCAAGATCGTAGCCTCTGGCCTGAATGGGCATATTCTTCTGTCCCGGACTTATTTTTAGTATGCCAGCTCACAGTTACAAATTTGTTTCTCTTGTGGTTTACGCGAGGGCGGAATGGCCAAGTTTGCTCGCCTTGTAACCATTTCGAGGAAAACTTCATTGTTCAATATGATAGATTTTGGAGTGTTCTTATACTAGTGTAGAAATATTACAGGACCTGGCATAAATTAAAAGTTAGGAACTTGTTGGCAGCAGTGGGCTTATTTTCCTATAGACTTCTTGTGGGGGCATTTTCTTAATTTAAAATAAAAACGTTATTTTGAGGGTGGGCTAATTTATTAGACAGCTTGAGGGGTAGGTCCTAATTCGATGACAGTTACTGCTGGAGGATAAGTCTCCGGTTCCACCCTAACCATCATCCATGCTCACTTCACACGGTAATCTTGAGGGATCTACAAGATCCAGGAGGTTTTACTTGCCTTAACTCTTAACAGATGTCGGAACATGAAGATCCAACATCACCACCTCCGAAAAAAAGGGGAAAAAAATCCATCCAAGATGGATAAAGTATGAAGGCATCTCTGTCTTCGAACAAGGCGGAGGAAATGAGGTAGCAATATCTGCAATCTAATAAGAACCTGGGGAAATCCACTGCTCATCCTGCCCAGGTATCGCGGAACAAACGCAGGATTAGAAATTTGCACGGCAGACAGAGTGCCAACAGATGTCGGTTTTTGAAGGGGGTCTTTCGGTGGGCTTGAATCCCCAGGACGAGCTCAGGTAAAAAGCACATGCTGTATAAATGAAAATACACAGGTAACTTTCATTTCCTGCGAGTTTCACTCTGTGAGGCGTTCTCCTGGCGTGGTGCACAGACCACGTCCAGATGAGGGTACACTGGGGAGGGGGTAGCTCTCTGGTCCGTAGTTTTTTTGAAATCCTCAAGACGATTTAGGCGGCGCCCTCGCTTGTCAGCCATGGGTGGGGTGGGAACATCTGCAGGAAATCTGTCATATATGGTAATTAGCATTGCAGACGGGCGCACGAAATTTTGAGCGGGATCACGCTCGGTTACGAGGGGCGAGGGCAGGGCTTGTATATTCTGGGATAAAGGAGTGTTGGGCATCCCCGGGGGACAAATTAATATAGTTGTGCTAGACCTGGCGAGGAAATGGTACGGAAATGCCAAATCAAGAATGTTCAACCAACTGTGCTGATTGATGGACAGATGTAGATAAGCAATTCAAATAGAACTTCTTAAATACAAGGTAGCAATCAAGTTGCTTCATGTGTTCCCTCTAACCATTACAACATTTGAGATCGTCTGAGTCAAGTTACTTCCACAGTTAGAACCAGTTTTGACAATTGATAAAACAAAGTTATTCAACTGCGTCATTGATCATTTCCACAGAGCTTACAGATTGTAGGTTTTTTATTTTAAGAGCACTTCTAAATCCAAACAGGTGTCAGTCTGCATAAAAGGAAAGTTAAATTTTTTTTTTAATAAACGATAGCAACACCCCTGGTCTCCGTGTAATTTGGGGCGTGAAGCGTGAGTGCAAAGCTTAATTTGACGTTGCATCTATTTGCAGTGGGAGAACTTATCTCTGTTGAACCGTGGTCAACTAGTATTAGGAATCATTTGCTCGGGTCATTTGCTGATGTCATTGGGCGCCCGAACTAAACCAGCCGTTAAACTCTCAGATATCCTTGGGAGTCTTTTTTGATGACAATACCAGAAACCGTAGCATAGCAACCTTTTGTGATGCGTCCCTTTTTAAAGGGACACTGCGTGATTGGGGCAAACGTGACGCGTCCTAACCTCGCTACTTTGAAGATTTGCCATAAAGGAAATCAATTGAAAAGTGTTCATTTTGTGTCATTATTCTCCAACACCTGTGTAGATGTAATCAAAATAAGCATCTATTGACCCATTTGCACATGCGCACTAACTCAAACCTATCCTGTCTGGGAGTCAAAATGTTCGCAAAGGAATTTACTCCCGAAATGGCTGGTTTTAGTAGAAGCGCACTGTGCGGAGGTGTGTTCTGTGTCGCGCAACGGAACCATTAACATTGGACAAAGCGTATAGTCGTATAGCCCTCCATAAATTTATGTTTTCTCAGAAAGGTGACCATCTAATCTGATGGAAAGTTTTGATTGTGTTTTACTGACAGCTATAGTTCGTCAGAGTGAACACTTTTTCTAAAAGCGAGTTATACCTTTAAGCTTCAGGCACTCATGCGGTTTACATATATATCATCATTCGGATATCCCAGTGGCTTTCTTCTCCTTGTCTCCGCCTGGCCTAGGAACAATCCTTCTTATTATGTCCTTCCTCTAAAACTGTGCTTTTTATTGTGGAGGAGAGATGATGCCTCCCCACCGTGCAGACTTCCTTCCTGACTCAGTCTTGACAAGAGTCGAGAAACAAGGGATCCGTATTATTTGAGGAAAAAAGGATGAGCTTCAACTTGTCAGCAAGGGGCTTCCCGACAGCCCAGCCCAAGTTTGCTGGTATATATATTTTTATCGGAGGGTATTTTGGGATGGGATTGATTACTTCTTTTTTGTGTGTGAAGGCTTTTGTGGCTGTAGTTTGGGGGGCGTTTAGATCCTGGAATCTCTGGACGCTGTCTGGTCTGGACAAGGGTGGACAATTTCACCAAACATTGATTGACGACTGAAAGTTGTTAAGTGCTAAAGTATTACTGGGCCCTGGACCCTGGACCCTGGAATTTTTTAATGGTGCTGACAGGCCATGACAAATCTAAGGTGACATAGTACAAGGGCCAAGGTCATGGGCGCTGCTGTGAGGTACATTCGGAGGTACATGTAATAAAACCTTTGGGTGCTGTCTGGTCCTTTGGCAGACACAAAATGTGGACTGGTGAGCTCGAGTGCTAAAGTTACAAGTTCATCAACGCTTTAAGACCTGCGTGGAACCTTTGGGTGCAGTGGGGTCCAAAAAAAAGTCTGAGGTTTTACTGCGCCAAGTTCATGGCACTTTATCCCTGGGGCATTCGGCACATACAATCACCATACTCTGCTTACAGTGTTATCCTGTATAAAAGAGTCTGAAGGTAAACTTGATTTGGGACTTTTAGAGAGTTTAGAAACTGTATTCAGGGTTCTCCCTTAAAACCCGTAACTGCGTTAACTCCACTGACTATAGATAGTTCCCAGTAGACGGCATCTTTACGGGCAAAGTGCATTTTGGCTGCAGATGCGTCAAGCGCTCAACTTATTAACGCAGCCGCGTTGTTCACTAACCAATCGTGCAGTGAGTTTTGTAAAATGTGCGCGTGCTGCACGCCGTTCTCACACGAAACGCACGACTGTTTGTTCCAAACTGCCCGTAAAGATGGCCGATTTACGTCATACTGCAACCTATCTATATGCAAACGTTGGAAGGAACCAACAGATAGTTCCACACTATCCAACATGAATTAAGATAAATTCTGTGCATTTTACATAAAAATGCTTGATCTCAATCCACCTTTCTGGATTGAGTGTAAATGCTGTGTGATGTTTGGTATAGGTTTTTTGTGTGTGTAGGGTGGTGATCAAAGCGGTTGTATGCAGCCTGTTTGGTGATCTGTGACATATTTACACAAGGGTCTATCCATCAGAAGAACTCAGAACCCTAGTAAAAATTCAGCTCTGCAGCTTGACCTGTCACGACCACGCTTGAAGGTTAGCAAGAAAATCCTCTCAATTATGACTTGCTGCGACTCCGTAGACTCTTGAGTCACTCCTATCTGGTTGGGTGTAATCCAATGATCTGATACGATTACATCATATTCAGCAACATTACAAGCGTCCATCAACACAGATAAATTGTCACGTTCGTTCGTGCCTGTGATGGTTTACCACAAGGCAGACCCGCCCGACGGACCTGCTAGGGTGTCATGGCCGAGTGGTTTAGAGCATCGGATTCAAGTTCGTGGTGGTTGAGTCATCGGGGTGTGGGTTCGAGTCCCGGCCGTGACACTTGTGTCCTTGAACAAGATGCTTTACTACAATTGCTCCTCTTCACCCAGGGGTATAAATGGGTACCTGCGAGGGTAGAGGTTGATATTGTGTTTGAAAAATCCTTTGGAGCGCCACGGTAGCCCAGGGCTGTATACTCCCCAGGAAGCTGAGAAAGATTACAGGAATGCTATTGGCCCAATGACCAGGGCACTAAAGTAAAGCGCATTGATACGTTATTGTAAAATGCGCTATATAAGAACTAGTTATTATTATTATTACTACTACTACCCTTTAGACCACCTGTTTATTAAAACAATGCTCTAAGTAAGCACCTGAGCCCATTATGCTAACCATGCAATAAGGTTACAAGATAAAAGACCATTTCACATATGTACAAAATGTAACCGATAACCTGCTTAGTTTTGCTTAGCAGAGAAGCGTTAAATAATATTTTTCGGCTTTAGCAGCTAACCCGAACCTGGCAAAGTTTCTAATTAAGATCAATGCATGTCACAGCAGAAACAGCGAGTGGCTTTTTGAGGCGCTAGGAGGTGGCAGACTGGGTATAATTTTTCCATTTTTATGAAGTTCCGAGCATACGCACATTGCCGAGAACAATGGATTTACCTGAAAAGTCTTGATATTTACTTGATAATTCAAGTCTATAAGCATTTCATTTCCAGCAGGTGGTGTATAAAATTGGTTACGATATCGACAATGACTTGAAATATTTTTTTGCCAGTAGCGTTATAACTGTATAAAGAAAATACAATACAAGCGGAAAGTTTTTTTGGTTTCGTTATGAGACAGGGCTGCAAGGAGTTAAAGGTACGGTCTTAGATTGGTTTTTGTCAACGTAATGCTGATTTATAGGTAAACTTATAAAGAAAGATGCAATAAAGGTCTCAAGTGAAGGTTTCAGCTGAATACAGTGTCTGCTTGCTGAGAAAACAGCAAAAAACTGTCACGGTATTTTCACAAGAACGTTGAATCCATCCACATTTAGCGAGGTGACAGCGGGTACCAACTGCATCTCTGGCCGCAGCATTCCGAACAGACACCAACCCTCAGAATTGAGAAAAATTCATACAGGAATTGTTTCTCAGATTCAAACGTTCTGGGGTGAAAATTTGTCCGAACCATATATTACTTTGAATGGAATCCTTTCCAAAATAGTTTATACAATCAACAGTGCATGCTTCTCACAAGTAAGTTTTCAAGGTCATTTCATTTTTTGGAGTAATTGCCAGTCTATGACTCTACCTTTAACTTTCATTCTTGGAACATTTTTATTCAGGGTTTTACGTGCACATATTTGCAATTGTGTGCAGCCACAATGTGAATTATTTTTCTTGTGGAAATTATTTTCATTCATTGCCCATGATTTCCTTTATCAATAGATCGTGTACATTTTTTGTTATTCCCACAATGGACGAAGAATTCCCCCCCTTCTTTTTATTATTTTTTCGATGAATGGCCACAAGTTCGCTGGTATTTCCGACGAATAAAAACACAGATTCTTTGGGAACCTGTCTTCGTTATTGTGCTACAAATAACACCTCCATCAATTATCGAGAGGGGGGAATAAGAAATCATTTCAAAAGAAATGCCAACCGAGGGAGTTACATTCTCCTTGAATGAAAAATGTGTATCCCTTCAGCTTTGAACTGTAATCCTTTTTTCATACTATATCTCTTTTTAAAGGAACATTACAGATTGGGTTTTTGCTAACAAAACAGTTGCCGGCAGTTTAAGCACTTTATGCAATCCACCATATACATAAACTGACAAACCTGTAGAAGTTTGAGATCGATCGGCCATCTGGGTCACGAGAAAATAGTGAAAAACCGATTACACATTTGCATGAAATCATATAGATTCAACAAATGAACGAAACGCTCACTGAGCGATAAACTCCAATCGGAAAATTAGTTTATTCATTTCTCATCAAATATGGCATTTCAGACAGAAATATTTCGAGGGATGTTTTCTACTATCATCATCATTAGACTGTGTAAGTTTTATGTAAATCTGTGATCAAAAGTATATTTTACAAGTTTTGTTCTATACCAATTCTGTTCCTTTAATAACACACCAACTCTGAACACAATTAGTCTTTTTTTATCGAGGAAGAAATTTCATGCTAAGCAAATATTTGTGCTTAGCAGCTCTATGAAATTGGGCCCAGGCAAAGAAGGCCGTGTTTATAATTCCAGGCCTGATAGCCAACCAGAGGACCTCTTAATGCTGGCGCTCGTTCGAAAGTGCCTTTACAGTATTTCGGGTTCACACACCCCAAGGTCTGTTTTGCCACACATCATTTAGCAGCACTTAACGACCAATCAGTGACACTTCCCGCAGTAATTATTCAGATTGTTATGAGTCTGGGTAATGTCCATTATTCCGGCTACGGTTGTAATTATGGGATTTGGGAGCTCGGCTAAATTGTTAAGTGTTTAATTCATAATGCACCGAAAGGGTATTAGTGATGTTGTTGTACATAATGCAATTTGTCTGCAACTGTGGTGAACCTTGGGGAGGGGGTGGGGGATGTGGGGGGGGGGGTCAGGGGGGCTTAGGGTTGGGCTGGTCTGGAGGGGGTTAGAAGATTTGTTGGTGGTTAACAAAGATGATTTTTGAAGTTGTAACATGGGGCTCGGGGGAGGGAAGAGGGGAGGTTATGGAAGATAGATGCACAGTCTTGATAGAATAATGATTGTGTACTTAAATGTTTGTTTAGAATTAAACAGTACGGTTGAACTTTTCTGGGACAATGGTACAGATTGGGTGTGGGGGGATGGGGGCTGCAGGGCATGTGGAGGGGTTGGAGATTTAGGAGGTGGAAGATTTGTATATCTTCAAATAATGATAATGTAAATGCTGTGAGCGGAGGTCACCCTCGGCAGTGGTCCGCTGGCCGAGTGCCAGTTCAAACTCCCGAGGACCGGGTCAGGATTCTGTCAAAGGCTAGTTGATTGCTTTCCACCGATGTAAACCATTGACTGTAAGGAGATCCTTAAATATGGACCAGCTTGCGGACCAGTGAAATGACATGCTAACTGGTCCAGCCTGCTGGCTAGTCACTGAAAGAGTTAAGGGCAGAGTAGACCCCGGTGAAAACTCACTCAGAAAGTTCCTTCAAAAAATTATATCAACGGGTTAAGGGAGGAAAACACCGGTTTCTAACTTATTTGCTGAGGTTGCTCTATTTATGTAGACCTCATGTTTAATACCTTTTGATGGACAGACGAGATAATTTAGCCAGGTACTTTTTTCGTGACATCGACATCATATGTTGACTGAGACAAAGAGGGCCACGGCATGTGGTAACGATTTTTTAGTCCAATATTTGTCATCAGATTCCTCGTTCCCCCCTTGCTGTCTTGGTTGTGTTCCTCAAGATTCACCTGTCACCAGCTCAAATTGATTCCATAGAGGTCGATATCCCCCTAATTTGTTAGTCTGTTACTTGACAATCCCCAAACCCTTATCTTCTTGTCTGTAATATCAATTTTGACGGGCAAATCTAAACGACCCCGAGGTGATCATGTGACCCCGAGGTCAGCGTGTGACCTAGGGGTCAGCACATCCCAGGGCCTGACATATCCCCCACAAATCTGCCAGGTGATCTCAGTTGTGTTTGTACAACTTTAAAAAAAATCATAATTTTTTTTTTTTTTTCAGAGGATTATATTGATGGACAAACTGCAGCCACAGTTTCATTTTCCCTATGAGAGATTAAAAACGAATAAACAAACGTACAAACAAATGTGGGGGGGGGGGGGTTACATCCCAGAACAAAGCAATAATGGTTAAGTGTCTTGCTTAAAGACACAAGTGACATGACCAGGACTCGAACCCACACTCTGCTGATCAGAAACACCAGAGCTTGAGTCCAGTGCTCCTATCCGCTCGGCCACGACACGCCAATAAGGAAGGAATGGATGAAAGCAACTGATTTGTTGAACTTGACCAGCCTCTCAATCTTGTTTAATTATCACATTCTTTGATTTCTCGTTGTCCTCTCGGACCAAACTTTGTTTGTTCAGAGATAGAGCGTTCCGAATTGTTACATCTTCATTGTTCTTTTCATAATCCTCTTTAATGCCGCTTCTTCGCACTGAACGATCCTCTCGATAAAATAATTACCCCATATTCCGCTCAGTTCTAGGACAGCTGTTATAAGATTCCGAAATCAGACAGAAATGTTAACCGACCTGAAAATAGAACTTCGGTTGTGGAGAGTGACAGTGCTAAATCTACTCACGTACCCGAAAAAAAAATATTTTACAACCCCGACGAGTGTACTTTCACAACTGTGTTATCACATTTATTAAGAGGATGAACAATTTAAGGGGCCAACTGCTTGAGAGATATAAAGCATCTTCCGCCTCTGTAGGAAGGTGTCAAACGACCACATAGTGTTACTGGTTTAACGTACCGTCCAAATATACCTTGGCATTGGAGGTATGACAGGCATAAAAATGCATCATCCATCACAGTTGGATCGTGTAAACATTTTTTCGGAGATGAAAAATTGAGTCGGCCTTGCCAATTAAAGGGGAAACTATGGCAGTATCCTGAAATCTATTTTTGAAATGAAATGGTTTCGGCAGACTGTTTGTTCACGTAGCAGTAAAAGTCAGTTAATATTTATGTCCACCAAGTCTGTGTCTTAATTTTTGGAAGTTGTTGTGACTTGCAAGAAAGCGAAGCTGCACCAGTGGCCCATTTTTCCAAAGGGCTGCTTAAGCCAAAAATATTGCTTAAAACATTTCTGCTAAGCAAGAATGAACAGGATACCAGTTACAGATTGTACATATGAGATGGTATTTTGACTGGTAACCATATCCTGGTAAGCGTCAATTTTGTGCGCTTAGCTACTTTTTGGTGTTTAAGCGAGTCTATGAAAATCGGATCCGGGTAGGCCTATATAGAGTTGAGTTTTTCTAGGGGTAGGATCACGGTTCCCGAGGAACGGATACGCCGTGTATGAACCTTTTTTGTGTAAATGTTTTGATTTGTTGTCGGATTTCATCCAAGAAAACATCTAGATGATATTTTTTTCTTCTTTCTTTTAAAGATCGTTTCCAGATCTAAGTTTTTTCCAACGGCGATTGGTATACACCCTTTAATCTTATGATATGCAGAAGTATCTGTGACATTCCACTCCCCAGGGCAGTCTAGAGATAGATTAACACCCACCGGAAAAATATTAGCTTTGTGAAGAGGAGGAGGGAACGGGTCACAACGTCTGGGTATTTTCAGGAATTTCAAATTTGATCGAAATATGACGTGGAGGCGGGATGATAGCAGAAGTGGAGATGCCATGTCTTGTTTCAATCAGAGCTCGTTGTAAAAAAAAAAACCTCTCTGCCTTTCGAAAATTTTATTGAGGTCAAACTTTTCAAGAGATAATGTCTTGACTGTAATTTGGGATCGCCTCGTTTGCTTTAATCCATAGATTGCAGAACATTCCCCCTCCCCTGATATTTATCAAACTTTTTAAGCTTTTATCTTTTAACTTCTTGCTTAGTTTGTTGCAGTACATTAAGGAGATCCACTCGTTGTGGTTCAGTTCGCATTTGTAATTCTTACAGGGGTATACTGTCATCAGTTTACTTTGTATTATTGGGTGGTGTAAATCATTGTTTCATTTGAACTTGTTTTGTAACAGCTTTTTTTCATACCCCGTGAAATAATAAATCAAATGAAATGAAATGAAATATTACTTGTTCTTCCCCTTTTCCCTGATGCAAAGCAGAAATATTGAATATTTTTATGAAGATGAAAGAGAATTTTCACAATTTGGCAGCCACATTGACACATGCATCACATTTTTTTACAGAGCTGTCAACTCTCCCTGACTCTGCTGAAAGTTTCCTGAAATAGACCAATCTTTCCATGTTTTGACGAACAAATTTGAAAAATCTCCCCGATTATGGAAACTGTTTCCCTATTTGAATGTAATTCTAAACATATCTCCCTGATTGTTGTACAAAAATTTTCTGATTGCAAGATGCAAATGTTGGCAGCTCTACAAGTAGGCACGCCAATAATATTGTGGTTTTATTTACTTGTTTTTCTTTTCTCACAGCCCTTTTCAAATTCCTTAAAAATCCAGATCTTGGTCCTCACCAGACCTTATTTTACTTGACCCTGACCTTCCACAGGTCAAGCAGTCCTACAAAACCTTGGTTGATTTCTTGACTATAGGAGGGTGTTCTGTGATTATTAGGTTTAGGAGTTCACACAAACAAGTGGGAACTCTTGTCAAGGTAGACTAAGATATATATATTTTTTTACGGCTGGACCAGGTGTGTTTTTCCATCACATTAAGTTTTGGGGGTTTTGTGGTAGACAGATTGTAAAGCTCGCCTTTTTTTTCTGTTGGGGAGGAACAAACTGAAATCCTAAAACTTGAAGATTCACTACTGTGAATTTTTTTAAAATATGGAAATGATGATTATACCTAAATATGTGAAGATGGATGTGATAGTGGCGCGATGCCAAGCATGTGGCCTGTATGCGGTTCCCTTTTTAATGCCTGTAGGTGACCTGATGCCAAGCATGGTTGGCTTGGCTGTGCAGGACGGAATCTATCAAACTCCAGATTGGGGGATATGGGGGTAAATACATGCAGCTCAAAACTTGATCATTATTAAGTTCTTGATTTTATGTTTCCCAGATGAAGTAGTTGTTGTTACGAAAGCTCATGCAGTTTTATTGTATTTAGTTACATAGTACTACCGCAACCTTTTCAAGGATTTCTGTAAAGCTTTTGAAAAGTTTAAAGTCAGGGACGTTTTTAATAGGCTCAAAACCAAAACTCCTCTACCCCCACCCCCCCCCCCCTCAGCTCCTTGCAGGTGTCCACCAGAGGTGTGATTTAAAACAAAGGCTCCGGGTTGTTAATCTGTCACCCATAACTGCCTCACAGGTAGACGCTCGGTAAACAGAAGTGGGGGCTGGGATCAGGGTTTATTGCCGCTAAGTCGCATCAACTGCGCCTTGGAGAAGGCAGATGGGCTGAAATATAGGGAGCATCGTGTCAAGGAACGGCCAGTAAATCCTGAGTTTTGTGTTCATCAAAGACACCGATGTGGGTCGGGGTCAGTTGAGTTGGATGAGAGCCAAGTGGCGGGATCGGGGGAGTCCGATGTTGATAATTTTGACTCTCTGCGGTTATTTCTCGGTGTTTATAAAAAAAGAGACAGTAAGAGAGCTCGGGAGGTGTTGAAGGCATTCAGGGGTCAACATTGAAACAGAGACACTCAACTAATGGTTCCTTAGTTTGAGCTAGGCATAAGTTGATGCTTTAGACGCCCTTCTGTTGGCGACTTCTGTGGCAGCGTGTGATTTCTCAGGATTGTTTCCTGATTGCTGGATTTTCTCAAACCTTGAGCCTTTGTGAAAGAAGTAAAGCCATCGTCTAAGGGAGACAGAAAGAGTTCACATTGTGTCCAAACCTGTAGTTTTGTGTTTCTGGCGATGCACAGAGTCTGTAAACCTCCTGAATCGTAACATTTGAGAAGTTCCTGGTCTAGAACAAAGGGGAACCCATCAGGCTGCAAGGTGTTTTCAGGAATTTTAACATTCATCAAGTCTCATCCCTGTCTGTTAATTGTCAAAACTAATGAGTTATTTAAGTACACAAATCTACCAAGCACCAACAAAAGTGCTTAGCAGAAATGGGCTACCAGCCAAAATACTGTACTGATAAATGGTGACTGGTATTCCTGCAGTAAATTTTGCTGAGCAGACGACATTGTTCCCTGTTGAGCAGCGTGAGAGTAGCCCTTGATGGTACACATCCACAGTACAACAGCATGCAGCGTATTGCTTGTAAATGTGGGGGGGTGAAAAGGAGCCCAAAATATTGAACTTGAGTAATAAACAGGCAGATTTAGAGACTGGTAAACAGACAGGAAGTGATGTATGGTAACACAGCATGTCATTGGTACTCCAAAGCTTGATAAGAAAGAATAACACTTGAAATTGGTGTCAGAGAATGTCAGTAATATTTTTGTTAGCGTAGTCACCCTTTACCTGGTTGGGGTGGCAAGCCCCCCATAACTCAAGAGGTACGCAGTGGCAAGTACCAAATGATAATATTTACACATGCAATTGAAACACCCAACAGTCAGTGCCGTATTTTCATTTGATTTTTGAAACAATATTTGGTTATGAAATGAAAATTGCAGCAGTGTCGGGTGGAATTTTTTTTTCGATGAGCTGAGCACACTGTTGTTGAACGTCCCAATCATGGAAATTTGCCCTGTTTATTCTGTGTCAAATAAGGAAAATAAGCCCCCCCCCCCCCGACCCGCTGGTGGGCATTCATGATCGGTGTGGACATCTTGAAGAATTTCACTGTGTTTGTTTTAGAGGACCATGCCCAGCTATTCGACAGGTGTCCGAATTTTTGGGGACCGAGCCGGAGCACAAAGTTGTCACTACAGCCCTGTGTGTTTGTATAAGTCCTGGGCTGTCTTCATTGGGAGTGGGACGGTTGCACTTTCATCAGGACGTGTGGTTTTTTTTTCGGTGGCAGAGGTACTGGCCGACTTCTTTGTCTTGATTTTGTTTTTATTGGTGAGGTCCTGAAATTATTGCAATTGGGCTGGAAGGAAGTGAGTGATCAGTCATTGAGTGAATGGGCTCACCTTTTTTGTTGTTGTTGTTTGAGTCAGTTCACAGTTTACAACAAAAATGTGGAGTGTGGCATTTGTGGAGGGCATCTTTTTTTTTTTCACTCGCCGTGAGTTTTATCCTCTTAACAAGTCAGTTTTGAATGTTTGTTTTTTTTGCGCTGGACTATTGTTGTCAGTTAGTTGTTGCATCTAAACAGTTTGCTGTTGTCTGTTCACTCGAAGAGGGTACAACTATTTAGACCTTTCAAAAAGGTGGAGAGGAAATTCCAACTGGCCTTGTTTTCAGAGCCAACACGGACTGTCAAATTATACAAACAGACGGGGGCATTTTTATAGCGCCCCACAAACATTCGAGTGCTTTACAAAGCTGACATATAAATAAAGATACAAACAAACAATGCATTGATAAGGATACAAAACTACACAACAAAAAAACATGTGGCATGATTGGACTAATAAATGGGTTTTAAATCCTTTTTTTGTGAGGAAAAGTTGGAGTGTGTTGGTTTCCTGTGGGCCCAATTTGATGGAGCTGCTTAAGCAGAAACATAATGCTTAACAATTGTCTGCTGAGCGGAAGTGAGCAGGATACCAGTCACAAATTGTACATGTGACATGGTATTTTGGCTGGTAACTTTATTCTGATAAGCATAATTTTGTTGTGCTTAGCTACTTTTTGTGCTTAAGCAGCTCTATGAAATTGGGCCCAGGATGGAACGGGGGGGGGAGTGAATTCCACAGCCGGGGAGCACCGGCTTGAACGGCACGGTCTCCAGCACGCGACATTGTGTACCGTCATGATTGACATGAGTCTCTCATAAATTATCGACGCAATTTTTGTTCCAAGATTGACACGCTGCGGTTTGCTGGACATTGTCTGTTTCCTCCGGAAGAAAAAAAACTTCAGAGTAGGCAAGTCGTACCACTCCCTCCCCCGGTCCACCCAGCAAGAAGGAGCAGCAACACGAGTGTCAAATTATTACACAATGTGTCGTCAAGATGGGCGTATAACACATCTTGCGATTTTTCCTCAAATCTCAAAGAGTAAATTCAAAACAAGGTTAATGGTCGTGGTCTCATATCCGAAGTTGGTAAAATTGCAAAAAAAAATTGACTTAAAAGTCCAACATGCACAATGTGTACATGTGGACAACACAGAACGAGGCATCTGGTATGCATCCCTTTAACTTTGCCCAGCATGGCACAGACATGGATGGAGAGGAATTACCTTGGTTACTCTTTGGACTTCACAAGATGGGGGGCCATTTTGGACAATTTGACGTAACCGCAGGAGTCGTGTAACTTTCTTCCTGCCAGTACAAAGGGCGCGATAGTCTGTGCACAGTTTGTAGCCCGGCCGATCTGAATCCACTGGTCTTCCACAGTGGTGGTTTTGATTAGGTTTAAACACATTTTTTCATCTAAAAATAGAGCCAACAAAAAAAAAGTAAAATGAAAATCAGACCTGATATTTGAAAAGTAAACCATGCACTTGATTAATCGGTCGTTGGCCTCAACTGTTGATGTGAAACTTAGGACGGTAGCATTTGTAATTGTCACAAAACTCGGTTGTTGATTATTCCAATTTCAAAACTTTGCTTGATAAAAAGTTTGTAAGTCATAGGCCAATTGAGAAGTTTTCTGTTCGGAATGCTGTAAATTTCATGAAAATTTTGGTTGATTTTAAACCCTCGTCTTTTATTTTTCAGTCTACTGTTCATTACAATGACATCTCAAGCCAACCCTGACTTTAGATAAACAGTGTGTCCGAGTCTAAAAAAACTAAACTAAAAGTGTGAAAAACACACCCAGACAGCTTTCTGGATACTGCCGTGCACACGCACTCCTCTGACATCAAAAATTCTACACATCCAGCGAACCCTTTTCCCCAATTGAATTATGGATGGAAGTATTGCATTGCATGGTAAATGTATCCCTTCAACCTTGGCCATGGCCCCTTACATTGTGCGTTAACACCTTACGGGTGGTCCCAGAACGGTTAGGTGCCATGATTTATTCAGGGTCTTATTAGACAGACTGGAGGTTCGTTCTGCATCAGCGTTGGTTGTCGGATCGTGAGTTGATCATTGCAAATTTCATCCTAGAAGGGTGAAGTGAAGGCATCTGTGAGACCATAGAGCAAGGAACAGTGCTATGGTGAGACACACTTGTCATAAAAGGTGCTCCTCGAGTGATTTTTATACATTCGGAATTGGGTGGAGTTTGTGTTATGAATATGACCCGAGAAAACCTGTGAGAAGGTTTCTGCGGTACTTTTTCGAAACATGATTTGAGACAAAAGGGGGTTGTCTTTGATGGTTTGATTTGTATGAGGGTCTTTTGTTTCTAATGTTGTTATATTTTTTGTTATGCAAGTTCGCCCCGAGCAAGGCTAAAAAGCCAGTCTTTGTAAAGGAGTAGAAGTGTCCTTGCATGGAACGAGCTTGAAAATTATAGCAAAGTTTCTAGATGCTGAAGACATGGGTATGTGTGTACTTCAAAGTTTTGCCCTTCCAATTTACATGGATAGGTTCTTGTGCTTGCCTAAAACAAGTGTAAAGCACTATGGTTGTCCGGTAGTAGGGTCAAGACAAAGTCAAGTAAAGTACTTTCTCGACCCGATAGAGTAATTCCTTCACATCCATCTCGGGGGCGATGTTTATCCAGATAAAGAGTATGGAACAATTTGATATCATTCTTGGAGACTAATGGAGGAGTAGTTGATGATACCGTAGATGTGTCCTATTCATTCAGGTCATCGACAATGCTGCAAATTTATTGGAATTGTTGTCAGGTTCCCTATGTGCGGTTACTGTTTGTGGCACTATTTCTCACCCTACTAGAAGGGGACCAGACTATTTTACCACACAGCCTCAACTTGGTGAACTTGATTTTGAATGAGTAAAAACAAGATGGTGCCTGCATAGTGATAAATTTTCCTCGAAGTCAAAAGTTAAAGTTAAAGTTTAGTAAAAGTAGTTCAGTTAAGTAGTTCAGTTAAGTAGACAATCATTAGCCTAATCTTCCACATTCTGCAAGGAAAATGTCATCCAGATAAAGAGTACGGAACAATTTGATATCATTCTTGGAGACTAATGGAGGAGTAGTTGACGATACCGTAGATGTCCTATTCATTCAGGTCATCAAAGTGTAACAGACGACCCTAAGACCATAGAGAAAGGACCAGACTTACTCCTGGTATCTTTTGGCAGAGGTTCTGATTCGCTAATATAGGAGTATTCGTTTCTCGATGGGAATTGAAACTTACACCCGTGCTATGTAGGAATGAAATTTCAGCTATGAAAAGCAACACGCGAGTGACCTTGGAAAAACTTGGGTTTATCGATTCAGTAATTTTGAATTACGACCATTGTACAACTGTGCAAGAAATGTAGTCATATTACTTTTTTTCGTTTGTTCACATGACGGTTGGACAAGTTATACGCTTGTCGTTTGACTGGTCTTCTGATGTTTTCATTCAGAGATCGAAAGATTGAGAGATTGCTAACGGGTTTGCCATATAGAAACGGACGAAGCGATCAAGTATCATAATTATCTTACTATATAGCTCAAATTAATTGATCGGGTCAGCGTAAAGCTGTCATTATCAATGTTGATTCAACAAATATTACTAATTAATTTGCCAGATGCTATAGGTAAATGATCTGTTTTTAAGGGGGGGGGGGACCAGGGTTGACTGTTGGAACATTCCAAGTCGTGATCCATCTGGAACTCAGAAAACAGGTGTTTGGAAGACTGGAAGACTTGCAACCATCCCCTAAGATGGTGTTTATGGCTTCATGTCTGAAGTCAACCTGTCAGATTTCAATGGGGGGGGGGGGTAGCGGGCATATTTGACAGTCTCAGCTTTCAAGAGGTGAAATCGATAGTCAAGGAAAGTGGATTTACAGTTTGAACATAGCTCTATGGTTTGAAGGTGTCTGCCAGACTGGGAAATAAAAGATGACATGTACAGGCCTGATGATAACAAATTGAGAACAAGTCGTAAAGAAAGAGCTAGCTGGATGTAGCTCATCCTTGGTCATTTAGGAACTTAGAGGGAGGGGGAAGGGGCTTGTAGGAGCAGCAGGTGGAGGTTGAGACTCCAATGTTTTATGACTCTCTGACTCTGGAGCTAAATACCATTGTGTTTGAAAGATAACCTTTGTATGAGGTAACCTTATAGGAGAGCTGGCCCCTTTCACACGAGAGCAATTTAGCAGGGGTCTCTCGCTTTATGTTAGCATGGTTGTACAATTTCATAAACTGCACTCCGTGTGTAGGACAACAATGTTTGGACTGTCCAAGGTCCCTAGTGAAATCGCAATGGAACGAGGTGACAGACTACCGGCACCCATTACCGAGGACCTTTGTTACTGGTGCTCGTGTGAACGCAGTCAGAGTGGGGGTAGCGGGTGGGGGGGGGGAGAGGGTAACATTTTACCATCAGACCCCTTTTAGAGCTGATCCTAAGTGACGACTATTTGGGCAAATAAGAATTTCCTTTTTGTTTTCGACAATGCTGCAAGTTTATTGGAATTTTTTGTCAGGTTCCCTATGTGCGGTTACCATTTGTGGCACTATTTCTCACCCTACTGGAAGGGGACCAGACTATTTTACCACACAGCCTCAATTTGGTGAACTTGATTTGAATGAGTAAAAACAAGATGGTGCCTGCATAGTGATCAATTTTCCTCGCAGTTAAAAGTTAAAGTTAAAGTTTAGTAAAAGTTGAGTAAAAGTAGACAATCATTAGCCTAATCTTCCACATTCTGCAAGGAAAATGTCATCTGAACCTGCTTAAATGATGTATAGTTATACAAAATGTGTTAAAATAAAGTCAATCTTTTCAAGGCCTGACATGGATTTGTTTTCCTAAAATCTCCATGAAATCGATGCCTTGAATAAATCTTGTCCACAAAATAAAACCAACTGTACTTGCCAATCAACGGTTCCAAACTTTATCGCTCTCTTTTTTTCTAGACCAGACCTGGCATGAAAGCCAGCGGATACCATTTTATAATGTTTTGGAGCATGCATAGCGGTAACAAAAACAGCCTATACCAAGATTCGCAGTGGGACCTTGGATCAAGTTGGTGTGGGGGGTTAGAGGGTTGTAGTTTCCCTTCATGCCGTTGGCCCCGTGCGTGGGAGGTTTTTTTTTCTCCCCCAAAATCAAATTGAGCACCACTGGAAAAAGGTTAACTTCGGTGAAATGAGATTTGTTAGCTGGTACCGGAACAACATTATAATGACCAATTGGGCCACTTTACTTGAACCTCGGGATTGGTCCGTTCCACTTTGGCCCACTTGGCCTGTTGTGTATTTTGGGGTGAAACTTGGCCCCTAGTAGAAATGAGTTAACTCCTAGCAAATTGAGGTTAAAATGTACGACACTTCGGCAACAGTTTCTGAAATGTCTAATCCTGTTGTAAGTTAAAACCAGTGGCTGTATAGAAATTGACACCTTTGTTTGTCCCCTGTATATGTTTACATATCCCTTTCAATTCTTTCACTTTGGTGGGGTTTTTTCTTCTTCCCGGATGGAAAAGTGGACAATTTCCCAGAAATGTAACCTTGACTATTGGATTGAGGACTGCACTGGTAAACTGATCAATGCTGTACATGGGATCAGGGATACTACTGCAATCAGAGTCCCAACAATTTGGGTGTTGATCAGAGTGTGGAAAAATCCTTGTAAATTAGTTTTGTTTTTTGTGTTTTTTTGCTGCCCTAGAAAATTGTTGGTTATTATTGTTATGCATTTCTGGTAATAAAACCAAGGATGCCTAACAAGTGAAATTAATCATTTTAGCTTGCAAAACTGAGGAAACCTGTAAACAACGACCGGTGCTTACTATGTGAACAAGAGACACTAGGGTTAACCACTACTCTTCCAGGATAAGTGTTCTGGGTTCTTCCACCGGCACTTCTAATCCTAGTACACGGCTCGATGTCCCATCCAAAGGACAAAGCAATTATGGTCAAGTATCTTGCTCACAAAGACACAAGTGCCAGGACCGAGACTCGAACCCACACTCTGCTGATCAGGAACACCAGAGCTCGAGTCCGGTGCTCCTCATCGCTCGGCCACGACACGCCATTCTCACCGATTGAAAGGGAAAAAAAACTGTGAAAGATTTGCACCAATGGGACCATGAGCACATGTTTCCATCCCCATTCCACCCCCGCGCTACATATAACTGGAAAAGAGGATGTTTTTTTTTAAACCTGTGGTTGAAGCCAAGGACATCTCTACCCACTCACCACTCATAATTTTGACATTTTGGAAGTTTTGCCTTGGTTTTTTTGTAGACTACCTCTGGTTAGGTCAGGGACTCGTCAGTGGACAAAGCTTTTATGGACTTAAAGCACATGTACAACATTGTTAATTTTCAAAGAGTGGTATCCGCACTTTATCGTGACCCAACTTATACATGAAATGACAAACTTGTAAAAATGTTCAGCTCAATCGGTCTACGGAGTCATGAGAAAATAGTGAAAAACCATTTCTCATTTCCTAAAAACTATAGCATTTTTAGCATTTCATACCGTGTAAGTTATGTGCAAATCTGTGAACATTTATATTTTCAATCTTACCAATGTTGTACACACCCTTTAATATTGTTTTTTTTTATAAAGGGGGGGGGATGTCACTGCTTTCAATGCTGTTGTTCATCAATTTAAAAAAAAACCACCAGTTTTAAAAGTTGCTGTCTTTAATTTAGGAAGACCACTTGTTTACTTTTTTTATAGGGGGGGTCAATGCCTTCAATGCTGTTGTTCATCAATTTTTTAAACCACCAGTTTTAAAAGTTGCTCTCTTTAATTGTAGGAGACCACTTGTTTACTTTTTTATGAAGGGGGGGGTCAATGCTTTCAATGCTGTTGTTCATCAATTTTTTAAACCACCAGTTTTAAAAGTTGCTCTCTTTAATTGTAGGAGACCACTTGTTTACTTTTTTATGAAGGGGGGGGGTCATTGCTTTCAATGCTGTTGTTCATCAATTTTTTAAACCACCAGTTTTAAAAGTTGCTCTCTTTAATTGTAGGAGACCACTTGTTTACTTTTTTATGAAGGGGGGGGGGGTCATTGCTTCCAATGCTGTTGTTCATCAATTTTTTAAACCACCAGTTTTAAAAGTTGCTCTCTTTAATTGTAGGAGACCACTTGTTTACTTTCGCAAAGGCGACAGTTTCTATTGCCATTCTTCTATTCCCATAGAGCCTCATCAGCACGTGCAGTGTCTCACTTTAAAAAATAACCAGCGTGAACCGGGGCGACCACGTTCTGATCTGGCACCCAGAATCGTCCCCAAGAGCCTAGTACTGTTAAACTAAAGGTGCCACGGGTCAATCTGTGAAATTTCCCCACAGATTTTGTCCGTCTAAAGCTATTTGGTCCTTGACTGGTGAAGGCGCCTAATAGATATGCCATCCCGTGGTGGAATTTACCAAGGTGACAGCTCGCTAATTTTTTTGTTGGGGATTCAAGAAAAAGTTGTGTGAATTTTATGGGGGTATTAAATAAGTAAACTTTATTAGCAGGTTTACAGTCCCTTCATGAATTTATCTGCGCCGAGATTGAAAATGGTGGTTTTTGAGGGAACTGGTGGTTTAGAAAGTTGAGGTTTTGATGGTTTTGAATTGATGTGCCTTGATCATCTTCCCTATCGATTCCATGATGACTTAAAGGAACATTACAGAATTGGTTTTTGCTAACAAAACAGTTGCTGGCAGTGTAAGCACTTGATGTAATCCACCATATACATAAACTGACAAACCTGTAGAAGTTTGAGATTGATCGGCCATCTGGGTCACAAGAAAATAGTGAAAAACCGATTACACATTTGCATGAAATCATATAGGTTAAACAAATGAATAAAACGCTCACTGAGCGATAAACTCCAATCGGAAAATTAGTTTATTCATTTCTCATCAAATATGGCATTTCAGACAGAAATATTTCAAGGGATGTTTTCTACTATCATCATCATTAGACCGTGTAAGTTTTATGTAAATCTGTGATCAAAAGTATATTTTACAATTACCAATTCTCTAATGTTCCTTTAAGTTACATCGATCATAAGAAACAGAAAAAGTCTCTTCGATTTTTTACTCGGCTCGTTCGGTGTGTCCATAGAAGGGCAGCTTACCTGTTACCTCACACACTACTTTGGCAATTTCTATCAAAAAAATGTAAATTTCTGACTGTCTTTGACTCGATATGTCAATTGTATTATGTAATTTGGGGGTTGAACAAACTAGAAAAAAGGAAAAATTGATTTGAGCTGTGGCTTGAACCTGTGACCTCCGGATTAACATGCCAGCGCTCTACCAACTGAGCTATATGTTGGCAGTTTTGCTGTTTTGTCAATATCTTTGTTCAGGGGGTGGGGGAAGGGGGTGCCAGACAGAAGCCATTCGAACTGTAACTACCATATAGACAGGAATCACACCCAAGTTTACAATTTTACAATCTGGGAAGGGGCAGCCAGGGGATCACCTTAAGGGGATGCGACTTGTTGTTTCAAACCTGGGTTATTAAAAAATGTACCCAGTCAGTTGTCTCTTGTGTGGTTTTTTACTTGATTGTATTATTTATGATGCACTATTTTTAATGAAAGCCTCAAGAAAATTGGTTGGAGGATCTGATTTCTGCTATCTCGGGGGGTCGGTGAAGCTTGAGTGAACAGGGAATCACTGTAACATATTCAATGACGGTCACTTTTGAGTCCAGCAGCCGAAGTGCAACCAACTCATCAGGGAAGCACAATGGACTTACCTCAATAAAAAATATATAAAAAACATTTCAATCTCGCAAAGCAGTGGGGTGTGACTGGCGGAAGCATCCGGAAATAATCCCATTAAGCCGTGGTGGGAAAAAATCTTTCGTGCGTGTACTAGTAACGATAATTTTGATTTTATTCAGTTACAGCAGCGACTATTTCTGATGGTTCTGTCACTCAGGTGTGGAGTGAGGTGTTGAACATAAATTATAAATGGTGGGTGTTATTTTTCTGGCGTTGAATGTCTAGAGGGACAAGAAGGTTCTGTCTGGTGTGTCATTCTGATTTTTGTAATACTGACATAATCAATTATCCCCTCACACCCCCCCCCCCAAAAAAAAGTATGTATGTGCAAGTTTTTTACATTTTATATGAATGATGAGCATATAATGACCCGGTCCCAGTGACATAGAGCTGCTTGTAGCACTGATATTTGCTTAACATAAATAAATTGTGCTTAGCAGGCACAGGTTACCAGGCAAAATACCATAGCGTATACATTGTATTCGACTGGTTCCCTGCTCCCTTTTTTTTATTATGTTGGCAGAGAAATTAATGCAGTATTGCTCTGTGATAGTGTTGTGTAATTGTGTTCTGCTCTTAAATCATTTCAATGGCCGTGGAAAGTGTATGACCTTTAAAGAAACCAAGGTCCACTGAAAAACAATGACCACCTCATCCGGTCTTTAGTAGTTCATAAAGACCTGGTCAATGCACTTTTCATCCCATGTCCTTTAAGGGAATTACCATTTATAATGGATAATGCACAAAATGTCATGCACGTCGTTCAGAATTATTTGAGCTCTTTCCCAATCGACTGAGTTGCAAGATGCCAATATTGAAAAATACAGTATCCTGGGGATAGAGCTGCTCCTGCAAAAACAAATGCTTTAAAAAGTTTCTGCTTAGCAACAATGAGCAGGATACCAGTCACAAATGGTACATGTGACATGGTATTGTGGCTGGTAGTCTTAATTATCATTGCGCTTAGCTACTTCTTGTCTGAAATTCTTCTATTTCTGTCCTCCATGGTCAAAGTAATGTTTCTGATGTGATTTCCTTGAGAAGTACATTGACCAGTTATCTTTTTGTTTGTTATCACTCTCCTCAAAGAATATTAATGGTTCTGGTGCTCACTTGATTTTGTGTGTTAACATCTTCGGATTCTTTCCTCTGGATCTGTTCCTAGCACCAGGAATGCGTCGATAATGTGTTAAGTGCCAGAACAACTCTGTGAATTACCATGTAACTGTTCAATTATTACCTGTGCAGAGTCATTGTTAACCGGTCCCCTGTAAATCCTTCATATAATAGCCCTGGGGGGACTATTTTTAGGAGTACAATAACAGTTGACACTACACATATCCCCGCTTCAAACACTGCACAAAGAAGCCTCCAAATCCAACAAAGGGGTTTCGGGTACCCCCCCTGGGCCGCATCCACCCACCCTTTAGAAAGAGCATTTTGTAAACGAGCAGGTTTCCACACCCTAAGAGAAAGAGCGGGCACAATGGCGCACAATGGGGGTAAATAGACTCGTTTGTGCCGCCTGGACAAGGGAGAGAAACTAGGGACTGAAGAGTGCTTTCTTCTGGCGCTTTTTGTTATTCCTCTGGAACACTCAACTGATGGCCACTTCACTACTTGTCAGAAGTCTTTGACACAATGAGGCGCACTGTAATGCAAGGACTTAATGACTCTCGGACAAAAACCGGGCACAATACCTACAAAAAGATGGTGCGTAAACCGTTCCTCTTTGAGCTCACAAAAGAGATATTGAGAAAAAAAAAACGAATCAAATTGTGCACAATTTGCAAAAAGGAAGAAATCACTATCAGTTTCGACCAAGCGAAAAACCAACATGGTCAACGATTTTGCATGAAAGCCCTCATGGGGTCCGGCAAGATTTTCTCCCAGACAATAATATGATTTACTGTCAAAACCTACTTACCTAGTTTCTACATTCATAAAACCCATGAGAGAGTCACATTCTGACTGGGCAGGGTAATAAATATTTCCTCAGTACAATGTTTTTAAAAAAGAACACATAACTTTTTTTTTACTGTGAGATTATGTGCTGTTAACTTGTGTTCCAGCCGGCCAATTCGTCTGTGAGGTACACAAGATGGTGGCTGACGAGGTACGGCCGTCAAAAAAAAAAAAAAAAAAACAGGCAGACCAACTTCTTCAAAAGCTCATAAATGTTTGTCATATCCCCTTTTTTTTTGGATTTCCATAGCTGTTTTGGTCTGAAAGCTGAAGAGGAAACTATGGGTTCATGTTTTTGTAGCGAGATGAACTCGAGTTGATCTTGGTGAACCATCTTATATCATCCGGAGCGATCTCCACAGGCTCGCCATACCGATCATTCTTGACGTTGGGGTGTGCCTTACCTCGAGCTGGCACGCTAACTGGGCCCTCCCGTCAGTCCGTCACCCCCCCCCCCCCACTAACTACCCTCATCCTAAATACATTGGTGACAATAATGAGTTTGAACTGATAAAGCCTGTCTGGGTTAATACTTTGGGAGGGAGTGGGTTTAAGGGGGGGCTTGTAATTCAATTTAGGGTGGAGCTGCTTTTGAACTTTTATAAAAGGACAAGACATTGTGACTTGATCGGTAATTGGTAGTTTTGTATGATGCCTGGGACACTTAGCGGGAACACGGTCCGACACAGTGAACCTGGAAAGGTTCGCCTAGTGTGAGTTGTGACAATTTTTAACTCCGATGGATGAACAATGACTGAAATGGTCTCTTTGAGAGTTACTGATCAGAAGTTTGATTTGTTGCATGATGGCACTCCGGGGGCGGAGGGGGGGGGGGGATTACTGCTTTGTCCCTGGTCTTGATCGTTGTGAACCCTTAGTACCGTTTCACCAAGTTTTTAGGATGGAAATGCTCCCTTTTGGTAGTATGAATAACCAATTTCCGTCTTACAACAACATCATTACAAGTGTTATTGGTGGGTCTAATGCATGCAGATTTTACCTCTAATTATAGAGTCTCGTTTAGGTATGACATGGCAAATTTGTGTCTCACCAAAGATATTCTCAATATTCTTGGCGGATTGATCTTGTGTCACGCTCTGTCATGACCAATGAGAGCAGACTGTCTTCTCGATATGAGATGGGTCACCTGGGCTGGGGGTTAGATTTATTGGCCGAGGCGCTACGAGAGAACAACTAAGACATCACTAATGAAATTAATGTGTGAGGAATACAAGCTATGTGATGCCTCAAGCGATGGAATCTCCGCAATGACGATTTATTGCAGTTGAGGATAAATGTGTGGAATATTTTAGGGTTAGGACTAGTTTTGTTATGGTGTTTTGTGCCCCATGCACGTGACAACTTTTGCGACAACTAAAGTATCATTTATAATAATGGTTGACAAATGATATGAAAGTGAAACAAAGGAAAAGCATAGTTCATTTTGATCGAGCCCTAAAAGATATATAGTTTTTATTTATTTCTTTTTTATTTAATATAAGAGTATCTTATTCTTAAACTAAAAAAGTCTTGTTAAATTTCATCTCATAATTTTGATAAGGAATTGATTCGGGTTGAAATACTAACCAGCAGCCTATTTCTCGAAACTTTACGCAACCGTGTAAGTCCACTTGCATAATATTTATTGCTTAAACTGTGCTACACTAACACAATAAATCTTGCGCAAGTGGACGTATGCAGTCGCAATAAGTTTGGTGAAATCGTCGGCTGGTCTCCCTAACTAATCCAGTGCCTAAGATTTGACCTCCGGCCTTCCCTAGACCTAGCTGATTGAGCTCACATAATGAGCTGACTAAATGATGAGGCATGCCAAATTTGAATGCATGCATCCTCCGCTTTGGTTAAGCGGTTTAGCCACAAGGGGTCGAAGGTTAGAAGTCAATGTCGTGAACCGATCAGGGACGTGTGCAGACAAAACATCTTCAACTCAAACAATTTTGTTTTTAATTTGGTTTTACCCTTTACACTGATGTGTATTTAAAGCACTGTATACTCAGAACTTTCCCGAGCTCTGTGAAAAAAAAAAATCCACAGGCAAATCACTCGGGTGGGATTCGAACCCACAACCGTTGCATTGTTAGAGCAGGGATGTCTTAACACTAGCCCACTGAGCTATTCAATTTTGTTTTTCCTGCGATCAGTGGAACTGCAGACAATTTTACTTTTCGCGGGATTTTGTTTTCTTTCTTCTCTCTCCTTTCTAATGCTGCACTCTGCCTTTAAAGGAACATTACAGAATTGGTTTTTGCTAACAAAACAGTATCTGGCAGTGTAACCACTTTATGTAATCCACCATATACATAAACTGACAGACCTGTAGAAGTTTGAGATCGATCGGCCGTCTGGGTCACGAGAAAAGAGTGAAAAACCGATCACACATTGCATGAAATCATATAGATTCAACAAGCGATTACTAAGCGATAAACTCCAATCGGAAAATTAGTTTATTCATTTCTCATCAAATATGGCATTTCAGACAGAAATATTTCAAGGGATGTTTTCTACTATCATCATCACTAGACCGTGTAAGTTTTATGTAAATCTGTGATCAAAAAGTATATTGTACAAGTTTTTTTTCTCACCAAATTCTGTGATGTTCCTTTAAAACAAATCTTGTTCTGGCTTGTTTGATGGTGATGGATTGATGGACCAGAATGGCCGTTGGTGACTCTAAGCATTCCAGAAGGGATATGGGCATGCATGGTCCATAACCAAGGGAGTCCTGCTCGGGGAATTCATCTGTCAAACGCAATATTTGCCTAAACTCCTGAACTGCAAGATTATTGGGTTTTTTTTTATCGGTTGCAGATTTTTTTGTTTTGAAGCAGTGTTTTGTTTTTTTCTTCGGGGCTCCCGTTGGATCATGATTTCGGGGAGTTAAATGTCAAAGCTAATATTGAGCCTAACAATTATAACTGGCGGGTTGGAGTTGTTGGTTTTTATCGGAAACAGATTTTGTTTTATTGTGAGGTAAATGTTGGTTTTTTTTATATTTGAAAGAGATGTAGTAATGCAGAAGAATAGATTGGCAATCATATGTCAGAATCAATTCTTGAGTTGACTTCTGAAATGACAGGTTTGGGGTTTTTATTGGTTACAGACTTGTTTTTGTGATTTGTTTGCTGCAAATCTGTTGGCTTTTGTATCTTTCCGTGAACAGTAAACATAATTGAAGACGCAAGCATTCTGTTCTGTTGAAATTTTAATTGTCATGTGAGTATACCAAGTTTCAATTTGTTTGTCTGGGTGATTTCTTTGTGACCACTAGCTCTCCAAGCTCTGTACGATTAAAGGTATTATTCAGGATTGGTGGAGCTGACAAAAGAGCTACCGACGGTGTTCATGTTTTGTGTGATCAACCGTATACATAAAATAATAAACCTGTGACAATTTTGGCTTAATCTATGGTGTGAATCGGGAGAAAATAGTGAAAAACCATGAACAATTTTTCAGCATGTAAACACCTTGTCCTTATTTTTGGTTGTAACAACCGAAATCCACTGTTGCGTTTTTGTTTTTTTTAGGTTTTCAAATATATTTTTCTTGAATATGACTTCATTTTAAGAAGAAAATATTTGACAGAAAAAAAATTGTTCTAGTATGAAGAACTCCATAATCAGTAAGCTTTCAGACTCAAATTAATCAACGGTGTTTTTTATTCTTACCAGTCCTGTATAATACCTTTAATGTTCCGTCTTTTTGATAAAATAAATGAAGCATGTCTATCCAAGGACTGACGCACATCGGTTGTTTACCTGCTCAACACATTTAGCCATGGTAGATTTTTTATGACATTTACTGAATTGACATGATGACAAACATTTTGAAATATTACCGCCTTTGTCCGCCGCCGGCGTGGGAATTTATGACTACGACTTTAACACCTTGATAGCGCCTAATTTATTACGGCTAACACGAAAATTTACTATTTTGTGGTCCATGAAGGTCGGTCTGGAAAAATAAATACTTCTTTACTCAGACTCAAGAGTCAATGCCAAGGATTTCAAATCAAAATGGCTGAGATTGCCCCTGCTTTTTTTTAGGGGGGTGGGGGGCTTTAAGGAAATATTGACTTAGCTTAGAAATGTGTTATTAGTTAAACGATACTTTGTCAAATTTGTTCAGAGTGTTACTGTTAGATGTTGTTACTTTGCCTCGATCAAATTTATTTTAATTTGTTATTGACTTTTTAATGATTTATTGTGGGTTGGGATAATAATGTTGTCCCGTCTGGTGAAATATGGGCTAGTACAAAAAGAACATGATAATGACCTTTGACCTCTAAATAGCGTTTTGGGGCGAGTGGGAGCACTGCACACAGTGTTCCTTGTTGAGCAAACAAATTCAGCATGCCGTTGAAGAGTTCTGCAAACTGATTTTGAGCCAAGATCTCTCTGTTCATATTGACAGAAGGATGTCAGCGATGTCAGATTGTATCTATCTGTACACAATCACTTGCGTGGTTGTATCGCTGAAAGGTGCTTCTGAAGGCCTTGGTGCCAGCTAAGCTGAAAAGACCACCCTGCACATGCCCCCGAATGCAACCAGTATGATCGGGGACTAGAATTGTGCAGGAGGCCCATGGCCTTCGTATCTGTAGTTGTGGTCTTCAGGAATTTTACATGCAGGCCATCGCCTCTGTTGGCCCTGATCTTGGCCCTAGTGCCCTTTCAAATGTTTTCCACAGACATTACGATTTTTCCAGTGGAAGTGCCCTTTGCAAAATGAAATTGGCCTTGCCCTCTCCAAGATAAAATTACTATGTCTGTAAAGATGGCTTCCAAGTTAATCTCGATCAAATTCAAACCTTAAATTACCAATATTAATCAATCTTTGCAATATTTGTTCTGTTCATTGTGTGATCATTTTTGTTTACGTACGCCATAAACTGTTAATGCTTCCAAAAGCTCTGGAGGTATTGATGTAAGTTCTGTCACCTTTCCTTGTGAACTGTACTCCAGATTTTGTCACCCGGCAAGCTTATCTCGATACTGAGCAACAGCTTTTGTTGTGGTCGGCTTTTGTGTTACTATTTGAGCGAAAAAGAGAGAAAAAGTTCTGAAAGTTTGTCATAAAAAATATGTGCATCCTTGACTGGATCCTTCTGTGATCAGTCACAGGAATCATTCGTGTTTAGAACTATATTTCAGGGGTGTGATTTCTCAGGATGTTTCCTGATTTCAGGATTTTCTCAAAACCTCCTTGAGTCTTCTTTTTTTTCTTCAAAAAAGTGAAGTGGTCACCAAAGGGAAGAAAGACATAGTCCAAATTGGTAGTTTTGTATTTTTTGATGATGCACAGAGTCTGTAAACCTCCTAAATGGTAACATTTTGAAGCTCTTGGTATAGAACCAGGGGAGACCCAGGCATGCAAGCCATTTATCAGGAATTTTTTTACATTCCCCAGATCTCTTCCCTGATATTGTCAACAGTGATTGTGGTCGAGGATTGTGGTTTTTTCCAACTTTCTCAGTAAGCTCTCATAACAACCTTGAACATAATGTGGCCAGAAACCCAAAAGAATAAACAGTTTGATCCAGCAGGATAAAAAAAAACTAATTGCTATTCTGAGAAATGACGTTATAAAGTACAGTAACAATTGTCTGCCCTCTCTCCATAGTGTCAAAACAAACAAACGGCCAATCTCCTCCTCCCTCCTCCCTCATCCTCCACCCCCCCCCCCCCAGGATTATGGAGTGGACTTCACTTTGTCCAACCTTCCATATCCAGACTTTGTTTTCCTTGGGCAATCTCAGCTCTCCATGTTTGTTGTTTCTGTAGATATCCTGCGGAATTTTGCACCCGCAGTGGAGCTGTTAATGACGTGCAGTCGCAGCACATGCACGTAATTCCAGACGAGTCGATTATTTGATAAGTTAATAGTATGATGAAATCATATCAGTCATGACGTTGCAGAAATTAATATTGTGGCATCATCCTCTCATAATTGTTGGCGCAAACTGAAGGCTGACACTGAGCCTGCTCTTTGAAGTTAGGCCGGATTTTGTACACCCTGTTTTTATCTGTCATTGAAGAGATGTAACCTGTGGGCAGTTTCAACACCTCATGTGCAATTCGACAGTGCCACATAAAAAATGTGGGAACATTTATTCTCTAAATGCGGTGCTTTATGGATGACACGAACCCCACCCTAAGCCGCAGCAAACCTAATCCCAGGAAAAGCAAAGCACGAAGAGCCCATCATGGATTTCTCCAGTCGACCTTGTCCATGTATGATTTATTAAGTCAAGAGACAAATCAGATAGCTGTCAAGCGTCCCAGAAGTGAGTTCTGTCTACTCTGGAATTAGAAACTTAAGTTATTCTGACATGGATGACTCAAAGAAGTCTCGTAAACAAAGACAGGCTAAGATGAACAATGGAGCGTGGCTCAAATTACTGATAGAAGGGCAGGCTGACAGAAGGGTGGGTTGACCATTTGGCGCAGACTTTTAAAGGTATTATACAGGATTGGTATAGAGCTTGGCAAAAGAGTCGCAGACAGTGTTCATGATTTTTCTCTGACAAGACGTTTTGGAAAAACTGTCAACAACTTGCAATGTTATCTGACAATTTTTTGAAAGAGAACGATCAACAACTTGCAATTTTTCTCGCAAAGTATGAGTCACTCCAAACTGGTGGATTTTGTTTGCTTATCAGCATCGGATCACTGTAAACAAATTGGAATAAAAGTGTCTCCAACATTCGACCTGTATAATTTTTCCTCTGCTCGAGTTTAAATAAAATTGTTGATGATACAGGGTTTGCCCTTACTTTTTCAGTGACTGGCCAGCAGGACCAGTAAGCTTGTCATTTCACTAGTCCGCCAGCTGTTTTTCACTGGTCCATAATTCATGTAAAACAGGGATGCTTTTTCACCACTGAACTAAGTCAGCCAGACCACTTGGAGAGAATTTTGACTGGTCCTTAGGTGTCTCAACTAGCATTTTAGCCAGCGGACCACCGTTAAGGTAGAACGCTGTGATTTTTAAAGTCCATTATCAATGATCGGTGACTGCAAGGAGTTTGTTTTCTTAGCTGATGAGGGTCGCTGTTGTAACCATGGAGGTTTTTGTCCTCCATGGTGTAACCATCTTGGGACATGTCTTCAGCCAGTATAGCGATTGCAAGAAACCCTTTCAAATCCAAGTTAGGGCAAACCTCCTGCTTCTCCAAACATGCATGGTTTACGGGTCACTTAGCACAGGTCACCCGTCATCTACCACAAAAATCTCAGGCATTCACTGTGTAACCAAAGTTTTACATCGCAGAGGTGTCGCTGGCCAGATAAAGATGACTGTGGTTGGAATGACTAACCGAGGAGATGCGATTTGATGGTGGAACTGACTGGAAGCCCATGGCGTCTTTTAACCATGGGGGGGGTGCTCTATCATTTTTATCTTGGGTCTGAGCTGTTGAGCCGAAAGTATTGCTTTTGGCAACTTTTATTGACATTTAAACCAGCTGGACAACAGTCTCAATCAATGTGATTAGATGGCATTTTGGCTGGTTGTCGGTTTCGGCTTAGCAAGTTATTTCCATGCTTAGCAAAATGAAAATGCTACCAATAGAGGCTGGGGGAAGAGACAGTGTGGCACCTTTTATTGAAATGACCCACAGCATTTGTAATTATTGCTATTGTATAGGTACTTGACCAATTTGCGGAGAGTAGGTCAAGGAACCAAACTGTTCAGTTTCATAACGGTATTTGATTAGAAGACTTTAAGGAAGAGATCACAGTTTTTTTTCTGATGAATTCTGGGTTTGACTTCACAAAGAGCAAAGACTCATCTTAAGATGAGCTGTCTCGGTCGCCATGGTGATTTGTAATGTGACATCACACTTTGCTTTAACAAGTAAGATTGATTTATCGGATTACTCATCTTACTCAATCTTAATAATGGACGTCTTGGGTAGATTGTACACTTTTTTGTTGACCCTCTTGTTGGATGTCGACCACCAGTAAGCTCTGCTACCAGAGTACTTTTACCCTGACATCATTAATGTCTCCATCTTCAACTCTCCATCGTTGATGTCTCCATCTTCGAGAGCAAATGTGTTCACGCGCTCACATCCTTACGCCCGCTTCCCTTTCCGTGGCGGTTCATGCACGGCTAGAGCAAAATTGTCTCCTCATTGAGTCATGCTCAGTGTGCTTCCAGACGATCAGTGAGTTTGCAAAAAAAAAAAAAAACGAAACGACGTCTGCTCGAGCTTAAATCCAGCAGCGTTTAAACAGTCACACATTGAAGAATTTGAGATGGACGGAGGGGGTGGGATAATGAAACCTGGTCCTTTCGATCGCAGCAAGGTTTTAGGCAGGATCAGTAAAACAGGGTGTGCAAAAAAACACAACTATGGTTTGTAAGTGAAATTTGGAATGTTAAAGACGACGGCTTCGCATTGCGATCGCACCTGCCGTTAAATGGCGTCGCGCAAAGGTTTCACAACAAAAACACCACACTGGTCCATCATGATCCAAGTAGATTTCAAAGAGATATAATGAATAGAATTTCAGTAGGTGTTCAAATAATGTAGTGAGATATTTTTATCAGTCTGATTTTTTATTGATGAAAACAAATTTGTTCATTAATAAGTAGATATTAAGTGGGCCAGTAGGTCAGTCTCGGGGCAGACTCAAATTAAAATTTATTCCATTTTGCTGGTTTTTAAAATACATCATGAGCTTGCAGAGAAAGAATATTTTACCTTGTTGACATTTTTTGAATTCTGAGTTTAATCTTTTTTAATGGCCAGTGTCAACTTCTGTTACAATTCTTTTCTCTGAAAGATGAAACGAATGTCAGTCTTGAGTCTGTGGGGTTGTGACACATTCATTCATTGGAACTTGGCAGCCTCATCTTTTTGACAAGGCACAGATAGAGCTCGCGGGTCAGACATGTTGTGTTTGACGGGGCGTTTTGTGACACGTTTATAACACAATGGTACATCTGTCTACAGATGCAGCTATCTGCTTAGTGTTAGCGAGCATGTCTGCTACAGGTTCCGGTGATTATTTCACAGGGTGTCAAATTTCATCGAGTTGCTTGGGTTCGGGGAGGAGGGGGGAGGGGGCAATATATTGCCCAAGTTTGTGCGAGAAACTGTCGCTGACCATAGTTTGAATAAAGTTGGCCTGAACTCTGTCTAGTCGATAATGGTTGCACTATGCTAGTCGACTATTTGGAACCGGCTTGTTAACAAATTCTTGCTTAAGTGAAAAGGGGAAAAACGGGTCACCAGTCGCAAAAATGTAAACTTTATGTCATTTTGGATGGTAACCTATATATGCTTAGCAAGATTTACTCTGTGCTTAGCAACTTTTTGGGAAATATTGGTGTCTTCTGCTCTTCTAACACTGCTTAAAAAGGCCAGTGACAATAAAAACTTACTTGGATTGGATGCTCTTGAGTCTTGATTTCAAATGTTGTTAAGTGAAGTCCAAGAAGTAGCGACTCATGGATTTGTGCTGGTGATTTGAATGTTCGTTGTACAACTCATACCGACTGATGAACTATAATAAATCATTTGGTTTTTTTCTATGTACACTGCGGCTCATATAATTGCAGTATGGTGTCTGAATTCCAGCTAAATAAAGGGCTACGCTCTAGAAAAAGGGCTGAAATTTTTTCCAATTTTAAGAGCGACTTTGCAGTGCCACGCTGAGCCGTTCGGATTAAACAGTTTAACTTGTAATTGATAATTACAGCGGGTAATACAGCTGAATAAATCACTCCGAGTCAAAAACTCTCAATTAATTAAAAAAAAAGCCTCTTAAGTTTACCTCATAGGTACGGAAGATCACCTCATCTCCCAACTCAAAAGCGTTCCCCCACTAAATTTAGAACCCTACATTTAGCGAGAGTTACCAAGGAGCTTTCAAAACCAGAATACTTAAAAAAAGAAGAGAAGCCCAAGCACTTCCTGAGAGTTAAAACCCATCAACCCAATTTGCTCGCGCAGTTCGTGTCGCTTGGAATTGTGGCGCTTTCCCAATTTGGTGATATCCTGGTTGTGTCTACATAGACCGGCGATAGCATCGCTGTGTTCACATTAGGCTAAGAAGGATAGGTATCGTATTCCAAGTGAACCTGATCGCGAAACTCACATCATACTTCGGATGATGTAGCCGTTTCTTTAAATGGATGCAAGTGTGCAGTATCAAGACAGGTTATTTGTCAGAGATCAGGGCCCAATTTCATAGAGCTGCTTAAGCAGAAAATATTGCCTAACAAGTGCCTGCTAAGCAGAAATGAGCAGGATACCAGTCACAAATTGTACATGTGATATGGTAGTTTGGCTGGTAACTTTTTTCTGGCAAGCATAATTTTGTTGTGCTTAGCTACTTTTTTGTGCTTAAGCAGCTCTATGAAATTGGGCCCTGTTGAACTAAAATAAAGTTGAAAAACTGTTAGGGTCGATTTGTGAAAAATGTAAAAACCAAAACGAATGTGGTTAACTGTTTTTTCCGATGTGCGCAAAAAGACCTGATGAACTTAAAATGAAAATTCGGAGTTGAAAAATGTTAGGTCGTTTGTGAAAAATGTGAAAAAAATGTAAAAACCAAGGCAAATGTGGTTAACTGTTTTTCCTGATGTGCGTTTTCAAAAATGAGTTAAAATGTACTTAAGTACTTTTTGATTAAACAGTGTGGGCCGCAAAATTTACTGCTCAAATTTTGTTTTCCCTCTTTCTGCGTTTAAATCATTTTAGTGGGTACATTTCAAGTGTGATTCTAATGGAAATAGCGCAGCAGGAAAACTGCTTGTTAAGTCACTTAACTTGAAATAAATGTCACAAATGTCAATTTATGGACTTAAAAACAAGATATTTTAGGAAAATTTGGTACCGGTCCAAATTTAACACAAAAAAAAAAGCTTTATAAATCATCAATTTTGCTCACAGTATTCACCCGCAAACCTTGCTTTGTCTTCAAATTGTTGTGTTGTTCCATAGGAACGAGAGGTTGAGTTTGGTTTCCCAACAGGTGTGTCTCTCAGGTCAGCCCCACTAGAAACAGGTGTCACCTCAGCAGACTGTTTGATATATTGACATTGTAACCTGTGCCGGTAATCAAAGGCAGGAGGCATGTGCTTGGCCATCATTGCTTTCTCCCCCCCTGTACTACAAAACAATAATAAAATTGCCGGGGTCTGTTAGCCAGAGCTGTTCACCAGTTAATTGGGGCGTCCCTGTAGGGTCATTAAACAAAAACTTTGAATCAATTAGTAGGATTGCCTGCTATTATTTTGTTTAGACTGTTCAGGAATGACTGCCATTCATCTGATGACAGGAGTACAGGAACCATGCAATTGTCTAGAGGACTTGATGCAAAGTGATATTTTATGGCTGCGGAAATGTAGTGTTTTGGCTTTCCGATGGTTCTGAAATAATTGAATATGTCTGGTAAAGGGTCGCACGAGGGCAGAGGGATCTATTTATAGGGGATAGATGGGAATCTTGAGGTGAAGAATAAAGAGACCACAATAATAGTCGTTGGAACGAGTTGTCAAGATCGAAATCATGGATGTGGTGCGGGGATAGTGTGGTTGAACACTTACGGGTTCACAAATTGAAATGTGGTAGACTTTGATGGCCGAAACAGGCGATACAGTTTAAAGGTAATGTACACTACAGGGTTGGTAGAGCTGACAACGTAGTCGTCAGACAGTGTTCATGTTTTGTGGGAACAACCATATAATATCCATGAAATAACAAACCTGTGAAAATTGAGGCATCAATCCGTTGTGTGAGTCAGGAGAAAATAGTGACAAATCATGCAAAATGTTCAGCTTGATAGGCCTATAAACACATTGTCCTTAATTTTGGTTGTAACAACCAAAATCAGCTGTTGCATTTTTTGTTGTTTAGTTTTCCAGATACAGTTTTCTTAAAGATGACTTCATTTCAGCGGGAATATTTCATAGAAAAAATCCATATGAACTTCATAATCAGTATAAGCTTTCCGACTAAAATTAAACAATGATGTTTTTTTTTGTCTTGCACCAATCCTGTATAATAACTTTAACAATGGCCTAGGCAGCCGGGTGTATGATAAAACAATCTTCGATTTCCACTTGATTCCTGTCAACTTGTTTTCAGTCGTTCGTTCCGGGGATGTTGGACGATGAAGCGCTTGGGTTGCCCTGAAAATGACCCCTCCCTACAAGAAATGACTCAGTCAAGCTGACATAAATTGTTTCATGGTTTGGGGGGAAACGGCAGGACAAAATCTTACTGGTGGGGGTAACATATCGGTTTGCTCAATTCAGGAAACTGTTGACTAAAATGTTAAAATGCTGTTCCATCTTAAAGAGACTCTATGGTGATCTTTTTTTGTTGGCCATCAAACAGACGGACTTCTGGTTTGATCTCTGTATTTTTGAAAAAAAGGTCGGATGTTACTCCCTGCCTGTCAAAATTGAGGTGACTCACTGTGCGTTCGTTGTTGGTTCGGGTTGACAGGCATTCATTCATGTTTATTGGTCATGTGTTGTGTAATTTGGTGACAGCATCAGCTGGTTTTGTTTACGCTGTTAAAGGCAAAGTACAAGATCTGTACCTATCAAGAATGCAATTTCGGGTTTAATAAAAAGACAAATTGATCAGAGCGGGATTTGAACCTACCAAGTTACAACCTCCTGATTAGCGTGCTGGCACTCTACCAACTGAGCTCTCTAGCCCTACAGGCATGGAATTACATAGAAGCCACGAGGGGCCATGGCCTCCGTTGCCCTGGTCTTGGCCTTGGTGCCCCTTCAAAACTTTCTCAAAGACTTTAAGATTTTCCAATGGAGTTGCCCTTTACACAATGAAATAAGCCTGCCCTCTTCAAGATGAAATTCCAGGCCTGCCCTATTCTGTCAGTATCTTTTTCGGGTGCCTGTCAGAAGCCGATCAACCTGTAACTGCGGTAAAACCAGGGATCACATCCAAGTTTACGGTACAACCTCGGATACACAACCTTGGCCGGATCACCTTAAGGAGATATGACTTTTTATTGCCCCAGTCAGTTTCCCCTTGCGGTTTATTACTTAATATCAAGGAAACAAATCAAGCGAGTGGATTCATTGCAACCTCAAAGCTCAACGATTGTGAAATTGAAGCCGGTACCAGTCCTCAAGAAAAATATTTTTTTTCTGAAAATACTGTCCAAGTCAAGAGAATAACATGCAAATCACTGAGTAGATTCATTGCAACCTCAAAGCTCAATAATTGTGAAATTCAAGCCGGTACCATCCTCCAGAAAAATATTTTCTTTTCTGAAAATACCGTCCAAGTCAAGAGAATAACATTTGAAGACACTGCACATCACTGTTGCTTGATGTGAGTTGCCAATTCCATATATAAGCCTGATATAAACTTAAAGGAACATTACAGAATTGGTAAGAAAAAACTTGTAAAATAAACTTTTTTATCACAGATTTACATAAAACTTACACGGTCTAATGATGATGATAGCAGAAAACATCCCTTGAAATATTTCTGTCTGAAATGCCATATTTGATGAGAAATGAGTAAACTAGTTTTCTGATTGGAGGATATCGCTCAGTGAGCGTTTTATTCATTTGTTGAATCTATATGATTTCATGCAAATGTGTAATCGGTTTTTCACTATTTTCTTGTGACCCGGATAGCCGATCGATCTCAAACTTCTACAGGTTTGTCAGTTTATGTATATGATGGATTACATAAAGTGCTTACACTGCCAGCAACTGTTTTGTTAGCAAAAACCAATTCTTTAATGTTCCTTTAACGGTGTTATACAGGATTGGTAGAGCTGACAAAAATAGTTGCAGACAGTGTTCATGTGATGCGTGATCGATCAGCCATTATTCATGAAACAACAAACCTGTGAAAAATTTGGGCCGAGTCCAGGAGAAAATAGTTTTAAAAAACACGCACAATTTCTCATCGTGTAAACAGACTGTCCTTAATTTTGGTTTTAACAACTAAAATCAGCTGTTGCATTTTCATATTTAGGTTTTCAGATACAGTTTTCTCCAATATGACTTCATTTTAGAGGGAAATATCTCACAGAAAAAATAGTATGAACTTCATAATCAGTAACCTCTCAGACTAAAATTAAACAATTATGAATTTGATCATTACCAATCCTGTATAATACCTTTAAGCACTATGTCCCAGTTTTTCATTTTTACATTACTACTGAATTCCAAAGAAATTTACCAGGTCGGTTGGATGGACTTACAGAAAACTTACGGAAGATGGGAATAAATTTGCTCTATCAAAAGAAACAAAACTTTTGTCTTCCTTTAAGGAGTTGTAGGTTCTTGACTCATCGTTTCTCTGACTCTAACACGCATTTATTTCTGATGCTGTGACACTTTGATCGACACTTCAATCACATTCATGGCCTGACGAGGCTCTCTTGATAGATCCAGCAGGTTTGCCATGATGCGGCAGGACTGGGTGTCTAGCTGGCTCTTTAGCGTTGGGGGGGAAACCGTAATCCGAGTGGATTACAACATCGGGTGTAAGCCGTCCCTGTCAGAGAGCTGCGGTGTATCGAGCAAGTTTTGTTGTTTCACTACATACACTGGGCTGTGTAAAACAGTTGGAGTGAAGGATAGGTGGGGGCAGGTGGGGGTTACCGTAGCCCCCCCCCCTCTCTCTCTCTCTCTCTCCCACTCGCTGCTGAAGGGGGGGGAGGAATGGGTAAGGGGGGGTTGTCCCGCCTGGATGTCTCCTCTACCTCGAGTGGAATGCGGTGAGGGATCAATCAGACGTGAGGAACCTGATTGGAAATTGATCGTTAGAACAAGGACCTTACTTGTGCATGGGGGAAGGGGATGTAGTCTGTCCCCCCCACATACTGGCAAGCCTATCTGCATTCGTTAACCTCTGAAGGATTGCATCCTGTGCGAGAACTCTGTCAAGGACCAACGAACAAACTTTGTTGGACTTTGGGGGAAACCAGGTCAAACCTTTTTAAAACTAAGGTGGATAAGTGAGTAATTGATGAAATAAGCACAGGTGATCCAAGAAAGTGAACTTTCCCCCATTCCTGTATAACTCGATAGTCCTTGAACTTAGATTCATCAAATTCAATTGCCGCCAGTCCCAAATGTCGAGGACCGTCCAGCAAAGAATTGCTGAACACATTCATCCGCTAAGCGAAGCTAAGCAGAGAACCAGTCATAAATATAACGCATGCCGTAGTGATTTAGCTGGTTAATGTTTCCGCTTAGCAAAACTGCTTACTTATATAAGTGGTCCCTGGTAATTATAAACTCCCCTTGAAAGATCATTTAGTGTTGACTCATAGCGAGCAACTGTGATTTGTGCAACGTTAATCACCATCTTCATGTTTTTTCATGAGATAAAAAAGTACACCGACCTCTTCCATACCTTGTTCTGATCCGTGGTTTTGATGGAAGGTAAAACATGCTTAGTACTATGTTCGAAAATGACCAAACAGGATTATAGTTTTTGCGGGCATGTCACGTTCCCTGTATTCAGTAGTCTCTACTGATACCGATTCACAACATACCAAAAAGGTACCAGACTGTTTGTTGTCCTTCCAGCTTTTAATTTGATACCATTGATTTGATTGAGAGAGAAACAAGAAGGCTGAACCCCGATAAAGACCCCGTTCAAAAACAAAACAGTGATCCTCTGTTTTAAAGAGCCGTTCATATTTCCACAGGTGTTTTTTTGTAGCAAGTTGGAGGTCACGTACTCAAATTAATTTCTAAAACAAATGTGACTGGAGGGCGATACTTATATGTAGCGTGCATGGTGTAACCGCTGAGTGAAAACATCACAGCTATTTCACCGGAACTTCCCTCGGGCACTTTTGTAATTTAAAAACCTTTTTTTGATAAACAGTTTGGTGGTGTGAATAGTTGCGCAATGGCCTGAGAGTGCCTTTTGATTGAAAAAAATCCCAATGAAATAGTCTGTACTGGTGACATGACTTATTGGTCCTGTTTGGAACAACAGGGAAGTTGAAGCCATAACTACGGTAGTCCAATTGATTTAATAGCTGTTAAATTTGCATCGGGGATAAATAATATCATTTGGTTTTACCATGACACCGATGTGTGTTGAGCACTGTATTACTCAGTACTATCCTAAGTCCTGTGGGAAAAAAATCCACAGGAGTTCAATTGTTTGTTTGCATATAATTAGGAAAAATGATGCTGATTTTTAAACATTCTCTGGTTGAACTTGAGAACAAGAATTTAACTTATTTTGTTAGTTTTTCCAAGTTGTGTGAACATTTGTTTCAGACAAGTTAGGAGAATGCCATCCGCCAGGCTTCTTGGTGGCCTTGGCTTTGTGAGATTTGTGGGCAGGAGAGGTAGGAAGGAGGGACTAGGAGGAGCATAGGAAGGGAGTCTATGAGGAGGGGCTAGGATGAGAGCCTAAGGAGGAGGGGCTATGAGTGGCTAGGAGGAGGGGCCAGGAGGAGTGGCTAGGAGTGGGGCTAGAAGCAGGAACAAGGAGGAGGGGTGTTGTGGCCGAGCGGTTAAGAACACCGAACTCAAGCTCTGGTGTTTGTGTTCAGCAGAGTGTGGGTTCGAGTCCCGGTCATGACACTTGTGTCCCTGAGCAAGACACTTCACTATAATTGCTTCTCTCCACCCAGGGGTAAAATGGGTACCTGTGAGGGCAGAGATGGTTCTTGTGATTGATTTAGCTTAGTAGCGCATTATTTGTTGCACAGGCTGTATACTCCCCAGGGAGCTGAGATGGTTTAAGGAATGAAACTAATGGCCCAGTGACCAGGGGTAATAAGTGTGAAGCGCTTTGAGATGCCCTTTGGGTGTGTAAAGCGCTATATAAAAACCGAACATTATTATTATTAGGAAGGGAGTCTAGGAGGAGGGGCTTGGAGTGGGTAGGATGGGGGGCTAGGAGAGGCCAGGAGGAGTGGTCAGGAACAGTGGCTAGGAGGAGGGGCATATTTCGGGAACATGGTGGTGGAAAGTAACTAAGTGGCTGTCAAAATACTTATTTGTAGAGGAGTGAAGAATGGTCTTCAACTGTCCCATGGAACACCAGGCTTTAATAGAAGATGAATCCCAAGTAAAGATTCTATATTCCTTTTAAGTATGAGTTGACATTTTCGTCCAGTGGTTTTGTTGCTTTTTATCTAATCAGCAACTAGATTGTGCAGATCAGACTCTTAAATCCTCTCTCCATAAACAAGCTTTCTTTGACAGTTGCTTAGTGTTTTGGCTTCTTCCTGTTTCATTTACAAGACAGACTATGTTTAGTTTAAGTAACCTAAATAGTCTGCATTCAGTTGATATCGCCACCAGGTGCTTGAGATGCTGAGTGGATGTTTTTTGTTTAACTTCCTTCCCTAAGTAGATAACCCAGTTTCAATCACTGTTAAAGAGTCTTGCTTTATGCCAACTGGTTCCTGAACTATTGTCACTGTGATGAGGTATACAGCAAGGAGGTGGTGATGTTCACCCTGGCTGCTGAGACTTTGTACCGAACTTGCTTTTTCTCCTAAAAGCAAAATAGCGTAACCTCTTGATAATCATAGAATGAAGCAGAGTTGTAATACTTTCTCCTACTTGTACTTGTACTCATGTTCATACGTAGGTATTTTTCTATACTCATATGCTTACACTCGAACTTGTACTTTAGTACTTCTTCTGTACTTGTGTACTTGTATACTTATACTTGTATACTTATACACATACTGATACTTGTACTTGAGTACTTTTTCTGTACTTGTGTGCTTGTATTCATACTTGTACTTGAGTACTTTTTCTGTACTTGTATACTTATACTCATACTCATGTACTTGAGTGCTTTTTCTGTACTCGTGTACTTATACTCACACTTGTAACTTGAGTACTTTTTTCTGTACTTGTATACTTATACACATACTGATACTTGTACTTGAGTACTTTTTCTGTACTTGTATACTTATACTCATACTCATGTACTTGAGTGCTTTTTCTGTACTCGTGTACTTATACTCACACTTGTAACTTGAGTACTTTTTTCTGTACTTGTATACTTATACACATACTGATACTTGTACTTGAGTACTTTTTCTGTACTTGTGTGCTTGTATTCATACTTGTACTTGAGTACTTTTTCTTTCTTTTTTCATAATTCTCTTACTTGTACTTGTACTTTGGTATTTGTTTGAACCCATGCTTGTAATCTCAGAAAATTAACCATACCTACAGTCATAATAGGTCCTTGCTACAACGCTGGAATGGCCTTTTCTGAAAGGATATATGCCGAAAAAGCATTGCATTGCTTGTATAAAAGTAGATTCTTCCGTACTTTGAACCAGTCATGAAGCTGTATCCTCGGACCCCCTTCCTTCTCAGTCAGTCAACCCACGAGGATCGTACGATGGTACCTTGACCCAGTTCTGCTTCTTTTACTCAAACTGTTTAATCCTTCGTTGTTGCGAACAGGAGGCTAAAAAGCAGTTGTTAGCAGCTGAGATGGTATTTTCTTTGTGAGGTGAATTTTTGTTGTCGAGGGGCACACCGAAGATGTCGTTATCGGAAGCTCTTAATCAGCGGTGCCTGTATACAAACGTCTAGATCACTCCATGGGGGACCGGTGACAAACTGGTGACCCGCAGAGTGCGAGGACTTTAACGATGGGGTTTAACATGGTAAAGGGGGTTTTCGGTAAAAAGTGCTGAGGGCCAAACCCTGTGTGTTGTAAACTGAAACCGTTTAGGCAATTTGGCTAATTTGATTTTGAATTATAACTTTGAAATGGGTTCTGGATATCTTCCAATCTAGCAAAGACGAAAAAAACAATCATCGTACTTTGAATTGTGCTTGTTTACCTTAAGTTCTATGAGTTTTGAGGCATTGTATGGTGAGGTATCAATGTATATTTCATTTTTTCGGTAACACCGTGTGTATATATCTACTTTGCTGTGTAGATTTGTTCTTTGGAAACTTGTCTTGCTATTTATTCTAACTGCCATGGAGTAGATTTCAGAATTCGGGAGACTACTTAGTTCCTGAAAGAACTGTCCTGCTTATTAACTACTACCTGGGCGGGAGGTAGGAAATCGGCAGGGGCTAATACTTTCGCTTAGTGGATCGCGGGGACTTCTCGTTGTTAACTTCACCGCCGCGGAGTGAGTTCTTAATTGGCCTCAATGTTTCGGCTAGCATGCTCTTGTCATCGTCGTCGGGAGACTGAAGAGTGGTTGAGATGCTGGTCTCTTTATAGGGATTCGGAGTACTACCGAAAAACCCCATACTCCACGGCAGTAGAATAAACAGCAAGACAAAGTTCTCAAATAACAAATCTACACAGCAGAGTAGATATATACGCATGGTTTTACCGCAAACTGAATATACATTGATACCTCCAGTCGGAAATAAAGCGGCTTAGCAATGTTTTTCGAAAAATTCTATCACGCTGTAAAAAAATCGGAGCCAGAACCCTGGAACTTTGATAGGTCGATGGTCGGGCCGATAGTTGCAGACTCTAAGGCCACTGGTAACAGCATTATTGCTAGGTAATTATTCAATGAATGGGGCAATTGCATTTGATTTATGGTTGTTTGGGTGCTGGTATTTCATACTTAATTTGACCGGGCCACAACCTCTGCTATCCAGTTCCCCAAAAAACCTTGGGAAAAGTGTTCTGTTTTATTGTGCAATGATTATAAGGAAGCTATGAATTTCATTTTTTTTTTTTTTTTTTTTTTTTGTGTGTGTGACAAATTCCAGATGGTTTATTGGTTTTGGTGTCTGGTGACTTTATTATGAGAGTGATGATTGGTTATTAATAGTGGAATCAGAGCAAGACTGGAACAAGTTCGTGATCGGATTTATGCCGGGGGAAGTAGACGAATGAAAGATAGATTGATGTGAGGGGTAGAAATTGAAGACAGGAAAGGAAGTCAAACAGGTGAACTTGTCTCATAAATTTTTTTTGAAGAAAAGAAAACAATAATTTGAAGATGATGTATTCTTGTTCAAGGAACTGTCGCTGAAATTAAAATTCATGAAGTTTTTGTAATTATCTTAATTATCGTGTTATCCTGGGCGGGGCTTGGTGCTTTTTGTTTTGTTTTAAAAAGTTGAGATTGTGTGTTTGTTTTTTGGTCAGGGCCACACCATTTATCAATTAATTTGTTTTTAGTTCGGGAAGTGGATTAACTGAAACCCAACCTCAAAAAAATGCCAAAAGGGGAAGGCCGCATTTCTCCTCTGTGAACATTTTTTATTCGGTTAGGGGTAGGCCTGTTGACGGACTCCGTCTTAGCGAAGCTATACTGATGGGGGAAAGTCTTCGAGATGAGTGATCGGGAAGGAAGGAACGAGTGAAGAGGGTAGGAAATGACAAAGAAGACGTGCAAGTGAACTATTTGACTCTATGGTCAAGGAGCCCCCCATCCAGTGCAGGGGTTCCTCTCGCTAACCCATTTGAGGCCGCTACGCAAACAACCAATTTTCCCTGAAATTTGCTGATTGAGATGTCTGGCAAATCAGTCCAAGCAGAACCTGCGTGTATGCTCCCGAAGGAGCCTCGGAGATTCTTTTTTTAGTAAACTTGAGATAATCGTGGATGTGGTTTTTTTTAGATTGAATTAAGTAATCTTTGCTGAGGTGTTTTGGGAGACGGGATTTAAAGGTATTATACGGGATTGGTATAGAGCTGACAAAAGAGTCGCAGACAGTGTTCTTGTTTTGGGGAAATAACAAACCTGTGAAAGTTTGGGCTTAATCCATTGTGTGAGTCCAGGAGAAAATAGTGAAAAACTACACACAACTTTTGACGTATAGGCCTAAACACATTGTCCTTTATATGGGTTGTAACAACCAAGATCAGCTGTTGTGGTTTTTTTTTAAAGGTTTTCAGATACAGTTTTCTTGAATATGACCTCATTTTAAAGGAACATATTTCACAGAAAAATTTGTTCCAGTATGAACTTTATAATCAGTAATCTTTCAGACTGAAATTTAACTTAAATGTTTTTTATCTATACCTATTCCATTCTTGTAGAATACCTTTAGACTGGGGGTTTTTCACAGTAGTTTTCTCAAATTCTTCAAACTTTTTTTTTTCACTTTCAGTCATGTTAGCATTCTTATCAAAAAAATCCAGCAAAAATTTTGCATAAACCTATTTTGAGATCGTTTCTAACTTTTCTAGCTTTTAAAAACTGATGCTTAAAGAATAATAACAATAATTTGAAAACCACTTCTGCACCTTGGTAAACAATTGGTCCATAATTGTTTCTTCCGGATAGCCATGAAACGACACCTTGAAATAATTCATTGCAAAAAAAAGCAAATTCAAGTGCAAATTCTGCTGACATTGGACTTATGTCATTAAAAAAAGAAGTTAGAGATTTTTTGTAGATTTTTTCCAGCATTATTTTGTGTGTGTAAATACCCACCCTCAGGGATCCCTCTTGCCCTGGTCTGATGCAGTACTACCCCCTAGTGAGCCGTGTTTGTTTGATAATTGGCTACTTACAATGCCATCAGAAGTTGAAGGGTTGAGGAGGGGGGGGTAGGGTATGAGAACCTGTGATCAGTGATGGGCACCGACTGTTTAAAGGGAAGGTATACCTTTGGTAATTACTCCAAAAATGAATGACCATAAAAAGATAGCTTGGTAAGAAGCACTGCAGCTGTTGATAATGTATAGCAATTCGAGAAACGATTCCCTTCCAAGGAGTGTGGTTTTAGAACAAGGGATTCAAACAAATTTCAATCTGAGAAACATTTGTGCAAGAAATGTTTCTCAGATTGTGTATTCCAACTACGGATTATTCTTCCTGCGTGGACAAAACGGCTCCAGATTTTATATCTCAAAAACGCAACCAACATTGAATTGAAATTTTTCGCAGATTAGTTTTATTGTATACATCTACATTTATATAGGATTAAAACAATCGAACGGTTCCAAAAACCCCAAAGGTATACTTTGCCTTTAAGTTTGCAGTTGTTGGTTCCCGTGACTTGGCCGGTGCCCATCAGATTCTCATTCAAGTCACTTGTCATTCATTGCTGTCTGATTCATGGTGTAAGTGTCAATTTTTTACCCATTTAGTGAAAAAATGGACCTTGATCTTCCAGTCAGAACTACAGCTTAGAAGTTACCCCCTTCTCCCCCCCCCCTCCAAATTACTCAGTTCCGATAAAGTGTCTCATTAACAGGCCCTGTAAGATTGATTGATGTACTGTTTTAATTCCTATCTCGGGCGCACTCTTCAAGATGTTTCATTAATCTCTTAAGGCACCGGGGATCGCTTTTTTTTTTTATGTTCTAGAGAAACGTTTTGTAAAGTACATTTACCTCAATTGTGATAACGAATTATTACTAACTCCAATGCAACGAACGAAGATATTGACAGATTAGGGAGATCGCCAACATAGTGTTAGATAGCTCAGTTGGTAGAGCGCCGGCACGTTAATGCGGAGGTCGTTGGTTCAAATCCAACTCTAGTCAATTTTTTCTTTGTTCAACCCCAAAATATTATTTAAAAAAAATTTACCCAGTCAGTTTCCTTGAAGTTAATTTGGTTGTCTTCAGGGTTACAAAATGTTTTTGTGAAGTTCGGGACGCATTGTTTAAGCTAACCTTAGCGAAAATTAGTCAGCAGCCAGGAGCACGTACAAAAGTTGGTAACGTTTTTTCTTTGAAGTTCCCCACAACAAGGTCTTAAAAGTTAAAGAGGACCTTGAGGGTTTTGTGAAGTGAAGATAGATGTCTCATGGATACACCATGGAGGAATTTGTCTGTACTTAGGAGATGCTGTGTGGCTCTTAGATGAGATGGTTGGTTTGTTATTGTTATTATATATATATTTCTGGTACTGAAACCAAGGATGCCTGATAAGTGAACTTACTCACTGTAGATCGCTGTAAACAACAGGCATGCAACTTTTCCTCGGATCAGCTGATTTCCTCTTTTTTTTATTCTCAGTTTTACCATTCAAAATTGAAAAATACTGTACAAAATCATTGAAATTTTGTAGTTTCCTCTTTTTTGTTGAAGTTACAGTTTGCATGCCTGAAATAAGGGTGCTTGTTATGTGAACCAGAAACACTAGGGGTTAACCACTCAACTTCCACGATAAGTGTTCTGGGTTCTTTTACCTGCACTACCGATCCCAGTACATCATGGGACATACGGCTTAATTTTCCATCAGAAGGACAGAGCGATTATGGTAAAATGTCTTGCTCAAGGACACCAAGTGCCACGACCGACCGGGACTCGAACCCACACCCCTGCTGATCAGAAAACACCAGAGCTTGACTCCGGTGCCCTTAACCGCTCGGCCACGACACGCCATGTTCTTCATGTTTCAGCTGGTGCACTGGTACTGGTAGAAGCCGTCGTCAAGAAGAAAAAAGAGAGAAAGCCACCAAACAGGGTGAATTGACCCGAGGGTATGCGACCCAACCTAACACAAGGCTGTGCAGCCTGGGGGCTTGCTACTTATTACTCTTCCCGCAACAAGACTCATGCCTGAGGATCTTAAGACTTATGACAGGGCCACCTGTTAAGATTGTGAAATCATTTCCAGCGAAGCCACAAATCTCCTGTTTTAGAGCTCACAGGCGTCATGACTGTTTTCGTCCCATTAATGAAAACTGCCCAAGAAATGATTGAATCACTTTGACAAGAGAAGAAAAAAAAAGGCTCTCATGTGATGTGAAATCAGAGCGAGCTTTTTTAAATATAATAAAAAGGAACAGTTTCCCATGCGAGTATGCATTTTGTTAATTATATAGGATCAGCATCAATTACGTATTTCACAGGAAAGGTTTCTGCATCTCACGAGGGATCTGCTGTCCGCTGATAACGTTCTAATTGCATTCAGAGGGAAAGGATGAGGGGTCAAGTATAATCTTGGTTCAAAGACGCTCCAGTGATGTAGTCACGAAAACCTAACCGCTATTATGAACTGCTATCACCCTAATAACCACTCGCCACTAGAGGGCGCTATCATTCCCGTAACCGCTATCACACCACGAACCGCTATCAGAGGAGCGTCTTGTGAGAGCGGTTCGTGGTGTGATAGCGGTTCATGGTGTGATAGCGGTTACGGGAATGATAGCGCCCTCTGGTGGCGAGTGGTTCGTGGGCCGGTGAGAGCAGTTTAGAGAGCGGTAGGTTTTCGTGACTACATGTGTTCGTGACTACATCACTGGAGCGTCTTTGAACCAAGACTAGGCCAAGTACAGCAAAAAGATTGTTCCAATTCCATGGAGTTCCTATCTTTAAAAAAGCACTATCTTAACATATTTTTTCATATTAAGGGAATTAAGTGAGGACCCAGTCACAAACAGTGCATTGATATTATATTTTGACAGGTAACATTTTTCTGGTAAGCGGGATTCATTTATGCTTATCAATTTTTTTTTTAATAGATGTCAAATTTGCATCGGAGATGAAGAATGTTGTTTGGTTTTACCCATACACCGATGTGTGGAAAGCACTGTGTACTCAGTACTTTTCCGAGTCCTGCGAAAAAGAAAAAAAACACAGGCATATTACTTGGGTGGGATTCAAACCCATGCCATTCTAGAGCAGATGTCTAGAGCACTAGACCACCGAGATTGCCCGGGCGTTCGAATCCTGTATTTTAGCAGCAGGTACCGCAACAATTGAATAGATCTGTTAAATTTGCATCTGGGATAATGAATATTATTTGGTCATACCAATACACTTTCCGGCATTTGTATTATTATTTTTTTCACTTTAACCCTCCTACTGTCAGTGACTCTTAGCAACATTTTCCAGTGAGTTGACCAACCATTTGAAACCATTCGACTGTCAAGGTTGTGTACGGTGGCACAACTGTGCACAGAACTAACTGTGTACTGTGTACATGCATTCCCTCATGGTATCATATATTGCAGGCTGGCATAGTTTATCTATCATTCAAAACCACAGTGAATGGTATTGAATGGTCAGACAGCAAGAGGGTTAAAGCAAATCTGCATCATCCATAGCATATCAAGGGAAAAGTTATAAACGAAACGGATGGTGAGGTACATGTGTTGAAATAATGAAAGGGGACTAATACATCGCCCCCCCCCCCCCCACCAAGAACATTTACCAAAGTCTGTCCCCCTCGTTTTTTCCCCTCATAGGTTTAGATATTACCACATGGTGTTGCAGACCACTTGATCGAAAGTGATCTTATCTGAGATTTAATGCAATCGCGGAAGAACTATATTGCCCCGGCAACATGATTGATTTTGTGCGAAATACTGGGTGCTTAATCATAGGTTATTTTAAGATTAGTTTTGGACAAATCGTGGGAAAAACATTTTCAGGGTTTTTCAGATTTAGGGTTGATGCACTAAACGTGAATTCTGTGAGGGAGGGTTATTCGTGTGTTAGGCAATGCATCGTCAGCCCAGGCATTGGGGAGGGATTATGCCCTCTCCCCTTCCCTTCCCTTCTTCTGCACATGGAAAAAAATAGCAGCTCATTTTCTCATAAGAAGACGAGAAAAGTTGGACCCGAAAAGTTGACCAAATCAGAGTATTTTGTGAAGAAACAAACTCTCTGTTCAATAAGTGGACCCTTGTGGTAAACATTCCCTTACCCCCTCTTCCTCATCACCGACACTAAGGTGCTGTCGCTGGACTCTGCCAATTTATTGATAAATTGTGACTTATCTTCTCCACATATTTTACGAAAATGGAAACAAAAACTGTGGCCCTTTTCAAATTCAAGGCTTCGGCTCAAAAATTGGCTCAGGCTAGCTAGGCTCCCTCAATTATTTTAACTCACGCATGCTTTGCGGTCAGGGCTTCAGACAAGAAAACTGGGCCTGAAGCCCAATCCGGAGCCGAAGCCGTGGATTCGAAAAGGACCACAGACTCTCAAGCCTTGCTCAAACTTAACATTGCCCTGCCCAAACTTAACATCGCCCTGCCCAAACTTAAAATTGCCCTGCCCAAAACTTAACACTGCCCTGCCCAAACTTAACGTTGCTCTGCCCAAACTTAACATTGCCCTGCCCAAACTTAAAATTGCCTTGCCCAAACTTAACATTGCCCTGCCCAAATTTAACATTACTTTGCTGGTTCAAATACAGTTTAGAAAATACTTGGAACGAGTTGAACTTCTCTTTAACCCAGCATTCCCAGAAGATGACAATGACAAATGATGATGACAACGATGATGTCATGACCGATGACAATGACTGCTCCTAAAACAAGTACTGAATCATCGGTCCCCCCAAAAAGCCACCATGCTTAACATGAAAATCACAGCCTATCCGGTTCAGAGAAGATGTGACGAGAAGATGACCCTATAGTTGTGATTCATTATCAGTTACACTTTTCCCGAAAGGTTATTAATGGTCGTTGACCTGACCCTTCCGTTGTACTTTGCCGGGAGTCTGCGAACACAAGACATCTTTCTTTGGGGGAAGTTTACAGTCGAGTCTCAACCTCAAGTGACCAATAGTATGATGTGAAGTGACCCAGTTTTGGGGATCTTCTGGGAAAGTTGACAGGCCTTGAATTCCACAAAGGCCATGGGGTGCTGTTGTCTTGGCCTTGGTGCCCATAGATTCTTAAGATTTTCAGGCGGAAGTGCCCCTTGCAAAATGAAATGGGCGATTAGCAGACAAAATTACAGAGCTGAGGTTGTGCGAAGTATTCCTTTGCAAAATGAAATGGGCGATTAGCAGACAAAATTACAGAGCTGAGGTTGTGCGAAGTATTCCTATCACTACATAGAAACGGCACAGTACTCCTAGCAACAATGTGTTACTACCCTTTAAATTTGGTGACTCAAATTTTTAGATACATTTGTTTCTCGTCTATTCGGTGTTGACTAAATCGTCTTCAAAATAGTGGATCATTTTTGTAGGTGAACTATTTGATCAAATTGATAAACGACAGCAATGCAAGTGAAGCATTGTAGACAAAGCTCCGGGTCGCATTTCCATCACAAATGTTTGAACGGATTTCCTTTATGGCATTCTTTGACCACAAGTTGCTGAAGAAAATAATCCGATTTTGTCATCAAACCGCCACAGCTGGCCGAATGTTGTACGGAAGGAATGCTAGTGAAAATATCACAGACGAGGCTTGTGTATTTGGGGAAGACTTTGCTTTGTTTATTGCCCTTGCGTCAAAAAAAGGGGATCAGTAGAACGTGTCGTGGAACTTGCAGTTGGTGTCAAGACTGACATGCAATGTACAAATTTACAGCAGAGTTTTTTTTTAGTGGTACAACAATCTCATACCAAAAAGACAACAATGCAAGTGAGTTAAAGTCATGCCTGACCGGGGCGTAGCTAGGTGTCTAAAAGTGGGGCGGCCATTTAGTTAAGATCCCTGCGTGCAGTGTGGCGCTTATCCGTATAAAAATCTTGACAGCAGTATCCGTCAACCACGGCAGTGGTTGGGGAGGGGGATATTACCCCTTGCCAAAGGGGGGGAAAAAGGGGGGTTTTGACAATTATTAGCTTTACACTTGTTGGTATGAATATTGTGTTTGTGCAAGTGCCGTACGCATGAATTATAAGAATTCCACTGTAGGATTACAAAACAATTATATTTTCCATCTTCACCTGCGATTCTTGACAGAACTCATAGGCTAAAATATAGTTTCAAAGGAGACTTGGGAAGGTCCGGACTCGCCAACTGCCACTCGGTTTGGCCTTTTTTAGTTTAACTTTGTCATTATGTTGGAATTCTTGAATCTGCAAAACACAAGCAAAAAGTGGGGCGGCCATGGCCAGCCTGCCTACCCCCATTGCTACCTGCCTGCAGATGGATTGATCTGAGTATTGGCTGCGGCGGTCTGAATGTCGTGACTTTGGCTACGGCTATGACCACTGCCAAAGCCATCAATTCCTAGACGACCTTCATAAGAAAAATTTCATGGAGTGTTTCAGTGAGTGAAGGTGCACAGTATATTTTTTACGTGACAGGTAGTCCCACTTAATCCCAGGAGATTGTCACATCCCTAACAAATTAATTGATTCAACTGAAAACTAAATCTTTTCCTGTTTTTTTGCTTTTTATTCTGTCCTCCCATGGCTCTTAAAAGATTTGGTAAAATATCTGTTATCAGTGAATTATCACTTCATTCCTTAATAGATGTTAAATTTGCATCAGGGATAAATTGTTGCAGTGTACCCGCTGCTAAAACATAGTAGTCAAACTGCCTCTAGCTACCGGGCGATCTTGGTGGTCTTGTGGTAAGACATCCAGGAAATGATTTCGTCTAGCATTTTTCACATAGCAAAATATTTAGACCAAACTTGTTTTGTGCAGCCTGAATGCTAACAATGGGTAGCAAATTGTTTTGTTTTTTAGTAGCAACTGATACACTTTGTGTGCTACACAAGGGAAATCAGTCATTGATATCTGCTCTTGTATGGCAAAGGTCACGGGTTCGAATCCCTACCCGCGTAATATGCCTATAGAAGTGTCCCCAGATCTCCCTGTCCTTCATGCAAGTAGATATAAACCTTATGCATATGACGTCATTTGAGTAGGGTGCCCTCGCCTAGAGGTCAAGAGGAGGTTGTTCATTGGCCAGTCCTGTGCGACGCGCGTACAAATATGTGCGCATCTGTTCATTATCGTTTTACCTCCAAGATGGCGGCTGGATGACTTCAATGCTTAAAGTCTATTTCATCCGTTGTCACAAAGCCAGTGTCCCTGCGTAAATATGTCCACATGGGTGGTTTGTCAGGGATATTTTTGCCGGGACTACAAAACTGAATGTCATAAAGCCACGAGGAGGAATTTGCCCAAATGTTGTCAGACATTCTCGTTCTCTGGATACACTGCCCTTTACCTGGGTCAAGTAGCCTTGTCACTTCAGGGAATTAAACACTGACTGGAAAAACACATGAGAAACAAATGAAGGAGCTGATCCCTTAACTGCAAATTATTGACAAATGTTTAACATTAATTGCACACTTCCATTGCGTGCGTATCGTTAAGTGTTCTGCAGATGTAGAAATTAGGAGACCCCAAATTTGCACAATTTATTTTTGACAACATTTTCAAGTTACTGCCTGTCTTGTTGACTTCCTTTATGGGTAATGAATTTCATGGGTTTTCTGGAAATATTATGATTAAAATGCGGATGTTAGTTACTTTCGATGGAAGGGAACATGTCAGAATAAATAAGTGTACATAATCTCTCGTGATAATGCACTACAAGTTACTCTTGATCACATGCCCTTAAAATGTTATTAACACGATTATTGTTATTAAAGGTAGGATGTTACTTTGGTAAGTACTCCAAAAATTAATGACCATAAAAACTTACTTCATCTTTCTTTATTTTGCCTATAAATCAGCATTACGTTGACAAAAACCAGTCTTTGACCCTACCTTTAACACAAAAATGTTATTAACATGAATGTTTTTCAATGATGTTTCAATACAATCTACACCTGTCCCATAATTGCACGAGTTTCCTTGGATGTCGTGATGAAGAAAAGTTTGGGTGTCCAGATGAGTTGAAAATGATTATTCACAAATGCACAGTCTGTTTCAATTGCAGCACAGCAAACATTACCTGCCATGCGCTTCCATAGCCTTCGTCAGACCTGGCTTAAAGGTAGTATACAGGATTGGTAGAGCCGACAAAATAGTCGCAGACAGTGCTCATGTTCTGTGTGATCAACCACTATACATGAAAATAACCTGTGAAAATTTGGGCTTAATCTGTTGTGTGAGTCAAAAGAAAAAAAGAGGAAAACCTTGCACAATTTTCAGCATGATTGTAAACACATTGTCCTTCAATTCGCTTGTAACAACCAAAATCAGCTTTTTTTATATAGTTTTTTTTTTATATAGGTACAGTTTTCATTTCAGAGTGAAATATTTTACAGAAAAAAATGTTCTGAGTATGAACTTCATAATCAGTAAGCTTTCAGACTAAAAATTTAACAATGATGATTTTTATCCTTACCAGAGTCCTGTGTAATACCTTTAAGCAATATTTTGTGAGCTAAAGAAAAGGACCGAAAAAAAAAAACCCACATGAGGCTCACATTTTCCCCTCAAGGCCCTCCACAACAAAGATGAACCTTTACCACTCGGGGAATAACTCGGGTAGCATTTGTTTATCAGGTCAATGACCTCTGGGTCGGTGGGGTCAACATCGGAGGCTCAATCCTTGGTCACCAGTGTTCAGAAAGAATTACTGTTGCACAGTCCTCGAAGGCTAAACCCTCCCTACACCACAGCGTCCAAGATTCATTAGTTTGTTTTATTGGACCGAATTTATGCTTGCGTTACCTGCATTTTATGTTACCTCCCCGATACGAGGCGCTGAAAGATGTCCAGCAGCCGGATGTGACTTCCTTAAGACCTGAATTGCCGGGGGTTTGGGGTTTTTTTTTCTCGCTGGAAAATATTTGGACTTAAGTGTAACTGTTATGGGTGTACGTGACACAGTTGATAACAGTTGCGCAGGCGGCGTGCTTTCGGTTGTAAAGTGAACGAGAGGGTTGGGTTTGGTATTGAAATGTTACATCCATCTGGTTCATCAAGCTTTCAGTATTTAGGCCTGAAATGTCACGCAGGCCATTGCCTCGGCTGCCCTGGGCTTGGTCTTTTTAAACAAAGTAAATGTTCCCATACTTTCTGATTCTCTGATTAATCTGCTCCTTTTCAAAAACTTTACAGTGGAATTGACTTTATATTAGCAAGATTTCTTAACTCTTGGAATCATTTTTTTCCTATTAAACCATATTATATTTTTATTATTCAATGTGAAAATATATTGTTTTCAGAGCATTTTGTCAGGAGACAACCAGATTTTATTGAGTTTTTCTCAAAGTGTTTGGTTAAGTAATATATTGGCATGTTTGGTCTGTTTTAACTGGAACCGCTAAGCGTCCAAATCTGATGCCAAAACTAGATTGCCATACATGTGCCAGGTACGGACCGTTAAACCACAAACTCATGGCTCCCAGAAACCATTTTGATATAAAAAAAGAAAACCACAGGCATTTCCCTCAAGTTAGACTGACTCTTCTTGTCAATCACAAGTTCATTTATCAACCCATCTCTTTCTCTCTCTCTAGTCTACCTTCTAAACACGGACGAACGAGTTACCCTCTCTGACCAGCTAGCTATGTTAACACAAACATGACACACGGTGATAAATATTCAATTTGGAAAATACCGCTCGGGCAGTTACAATAATACAGTGTGGGCTGACATGAGATAACAAAAAACGGGTTGAAGATGTACTTTAGTCAGGGGTTTAACGGTTTACTCTGTGGTTTCACATTCTGAGAAACTTCAACCGGCAACCCTTAGCCAAAAGAAAACTTATTTGTGTTGGGAAATTTGTGCTTGGGCGTTCATGTTTTAATGTGTGTTTGAGGCTACTTTCAACAAGTCAGAAGGTTATTAAACAAGATGGTCTTTATCTTTTTGATCCACATATGGTATTAAGTAACACAATCTTGATACTTTGTGACTCAGGTTTTTTTTCTTTTTTCTCACCCAATTTCAACTTTTGGCCAAGAATGAGAGGTTCCTAAGGGGGGGGACTCAGTGTAGTTTGCCCGCTTTTAACTCGACCAGTATGATTAAAAAAATGATGATTCACGATGACGGGTCAAAGGTCATTTGGAGAGGTAGAGTCCACGGGCAGAGTCAAAATCTGGGTCAACCCAGGTCACCCAGGGGTCACTCTGAAATATTCCACGAGTGTTTTGGATATGCACAGTGCTGTGAACTGCACTGAAGTTTTCAAGGCAATGTGTGACCACGGGTATTAAGTTGTGACTAATACTCATCCGACCCAAAGAAAGTGTGAGCGGTTCGCCACTAAACTTGTGTGGCAAACAAACTCCGTCGGTTGCGTCTTTTGAGTGAAGTCAGGATGAGGTTTTATCGTGCCATTTATCTTCAAAGCTTATCTGATGAAACTTCAACAGTTGTGGACTGTGACACTCCTAAAGACACTCCCAAGACGTGTGGGATGCTCTGTGCCCAGCCCTCGGGCATCTTAGACTCTATCTTTAAGAGATTGTGTTCTCTTAAGACCTAAATCCCAATTGTCGGAGGCTCCTTGCCTCTGGGCTTTCCTATGCCGGGTATTTAACCCCGTTCGGAATCCCAGGACAACCGCCGTAATCTGGTATCGCTCTCCGTCCTAATCCTGGAAGGAACTGAAGAAACACCCCAATCCCATGGTCCTCTTGGCGTTCTAATTGATCAATCGTGATTCAATAAGTTCCTTCTGTTTGTGAGGACTTAGCCGATTAGCTCCTCTTGTTAGTCAGCAACGGGTAAGGAAACCGTCATGCCCTTTTGAAGAAACGGCTGGCTTTTCTTATTATCACAAGAAACAAATTTTAAGGGCCGACACTTATTGCGTCAAGTAAGCACAAACGTTTTGCTTAGCGCGGAAAAAAGTTACTTAGCAGAATCAGGTTACCAGTCAAAGGGCCATGTAGTGTAACACAGTTTGTGACCGGTTCCCGGCTTCTTCTTTTTTTGTGCTGATAATTCTGGCGGTATTGCTGTTTTGTGTGCCATTGAGAAGTAATATCCCATACAGGTGACATAAGCTAAATAGTGTACCTTCCCTTTAAGTTTAACATGTGCTTCTCTGTAATGTTTGTGGACCGTGCGGAAAACCTTTCAGACAGTGGAACGTTTTCTAACCCAAAAGATATTTTTAGGATATGGTTGAAATTACGAGCTCCTAACTTTAAGAGCTGTGCGTGATTAAGACCATTAAAGAATTTAAATCATTGTGACACATCACATGTGGCAGGTAAAATCCTTATTTTTGAAGTGTTTTTTGCCTGGGAGACAACCACATTTTATTTGAGGTTTTTCTCAAAGTGTTTGGTTAAGTAATATATATTGGCATGTTTGATCTGTTTTAACTGGAACCGCTAATGTCCAAAACTCATGGCTCCCAGAAACCATTTTGAATAATTATTCTTTTTTAAACAGGCATTTTCCTTTAAGACTCTTCTTGTCAGCATAAGTTCATTTATCAACCCATCTCTCTCTCAACGGTCTTCCTTCTAAACATTCTAAGCAATTATAGTAAAGCATCTTGCTCAAGGACACAAGTGGTGTCATGACCAGGATTCGAACCCACACCCCGATGACTCAACCACCAGAACTTGAATCCGATGCTCTATAAACCGCTCGGCCATGACACCCTTTCCATGATTCAGAACAGCAGTTAGGGAGCCTTACAGAAGGAGTACCACAGATGGTGGCATCTTGAAAGTCGAACAGGCCTTATCCGAATTGGCGGCTACAGCTACGGCTCGGACCGTTGCCATTAGGGTGTTGCTAAGGACATGCTATACTTCAATTCAATTCAATTCAATTCAATAATACGTTTATTCCATACTCTTGTTGAAAAAAAAAGAACAATAAATTGTGAGAATTAAACAGTACATAGAAATGTAACAAAATCTAAAGCGCATTAAATTATACAGAAACAATATAATCTTAAAGCAAATAATAAATTAATAACTAGGAATTAACTATGGACAAGAGAGGAGCGAGAGCATGAGGCTAATAGAGTAAGCCGAGGCTTGTAGACAACAGCCTTTATACAGACAGACAAACAAACAAACAAACAGCGAAGAAGAAACAAGGACAAGACAAACACACAATGACAGTACAAAATGCTGACGACAAATTATAAAGAATATTAAACCAGGCTAACTGAAGACGACAAAAGTAAATAGATAAGTGGAGAGAAAAGCTATAGGCATAATGACGCAGCGACCCAGCCGTATAGCTGTGGCCGCCAATTCGGACACAGCCATATGGTTTATGACTGCGAGAAGGAAAGATGGAGGTTCAATTGAAAACATATCCAGCTCAAAAGCTTAAGAATGTGTTAAAACAAGTGTCCCCTCCAACTATGGTGTGTATAGAACCATAGAACTTTGTAGTCGTGTCCATTAACACGTGTCGCCATATGGTCTCTGTGATGAGATATGTCTAGGGTATCACCTATCGTGTGTGTAGGGGAAATATGAGCAAAATAGTGCTCAGGGAACATTGAAGGATCCTATTGCCCGTGAATGGGTCGTGGCTAAATGAATGTAGGTCTTAAAGGGCGGTTGAGGGAGAAGCTTGTCTGTCACGTAGGGTCTGCGCGGTCACAGTCCCGCAGTTTGCCAGAGCAAATATTCCCCAAGTTTGCTCGCTCTGTCACTCAGCCTGGACCCAATCTGAGCGGCTTCCTCGTGGACAGGTGGGCATGTCACCTGAGATAGAGATCAGGTCGGTGGCAACCCTGCTATATTTTCCTGTGCAAATTGACTGTGCTATCAGTTGTCGGGTTCTTGAAAGGGAGGGGCCGCTGTCATTTTTTTTTAGGTCACTCGGAGGAAGGGGAGTGGAGATGCCAGATGTGGTGGGTTTTTCGGAGAGGGGGGGTGGTGATTGTTATTATTAAGTCTTGTTGAGGGAGATCTTGAGTGAAGAGGATGCCGATCTTTAGGGAGCCAAAACGAGATGGATGGCTGGTTGTGTGGTTTCTTGGAGGAGGACGACGAGGGCTCTTAGATCTGAGGGACTGCTATCATCTCACAGGTCTCCCGGATTGCTATCTCCTCACTGGTCACATGGGTGTAAGAGGAAGGGGGTTGGAATATTGCGACAGGGCGGGGTTTCCGTCTCACTGGTCACGTGGTTTCTTGGAGAGAGAGAATATTATGGGCATGCTGATGTTTAGAGATTGGCGGTATAGGATGTCAAGTCAAATGATTCTTGGTGGATAGAGGAATGGTTAATAATCCTTTCGTCTCTTAGCCTTCTCCTTTCCCCTCGGATGTCCCCCTTTTTAGTCACTAATTTGTTACTTTTTCTTCCTCTTCCCACCTTTGATTTTGTACTTTGTGTTTCCAACCTCTTGTGGTCAAACCAGCCCCTTCCCTCTACCCCACCTCCTTTGTCACCCTCGTCATTGTTAATCCCTTCCCCTTTTCTGTGTACTCTCCGCCTCTCTGTCTTGTCAACTCTTTGTTTGCGTTAATAATCCTAGTTACCGACCTCACAGAAAAGATGTCACCAAACTAGGGCGCCCTCTCTGGTGGTCAAAAGACAGTTGGCTCATTCTTGTGCTGTCTGCGTATGTAGCTAAACATTTTCATTGTTTTATCATCGTTTTTACCTGAAAGATGGCACCGGGGATGACATCAGTTATAAAGTCCTTTCTTTTGCACACACACACACAAAAATGGTTGCAGAAGGCGGGCAGGTGCCTTTTAAATACAGATTTTTTCTCATGACATAATTGCACCCTTAACAGATAAAAAACATGGGATGCACTCCTGTCATTGCTGATAGAAAGTGCATCAGTTTAAAGCTCACTCCAGTTTACTTTGCAACTCGGGTGTGGAGGGAAGCAATTTCACAGTGTGTGCGATGAAAATACATGTATAGGTCGGAGCAACTTTTAATGAAGTCACTCTTGGCAGCTTCGGAGTTGACTTACAGGCCTTTGTGAAATGTCCAGAGCGGCCCTTCCGATAAACCAAGTCTAAATGTCACAATAACAAACGGCAACGGATTGTTTATAACCAAGGGTTGCAAAATATGTGGGTTTCACTGTTCAAATGTTTATGAACACACAATCTTAAGATGTGACACTCGCATAACTTTTGTACTTTGAATTGAGTTGAAAGAATGACAAAAATTATGGTTTGTGAAATGATATATTTACATTGGGACTTAGGAGGCTATAGCAATTAGTAAAGGAGCAACCCTACAAATAATTGGTTAAACTTTATTTATGGAACGACAAAATTTTACTTTGTGTTTTGTGGAAAGCTAATGGTTTATGAGATATGTGGGTACACTTTCATGCTTTTATCAGAGCTGCCAACTCTGAGAAAGTTCCCTGAAAAATAAACCAACCTTTCCATGTTCTGATGAACAAGTTTGAAAATCTCTCTATTTCTGGAAATGTTGTCCCCTATTTATTGAATGGAATTCTAAACATCTCCCTGATTGCTGTACAAAATCTCCCTGATTGCAAGACCCTAAGGTCAGCAGCTCTGTTTGATTGTGACAAAGTGGAAGTAACTTTCACTGAAAATAACTGAATAAAATCAATATATACTGGTTCCAAAATCAGTATACTGGTTCCAAAATCAGTATATACTGGTTCCAAATTCTTAACCACCAAGTTTCCGTTGAATCCAGAAGACGAGTCTCGTTTGAAAAACATCCCAAATGTTTACTTCCGACCTAAATAGCTTAAATATCGCCTGACGTAAATGTGACACAAAAATGAGCTGAATAAAGTTCCCAATGTTCAATCCATTTATAAATTGACAACAGTAGGATCACTGTCAACTTATATACGAACAGTGCACTGTGATGTTTTTGACTCTCCCAGCTTGCAGAAATGTTAAAATTCCACGAGGCAGGACTTTACAAAAACATATTGAGAAAATTTATGAAATGTCCTCTCTCTGCCTTCCACAGCGGCCATTACAGATATTTTGTTTATTTTGCTATCATGTTAGTCTGGTACACCACAGTCTCTCGTAGGCAAACACTGCGGATGGAATCTAGGTCTGAGGAATCTGGTGGTGAACCGCCGGATCGAAATTTACGATTTATTATGAGAACTTAGAAAGGATCAACCCTGATCGAGTTAAAGCTTTAAAGTGGTTAACTCACACATTTTACATGGAGTGATTTCGAAATGGTGCTGATCACCAAACGCTTAGACATTTTTCTAGGGAGTTTGGCCACAACTAATGCTTTGTAATAATTCCTTATAAAGAACTGCCCTGCTGTATTTGTACCCTCTTATGATATTAAGAGAGTGATTTCTCAGGATTTTTCCTGATTTGAGGATTATCTTTAAATCTTCTCACAAGCCGTTCAATTTTTCTTTAAAAAGTAAAGCAATCACCAAAGGGAGAGAGAAGTAGTCTACATTGTGCGCATACCTTTAGTTTTGTATTTCTGGCGATGCACACAGAGTCTGTAAACCTCCTGAATTGTAACATCTGAGAGGTTCTGGGTCTAGAATAACGAGGAACCCAGGCCAGCAAGACTTTTTTCAGTAATTTTCACAGTCATCAAATCTCATCCCTGGATATTCAATGTGTTTTATGTGATTTAAAGACTATGTTTCAGGTGTTTAATTGCATGGTTTGGTTTATTTCAAATTGTATTTATTGATGTTCAAATATATAACTATTGTATATGCTGTATATTGTATCATTCTTTTCAATTGTTTCATTTTTGTGAAAAATGTATATGAAAAAAATTTGATTTTACTCTTGGTCAACTGGAATGTCACAAGTTGATTTTTGTAAACAGTAAACAATTGTTGCATGACAAGTTGTGAGATTTTTGTTTATTTTTAGTTTTTGTTTGTTTGTTGTTTTGTTGTCTTCAGGTCCCCCTGGTTCCCCTGGTGGTAGTGGTCCCCCTGGTGAGAAAGGCAGGAGAGGTAAAAAAGGTGAACAAGGTCCGCTCAATCCCGTGTGATTTTTTTAATATTTTTTTTTTAGAAAGTAGTTTCTCTTTTCTTTCCTTTCTTTTGTTCATTCTGCTTCATGCATTAACTGTTTTGATTTCATTGTGTTTTTTTTTTTGCACATGCACAAAGTATCGTACCAGCCGAGTGTACTTTTCTTTTTACTACATTACAGCTGTAGATTTGCTGGTTAGCAATCCTTCAAACTACTAACATTAGAGGGTGCTACTAAAAAACGATAAAGTTTCTTTTCCTTTCCATCTCAGACAAAGGCGCACAGTTTTCCCTTTTTGTTGGCATAAATTCACCACCATATTTTAACTTTTGGTCACATGGCTGTTGCGTACAATATAGCGGCCAATATGATTATTTAAAAAAACACTTTTATCACTCTTAAAGGCAGTGGATATACTTTTGGTTATTACTCAAGAATTACATTACCAAAAAAACTTACTTGGTATGGAGCACCTGAGAGCTATGATAGTATAAAACATTGTGAGAAATGACTCCCTCTGAAGTCATGTAGTTTTTGAGAGGTAATTTCTCACTAAAATATTTGAATCTGAGAAAGGTTTCAGGCATGATAGCCTTTCTCAGGCATCTGAAAGCACAATTTTATGCAACAAGGGCGTGTTTTTTCTTTCATTATTATCTTGCAACTTCGATGACCAATTGAGCCCAAATTTTCACAGGTCTGTTATTTTATGCATATGTTGGGATACACCAAGTGAGGATACTGGTCTTTGACAATTACCAAAAGTATATCCTGCCTTCAACACTAATCACAAACAACTTCTTCTTGACAAATCAACCAGTCAGCCACATTTATTTGAGAGGAAAAAACAAAATGCGAGGGTGCAATCTTTGTAATATTTTTTTTCCCAAAAAGGAAGCTTGTTACGATTGATCCATCAGAAGGGCGCTTGAATGGAAAGTAATTAATTAATCCTAACCTTGCAGTGTTTGATTTATATTCGCTTGCGCGGCTCATTGCCTATTAATATCCTGTGGCCTTGCATTAATTAGCAGTCTCCCCGAGCTAATAAGTTATGTCCTTGGACTGGGGAAATCTTAAGATTCTCTGGAAGAACATCTATTAGTCATTAAACATTAGGTTCGGGAGCAGTACATCCATTCAAATCATTTTCAAGAAACTTTGGAAATTGTGCTTTTTTCAAGAAACGTGTCATGGATGGACCTTTCCCGTTTCCAAGGAAAAACAAAATTAAACAAGCTGGGCATAATTTCCTGAGGAGTTGTTAAGCTATCGGTGTTTCCATGGGAAAAAAACAAAAAAACTTTGACTCTTTCTTTACTGTCGGTTTAAATTACCGGTAGTCACAGTATTTTTAGAAATTAGATGCAATTATGATATCACTGCCTTGAAGATGCCAGCGTATTCGATGTTGGCGTATCATGGCTGAGCGGTCAAGTGCACGGAAACTCAAGCTCTGGTGTTTTATGATCAGCAGAGTGTGTGGGTTTGAGTTTCCGGTCTTGTCCTTAAGCAAGGCACTTAACCATTTTTTGCTTTCGTCTTTCGATGGGACGTAAAGCCGTAGGTCCCCGTGTGTTGTGTAAATGCACGTAAAAGAACCCAGTGCACTAAAGAGAAGGGGTTTGCCCCTGCGTTTCTGGCATGGTTTGGCAGCAATATGCGCATCCTCACCCTGTATCGCTTTCAAGGTGTTGTATTTTGGTTGCCTCGTCTCATGAAATTATTCTTAACAAGCTCTGCCAAATTTGATATTTCGGTGCCAGGAGTGTCAATCAGGACAGACATGGCATGTTAGAAACATAAACTATAAAAAAATATATACGAAAGATTTCTCAGGAAATTTTGTACCGTCGCTAACTCCACACCAATTGCTTCTTAATGAACTTGAAAAAAAGGTGCTTTTTGCAGAGATATTTTGCTGGCAAACAATTTTTTTCTCTCATGGGAATGAGTAGTCGTTGTTCCTTAAATTTTTTATTTTTTTTTAAAACAAGACAAGAAACTTTCCTACAAATACAATTTCTGTTAAATTGTTTGTTTTAAGTTTAAAAGAATTACGTTCTTATTCTTCAACAAACGTTAATTTTGACCTTTAAAAATGCACTTATTTCTGGTACAACTGCACAATTAATATTTGCTTGCTATAAGTTTCACTGTTTCTGGTCACTTGATATCTTCTACCTCTGATAACAAACAATAACGAATAGTTTTCATCTTGATTCTTTTGGTGAAATAACAAATTTTGACGAAACATGTAACTGTCATTGATAACAATTAGAACTAAAAAAACACAACTACACTCTGTTCACTAAAAACCATGAAATAGTTTAACTAAGAACCATTAAATAGTTAACCAAGAATCATGATAATTTGTTCACTTACGATCTTAATATAGTTTAACAAAGAACCATAATCTAGTTTGTTCGCAAAGAACCATAATCTGTTTTGTTCGTTAAGAACCATAACATAGTTTGCAGTTTCATACAAATTAAATGTGGTATTAACTCCGTATTTTGTTTTGGTTTTTCACAGGTACCGCAGGCTTTCCTGTAAGTATTGGTTTTGTGTCTGCCATTCTTATATCACCAAATCACATTACAAGAAAGTGAAGTGAAAGTAAAACTCATTGAAAAATAATAGATTTATAATTTACATATTAGTACTATCTTGATTTGGTATTACTAAATAAATAAACTAACCCATTTCTGTCCTATATTTATTTTGGCATTTATTTTTGTCCTGTTTTATATCTTGACAGGGTCCAATTGGATTAAAAGGTGAAACTGGTGATGAAGGTGGTCAGGTTGGTAACATCATGAAAACCCTCAACAATCAAAATCCAAATAAACCAGCAAGGCACCCTACCTTCAGATGTTCCCCTCCTCCCCCCCCCCCCAAGCTCATGCGTCTCTGGAGGTAGTTCCAATTTAAATTTTTCAATTTCCATTATTACATTTGGGATTTGTAACTCAAACAAACAAATGACACGGTGTTGGTTTTTCGGAAACAATTTGTTTCCAACCTACCGTTACCTGTGATTATTGTCACCTGACCCGGAAAATCCATTAAAAAAACTACCTCTCCCTTCTGGGACAGGGTCGCTGCGAAAGATTGGGGAAGAGAATGTAATATACATATAAAAAAAAATGCTCCTGGCATAAACATCTGCCATTCCTGTTTGTGTTTAAGAGCAGGGACCACACGCTGCAGGACACATCTGTGTGATTATTGTAGACAGGTTTTTTTGTTTGGGTGAACTACATTGGATTAGATTTGGGGGAAGAACTGTGAAAGTATGTGAGTTGAATGACCTCATGAGATGAAGCTACTGTTAGTGTCGGTTTACAGAAACAAGCTGAGGAGGATGGGTCTTCTGATCTGTCAGCATTTTTTTCGTCGGGATTTCTCTGTGAGATCTGTGACGAGGGGAAGGACAGTTGCTCATTTTATGTCGAAACCTCTAGATTTTTGTTTGTGGTGATGTGGAGAGTTTATAACCGCAAAAAACAGCCTGGAAGTTCAAGAGGGTTTCACTCTATAACCAAGAGGTGACCACCAACTATTGTTCAGAAATTGTCATTTTTTGTACCACCCCACTTCTGGAATAAGCATTCAATTTTCATCATTTTGTTTTCATTTATTTGGTTAAACCAATAGAACACCCACAGAAGATTTGTGGTGTGTCGTGGCAGAGTGGTTAAGAGCACCGTACTCAAACTTTGGTGTTTCTGATCAGCAGAGTTTGGGTTCAAGTCCCGGTCATGGCACTTGTGTCCTTGAGCAAGATTTAACAAATGAATAAATGAAGGTGATGGTGGTGAGTTTTCCATAAGATGACTCTGGCCAATGTCTTAACGAGTGCAACCTCGTGGAGTATCCATAAAACCCATACACACATCGGGTCATCAACAGATTCCAGGGTTGCGTGCTACAGCTGCTTCTAAACACATTAAAACTCCTCCAGAAACAACTTTTAAAAAATATCAATCAAAATGCCGACATTCTTTGTAATGTATCTCCGTTTTTCTCCTTCGGCTTCTATAGGGTCTGCCAGGGATGCCAGGACCTATCGGTCAGAGAGGTGATTCGGGCTTCAAGGGTGATTTGGGATCTGGTGGCTCCAACGGTCCCCCTGGTCCCCCAGGATTGCCCGGGGACCCGGGTAAGAAGGGTGAAAAGGTGAGAAACTCGTGGGTGATTTTTAAAATGATGCCGGGTGGATTGAGGGGATAGTTTGTTTATGGCGGAAGTCTTAAACAATCGGGTTAGTGTTCCTCTGTTGATTATTTTCATAAATATTCCCCGCCAGGACTTCCAGATGGGAATTATTCTAACTGTTGAGGGGACGCCAATTTGATCAACCTAGGAAGCGAAAAGTCCTTGACAAACTACATGTATGTTGCTAAGCATTACTGAATACAGGGAACCAGTTACAAACACTATTCATCTCATGTTACTTTGGCGGGTAACCTGTCCGCGCTCAGTGAAAAACCTTACAGTGAAACTCAAAACTGTCGCAGCTCTGAAATTTGATGATGATTTATTTGGTGGATTGAGTGACAGCTTCTTACGGCATCTTTCAGAAGCGGTGACGTGGCCTTTTCCCCTTCTGAATAGTTTGCCCTGGTCATCGTCAGGGAAGGTGGTGTCACTAATAAGGAAATTGATTAAATACATTAAGGTTGATTTTTTTGCCAGTTTAATGTGGAAATGGTTCATCAGCCGACAGTCACAACTCAGAAGTAAACACTTTGTGGAAGTGGAAGAACTCATCAACAAACAAAGTTACCTGCCAAAATGCCATTGGAATTTATTCATATGAGCAAAAAGCAACTAGCAGGAAACCATTCATAATAATGTAAATTCCATGGTATTTTGGTTGGTAACTTTGTTGATGAGTACCATGGAATTCACATTAGTATGATTGGTTCCCTGCTAGTTGATTTTTGCTCGTATGAATAAATTCCATGGTATTTTGGCTGGTAACCTTGTTCTGTTGATGAGTTCTTCCACTTTACAAAGTGTTTACTTCTACGTTGTGACTGTACGCGCGATACTTTTCTGCTTAGCAACTTATGGCACATAACTCTATGTGTATAAGAACTGCATATTAAGAACTGCTTATAGGGTCATGGCACTGTTTACTGTGAGCAAAATAACTCCATAAGTAGGTTTGAAGTGTCACTGTAAGAATAATAAAGGTGGGTACTTATGAGGTGTTTTTTCCTTTCTTTCTTTTTTTCAGGGTGATTTCGGTGAGGGCGGAAGACCGGTAAGTTGGGGGAACCAGTTTTGATAAGATCAAGGTTTTCATCCGCTGAGAACCTTTACTGAGCGATGCTTTCAGGAAGAAAGGTTGCCGGGCGATAATTCGTTTAGATTGGATGTGACCAATCGATCAATTGAATGTTTCAGATTGAGCACATTCAAAAGTAATGTATGGTCTCATTCACACGAGTTTCTTGTAAAACGAGACTCATTTTTTAGACGTCAACTTCTAAATTAGATCAAGAAAACGGACGCAGGATCTCCTCTTAACCAAGCTGTGTCTCACAATTCCATGTCCGTTTAAATCAATTAAATCTCATAAATTAAATTCAGGCAGATCAGTTCCATATGATGAACTAGATCTTTTTCTGATAAATCATTGAAAAGAAAACGATAGCAGGTCCTTTGGGATAAAATGTGACTCTAACAAATGAGTTCCTTCTTAGGAAACAGCTAAAATTATGGTTTGAATTACAAGATTCTTTTTATTATTATCATTATTAATAAATTTCTGGAAATGAAACCAAGGATGCCTCATCATAAGTGATCTTAATCACTGTAGCTTGCAAGCCCGAGGAAACCTGTAAACAAGGGTGCTTGCTATGTGAACCAGAAACACTGGGGTTAACCCCTACTCTTCCACAATCTGGGCTCATCTACATGCACTACCAATCCTAGTACACAGGACGTATGGCTTAATGTCCCGTCCGAAGGACAAAGCAATTATGGTAAAGCACCTTGCTTAAGGACACAGTTGCCACGACTGGGACTAGAACCCACACTCTACTGATCAGCCACACCAGAGCTTGAGTCCAGTGCTCTTAACCGTTTGGCCATGGCACGCCTGCTTATGTTCCAGAAATTACAATTCAAAGAGTTTGTTTTATATGATTGATTTACCTCTTCCTGACAAATGAAAAAAAAAAAAACTTAAAAGCTGACAAATTATAGATTTTTGTTACTTGGCTTTATTATAATTGTGTTTTGTTTGTTACAGGGCTTTGATGGAGCACCAGGCATTACAGGAAAGCCAGGACAGAAGGTAAAAGTTCTTGTTCATCTTGAGAAAAAAAAATCGAACTGTTAAATTTAAATACCTTAGTAAGAGAAACAAATGTGTCTGAAATATTTTTCATTTCTGAAAGTTTACCAATGAACATAAAAATTGTGCAATGTTATATAAGTTTTTCAATAAGGATTTTTTTAAATCACCAAACTTTAACTAACCTAAAGTCATGAGTCAGAGTTTACGGGTTGAAATATCGCTTACCCCCTTGGTACAAATAAAAAAAACAATATAAAATAATAACAATAACACAAAAAACAACAACATGATCAAATACTACACAAAACAAATTAATTACAACAATTGAGTTTGTTGTACTCTTTTAGGAAGTTGTGAAATTGGTTGATAAAGTTGTTATTTGTTGTTGTTTTTTAGGGCGACAGGGGAAATATCGGCGATACTGGTCCTGAAGGAATGGTCGGTCCAAGGGTAAGAAAAACTTAACTTCACAATAATGATATAAGACAGTTCTTAAACAGTGCTTTATCAAAGCCAACGGGCATCTCAAAGCACTCATTATTTCAAATCTTTGTTAACCCTTTAGACGCCATTCATTTCTGTATAAGAGTCACCATTAACATGGCTAATATTGTTAAGTCTTTGACACAATCTTTTCTTGTAAAAAGTGTTCGAAAAAATATGTGATGAAACAAAATTCGGCTTTGTTTTTTAAACATAGATACTTCAGTAACATGGGAAACATTGGAAGATGTCAATTCAGGTCATGACCTTTACTTTGACCTGTTTGTTTGAGTTAAGTAGGTAGGGCCCATTTTCATGGCTCTGCTTACCGCCCAATTCTGCGCTTGCAATCACCATTCTTCGCTTATAGGGCAAGCGCCGCATTTCTGCGCCACCTGTGTAAGCAAAGAATGCCTAGTAACGTGGACCATGCGTGGATCGCACATGTGCACAAGTAGAAATTCCCCGCTAACCCGTGAAATACACTTTGGCGTAAGCGCAGAATTCCCTTAAGTGCCGATTCTTTGCGTGTGGAAAGCTAAGCCACGAAATTTGGCCCATATCTTGCAGCCGTTTGTGGCAGCCATGGACATTTTAAAACAAGCTGTTTACAGTTGCTTTGGGTCTATGAAGTGTTAAAAAAGCAAACAAATTTAAACTCAGTGCATCACTGCCATCACAAAGGTCTTCAGAGTAATTTCAGATGGCGTCGAGAAAATCTGCGGAAATCAGTCAGTCCTGCAAAAAAACTTGCAAAACAACTTTTTGAATGGTCACACTTGCTAATGAAAATAGAAGATTTCTGTCACATTTGACTTATTTTTTCTTCTTTTTTGTTTTTTAAATCCTACTTGACTTGTTTGTTCACATAGGGTAATTTTCTCTGAGCTTCTTGAAAACAGGCTTGTGATTTGTCAGGATTTTTCACTGACCTCCAAGTACCTTCAGATTCTTCTGAAAGAGGCAAAGTTGCCATCACAGAGATGACAAGACTTGGCCCTTGTTATGACCAGACCTTCAGATGTCTATTTGAAATGATGTAGACCGTCTGTAACCCTCTAAAATGTAAAATTCTGTACATTCTGGGAGCTTCATTTCCACACCAAGTAGAAATTGTTATTCAATTTATAGGATTTTCATATTTTCATGCAATCTCATCCTTGTGAAAATTATGGTATATTATTTTTAAGAATTGCAAATCATGCTTTTTTTAAACTATATTTATATTTTGTGTTGCAGGGGCCGGAGGGTCAGACTGGAAAAATGGTAAGACACTTGCTTTGGAATCCATCTCAACAGTTATTTAGAGACATTTTTAATTTTTAAATTTTTTTGTCTGTCATTTCGAAGCTACGTGACACTTATGACCTCAACCAGGTACAGAGCAGCAAGTTCATCACCAGCAAAATTGTCTTTAGAAGTGAGAACTTCATCGTTGATCAAAAGGCTGTGGGTGAGGGGTCCACTCTCTCCACTGCTCTCCCGGCTCACACATACCATTGTGAGAGCCACGCACAGTCTCAGGAGTGCTTGGTGAAATTGATCTTCGGTTGTGAACACCCCTCCCCCGCCCTCACCCTTACCCCCTTCTCTCATCTACAGATGAAGAATAATAATTGGTTCTTATGTAGGACAAAATCCTAGTACCTAGATCAAGGCGCTTTACAACATTATTATCCCTGTTCATTGGGCATACTTTTAGACCATTCCTCTAACTTTCTTAGCTGCCTGGGGAGCATACAACCCAAGCTGCTTAAATTAGCGCGGGTGGGGGGGGGGGGGGTAATAATCCAACACAGTACTGTCTCAGCCCTCTCAGGTTCCCATTTATACACCCTACACGGGTTTAAAAGAGAAGCAATTAGGTCAAGTGCCTTGCTCAAGGACATAAAGTGTCATGACCTGGGAATCAAACCCATGCACACTCCGATGATTCAACCATCAGAACTTGAGTCCGACGACGCAGTAGACCGCCTCGGCCACGACACACCGCAAACAGAGTTCCCGCGTATCGGCGTTTCAATCAATATGTCCGGATCGTCTTCAAGTACAAAGCCTTGCTGTGTCTGCCACTTCCCCCTTTTGTTTTTGACAAACTGCAGACTCATGCCCGTACAACGCTCACTTTCCCACTACACGCCTGCAGAGTACAAGTCCACAATCATTTGGTTTTTGCCCTTACACCGATGTGTATTACTGGTAAGCACTGTATACTCAGTGCTTTCCTAAGTTCTGTGGAAAAAAAAAACACAAGGCATATTACTCGGGTGGAATTCAAACCCACAATCGTTGCCATGCAAGAGCAGATATCTTACCACTAGACAACCGAGCTAGCTCGGTGGCTAGAGGCAGTTTGGATCCTATATTTTTTAGCAGCGGGTACGGCATGATCTAATAGATTTCAATTTTTTGCAATCAGGGACAAAGAATATAATTTGTTTTTTTGCCCTTACACACCTCATACTTTCCCGAGTCCTGTGAAGAAAAAAAACACAGTCATATCACTTGGATGGGGAGTCCACTATCCCTCTCAATAGCGTCTACTTCATGTGTGCTTCTTGGATCACAAATTTTGACTGAATAAAAGTGCAACTTTGTACAGAAAGAGTGCAGTGGCATAAACACCTCTCCGTCAATAAACATGGTGATACCTAATCATTTAACAAGTGGTTTAATTTTTGCCGGTTTGAAAATTTGTGTTAAGCCTTGATGTACGTGGGAGGAAGCTACACTTGTTTGTGAGATGCTTTGCGTGTACTCTGAGTTCCGGATCACTGTATCACGCTTATCAATAAGAGGATTGCTGAATCTTCGCTAACGATGGGGGGGGGGTGTTTATATCAAGATTAACAGTGGGATATGTTGATGATCAGAGGGGCCCTGTGGAGCGAAGGCCTTTTTTTTTTTTTTTTAATAAGTAGTGAGGGTTAGTCACTTTCCCTGCGAACAAACATTAAATGTGTGTGCTAGGGTGCTGAAAGACAATATTACAAACACATACAGTTTGTCACTGTATCATGTGTCTTTTTATGTAAATGTCAGGTTTTCAGATCAAATCTGAGGAAAAGGTTTATCCTGAGTGGGGGGAACTTGGACTGGATTTTTCGTGGGAGGAAAGTTGCAGGGTTTCCTGGTTGAAGAGAGGCCAGCTGCTGTTAGCTGCTGCAGCTAGGCAGTTACTAAGTAGTGTTGTATGTTTCTCCCTCCCCATTCAGGCCCCTTGTCACATGTGGGATTTTTGTAAAACGACTTGGAGGCAACTCATTCCTGGAGGAATTTTCTCTTCTCTCTCAAGAGAGAGAGAGAGAGAGAGATAATTATTTGAAACTTGAGAATGCTTCTTGCTTCTTTAAGTTCGCCCTTTAACGAGTTGCCTGTAAATCACCATGTGTTATATATCTACCGGTAGTCTGCTGTGTAGATTTGTTCTTTGAGAACTTGTCTTGCTATCTATTCTACTGCCGCGAAGTAGATTTCAGAAGACTACCTTCGTTCTGAAAAGAACGGTCCTGCTTATTAAAGTACTACCTGGGGAGGTAGGAAATTCGGCCATGACTACTACTTTCGCTTAGTGGAATCGAGGGAACTTCTGGTTAATAACTTCACTGCTGTGGAGTGAGTAATTAATTAGTATCAATGTTTCGACTAGCCTGATCTAGTCATCGTCAGGAGACTGAAGAGAGTCTGAGGTCGCCAGGTTTCTTTAAAGGGGATTCAGAGGAACCGGTTGCCAGTAAATTGCCATGTAAGACATGTCCTGATCGCGGGTAGATTTCTTAAAAGAAAATATAGGTAGCTTTCCTGGTGAGAAGTACTTGCCACAGTCCTACAGGGGTTATGGTGTCTTTGGTATCATGTATTTGATATAAGATTCTCAAATCTTTGGGGTGTAGATTTTAACAAGGTGCAGGAAAAAATATTTCAGAGGTATTGAAAAATCTCTAGGTGTCATCGATAATGACAGTATAAAGATGACATCAATTTGGGGGTGTAGTTTTTTAACACAGTCCTGCCATCTTGGTTTTTCTCAATTCAAATCTTTATTCCAAACCGAGGCTGGAGGGTAAAATAGCCTGGCCCCAATTTGTGTGTGATAAGAATCAGTGTTTGAGGCTACATGACGACGTACAGGGAACAAGGCAGAGGTCTGGTTAAAGTCTCTTCACACAGGAAGGTATCTTGGAAATGAGGGGGTTTGTTCAAGGAAGTAAGCCCACCTTCCATCTCAATTGACACCCTATTATCTAAATCCTCTTCTGTTCTTCCCCCCCTCCAGGGACAAACACCCCCTCCCATCCTTCATCAACAGGGGGGACAAAAGGAATGCCTATATCCCCACAAATTTGCTGGACGGTCTTTTAATAACCGTGAAAACTGCCAGCCTGCTTGCTTTGAAAACACCTGCGAGGATGCTTAAGAATCCTTCCACTAAATCTGGGAACAAAATCTATAGCTAAGTCTTCGGAGGGTTGTACCTTCTCCTTCCCTCTTGAGTTAGGGGGAAAAAAGGTTTGTCTACTCTAACCACAGAGTGGCAGACAGTTGGCCAATTAAGTTTGGAAATAGTGTACGTGCTGGCTGGATCACTGGGGGTGACTTTTTTGCAACGTTCTCCCTGGCCGAGTAGTCTGCAACGGTAGTCTGCTGGCCGAGTGCCAGTTAGGACATCCAAGGACCAGTCAAGATTCACTCCAAGTAGTTTGACTGGCTAGGTCGGTGTTGAAGAGCATCCTTGTTTCATTTGAAATGTAGACTAGTGAAAAAGCTAGACGGCTAGTGAAATGACAAGCTAACTGTTCTTGCTGGCCCAGTCACTACATAAAGTTAAAGGGCAAACCCTGTTTAATATCCATCGACTGAGAAAGCAGTCAAGAAAAAAAATTCAGATATTTTCTGGTACAGCTTCGGGATTTTCCCAGTTGGGAATAAGATGAAAACCTTAAAATACTTTGCTGTAAAATTACATTTAATAGGCTTTAAGCACTGGTAATAAGGACCCTGGAAAGATTTCGGTTTTTTCTTCTCTTCCTGATGACCATCCTGACTTACCTTTTTCGTTCCTGTCATGCTTGCCAACTTCTGAGTCGTGCTCGCAACGGAGGCCCACCTACCCCCCAGAGTCATAGACAGTTTAAGTTAATTGCTGTGATGAAAACGGACCTATCGCTTGCTCTGAAAATGCCACGAGGGGAGAACACGGTTTCCTACTGCTGAGAAAAGTACACCGCAAATTTTGAAACAGTTCTGTAAAAAAAAAAAAAAAAACACCTCATGGGAGTCTGGTGATGTGGAGAATTCCCACATCTGTACCCCTCTCATCGAGATAGCGTGCGGAAAGCCTCAGCTTGTCTGTTTGTTCTGTAAACACCTCGAAGGAGGTGAGGTGTTTCTGTTATCCCTCGGAGAGACTCGAGAATAGAAAATGCTCTGTTCTCCCGTGTACTTTTATGGGAGTGGCTCCCCCTTGAGGGATGCTGGGGACTCACATGTTTCGGTTTTTTTTTTCTTCTGGCAATTCACTGGTGGCGGTTTAGTAAATAGGACAAAATAGCACTTCTTGTTTGAGTTTAAAACAATGATGAAGCCGTCTGTTGAAATGTCTTTGAAAAGGCTTCTAATTCGCAGTGTGGAGTGTGGACCTACGAGCAAAAGTGGTCCTGCACACAGTGTAGGGACTTGAAACACTAAGTGGACTTACACACGTCCACACAGTGTTTTTTACAGTGTTGAAGAATAGGAGTTCCCTTAAAGGAACATTACAGAATTGGTAAGAAAAAAACTTGTGAATATACTTTTTGATCACAGATTTACATAAAACTTACACGGTCTAATGATGATGATAGTAGAAAACATCCCTTGAAATATTTCTGTCTGAAATGCCATATTTGATGAGAAATGAATAAACTAATTTTCCGATTGGAGTTTATCGCTCAGTGAGCGTTTTATTCATTTGTTGAATCTATATGATTTCATGCAAATATGTAATCGGTTTTTCACTATTTTCTCGTGACCCAGATGGCCGATCGATCTCAAACTTCTACAGGTTTGTCAGTTTATGTAATGGTGGATTACATAAAGTGCTTACACTGCCAGCAACTGTTTTGTTAGCAAAACCAATTCTGGAATGTTCCTTTAAGTGTACAGAACAAAAGAACGTCCATAGAGTGACTGCAACACTGCTGTGTGTACTGGCGTGTGTGTGTGTGTGGACCAAAGTTTATATGAAGTGAAACATGTAAAATGAACTGTTTTTTCTTGTTTTATTGTTGTTAGTAACAAAGATAGTTTACGGTGACAGGCAAGTTTCTTATGTTAGTGTCTTTCCACCATGCAAACCTTCACGTCTTATTTGTCATTGTTGTTACTGCAATTGTTATTTATTTGGCCATTGATACAAGATAACAACATACAGGCTGTCAAAATAAGATAAAACTGTTATAGTGATGCAAGGAAATGCGCTCTTGAAAGCGCCCTCGTCCGGTCATTTATACTTAAGTACCATTTTGACTTATTACTTGATTGAAACCAACTATTACAATCCAATATAAAGGCATACATTGACTTCAGAAGAGCAAATTGATCCCAATCCTCTAGTTTTCAAGAAACACATCTTATTAAAAAAGTTCTGTCAAACTTGAGATACTATTTGCTCTCGCACTTCTCTTTGTAAAAAATCTGGTTAAGATTAGTGACCATAGATTACACACTCTTTGAAGTTCTAGCCGAGACAGGGGGGTCTCAACAATGAAACACAAGGAAGTGATGTTTGAAAGAAAAGGCCAGATATCTCCAACAACAAAAACGGAGCACAGTGCAAAAAAAGGAAAGTGTTGAAGTATTTTGACACGTGTTATGACTCTGTGTTGATGCAATCTACGTAGAGTTTGTTCCAATGACCCCCATGTGTTTAGCAACCTGTTAACTAATGATGTATGAGTGTAGCGAGACAGCTTGCCAGTTACATGTGTGATTCAGATTTAATCTTTTTTAGAGAAATACTGTGCCCCAAATAGGATTTGCTGAAAGTTAGTGTTTAACATTTATGAATTATTCATGAGCTGGACAGCTTGCCAGTTACATGTGTGATTCAGATTGAATCTTTTTAGAGAAATGCTGTGTCCCAAATAGGATTTGCCAAAAGTTTTGGTTTACATTTATGAATTATTCATGAGCTGGACAGTTTTTTGTGTGATTCAGATTGAATCTTTTGGAAGAAATGCTGTGCCCCAAATAGGATTTGCCGAAAGTTTTGGTTTACATTTATGAATTATTCATGAGCTGGACAGTTTGCCAGTTACTTGTGTGAACCAGATTGAATCTATCGAGAGAAATGCTGTGCCCCGAATGGGATTTGGCGAAAGTTTGGGTTTAACATTTATGAATTATTCATGAGGAATATGGCCTGTTTGTAATTGACTCATTAATTATATATTAGAAATGCTGCAGTAATAATGAATTGGTCATCTGGAAGATATATAGCTTTTTATAATTGAGCTATGTTTGACTCCGGCATTTTTCAAAAGAAACCCTGAATACTATTGAATTATTCATCTGGTAAATGGTTTTGACTGTTTCAGAAATGCACTTAAATTTGAATTCTCAGGAATAAATCAGTAGGAATGCTGGGTGCTTATGAATTATTCAGTGAAAAATGAATAATGAATATCTATGATAGCCTCTTCTGATTGAATTGAAGACCCTTCATTTTTCATTAATTATGCTCGAGGAAAATGTGTCATGACATTGACGATAGCCTCTTACAGTCGAGTTACCCATGATGCATGAATTATTCATAAGACACAACTTTTAATGTTTATGAATTATTCATGAGGAAAATGGGTAATGAGTGATTTGGATATTTGCCAAATACGCAGCGTAAGCTGTTGAAAAGTAACTCAACATTAGCCAAATGTTGAGTGGGAAGACATTTGTCGACATCGAACAGTTGTGAAACCGTGAGTCAGTACCTGACATCATCAAATGCCGTTTGAAATCAATAGTAAATTGACTCGATGAATGGAATATGTTAGGACTGTAACTTTGTGCGATTAAAATCCGTTGCGTTAATTGACACGGGCAAGGTCGTGTCTGTAGTACACAGGATATGAGATCTTAATGACTTTTTTACTTCCTATATGGTCGAGCAGAATCATGCTTTTTGTGATATAAGCATGAGAATTGGCACACAGCTACAGCATGCCTTGAGATCCGTACGCGCAGGTGCTGCAGGCCGCGACGCCATTGCTGGGATGCTGGCACCGTAAAGGTTTTGTACACAGACACATGGAAAAAACTGTCGTCTTTTAAACGAATTATGCGAATTAAGTGTGTTGCTCAAAGATTTTGCATAATTTCCATGACAGGACAACATGACATAACGATGTAAAGAACACTGATCATAAATATTTGCAACTAAACAGAAACTGAATCCTGAAAGCTGTGCAGACAATAGGTGAGTTTTAGTGTGATACTACACGGAAACTGCACTGTCTGGTATAAATTGTGTTACATTAGCAAGGTTTTTCCAACAGAATTTCAGTATTCACTCTCTGTTTAGTTTCAAATAATCAGCAAGTCTATTCTACATTATTTTGTCAAGCTGTCCTGCCAGGGAAATTATATGATTCGTTGAGAAAGATCCCTAATTCACGTTTAAAAGTTTAAAAGGCAACATTTTTTCTATGTCTTTGTGTAGAGAACCTTTTCCAGCATCCCGGAAATGGCGACCAGCAGCACTTGCACGTGCGGGCCAAAAAGATCAGGCCCAATTTCATGGCTCTGCTTACCGTAAGCAAAGAATCGGCGCTTGCGGAAGCAGGGAATTCCGCGCTTACGTCAAGCGTATTTCACGGGTTAGCGGGGATTTTCGGCTGTGCGCGTGCGTACTCCACGTTACTAGGCATTCTACGCTTACACAGCTAGCGCAGAAATTCGGCGCTTGAAAGTAAGCGGAGAATGGTCAACGCAAGCGCAGAATTCGGCAGTAAGCAGAGCCATGAAATTGGGCCCTGTCTATAGGGCCATCGCAAAATCACCCTTTAACAAAAACGCTTGCCATCTTCCAGAAGTCCCATAACAATGTGCACACAAATTACTGTACATGGTAACATTAGCATTAGGGCTTCAGAGTGATCAAACATTTCTCTATTATTCCTCCATACTTAAACCAATTTATACTCTGACAGAGGCTTGGAAACTTTTCTTAAAATCTTGCTGGAAATCTACTGAAGATTTTTCGAGTGGCAGGAAAGACCCTCTTGCCATCTTAGTATGGTTCCTTGTGTACACAAAGATGTTGATATTCTTGTTACAAATTTTTGAAAAAGGGAACTAGACTTTTCCCTTGCCAGCCTCGTTTTGGTTTACTTTGAATTTGAATCACAGCCAAACCAAATGGCTGGACTCTGATGTGGTCTATTCATTTCTTCAAAGTGAAATTTAACCCCCCAAATTGAAATATTTGTTAAAAAGCAGTGGCAAGATTGCTGTAGAAATGTTTGTATCTGATCAAAATGATTCTTTTTGTTTATTTTCAAACAGGGCGAGCGAGGATTGAGAGGTCAAAAGGTAAATATTACAAACGCTTGAGCAAATTGCATTATGGGAGACTTATCGAGGTTGAATGGCAGCTGAATTTACCTTTTTGAGATTTCAACAGATGTTCCTCAATATTCAAGAACTTCCAACCTGTGGGAATCATTCGCTGCAAAGTTGTCAAGTTGTGTTCTATAAAAAAAAATTTATTATCATATATTTCTGGTTGTGAAACCAAAGATGCCTCATAAGTGACTTAATCACTGTAGCTCGCAAGCGTGAGGAAACCTTAAAACAAGGGTGCTTGCTATGTAAACCAGAAAAATCAAGGGTTAACCCCTACTCTTCTTTGATAGGTGTTCTGGGTTCTTTTACGTGCACTACCAATCCTAGTACAGGCATTAATATCCCATCTGAAAGACGAAGCAATTATGGTAAAGTGTCTTGCTCGGGGACACAAGTGCCATGACTGGGACACAAGTGCCACGACCGGGACTCAAACCCACACGCTGCTGATCAGAAACACCAGAGCTTGTGTCCGGTGCTCTTAACCACTCGGCCACGACATGCCGCAAATTTGTAATGGCTTTAGCTGTAGCATTGGCTATGCCTGTAGCATTGGCTCTGGCTGTAGCAATGCCTATCAATCCTAAGTCATTGTTTTTTGGAGAACCTCGCAAGATGGTTTTGATCACAAGTGCTCAAAATGACACGCACGCCTCGTGTTTCAGTGCATGAATGCCTCCTCTTATTCACATTGTATAACCGCTGGAAAGGATTAATTAACTCTTGATTTATATCAACTTGTGAAAGTGCAAGAGCTTAAGGTTTTAAGCTGTCATGACTTTGACACATTTTCTCGGAGGCATCGATACATTTCCTATGTGACGCCTTCTGGATGATAAAATCTTTCCCCCTTTTTTTTTTACAATTTGCAGGGCCAAGAGGGACTTATGGGAGAGCCTGGAATGGAGGTTAGTGTCTGTTTTAAACATCAAACTTATTTCGTGCTTTTTTTTCCTTTTTTTTTTTTTTTTTGTGCCATTTAATCGATTTGAACGTTTCATTTCTTGACAGGGTGATGTTGGACCAATGGGACCTCCTGGTGAACCGGGGGATAGTTTTGACCCAGACAACAACATGCACGTTAGGACGATCAAAGTAAGTTCTGAATCTTATCAAAGAAATTGAATTCTTCGCAGGGAAACCAAATATATGAAGAGAAGAGGACCGTGGGTGAATTAAGGAATTTTTGAGATGGGGGTTTTTGGGGTAGAAGCTAGTTTAACACAAAGTCCTTGTTCAACCCTATTTTAAGAAGAGTCAAATATTTATTGTGACATTTTGTGCATTTTGTAATTTTCTCTCGTAGGGTGAGAAGGGAGATTCCGGGGTACCAGGGCCACAAGGCTTGTCGGGTCTTAACGGGTTACCAGGGAAAGACGGTGTCAATGGAACGGATGGACTACCCGGCTTCAGGGAATGGATGGAAGGGACGGCATGACTGGGTCACCGGTGAGGGATTTAGGCATGCTTTAAACAGCAGAATCAGGTTGCCAGCCAAATTGTTATGTATTGTAAATTTGTGATTGACTGGTTCCCTGATGAATTTTGCTTAGCTCTAGTTTCAAATCTACTTTCAACAAACACTAGGAAGTGGCTTTACAATGCATCATTCAATAACGGCTTATGAAGCCAGATCATGCAATGGCTTATGAAGCCATAACCGGAGGCCCATATCTGAGGAGAGTGCCATCGGAGGTCTTTGACTTTGGTTTCCAGTTGTAATTTTCCATTGCATTGCAATTAATTCACACCTGGTCAGACAGGTTATGTGTGCCACTCCAAAGCTTTACAGTGGGGACAGTTCTTTGTTTTCTTAGTCGTAAAAACTGACATTGTAAATCATTTGGCATCGGCCGGACCAATAAAACATCTATCTGCAGGTGTCCGAGTCACTGTTCTACACTAGGTTTGCTATTATTCATGTTGTACTTTTTTTTGTTGACTTAAAGTTGACTTTTATCGCTGACAAAAAGTGACACAATTAAAATAGTTTGTAACCAGGCCCAGTCAATGAACTAAATGTCAGAATTGAGCAGTTGCACCATGGCCTTTTGTTTATTTTTCATTTTTAATGTAAGTCTTTACTATACTTTACCCTGGAGTTAAGCCTTAATTTATTTTTCTTTAAGCAGTTGTGTTCATAGTATTTTTTCCAAATTTTGCAATGAATTTCTTATCTAATTTTGGGTTGAACAAAGAAAAATTTACTTGAACCTGCAACCTCTGGATTAACATGCGGCACTCTACCAACTGAGTTGTTTGACGATCTCCCTATTTTCTCAACATCTACGTCCGGGGGTGCCAGTCAGAAGCCGTTCAATCTGTAACTGCCGTGTAGCCAGGGATCACACCCAAGTTTTTCTTGTCTAGCGTAAATTACTCAATTTTTTTTTTACTGTTTTCCATTTTCAGGGTGCCAAAGGGGTCAAAGGTGATTCAGGTGTTGGCGGGGAAATGGTGAGTTGAGACTGGTTTTTGGTCCTAAATGACAAAAACCGACATTATCAAATTTATTCATTGTCATTGTTATTACTGTTTTTTGCAGGGCCCGAAAGGCATGCAGGGCTTCCCAGGATTGCCAGGAGAAAAGGTGAGTTTCGGAATTTTCTTTTAATGAACGTGGTGTTGTATGATGAATAACGCATTGCTACCAAACGTTCAGATTTCTAAAAAACTTTCAGAGAGGATACAATTCATGTAAAGAAAACGAAGCTTTCATTCTAACCTGCCAATCTCCAAGAAAAATCTGTGAGAGTTTTATAAAGAACGTAAAGCTACAAGATCCTAGATATTAATTTGGTTGTTTTGAAACTAACAAGTGTCCCAAATGGATACATATATGAATTATTTAGTGAAAGGTTTGCAGGGTTTTGCCCTGAACTTTTCGGTGACTGCCACGGACATTAGTTTGTCATTTCAATAGTCCACCAGCCTTTTTACCGGTCTACATTGTTAGCGGTTTTCTTTAACACCTGTCATTTTGTATGGTACCTCAGTTTGAAACCAGTGCAGGCAGTGGTTTATGAGTAGTTTTCGGAAGCAACAACTAACCAGCGGACCACTTGGACGTAACTTTGACTGGTGTAGTGTTTTGTAAGGATAAACACGCAGAGAATGGAGCGTAACTTGAACATGAACTTTATTATATAACTCAACTCCAGGAAAACATGGCGCAAGCCTGGCCGCGTAACGAGCACGGAAAGCATCTAGCACCCTCAAGCGTTGCCTCAGGGAAAATTTAAACACATGAATTAGCATAGGGTTTGTAAACACAACAGCTGGTCCTCAGAAGTTCTAACTGGTATTCGGCCAGTGGACCACTGTTAAGGGAGAACGCTGGGTAGATTATCTGTCTCACTTGTCGTCTTTTTCATCACAGGGTCAGAAGGGTGATTCAGGAGACAGTGGAGAGTTAACACAAGGGTTACCAGGACCTGCTGGTCCCCAGGGACCTGCAGGAGAGCCAGGTCTGATGGGATTGAAGGTAAAGGGCGTGGCTTTATAGTCGGTTTATTCCTCGCAAATTTTTGCAAATCCAGAACTGTCTTTATGTGAGTCACCGGTGATTTCGTTTGTAACTTGAATGACCTTCTCAGTTGGTTATGTTAAAGGTGTTCTTCAGGATTGGTAAGGATAAAAAACATTGTTTAATTTTAGTCTGAAAGCTTACTGATAATGAATTTTAAATCGAACCATTTTTTGTGTGACATATTTCTCTTTGAAATGAAGTCATATTCGAGAAAATTGTATCTGAAAACCCCCCAAAAAGAGCAACAGCTGATTTCAGTTAAACCAAAATTAAGGACAATGTGTTTACATGCTGAAAATTGTGCATGGTTTTTCACTATTTTCTCCTGACTCACTCAACGGATTAAACCCAAATTTTCCCTGGTTTGTTAATTCATGTGAATGGTTGATCACACAAAACATGAACACTGTCTGTGACTATTTTGTCAGCTCTACCGATCATGTAACATACCTTTACAGTTGGATAAGCTTAACTGATGTCTCAAATATTTTGTTTCAGGGTGATGAGGGCAGTGCTGGCTCTCCTGGGAAGATGGGTCCTCAAGGAGGTGATGGAAGCAAGGTGAACTTTAAACAACTTTCTTAAAGGATATTAATTCAAGTTTGCAAATATTTGGGTTCAAGAAACCCCTTAAAAATACACTAGATGGCGAAGTCACAAAACTTTATTTGCAACTGTTGTCCTCGTAATCAAAGTTTGATATCCACAGATTTTGAAAATCTGACTTTTTTGATTCTCCAGAGTTTAAGTTCAGAAAATGTATTTAACACAATTTTTTTTGAGAAAAAAGAATTAATTGTAGCAAACTGCTTACCAACCAAAAGGACCCATGGTATAAATGCAAAAAAGCGGTTAACGGCCTAATGTTTCAACCCTAGCAGAGTCTGTCTCGAAGGCTAAATGACAACTCAACACGCTTAAACGGGTATACTGTATAATCTTGCTAAGCAAAAGTTTGAAGTTCAAGCTTACAAGATGTCTGACATGACGAGATGGAATATTAATTGTATAAGTTGTTAATAAGTTGAATAGTTTTGAAAAGATTCAATGTCTGTTTCATGCGCTCGTAAAGGGAGAGAGGGGCAGTGCTGGCCCCATTGTCAGTCAGTTTGGAATAATGCAGGTGAGGTTTAGAAACATGCATGAAATAGCTGTGTGGTGTTTCATTTTGGTCCTGGAGTAATGGTGTTGATATACAGTCTCTGATACTGTTTTATGTTTTGTAGCATGAAGCGTTGTTTACTTTACATTCATTTGTAAAATCTGTTCAAAGCTGCATCCTGAAATAGACAAATTATTTTGAAGTTAATTCAATTTTGAACAGAATAAATAGTTGTTTATGATGTAGTTTTCAAGTTGAGTTTGTGTCAAGTGTACTGAATTATAATGAAGCAGCTCTGACATGACAGAAGCTTGTTTGCCAGACTAGCACAGTTCACTTTATCAACAAATTTCGCCTAATTTTTCATCATAATTCTGTTTTGTATTTTCCTTGTAGGGACCACCAGGCGACAAAGGAGACATGGGTGATATCGGATTACCAGGAGAACGTGGATCACCTGTAAGACTTATCAATTTATTTCTTGATAACAAAACTTGTTTCCGTGTACCTTTATAAAAGATAATGTCCACCATCTTGTCCGTGTTTGTTTGTCTCCTTTGTACACTCCTCTTTACCCTTAAGCTTTTCAAGATATGTAACAAATTATGAGTTGAAACCAAGTTTCACTAGCAAAAAGACCGTTTGTGTATTGGTTATAAGTGTTAAAATCACATTCATGTACAGGGAACCAAAAAAAATGGCCGCACTGGCAGTGATCACCTTGATACTGCTTAAGGCGGTGTTTGAAACAATTTTCTTTACAACCGCAAAGGCAAGACCTATGCTACTGTTTAGCAGTGCGGCTACTCCAACAGTCAAAGTCACAGCCAAATCTAGTCATAACTTGAACTTCTATCACTTCATGAATTTTGTGAGAGACTCACCCCCACCCCCCCCCCCCCCCACCCCCAGATCAATAATACTGTTTGTCGCTCATAAGAACACCCTAACAGTGACTGATTTTGGTTCATTTTGTTTTCCACTTTCTCTGGGCTACCTCAAAATACACTTTTGCTTTTTTTTTATGACCGGAGACATTTCTCGTACAAAAGTTCTGTAAAAAGTCTTCTGAAAAAGGTTACTTTGACCGGTTGAATTTTGATAAAAGCATCGAAACTGCGTCGTACATTTGAGACTTCCTGTGAGTTACTCTTGGACACTGCCGGCCCAAAATTACCTCTTCCTCACTAGTGATTGAAATATCCTCTCTGGAGGAGCCGAAAAATGGTACGACAAATAAATCTATTGATGCTTCCATATTCCTGAAAGAGAATTGACAAAGAGTATTCATTTCATTCTCCCCCAAAAAGTCTTAAGACATAATTTTTCAACTTTCTGTAGACCATGTGAACTTTGTTTACAATAAGTGTGACCTTGTACATTCTTTGAGTATTCTGGCAGGCAAGATATTACACTGGTCCTATGGGAAAGTTGACATTTTGTGTCATAATTTCCACATAAAACCAAGAGTTATGAAAGTAAAAGCTGGACAAGTTTTGAGATGTGCCCCCTTTCATTCATATCAACAGTTGATAAGAATTAGACAGTGCAATCTCCATAAAATATAAGATTTTATGCCTTCTTCCATTGAGCTGTGTACAAATCGTGCCTGCAGGAAGTCCAGGCTCTGTGGCTCTTTTGTAAACATGTGATGTCACAGGTCACATCGTCTATACCGGTTTAGTTCTGTTCAGAAATTGAAACGGACTAGTTGATTTTGTCCAAGGCCATATGTTTCATGCCCGCAATCTACAAGTTTTGAAATGAACAAGCTGACCATAACAGGCTCCTCTGTATTTAAAGGTCAGGTCATAGATTGGTAAATGCTCCAAAAGTAAATGACCATAACAACTTACTTGGTGAGAAGCACTGCAGCTGTTGATCGCGTCAACTATTTTGAGAAAGGATTCCCTTCAATGTAAATATGGTTTGGAAAATGTTTCACCCAAGAAACATTTGAATCTGAGAAACAATTCATGCATGAATCCGTTCTCAGATTTCTGAGGGTTGGTGTCCGTTCGTGAATGTTGCGGCCAGAGATGTGGTAGGTACCCGCTGTCACCTCGCTAAATGTGGCCAGATTCGACGTTTATGTTAAAATGCCGAAAATACCGAATGCTGAAACTTTCACATGTGTCTTTTATTGTGTTTTTCCTTATACTTTTACGTATAAATCAGCATTAAGCTGACAAAAACCAATCTATGACCAAACCTTTAAATCTCACTAAACCCCTAATTACGTGACTGTGATTGAGGACATTTATAATTGGATTGCCTTGCCTTTGAAGATATTGCTCAGGTTTTGTCAAATTAAAACTGAGTAACTCTTTATCATCAAAAACCATCAGGTGTCTTTTTTTCTCTAAAAGACTTAAAAGTACACACTTTATACGGCCAAGATTTTACCGAACTGTCGGTACATTTGTTTATTTTGTATTAAGTTACAGGAGAATAATTGACAATGGCAAAAACACAAACTGCGTCATTCTCGAAACTGTCTCCTAACTAAACGATTATGAAGGAGGGACATTTTCTGGAGTTTCCTGCACTGCTTGTTTTGATACCATGAGAGTAACTGACCGTTGCCAAGATAGTCAATGTCATCTCTGCTCAAACTCCTGAGCTAATAATGGATGGCGGGAATCATTTCTTTGCGCTGCGCCAATAGTTGTCCCAAATTCTTGATCAATATGAGACAGGCTTACTGACCATGACCAAAAGCCATCAATTCCAAAACTGATTGAGGGAAGAAAACAAGTTTCCTTCGAGCTGGATCCTGGATCATCAATGTTAGTTATTCGTGTCAAGATAAAGACAAAGTGGAAGGAGCATCTAGGTTCTTAGGAACTTTCTATTTTCGGAATGCTTCGTTTCTAGGAATGATTGAAAAGGAATGATTGAAAATCCTCAAATAATGAAAAGTTTAAAAGCAAATGTTTCCGTTAGAAAAACAAAGCATCCCCCCCCCATAACCAATGATGAGGCTGTGGGTTCGAACCCGCCCAAGCTAACCACTGATTTCACAATGACTAGAATAAGTATAATTGCCATCTAGTTACTGAATCGGAACTTTGTGCAATGGGATTTGTGCAGAGAGATTGGCTGTTGCCAGCTTTGCGTTTATATCCCCCTTATAGAGGTTTTCTGAGTTCCCTTGTTCCCATCTAAATAAACAAACAAACAAACAAACAAACAAGCCAAACCCTCATCTGTTTAAAGCGAGAATAACTTCCCTCTGACATCTTTCAATAGATCACAAGTTTTGAGGTGTTCCCTAAGAAGTCTTCAATTTAGTTACTTATCTTTTTATTAGACCTTCGAGTAAAATATCTGGCCCGTGGTTTTTTTTTAATTTCCATCACTGTCTTGAAGTAGTTTTTTTAGAAACCTAAGTATACTTTTTATTTCACTTTAAGTATGGTTTGACTTTGATGGCCGTTCACTTTGACTTATTTACTCCTTCCATTGTCTTGAACTTGTCATAATTCTGTAGGCTTATGCATGTACTTCTTAAAAACCATGTTTGTCCCGTTTCTTTCCCTTTCCAAACTTTTTCCGTCTTGAAATTTTCATGTCTTTTTCTATTTCTTGCTCGTCTGTATTTCTAAACTTCTTCTTTCTTTTCCCTTGGTATGACATCCACAATGATGTAGCTCTCAAATTCTTGTTCATTTGCCTTGAAAATGTTAAATTAATTGGTTTTTATCAATACGTGTGATTCAAAAATGCAATACGCCCTCTATAGTTTGCCAAGGAGAGGCCTTTTTGGAGTGCATCATCGGAAAATTGACAAGTTTTGAGTCTTCTCATGCAGCGCCCGCCGCATGACCCTAATTGTTTAAGTTCGTTCCTGGAGGAACTAAAAAGCAGCCAAACTGCCTGTGTGCCGCTATGTTAGGCGTGTGATTTGTTTTAGTACAGCGCTAATTGTGAAAATATCCTCTCCAGGGTGAACTATAGAGGGGGCAATGTATTGTGTATCACCCGTATTGTTATGTATGTTTGTTTACACTGGCCATGCAGTACTCTAAGTAGAGCTTTTGTAAAAAACAAAAACCAACTATATTCATGTGTAGTTGCAATAGAGTTGCACCATTCTTCCACTCTTAATCACTTCATTTTATCATCAGCACATATAACTGCATCTAAATTAAGCTTTGAGCAACAGAGACAAGATGGATGTTTTTTGTCAGTTAACAACCGTCTCTAGCATCCTTGGTGGTGCCGTTATGCCCTCTTGTCATTGGGGTTTTTGCTTTGGAAAACAAAGTCAAAGCGGAAGCGGCTGTTCTTTGCCAGAAAGTCTTTAAAATATTTGGGAACTTATTAGTATTCCGACTCAAATTTGGCTTTTTTAGAGTGAAAATCTATATAGATGGTAGGGGAAAAATGACTCATGTGAGTCTCTGAGATTTGAAAGACACTTTCTTTCTTGAGAAATCAAGAAACGCAAGTGGTGTTTGAAGATTTGAAAGATCATTTTAGAGAGTTGTAAATAAGTTTTAAGTTATGAACATATCTACCAAAACTCATGTTGGTGATTCTTCAAAACAGAAGAGAAAAACGGTGTGGATTTTGTGACCAGCTCTTCCCTATTTGTTGTCAGTTCTTAAATCATTTTATGTCTGTGTGCCGTACTGTAGGGAATGCGCGGTCTGCGTGGCCAGAAAGGAGTCTGGGGCAAATCGGGGCGTAGGGGAAAGAGGGTACGTGGTAGCATGCCTTATAAAGCATGTGTGCCACTCAGCTGCGCAAATCTAATACCAATCACTTAAACGCTGTCACCCAAAATCATCCCAGTCTGGATATTATGTATCCCGATTTGGAGAAACTTATACCCTGATTGGTGATAATTGTCACCAATGAGGATATAAACTGTATCATTCTGAAACCCTTGGGTGACAACTCATTTTCTGCTCTAATATTGTATGCCTTAACTAGATCATTGTAACCAAACTCACTTGATTGGGAGCAGACTGTTACCCCGATTGGTACCAAAGGCCCAATTGGGATAATGATTAGACCCATCATCAGGGACTGTTGAGTGACAATGATGCCTTCTGCTAACTAAATACAGGGTTGTTGTCAACTAAGGTCTTTTCGTACTTAACCCTAACTGGGAATGCAAAACCAAGTGGGACTTCAGCGATGGAGTTTCAGATAGAAGATTTGAGAACATTTCAACTTGGACAACTTCAGTCCAGCTTGGGCTGTAGTTTGCTTTGCATTCACATTGCGTGTTTTGTATGAGATGGCCCTGTCAGAAGAAGATCGGGAGATGTTCTTATCCCAATTGAGGGCATCTATATCTCAATTGAGGTGGTTTAACAGTTGACAATACTACCCTCAGCCCAGCAATGTTTACATAACTTAACACAAATTAATTGAACTGCATAACTTAACACAAATTAACTGAAGAACCTTTGGACTAACCAAAACTTTTGTGATGAGACGTTTTCCATCAAAATAAAAAAAATTTATGACAAAAGTCAAATCTACTTCATAAAATGTTTGACCCAGAAAGATATAATGATGATTATATATAACACTTTTTTAAATTTAGAGCAAACATTCTTCTTCACCCCAAAAATGAGAATAAAAATAAAAAACTTAAATCCAAGTTTGTTGAGTAGCATTATGTTTTTTTTTTTTTTTTTTTTTTTTATTCTTTTGATTTAAAAATCAAAAGAATTACTTACATTTAACAAAATGAATGTTTACTGTTTTGTTAAAACATATCAAGCGAAACTACACCAAGATTTCTTGTGGTGCAACACTAAAAGCTTCTATCGTGCTGCAAACATTCTTGCCGAGTCCCCTTTACACACCAGAACTATGCCAACAGAGTTTCATCATTCAGAAAAGGGAACAGACTATTCTACCTCTCAGCCTCTCTTTGATCACATCGATTGGAATGAAAAATAAGAATCAAATGGTTGTAAAAAATAAATTACTCACGAAAAGATGGATTACACTTAAAACTAATTGAACATTAACATCAGCATCCTGCTTTATTGTTAACAGCAAATCTAGGAGTAATAATCAATCATGGCATGAGAAGTTTTTGTGCAGTGCCTTCATCGTCTGTTTTTCTGCAACTTGTCTAACGATTGTCCTTTCGAAATATAACCATCAACTCATCTTGAATATTTACACTCCCCCCTTCCTAACAACACTACACAACAAAACATTAACACAGAGATGTTATTATTTTCTGCATGTGTCTTTTGTTCTGATCTAATATTGATTCTGTTTCAGGTTTTTTTTTTGGGGGGGGGCAGGTATTTAATTCTCAAGGGCAGGGCCACTTTCCATTAGAGTCTATGGGAACATTTCTGAAAGGGCACCGAGGCCAAAAACTGGGGCAACAGAAAGCTTACAACCTCAAGTGGCACCCTTGAAATTCATGCCCTGAAGGTTTTTTTTAATAAAAAGGAGACACTAAATGTAAACAGATGTAGCTTGTTAACTCCTTATCTATTGAAAGATCGAACGAGTGATTCATTAATTTTCATTACTTCGCGCAACTTGTTTTTCACACGAGCAGCTAAAGTTTTAGATAAACGGTTTATTTCTTCTTTTTTTGAGATGAGATAAAGGTTTATTATTTCAAAATACAAAAAAAGAAACGACACCACAATCAGAAGATTGAATTGTGTCTAAATTAACATTAATTCGATTAGAAAATGACAAAGTTACTTAAACAATACAAAGCAACAAAGGAAACAGACCTTTAAAAGGGCACAGTAGACAGAATACATTTGTAAAAAAGGGGGGAAGGGTCGGAAGCGCCGGGGGGGGGGGGGGGTTTAAAGGGTTAGCCAGTTCATGAAGTGGAGTGAAAAGATAATATTCTTTTTTGGGAGTTTTCAAAAGCAAACTGAAACTGAATGTTTGTCTACAAAACGTATTGAAATATCCTGACTGTTTACCTCTAACTGATGACGCATTCTTCTCGTTTCCAAGAAAATGTCAACTTGAATGTACGAGCGGAAATCGTGGATCAGACGATGATCCATTTTCATTTCATGTTTTCAAACTTGAGCATCTTGATTAATTCCTTGCTGCTGAAGAACTGGACAAGTGTGTCTCACATATTGACGTTTGACGACACACTATACTCTGCGACATATTTTTGCAAAAAGAAAAAACACTGCTCTCGCCCAATTGTTTCAATACCGAATTCTTTAAAGGTGCATTCTGGGCCAATTAATCTGACAAATTTAAGCTATTCCCCTTTACTCACCTTTTCTGCAAAGTATTGCAGAATTGTAAAATCCTTAGTTCGTGAAAATCTGCGCATAACCAGAATTAAGTAATGGAAATTTACCTGGTGTCTGCCGCCGAAAGTTGTCCATTACAATGCCTCTGAATAAGGCACAGGTTTCTTAAGGAATGTGATGGCATATGTTTCAGGGAAAAAATGATCCAGCCTAGCCCAGAAATCATTAGACTTCCTTCGTGAAAAAGCTTCGTCAAACTTTTGAGTCATCTGGCGTTTTGGATATCGGATGAGAAGTTCTTGAGTGAAGTTAAATGACTTGATATGACATTTTGTTCTTTAGGGTTTGAATGGAACGGATGGTAAAAACGGAACTGCTGGACTGATGGGTCTGGAAGGAAAGAAGGGAGACATGGGAGATATGGGTCTACCAGGAACCCCTGGGGAAAAGGTAATAATTAATTAACAATTAATAATAACCAATTAATAAACATCCCCAACTTGCAAGCAGTTTGATGTGTATATCAAAACTTGTGAACCATCTTAACAACTTTTTTTGAAAACCATATGTCAAGCAAAGACTGTTGTTTCATTTCTTAAATCAATAAATAATGTGTTGTATACAGGGTGAGACAGGTGATAGGGGAGAGAAGGGTGACCAGGGAATTGACGGAGCACCAGGGATCCAGGTACGATTGTTGAGACTACAGTGTGCCTGCACACCCTCGCTACTAACAACGTTGATTATTTCCTGATGTACTAACAGCGAATGATTCTTATATTTGATCTTAAACGAAGACATACCTTAAGTTTCATATCAAGGTCAAGAATTATGGCTTTGGATTTTTTCAGGCATTTTACTTCCCATTTTTTACAGGACTGGGCAAAATGCTACCCAGGCTAAAAGGTGTGGCAAATATCTGCTTTTAGCCTGGTACCATTTTGCTCAGTCCTTTGCTCAAAAATTGGGAAGTAAAATGCCTAAAAATGTTTAGAGGACTCTATTAATTGCAAAATGAGTGCCTCACAAAACTTGATTGAGCCTCTCTTTAAATGTTGATGATTTTGTCCGTGTTCCACGCCCCTAACGTTGATATGATGGTTTGATTGGCAGGGATTAGAAGGAATGATTGGCCAGCCAGGTAACGATGGACTGACTGGACCGCCAGGTGTAGGGGAGAAGGGAAGCCCAGGTGATATCGGACCCACAGGAATGCCTGTAGGTAGCCATGTTGACATGGTGAACTTTTCACTTTGAATAATATTTTTTTGATATTTTATAGCAGCTGATGACTTCACAGTTTTCGTTAAGTTATGGTCTAAATTTTGCTTCTGGTTGTTATGGTTTGAAAGTCAATTTTATATTTGCTTTTTAGAAGCTTAGAGGTAGGGTCATAGATTGGTAAATACAAAAAATTGGTAAAGACAAAAATTAATGACCATGAAAACTTACTTCGTGAGAAGCACGAAAGGATTCCCATGAAGCAATATGGTTTCGATAATTTTTCACCCCAAAACATTTGAATCTGTATTGAGAAAGGATTTCACACATGAATCGTTTCTGAGGGTTGATGTTTGTGAGTAATGATGCTGCAGCCAGAGATGCAGTTGGTACCCGCTGTCACTTCGCTTACCGTGGATGGATCCAACGTTCTTGTGAAAAATACAGTGACAGGTTTTTTTTTCTATTTTGTCAGCAAGTAGACACTGTATTCAGCTGAAAACTTTCACTGGTGACTGTCATTGCATCTTTCTTTTTATCTGTGCCTTTAAATCAGCATCGCTGTGACCCTAACTTTAAAGGGGCAACTGCAACTTCAAAGTAATTTGTGAACCAGGTAAAGATGCCTTGTAAAGATAGTTCAATGTTTGTGTGGATGGCCTTTACAAAAATTGGAGTTTGGAAATTTAATTCAACACAACTTTTGAAGTATTCAGTTTTTTCTTTCAACTAGAGGCACTCTGACAGATGGAATTCATGTCTCGGAACTATTTATTCATTATCAATTGATAATTTTGTTTCCAGGGTGGAAAAGGTGACAAGGGAGATATTGGCCTACAGGGTGAAATTGGACCGCAAGGCTTTGCCGGTGTACAGGTATAAACACTCGGATTGACATTGCAACTTCGGAACATTCTTCAAATTATCTCAAAAAGACTTTTTTTTTCTTCTCCTCTTGATCAATTTGCTTTATCCTGACTTATACCCATGATATTTTTGTGATGATAATTTAAGGTATTATACAGGGTTGGTAGAGCTGACTAAATTAGTCGCAGACAGTGTTCATGTTCTATGTGATAAACCACGTAAATGAAATGACAAGCCTGTGAAAATTTGGGCTTAATTTGGGAAAATAGTGAAAAACCATGCTGGTAATTTTCAGCATGTAAACAAATTGTCCTTAATTTAGGTTGTAACAACTGAAATCAGTCCTGTAGAAATTATCCTCTTTTAAAAAATAACATGTTTGCTTAGATTATTAATGGCATATCAATTTGATGCGTATTTAAAAAACAAATTTATTCGATAAAGTGTTGATACATTTATTGTTTTGGTTTTTTTTGTTTTTTTTTCCAAAGGTGTATTTATCTTGTACAATATTTATTCCACAGGGCATTAAGGGTATGATAGGGCCCCCAGGTCCGTTAGGACTAACAGGCCAGTATGGACCACCAGGGCTGAAGGGTGAAAAGGGAACTATTGGACCAATGGGTTTGTCTGTACGTAATATCCTACACTTTGTTCATTTGGACTAACACAAAGAAAGTAATATTCTTACTAAAACTGCAGTTTAATTCTGCTAATTTTTTTCTTTGACATCACTGTGTTGAATTCCTTTTAACCATCTAACATTAATTCTCAACAGGCGTTCACTTCTTCATTCTCACTTGTTTGTGTTGTCATAAAGTACTAACACTTACAGCGGTATATGTCTGTCATTTTGTTCCCTTTTTTGCAGCAATAACTTTCTTTCTACCCCTGTTTACTAACGTTTTCCTTGACTAACAACGTTTTCTTCCAGTTTCTTTCACTAACAATCTCATTTTGTGTTCTCAGAACTTAAAATACTTGTTTTTTCTTTTCCGTTACTGACATTTTCTTTTTGTGGTTAACTAACAGTTACTTTCACTAACATTTTGAAGTTGGTTTTTCGTTAATGTCAGTCAAACTGTTTTCTTAAAAAATAACTGCTCATTTTCCCCACCCTGACTAACTTGAACTTCCTTCATCCTTTGTCCTCAACAGGGTAAACATAACATTTAATTTTTTTCTCAAGTTTGTTGACTTTTGATAATACCACTTTAATATTCCTACGCATATTGAGTTGAGTGTCTCATTTCCTAAACATTTCTGGGCAACAGAGGGCGCCATTACTTTGCACAACAGCCTATCAGATCACGCGGTGTGATCTGTGCGCCGCGAAATCCCTTGATCGCAATGAAAATGACAAACTCCCGAGGTACCACCTACAAAAAATTTGAATAACTGTTGAAATTTGTCATGAAATACGAGTAAGAAATACATGATATTTACGAATCAAGTGAACAAGTGGCTCTCAAGCAATCGTTTGGCTATACTGGGCGATTCAAAAATGTGTTATTTACGGGCTCTCTCAATGTCGATGGTAAAGCATGGGACCACAAAAATGCCAATCACTTGATACAAGTACCTAAATAGGTTTGTCGTGAAATGGCGTGATTTTTGAAAGAAATCAACTTGAATAGATGTAGATACATAAACTAAGCAGACTTTTTCCGCTTGTCACATTCTAAACTCACAATGTCGGGACGATGATTGTGCCCATTCAATTATACCATGCCTCTCCTACTGCTGCCAATAGGTGGAGCTCTCATGAGACATTTCAACTCAATATGCCCTTTAATTATTTGTTGATGTTATTATTTTAAGTTATTGTTGTGGCTTTGCAAACAATCTGGCAATAATTTTTGTCTTCTTCTTCCAGGGAAATAAGGGTGATACCGGGGAGAGAGGAGAGGTGGGACCAAAGGGAATTATGGTGAGTAGTTTGGAGAGAACTCCCATTGAGAACTCAAGAGTGAGAACTCAAGAGCGAGAACTCAAGAGTGAGAACTTAAGAGCGAGAACGCAAGAGTGAGAACGCAAGAGCGAGAACGCAAGAGTGAGAACTCAAGAGCGAGAACTCAGATTCAGAACTCAGATTCAGAACTTGGTGAAAGTATGATGAAAAGTTGTGGTGACTAGTCGTAAATGTGATGAGAAGTTGTGATGATTAGTTGTGGTGAGTAGCTATTATGAAAACTTTTGATAAGAACTCATGTTGAGAACTCAGGGTGTTCATTTGGGGTGCAATGCATTGGATACAAATAATGAAAAATAAACAGTGCCCTTTCTTGAACTCCCACAAGACAATAATTTTTAAATCTGGATGTTAGAGTTTGAGGAAGTGTTGTTTGCAAAACATCAATCATTCAAATTGAAGGATATTTTGGAAAATATAATCGATACTTTAACTGGTATTTTGTGTGATTATAAAGTAATGAGAACTCAGGGTGAGAAGTTTGATGAGAAATTGTGGTGAGTAGCTGTAAATAAGAGAAGTTGGGATGAGTAGTTGTGGTGTGTAGCTGTTTAGGAGACAAAACTGGAGATGGAGAGATGAACTAAGAACATAGTAGAAGCATTGCTTGGCAACAGACAGCTCAGGATATAGTGAAATGGAGAATTGGTGAAGAGGCTTCATTCCTCCTGCAGTGGAGTGAAATCTGCTTGAAAGAAAAGAAAGATTAATGAATGATTGTTAAATTCTATGAGCCAACTGAGCAGCCTTCATGTACCTGTGGGTGTGCGTCTGGATTGTAGAGGGATTTCTGGGGTTATAATTTATGTTGTTATTGTTGTCGTTATTTACAGGGTTTGGTCGGTGACCCAGGGAAAGCTGGCAGAGATGGGCCTAAAGGATATATGGTAAGATTTAGGAATCGATTAAAACGTACCCCGTTAAGAACTGCTTGCTTCATTTTTATTATTATGATACATTTCTGGTAATGAAATCAAGGATACCTCATAAGGGAACTTAATCCCTGTAACTTACAAGCCTGAGGAAACCTGTAAAGAAGGGTGCTTGCTATGTGAACCAGAAACATATGGGTTAATCCCTACTTGTCCACGATAAGTGTTCTGGGTTCTATTATTTGCAATACCAATCCAAGTACACGAAACCTATGGCTCTGTGTCCCATCCGAGGGACAAAGCAACTATGGTCTAGTTTCTTGCTCAAGGACACAAGTGCTACGACCGGACTCGAACCCACACTCTGCTGATCAGGAACCCAGAGCTTGAGGCCGGTGCTCTAAACCGCTCGGCCATGACGCGCCACAGTTTCACGATGCTGTATTTGTGGACAGGGGACAATTCACTGATCTGATTGGCTATCATGCAAAGTGTTGCCCGGTAGCATTTAGGATAAGAGGAATTCAACTCAACTTGAAAGAAATATCTTAAAGACAGATGGTTGTGGGTTCCATTCCCACCTGAGTACTGACTTTGCAATGCTATTATTATAACCGTGCATCAGAAAATGCATGTACATGTGGATACTTGTTTTATAAAGTTCTTTTTATCTTGTAAGATTCCTATAAAATAACAACTTTATTTTATCATGTTTCTTTGTTTTAGGGCCAACCAGGACAAAAAGGAGATATGGTAAGATATTTGTCAACCATTACCAGCCATTTCTTTGTTTCTGTTTTGTTTCTTCTTTCTATACCTTTTTGGTGTTTTTGAAACTAAGCTCATCAAGTTCAGGCTCTGACATTTTAAACCTTGAATATTTTGAGCTTCTGAGCTTTTGTTTCACATTTGATGAGCATGCCTTCTGAAGTTTATTGTTCTTCAAAACATTTTTTGAAAGTGGTGTATTAATTTTCCTGCATGATAATTGGAAGAGAAGATTTTTAGTTTCAGTTAGCCTCGGGCCTGTAATTTTGTGAAACTCAGTTTTGGGTTGAACGGAGCAGGATTTGAACCTGTGACCTCCGGATTAACGTGCTGGTGCTCTACCAACTTGGCTATCTTGCATTTTTTGGTAGTAATTATGAAATTACTTTTGATTATTTTATTTTTTCATTTCTTTTTATTGTCTTGATTTTTTGTTATTGTATCGATGTTGTGTTGTGCTATAGGGTGAAACAGGTTTAACAGGATCGGTGGGTCCCACAGGAGACAGAGGTGACAATGGGTTGGAAGGTGAAAAGGTAATGACAAATAGATGTAAGAGTTCAGTAGTTGAATCACTTTGTATGCTCCTTTCAAAAAAGACACAATGAGCGTGGAGCCAGGCTTTCTGCTTGTTCTCACCCATCCATCTCTCGGTTTGCTGAGATGTAGAACAAAGAGCCACTCCAACAGCTTTATTCCACGTACTGCATCTCTTTTGAACTCCTTGCCTGGTGCATGTTTCCCTCCATCCTACAATCTAGACTGTGTTAAGAGGAATATCAATTCCTACCTTCAGCGCCCTTGAGTTATTTTCATCTTACATATTTTCTTCTTGTAGCCCCTTAACACCAAGAGTGGCTATTAGCCTTGTTTTGGGGCGTACTTGCATTAAAAAAGATACGTATAGATGGATAATTTAAAAAAAAATGTAGAACTGTGTGAAGATTTCTTCACCAATAAGAATAATACTCCGATCTTTAAAAACACACTTTTAGTTTGACAATTTTTTAGTCCACATTTATGCAAAACCACAAGATGACTGATTTGAAAATGACTAATGAGAAAACTGCTGTGAGTTGAAAACAAAAGCTCAAAAGAAGACATCATCAACATCAACTACCTGTCCAGTCGCAGTTTAGTTACTTTGAATTGAGTGGGAGAAAAAAATTGCCACTTTCCCCACAGAGCTCAAATGAAGACACGTTCATCACATTTTTGTCAAATTTCTCTCCGTCTTCAGCTTCTCGATGTCAAGATTCTTCTCTCCAGCATTGCTTAACTTGTTCTCCTCCTCTTGTCTTTCTCACAGGGTGACCAGGGAAGGCGAGGCAAGCGAGGGTACAAGGGGTCCTCAGGGGATCCCGGACCGCCGGGCCTGGACGCTCCAGTCCCCGTGGTGAGTGGGCCGGGCGTTTCCGCACTGCAGTGTTGCCTCAGGACCAGATGAAGTGGGGGTTTCTACAGTGACAGTTGTGAGGACCTATAAAGCAAACCAAAAACATTCAAGCTATGCCCATTGTTGCGTGTGAACTAGACACTTGTTGAGGCCTTCTCTAATGAGAAACTTTTAACTCACTTGGTGGGAATAACATTCAGACGCCATGTTGTCAGCCAATCTTGCTTGGCTGTGGCTATCGTAAGACAGCTGCATCAGCCACAGCCATAGCTGAAGTCACATACTCACCACGCTAGTGATGAGAGATCGACTTGTGAAAACGATGCTATTGCTAAATCTATTAGCCTTAACCATTGGGTGCAGTGGTTGTCTAGTGTAGCCTTACACCTAATCATGCTGCAGCAATCTTTGTTAAGTTCCCTACGAATCAAATACTGATTCTCATAAAGTAACAAAAGGTGCCTGACTATTTTACCTTACAGCCTCAATTTGGTTATATCAGATTGAATTGAAATCAAATCCTTGGCTGGCAATATGGTGGATCCTTTCAGTGACTTCATGAAGAAGAAAAAAACTCTATCAAACCTTTTATACTAACTGTCATTGTTGAGCCTTCATTCTCTGTTCTTGTTGTATGTACTACTGTCAGTCTGGTAACTACCTCATTTAGTCTGGTGATGGGATGGAACTTCATACATTTTAATGGACCAGCAGCCGATTTCATGAAACTTTACGCAATTTGTGTTAGTCAATTGCAAGATTTCTTGTGTTAGTTGTACACAACTTGAGCAATAAATGTTGCGCAAGTGGACTTAAGCAGTCATGTATATTTTCATGAAATCGCGGCAGGCCTCAATTTCACAAAGAGCTAAGATTTGTCTTAACAGTGAATCAATCTGAATTGATGGGCAAACGGTGATGTCACAATACAAATCACTATGGTGATATTGACAACTCATCTTAAGATGAATCTTAGCGCTTTCGAATCCTGATGCATATGATTCCTTTGAGTATAGACCTTATGCATTGACCTCATCAAACCGCCACCTTAGAGGTAAATCGTGATGAAGCAATGGAAACGCACAGATTTGGACAGGCGGTGCCACGGCTGGTGGCCAATGCACAGCTTACTTTTGACCTCTAGGCGAGGGCGCCCTACTCAAATGACGCCATGTGCATAAGGTCTATGGCGCCCTCACGCAAAAGGAGGTTGCTCATAGGTCCTATGCTCTGTCTGTGTTTATGTAGCTGTGCCTTTCAATAGTTTCGTCATCGTTTTACCTCTGTAGCAAATGACTTTGTCCTCTTCACTCTTTTGGAATGAGGCTTAAATAAGTAGTATTTGAAACTTTGCTAGGTGGAAATATAATCTTGAGAGGTTCGTGACGAGAACATGCGAAGATCTCTTAGTGAGTTGTGTCGTCTGTGAAACACTGGTATGTTCACAGCCATCACTACTCTTTATAAAATATATCCGTGGTTTTCAAAAAGTTCCCTCAATTCTTGTCTCTGGATTTCCTAAAATTACTCTATTAAACTTCTATCTTTTTCATTCTCTTGCATGATTCCATATTGAAATCTCTTCTGTAAAAACATTATGTGACAATAGCCCATATGCATGTCCTGACGTCCCATGATCAGCGCGCAGAGGATTCCTGGTGGAATCCAGAGTCCTAGCAACACCGGCAACCATCATTGCGCGCTGATTTTGAAGCAATGCGGTACACAACTATAAAACCTCGCATAGTTTATCGTAAACTACATTATGACGTCCATCTTGGCAGCTTGGTTTCATTTTTAACAGTACTGGGGTCGATTTCACAAAACTCTTCCTAACTTAGGACTAGTCCTAGGCAATTCTAAGAGATAGACTAGTCCTAAGTACTGGTCCTAACTTAGGACCTAGTCCTATCTCTTAGCATTGCCTAGGACTAGTCCTAAGTTAGGAAGAGTTTTGTGAAATCGACCCCTGGTTTCCCAAGGTGCATCGCGGTATATTTTTAAGATGGCGCTCATACATATGGGCTATTATCTTTTTTATTTCTGCCCTTAGATTAAGGGCTCCGTTTCATGACTCTTCTTAATACGAAAGAGCTCTTTGCTTATGGTCACCATTTTATGACAACAGGATTAGCGCCAAATTTGCGCACTAGCTGTGTAAGCAATGAATGCTCAGGAACATGAAGTATGCGTGTGCGAAAGCAAATGTCTGAGCTAAGTCTGATAAGTATGGATTTTTTGAATCCCATAAGATTTTTTTTGATGTATAAAATAAGGCTAAGTCCATTCCTTGTCTTGGTAACTTGGCAATTTCTGGTAGGGCTGGGAGGACCCCGGTCTTGGCCTTGAGCTAAATCAAAAAGACTTGAAAAAAATGATCCTCTATGAATTGTAAGGGAAAATATTCATACTTAATGTGACCATAGATGCTTATGAAAAAGAATAAACGCATTTTTCATCCTTCTTAATATCATCATGATTTTCTTTTGTAGGGTTCCAATGGATTACCACTGCCGGAATGCTGCTTTTACCAACCATAGTAGGAAAAGAAATCACTTGACGGACCAACAACTGGACTATTTCTTAGGGTCATCCAGCATACTTTGTTTTTTATTTGAAAAAGATCACAACGTAACAAGAAAATGTCCCAGAGTCGTCATTTTAGTACTATACCATATGGATTTGTACATATAGCAGATATATTAAAGAAAAATGTAAAAAACAAACAAAATTTTAAAAACCGTTACAAAAAATACTTATAATGAAAAGTTTATATATTTTTTATTGTATTCTATTTGGAGAGAGACGTTTCCTGGTTGTGTGAAAGAGGAGAAGTCTGACCTTTTTTTAGAGTTGATCTGTGAAGGTTAAATCGTGGGGAAATCGTTATTATTTTGGGGGGCACAGCTTCTCTCATACCTGACCTACTTACCTCATTTTTCCATGAGCCAAACTCTGTGAAAATTATCAGTTAGGGAAGAGTCGTCCCGAAGGACATGTTCATTTTACTGGATGGGTGGAATGGTGTGCTGGGTCCAACTAAACAAAGCAGGGAAGAAAGACGTTTTCTGCTTACGTAGCGGCCATTAGCAGAACCTCTATTTATTAATAATAATATTAATAATGGTTCTTGTATAGTGTTTTATAACTCCCGAGGGGCGTATCGAAGCGCTAATTATTTGTTTTTCAACAGGATAAACAAAGCTATGTTTTGAATTGTGACCCATTTGTCTAGCACCTTCTAATAGTTTACAAGGTGCTGTGGCGCATTCAGCAGCCACTGCCAGAAACGCCAGGGCAAACCCCTTTCTCTTGGTGATATTATTGTGACTGGGTTCTTTTTAACGTGCGTTTCACAATACACGGGACCTTTGGCTTAACGTCTCATCTGAAAGGACAAAGCAATAATGGTTAAGTGTCTTGCTTAAGGACACCAGTGCTAAGACCGGGACCTGGACCCACACTCTGCTGATCAGAAACACCAGGGTTCGAGTCCAGTGCACTTGACCACTCGGCCATGACACTGATAACCATTTTAAGCTAAGCAAAAGGCACGCTAACTTGCTGGTGGTTTCTGTAAGCAGGCGAGTGACGCAACAACGAAAATCCATTGTGAACGTGCACACACGCTGTTAAGTCATCTGGATCATTTATGATATGCTATAGTAAGCACAAACATTTGCTTACCTGTAAACAGCTTTATAAAGTTGGGCCCAGGATTTATCATAATTTTGGTTGAACATTGGTCTAAGAATAAAATGCCTAAATGCCTCAAATAAGCTTACTGGTAAACAAATAAAGTTAATGTAAAAATAATTATTGGAACTGGATTTGCACCCTCAGCCATTCTGGTTCTTGTTTGGTTGTTCTACCTGTAGTTAAGCCCATCATTCAAGGTACTTCTTCTTTTTTATCAAAACTTGGTTCGGGTCGATTGATGTGAATTTTTAGAATGTACCACAGCCATAGTAATTCTTGGGGATTTTTTCCTTCTTCTAAAAAACTGAGTTTAAAGGCAACATGTTTGTCGCTTTGAAACAAAGTTTGAATCACCTTGCTATGTTTTCTGTATCGATAACTTTTTATTGTGTTAATAGGAATTTCTCATGTTCAGAAACAGTTTGAAATGGTCTACCAGTGGTTTCTGTAGCCTACTTTGTTGGCGAGTGTAAAATAAGTATTATTTTTTAATCAATTCTTTTTTTATTTAATTGTAGAAATTAAACTGGAGAGGATGACTGGTTTTTTGTGTCTTATGTCCATCTGGAATATGTTGTAGCTGATGATAACTTTTTGTTGTCCTAGAAAAACGGTGTAAATAAAAAGTACAACAGAGAGCTAAATGACATCAATTTCAATGTTGCTATTGGCTGAAATTTGCTCATGACTATTCATACAGGAAAAGGATGACTTGATTGGACACTGCTTTTGAATGAATATTGATAGCAAGGTTTTACTTGACTATATGATGCATGCAGCTACAAAACTGAAAATGCAAATCGTGAAGATGCAAAACCCACATTTTAGAAGCAAACACTAATAACAAAGCTGTAAATATTTATGCACGGGAATTTGTATGAAGTATTCGTTTAAAAAAACAATTTCCGTAAAGAGAAAACTTCTGAAATTTGTTTCCAATCATCATTTGTTCTGTAGTCAGCCACTCATTATATAAATAGTAGGTAGGGCATGAGGCTGTAAACATATTTATTGTTATAGAGTTTTATTCGAAAATGTTGGCATGGAAAACAATTATTTTTTTTAAAGTTTCACTGAAACTTTTTTTCAGGCCTGAAATTTAAAGGAAAGTCGCATTTGCATTCGGTAAAGGACACTAGTTGAAAAAATCAAAACAGTCCACAGGCGCATTTCAAATTTTCACCAAAGCCAATGAGAGAAACAGCTGTCATTAATAGTATTATTAAAATCATGCTATAAAATTCACTTTTATGCATCATTTATAAGACAATAGGCTTTGTATTGACATGTACATATGTATAGATAATGGTGTATTTCTTATACATACATAGTATCACGTATATTACATTGACAATTTTGCATGTAATAAAGAATACGGGAATTGGTGCCCATTATGAACTAACATGAATGCCAACTCTGCACATAATCAGATTTTTATTTTGTTTTTGTATTTATTATTATTTTTTTATTTTATATTTATTGTTATTATTATTATTTTTTTTATTGAGGTTTTTTGTTTGCGTTTGTTTTCTCCCCAATGACTGAGAAATAATGTTGTTTGAAATCCTTATACAAGTTGCATCTGTCTTAAAGTAGGGTCATGCATTGGTAAATACTAAATGAAAACTGCCTTTGTGAGAAGCACTGCAGCTGTTGATAGTGTATACTATTTTGAGAAAGGACTCTTTGAATCAATTTTGGTTTGGATAATTTTTCAGCCCAAAACATTTCAATCCGAGAAGCGGTTCATGCATGAACCGTTTCTGAGGGTTGGTGTCCGTTCACGAATGCTGCGACCAGAGATGCGGTTGGTACCCGCTGTCACCTCGCCAAACAAGGATGGATTCTACGTTCTTGTGAAAGAACCGTGACATTTTCTTTTGCTCTTTTCTCAGCAAGTAGACACTGTATTCAGCTGAAACTGTCACATGTGACTTTGTTTGGTATCTTCCTTGATAATTTTGCCTATAAATAAGCGTTACATTGACAAAACCTAATGTATGACCATACCTTTAAAGCTTTTCTTTCTTTTTAATTAGTTGACAGTTGGTATCAACTTGTTCTTATATTTGGATTTTGGGGGGGGGGCATCAGATTCGATTTTACTTCATAATAAGCTACTTTTGTAGCAGTATTTATTTTGTAAGGCTGCAATGCAGATAAGTGTCCTTGAAATGAACCTGGGTTTCCGAGTTAAATTTGTATTTTTGAAGATTTTCGTTTCTGATGTTCAGACTTATGCAAAGCTGTAAGATTATGCAAATTACATATACATATTTATAAGGTGCTCATGAATAATGTATTTGCTTAATGTTTTTTATCTTGCCTGTGAGTTTAATACCTCATCTTGGGCGGAGTCAATGTGTACATGAATAAATGATATTGATGACTGATCATCAATATTAATGTGTAATTTTGTGAAACATTTGTTATACTTAATTTTGAGTCAGAGAGAGTTAGGTTAGTATCATTTACATGTTAGTGCACCACACATGATCGAGTTTCAACCAATCAGAACGCGTTAACTCACAATAGAATCAATACTTTTTAAAAAGCAAAAAACGCTGGTCAAAATTGTTTGTTTTGATTGAAAGAAGCACTCGAATGATTGTATAAGGAGTCAAGTGGTTACAAAAGCGGTGTTTTCTGCATTAAGACGCCCCCCCCCCCCAGCACACACACCCACCCTGCAAAAAGTTATACCCCTTCTGCTGTCATAGGAAACCCTTCACATTTCGAGGTAAGGAGAATTTAGAAGATGTGTTGATTTGTTAGTACATACAAGTTACTTTTAATCATTGAATTCTCCCAACCTGTTTTCATGGGGAAAGACCTGTATGTTCCATTCTTAAATGGGGATGTTTATTGAGGATCGACGAATCCCAAAAGCCTTTTTTCTTATCCATCTTTAAAAAGTCTTCAAAACACTCGGAAAGTTTATTCAAATCAGTTATTTAACATCGAAAAGCCAACAATCTTGTCAAAAAATATGTCTAATTTAATTTTGCATTGTGCACTAGAAATATTTTCCCCAAATAGAAGTGTGCCCTGCGTGTCGTGTGCAGTTCGTTCCATGCGAGCGCCCACATGACGAACAAAATGGCTGACCTCGAAATTCTCTATGTTTGCTCTCCCGTTTTTCTACATTTTATGACCAATTTGGTGGACGAAACTACTGCAATGTGATAAAGGTGAGTTGAATATTACTTATAGCATCCCTAGAAGACTCCCTGCGGTGATTATGAGATTTTGAAACAGTCAAAAAGAAGCAAAAACATCTGTCGACTTGCCGTTCGGCTTGGCGGTGATTTCGAATTACACGTGGTGTGATAATGTATCGAGCTCGCACAGTTGTTTAGGACAGAAAAGCCATTCTAAATTGGTTAATTAGGAAAGGACCGAGCATGGGGAGTGTGTGTGTTTTGTGGATTGCTATGCGGTAGGAATAGGGACCAGGCAGGGACTTGGAAGGGAAAACATTCGGTAAAATGTCCGTAAAAACTCACTTTTTCATTTACATGTGTAATGAATAAATTCGTACCTTATTCAGGGCTCGAATTTCACACTGTTTAGCACATGTATGCATAGTTCCAGTGCATACACAAATTGTCTGTGAACAATCATTTTGTTGTTATTGTATGGTTTGTTCATTTGAATCATAAAACAATCGAAATGCTGACACTATTCAGATATAGGCCTTCTGTAGTTTAATTAAGATTTTTAAAAGTTTACAAAAACAAACTATAAAAGAAAACCTCTTGCAACATCAATATTTACCCGATTGGTCTGCTGCCATCTAGTTACCCTACACGACCTAGTGTTCCTAACTAAAAGTCACCCATTGATGAGCAATGTCCCTGTTTCTTTTTTTGTAAGTGGTGACATGTTTTTGTTTTGGTTGGGTTTTTTGTTGGTTTTTAGGGGGGGATGAGAAAATCACTGGATGAACTGTAAGGGAATGACTATACTAAAAGTCAAAAATACAGACTCATATTGTTAGACCTTTAATGGCAACAATAAAAAATAAAGAAAAAACATTGAAAGGGTTTGTCATGGTAAAACCATAATTTTTGACCTGGGAAGATGGGCGGCGGTAAAACTATCTAAATGGTATTGATCATGATACTGATAGAGTCCAATCATGGTATTTATAGTGTTTAAAGGTATTGTACACTTTTGGTAACAGCTCAAAACCAGTGTCCACATTTTGTGTGATTCAACATATGCATGAACAAACATACCTGTGAAAGTTTGAGCTCAATTGGTCATCGTGGTCACGAGAAAATAGTGAAAAGAGACCTTATGTGTTTTCTGTTTTTTTCATCGCGCGATAAAAACTATTGTTATACTCATTTCTCAGAAACGATAGCATTTTAGGCAGAAATATTTTAGGGAACCCTTTCTACCATTACTTGCTTTAAATCATGTAAGTAATGTGTGAATCTGTGAACATTTGTGTTTTTTCGATCTTACCAATAGTGTACAGGGCCTTTAAATGAAATGAATACTGACACTAAAGAGATATGAGGTCTGTCATTCAACTTTTGTTTTATATATCAAGCAATAAACCACAAGGGGAAAATGACTAGGTAAATTTTAATTAATTTTGGAGTTGAACAAAGAACAATTTACTAGAGCTGTACTTGAACCTGCAACCTACGGATTAACGTGCCAGCTGCGCTCTACCAACTGGGGCCATCTAACCTTCTAGGTTGGCGGTCTCCCCATTTGTCAATATCTTTTTGCGGGGGTGCCAGTCAGAAGCCACTACAACCTGTAACTGCCATAGTGGTTAAACCAGGGATCACACCCAACATTTTAATCAATTTTGGGGTTGCACAAAGAAGAATTGACTAGAGTGGGATTTGAACCTTGGCAAACAGTGATTTAATCAAGGAGTTTTATAATATAAATCATTTTGATTCCTTTTTCTCAGTCTGCCATGAGGAGAGACGTTCATCAAGAACAAACCACTAAGATGTGTTGGACAAGTGGCCACCAGGATCCTCAATTAACACCCCCTCCCCCCTCCAACATCCAACATGGGAAGTGAAGCACAGTGAACGTCCTATTTTTAAGGTAAGCACCTTGATGGCGCACCTAGTAGCTGTCAGTGATTCAACATTATGAGACATGCATAATATTGAGACCGATATAGGGTAGGTGGGAGACAGGTTGGGTAGGTTGGAGACAGGTAGGGTAGGTGGGTAGGGTAGGGTAGGTGGGAGACGAGTAGGGTAGGGTAGGTGGGAGACAGGTAGGGTAATTGAGGAGGGGGTAAGGGGGCACAGTGATCCCCAAATGAAGTAAAAACTAGCATCATATCTTTTACCTTTAAAGGCAAGACTGAACGGTAATAAGACTTAGTTGTATTTTAATTTCTCCTACTGTCAGTGACTCTTGGCAGCATTTTCCAAGTGAGTTGCCCAACCATTTGAAACCATTCGACTGCCAAGGTTGTGTACAGTGGCACAACTGTGCACAGAACTAACTGTGTACTGTGTACATGCATTCCCTCATGGTATCATATTGCAGGATGGTATAGTTTATCTATCATTCAAAACCGCAGTGAATGGTATTGAATGGTCAGACAGCAAGAGGGTTAAACGTGTTTATCTGTAAAGATAATATTGAAAGCATGAAGAAAATCTGTCCATGAAAATCTATCCGACAACCCGAATGTGTGTTGTTGTTTTTTTCACTCAATTTATTTGATAGTAATGCTAACCACTCTCCCACTGCAAACACACCACCTCCACCACCGCCTTGTCTTGATGGTGACCATTTCCATTCTTTGCTCTCCGCAATTGTTTTCAAAACACTCATCAATTTATTACAATTATAAAAGATGTATAAAAACATGATTTTTTTTGGAGAAATGTTGATTCTAGGGGGGAGGTGTTTATGGGAAGGGGGGGCGGTAAAACTGTCTGGAAAAATGTTGAGGGAGGTATAGTTTTTTTCTTGATACTCGGAATGCGTAGAATAAATACTAAATCGTTTATTAAAGATAACATTTGATATTAAAATATTATTGAAATTAATCTATTAAGATTATTTGGTAATCTATGCTAATTCCATTTTTCTTTTTGTGCAGTGAGGGGAGATGCAAGACAAGAAGAAGTGATGATCCACTAAGATGTTGAGATAACCGTCCAGGGGGATTCTCGTTCAGCCGTTGTCAGCTTGGAAGTGAAGCACAAGGAACAGTCTTAGTTTTTTTAAGGTAAACACCAATTGTCAGCATTATATGACACGTGTGGGGTTGGGTGAATAAAGATTGGATTGGCGCAGGGCTCCAACTTTGGGAGAAAATTCACAAGACCACAGGGCTTGTAGTTCAAAATATTCACTGGACCAGACTTGGTTTTTTTTCTACGAGACCAGAATCAAAATGAGAAAAAACTTCCTGACACAAACTGGGTTAAAGGCCCTGTACACTATTGGTAAGATCGAAAAACACAATGTTCACAGATTCACACATAACTTACATGATTTAAAGTAAGTAATGGTAGAAAGGGTTCCTTAAAATATTTCTGCCTAAAATGCTATCGTTTCTGAGAAACGACTAAAACAATAGTAATTATCGCGCGCGATAATTTGAAAAAACAGAAAACACATAAGATCTCTTTTCACTATTTTCTCGTGACCTCGATGACCAATTGAGCTCAAACTTTCACAGGTTTGTTTGTTCATGCATATGTTTAATCACACAAAATGTGGACACTGATTTTGAGCTGTTACCAAAAGTGTACAATACCTTTAAGCTTTAACTGTTTTTATTTGAACAAGACATGTAAGAGAAGATTTATCTCATTTCTCTTTATGAGTATTATACTCCAGTGCTAAATAGAACTGAAAAGGTATTTTATGAGACTCAAAGCTAACAATTGAACATGATATTACACAGAGTGAGGTATTATTGTTCAAGTGAAAAACACTAGACCGCTGGACTTGTCCGGTCATGAGTTTACTGGCCCAACACTCAAACTACTGTCCTCAGGCCTATGGTCCAGTAAAAAATTTGAGCCCTGCTGGTGGGGACCCGTTGGCCTCAATATGAGAAGCCACCAGATAAGCATGGCAAATGTCTTGAGGTAGTGTGTGCTTTTTTAAGACATGGTGTGCTTTATTTGACTTTGATTGTGATGAGGGGTTGGGAATACTTTTATGCTGTATTTGGGGATCACAAAATGACTAGCTGACTGTAGAGGGTGTTTTACCTGCAACAAGCTTTCTGTTACCGGGTACTTCAGTAAGTAAGAATCGGCAGTTACACCTACGACTGTTGCTAAGGGTGTTACTATAAAGGGCGTCCTATACTTCAATGCATGATGGCGCTGCAATTCGGACACAGCCTCAGATCAATTGTTCAAAAACAGGAGGGCGTTGTGGCCTGGCCCCCTCCTTCCCATCCAATTATAGATTATAAAGTTAAATAAAGTGTATGTGGGGGTGTAGCATGGAGTGTAACTATGTTACTTCCCACATGTCAGTTGTCTTTTCCAATTGGTTTTTAAACTCAATTTCCAAATCAGACACTGTCCAAATAATTCTTTTAAAATGTTGTTTGATTTTAATTTGTACTAAGTTCTATAATTTTTCTCCTTCAGGCTTGTACCTTGAGCTGGCAGTCCTAAGATATCAACCCCATACACCAAGTACATTGCAGCTTCATCTTCAATAAGTAAGTTCATCTCAATTAGTTATTAGTTGTGCACACATGGATTTCTTTGACATTGATAGGGGAAAGGGGCATACTTAGTAAGACAACTGTGTGGACTCTCTGCACCCCACACCCACAAACATTTTATGTAGGGACCTTCCAAAGGTTTGATTTTTTAATGTCATACAGAGAGGACTGACTACTTTTGTTTGAAGACCCCCCCCCCTGTTCATTCAATTGGAAAACACAAGACTGCTTGACTTGTCTGGCTGGCCCGACACTACCCAAACTACTGGCCTCAGGCCTTTGGTCCATTGTAAAATTCAAGCCCTGCTGGTGAGGACCTGTTGGCCTCAATACGAGAGGCCTACAGATAAGCATGGCAAATGTCTTGAAGAAGATGGGTTTTTTTTGCAGACATGTTGGTGTGCTTTATTTGACTTTGCTTGTGAGGGGTTGGGAGTACTTTTATGCTGTATTTAGGGATCACATAATGACTAGCAGACTGTAGAGGGCGTTTTACTTTCAGTAGCTATCTGTTACCGATTACTTCAGTAAATTACATGCTACAGTCAAGTTAGGCAAAATCAGAATCCGCGGCTACACCTCGACTGTTGCTAAGGGTGTTGCTATAAAGGACGTCCTATACTTCAGAGCATGATGACGCGGCAATCCAGCCATAGCCACAGCCGCCAATCCGGACACAGCCTATGATCAAATGTTCACGTTACACATCGCCCTCTTCAGCTAGAACTTGTCCATGTTAAAAAACAAAAACAAAAATTCAATTTAAGTTAAACAAATGAACAAAAAACAGGAGGGCGTTGTGGCCTGGCCCCCTCCTTCCCATCCAATTAAAGATTATAAAGTTAAATAAAGTGTATGTGGGGGTGTTGCATGGAGAGGACACTTTTTTTAAATTAAGTTACTATTCCCACATGTCAGTTCAATCTTTCCCAATAGGTTTTTTACTCAATTTTCAAACCAGACACTCTTGGTCCAAACAAAGCAACAGTAGCTGTATAGATGTAATTTGTACTAAGTTCTATCATTTTCTCCTCTTCAGGCTTCTACCTTGAGCTGGCAGTCCCAAGATATCAGCCCATACACTAAGTGCATTGCAGCTTCATCTTCCATATTCTAAGGTAAGTTTATCTGAATTGGTTATAAGGGAGGTACACACATGGATTCCTTCAGTGGCATAACCAGCCATTTTCATTTGGTTGGGGGAAGCTTGGGCAAAGACATAGTTTTGGGGCTATTTAATGCATCTAACCATTCGTTTGTGAAAAATTTTGATCTCATCTGGGGGGCAAGAGGGGGGGGGGCCAGGGTCATGCCACTGATCCCTTTTACATTGGGCAAATTTTTCACTTCAATCATATCAAGTAATAGGCGTAGGGGTACTGAGTAAGACAACTGTGTGGATAGTGATTAAAAAATTAAGATTGGACTCTCCACACCCCACACCCACATACATTTCATTTAGGGACCGTTCAAAAATGTGAACATTTTTCATTTCATACAAAGAGGGCTACTTTTGAAGACCCCCCCCCCCAAAAAAAAATTAAAAAGTAGTACTTATCAACCTTCTTCTTTAAAACTTGATGCACATTACTCAAAAATCAACACTTTTCATGCCTTTTAAAGTTGTACATAGTCTTTGACGCCCCCCCCCCCAATATCATCTTTGTTGACCGTGAATATTTTCAAAGCTTCGGACAGCCTCTTAACTTTATATGTTAGTTGCTTTTACAAGAAGGAGGGGGTGAGGCCACAAGGCTCTGCCCCCTTCCCCCCTCCCCTCTGGCACGCCAAGGAGCGGCAAACCTGCTGATAAAATTTTGCTTCATACTCAAAATAACGTACAACATTGTAAATGATGGTAACACTTTCACAGGAAATTGAATTTTTTAACTCAATTATATGTCAATTAATTGATCAAGAATTTTTTTAAGTTCACCTTTCAGCGTCATTTTGATAATGTGGGCGCTGTTTGAAACTATGGGCTTCATCCGCCTGATTGAAGCCCCTCAAGGAAAGTGCTCGCTTTCAAAATAACTGGTGGAGCCTAAGCCCAAGCCAGGATTTAGAAAAGGGCCATAGATCATTTATAAAATAAGATAGATGTACAGATTTCTCAGAGCCACTCAAAAGACATAACACCGGTTTGTTGTCTCTTTCTGGAATTCTCAATCAACCGTTTTACTGATGTGCCAACATATTAATTGAGTTTTCCTTTTCGTTCCATACAGGTTGCAGTTAAACACTGACATAGAGGCCTCCTATACTCTGAGATGCTCTGATCCTCAAGGAGACAAAGATCAAAATTTGATGCAAACAAGAAGATGACAATAACCATGGATACAGATGATTGTTTCTTCTGAGCTCCCTGATGATATGTTGCAGCTTGGGAACAACCGTCGTTTTAACTGAAACTGTGGAGAGATACAACTATCCCTATCTATCAAGATGATGAAGTTACTTTCAACAAGACTGAGTGACATCCACGAAACAAACTCTTTGAAAAGACAATTATTTCATTTAAGAGAATAATTTTTTTGTCAAGTGCACAATTAATGCAAATCAAGACACCAACGAAAGCAGTGACCTATACATAAACAGGGAGTTCAGTACTGCATTTAATCTCGTCTTATTTAAAAGTATCATTGTAGATTGCTTAATCCAAGAAGTGTTTTTCTTCTGAGAAAACAGGTGAATCAATAAAAAAATATGCTAGCCATTTAACTTAATTTTTATTTTCAAAGGTGGGGTCACTGATTGCTAACTACTCCAAAAGACTAGAAAAACTTGGTGAGAAGCCGTTCTGTAGCTGTTGATAGTATAAACCATTTTGAAAAGGATTCCCTTTGAAGTATGGCTGAATATTTATTTCACCCAAAATCATTTGAGAAACAATTCATGCATGAATTGTTACTTATCTTGTATGGTGAGTTTCCCACACTTACACTTGTGTGGTGAATCTTCCATACTTCTCTTGTATAGTGAGTTTGTCACACTTACACTTGTGTGGTGAATCTTCCATACTTCTCTTGTATGGTAAATCTTCCATTATTCCCTGCATGGTGAGTTTCCCACACTTACACTTGTGCGGTGAATCTTCCATACTTATCTTGTATGGTGAGTTTCCCACACTTACACTTGTGTGGTGAATCTTCCATACTTCTCTTGTATAGTGAGTTTCTCACACTTACACCTGTGTGGTGAATCTTCCATACTTCTCTTGTTTGGTGAGTTTGTCACACTTACACTTGTGTGGTGAATCTTCCATACTTCTCTTGTATGGTAAATCTTCCATTATTCTCCTGCATGGTGAGTTTCTCACACTTACACTAGTGTGGTGAATCTTCCATTATTCTCCTGCATGGTGAGTTTCTCACACTTACACTTGTGTGGTGAATCTTCCATTATTCTCCTGCATGGTGAGTTTCTCACACTTACACTTGTGTGGTGAATCTTCCATTATTCTCCTGTATGGTGAGTTTGTCACACTTACACTTGTGTGGTGAATCTTCCATACTTCTCTTGTATGGTGAGTTTACCCATACTTAAACTGGTGAAGTGACTCACCCTTTCTTGCACTAAGGGTGAAACACTCGAGCCCCTAGGGTAGTGAGATACCCTGGGGAATTCTTACCCTGTCTTGTGATTTATCCATACTGCCTTTTTTTGTCGTGATTTGAACTTAGCATAATGTACAGGAAAATTTTGATTTGATTAATTTATTAGAAAATTAATTTGTCAACATCAAGCAAATAGGTGTTTAACAACAAAAAATAGTCTCGTCTTTAGAAAAGTTTAACTGTAAATTGCTAGAATTAAGTTATACTTAGATTGCTAGAGTTTGGTTCAAAGACGCAATAAGTTATTGTTTGTTGAAAACAGGTATTTAACTTTTAAAGTAAAAGGAAGCAACAGTCAGAAAAACTAAATTCCTTTGCAATCATGTATCACCCATACTTCCCCCTGTGTGGCGAATCTCCCATCACACTTTTATGATGACTTTTTTATACTTCCCCTTTTGTTACACATACTTGCTCTTTAGTGGTGAATTATGGCTTGGATAATCTTTCACCCCAAAACAATTGAGAAACAATTCATGCATGAATAACGTGGATATATTTGTGAAAATACCATGTAATTTTTTGCTCTTTTCTCAGCAAGTAGACACTGTTCAGCTGAAACTTTCAAATTGTAATTTTGCCTATAAATAAGCATTACGCTGATGAAAACCAATCTATGAGCACACCTTTCAGTACAAGGAACAAAGCAGTTAAAAAAAACTACTTTGGCTCAAGTCAACTTATTTAGTCATCATAATGTCAAACCCAAAGTTAAAAGCAAACCTTTGACCCAAGAGGTCATGACGAGTCAAGTTTCATCCATACTTTACCCTGTGTGCTAAAATACCCAAGGGACTTGAAAGGCTTTCCCTTGCACTTACTAACCCTTGTGTATATTTCCATACTTCTTTTGTATGGTGAGTTTCTTACACTTACACTTGTGATAAATCTTCCATACTTCTCTTGTATGGCCGGAGTTTCCTACACTTACACTTGTGTGGTGAATCTTCCATACTTCTCTTGTACGGTGAGTTTCTCACACCTACACTTGTGTGGTGAATCTTCCATACTTCTCTTGTATGGTGAATCTTCAATACTTATCTTGTGTGATAAGTTTCTCACACCTACACTTGTGTGGTGAATCATACTTCTCTTGTATGATGAATCTTCCATACTTCCATTGTTTGGCGAGTTACGCATACTTAAATCAATGTGGTGATTCACCCTTCTTGCCCTCAGGGTTACACACTCATGCCCTTGCATAGTGAGATAACAGTGGGCATTCTTACCCTGTCTGATGAATTATTAATTATTTGCATTATAAGTTTCATTTGTTAACATCAAGCAAATAGGTATGTAACCAAAATGTTTAGTCTCGTCTTTAGAAAAGTTTAACTGTTAATTGCTAGAATTAAGTCTTATACATAGACCACTAGAATTTGGTTCAAAGACACAATAAGTTAATACTGTTTGTTGAAAACGGGTATTTAACTTTTAAGTTAAAGGAAGATGACAGTCAGAAAAAATAATTGCTTTTACAATTCAGCCATACTTCCCCCTGTGTGGCGAATTTCCAATTACACTTGTATGATTAATTTTCCATACATCCCCTTGTGTGTTGAGTTACACATACTTGCTTTTTAGTGGTGAATTTCCCATACTTCCCCTTGTGTGGTGAGTTACGTAATTGTACGTTACCCATACTTATACTTGTGTGGCAAATCTCCCCCATCTATACTTCCTGTTGTGTGGTGTGAATTGCCCTTACATTGTACTTCCCTCAATGTACACTGTTTTAAAATAATTTGTTAGTTTTATTTATCAACATTAAGCAAATAGTTTTTTATCTAAAAGTGTAGTCTTTTCTTTGGAAATGTTTAAATAAGATTGTTAGAACTTGCTTCAAAGACGCAATAAGTTACTATTTAACAGGTATTTAACTTAGTTACCAGGAAGACTACAGTTAGAAAAACTAATTTAGCTCAACCTCAACATATTTAGTATTGTAAAATTTTGTTTAAAGATGTTTTCAGAGTTTTATTTGTAAACGAATAAAGGCTGATGCCATTTAGGGGTGAATGTGTCATTATTTCAGTTGTCTTGACTATACTTGGCCGCCATTTTTGCCCACAAGGCAACATAAATTGGGTGTGTATACTATTTGTACAAGTTCTGATGCGCAAAACAAGTCGCTAAAAGCGAGTATACACACCCAATTGCATTGTGGGCAAATAGCGGCCTGACTTATATCAGTGGCCACCATGTTTACCCACAAGGCAACTTGAATTGGGTGTGTATTCTTTCGGTCAATAGAGTTCTAATGCGCAAAATACCTTGCACGCTAAAAGCAACTAATACACACCCAATTGCATTGTGGGCAAACATAGTGACCTGGGGGTCCATCTTATCCCGATGGAACCCACCCCCACCCTGTAGAAACTGCAGGGTGGGTTCCACTGGGATAAGATGGACTCTCAATTCATAAGGGGAGGGGGTAGGTTTGACGCAAATAAGAGACAAATTACAGCGAGAGGGTACATTTCTTTTTTTTATTGAAAAAAATTGCCAAAAAAAAAAAGCAGAGTTGTGCAAACACCTGTGCCTGTTGGTGGACCCCCTCAGCTACCTGGAACTCGCAGTGACTTACTTGGCCCAAGTGCAATAGTCGATATGTTCTCTGTTCAGTGAAGTTCAATTAGATGTACCGCTAGTGGTCTACTTCAATGTTGTAATGTCTTACAAAATCTAACGAGCTAGACGCAATTTATGCGCAGTGTTTTTGACGCAGTCTGGAGCAGAAGGTAGTTGTTGCTTGCTTAAATGAAATGGTGCCCTAAGTGTGCTCAGGATTTCACCTAATGTTGTTTCGCAACCAAGCTGCACTGGTGGTGCCAAGAGATAACGACGCTTGTTCCAATGGGATCCAAACCCAATAGATGATGAGGACGTCTATTCAGATGATCATATGCTGGTCGGAGATACATGTTCTGCAATGGCCATAATTTCCCCCTTGCTTTTCATGGGGCTGCAATTTGGATGTACCAATGTAGTCAACTAACAAAACGACTACAAGAGAACTTAATTTTGACTGACTTCGATTGAAAGCAAAGTCGCAACAAGTGCATAGAACAAATCGTCAAAAACTTGTAAGGATAACGTTTAGTTTAACGTCAGAGATCACATTAATTTGAAACTGTTTTTAGTTAGATGAATACATGTAGTGACCTCAATAACTTGATCGCCAATAAATAACAAAGATGACATTGGATTGGATTAAAACAAGATCTAATATTCTAAACCTGAGACTTGCCTTTGACCATAACAAGTTAACATATAATCAAGACTTCTATAACTAAAAAGCTTTTGGATTTAACGTTAGATTATTAGCTACTAAAATGAGGGACAAGGGGTTCAACTGTCATAAAAGACGCCCTGTTTGGGTTAGAAGAGTACCAAAGTAAGGTCTCAAAGCGTCAATATGTCTGTATGCAATAACTTTAAAGACGAGAGTTCCAGGTGTAAGTGTGGTTGGTTCCCCACACAAGCGTAAGTGCGGATGGTTCCCACAAGGAACTGTGGTTGGTTTGCCACACAAGCGTAAGTGCTGATGGTTCTAACAACGGTAAGTGTGGTTGGTTCGCCACACAGTTGAAGTGTGGATGGTTCCAACAATGGTAAGTGTGGTTGGTTCCCCACACAAGTGTAAGTGCAGATGGTTCCAACAAGGGTAAGTGTGGTTGGTTCCCCACACAAGTGTAAGTGCAGATGGTTCCAACAAGGGTAAGTGTGGTTGGTTCCCCACACAAGCGTATTAAGTGCGAATGGTTCCAACAAGGGTAACTGTGGTTGCAGGTTCCCCACACAAGCGTAAGTGCAGATGGTTCCAACAAGGGTAACTGTGGTTGGTTCCCCACACAAGCATAAGTGCAGATGGTTCCAACAAGGGTAAGTGTGGTTGGTCCCCACACAAGCGTAAGTGCAGATGGTTCCAACAAGGGTAAGTGTGGTTGGCTTGCCACACAAGCTTAAGTGCTGATGGTTCTAACAAGGGTAAGTGTGGTTGGTTAGCCACACAATTGAAGTGCGGATGGTTCGAACAAGGGTAAGTGTGGTTGGTTCCCCACACACACAAGCGTAAGTGCAGATGGTTCCAACAAGGGTGTGGTTGGTTCCCCACACAAGCGTAGGTGCGGATGGTTCCAACAAGGGTAAGTGTGGTTTGTTCCCCACACAAGCGTAAGTGTGGGTGGTTCCAACAAGGATAAGTGTGGTTCGTTCACCACACAAGCGTAAGTGTGGGTGGTTCCAACAAGGAGTAAGTGTGGTTCGTTCACCACACAAGCGTAAGTGTGGATGGTTCCAACAAGGGTAGCTGTGGTTTGTTCCCCACACAAGCGTAAGTGCGGGTGGTTCCAACAAGCGTAAGTGTGGTTGGTTCGCCACACAAGTGTAAGTGCGGATGGTTCCAACAAGGGTAAGTGCAGGTGGTTGGTTCACCACACAAGCGTAAGTGTGGATGGTTCCAACAAGGGTAAGTGTGGTTGGTTCACCACACAAGCGTAAGTGCAGATGGTTCCAACAAGGGTAAGTGTGGTTGGTTCACTTGTTTTTCTTTATTGAAGTGTTAACAAATGAAGAAAATTTGCTTTTAATAACCTAAGAAGAACGATTTAATGAATTTCCTGTAACACTTAAAACAGATTTAACCTTAGACCATGCAAGTGATGACTGAATAAAACTAAACAAAGTTTTCCAAATATCACCCCTGTTTTGGGTCAAAAGAGCAGGACTTTGTTTTTTGAGTGTTAAACAAATCAACAAAACAGTTGCTTGAATTAACATCAAGGAAAACATGGGAAATTACCACACAAAGATAAATTTCACCACACAGGGGGAAGTATGGGTCATTTACCACACAGGACAAGTATGGGTCATTCATCAAACAAGGGGAAAATGTTTGCAATTCACCAATTTGGGCAAGTGCAAATCGCCACAGGAGGGTAAGTTTCTGTGGTTCCCATAAGGGCAAGCGTGTAGGGCTATTTGCCACAAAAGAATAAGTGTGGGTGGTTCCCACATTAAGTGTTTATGATTCTCCACACAAGCGTTAGTGTGGGCTGATTTGCCACACAAGAATAAGTGTGGGTAGTTCCCACATTAAGTGTTTGTGATTCTCCACACAAAAGTTAGTGTGGGTGATTTGCCACACAAGAGTAAGTGTGGGGCGATTCACTGCAAAAGGGTGAGTCCGAATGATTTGCCACACAAGCGAAAGTGTGGGTGGTTCCCATAAGGGCAAGTATGGGTGATTCACCACACAAGGGTAAATGTGTTCATTGACCACACAGGAATAAGTTTGGGTAGCTCCAGAAAGTTAAGTGTGAGTGGTACGACACACAAGCGTCCAAGTATGGTGGTTCCCACAAGGGTAAGTATGGGTGGTTCCCACACAAGTGTAAGTGCGGGTGGTTTCCACACAAGCGTAAGTGCGGGTGGTTCCCACAGGGGTAAGTATGGGTGGTTCCCACACAAGGCTAAGTGCGGGTGGTTTCCACACAAGCGTAAGTGCCAGTGGTTCCAACCAGGGTAAGTGTGATTGGTTCGCCACACAAGCGTGGTTCCCACAGGGTAAGTGTGGATAGTTACGACAGGGTAAGCGTGGTTGGTTCGCCACACAAGCGTAAGTGCGGTTGGTTCCAACAAGGGTAAGTGTGGTTGGTTCACCACACAAGCGTAAGTGCGGATGGTTCCCACACAAGGGTAAGTGCGAGTAGTTCCGACAGGGTAAGCGTGGTTGGTTCACCACACAAGCGTAAGTGTGGATGGTTCCAACAAGGGTAAGTGTGGGTGGTTCGCAACACAAGCATAAATGTGTGTGGTTCCAACAAGGGTAAGTGTGGTGGTTCCCAGTGCGGGTATAGTTCCAACAAGAGTAACCGGGTGGTTCCCACAAAGTGTGGATGGTTCCCACACAAGCATAAGTGCGGTGGTTCCCACAAGGGTAAGTGTGGTTGGTTTGCCACACAAGCATAAGTGCAGATGGTTCCAACAAGGGTAAGTGTGGGTGGTTCCCAGTGCGGGTATAGTTCCAACAAGAGTAACCGGGGTGGTTCCCACAAAGTGTGGATGGTTCCCACACAAGCATAAGTGCGGGTGGTTCCACAAGGGTAAGTGTGGGTGATTCACCACACAAGCAAAAGTGTGAGTGGTTCCCACAAGGGTAAGTGTGGTTGGTTTGCCACACAAGCATAAGTGCAGATGGTTCCAACAAGGGTAAGTGTGGGTGATTCACCACACAAGCGTAAGTGTGGGTGATTCACTGCAGAAGGGCAAGTGAGGGTAATTTACACAAGGATAAGACCAGGGTATGACCTTTGACCCAAGAACGGAGATTGTGGAGATTTACACATCAAATTACTTTTAACTTTGTTGATTGGATTATAAAACAGTGGTGCATGCAGAGCACTTTGAACAACTTACTTGATTTTTACAAAACTTCAGTTTTTGGGCTAACAATTAAAACCCCAAATGGCACAAATTGGATTTCAAAAAGCAGTAATTTTGTTCTTTTTAGTGTTTCTAGACAAGAATATTGCTGCCTTCAAAAAATAAAACAAGTCCTTATCTTCGCTAGAAATTTTTTTGACAAGAGTTTTTAGAAAACAAAACTTTGGATCTTTTCGATATAACAGAAACAGTTTCACTCTTTTATAGGACTAAACTGCTGCACAGTTCGTTCCTACTAAGTTTTATTTTTAAAATGGGTGAGTTGCCAAGATGTTGGCTGTGTACAAACACTTAATTATCTTGCAAAGAAACCTTGTAAAAAAAGTGATCTCCTGCAGTGGTTTGCCCTTGACCATGACCAGAACCCTAAGTACCTTGACATAGACTTAACCTTTGACTTCAACTAGTACCAACCGATTTAAAACATCTATGAATTATTACACGTAATCCAATGTCATCTTTGATATCAAAAGGCAATAAAATTAGTGTTGCTCTTACAAAGAAATTGTAGTTGCTAAGTGGCACGACCACGCAAAACATGTTTCTCCGGCCATCATACCATCAACTGGATAGAAGTCCTCATCATCTACCGGGTCCAGATTCCATTGGCTCAAGCGAAGACATCTCATGGCACCACTTGTCTCAAACGAGCCCCAGTACAAACCTGTTTACTAAAAAACAAAAGAATGACGTGACCAACAAAAGAGGGAAAAAAAAAAAATGGCCCTCATCCCCCACATCTGTAGAGATCGACCAAACGTTTTAGGGACCAACGACTCGCTTCCAGCTCACACCCTAGTGTGTAGTATGCTTCAAAAAATGCTCGCTTTAGCTTGTTAGATTTTGTAAGGCATTACACCATTGAAGAGAACACTAGTGGTGCATCTAATTGAACTTCACTGAACAGAGAACATACCTTCCATTGCACCCGGCCAAGCAGTCTCACCACTTGTTCCAGGCAGCCGAGGGGGTCCTCCGACAGGCACAGGTGTTTGCACAACTCTGCCGATGAGTTTTTTTCAGAATTTTTATACAAACATAAAGAAACTCATCAGAATGAGCTGCTCATACCCAATGAGTCCACGTTTTACATTTTTGTTTTGAACATTTGTTTTGTTTTGAACAAATTTGAAATTTATAAGGAGGAAACATTTAAGAAAATAGAAAGCATATTGTGTGGTTCAACCTGAAAACTCTGAAAGATATTCCCAAGTAAAAAACTAATGAAAAAAATAAACATATAAATATATAAAATGAATGTTATCATTCTTTTTGATAGAAATATCCATATCTCTGCAAGATACTGAGATTTCCACAACTTTGTTTTTAAGTTTGCTAAATTTCTGAAATAAAGTTAATGACCTCGCTTGCAAGAAAAGTCACTAGTTTACTTTAAACATAAATCTTTTGCATGGTCTCATTTTTTGGTAGGAGCAACTCGTGATTTAACTTATTTACATAGTTATAAAGTAAAATACAAAGGCATATGATTCAGAAAAGGCTGTCAGTCTGAATAAATAACCTGTCCAAATAAATAAGCAACAGTTTGAATTTGTTCAATTATATTTTAAGTTCTGCAATACCTTTTTAAAATTTCTTTGAACAGTTTCAGTCAGAGGAGTGCTCCCTGACTGGTAAAACTGTTTCCCATGAGGACAATCAGAGTGCCCTGATTATCCGCAAGGGAAGGTTTTTCTTTAATTTTTTAAAGATAAGCAAGAGTAATTTTTTCAATTATATTTTAAGTTCTTTGTTTGAAACTTCTTGAACAGTTTCAGTCAGAGTGCTCTCTGACCGGTAAAACTGTTTCCCAAAAAGACAATCAGAGTGCCCTGATTATCTGCAAGGGAAGGTTTTTCTTTAACTTTTCTAAGATTGATTTTGGTGAACTTTGCATGCATGCAGCGATCAGACTTTAATCCAATCTGAATCATGTACCTTTGAGCAGCAAAGGGATGGATCTGTACAAACAACGGGGAATATTGAGAAATCCACCACACAGGGAGAAGTGTTGGCAATTCTAAACACAAGTGAAAGTGGTTATTTCACCACAAATGGAAAAGTATGGAATTTTTACCACATAGGGGTAAGTGTGAGTAGTTCACAACAAGAGGGGACATGTGACTTACCACATTGTGGGGACTAGGGAGTAAGAGGCAAGGTAAGTGTGGGTAACTCAACACACAAGGGGAAGTAAGAAAAGCTTACCACACAAGTGAAAGTATGGGTCCTTTACCACACAAGGAAAAGTGTGTAAATTCACCACCTAAGTGAAAGTATGGATAGTTCACCACACAAGTGAAAGTGTGGACCACACCAGGTCATTGGCACATGCCTGAAACATTTACTAACCTAGCCTAACCTATTTCAGGCATGCCACTCAGTGTTTTTTGCAAAAAAAACCCAGACATAAACAGTCACAGCAAGGCATTGTACTGTGTTTTTCAAGTTTCAGTGGCTGAGAAAAGCCACGACCCTCAAAATCAGCTGATCGGCTGAAAAGTTCCATGCCTGCTATCTGCTGTGTATGGGATGGGCGAAAACCCCTTGAAAAACCCCTTTTGGGGGAAAAAAACATTGGGAAAGTCCCATCCGGCTCCAATTCTATGGCAACCAAGTTTGTCAACTCCATACACAGCATTTATATAGGCCTAAGCTAACTAACTAAGCCTTTGACAACGTTTCATTTAATAACTTTGACTTGGATGATTCACCACACAAGGAAAGTATGGCGGGGTAAATCACCACAAGGAAAGTATGGATAGTTCACCACACAAGTGAAAGTATGGATAGTTCACCACACAAGATAGAATGGATATTTCACCACATAAGTGAAAGTATGGATCTATAGTTTACCACATAAGTGAAAGTATGGATAGTTTCCCACATAAGTGAAAGCATGGATATTTCACCACATAAGTGAAAATATGGATAGTTTACCACACATATGAAAGTATGGATAGTTCACCACACAAAATAGTATGGATAGTTCACCACACAAGATAGTATGGATAGTTCACCACACAAGTATGGATAGTTTACCACACAAGTGAAAGTATGGATAGTTCTCCACACAAAATAGTATGGATAGTTCACCACACAAGATAGTATGGATAGTTCACCAAACAAGTGAAAGTATGGATAGTTCACCACACAAGTGAAAGTATGGATAGTTCACCACACAAAATAGTATGGATAGTTTACCACACACGTGAAAGTATGGATAGTAGACCACACAAGTGAAAGTATGGATAGTTCACCACACAAGTGAAAGTATGGATAGTTCACCACACAAGTGAAAGTATGGATAGTTCACCACACAAGTGAAAGTGTGGATAGTTCACCACACAAAATAGTATGGATAGTTTACCACACACGTGAAAGTATGGATAGTTTACCACACAAGTGAAAATATGGATAGTTCACCACACAAAATAGTATGGATAGTTCACCACACAAGATAGTATGGATAGTTCACCACACAAGTGAAAGTATGGATAGTTCACCACACAAGTGAAAGTATGGATAGTTCACCACACGAGAGAAAGTATGGATAGTTCACCACACAAGTGAAAGTATGGATAGTTCACCACACAACATAGTATGGATAGTTTACCACACAAGTGAAAGTATGGATAGTTCACCACACAAAATAGTATGGATAGTTCACCACACAAGATAATATGGATAGTTCACCACACAAGTGAAAGTATGGATAGTTCACCACAAAATAGTATGGATAGTTTACCACACAAGTGAAAGTATGGATAGTTCACCACACAAAATAGTATGGATAGTTCACCACACAAGATAGTATGGATAGTTCACCACACAAGTGAAAGTATGGATAGTTCACCACACAAGTGAAAGTATGGATAGTTCACCACACAAGTGAAAGTATGGATAGTTCACCACACAAGATAGTATGGATATTTCACCACATAAGTGAAAGTATGGATAGTTTACCACACAAGTGAAAGTATGGACCAGATCATTAGCACATGCATGAAACGATTTCTAACCTAACATATTAACCTATGTCAGACATGCAACTCTGCATTTTGGCAAAAAAGAGGATATAAACAGGCACAGCAAGACTTTTTTGTACTGTGTTTTTTTAATTTTCAGTGGCTGAAAAAAACCACAACTCTCAAAATCAGCTGATAAGCTAAAAAGTTGCATGCCTGCTATTTGCTGTGTATGGGATGGGCGAAAACCCCTTGAAAAACCCATTTTGGGGGAAAAAAACATTGGGAAAGTCCAATCCGGCTCCAATTCTATGGCAACCAAGTTTGTGAACTCCATACACAGCATTTAAATCACTAACTAAGTTTTTGACAATATTTCAATTACTATCACTTTGATTTGGATGATTCTCCACACAAGGAAAGTATGGGTAAATCACCACAAGGAAGGTAAGGGTAGATCACATCTAAATGAATCTGCTGGAATTACTAACTAAGCCTTTGACAACGTTTCAGTTTATAACTTTGATTTGGAAGATTTACCAAACAAAGAAAATATATGGTTAGATCACCACAAGGGCTAGTATGGGTCATTCACCACACAAGGGAAGTATGGGTCATTCACCACACAAGGGTAGTATGTGTCATTCACCACACAAGGGAAGTATGGGTCATTCACCACAAAGTGGAAGTATGGGTCATTCACCACACAAGGGAAGTATGGGTCATTCACCACACAAGGGAAGTATGGGTCATTCACCACACAAGGAAAGTATGGGTCATTCACCACACAAGTATGTGAAGTTCACCACACAAGGGAAGTGGGTCATTTACCACACAAGGGAAGTATGGGTCATTCACCACACAAGTATGGGTCATTCACTACACAGGGGATTTATCTAATTTTCTGAAATCCTACTTAAGATCCATCCCATATCTAAATTACATTTTAGGGCAAACTACTGGAGACACTGCAGCTGGTGCTGGTGATCCAGGGCTGATGATCTCGCATCTCTGCTGGTGGTCGACAGCTCACTGATTGAAGATTCAACACTCTCTGTCTGGATGCTTAGATTGAAGATCAGACACTCTCTGTCTGGATGCTTGGATTGAAGATCAGACACTCTCTGTCTGGATTTGCTGATTACTGTAAAGAGATGAAACCAGGGCAAAGCAATGATTAAACATACTCACAAATAGAACTGATTAAGTAGAGCCAGACAAACAACATGGACATTCCTGGAACTACGTAATTAAACATGTGCCAAGGCTAGCTCTTTTGCTGCTGCCCTTAATTGGACACGGTGCCCCTCAAATCTTTTTAAACAAAGAGTAAATATATCATGAGAAGCTCAAGTCAGCCAGTAATTTAATTAATTCTCACAAGTTTTTGCACGTAACGTCTTTAAGTTTTCGCACATAACGTCTTCATAGTTTTCTTGAAAACACTTCAATGTATAAACCCCCTAGATTTTCAATTAAATGTATTGGTTCCCATGAAGTATTCCTGGCACATTTGTAAAGTTACAGACATACAGAAGGTAAGGGAAGGTACACCATTGCTTCTTGGGAAAACTAAATCAACACCCATTTTGATAAATAAAAAGAGAGTAAATTATGGTCCAGTTTTATACCGTTTTAATACTTGGGAAAAAAGAGAATGACAAACTCTGTGGTTGTTCTGTCAGGGTTGTTGTGCCTTTTCATATTGGGTCTATTGCGATTGTAGCAATTGAAATAAACAATGGCAATTTGTGTGGTCTTCAAATGTTATTTCCTTGTCTTTGAAAAATATCAAATTGTTTCTGGAGGATTGACACAGGACTTAATTTAAAACATTGAGGGCTCAGATTAAATTGATTGGGTTTGTTTGTTTGCTTGTTTGTTTTTGACACAAACAAAATCTGCACTTTTTGGGGGCAACATGAAACTTAACACAAACAAGTTATTTCCTAAAATCTTGAAAAAAAACCCACTTTGATTGATCAGTAAGTTATGGAGTCACCAGGGTTGTCAAGCAACATTCTTAAGGGAGGATTTTTTAAAGTTCTTTAGAGTGGTGAACATCCTCTATACCCCTTTGTAAATTGCATGTTCCCAACTTTGAGCCGTTCTTTATTCAAAAGAATCTTCTTTTTCCAATCAGTTTGTAGATAAGTGTTGAACATACCTTGATTGTATTGTAGAGCCATGGTCCTAGTCCATCATGTAGTAGTCGGTGATACTGGGGTGACTTCAAAAAGCTTGGGCAGAGCGTAAGCGTGGCTTTGCTTCTCTCTGAAGTGTGAATCAACAAGATCACGCAGTTGATGCTAAGGCCAGGGTGGTTCTAAAGCAGAGGATGACAAAGCTCCATGAGTTTGAGGGTGACCACCGATGTTCATCTCAGGATTTTGTGTCAAGTCACTCATGGATATCTGTTGATTGTAAAGGAAAATTGATAATATAAATTATACAGGTTTACAGTAATGGCCAAAGTACAGAACATTTCTGTGTATATTTCATGGGTGCTCTGATAAGTTAACTTTGAGTACATATCGTGTCAATATGGCTGAAAGTTCCGATAAAAATGCAATACAATAAAAATACAATCATCACAATAGACAGACTCTAATTTGCTCTAAGTCTGTGGCCCTGTGCGCCAAGCCAAAATTTTAGCCAGGAATTGGTAAAAGGGTGTCACAATTTGCTGGAAATTTAAAAACTGCGTGTCCAAATTGTCTGTTTACAATACATTTAAATGACAGATAAAACAGGGTGTCCAAAAGTTTTTAAAGGGTGTCCATCAAAAAGGGTGATTTGTGGGGTCTTCAAATGTTATTTCCTTGCCTTTGAAAATATTGAATATTTCTGGAGAATTGACACTGGACTTAATTCAAAACATTTAGTGCTCAGACTAAAATTATTGAGTTTGTTTGTTTGCTAGTTTGTTTTTGACAATAACAAATGCTCTACTTTTTTTGTTCAACATGAAACTTAACACAACCAATTTACTTCCTAAAATCTAGACCAAAAACACTTTCATTGATCAGTAAGTTATGGAGTCACTAGGGTGGCCAAGCAACATTCTTAAGGGAGGAATTTTTTTTTAAAGTTCTTTGGAGTGGTGAACATTGTCTATACCCCTTTGTAAATTGCATGTTCCCAACTTTGAACCGTTCTTTATTCAAAAAAAAATCTTCTTCTTTTTCCAATCAGTTTGTAGATAAGTGTTGAACATACCTTGATTGTAGTGTAGGGCCATGGTCCTAGTCTATTAGTTTGTCTGTGGTACTGAGGTGACTTGAAAAAGCTTGGGCAGAGCGTAAGTGTGGCTTTGCTTCTCTCTGAAGTGTGAATCAACAAGATCACGCAGTTGATGCTAAGGCCAGGGTGGTTCTCAAGCAGAGGATGACAAAGCTCCATGAGTTTATGAGGGTGGCCAACAAGGAACATCTTGAGATATTGTGCCACGTCACTCATGGATTTATCTGTTGATTGTAAAGGGAAATTGATGAGAATATTAATTATATAGGTTTACAGTAATGCCCAAAATACAGAACATTTATGCGTTTATGTCCTGGGTGCTCTGCTGATCAGTTAACTTTGAGTACATATCTTGTCAACATGGCTGAAAGTTCTGATAATTTTTTTTTTTAATACAATAAAAATACAATCATCACAATAGACGGATTCTAATTTGCTCCAAGTCTACAGCCCTGCATGCCAAGCTTCTGAGCAGATATACAATTAGGAAAAACATGTATTAGTTTCAGAGCCGTTCTGTTCAGACAATTTGAGAACTTCACAAAAAGTGAGCACACATTAACAATTATCAGTGTGGAATTTGAACTAGAAATCAAACAAACAAAATACTTCAGCAAATAGTTCAGGGGTGAGAGTCATTTCTGACAATGGTCTGAAACTAGGACCCAAAGTTTAGAAGGTATGCTGAAATGATAGCATTTACACGTTTTGAGTTCTAGACTATTTCAGGCTGGGAGCTTCTGGGAACAGTACCACCAGAGCTAGAAGATCAAAGAACTTGAATTTGGATAACTGTCTGATAATTCTTATCCCTAAATATTTGTCTTTGCATGCAGTCCTTATACTGTATGATTCTTCAGGGAGGCAATGGAGGCAACCCTGGTCATTGCCTTGGTGCCCCTTGAAATGCTTTACTAGAAGATTACAATTCCTCATAGAGGTGCCCTTAACCAAGGAGAGAACGCCTTGATGCCCTTTACCCTTTCAATATTGAAGCATTAGGCCTGTTCATGTCAGGGCATACAATCATAGAGTTTTGCATACTTATTCAAGCCTGATACTTTACGGTGACAAATGCCTGTTGCCCTAGGGCATTGCTTTGCCGTGAAATGGTCCAATAGAAATTTACAAATTCCTCATAGAGGTGCCCTTTACCAAGGAGAAAACATCTTGATGACCTTGCCCTTGTGTTTTTGTTTGACTCTAATATTGTCACCGTTTTCACGAAGAGCCACTTATGTCCAGACGCTTGGTTCTCAAGATTTACATTTAACACTTTGCTTGGCTTAAAACTGCAAATCTGCAATACTAAAGCCACGGTTTGCAGTTTAAGACTGCTCATACGTTTAACCTTTCCATTGACTAACAAATTTCTTTAATTGTAATTGCTAATTGCCATAGTAATTAGTCAAAGATAAGTGTTTGTTCGTGAAGCCTGAAAGGTGAGATGACCTTCTTAATCATCCAACAAAATGACGTATTTTACATAGGAAAGGGGGGCGCATGTCATGTGATCCCGTGCACACTGACATTTATGCTCTTCTGTTGCAATGTAATACATGCATCTTTAGGGGCTTGTGGCTCTTCGTGAAAAACGCAAAATGCAATTATTGAGATTAAGGCCCCTTCCTGTATTAATAAGTACTTTGACATTTTAAGATATATGTGGCTCTTTGTGAAAACTGTGACGATATGTCTAATACACCCTTTTGAATTGCATGTTCCCAACTTTGAGCCGTTCTTTATTCAAAAAAAAATCTTCTTCTTTTTCCAATCAGTTTGTAGATAAGTGTTGAACATACCTTGATTGTAGTGTAAGGCCAAGGTCCTAGTCTATTAGTTTGTCTGTGGTACTGAGGTGACTTCAAAAAGCTTGGGCAGAGCGTAAGCGTGGCTTTGCTTCTCTCTGAAGTGTGAATCAACAAGATAATGCAGTTGATGCTAAGGCCAGGGTGGTTCTCAAGCAGAGGATGACCAAGCTCCATGAGTTTATGAGGGTGGCCAACGAGGAACATCTCAAAATCTTGTACCAAGTCACTCATGGATATATCTGTTGATTGTAAAAGGAAATTGATGAGAATATGAATTATATAGGTTTACAGTACTGCCCAAAGTACAGAACATTTTATATGCGTACATGTCATGGGTGCTCTGATCAGTTAACTTTGAGTACAAATCTTGTCAACATGGCCAAAAGTTCTGATAAAAAAATAAAAAATAAAATACAAATACAATCATCACAATAGACGTATTCTAATTTGCTCCAAGTCTGCAGCCCTGCATGCCAAGATTCTGAGCAGAGAAATTAGGGAAAACATGTATTAGTTTCAGAGCATTCTGTTTAGACAATTTGAGAACTTCATGTCAGGGCATACAATCATAGAGTTTTGCATACTTATTCAAGCCTGATACTTTACGGTGACAAATGCCTGTTGCCCTAGGGCATTGCTTTGCCGTGAAATGGTCCAATAGAAATTTACAAATTCCTCATAGAGGTGCCCTTTACCAAGGAGAAAACATCTTGCTGACCTTGCCCTTGTGTTTTTGTTTGACTCTAATATTGTCACCGTTTTCACGAAGAGCCACTTATGTCCAGACGCTTGGTTCTCAAGATTTACATTTAACACTTTGCTTGGCTTAAAACTGCAAATCTGCAATACTAAAGCCACGGTTTGCAGTTTAAGACTGCTCATACGTTTAACCTCTCCATTGACTAACAAATTTCTTTAATTGTAATTGCTAATTGCCATAGTAATTAGTCAAAGATAAGTGTTTGTTCGTGAAGCCTGAAAGGTGAGATGACCTTCTTAATCATCCAACAAAATAACGTATTTTACATAGGAAAGGGGGGCGCATGTCATGTGATCCCGTGCACACTGACATTTATGCTCTTCTGTTGCAATGTAATACATGCATCTTTGGGGGCTTGTGGCTCTTTGTGAAAACGCAAAATGCAATTATTGAGATTAAGGCCCCTTCCTGTATTAATAAATACTTTGACATTTTACGATATATGTGGCTCTGTGTGAAAACTGTGACGATATGTCTAATACACCCTTTTGAATTGCAGAATTATTATTTTTCTATAGTCTGTCCCCTGGAGAAATAAATTGCAGCTACATGTATGCAACTGACACCATGACATTTTGAAATGTATGTTTTGCATTTACAAAATTGAAAATATATAAAAAACCCTTATTAAAATGGTAATTGCACAGTATTCCCAGAGCTCAGGAATGATGCTCCCCAGCTTGGAATGATTTTTTTGACACTCCTCTATATTCAAAACCAAAAATGTGCCATTGTAGGCATGATATCATCTATAAAACAGACTCTCCTCTACTTGTACCGTAAATTAGTCAAGCAATGTGGATGAAAATACATTTAACCAACTAGAATGCCATATACATAGCACATACATATCGTCACCGTTTTCATGAAGAGCCACATATCTTAAAATGACAAACTATTGATTGATACAGGAAGGGGGCCTTTATTATCTCAATAACTGTATTTTGCATTTTCACAAGGAGCCACAGGTCCACTAGATGCATGTAATACATTGCAACAGAAGAGCGTAAATGTAGGTCAAATCGTTTTTTCAGGTTTCGCAAAGAGCCACTAATGTCAGTGTGCAGTGCACCCCTTTCGTAAAAAATACTTACTCAGTTGGGTGATTAATAAGGTCATCTCACTTTTTAGGTTTCACGAAGAGACACGTATCTTTGACTTATTACTAAGGCAAATTAACTAATATATGTAAATAAATTAGTTAGTCAATGGAGAGGTTAAACGTTCACAGAATCATATGAGCGGTCTTAAACTTCAAAACCGTGGCTTTAGTATAAATGTAAATCTCAATCAAGCGTTTGGACATCAGTGGCTCTTCGTTAAAACGGTGACGATATGTGACCTGCTATCACAAAATGAGCCAGAAGTCACAAAATGTTAGCAGGTACCTCTAATTAAAAGTAAAGTTTAACACATGAACACACTCGATTGAGTGATCTTGTCTAGCTTCAGCGTTTTTGGTGATATTTGAAACTCCAGGGGCTGATTGCACTAATTGGTCTTAAACCGGTCAATGCGCTATATAGCCGGCTAGCTTGAGACGTGCTTAGACAGTCTTTAATTATAGACCGGTTGCAATAGCACGGTCTATATTTTTAGCCGGTATTAAATCTTAAGCCTGCGCTGAGCTGGCTATAATCAGTTTTTGTTTTGTTTTTAAACATGGAGCTACATCTGTCAGTTGTTGATGATGTCATGCAAAGAGCCCTACAACGAGACAGTTTGATAGTGTTTATTCGGTTAGTAATTTTGTCCCAGGCTTTAAGTTTTCCTTCCATTGTCACCAAATTGCTTAGTTGTGACTGCATAATCTCCCTGCAGTTCATGTTACCCTCTACAAGTGTCAAATTCTCTGTTTGACTGCAGGCTGGTCGCCTAATGTTTGATCTTTGTTTAACTTTCAAAGCCATTGTCTCAGTGTGCTATAGTAACGGCCATCGTAAATAACAAAGCTTAGGAATGCTTTTCTTATTTCACTACTTCACACTGACTTTTCTAAGACCGGCTTGATGCAACAGGCTTTACGATAGCTGGTCTAACACCACTGGCTTAGACCATTTTATTGCACTCCGCCCTAGTGTTGAAACCGTTGTAAAGCTTTTTTTTAAATGGCATGACAAAATGACAACTTTTTGCTCATTTTGTGATAATGGGGTTCAACTTTACAAAATAGATGAGTTTAAATGAGTCTACCAATACTATGGCAGGGTACGAAATTAAGAAACAACGGAAAGTTAGGTTGCCCGAATATAATATAATTATGCTTTGCACAATGCTCTGTGTGACACGTGTATTAACCATCCGTTTCAGACACAAAGAGGGTTTTTAAAAAATCATTTACACAACCATGCATGCATGCGATCATAAACATTGAGTCTTCATAACAGCATTTTGACTCTTACATTGTAGCACAACACCCGCCCCAAAAAACCAAGAAAACAACGAAAAATAAATAAATAAAGAGAAACAAGTCTTACATTATACAGTTAATTAATCATTCCATTCATCCAGGGCATCCTAAATTCTGTCATTTTTGTAAAATAAAGCCTAAGCCTAAAACAAGCTGACATTTCCGAGGAACTGTGCCCGCAGGCCATGCTTTCAATGGAATTTGCATGCGGACCATTGACGCCAGAGCTTATGGTCTTATAGCGCGACACCAGCGATAATGATTATTGCAGGTTCGGGGAATAACCTTTCTCCTGAGCATGTACAGTCTTTCGTCAAGGCGTTTGTAACTGGATTTTGTATGCTGTCGCGTAATGCGCTGGTATATTTCTCATGCAATCGTATTGTTTTAGAATGCTGCCCTCTAGCGATCAATGTTTCTTAGCTTTATTGTAGCACACAAAGTCACATGATAACAAAGACTACAGGCCTGTAAATTGGAAACAATGTGATATGTGCCGCACGGGTTGTGCATTGTTACTCTGTGATCGGGATGTGGTCTGCCTAAATCGGATGGTTTTTCATAAGGTTGCCCATCAGGCAACGGCGGTTTAATCACAGGTTGCCGGATGATTTTTTGGTTGCCTCGGGCAAACCGTTAATTTCGCACCCTGTATGGCCCAATTTCATAAAGCAGGAATTGCTGCTTAGCAAATTTCTCTGCTAAGCAAAAAATGAGTACGGCACGGTGGGTAACGATGTAAACTTCAATGTTGGCTGGAGACCAGTTTTTGCTAAGCAAAATGTTTACTTCGGGTGCCCTTTCTGTCGGACTGAGGATCAGGCATACTACCATAATCAGAGTCGAGGTGTTGAATTTGTTAGGGCGAGCAAACCTAGGTTTGCGCAAACCACCCTAGGGAGTAAGTGCTCGTAGAACTGCACGAACATGTGCTACTAAACGTAAAGCTGGATGGCACTGCACTCCCTAATGGACTCCAGCATTGCAATGGAAATGTGAGGTCAGTGAGACTCATCATTGTGAGTTTGGAAATTGTCATTCTGAATTCTGAATATCCTACAAAGATTTTCAGGCAATCTCAGGCAATCTACACCATTTAACAGAAATGAAATCACTTCAACAGGGCTCGGCAAATTTACACTGGACCGCAGGCCCAGGCCAATGATTTTAGTGTCAGGCCAGACTCATGACTGGAGAAGTCCGGTTGGTCTTGTGCTTTTCAGATGGACCTTATTCCCATGAAATACATTAATTACATTCCTGCATGGTAAGACACTGTTATGGCATAATAATGTTTTGCTATTAACCAATAGTGTCTGTACCATGCAGGAATGTGCACTAGGCAGACGCACAAACTCATAAGCATCACGCCACCATCCGTCCCATACAACAAGGCACAATGTTTTGAACAGTAGGGAGAGGGCGCACAAGGGAAGTTCAATTTACATATTTCATGGGAAGGGTCTATTGAATAAACACCTTCACTCTGTGTAATATCTTGAACAGAAACAAAATATACTCAATTGACTTTGATTCTAATAAGATACCTTTTAATTCTGTTTGAGTAATGAAGCATATATCCATAACTGAGATAAATCTTCTCTCACATGTATTAGTGCTTGTTCAAATAAAAACAGTAAATGCATGTTAAACTGCATCAGGAAGTTTTTTTTCTCATTTGGATTCGGGTCTCTTGTTGAGCTACGAGACATGTGGTCTTTTAGGTTTTCCCCAAAATAAACTTGAGCCCTGATTGAAAGAAACTTCACCAAGTCTCAACTGAGAATTGACACACCCACAAAATAATTGAATAACTGCTTTACTACTCCTCCAAGATTTCAACACTTTCCTAACTAGGGTTTAGATCATTGAATAAGTAACTCCCCATTCAACAAGCAAACTATGTAGCAAAACAACCATGACTGCAAAAATAAGTACTATAACTCAGGTTCTGCAGAATTTTTTTTAGTTTGTGGAAAAATTTTCCTGGAAACTATGGCAAGATGGATCAGTTAAACAATCATTAAATACTTCAAATCAAAGAAGATAACTCAAAATTAATGGCTTTATCCATTTTTATGGTAAGATACCAATTTTACATTTGTTGAAACTTTGACAGGAAATTGCAAGTGTAATTTTAACATTTGTTGTGGTGGTCCGAACAGACAAACTTCTGCCAGGTGGTTTTGGGAATGCTGAGTTGCCAGGCTTTACCTGCCACCAACCTGTGGCAAAAACCTGTTGTCCTTAAGACAGTTGCATTGCATATACCTGGCTCTGCTTACGCATAGTTCTACGCGTACGGCACCCTGTAAAGCACATAGTTCTATGGGCAGTAAGCACAGAATTCCATGTAAGCAATCAGGGCTCGCCCTTAACACTAGCCCGGTGTACATTGTCTAGTAAAAATGCTATGGGCTAGTAAACACCACTTCTCAACTTGCCCTGTGGGCTACTAAAAATTGTGCAACCTACTTGTTTAAAATGCTCATTTCTTCCTTTTCAGATGTGAAATTAATGTATAAAATGTGTTAATTTTATTGAGTGTTGAATATAACTTCATTTGATCGTTAAACTGGTTGTGATTGTTAACAAAAACACATCAGAACATTACATTTGTGGCAATTCCTGTTTAAAATCTGGGCTACTAAAACTTACTGGGGGCAAGTAAAATGCACAGTTTACTGGCCCGGGGGGCTACTTTACAAAAAGCTTAAGCGCAAGGCCTGGCAATGCCATGAAACTGGGACCTGGTTCCGATTTCCCCTGGCACTCTTCCTAATCTTAAGGACTGAAATCCTAGCCAATGCTTTAAAAGATAGACTAGTCCTAAGTTAGGACCAGTACTTAGGACTAGTCCTATCTCTTAGCATTGCCTAGGACTAGTCCTAAGTTAGGAAGAGTTTTGTGAAATCGACCCCTGGTCTCTTCATTATGCCACTGGGCCCCTTTTGCCTCCTCCCCAATCTCATAATGTGCGACTGCTGACAGCTACTGTGCTCACTCAAAATAAAAAGTTGCTTACCTTAAAAATAAGACTGTTTCTTGTGCTTTACTTCCCATGTTGAGGGGTGTTAACAGGGGTGTTCTGTCTAGTGCCAGAATTATGTCACTATCTTAGTAGTTGAATGTCTGTTCTCTCTCCTCACTGCAAACAAAGAAAAATACAAATTATTTAGATTTATAACACAACTTGATGAAAACATTATTGCTGATAGTACATGTACTGTTTTTAAAAGGAATTTCCATAAAATTTGAATGACAGATTTTATCTCTTGAATTTCAGCATTTTTACCAGACACATCTCACTAGATCATGATGTTGAGACTTCTTGTCATGTTTGCTTACTTAACCCTCTTGTCTGAAGAGAAAATCTTTGGGAACCACAAATCAGAAAGAACAAAAATTATCCCTTCAAATGTAGGAGTCAAATTGTAATAGTATTAGTATAAGAAACATTTTCATTTTGGGGGGGAAGAAAAAAAGAATGCAAATTCTTGTAATGTAGGACCATAGCTAATCTTGAAAACTACGCGGCAGTGGTCGAAAATTTGTTTGATTTTAATACATTGATGGGTAATCAATGTCATAGAGGGTGCTGTACAATCTTCCGGTAAAAATCTCGGTCGCGTTTTTTTGTGTGTGTGTTTTTCCCTCTTTTTACTTCAGAATTTTGATTTCATGAATATTTATGCTTACAAAATGGTAAATATGGTTGCCCTTTGTTTAAAATACAGATGACAGACACATAATTTTAGCCATACATCGTTATATTTTTTCGCCAGGTACATGACAAACAGGGCGATCGTAAACAGTGTAAATTTCACGTCATGTTTTAGTACTTTGACTCGAGTTTGCCTTGGTGTATTTTGTGCATGGACATTTTCAGGGCATTTTAGTAAAAAAAAAAACAGAAATAAAATACAAACCTTTGTAACATAGGCCTATAGCCTAGGTTAAAATGTCTTCTTCCGTCATAGAAATGTTGAAATATAAAATTAAAAAATGAAATACGAATATAAAAAAATAGGGGGCTATCCCGACCGGCGCCGTGCACTTTTGTTTTCGTGACGAACGCATGCGCAGATAATGACTTCAGATCCGATAAGAAAAAGTGAGTGGATTGTTTACAAGTGAGCATGCACTAGAGAACATGACAGCTGCATGTACATGTACTTGTACCTTGCAAAATGGCGACCGACTGTCGTGTCGATCGTTGCTACGCAAGGTGCAATTGTTTTATTTAGTAAAGTGGCAACAGTTGCCGACTCAAAAAACACAACCACCTTTAGAAATGAAATTTCTACAGGTTAGTTGTATTGTTTATATACCTACAAGGATTAAAACAATCGAACGGTTAAAAAAAAACTATTTCAACATGGCTTTTAATTTTTATGCCAAAATACCTTGCTTGTTTGTCAACATGGCTTTTAATTTTTATGCCAAAATATCTTTTTTGTTTGACTACCAGATCTTTCATGTAGGCGGAAGAACTGCCCGCCCCAAATGTAAGTGAGAGAAAACTCTCTGGTATACTTTCATTTAATTTAGTTTGTGATTCTTGCCCTATGTTTGTGTGCAGATATTTTAATAAAACACTATTCATGTTTACTGATATCTGATTTGTCAGAGTCTTAATTGGTCTTGTAGGAAAAGCTCGGTGGACTTTGTAAGTGAAAGCTGAACATCTTTCATGTTCCATTTTACATTTGAAAATAACACTTTAGGTTTATATTTCAAAGTGCAAACATATCTACTTCACTCTGAAACATTTATGCAGTGTGTTTTGGGCATTCTTTGACATCTCTAAAAAATAAAAAAAAATTGACTGACCGACCGACCCAAGAAAAAAAATCGGGTGAAAGGGCAATCCAACAAAAACTTTTTTAGGCCTTATCTTAGCCCCAAGTTGCAGCCTCCCCTCCTATTAAATTAATATTAATAAATGTTTTAAAACCAACTTGTTTTCTTTCCAATCTGTCAATGTACATTTTAATTTCAGTCCCACAAGCTTTAATGTTATGAAAGATTGTCTGGCTAAAGAAGCTGAAAATTTCAAAACCTGGAAACGTTTGAAGCATGGAGGAAGGAAAGAAGGAATACATTTCATGCTCTGCCTTTCAAAGTTGAATTTCAGGTCTGGCCTCCCTCCGCCCCCCCCCCCCAGCCCACCCTCATTCTCATTCTCCCCACCCACTTCCAACACACACATACCCTGTCACAAAATTATATAATAGAGTTAAAACAAAGTTAGTGTCTTTTCCTAACTAAAACAACAATGTCAGAATGGCTTTTCTGTCTGCCGAACAACTCTGTACACAGCCGGATACATTATTACACCACGTGTATTTCGAACTCGCCGCCAGGCCGAAAAGTAAGCCATAAGTTTTGCTTCTTTTTGACTGTTTAGAAATCTCATATTCACCGTAGGAAGTCTTCTAGGGATGCTATAAGTATTATTCGACTCACCTTTTATCATTTTGCGGAGGTTTCGTCCACTAAATTGGTAGTAAAATGTAGAAAAACGGGAGAGAAAATATGAAGTATTTTGAGGTCAGCCATTTTGTTCATCGCGCTTGCGCGCCTGCCCTGCACACGGCACTGATTTATGGTAATGAGACACGGCATGAACAGCACACTTTCGTTGGGTAAAATATTTCTTGTGAAGAAGAAAGGGGAAATTAAAAATAAACATACTCAATTTTGTTGACCTATATTTGACTTCCCGGTTAAAATACTAATTTCGAATGAGCATTTCAATTACTTAAAAGACTTTTGGAAAGATGGGTTAAGGAGAAGGAGCTTTCAAATTCACCACCCCTTAATGTACATCCCTCTTAAAAAATTGAACTTTCGAAGAGAAGTTTACAACAACAAAATCAGGTTAGGAGAATTCATTACTTAAAAGCCATTTGACTGTATTAAACCACAGATCAAGTTTTAAATTCTCCTTACCTCAATCTCAACATTTAGCAAACCCATGTTCTCATTTAAGCAGGGTTGCCCTGGAGCAGCAGAAGGGGCTGAAAGTATGGGGGCTGAGAGAAAGGAATTTCTGGGGAGAACTGGCAGGGGAAGGTTGGGAGGGGAGGGCTGGGGGGGGGGGAGTGGTTAAACCAGACATTTTCATATGGGGGGGCAGGCAGGCAGGGGAAACAACATAATTTGGGAGGTGGGGCTATTACATGTATCAAATCATTTATTTGTGCATATTTTGGATCTCATTTGGGTCGGGGGTTGAGTTGGGGGGGGGTACAGCCCCCTTTCCCCTCTGGTTACGCCACTGGCGGGGGGAGGGGGAACGGGCAGGGGAGGGGGGGTGCCTATGTTTGCAAACCCGGAATGCTCCAACTAAGACTTGGAGGTTTGTGTGGGAAGTAAGAAAAACAATTTCGGGCAGCAATCGATTAAAAATTTTGGTTCTGAAAAGAACCAGGGTTGAGATTCGTTTGTTTCGACCTTTCGAACATATTATTTTGATTGCGTCAAGTGCCTAATTCCACACTGTTGTTACCCCATAAACATATAACCTTCTTATCACACCATACAAAGCTACAAATCATACTCAAAAAACCATGTACGAGGGCGCCCTGCTGAGCAACGTCAAAACAAACTGCAGACAAGAGAGTGGTTTGTCCCATTGTAAAGTGACTTTATTTCATCAGTAACATTGAAATGGTTTGAATAGAGTAATAGTAACACTTAGAGAGATAGTAAATATCAATGCTTATATTTTTCCCCCTCTCCCCTCTTTAACAATGTCCAGACAAAATTAAAAATCATTAAATATATCATCTCAGTGTATTAATAATAACATAAAACAGTGTTTGTGCTGACAACAAAAGAAAAGTGATAACTATTAAGTTCTAGAACTGATAACATGAGGTACGTTAATGCTGACTGTTCATTTAGTTGGAAAAGTTGATTCGTTGGAAGTTAAACATTTGTGATTTTTCGTTAAGATTACCGGCGAGATTCGAATGGTGATTTAAGCGACACTGTTTCTTTTTTTTCTCAAAAAGTTGTCACTTTTACAAATCATATTGCACACTAACAATAGTGCCTTAATCATGTAAAAACCATCTGAAAGATGTTTGAAAAGGTTAAAGGTCATAATTCTCAGGTCAAGAGGTTCAAAATGGCCGCTAAGAGTTGATCTCAATCTACGTACAGGGTTGGTTGTAATTCACCCGACCATACTTTTTATCCAAAGTGGTTCCCATTATTGTTTGCCATGGTTTAACCATGGTGAAAACATGAGCTATGGGCACCGGTGGTAATTACGTTTTCCAACACGTCTCGAGATTACGTTTTCGGAGTTAATGTACGACAATTACACTGGACAGATTTTAATTCCAAATTTATCTGTCTGTCTACTTTAGGATAATGTTCCCTCACAAATGAAATATCAGGTAACAACGAAAAAAAAACTTAGAAAAGTTGATTCATAAAGGGTCGATGAAATGCAACTCGCACTTCCCAGAAAAAAAAACATGTTTTCACTTGTCCGCAGAGCAAATCCTAAGGTTAAGATGCACTCTAAACGACCTACAAGTCTACGTTGTATATGAACAAATTGCTTCCAATGAAAACCAATATCAATATCAACAGAAAAAAAATTGTCCAGACTGGAAAAAAAGACTACATGCCGAACATCGTTAATACATTCATCATAATAATAATAATAATAAATTTTGTTATCTTCAATCCCATTAAATTATATTCAACTTGGAAAATTTACACCAATTGTTTATTTTAACCAATACGTCAAAAAGCATCCCCAGGGACAATTATACGTTTAAGACTACCTACTTATAATGTAGCATAAAATTATGCACTCCCCCATTCTTCTTAACTACCGAAAAGGTACATCTAGGAATATTCCCGGTTTTTAAAATTTTTTTTAGATGTGAACCGTAGTTAAACAGAGATGAGAGTTGACACATGTAAAAATTCTTGATTTTTTATATATTTTTGTGGCCCTGTTAATCCCCCTGATTTTCCCGATGTTCACAGGTTTTTCAGAATCATGCGAATCACCAGAACTACAACACCTTATTTGGACACGATGTGGACTATTTCTTTCTCCTTTTTTTGGGTGATTGCTTTATACTTCTTTCAAGGAAAATTGAAGGCTCAACGGAGATATTGAGAAAATCCTGAAAAACAGGTCAAATCCTGAAAAAAATACCATGCGTCTGTTAAACCAACCCCCTGTACTGAATTCCATCACAAGTGGTGGTAACATTGGCTTTCCTTTTTCCCCCTTCTTCCGATACCCCCCTTTTCTTGGAACAGGTTTCACAGGTGATTAATCTTCCCATTCTATTACATTCTTCTTCTGTTCCACAACCGAACAATCTGTCAAAGCCTCTGGGTCAAGAAAACCATCTTTACACCAATTCCACTTCTGTATTTAATATTTTATGATTCTTCTCATTACAAATGTAACACCTTTCCACTCAGTAAAAAAGAAACCAACTCAGATGTCCAAACTCAAGAAACTTTTCTCTTCATTTTGTCGAGGAAAAAATAGAATTAGCTGTTGCAAACTGCTCACCAACCAAAAAGGACTTTTCTCTTTAGTTTGTCTAGAAAAAATAGAATAAGCTGTTGCAAACTGCTCACCAACCAAAAAGGACTTCTTTTAGTTTGTCTAGGAAAAATAGAATTAGCTGTTGCAAACTGCTTACCACCCAAAAAGGACCTGTGGTATAAAATGAAGAAAACAAAAGTAGTGGCCCGATGTTTTCGACTCTAGCCGAGTCTTTCTCAAAGGCTTATTTTGTCGTTAATACAACTTATACCTTGATCAGATGTCTCTGCACTGTGGGTTAAACCCATGAAGAAAAAAAAAGGCATGCGACGCCTATTCATTGCTTAACATTCCAACATCAACTCATCGGTGGAGGGCCACCAACTTTCGCTCATACACTAATTTGTGTTGAGTGTTATACGAGTTGCACCTCGGTGAAAATGATGGAATAAGTTGTTGAAATGTGGCCGCACGGGAACCTGTTACATTTTGATGTTTGATATCGTCTGTTCAGCCAGATACGTATTTATGCCGGCATTATAATAAAAAAAAGGAGGAAAACTGAGGTAACTACTGAAGTTGTTCGGCTCTTTCGAATAACTTATCCAATCATTTCGCCACTCGCATTTTTTAAATAAACATTACTATATTTATAGATCATTTTGGTTTCTAACTAAATCTTGCCCCCCGAAAAACAACATGCATGGAAACTATCATTCAATAAATGCAAGTTATATGAAATCGTCAAAAAGACATACATAAATAATAATGAAAAGTTGACTTTGTGTAAAGTAGGGAGAGAGAGAGAATTGCAGCATGAGGAGAAACCATAAATGAGATTAGAGAGAAGGAAAAAAAAGTTTAAAATCCCAATCGAGGGATGCTTTCCGTCTGTACATAAACACCCAATGGGAAACCGACAAGTCCATTTTCCACCATTTTTAATTTTTTTAAAGAACCATGGCTTAAACACTCTGTGCATAAAATGTGACAAAGATTTTTTTTTTTTCTCAGACAAACACTCTATAACAAACAACCCAGGTGCGTCATTACCAATTATTATTACGAGACGTCTGAACCAAGATATGGCCGACTTCACAAAGTCGCCTTGATTGAAATTGAAAAATTACCAAAACCGACCGTGGGAAACCTCCGCCGAGTTCGTGTGAAAATTAAATTGTGGTGATTGCACCCACAACCTTGTTCCTACTGTAGGTGATTGACCCGTACAGGACAAAGCAGGGGTTCAATCTAAAAAGATAACCTCAGGCTGCTTGGTGTAATTTCAAAACAACAACAATTCCTTACTGTTTGAAGAAATTTGTGTTTATTTATGCATCGTGGAGTACTGCAGTGATGTTGGAGGAAATATATTAGAATCTACAAGCCAATCATTTAAAACAAATAAACACTTTCAAGGTAATGTGTGCCGTCTTGTTCAAGGGCAGATTCATTTATTTCGGACACTACTTGCGGCCCATGACTCAGAACTAGAACTTCCACGTTCTAGCATCAAGTCGCAGGCGGCAGCGAGTGCTCGAAATAAACAATTCAGACCCATAAACAAGGTGGCGCATAAAACCGTGAAAGTGCTTATTGTTTTTCCATTCTGGGAGTAGAGAGTTCATCATTACATAAAATGGTGGTTCTTGAATGATCATTCATAATCTTAACCTTTGCTCACTGGCACTCATTATTCTCTCGGCTCACATCAACGAGTCTTTTACCCTCAACAGAGACAACCTTAAGCCTCAACATCTTTGCCTCAACATCTTTGCCTCAACCTCTTGGCTCCATCTTCTCACAGTGCTCAACATCATTACTTTGTCACAACATCCTTTCCCCCTTACCTCCAGTGTATGTATTTGTTATAAACCTCAATGTTACCTAATGTTACCCTCACCATGTGATCCTCACTGTCATGATCAAGATCATTACATGTAAACCTCACTTGGTTACCTCTTTATTTATTGCCTCACCACCAGTCGATCTTCCTCAGAAACTAATCGCAACATGAAACGAGATCATTTGAATTGAAGACCTCATACTCGTAGCCTCACTTCTAAGTATGTAGGACTTGAGGTTCAGTACTACCGGTAAACCTCAGAGGATAATGCTATGCAGTGTAAATGTTCACACTTGTTCCATGAAACCCTAACTAATCTTGCAGTCTTCATCGAAGGCTAAAAGTCTTCTTGATTGTTTCTTCAAACGATTCCTCCAAAACCTTACCTGACTATCTGGATTGTTAAGTGTTTACACCGACACCTCTTAAAACCTCACATGACAATCATCCTGTTCACAAAACTCCCATTGAACCCTAAGTGTCAGATCATAATTTCTCCTCCAACATTGCCTGAAACCTCACCTAAAAAAGCACTACCACTTTCAGATCAAAACACTACCTCTTAAATTGGAGGTACTGATTTGACCTCTACTGGTGACAAAACACCTGTAGCCCCCTCTAAAAGCACAAACTACATCATTGTTCTTCAATAACCCAAACCCTCACACTTGCATACATGACCCTCTCCAACACTCATTCATTCGTACATTCACCTCGAGCTACTTAGGTACCTCACCCGTACCATGACCCTCACACATACATTCAGACTCACCTTACGTATACACCACAAGCAAACACTACCTTGCACATGACGACTTCAACGTCTGCCATTGCCTCTTGAAACTACAACATCTTCATCCTCCACATTAATCATACCTCGATCATTATACAAACCTCACATAATCATACCTCAATCATGATAGAAACCCTCACATGCCAACGTCACTTCTCCCAAATGTCTCCACCAGATGGAACCTCTCATGACAAACACTGCAAGTACTATTTTTCAGGTCTATGGCTAATGATGCATGGGAGAAAACAAAAATGTGACGTCAAGAAAGAGTCTCAAGGTTTTGAGGTTCCTGAGCAGGAACCTCAAAGGAACCTCAAAGCTCTCAAACATACCTCTCTAGCTCCTTTTCCCTTAAAACAGTGTTAGGGTTCACGTAGCTGTGATGCGTTCAAAACGCAGTAATTGCACGCTTGTATAATTTCTTTACCACACACAAATCAGTTGAACAAAGATGACCAATCCGTCAATCTGATTTGAGTTTTGGAATAAAGAACGGTTTCCATAATTTTGTCAATTTCATTTCAGAAATGTAAATACGCATTTCCGTTAGGTTGGTTTCCAGACGTCCCGTAGACTCAACAAAGCGAGGTAGAAGTCCACCTCAATAGTTGTTTCATTAACATGTACAATTTTCAAAAAGTTTACATGATATAAGTTTGTTTACATCTAAAGAGAGAAGGGTGACTGAAAATTTGTGTGCTGTGGTTAGGAGGTCTACGTGAAAGAGATTTTTTTAGTCCAAATACATCAGACACTAAACTAGAATCCCCACATTGCAATATAAAAATAGTAAAAAGAAACAGTTTTTTTTTCAAGTGCATCAATGCGTTTTCTACAAGTTACGACATTCAACAATTTTCGTGGTATTTTTTTTTTTTCCGAAGTTTTTCTTTAAATCTTAAGATAATAAGAACGATAATAGTTAAAACTGTACAGCGTCATCAAAAGAGAAACAGAGAAAAGCAAAGGTACACTGAAGTATTTTTTTTTTTTTTTTTTTATAACAGATAACTGTCCACACCTAGATAAGGTTTTATAATTATCTCCTTGTCTTCTACACAATTTTTCACAAAAAAAGCGGAAAAAATAATCACTTCCGGGAGGGCCGACGGGAAACTCAGTCCGTGAAGCCGACAGAAGTCATTTTTTTCTAATACCTAGGTTACCTAGTCGCTACAAAGTGACATAAAAAAGAAAATATATTCTCCACGACGTACTACTTAATGAAGTTTTCAAGTTATATTTAGCCATGCGTAATTAAATCGTCTCTAGTTTATTTTAAATATCGGGGCGAGTTGAAACTCTCTTCTTCTTGTATTCCTTCCATATTTGTGAGTCATTTCAACTCCAGTTAGAAACACCCCCACCCCTAACACACCCTTTTTGGCCTGCGGACTACATTTTTGTATAACTTTTTTTTTAAGAGAGAGACCTTCAATATTTTTTTTTGTATTTTTAAACATACATACATACACAATTTTGAACAGTCTGCATAGCTATACGTAGCCATACATTTTTACACCACTGAGATAATTCTCATAGACTTTAGTGGATTGACAAATCCATTTTGGTTACAATCACTTACACACCATCAAAACACATTTCCAAAGAGGCCCTTTTGACCACTGCCTCATACTATATAAACAAACGAAATATAAACAAAAAAAGCAATAATCCCAACTTTGTTACGATATCTTGATAATAAAGGTCACTTAAAAATGTACACAGAATCTATATTTTTTTTACCTCATAGTTCACGTTAATTTGTTTAATGTACAGAGGATTGGACATGAACTACTGGCTAATAATTATATATTACTGAACAATATGAACGGGTTGAAGCTGTATACAAGCCATGCAGGTTAGATACCCTGATTGGGGGTAGTTTTACAAAATGAGAGGAAATGTCTCCCAAACGAGGTAACTGGTATGGCAAGCATATCCTGATTGGGTACTGCGTCAAGTTCTGTTAGCCCAAAATTAAAAAACCACTGCACGTGCTGAACATTCAAAGCAACATTACAACATCGCTTTAACAGTCAAAAGTGTAAATTTTGTTTAATTCTATCTTTTTTATTCAGCAATTATAAAGCATTTTTCTGATTCGGATGGAATTTGTAACATGATTATCGACTGAACGCTTGACACAGACCACACTCTAGCTCGACAATCACAAGACATCATTGGCTAGAATTAACAAACATGCCTGGTACCCTTATGCAGGAAAGGTGTACAAATCAATGCGTAGTACCGATCATTTTTTACCTAGGGGGTCTATTTTTTTTTAAAGTTGAAAAGCAAGCTGGGCACTTGCTCCCAGAGGAGTTTTGAAGTTGATGGTTTTGAGTTGATATCGAGTTTTACATTATTGAAGGATGAAAAATGGGAAGTTATGACCAGCACAACATTAAGGTATCGAAGTCCAGAGAGTGACCACGCCCCCTGAAGAAATCTACTTTATGACCGCGCCCCCCTTCCAGAAATCTACAAGATGATGTACAGAGTTCAGAAATGTATTTACACACACGACAAAAATGGCAAGGTTCACCGCAAGGTGTGAACTCTTCCTTTCCAAACGAGACAAAATATACATCACATTCAGGGTAGCGATATGGTTAGGTTGGTATAAATTTGTTCACATTTGGGACCCGATTGGGAGATAAATTTAGACAACAATCCTGTTTAGGTGTACTATCCCAACTTGGGAATATCTCACGATTTAAAAAACAAAAACCCAAAGGGGCTATTAATTGGCACCCAATCAGGACCTTTGCATGATTTGAACATGGGCCACGTAAGGCCAGTACCATTGCCATTTCAGCAATGTGGCCACAGTCACAGGTGAAGGTGTTAACTCCAACATGGCCATCTTTCCAGATAATAAACCCCAATCTGCCTGATCTGGAAACCCTCACCTCCCAATATACTATCCCAATTCAAGGATTATCGTATCTCAGATCTTCATTGGGATAATTCCAGGCCTATACTATGCCGATGTGGAGATTGATATTTTCTATTGGGGGGTATCGATTAAGACCCAGTCAGGATAGCTTTCGATAACAAACCTTCCATTAACTATCCCAATGCGGATATATATTATATAAAAAGTTCCTGATTCACACTAAACTGACCCTGAAGAAGCTTTGACTGTTAAATGCAATCATTAATACATCAGGGCATCAAGGAAAGAAGAAAGGTACCAGACTTCTCTTTCCATAGGTTTAAACAGTGAACCTTTGAACTGGCTACAAAAAACAAACAAAAAAACTAAAAGTTCAGGCTGGCATCTTTTGATCAGGACCCAATCACAGCGTAAAGATCTCACAATAAAAGAAAAAACAGTCCACAGGATTAATGTATATCATCATAATAGTAACTGGTATAATACCTAGCATTCCACATTTATAATATCGAACAGCTGTTAGTGTTACACAATGTACAAAAAAATTGGTATACGGATGCATAATGCACACAGCATTTTTTCTTTTGTTTTTTCTTCTATTCGAGCTGTTGGAATACGGTGGCGCGGTGGTCGAGCCAACGCGGCCCAAGATTTCAGGCTGTAGTTGCACAGAAATACACCCCAATTGCACTTTAATCCGATAATTTCCACTTCCGTTAGACGTCCACACATACATTTTTCCTGACACATTCCTACACTTTGTACACAAATATATCCCCCATATTCCACTTTTTTGTTTCTTTTTCTTTTGTCGAAACGAATTTTAACAAACTAAGTTTGGCAATTTGAAAATAAAATAAATTATTCATTTCCCCCCCACCTCTTGCAATTCTCAGCTGGATACATTATCCAATCAAATAAAAATGCCTAACGATTTTTCTTCATAGTTCCAGAAAATAACTTTTGACTCTCCACGAGCGTACGACTTTCGACGCCCAGATTGAAAAAGTCTTCAGGAAATAAAAGTAGACTTGCCAAAAGTCCATAAAAAGCCTTTTGTGTTTTCGTTTTTGTTGCTTTTGACCATACCCTTACTATACGTACTGCTTACTTTTCTGTGCAAATTTGTCTTTTTAAGAATAGTAAAAGCTATGATAGTAGGAGGTACATAACCTGCGTGCGCCACGTAAAACGGCAGTGGCACGCAACGTTTAATTTATACAGTTTTCCCTTTTTCGAGGGAACAAAGGGCTTGTACTACGCACCCACCGTTCAGGATTTTGTACACCCTTCTCAAGGCTAAGTCGTTCTCCCAGCCCTTTAAGTTAACCACACAGCTCATGATGTTGTGTTTTTGAAGTTCAACCCGTCCCGTGTGGAGCCAAACTGACAGTTGATGTTCAGCTTCCGGTGTGGGGAGAGAGAGAGAGAGAGGTCGACGCTTTCCTTCGGCTCGGGGGGGAGGAGGGAGAACTCTAAGGGGGAAGGAGTTCGTCTATGAAGCCGGGGAGGGGCCTGTGTTGTTAGGGGGCGTTGGCGAGTCCTTGCGTGGTGGCATTCTCTCGTTGACCTTGTCTAGGCCCTTGGCCTCGTCGAACCCACTGATCTTGTGGAAATCCATTGCTGCACAGAAACGATGACACATCAATTACTACCCAAGTAAACAATTTGTCCATACAGCCGCATTTGCATTGGATTAATACTTAAAGGCACATTACAGAATTGGTAATTGTAAAATATACTTTTGATTACAGATTTACATAAAACTTACACGGTCTAATGATGATGATAGCAGAAAACATCCCTTGAAATATTTTTGGCTGAAATGCCATATTTGATGAGAAATAAATCAAACTAATTTCCGACTGGAGTTTATCGCTCATGAGCATTTTATTCATGCATTGTATAACACATGCAAATTTGTAATCGGTTTTGCACTATTTTCTCGTGACCCAGATGGCCGATCGATCTCAAACTTCTACAGGTTTGTCAGTTTATGTATATGATGGATTACATAAAGTGCTTACACTGCCAGCAACTGTTTTGTTAGCAAAAACCAATTCTGTAATGTTCCTTTAACCGAGAGTATAGATAATATTCCGAGGGATAAATCTTACCGGTGTCCACACTTGGATTATTTGACGTAGGTAAACTAACCGCGACAACGGTGAAACAAACTGACTGACTAAATATAAACACATGAGGGCACTATGCCAGTGACCTCTAACCAGATGTGGCAAAAAACATGACTTAACTTGTAACCCATAGTTGAAGAGAAGCACAGCAACTAAAAGTAGGAAAAACAACGAAAGCAAAGGGATGCAATTTCTGAGTTTTGAATACCACCGCAGCAACAACATGAGTGTGAACATCACCAGTACATACATGTCGTAGTTCAATTCCTTGTGTCATGTGATCATGACTATGGTGCGAACCAGACATTGTATTTTACTGGTCGGGTGCATCGGGATGATGCGTCTGTACTGGACTTTTTAGCTCGATTTGTTTACCTGGGCAGAAGGTGGTCGGTTAAACAACCCGTTGAACTCAGTTAAGTTAATGGGATAGAGGAGAAGGAGTTGGGATAGAAGAAAAGGGGAAGGGTTGAGGAGAAGGGTTGAGGAGAAGGGTTGAGGAGAAGGGTTGAGGAGAAGGGTTGAGGAGAAGGGTTGAGGAGAAGGGTTGAGGAGAAGGGTTGAGGAGAAGGGTTGAGGAGAAGGGTCGAGGAGAAGGGTCGAGGAGAAGGGTCGAGGAGAAGGGTTGAGGAGAAGGGTTGAGGAGAAGGGTTGAGGAGAAGGGTTGAGGAGAAGGGTTGAGGAAAGGGTTGAGGAGAAGGGTTGAGGAGAAGGGTTGAGGAGAAGGGTTGAGGAGAAGGGTTGAGGAGAAGGGTTGAGGAGAAGGAATGAGGAGAAGGGTTGAGAATAAGGGTTGTGATTGGGGGGGGAGGGGCTTACCATTCTTGAGGGTGTCCCTGCCTCCAGATAGGATCCCGGCTGGTAGCATACCCGTTGGTGTCAATCCCTTCAGTGTTAACACAGTCTCACTCTCTTCTCTGCACAAACAAAAACCATTCCATTTGAATAGAGAGTTAGTCTTATACACACACACAAGTGTACAAACTCCAGCGACAATGTCATGTAAAGAGAATCATACACTTCATGATCACTCTACATATTCATTTTCAAAAAGTGACCTATCTGTCGGACCTTTTCAAGCGTAGTATTTTCACGAAGTGACCTATCGCAATATGTATCAATGCTTTGGTTTGTACACAGCCCTCTTGAGGGCAAAACTAGTTTTTCCGTTTTGTGAGAAGTGACGTACGTGATTAGGAGCTAATTACTCATTAAAATAGTTGCAAGAATGAAAGCATGGTGAAAGTTCTGTACGAATGGAGAAGTTAGCTTTATTTCTGTGTTAACAAATAAAATAAAATATAGTAAGCAGACTCCATATTAGCAGTTTAAAAATAGTGCTACTCCAATCACCATTTTCCCAAAACACAGATTTTTGGGCTGTGGACCATAAACGTCACTTTACTAGACCAGCAATGATATGACCAGCCGCCAATTTCACAAAACTTTACTCACCTGCATAAGTCCACTTGTGCAACATCTATTGCTGAAGTTGTGCACCAACTAACACAATAAGAGTTGCGCAAGTGGACTACAAGCACAGTTGCGTCAAGTTTTGTGACATCGGCTGCTGGAGTGATAGGAACGCGGCTGTTACCACTGGTTGTTTCAGTGCACTAACAACAAAGTCACAAGTGAAGCAGCTTTTGGTTGGGGGGTCGACAGACCACGCCCGGTACTGTGTTAAGAATTTTGCCTTGTTACATTAATGAAGGCAAAGTGCACAGTTAGTTTTTATATACCTGAGGACAGTGAAGACTCGGGCCATTTTGCCGATCGCTCGGATCTTGTTTCTGATGATCTCCTTGCGTGCGGCCGCTGAGGCAGCTGGATAAGAGGGAAAAGAAAGATATCGTTATTGAATAAATACTCACATAAAAACTTGGGGGAAAAAAACCTTACAGGCAGAAAAACTACAAAATGTTCACAGGGGAAACTGTAACTTTTACCAAATGTCTTCCTTTCACTTCAAGTTAATAGTCTCAGAGGGATTAATTTTTAAAAAGGCATTAAAAATGGAAAGAATTGTTCTAGTTTGTCGCAGAACGTCTTGACACTTCACTCACTGTTAGTTTCATTTAAAACTGCTTCTATTACTAGGAAATCTTTAGTTTACGGGCCAGTTTCAAATGTTCAGCGAAAACACTGGTCCAAGCCCGAATCTACACCAAATGTGTTTTTAAATCAATAAGTATATAACATCTCACAACGAGCCAGAGTGAGCAAGGTACCAGCCACTAGCAATGCAGTTGCATGACCGGTAATCAAGACTGCTTGCCCAAGTGAGTTACTTTGTGCTTAGAAAGCATTAATGAGGGTTCCTCGCCACCGCGGCAATGAACTTGTGGCCCGGCAGTAAGTGATTCTAAGCTTTAGCAGAGCGACAGGAAAGAATGCATTGAGAATCAATAAAGCCAAGGGATGGCTTGGGATATGACTTTATAGTCAGTTTTATCAACATTAATTACAATCTTTTTGGACAAAAAATGTTGCAAGACAGACGTAAACATTCAAAAAAATGAACTATATATAATCGGAACAATACCGTCTGTTCATGGGTGAGCTCTGACTGAAATGGTTGGTCCACAAAGGATGTGCAAACATGATGATTGGTTAGTTGTTAATTATGAATGATGAATAATTATGAACCAATCAGATTCATCACAAAAATCAAACCGGTTAATTAATTGACTTGTAAAATCCCAATTCAAATATGAAAGCACAAATTATGTCAGGCAAATTCACTTAAAAGCATCATTTGGGGGTAAAAGCAAGGAAACCTGTTCCACGCTGTGAAGCCACCAAATAAACCAAACCAAAAAAAAAAAAAAAAAAAATACAAATCTTTCTGATCATCCATGAAGACAATAAAAATTGGATCAATCAAATTTCTTTAAAAAGTGCCTAAACTCTATTGGCTCACCGTTCCAAGAGACTGCTTAAATGTCACTTACAAAATAAACACAATCCCGAGAAATCTGGAAGTTGAATCCATTCAGCAATTCATATTCTCTGATAACTCATGCATCAACCTCGTACCACAAGAATACCAACGGCAAAAAAAAAGCCGTCAACTTGTGTCAAACGATTCACAACAATAGGAGACTTTTGAACGCTAGATGGCAGCAGACACACCGGGTAAAATTCCATTGTGTACGTAGTTCTAAGCACGCGCACGTTGCAGAGAACAACGGATTTACCTGTCGTCGATTTCACCAAACTCTTCCTAACTTAGGATTAATCTTAGGACTTAGGACAAGTTAAGTTCCGTATCCATAGACGTTAGGACGCATTGAACCTATCCTAAGTTAGGACGAGTTGCTAATCCTCACTCGAGATAGGACTAATACTAGCGCTTCATGAAATCGGCTGCTGGTAAGTCTGCTGCCACCTAGCATCTTAAAAGTCCCCCATTACACTTCCATGAACATCTTAAGACGGGTAAGCACACCACACTGATCAGATCGACTTTGCCTCAACAGGTTATCTATTGTTCTTGGCGAGTTTTCCTGCCGTTCATTGCCCGGAACACCTATCGCCTTTAGTGTTATGCAGCTGTAAAACACTCTGTCCTTCAAAGAATGCAGTGAAAAGTGAAGCAGTGATTAGACCACACAAATCACCTGCTTCACTTTAACGCTGCTGGGGCTACTTCAACGCTGCCCTTTTCCAAAGCTAACACTTCTGCGTCTGTTGCACGAGCGAGGGGTTTGAGCACACATACATTACACCCAACCACTAGTAATAAAAAAAACCACACGGTCCACATGACTGGATTCAGCCACTCAGAACTGTTCGGTCATCACACACTTCAAATGGTCACACGAGGGAGCTGTCTAGGAATCCTCACAGATCTAGAGCCAAGAGAACGCTGTGATCTTCAACGCAAAATCGGTCTCAATGTCAGGAGCAAACATTGAATAATAATATAGTAACACAATACTAACACCGGAGTCTTGTATAGCACACGGAGCTACCAATAAGGTACCCAAGGCGCTCGGAGTCTTGTTAGGAAATTTAGGACATTTAGGAAAAGTTTTTTTAGATTTCTGAATTACAAACCGATTTGTGTAGCACCTTTTAAGTTACAAGGTGCTGCGGTGCTTTCAGCAGCCACTGCCAGAAACACCGGGGCAAACCCCTTCTCTTACCGACAAGTGTGACTGGGTTCTTTTAAGGTGCAATTAAACAACACACGGGGCCTACGGCTATACATCCCATCTGAAGGACGAAAGCAATAATTGGGCAAGTGTCTTGCTTTAAGGGCACAAGGGTTCAAGACCAAGACCCGAAGCCACACTCTGCCGATCAGAAACACACCAGAGCACGAGTCCAGTGCTCTAGACCGCTCAGCCATGACACACCATATGGCTTAGACTCCCAGCGTTCTCTGGTTCTTACTGAACTGGGATCATGCATGAGTTCAAAATGGAAAAAAATAATCTACATTTGAAATAAATTCAGGTACATCCCTCAACCTCACTACTAAATACCAAGAAATCTTAAAGACAGCAAATCTATAAAAAAAAGTTTTGAATATTTTATAAAACTCATTCAAAAACTCTCAAGGAAATTCGATTGAAAGGACAAATACGATTGAAATGTATTCCAAAACTCTTCCGATAAAAGTGACCACAATGACTTTTGTTCATTGCATTATAAATCAACCTGTTACATTGGAATCAAAATCAACCATATCAAAAATGAAATGTTCACTTAAAATTTGTTTTTCTCCGAACACATAAAATAATCAGAAAAGCTGATTTATTGAACAAAAACTATCACTATGAAAAGCACTAATAAGGTATTTAAAAATTTCTAACAATCAAAACCAAAAAAAAAAATGAACTTGAAAGATCAAAAAATTGAAATGATGCAAAAAGTTATTAGTAAAAGCTTTCACACTGTTAAATAATTCATCATAAAAAGCCGATCAGAAACTGTTTAAAATGTGAATGTTTCCAACCAAACTGATGCAAGCTTTTGCTTTAAAAACTGCTCGATGAGAGCGTGCGAAAAAGCATGTGGAAAAAAACCTTGATTCAAAGACACACCGAGGGCTAAACACTAATGGGCAACCACCAACAGCTAAATTGCGGGTTTTCAGAGAAAAACAATCTCAATTCGGGCCCCCCATTTCATAGGTCTGCTTCAAGCACAAAAAAAGTAGCTGCGCAAAGCAACATTATGCTTACCAGATTAAGGTTACCGGCCAAAACACCATGTAAACATTTCTGACCGGTATCCTTCACATCTTTGTTAAGCAGCGAACTGTTAAGTGATTTTTTTTTCCTGCTTAATCAAGCAGCTCTATGAAATTGGGCCCTGGCAACAAAAATTTGAAACTTTCTTTTGATGAGAGAGTTTTGATTTTAATTGATCAACTTCCACAGGTAGTCGTGAACTTGTCAATCTCGTGATCATAAAACAGAACAGTGAGCCATTAAAAAAGGCTGTTTGAAGTGAGTTTCTCTTCCACTTCCACAAAAATTCACAAAAGTTTTTTGAGACTACTCATTTATGAAGATATTTTCTTTGAACGATAGTGTGAAATCAAAATCATGACAATTAGAGAAAAAAATAATAATAAAATCTACATGCTGGTTTCTAATCTTCAAAAGGTAAACTTTGCAAAAACCAACCCCAAAAAACCCAACAAGCTTAGTGATGCTTTCATTTTGGGTAAAAAAAACACCGTTCTAATTTCTACCGCAATTTTTGCTGGTTTTAAAAATCCACATAGTCAAACCAGGATGGGTGGGGGGTTAAAATTGGTGGGTCATGGGTCAACAGGGGTCAAGCAATTCATTCAGCAAGTGACAGTGACTTACCGGTTGTTGCTGGGGTCGAAGCATTGCGTGATTGGGCAGCTGTTTGCATGATAGAAGGGTGCATATGTGCGTACTTGGTGAATACGTGTGTACAAAAAAATTGCTAACTAACTACAAACAATTTGACACTCTTGTTAAGACAACGACTTTTCGAATGGATAATTCCAAAACAGAAAATATAAAACTTTCCATTGTTTTTTTGTTTTTTTTCTTTTTCCTAAATTTAACCCTCCTACTGTCAGTGACTCTTGGCAACATTTTCCAGTGAGTTGACCAACCATTTGAAACCATTCGACGGCCAAGGTTATGTACGGTGGCACAACTGTGCACAGAACTAACTGTGCACTGTGTACATGCATTCCCTCATGGTATCATATTGCAGGCTGGCATAGTTTATCTATCATTAAAAACCACAGTGAATGGTATTGAATGGTCAAACAGCAAGAGGGTTAAATAACAAGTGTAAACTAATATTTCAATTCACATTGAACAACCTTCTTTCCCTTTTTTGTTTGTTTTTGAAATACATTTTTGCTTATAAGTTTTTTGTAGGCTCCCCCCCCCCTCCCCAAAATAACAACAACAAACAAACAAAATCAAGGGATGTTTGCAGAAAAACCACGTAATTAACTCCACCTATGAGCTGTGGTGGTTCCGGGAAGAACCGGTTCTTAACGACTCGACGTTTCGATCAGTGTGCTCCGATCATCTTCAGCAAGAGGTTTAAGCTCTAAACAGCACACAGCAACAGAGTCCAGCATTCTCCTGAAGACGATCAGAGCATACCGATCGAAACGTCAAGTTCTTAACCACCGGTTCTTCTCAAAAACCACCCAAGGCTCACGGAGAGAGTTACTTACATGGTTTCTCCGCAAACCTCACTTGATTGTATTCCCACCATGCAAAGTTTCAAATTCCTACTTAAAAAAAAAAAAAAAAATTCACAAAAATTTGTCTTGTTAAATGTAGGAACAGAACAAAAGTTAACTATTAATTAAACACAACCCGACAATAGTGAAAAACTATTTTGAAATGCATCTTCTCTAGACTGTTTTGGTCAGATGTATGCGTACAAGCAAGAACTACGTTAAAATACTACACACAGCTCTTCAAAACCTTTTAGCACAAATTAAAGATTGTCTTTTTTATGCTGTCCTGTGCACTAACTACAGCATCAACTATCAGTTTTGGTTATTTAAAAAAAAATTTCATCCAACTGTTTTTCAGGTATACAGATTCTGTTCATCTACATAAATTTTTTCGAACATTTTTGTTTCTTCCAAAACTGTAAAACAAATCAGATTTTATTTTTGAAATGTCAACGCAGCGTTTTAATTTGACTACTTTGTCTGCGTCGCTGTGAAATTCAGCAACGCATCTGTCAAACCTTAAAAAAATCGTAGCCAGACAAAAGTCAACTACAAACTGTGAACATTGAAGAAATAAATAATCACTTTAAATCTGCATCTTTTCTACACAAGCATCACACATCCACTCTCACTGTCGTACCAACACACCAAACACTTAAAGGTAGGCTCACAACTTATGGAAGAATGACCGTCTTCAGCAACGGAGACGTGTACACGTGGGTTAACGGACGACAGGAGGGCAGATTGGACGTAATTTACAGGAAATCAATTGCTTTTAGAAAAGTTTGATTTCAACTGATGCTTTTACAGTACAACGTTGCATCGATGCGCTTTTTGATCAATTTGATCGACCAAAACACTGTCTTGAGACCACACTGAGGCTGGAAGTCACAAATAGTCTGGCCCCCTTCAATTCATAGGTGCCATAATCATTACTATGTACAGGGGGGTGGACTAAACCAAGCTAGCCACACTGTGACAAACAAAAAAACATCTATTGAAGGGGAAAATGTAATCGAGTCCAGTAAAATTTGTAAATTTTGGTGACGAATGATCACGCAAAGCACGTAAACGAACGGCAAAATAGTGTAGGCTCCGTCTTTGCAGTGTACCCACTTTAATAAATGCAAAGGCTACACCTCACGAGAAAGGTGCCAGACTAAATGCCTTAAAAGCAACCTCACTTTCAGCCTCAATTGATGTCACTGCACGATTAACCCTTTAGCCTCGCTCTTGGCCACATTGCTCTGCTGTAGCCAAACATATAGCCTCACTCTGAGTTTCAAAGCTCATGCACACTAAAGCCTTAGGCAGCAACATCAATGAATGTAGGAGGGGACAATGATCAGAAAACAACATCTATTGAAGGGGGAAAAATGTAATCGAGTTCAGTCAAATGTGTCATTTCGGTGACTAAATGATCACACAAAGCATGAACACTGAACGGCAAAATCTAAAAAAACAAACACTAATGTCGTAGACCCAAAAGTACGGTACGGTTCCCCAGTTTGACTCACAAAAGCAGTACAGTGTACTCTGCCTTATCATTTATACATAACTGACAGGTCGACTACAACTAATTTGGGTGTCAAAACCAATGGATTAAACAAAAAATATAAGATTCCTGAAGGATTGGGGATTTATTTCTGCTAAACTTACCACAAAACTAAGACAAAGAAAAACCGAATCGATGATGAAATATCAAGTATTTTTGGCAGGGGACAAAAAATATATATATAAATTCATCGTTGTGGATAGATGACTGCAGATGAAAATGTGTGGATATTTAATCTGAGATGAGATATCGTTTTTTAAGCCGGGATGAAGAAAATGAAATGCATGTCCTGACGGTTTTGGACATCAAAATGTAGGTTGTCCAAATATGAGTGCTATAAACAGAGGGAAAGATGATGGGGGGTTTTCCTTTGCCAGTCCGGCGGAATTCATAAGGTGTTGGATTAAGCAGCCAACAGCAAGCCCAGCCTCAAAATCTTTAAATTCAGCGTCAAACGAAATGCATAATTCCAATCGCAGCTTCATATGTAATCAGCGAGGGCCCTCAGTGAAGGCCGAGGAAGGCAAGTTAAAGGGATTGTGCCACTCTCGTTTTTGGGGCCGAGTATTTTTTTTTTTTTTAACACCGGCTAGAATTCCTAAAACATTGACTTCAGACGCTGTCATTTCACTCACAGTTATTCATCTTTTGAGTTTGAGAAGGAATTGTAAATGCTGTATTAAAAAAATATATATACAAAAAAACAATTTTTTTTAAAGCTCGGAATGGTTAATATTGTTTGAGAAATTCTCTTGCCTTGCGAGGTTAAATCCAAATCAAGGTTTCTCGGAAAGTGTAATGATGTTAAAATATCAAATGATATCATCATTTTGCAAATTTTAACAACTGGAGGAAGGCTGGCTGCCAAATCAAATCATCAAATGAAGTTATCATTAATTGTGTTCGCAAACATCACGGCCGATGGAACTGAATAAACGACGGAAATGAGTGATTGATGCGAGTGACTGCTTAGGACAACATCACTTTCTTTTTTATGAATAGCCGACCTTAAAAAAATGGTAATTTATGCAAATCAGAAACCTCTAGACTAAAGAACACAGTGAGGTGAAAACCGATAATCTAAGATTGTCGTTTTCACTCGTACTTTTCACACAAGAGGAAATCATGAAAACAGGGAGTCGTGACTAGGGGGTTTCACAAACTAGACAGAAAAATCAAAATCTCTAATAAAATGAAAAGACATGACTCTGTGGGGTTTGAAGCTAAAGCTAATGGGGTTGTGGTTGAGGGGTGTGTGTGTGTGTGACTGTGACGTAACCAGACGAGGACAGCTATAGTCAGGAATGCCTGAGCTCTGGGAAACTATGGTAACCACAATTACGGATTGTGATCGACTTACCCTGATCTGCATTCTCCTCACGACCTGAAGTAGGGAATTATGGTTCGGATAGGACCAAGTAGGTACATGGTAAGATTAAGGTTGTAAACATGTAAGGGTTTTTTTTTTTTTTTTTTTTTTTTTTTTAAGGGGGGTCATGCAAATTTGCAGGGAAAGGTGCAGGCCTAGAACTGTTCACACAGAAATTGCCCCCCCTCCTCCCCCCCCCCGTTGTTTGCTTCACACAGTCGCTGAATTCAGCAGATGACCTTGACAGCACAGTGTTTCGGTGTGTAAACTACCCCAATCTCCACAAGTTACCGAGAAAACTAAGTCAACTGAGATGGGAGGGGGCAGACCCATGTCCCCTCTGGGCTTCCAACATTTTTAATTGTATCACGATGGTATACTTTTGTCACTTTCTGCGACAGATCTGAAACTTCTTGCTGTTGGCATTATAACAAAAAATCACCTTTTTCTTGATTCAAAAAAGTTGAAAGATTAGTAATACGAGTTTCATCCACATTAACGGTGTTGTACCTTATCTTGATTCAAACAGTAAGCAAAGAGTACCAGCAGTCTGCTCATTTGATGTTCTATGTACGAATATGGCTGTGTGATTTACAAGTCATTTGCTGTGCTACAGTAATTATCACAATATCTTTTGCATTTTGTGGGAGTTTGGGTGTGGGGGTGTAGGTGGGGTTGGGGTTGGGGTTGGGGTTGGGGTGGGGCAGGGAGTGCTTAGAGGTAGCGCTTTGCTTGGCTAGTACTAGTACTATCTCACGATCATGCGTTTTGCAGGGTTACACCTAGCTCGTCTACAGTGGACATCGTAACGCACAATCACAAAGTAGATTTATCCAAAGGGTGGGTTTACATAAGAGGGGGGGGGGGTTGGGTGTTGGTGAGGTATGTGGGTCACAAGTTGGCACCATTTTGGTTTCGAATTGATCTCATAACAAAGTAAAGAAATTAAATGAACAGAAAGTAACATCGCACTGCTGCGTTGTACACAAGACATAGATACGGATAGTTGGATCAGTGCAGAAGGAAGATTTCTACAGAGTATGGACACCCCCAGCTAAATAAATAAGTAAATAAAACTTTTAAAACTTTAAACTCAAGTAAAACCTCAGTTTGTATTATTTTGCTATGATTTCCTGTACAGCGTTTTGAGATTTCATGTAAAACACTATACCAAGAATAAACTATTATTATTATTATTATTATTATTTACAGATAACTGCATGTGACAAAACAATCGTGTTGTACACCTGAGTAAGGCATAGGAAAGTGCCAACACTAACAAACAATTTTTGCGTATCTTCTTCAGTCTAAATACCTCTTCATATTTCTGTTTTGTTTTTTTGTTTTTTTATAAACTGAATATTCCGGAGAAAATCAGCGATGTAACATACAGTGTAGGTTTGGAACTAAAGACTGTGGTCTTGTTTATTTTTAAGCGCCTTTGAAAAGGTCCAAAACAACTTACGCTTTTCTCAAACACAGCCCTTCATCGGGAGGACATGACATCAAGAACAAAGTTCAAGTCTTGAAACCAAGTAATGATTTGGCAGTGATCGCTTAGTTAGCGTTTAAGAATAAATTTGGAGTTTGTTTATTTTATATGAATCCATTCCTAGGATCGGATGATTGTCCACAAAAACGGCGTTGCAGTTTAAGCGCTATAACACGTTGTCTATTCCAGTCGGTAACCTTAAAGTCTCGTTCTATGTAATATTTGGAACTAGACTAAAAGTGCAGAGGATAAATAAAAACACACTGAAGGGATGGAACACGTATCGTCAAATTGGTCTACAAACGTATGCCTGCAAAAGAAAACCACAGATGTGTTTTCCTACGTGAGGAACTGGACTACAGGAGGAACCAGACTACAGCCGGAACCGTAGTGTAGCTTGAAGCAGACTACTGTTGCAACTGCGCCATGGCTGGAAACCAGACTACAACTGGAACCAGACTACAGCTAGAACCAGGCTACAGCTGAAACTAGGCTATCGCTGGGACCGGTTCTACAGCTGGAACCAGGCTATCGCTGGGACCAGACTACAGCTAGACAACTACAGCTAGAACCAGACTACAGCTTGAACCAGAATACAGCTGGAACCAGGCTATCGCTGGGACCGGTTCTACAGCTGGAACCAGGCTATCGCTGGGACCAGACTACAGCTAGAACCAGACTACAGCTAGAACCAGGCTACAGCTGAAACCAGGCTATCGCTGGGACCAGTTCTACAGCTGGAACCATACTATACAGCAGATACTTGCTATTGGTTACACAATGTGCAAAAGCAGTGTCCCTGTGGACATCGCCTTAGGAGGGTACAGTGAATGGGCCAACTTCACAAAACTGCTTTAAAAAGCAAATCTGCGAACATCGGTAGAAGCTGGTGACCAGTTAAAATGCCACTTTATTTAATGGTTGTCACTGGTTCCCTGTGAATATTCGCTCAGCAAAGCGACTCTTTCTTGTCAGCAGCTTTGTGAAGTTCGGCCATCAAATCATGCAAGCCTACGTTTACATTGCGGTATCACATTTTCTCACTCACAACCTTTTTCCAACGATTACAACCTGCAGGCACATTGAAGGCCGAACACTCGGCCCAGAGAGCAGTAGGGGTATAATAGGGTGACTGACTGGCTAGGCACAGGTACAAATCAATACATACTTTAATCATGTTCACGACCACACGACTGGGAATGAGGAAGGGGGATGGGGAGGGGGGAGAGGTTCAGGGACACTCCAGTCTTCCTTATTTTCTCTGGATATATTGCGGATTGGTTTAGAAATCACTTTGATTAATTACTCTTTCAAAAACAAAAAAAATCCCCTCTGGGATGCTCCGAAAGAAACAAATTTAAAGGGGAAAAGAGACAACATCTTCTTTAAGATTACCCCGATGAAGTGTTGAGTTTACTGTGAGCAGTCAATAATGTCAATAATGCACCACAGGGAAACTGACGGGTTGAATTTGGGGTTGAACAAAAGACAAATTTACCAGAGCGGGATTCGAACCTACCACCTCCGGATTAACGTGCCGGCACTCTACCAACTGAGCATTCCAGCCCTATGTTGGCGGTCTCCCTATTTTGTCAATATCTTTGTTCGGGGGATGCCAGTCAGAAGCCGTACAACAGTTAACTGCCGTGTAGCCAAGCAATTAATAATCACAGATGTTTGCAGTCTGTTGTACAGACACTTGCATATATTGCAATCAGGGAGATTTTGTACAACAATCAGGGAGATATTCAGAATTACACTCAACATAACAGGGAAAAAGTTTCCATAATCAGGGGTTTTTCAAATTTGTTCATCAGAACATGAAAAGATTGGTCTATTTACAAGGAACTTTCTGCAGAATCAGGGAGAGTTGGCAGCTCTGGTTTGTATTAGTAATCGCCTTGATTTGATGGGCCAGCTCTCTTCAAGAGACTCGAGGAGAGTCTGTTGGTGATGCTTTTAGGCTCATGCCCGGAGTGTCCCATAAAAAGGTATTAAGGGAAATGTGGGAGCGACTACAACAGTAGCACGAGTGGGATAGTGAAGGGGGGAAAAGGGAGGAGACAAGAATGCAGGTATGAGAAGCGACGGAGGGTCGTTCATTCTCACCTTCCAGTGACTCTTCTGCGTCGTCTTGATCGTCGTCGGAGCAGATGTTTAAGATGTTCACGAGCATCTCCGTAACTAAGAAAGGAAAACACAAGGCATTGTTTCAAAGTAGGGAGTCATAGATTGGTTTTTTGTCAGCGTAATGCCTTTTTAGAGGCAAAATTATAAAGAAAGATACATTGAAAGTCACACGTGAACGTTTCAGCTGAATACAGTGTCTACTTGCTGAGAAAACAGCAAAAAAATAGTCACCGTGTTTTCACAAGAACATTTAAATCTATCCACGTTCAGCGAGGTGACAGTGGGTGTCAACGGCATCTGCATTCGCGAACGGACAACAGCCCTCAGAAATCTGAAAATGATTCATGCGTGAATCGTTTCTTATGAATCGTTTCTCAGATTTCAAATGTTGTTGGGTGAAAAAAATTATCCGAACCGTATTACCTCGAAGGGAATCCTTCCTCAAAAATAGTTTACACTATCAACAGCTGCAGTGCTCCTCACCAAGTAAGTCATTATGGTTATTCATTTTTGGAGTATTTACCAATCTCCGACCCTACTCTTAAGAAAATGTAACGACAAGCGTTGTACAGTTGATGGCAGCGGCTTGGCCGAGTCTTAAGTTTTCCCGCCCTCCCTGACAAAGCCTTGGGAAGTGTTTAGAGACAATCCCATAACAGTTCAAAATTGTCACCCTGATGAAACAAATCAACGTCTTGTGCGGACTTTTAGTACACTCTTTCCCATTCCTCACCCTTCTCTCCTACAAATGGCAAGGACCATGTGAACACATCCATGAAGTTGGGTAGCCAGTACGGGTGAGGTGAGCAGTTGAACTGTCGAATGTTCATCACGTTGTTTTCATATTTCAGCACGGCAGCTACGAATAAAAAAAGATCACGACAACAAGTTGTTTTTTTTACAGATCGGTTTCAAACAGTGTCAGCAATAGAGTACACAAACAATTAGACTGGTCCCCCTGTCTTTGTCCGCAAGGATTAAGACAGGCACTGGTCCTTACACTACAGGTCCAATGATTTTATTGGATACAATAATTTCATCGATCAATGTGCAGTAGCGTAAGCTTTCCAAATCTGTGTTATGGTTGAGCCGAGATGATGTAATTTCGAACCTCTGCATGCAGCGTGTGCACAATGTTTGTACATCATGTAATTTTGTTTTATTCACGATGTAAATATGTGTACATGTACATGTGAAGTGGTAGCCTTGGACTTTTTGGGGGGTAAACTAACCCAGCAAACGGGTAACTTGACCATTTCAAAAGTCCGGTGCGAACAGCCCAGGAAAAATTCACCAAGGTAACAGCCACCTTCTGCCCTGGTCAAACTAACCGAGACAAAAAGTCCAGTACAGACGCATCGTCCCGGTGCAATTGGCCGGTACAACACCACGCACCTTGAAGAGAGCTATCGGTACGACATGCATGCACTGGTGATGTACTCATGTTGTTGTGGCTGCATTTATACAGAACTCAGAAATTGCGTCCCTTAGCCTGCGTTGTGTTCTTGATTTGATTTGCTGTGCTTCTTCTTCAACCACTGTTTACAAGCTAGGTCACATCAGGTTTAAAGGTCACTGGTTTAGCCTTGTGCACGTGAGGGAGGGGGGGGTCTATACTTAAAGTAAGGGAATAGAAAGTATCAAGTACCTTTGTTGTTGTAAACATCCAAATAGTTGGGTGCCGAGAAGAGGGTGATAAGAACAGGGAAGCCTGTTGCTTGGCTCTTCTTGTACATACGATACCTGCAGAGATACAAAGGATACGGGGTACCACTCAAGTTTATTATACACAGCTTTTTAGAGGAATGAAATTCAGAGAAGACAACAACAAAAAACATTCACATAAAATACATCCAACTCAAAACCTTTCTCCCTCAACATCACATCACTTCAACCCAACGCCGCTCATCTTAGCTGAACTACTTCATCCCGCCCTAACCCGCCACACCCAGCCCCACCCTGAAACAATCCAAACCACCACCTACCCCCGTCAGGCGGATCAACCTATCATTGAACCCTCCCGTGCTAAGCCCCTTGATCTCCTTTCTCCATCCCACTTGGCCCTATTCTACAGGTAATACGATAGCCGTCCAGACCCTGACGGGGGGTGTTGTTCTCAATTGACACAGCTTGAGCTGAGGCTGCATGTACTATACACAGGGACCATATCAAAATATAAAATTACAAACCGCAAAGTGAATCTAGCAGAGCTAACCCTCTTTAGACCGGTTCCCAGATAATGACTCAGTCTTACACAACACTTTATGGCCTTGCTGGCATTTAACTGGTCCCCTGCAGTGACTCAATTTTAAACAGGTTCTGCAATGGGGGCTTTCGCTGTTCTTCACAGATAACCCAGTTGGGAATAAACTTGTCAACTGGTTTCGAATGAACTCTATCGACACGACATGTAACAGTGCATAGGATTATGTGTTCGACCATAACTTGTATGACTATTTCATGACACTCACTGAGGAAGCGCCTATATTTTATTGAGCCGTGTTCAATTTTTAATCACGGCATCAGCTATTCGGTGTTATCGAACTATTACTAACGTGTTTTGTATAACTTCGGCCGAAGCATCTCATTAAATATTTCCACGCTCTAGTATTTTCAGATGATTATTTTTCCAAACTCAATACAGCAACAACCGACATGTCACACCCCAAACAGAAAGACGAACCAAATCCGCGGCCATTCCCTCCGACAATAGAACAAACATGCATTGGGCGCATGTTAATAAACAAGTGGTTGATATTAAAAACAAGACTTCCACGAAAACATCGACGTAACTTAAGGAGGCGGCACGACGCTCCCCACCCCCGAGTCATCACAAACGGGGGACTAAAGGAGTGTTTTATCACAGGATGCCTTTGGGATAGAAAAGGCAGGAAGACCTACTGTGTAGTGTCTGGTTCTCACCCCCGAACAAAAAGCCGTATGGGAGTGGTTTGCCTCCTCTCTCCCCCCCCCCCCCCTCTCACCTCATCTGCGGTCGGTACTATTAATAAGCCAAGAGTGTACGAGAGAAAGGTACATCCTGCCATGACCAGCTTCTTTCAAACACACATAGAGTGCAGGCGGTAGAATGGGGAGGTGTAACGCGATCGGGCGCAGAGACGCAAAGAAACAAGTTCAGGTGTGAGGGGTGATAGAAACGGCCGTGCCGTGTTAATTACATTAGGGTGTTCGGTGGGTTGGGTTTAGAGTTTCAGGCTTACATTTGGGGTCGGCGGGGGGGGGGGGGGTCAAGCAGTGCATTGACCCAGCGGTATTCGGTAACCGAGATGGACCCCCCCTGCTTTTAGAGAGAGAGATGTGTTTCATTTTTTTTTTTTTTTTTTTTTTTTTTCCATTTGCTAAACCCGTGGCAATGTTGAATGGATACAATTCGCAGCGAAAGTAGGTTTTTTTTGTTATGCTGGTCTGATTCGGTTACACTCGATCATGTTGCATCGAGATTCGGTGACCCATTTCATTTTTTTTTTTATCCACTTTGAAAGAAAAACTCAAAAACAAAACTGGGTGTTTTTTTTTTTTTTTTTTTTGGTGCTTTTTTCCTCTAATTTGATTATGACAGCGTTGTGAAAGAATAGCAAGACTAATCTCATTTGAGTCAATGCTGACTGGAAGTTTTCCTCAATGAAATCGGATTTTTGTATTATGTATTTTTTTTTTCAAAGGGGCACAACTGATGATGTTGAGCGACTGCACACACACACACAACATTGTACCGGGTGAAAACTAAAGAATGAAGCTTTTATGATTAATTCACAATTAACTCACGGGGGGGGGGGGGGGGGGACCAACATGGCAAGAGTTATCAAAGATCTGAATAGGAAAACAGAAAACTGGGATGATCCCACCGAAAAAGAAGAAGATTCAATTTAATGTCGCGATGAATAAGGAACTGACAATAAAAAGCAGGTTCCCTTTTCATCGTTCGTTTCAAAAGGGGTGGGAAATGGGGCGAGGCGTTTTATCGCCCTTTCACCATGTTCAACGTTTGACAGATAAATCAAATCAAAAATGCATACAGAAAAAAAAAAGTAGTTTGACCATACTAGTGTTCAGTCGATCTTTAACAATGTGGAACACGAACAAAACATGCTTTTGCCTCGACAGACACAAAAGGGGTAGTTCGGTGCTTCGAGAAGAAGAAGAAAAGAAGAAAAAAAAATGTGCCCTTCCTATTGTTATAAACATTAATATCCATCCGTTGAAAATTTATTTAGGAGTTATTAACCCTGGCCTTTTTTTCTAAATACGTTGGAGAAAACAAAGGAGAAGAAAAGAAAAAAACCTATCTTGTAGACACTACGTGTATTGACTAATCAGCCATGATACATGTGGTCCTTGGGTAAAGGTAGGAAAATTGTATTAAGAACAAGGGCAGACATGTATGCCATAATCTTTTAATAGACTGGGTTTTCTCAGAACAACTTGGCTGATTTTTCCCGAGTGCAAAAGAAAAAAGACATCAAACTTAAAGCATGCATACACCATTGGTTATTGTCAAATACCGGTATCCACACTTTGTGTAAACCCAACATATACATGAAATAACAAACCTGTGAAAACTTAAGCTCAATCGGTCGTCAGGGTCACAAGAAAACAGTAAAAGACCCCTTCATATGTTTTCAAACATTGGATTTTATCACCGTGATAAAAAACTAACTGTTTTTACTCATTTCTCAAAAAAACTATAGCATTTCAAGCAAAACTGTTTCAAGGGAAGTTTTCCACCATGACCATCTTCAAACCTTGTAAGTTATGTGCAAATCTGTGAACATTCATATTTTTTTAGTCTTTAGGAGAATATCCTGCCCGATATATCCTCTGCTCTAAATTTGATTTCTGGTGTCCCCCCTCCCCCTCCCCCTCTTACGGATTATTTACGTTTGACTTCTGCATACACAACGGCCATGATAACAATTCCTTATAAAACATTTTCCATTTGAAGTTTATTTACCAGGACTGCTCAGAATAAGCAACATCATACTAAAAATTTGGGGGAGGGGGGGGGGGGGTGGTCCCTTTGCCGTCGTGAATGAATTGATGCGGCAGGCTAAGGTACATTTTATGAAGAGGAGGAAGGGGGGGGAGAAAACACTCAATTATTCGTCATTTGACATTTACCAGTAAAAATAACCAACATGTTGTCTGTGGTCAGAACAAAATTGACATTTGGCGTTGACAGCGAAGCGCTTGTACGATATATACAACCCCTCGGCGGCATCGCCTTGTGTGTCAAAGTGAGGCTTTACGGCCGACGAGAGGGACTGTTTGGAAAGGGGTCTTTTGTCTGTTTGGAATGTCGCCTTTTGCGCGGTACGGTACCCAAAAAAGCCCCCTCAGGCGGATAGCGATGGTGATGTCACCGATGACATCACGAGAACAGCGCCCTCCAGTTATAACCCATGGAGTAACAAGAGCGTTGTACGCGGACGTATTGAATTACGTCACTCTGCCTTGACTCTGAGGTATATTTTTAGCCACTAAAACCAAAATCTCAACTAGCACAACCATCCTGTTTTTGCATACTCAACGGGCTGGACGGATCAATGGTCTGGTGCCTTCTTATGAAATGGAGAATAGAGACTATCAAATGTACTGAGAAGTCAGGGAACTTGACCAATACTAGGCATGCAACTACAGTTAGTCAAAAAAAAAAGATGGAAGTGCAAGGCACAGCAAGACTTTGTACCATACTTTTCATTTTCCAATGGCACAGGTTAGAACCCCCCCTCTCCTCCCCCCCCCCCCAAAAAAAGAGGAAAATCTATTCATCAGCTGAACAGTCTTATACCTGAAATAAATACTGGATGTCTCTTTTTGCTCAATTCATCACAGAGAACATCCGAAGATAGCGTCCCTTCAAAAGGATGGGATGACATCAGTTTTTAAAAAAGGGGGAAATTTCAGCCACACCTTCCAAGTATTCAAGAAATATACATAGGTCCTAAAACCAGTCAAGTCTTCCACAGAGAAAGGCGTTTGCCTTTACTAAAAAAAAAATTGCAAGCTTTATTCTGCGTTTTGTTTTCAAGCATGATCCTTGGCCCTTGAAAAAAAGTAGGAACATTTTACTTAGTACAAGGGCTTGTCTATGATATAGGCTTTAATATACTTTTCAGGCAATTTAACAACAATTTTGCTGCTTCCCCCCCCCCCCCCCCCCCCCCCCCCCGAGGACAAAAAAGAAAAATCTAAAATCAGACTTAAGTAGGAAGACTATTATGCCTGAGTTCTTCATTAAGTACAAGGGCTTTCCTATGGTATAGGCTTTAATGGACCTTTCCAGGCTGCTTTAAATAACAATTTTGCTGATTTTTTTTTCCGAGGACGACAAAAAAATATACAAAAATCAGACTTAAGTAGGAAGACTACCATGCCTGTGTTCTCTTCTGTCTTGAAGACATGGAAGATGACGAATTTCAGAGAGTAATGTCACACCCCTCCCCACCAAGCAAGCCCTCATCTCCACACTCTCATCCCAACAACACCACTGGGAGAGAAGAGAGTCCTACCCGTTCTAATAACGGCGAATAAAATATTCAACCGGACGACCAAGCCTTCTTTAAAACTCCCCCTGTTTTACATTCATACGACTAGGCGGAGATGAAATGCCCCCGAGTGTACCACACACACTCTGCACAGTCTGAACCCGGCATAATGACAGGTGGAAATCGTCAGCAAATATTGCCACTATGAATTACATCACCCCAGCTCGTCGTCGGAGAGAGAGAGAAAAAGCTTTCCCATAGGGTTAGGGAAATGGGTCACTGCTTTAGTCGGACGGGGGTAAAGGGTGAAGTTTCTTCATATATCCGCATAATTATGTTCAGTGGGTGGATGTACTGAATATAATAGGGATGACTGTGTCTGAGAATTGCACGGGGTATTTTGTGGAAATACGATTTCATGTAAATAAAATCCACGGCTACAGTTTCTTTTAAGACTCAAAAGAAACTGACCCTTCGTCGGTGCTGCCCTCAACCAACACCCTCCTAAGCCGACTTGAATACCAGGGCTCGAATTTGAAACTGGACCACTGGCCCGAGGCCAGTGATTTTAGCATTGGGCGTCCTTGTGTTTTTCAATTCAATAACAATTCATGTACCTCACTCTATGATATCTTGGAACAGAAACAAATTATGTTCAAATGTTAACTTTGAGTAACGATTTGAATATACTTAATCCCTTAAAGACAAATGAGGTAAATCTTCTCTCATAATGTCTTAGCGCTTGTTCAATTAAATGCAAGGAATTCTTTTCTCAGTTTGAATCTGGTCTTTAAAAATGATTTCTGGTCCAGTAAACATTTTGAGATACAAGTCCTGTGGTCTTGTGGATTTTCTCACCCAAATCGAGCCCTGAATACATGTACAACATTAAAGAGATTTGAATAATGGCTGATCTCATTCTAACCAAGACCAATTTCTCATTCATCTGTTCTACGAGAAATAAACAAAAAACTTCCTCCCCCCTTTTTTTGTGAAGAGATCAAGAGAGTTCACAAGAGCAGAAGAAGATTTTTAGTTCTGCGCAGACAACAATCAAAAGGGTTCGTCTTTAAGACTGGTCACTGAACTTAAAAAAGGCAAAGTCTTTACAAACGACAAGATCCGCCACTTCACAAGGAAAAAACCACTCAGTCCATGAGTTCTATTTCCTAAAATATGATACCTCGCCGAGGAGCTTGCTGATGTAAGCATCGCACAAAAACCTGTTCCCGGGCCTGACCGGATGGGGGGGAAAAAAAGCCAGGGACTTAAAAGATATTTGTGTCCGCATGTGAATGTCTCTTTGGGATCCCATGGTGGTCCATGTAATTTGCTAAACTCACTGGCATTGAGGTGGGTGGGTTTCGAGTTACACGTATAGTGTGTGCATTCTGATATCGCAAAGTGATCCGAGATACTATTTCCACTGCTACTCATGTTGATGGATAACCCAAAAAATACCTTCCCTCGAAAAAACGAAAGAAAAACAATTTCCGATATCAAAAAGGTTTAGATACTGTGACATACAACCATGTCGTCAGCCGCACAAACAAATAAAAATAAAATAAAAAACCTATTCAGAATGCAAACCAATAGTGTCAAACTGTGTAAAAAGGTTCACTGAAAAAAATTAGCTCTATTGAGCTATCTATTGACCCAGTAACCTTTCTTTACAAAAAAAGAGGGACCTCCTATATTCCTGGGCACTTCCCGGCAGGCAAGATACTACTCACTGCCACGAGGGGAAATTTTACATTTTTTAACACAATTCCCACATAAGGTCAAGGGTTAAAAAGTAACAGCTGAACAAGTTTTGAGATGCGCCCCCTTTCATCCTATCAAAAAAAGCTTATAAAAATCAGAGTGCAATTTCAATCAAATATCAGATTTGATGTGTTCTTTCACTGAGCTGTGTGCTAATCATTTGCCTGCAGGAAGTCCAGGCTCTGTGGCTCTTTTGTAAACATGTGATGCCATAGGTTACATGATCTTTAGCTATAAAAAAAAAATAATAATAAAATTACCCAGTTTCCCTTGTGGTTTTTTACTTGATATTTGAAATGAAAAAGTCGCAGCCCCTTAGGGTGACCCCCTAGCTGCCGCTTCCCAGGTTGTATCGTAAACTTGGGCGTGATCCCTGGCTACACGGCAGTTAACCGAAGTATGACTTCTGACTGGCACCCTGAACAAAGATACTGACAAAATAGGGAGACCGCCAACATTAGGGCTAGATAGCTCAGTTGGTAGAGCATCGGCACATTAATCTTGAGGTCCTTGTTCAAATCCCGCTCCAGTAAATTTTTCTTTGTTCAACCCTAAATTATTATTATATTATTTTTTTTTAAGAAGAAAAAAATAACAGTGACAAGACCCAGGCAGATTATGCAAAATGCTAATGTAATTTAGCAATTAATTTCTAATTAAACTATTCAGAATTATCACAGATTTAACAGCCTTTTTTTCCCACTAGAAAATGTTGGTGGATGTATGTCAAATTAAATTTAGTGAAAACCAACGCGTTGCTTTCGATTAAAAGAAAACAATTTTCCCTGAAGGAAGGAGAAAAAGGGAATTACAGCGAGTTCTTTCAATTTTTCTCTGGGCTGAGTTTCTCTTCTTGGAGAATTTCTAAGCTAGACATATATATTTTTATAATACACCTGGGTAACATTATTTTATTTCAGCCTGGCTACAGGCGAGCAACATTGCAATCAGACAAAATTGGTGAAGTCCTGAGTACAACACTTTTAAGTTCAGTGGCCTCAAGTGAATAGTACTTGTTTCTGCTTCGTTTATAGTACACGTAACAAGACTTTATTTCAGTGTGGACCATTGTGCGCCATCCGCATTAGAAACATTTTTTTCTAATGCCATGGCCGTGGGAGGGATTGTGTACTGCTATAATGTGGCAGTGCATGTCTGATGTGTCACCTAATCATCAATCATGATGCAGTCACTGGTGTCAGTTTTAGTACAAGATTGGGTTGTCCCGGAGACAAGAGAGGTAATCTAGACCTACTACAGCCTCAAAGTGACAAAATACAAAACAAAAAAACTGTAACCAGATGCAGAATTTGACTGAAATGATCCTCTTTGAGTGTTCCACAGTAGTCTGTAAAAGTAGAAGTTCCTTGGCCCATTTCATAGAGCTGCTTAACCAAAAAATATTGCTCGACAAATACGGACCAATTAGCTGGGCTCAATTTCATAGAGCCTGTAAGCACAAAAACTTGCTATGCACAGAAAAATCCTGCTTAGCAGGAATAGGTTACCAGCCAAATACCATTCAATTTTCAATGCTGCGACTGGTACTCACTCATTTCTTGCTTAAAAGCAAAGAAACTTGCAGAGCAGAATTTTCCGCTTAACAGCTCTGTGAAATTGGGCCCAGGAAACCAGTCACAAACCGTACGTATGACATGGTTTTTCGGCTGGTAACCTTTTTCTGGTGAGCAGAATTATTTCGTGCTGAAGCAGCTCTATAAATTGGGTACTGGTTGCAATTACAGCATGGGTCTTAAGTGGGTTATTATTCCAGATGTACTGTAGCCGCAATGTGCCAATATAAAATTCACTGTAGCGGGCCAATTATAAGAGACAATAATTGACAAGAATAGTCATTGATTGATGAAGAACTGCAGAGATACAATGCATAAGAACAACTTGGTGTTCTGGTTTTCCCCAAGGGCAGAACTACACTGACTGACTTGTATATCTCGTCAGATTAGAATGAGGTCAAAATGTAATAACTCAGTTCAAAGGTCATACTTGTTACTCAGTTTAGAAGGTCATACTTGTGACTTGGTTTAAAAGATCATTCTGGTGATTGAGAAAGAATCAATACCTGTGACACAGTTTCAAGAGATCTACACTATGTTGACATTGTAGATTAAAGAGGTCACATGTATAACTCAGTTACAAAGGTCATACTTGTACTCAGTTTAAAAGATCATACTTCTGACTTGGTTTAAAGTCATTGCTTGTGACACAGTTTAAAAGGTCATCACTTGTGACTCAGTTTAAAGGTCATGCTTGTGACTCAGTTTTAAAGGTCATAATTATGGCTCAGTTTAGAAGGACATACTTGTGACTAGTAAAAGAGGTCGTACCTTAAAACTCAGTTTAGTGTAAGGCCACATTCAAGTGACATGGTTTTGTTGAACACAACCCAAGTGCATTTGAGGATACGATTGTTTCCAATTAAACAAGGTCATTTCTTAGGTCATTGTTTTTTGCGTAGATGTTCTGAAGAGGAAACGCCTTGTTCGGCTTGACCAAGTCGCTTCTCAGGTAATCGACTTCTGTGTGTGCAACACTGGAATATTTAAAGACCAGAAACTTTTTCAATTTCTTAAGGTCATCCAGTGTCACAGGTTGTGTGTATAAATCAAAGACTGTTCACCAAGGGATACGACCATGTCCAGTTCAGTAAGTTCATCTCTCAAGTTATTAGTTTCATTTTTTTTTTAAGATACGATCTATTACAAAAAAAGAAACACAATTGCAAAAGGTTGTAGCTCATCACTCCTCCATGTTGAATGAAGCATTGACATTTGCCAAGACCACCCCCCCCCCCTAATTGCTCAGCCTGGTCTATCCATTTCACCGATGCATTCATGTTCTCATCTCGAAATTCAACTCATTTCAATACGGTGGAGAGAACTGCAAATTTACTCAGCAGACATGCAGCGAGGGGGGTGGGGGATTGAACCACACTAATTGGTTTCTGAGTGTGACTGAACACATGTACATGTACCCTCTCACAGAGCCTTCCTCCTACCTCCCCCCCCCCCCTCCGCCCTCAGAAACCACCTCTGGTCCCCCTTTCAGACAGCCGGTCAAAGTGATCATAAACACAAACAACTCAGAATTGTTAGATCGTGTAGTACTCGAAACGAACAGGTGGGGTTGCCGTGGCAACGGCCAAGCAAGATCCCCCCCCCCCACTCGAGATCGCATCGAGTGAATTGTATGACTTGACGAGATGAGATTATTTCCAAACCTGACATTTAGAGTGAACATTTTGAGGGTTAATAAATAACGAGGGCAGTGGGTGCGTGAACGAAAAATATCTTGTTCTGGTTTGACACGATAAGAGGTTTTAGTAACCACAGACTCCTTTTTTTTGTGTGTGATTTACGAGTGGCAAAATGTTTTCTTTGTTTTTAGTGTGTTTTTTCTTCTCAGGGGCGAGACTCACTGCCGACGAAAAAGTCTGAAACTGGAATTCAGATTTTAGGAGGTACATTGAAATGATGGCATTCCCACCTTTTGATAACCCCCTGGAGTTATAGATTTTAAGGAGCTTTTGGGAACAGTATCCTCAGTGCTAGAGAAGTAGATCAAAGAGTTTGGAGAAAAATACATCATTTTTTATTTACCAGGCAGTCTTTAAAAAATCTGCAATCAGATAAACGTCTTAAATCTCTCATCTTTTTTTTTTTCTTCTTTTTTTTCACTCCGAGGTCGGGGGCGGCTACTTACTTGGCTGCCAACCTCCCCTCCCCTGCCCTGCCCTGCCCTGCCCTGCCTGAGCCATCTATCAAGATTTCTGTAAACAGTGCTTTGATACATTGTGTGCCTGCGGTTGGTTAGTTGAAATCAACTCTGACCAACCCAAACGCATTTCGCATTTCAAGCGACCCTGCCAAATTTGCAAGGACAGATAAACTGTCCAGCGGGATTTGCGCGCAACGATCTACCAGCTGGACATGGTTCTCTTTCTCTCTCTCAACGAACGACCACGGGGAAGGTTCAAGTAGTTGTCTCAAGATACACATAATATGGGATTTCCAAAATCAAAAAATTTATCACAGGTTAGAGACCTGAAACTGAGTGTTTAAAGGTAGGGTCATAGATTGGTTTAGTCAACGTAATGCTGATTTACAGGCAAAGTTATCAAGAAAGATACAATAGAAGTCACACGTGAAAGTTTCAGCTGAATACAGTGTCTACTTGCTGAGAAAACAGCAACAAAAAAACTGTCAGTATTTTCACAGGAACATCAAATCCATCCACGTTTAAGCGAGGTGACAGTGGGTACCAACCGCATCTCAGGCTGCAGCATTCGCGAACGGACACCCACCCTCAGAAATCTGAGAAACGATTCATGCACGAATCGTTTCTCAGATTCAAATGTTCATTACTTCGAAGGGACTCCTTTTCCCAATAACAGTTTATACAATCAACAGCTGCAGTGCTTCTCACCAAGTAAGTATTTTTATGGTCGTTCAATTTTTTGGAGTATTTGCCAATCTATGACCCCTACCTTCAAAGTATGAATACTGGTGGAAGATATCCCACAATCCACTTACCCTGCATCCTGTGCTTCATGTGCACGTATAATGGAGAGCAGATTGTTCTGTTGAAGGAACTCGCAGCATGCTGGATAGCTGTACCAGGGGGGTAAAACAAAAAGTAACCAATCAGTATTCATAAAAAAAAATAATCAAAATCTGACGAAGGCTGCCAGCAAAACTTTGTAATTTAAACTGTAGTAATGTGCGATTACGCAACATGAAAGAGTAAGAATAAACCAGTCCGGCGTGACCGGGGCGCAACCCAGCACGATGCAAGCCCCGGCCACCCAGTCTCGTATTCCTGAAACCATCCTGTGTGCTGTGTCTCTCCTTTGAGTTCCCTTCAACGCCCAGGCTTCAGCGGTGCGACTCAATCCTTGACGGAGACCTCTCTGGTAATATTCCTTGAATGCTGCTATAGGCTTAACCCCATAGCGCCATTCACAACAACAACAACAAAAGCAGAACTGCCGGACACATCAACTGATTTGGTTCACCAGGCCTTGAACTTCGCTCTTATAAGAGCACGGCAGTTTCCCCTCTGGTAAGGGCACTTCCATGAGGAAAAATGTAAAATTTGTATTGGAACTTTGCAAAGGGCACCACAGCAACAGCACAAGGTACCACCGCAATTGCTGTGGGTGCCGAGACCTGGTTCACTGTTTTTGTTACCGTGAAACAAATCCAGATTGGTTTTGCAAAAAAGCTTCCCTTGGAGGACAAATTTCTGCTTGAAAACCTCCTCCCCCCCCAAAAAAGACTTGTTGGACTGCTTAATTTTTTTGTTTCCTCATTATTCCAAAATCAAATTTCAATGGCAGATGTCTTTCTGTTACATGCAACACCATTTTATTATTATTTCTTGAGCTTCTATTTGATATTTGGGTCAATTTGAACTCGCCAAACACTTCCAAGGCAATCCGCACATCTGTTTCCTTTTTTTCACAATTTTTTTCCTGACGTCAAGCTGCCACCTACTCTCAACCCCCCCAGTAAATGTGTTTTCGTGATTTTTCAAAAAAACAAAACCCCTGATTTCCAAGTAAATGATTGTCAAATTTCAGCCGTAATTCAATTGTAATTTCCCCACGGCGATGTGAACTTATTTGCTAACTACGTGACGTTGTTATTCTTATAATAACAATAATAACTAGTTCTTATACATGTTTATAGCCCATTTTACAATAATGTATCAATGCGCTTTACATTAGTGCCCTGGTCATTGGCCAATAGCATTTATGTAATCTGTCTCAGCTCCCTGGGGAGTATACAGCCCCGGCTGCCGTGGCACTCCAAAGGCTTTTTTCCCAAAACACAACATCAACCCATTTATATCCCTGGGTGAAGAGAAGCAATTTTTAGTAAAGCATCTTGCTCAAGGAAACAAGTGTCATGACCGGGATTTGAACCCACACCCCGATGACTCAACCACCACTGACACTCCATCCGTGCTCGGCCATGACATCCCCTTCAAGAATTGCAACCCTCCCCCCCCAAACCCCAGAATGGAGAAGCCCAGATCCTCAATCAAACAAACACGGCTATCTGATCGTCTATTTCAGTCTTTTAACACCTATGCCCAGAACCCCCCCCCCTACTTGAATTTTTTCCCTAACATAATTGGATTGACCATCAGTACCCACGCCCTAAAGCCTGACCTAACCCTCCCGTGTCGTGACCTCTGACCGCTGACCTTACCTATAGAAGTAAGAGCAGCCTCTGACTGAGTTATGGCTGAAGTGCTCTGATGTGTGTTCTTGGCCGAATTCTTCCAGCGGGTCTGACCACAAGATATCACACATGGGGCCAAAGGCAGGGGGCTCCTTAAATCGATCCAGCTGCAATGAGAAAGGGAACAAAGTAAAAAGCTTCAACACTACGACAAATCTTGGATTTGATTCATAAATTTCAACCACTCATCGACAACTCTCCCAATCTTACTTCAATTCCCTTTTTTCCCATTTGAGAAGGGCACTTTTGTAGACAAATCAGATCTTTGATTAGTTTCTATATAAAAGGGCCTCTTTTCATAGAGCTGAGCTTAAAGCAGAAACTATTGCTTAAAATGTTCGGCTAAACAGACCTGGGCAGGATACCAGTCACCGATTGTACATGTGACTGGGAATATTTTGGCTGATAAACTTAAGCACTATTTTGTTGTGCTAAGTTACTTCTTGTGCTAAGTACTTCTTGTGCTTAGTTACTTCTGTGCTTGAGCAGTTCCGTGAAATTGCCCAGGCCCAATTTCATAGAGCTGCTTAAGCAGAAAATTTGGCTTAACAATTGTCTGCTAAGCAGACATGTGCAGGATACCATTCAAAAGTTGTACATGGCACATGGTAGTTTGGCCGATAGCCATTATTCTGGTAAGCATACTTTTGTTGTGCTTAGCGACTTCTTGTCAAAAAGGGGAGGCAATGGTTTTCGGATAAAACCCCAGTCCAGCTGCGCCCTGAAAATAGTGTGCTCGATTTTCTCCCATCAGAAAACAGTCCCAGTGAATTATTCTCTTTAAAGGAACATTACAGAATTGGTAAGAAAAAAACTTGTAAAATATACTTTCACAGATTTACATAAAACTTACACGGTCTAATGATGATGATAGTAGAAAACATCCCTTGAAATATTTCTGTCTGAAATGCCATATTTGATGAGAAATGAATAAACTAATTTTCCAATTGGAGTTTATCGCTCAGAGAGCGTTTTATTCATTTGTTGAATCTATATGATTTCATGCAAATGTGTAATCGGTTTTTCACTATTTTCTCGTGACACAGATGGCCGATCGTCTCAATCTTCTATAGGTTTGTCAGTTTATGGATATGGTGGATTACATAAAGTGCTTACACCGCCAGCAACTGTTTTGTTAGCAAAAACCAATTCTGTAATATTCCTTTAAGCCTGTAGGACTGACGACTTGTCATTCTGTTGACACATCAAGCACTTGTTCCCACCTGCGCTTAGGAATAGTTTAGTGGTTAGACGACGCTTTGTGAATAATTCATATCAATTTGCATCAGCTTAAATTTTTTTCTTTTTTTTTTTTTCGCAGAACAGCGGCACCAGCCTCCATGGCTCCGTTGTCGGGTGATCGCTAGTAGTGTGCCCTCACTCGACTCAACACGGACAAGCACGGTGAAAGTTTACCGACCCCCGAGGTCAAAGGTCATGTTATCAAGCATCCAGCGGAATGTCAACAAAGACCGAGGGGAATATCGTCGGATACATTTTGTACACGCAGTTGGCATCTGTCGCCAGCTACATTATTATAATTATAATCAGACAATCATTGCCCCTGCCGCATTTCCATGTGACAGAATCTTCACGTACGGTTAAAGTGAATAAACATCAACTGCACGTTATGAAAACATTCGTGTCCCGGTGATGGAATTGCATGTGACAGTCGGTACCTGGAAGGTAGTCAGCCCACTGTGACTGCTCGACATTTCCAGGAAATACAGTTCGCGTTATAATAACAACACCTGCTTATGTAATAATATGTACCATAGCAATGAAGTATTATCGCAGCCAGTCCTTGATCATAACGAAAGGTCTTACATGTATGTCTGACATTACCTTCACATTAGATTTTTGTCCAACTCAACTCAAGTGCCCTGTACTTATAAAGGTCTACTGACTAACCAAGTTAAGATGGCCCCGAAGATAGGATCGGCTCTACATTCTAGAAAGATGAAACGCAACTTTTGTATTTCTTCTTCTTTTTTTGGACTTTTCCTTGAAGGTGACATCTTTTGGTTTAAACTCGTTCTGATGTTCAGACTCAATCTTCACTGTGAACCAACGATCTTTCAAATTTGACACCTTTAACCCTCCTAGTGTCTGACCAATCATCACATCAAATCAAGCAAAGCCGAATCAAATGCAAACACCCTTGTTGCATAGAATTGTGTGCTTTCAGATACCCGAGCAGAAGCCTTTCTCAGATTCAAATATCTTAGTCAGAAATTACTTCTTTCTCAAAAACTACATCACTTTACAGAGGGCGGCGTTTCTCACGTTGTTTTATTACCATCGAGTGCTCCTTGCCAAGTAAGTTTTTTTTACAGTAATGTATTTCTTTATTAACCCTCTTGCTGTCTGACCATTCAATACCATTCACTGTGGTTTTGAACGATAGATAAACTATGCCAGCCTGAAATGTGATACCATGAGGGAATGCATGTACTCAGTACACAGTTAGTTCTGTGCACAGTTGTGCCACCGTACACAACCTTGGCAGTCGAATGGTTTCAAATGGTTGGTCAACTCACTGGAAAATGTTGCCAAGAGTCACTGACAGTAGGAGGGTTAATTACCAAAAGTATCCACTACCTTAAGAAGAAAAGTAAACCGATGCCTTCTCTCTCTTAAAATCTTCTTCTTCTCCTTTCCGCCTTCTAGCCTTCACCTTGAGTGGCCCGTTCGGCCCCGTGGTGGTGGCGATTTTTTCATTTAAACAAATTTCAAAAATGATTTTAGTGCTACTCACATTTCTGATGTCCTCGAGCGTGTGTATTTCAGGGGAAAGACCTCCATGCACGCACAGGAACTGTTGATTCATAAGGGCTGCTAACGGCAAGCAGTCAAACGCTTCCATACACGCATTGTACACTCTTTCTGTATACTTTATTTTACCTGCAACAAATCACACACGACAAAAAATCAGTACAGTTTTCCCTTCTCTTATTTATTAACTCAGGCCTGGAATTACACGGAGCAAGGGGCCATGGCCTCCAATGCCCTGCTCTTGGCCTTGGTGCCCCATTCAAAAGTTGCCCATAGACTTTAAGATTTTCCAATGGAAGTGCAAAACGAAAATGGCCTTGCCCTCTCTAAGATAAAATTCCAGGCCTGCAAGTCGATCTGAAATCCTGTCATTTTATTTCAGAGGGAATGGCCTCTGTAGAACTCCAGGCCTTTGGGTTTAAAATTCAAATGTGACGATTTTAGGATTTTATTTGACTTAGCGTTTACCATTGATCTGGCCATAGAATTCATCTCAACTGCTAAAAAGCAACACAATGTCAAAATACAAAAAATCGCCACGGTCACCGGGGAACGTCAACTTCAGAAAGAAAACAAAAATCTTAAGACTTTGTGACAACTGGACCAAGGTAATCCGTTATGCGAAATCTCTGAAAAATCTTCTTAAAAAATCCTGTCGGGGAAGTGTGACGTAATGTCAGCGTAAGCCATGCCCACTTCACACAGTGCGACTCCAATGATTGCGAGGAGCCCTACAGCGTGTACTGGGCCCAATTTCATAGAGCTGCTAAGCCCGATAAATTCGCTTAGCATGAAATTTCTTCCTCGGAAAAATCAGGATTACCAACCAAATTGCCTTTTGTTGCATATTGCTTGTTAATGTTATTCAGCTGTTGTTTGCTTATCCTGAAAATCACGTGGAAATTTGGCTGGTAATCCTGTTTTTATCAAGGCAAAAATTTCATGCTAAGCAAATTTTTGTGCTAAGCAGCTCTATGAAATTGGGCCCAGGAATGGAAAACGGCAGAATTATCCGTTTCTGACCATAAGAGAACCCTTTGGAAAGCGAATTGAGTGAATATTAAATATTTTTTTACTTTTTAAATTACACTCATCCCCCACGTCAGAATTCGAGTCGGACGTCGGGAAAACTCTGCCCGTGCAGACGATGCACAAAGAACATGACGTCATGGCAACGAAAAATGAGATAAAAAAACATATTTTTAACTTACACTCCTGTTTGAATGTGAAGTATTCAGTAAGGTGCCGACACTCGTGGTTACCTCGCAACAGAAAAAACGTTTCTCGATGGTTTAACTTTAATGCCCACATATACAACACACACTGCAAAGATAAAAACAGGAAAATAATTAGACATTAAAATGACATATCCTCTGCAATTTTGTTTGTGATCATTAGTTGGTTATGTTGTCGTCGTTGTTGTTGTTGTTGTTGTTGTTGTTGTTGTTGTTGTTCTTGTTGTTGTTCTTGTTGTTGTTCTTGTTGTTGTTCTTGTTGTTGTGGTGGTGGTGGTTAACGCTGATGAGTGGTTCATGAAAATGAACAAAACTGACTAATCTGGAGACCACACAACAACAGTCCATTTTCACAGAGACAATCTCAACAGATTATTGCAGGAAAGCCAATCAGCCCGAGGAAAGAAAACATTCCCGGGTTAACGAGCTATTCTTCTCCGAAAGTTAAATACCTAGAAACCATCCTTTACTGGCTGGGCCCAATTTCATAGCGCTGCTAAAGCAGAAAAAAATTGCTTAACAATTGTCTGCTAAGCAGAAATTAGCAGGATACCAGTCACAAGTTGTGTTATGTGACATGGTAGTTTGGCTGGTTAACTTTTTCTGGTAAGGATGACTTTGTCGTGCTTAGCTACTTTTTGTGCTTTTAAAAGCAGCTCTATGAAATTGGGCCCTGGTCGGTACTCCATTCAAATGTCAATGTGAAGGAAAACAAGCGAAGCATTCGCAACATTTAAGCACAGTCTCCTTTGCTGCTATTTTATGGCGTTAAATTTGTTGGTGTAACGATATCTAATCGGCTGGAAACATATCCACTGCACAGACTCCAGCAATTTTATTATTGGGCCAGGAAACCCACAACCAAGTCAAGGGATCGGGTGTTTTCCCTAACAAAATTGAAGAACAGTATAAATAAAAAATGGAAGCTTTGCCACTCTAAACCGCCTTTCAAAAACTTCAGAAGAAATACATTTTTTTTTTGAAAAGGAAAAAAATAATGTTTCAGATCTTGTTAAAATATTTACCGAGGGTGTTACATTTTTAGAGGATACACAGGCTCTTTATATCACCACAAACGGAGAGCTAGAGGCTCAGACATGATATGGGTTCTAGTTTCTCTCAAAATTACTTCATGAAAGGTCCTTCATGAAAAGTATGACGGCAGAGCAGAAAAATCGTGAAATTCAAGCTCTCCTTTGTGCACGACATGCACAACTACATGTATGCCCTTTATGTTGCATAGGAACATTGCATTCTAAAGTGCACACTATTTACCCAGAGAACTTGGAAGGAAAATCACCTGTGGTTAGTACAACAGACTCACTGTGAAAAGTGCAGGAAATATAAACAAGAAGTCTTGGCCATGCCGGCTATTAAACATAGCTCACCGACTGTGTACAATATCTCATAAGTGGTTACTTAATTGATACCAAAAAAAGTGATGGTTTGAAGAACGGAGTGTGTACACAGAGCTGGGGGGGCCAGTCTCACAGAGCTGGGGGATCCAAGTGCTCTCACAGAGCTTCTTTAACGCAGAAAATATTGCTTACCAATGCTCCGCTAAGCAAAAATAGACAGGATGCCAGTCACAGATGCTACATGTGACAATGTAGTTTGGCTGGTAACCTTATTTTGGTAAGCATCATTTCGATGTGCGTGGTTACTTTGTCTGCTCAAGCAGCCCTATGACATTGGGCTCTACTGCCGGTTTCACGAAAAAAAACTGCACCAAGTCCATTTGGGCAACATTAAGTGTGTAAGTTGTGCACCACTCACACAATAAATGTTGTACAAAAGTGGACTTACGTAGTTGAACTTACGCGGTTGCGTAAAGATTCATGGAAACCGGCTGCTGATTCCTTAAGTTGTGTTGAAGGTCATTAATAGCATCACCCCCAAAAATGTCCCGCCCCAAAACAGCGTAATGTGGCGTTATGTCTCTATCTGAGCCTACTAACAATTGATCTCTAATTCTGCACCAATGGACAAATTGGAACTCATTCCAATAACACTAGCATTCAATTTTTATGAATTCCTTTTCCTGTTCAGAAAAAAAACCAATCCACTTTCGTTTTATCCAAAGTAAACTCTACCCGGACCTTTTAATACTCGATAATAGTGTGTCTTCGCCAAGACTACTTTATCGTTGTCACTGTATGTGGTTTATAAAGTAAACACCCGACATCCACCACTGTTTGGTTAATGACAGGAAAACCATCAGATGGGAAAAAGCAAATATCCAACCACTGAAAATAAACACTGCAAAATCATCATAAATCAGAGATTTTATACAATGATGAAAATATTTCCTTTCTCATCCGTGGGAAAAAAGGACACCCAGACTTCAATTATGCATTCCCGAGTCAATGTGCAGGCATCTTGGGAGTGTCAGCGCATCAGTCTATGGGAATCATATCGAGGCTTGGGCCTGAAACATAGACTGGTTCCTCTACAAAACAATGTAAAGGGACAGATTGGAGTTTGGAGGGAAACAAAAGTAGACCATCATAGACAACAAAAAATGTGTGATCAATATTTATGGCTGTTGCACTGTGGCTCAAGTCATGTCTAAATCAATGGATCCGGCTTGACTAGAAAACTGCATAATCAATGCAGCTATTAAAACAGCCACAGCTGTTAGTCAAAGTCACTCTATTCAGAACTGGGTCCAATTTCACAGAGCTGCTTAAGCAGGAAGTACTACCCAACAATGTTCTACTGAGCAAAAAGGAGCAGGGTACCAGTCACAAAGTGTACATGTGAAATGATATTTTAGCTGGTCAACCCTATTCTTGTATGCATAATGATTTTGTGCTAAGCTACTTTTTGTGCTTATGCAGCTCTTTGAAATTGGGCCAACATTCAATTTCCCAAGCATGAATATAAGGTTGCTTAGCACAAAACGGGTAACCAGCCAAACTAGCGTGTAATGCGTACTGTTTATTACTGGGTTCCCTGCAAGAATGAGCTACATTGTATTTCCTAGCCTTATAGTTGAAGCCTACTCAACTTTCTCGAAACCAACTGCCAATTCCGAATCAACTCTTATAATGCGTGTAAAACGTTATGCTTCAAAGAGTCGGTTGCGACATTTTTGTCTTGTCTAATCCGGGAATCAGTTGACAGGGCTGCAGCTGTTTGGCTCAACGGACCAGTGGGCAACACGGTGGTAAATGGTGAAATAAAAAACCACCCATGATGCATTAACTCCTTCCTCTTTTGCATATCCATCAAAACAAATCAATTTGGCGTTCTATCATTGTCAATTCTCTTGTAAAAAAAAAAAACTCTGCATTCTGTGCATCCGTTTTAGCGGTCATGTAAATAAATATTTAAACAAAATTAAACGTAAACAAGTTTGATACTGCACTACCTAAAAAACAATTATCCCTATTTGTTTCCTTAACCCTTTAGAGACCACAGATAGGTTGCAGTAGACGTAAATCGGCCATCTTTACGGGCAGTTTAGAACAAACAGACGTGCGTTTCGTGTGAGAACGGCGTGCAACACGCGCGATTTCACGAAACTCATTGCAGGATTGGTCAGTGAACAACGCAGCTGCGTTAAAAAGTTGAGCGCTGACGCACATGCAAGCCAAAATGCAATTTGCCCGTAAAGATGGCGTCTACTGGGAACTATCCATTGCGGCCGCAACCCAGCTTGTTTTTGAAATGCCCACAGCGCCGCAAACGGACTGCAAGATTTGACCAACTTCCTTCTCAAACAAGAGGGAAAAGATAATGTAGGCCTATCAGATTGAATTGACATTTTCCAATGCTTCCCATGTTGCTAGCATAGAACCTACAACCCTGAAACAAAACTATGTATTTTTGATCTTAATAATTTTCCTTACATTTTTTTCCTGATAATAACGATGCAACAACTCAACAAGATCCACAATGTCTGGGCGTATGGCGATGATTACACAGAAGCACCTGATCTCTAAACAGTTACCATGTATTTTCGATACTCCTTTTGGCACACAAAGATACAACAAAAGGACAGGAAAAAAATTGACACATCGCCGCTTTGTAAGAAAAGCGATTTCGCCGAAGGCAGGGTGCAGCTAAAAAAAAAAATGACAAATGCATTGAAAACTATGATCTGATCAGCGTAAATAAGACATTTATTAATGCTTGATTGGGACTCATTCAAAGGCCACTATGAATATGCCTTTAATCATCTTGATATAGTTTTTTTTTTTTTTTTTTCCTTCCCCTCTTTAAATTGTGCAAGTTGGCATTTAGCGAGTGACATTTCACATTTCCAGTGCGACGCGAGGAGGGGGGCTCTAAGGAGGTCATCTTCTTGGTTTCTGCATAGAGCAAAAAGGGTTTCGCCGTGGACACATTATATAGTCTTCAAGAAAGACAAAAAACATGACCCATAATATGTTACCGAGTCACTGCCACGTGAAGTCATATTATATAATTTAGAATCAATCGCACAAACCATGCGTAACAATTTTTGTCTCCGAATGAACAGTTTTCTGACTTAGCAACTAATGAACACACTTGATGTTGCTTTTCAATATTATCTATATTGATTTATCAATTAACCAACCATTCACTGAAACGTCAATATTAAATTTCGGTTATTAACTCCATGCACATGGGCTCCCCAAAATTAATCATCGGAACAGTGGGTACTTTTCCCCCTCCTTGACAAATGGAGCGACCCAAATCCAGCTCTATTCACTTCTCTTCATATCCGTGTAAAAATCATTCACTGTTTTCAAGACATAAAATATTAATGCGATAACAGTCCCTTCCTTTGTGGACCACCAGGAGAATTCTATCCCACTATTCATTTTTTTTTAGTGACCCCTATCTGATACCCCCTAGTGTTAGAATGGAAGAGCCCAATGTCAATCTCGGCAGATAGAGGTAAGTAATAGTCTATCAAGGATGAAATATTAATGGCCGGTGACAGGTAAGAGTTTGACTGGGATGAGATGACATCCAAATAACAACACAGTTCAGTGTGACTGTGAGGGTAGGGGTAAAAGTTCCCGGGGCAGTAAAGGGATGCCTCGCACATATGGACAGGGGCAGGGATGAATGGATCGACAGGCTGTGTGTGTGAGTGGGTACCAGCCATTCACCGGTGTCATGATAAGGTCAAATGTTTTTCGTACTTAGACTTAAAGGCTTGTGCATGGGGGAGGTGGCCACCCGGTTGGATGCTGGGTCAAATAAAGATGACAACATGCCCCCAACATAATGGAACAAATCTAGATTTGATAGATGCGAACATCTGGTAAAATATGAAGGGACTCTAGACACGAACGACTATCAATGGATGAATTTTCCAGAAATGAATTTATGCAGATTGACTCTGACAAACATTGATTAGGTGACAACAGTTTTTTTCAATGGAATTGGTGAGGATGAATCTGAAACTGGTTTTACAACCAAGAATAGATCATTTATTACCTTTTTTAAAGATTGTTTTATATATTTAAAATTGAACAAGTGATGTCCCCTATATGCATATGATTTATTCACTTTCTACCATCAAAGCATTCAAACTGACCATCAAATGTTCTCGTTTCAATACTAAGGTATTCATGGTAGACAACCAAGTTTTGCAATCAGACCAATTCACTCTATAACAACAGTGGACATTTACATTGCGCAACAATGTAAGATCACACCCGTATGAATACAATCTACAGCGCATTACAATAAATACAAAAACTGCATACAGCAAAATAAAAGATTTACACTTACTGAAAAGAATTGATAGAAAACAAATGTGTTTTTTTTTTTTACTTGGATTGAAATACATCAGGGCCCAATTTCATGGAGCTGCTTAAGCACAAAATTTTGCTTAAGCAATAAAATCATTGCTTAGAAAAATCAGACTACCGGCCAAGACTATACACTCAATTGTTATGCTAAGTAAACAACAGCTAAAGACCAGTCACAAGCAATGTACATGTATAAGGCATGAAATTTTGGCCAGTAACATGTGTAAAATAAGCAAGCTATTTTGTGCTTAAGCAAATTGTTTACTTGAGCAGCTCCATGAAATTGGGCCCAGGCGAAGACGATTGTCAAGTACAATGAGGGAGATTATTTCCTGTGTTCGGGAGCAGCGCACACAGAGAAACTAAACAAAACACTTGTTTGTTTTTCACACAAGCTGTTGAGGCAGTGCAGGCACAGGCACAGCCACTCCCGCACATCAAGATTGTAGGCAAGGTCGCAAGGTCACCCACCCCCCCCCCCTCCCTCCCTCTCTCTCTCTCTCTATGATGCCATTCGATCTTGATTCATCATACAGCAGCGAGTATAATCTCATTTTCTGCCTCTTCATCATTTATGACCTCCTCGAGAAAACACATAATTAACGAGTAAAATGCAAAACTGCCCCTCCGAAAATCTGTTCACTCCCTTTTTCCCTCCACAAAATAACGCGGAGAAAAGAAAGAAGAGGAAAAAAAAGGAAAAAAAGCGATGACACATACATGTACATGTTCCCACGACAGTCAAACTGCGGTTGGACCTGTTACCATAGCAACACATTAACATCAGACCTTGGCTGGGATTGACATTACATGCAACAGCAGATTTACAATTTGCATAGTGTCTTTGGCGCGGCGCGTGTTCATTCTCTTTATTTTATTTTATTTCATTTATTTATTTATCTATTTCCTTCTTTTCTTTTTTGGCTCGCTTTCCCCGTCTGTTGCTTTTTCCCGGGGTTCATCGCGATAGTCACATACTCAAGGATAAAAACCAAGGTGACGTTTTTTTTTTGTTTTTTTTTTCTCAAAATTTCTTTCGTCCTCTCCTTTTGAGGCCACTTAGGACATATTTGAATTTACCTCAGGAGAACCAGTCCCTCATATGATGCGAGTGGAGCGCATTCCTCCTAATTCCTTTTTACTTTAGCATGAACAACCCTCCCAGTGAAAAAAATATATTTAACGCGCTTCGTTTCACCATTGGCTTGTGGAAGCTTATGTGTTAAATTCAAACATAATTTTTGATATTATGAAGATCTTGGTTTTATACAATCATCACCTTGTTATCTTACAACATTTACTGTTGCTTTTTTATAGTTAACCCTTCAGAGACCATAGCCGCCGCTAGCGGCTTGTTTTTGAAACGCCCATAGCGGCCGCAAACGGACGCAAGATCTGACCAACTTCCCTCTCAAACAAGAGGGAAAAAGTTAAGGCGTCAGATCGAATTGACATTTTTCCAAAGCTTCCCATGTCAACAAAGAATCTACAACCCTAAAACAAAACCATGTATTTTTGTTTCTCAGTAATTTTCTTGAATTTTTTTTTCTGAAAATAACGGGGCAAAAACTCAACAAGATTAGCCATGTCTGGGCATATGGTGATGATTATACAGAAGTGAACGATCTCTAAAGGGTTAATATTTGAGAAACTGAAATGAGTAAATTGTCCCTAAGGTTAAAGGAACATTACAGAATTGGTAAGAAAACAAGCTTGTAAATTATACTTTTGGATCACAGATTTACATAAAACTTACACGGTCTAATGATGATGATAGTAGCAAACATCCCTTGAAATATTTCTGTCTGAAACGCCATATTTGATGAGAAATGAATAAACTATTTTTCCGATTGGAGTTTATTGCTCAGTGAGCGTTTTATTCATTTGTTGAATCATATGATTTCATGCAAATGTGTAATCGGTTTTTCACTATTTTCTCGTGACCCGGATGGCCGATCGATCTCAAACTTCTACAGGTTTGTCAGTTTATGTATATGGTGGATTACATAAAGTGCTTGCACTGCCAGCAACTGATTTGTTAGCAAAACCAATTTTGTAATGTTCCTTTAAACCCACTAAATAAAATACTGTTAAAAAAATTACAGAATGGACACCAATAATGCTAAATAATTCACACAAGGCCTAATAATATACCATTACTGCGTCGCATATCCAGTCATCAGCATTTTTTTTTTTCGACATCACTTCCACAATCAATACAATTGCCCTCCAGCAAGTAAATTAGCCTTTTCATTTCATGGAAAAAAGAGCATTGTACACAGACGCAGCTTATTAAAAGCTAGATCTGTCAGTAAATCTACGTTTTCATACCGGTGAACATGTTTTTGTTTTTTTAATGGTCAATATCAACGCAGTCGTCATGGTTTTTTAAGCCTAAACTGTAGAGTTAGCAACCTTGGACATCATTGAATTCATCAAGTCATTAATACTAAAGAATAGAAACCATGGATAAATGGCATGTAACTGTTGCATGAATGCAAGTGGTTGTGAACTCTGTAATTATGTAAAGACCTTCAACGAATCCAGGATACAATCAAGTATTGTTTCGATTCCTAGTCATACACCGACTACATCCCATCAAAACAAGAACCGGACCCTGGTTCTGGTTCTGGTTCTGGTTCTGGCCACTCCAGGAAGTCAGTCTGTCCTCCAGGGTGGAGTCCAATCACACTAGCTTTATGTTTTCAATCACTACGAACGCATCGACTCTTGAAATGAACAAAGACAATGCACAGTGGCGCATCACACTATAACACCTAGATCATTGGAAAAAAATCAATCCAGGGGCTTTTTCTTTCTTCCTCGGCTAGGGCTCGGTCTCCGCCTCCGGGCTCCGTTTGATGTTGGAAATAAGGTGTGAATGTACACAGCTCTAAAATTGACGACGGAGCCCAAGCCAAGCGAGCCAAAGCCAAAGCCAAAGCCAAAGCCAAAGCCCAAGCCGAGGTTTGGGAAAAGAACCCAGGGAGGGAAGGACTACCCTAGTCTGCCCCCTTAACACCGCCGTGTATCCCATGGAACCCGACTTGAACGTGGCACAAAACCCTGGTAAACAATTCCGACCACACCTTACCTCTTCCCTTTAACCACTGATCATGCAATATTCCCCGTGATCGAGAGGGATTGGTGAGCAGAGCCAATCACACCCCCCTACCCCTCTCCCTTTTAACTTGAATGATTCAACCCCCTCGATAACGGGGATGGGTGTGAGATGACACGAGACAAGGGATGTTATAATCCTCACGGAGGTACCTCGTCTCAGAAGCGGCGAGAGGGAAACTGGATTTACCTCGTCTTAAACTAATTCTATTATGGTCTTAAAGATCTACAACACAAGCCCATGATGAATAAATCACATCGCTCTCGGTTTATTATTTTTTCATCAACATTTATTTTCAGTGAGACCATTTGCATCTCAAGCAAGGCTTTCTGTCCCCCCAACCTACATAAAGTGTTTTGATAATCCTCGGATGACCGGAGTTAAAGGTAATATACAGGATTGGCAAGGACAAAAAAAACATATCCCTGTTCAGTTTTAGTTTTGAAGCTTATCGATTATGAATTATGAAATTCATACTTGAACCATTCTTTTCTGTGAAACATTTCCCTCTGAAATGAAGTCATATTCGAGAACACTGCATCTGAAAACCTAACCCCCAAAAATGCAACAGCTGATTTCAATTGTTAGGACCAAAATACATTCTGAAAATTGATCATTAATTTTTTTTTCACTATTTTCTCCTGACTCACACTGGATTAAAAAGCCCACATTTTCAAAGGTTTGTTATTCCATGTTTACGATTGATCACACAAAACATGAACGCTGTCTGCGACTATTTTTGTCACTCTACCAATCCTGCATAATACCTTTAAGGTCTTTATCAAGCTACCACCACCTCTGCCATGTTCCTTATGTGAATCTCACCAGACCAAAATGGTTTCTGACTATACCCTCCCAGCCTCAATTTGGTAACAATGGTATGAATAGGAGAAAACCCCCAAACGGCTGCACTGTTTCAACTGTTGATAACACTTTGCGAGAGGGCCGAATAAATCGCCGAACAGTACCAACCTTTTAACCAAAACTGCTGTACAATTTGAAAGCGTCCTTATACCCAACTCAGTCCATTATATTGTAGGCCGGAAATCAGACAGCACAGAAGCAAAGGACCAAATGGAAAATTCTCTTAAATGTCAAACGTATTTTTACATGAATGCACTGGCAAGATGCATAAACGACTTCAGACAAGCAAGGGGCAAGTCAGGAATTTCACGGACTCCTCTCTCTCTCTAACTGCCCTGCTCTTGACCCTGGAAGTCTTTCTAAGACTTGGCATTTCTCAAGGCCTGGAATGTTGCTCTTGCACCAGGCAAGAGGATTGCGACAAAACGAGAAAGTGTGTAGGAGGGGCATCGACGCAGGGACAAGGGCAAAGAGGACAACGGTATCTGCCAGTTCCAGTCCTGACTCTGAGGCTGTGTCAGAAGGAGCCATTCGCGAGTTAGATTTGAATCAAGTTCAGTGTACAATGACTCGCTTAGTCACAAGTTACTGCTTAAAGGAACATTACAGAATTGGTAAGAACATGATTATACAGAAGTGAACGATCTCCAAAGGGTTAATATTTGAGAAACTAAAATGAGTAAATTGTTCCTAAGGTTAAAGGAACATTACAGAATTGGTAAGAAAAAAAGCTTGTAAAATATACTTTTGATCACAGATTTACATAAAACTTACACCGTCTAATGATGATGATAGTAGAAAACGCCCCTTGAAATATTTCTGTCTGAAATGCCATATTTGATGAGAAATGAATAAACTAGTTTTCCGATTGGAGTTTATCGCTCAGTGAGCGTTTTATCCATTTGTTGAACCTATATGATTTCATGCAAATGTGTAATCGGTTTTTCACTATTTTCTCGTGACCCAGACGGCCGATCAATCTCAAACTTCTACAGGTTTGTCAGTTTATGTATATGGTGGATTACATCAAGTCCTTACACTGCCAGCAACTGTTTTGTTAGCAAAAACTAATTCTGTAATGTTCCTTTAAATTTGAATTCCTCAGACTATAGAGACAGTTGCTACGTTGAATGGTTCGGGGCAAGCTTTTGTATAGCAACCTCCAGATGATTAAACCCTGGTACCATTGTGCCATACACATTCATTTAGAATTGTGTATGAGCGTTCGCCGTCTCTTACGTAACTACGCGAAAAGCTTGCCCCGAATCATGTGGTGTTGCAAACTGTCTGGATAGTCTGAGGAATTCGAATACAAGCGTTAACTTGTGATCAAGCAAGTCATTGTACCAGACGTTATTCAAATCTATTAATGGCTACGCGGCAGCGGCTAAGGCCAGAATGTTACCATTCTTCAATGCTTTCATTGCAGCTAACAGCCACAGCGTTAGCCACTTGGTTCCGACATGGCTTGATATCCCCACTTTCTTCGGGAACTGTTCTCAGAAGAAAGGGAAAAGTTTCCCCCAAGAAAATCCCGAGAATACCCGAGTGTTTTGCATCGGAGGGACAACATACAAGCAAATCGTCTCCGTCGTCCCACACCGCGACTTAAAACGCCGCCGTGTATTGGATTAGCTCATAAGGCAACAAGGCAAAAAAAAAGGGGGGGCGGGGACATGGGAGACAATTGCCTCCAGTCCCCCAAGGGCTAGAACTGTCATCTCCTTATCGGGATCAACTCTTCTCCAAGTGTCTGCGATCATTTGGTACGGGCTCTCAGTTTATTAACTGCTTTTCAAATAAATTAGCCATCGGTTCTCCTCAAATTATGCCCAAGTCTACCATTGTCCAGAATCACCTGCAATTCTTTAAGCGACACAAAGAGTTATAATTGGTATGACATGTTTTGTCGCGCAGCACGTCTCACCAAACCAGTGACACCATTGGAAAGCCTTCTTATCACCTCGTAAGTTTCAGCTGATGCAAAAGCTGGCAGTTCATTAATCACATATCAATATATATCGCCCTCAATAATGATATGGATCGTAGCTCCCTCGGCATGTTTCTACATGCACCACAGTATCCCAATGCCATATGATAAAAATCATGATCGTGTATCTGGATTATGAAAAAAAAAGGTGTATTGTGTTCTTCCGAAATGCAGGCCGATAATTCACGGCCTCTGTTGTCCCTGGGTCATTGCCTTGGTGCCCCTTGAAACGTTCCAATAATGCAGAAATTGTGCAATTTCATCATAGAGGTGCCCTTTACGCAGGAGAAAATGCCATGGTGCCCCTGCCCTTCAAAGAAAAAAGCTTCAGGCCTGCAAACGCAAAATTACACCAACCAAGTTTGTAAATTCCTCACAATAAACTGTCTCAATTATTGTAGCTATTTTGTTTGAAAAAAAGGTTCATCCAAATCCTATTAACCTTACCAAAAAAACAGGCTAATTTGTGTAATATTTTATTTGAATAGGTTCTGAAATTGTTTCACTTTCCCTTGCAAAGCAATTTTCTTTAAATGAAAAAAATTAAGACAGAACGGATACAACGGATGATCTTTTACTCACATTAAGTTATATTTCCAAGAATAGTCCCTGTGTATTGTGGTCAAGGTTGTAGCCAGGATTTGGTAAAAAGGGTGTCCAAATTTACTGGAAAATTTAAAAACTGGGTGTCCAAACTGTTCACTTACATAAGATTTTACATGTAAATGACAGATTAAACAGGGTGTCCAAATTTAAAACGGGGTGTCCAAAAGACACCCAGACACCCCTCTGGCTAACACTATGCTTGTGGTACTCTTCAATTTCAATAACCAGCAAAACTACAACCATCTTTCTAAAGCCACACCCCTAGCACATTTTACACCGGGGTGATAAAATGTACTATTAAATATTACTCCAAACCCCTTCCGACTCGTTTCTCATGCGATAAATATTACATGAGAATGTTGAAGTGTACCAACAAACTAGATGTACGAGTGTGTGTGGTGTTGCGCTACGCTGCACGGAGCCACGCCAACGGGCACGAGGAACCCTGGTCGTCTAACGATCATTCTTTGAAATCATCAGATCCTCATTATAACAAGCTGAACTCTGGTCGGCCACAGCGGCTAGGTCTGGTACATCAACCTAGAGGTTGGCCACATCATCATGATTATTGAACTAGACAAACCCTTCTCCTCTTTTTTTTTTTCTTTTTTCTTTCTTCTTTTCATTTTCGTATAAGGGCTCCGATAACTGCAGGGTGAGAATCTTCATCGGGGCCAGGTGAAAATATCATGTCGGGTAAGGTGCTGTCAAAATTGAGAATCAATTAAATTGAGTATCATTTTCTGCATAGGTTGTTTGAAATATTCACTGGATCATTTTAATTCATAATTTCAGCAAGTACTCTCCGAGGAGAAAATGATTTTTTCATTTTTTTTTTTTCCTGATGACAAACAAATGGAGTAGAAGTCTTTCCATTTTTTGAGCTCCCACATTTTACAAAATGAGTTGCTTCTATAATTGTCAACCTTTTCACTAACATCTCTCCATAAGTATTTGTCAGTTAGGTGATAAACGCTGAGATATTGAAATTCAAAAATAAATTGTGAGCTCCTAATCATCTTGCTGGATGTATAGAAGCAGATGGTGTGAAAACCATCTTGTTTTTTTTATTATTTTGGCCGTACTGTCATTACAGATAGAGGTTTCTTGCACTGCTCCGACAGGGAACTTATTCCCCCCACACTAATGGAATTCAGGAAAATGCAGTTTAGGGCTCGGGCCATTTTTCAGTCTTGGAGGTTTATGTCGGGATTTTCAAGTAATGATGAAAACCGATCTAGGCGATTGCGACTCCAATTTTCATCAAACTGGCTGAGCAGGGGGGGGGGGGTTGCGCGCTGCGGAAATGAAGGTAGAATGAGGAAGCTGTCGGTGATGCATACATGTATCAACTTATCCCGAATAAAGTGATGAATAAATGACTTGTTATGGATTATGATATTTTGTTCCTTCCGGTGGGACAATCTTCAAACGAGTAAGAGGGGGGGGGGTAGGGGTGCGGAGGGATAAGATCAATCCATCTAGGATCATTCCTAATTCTAGGCAATCTTAGTCTGTATTTTAGCAATATGGCATTGGAAATTCTACCTCTGTGTCATCGCTCTTTCCCGCCATGCAAACCTTGTTTAGTATCTCATAGTATGAAGATGATTAAAGGCAAACTATACCTTTGGTTTTTGGAACCCTTCTCTAGTTTTTCACCCTATATAAATGTAGATAAATACAAGAAAACTAACCTGTGAAAACTTCATTTCAAAAGGTGGTAGCACTTTTATAATTATCGCCGAAAAATCTGGAGCGGCTATGTCCACACAGGAAGAATAATCCGTAGTTGGAATAGACAATCTGAGAAACATTTCAAGCGTTGAAACATTTCTCAGATTGACCCTTTTTTGAATCCCTTTCTCTGAAACTACATTCCTTAGAAGGGAATCGTTTTTCTCAAAATGTTATACATTATCAACAGCTGTGACAGTGCTTTTTTACCAAGTAAGTTTTTATGGTCATTAATTTTTGGAGTAACTGCCAAAGGTACACCTTCCCCTTAAATGAGCTTTAAACTATATCTGTTTTTGTTTTTCTTTAAGTTGAAAAGGTAAGGTCATACAAAAAAATTCTTTTATCTGAAAAATTTACTTTTTTTAAAGATGGTAGTAGCCAAAGCATGCCCCTGTTGACTAAAAAATATACAAAAATACGTCAAAAGATTTGAATCTCCAAAGATAGCCTGAAGGCTACTTTTGGAGATTCATATTTCCATGGTGTCCATTCATGAATGCTGCCCGCAATACGGCCAGAGATGCGGCTGGTACCCACTGTCACCTCGCTAAACATAAATGGGTTCTTGATGAAAATACCACAACATTTGTTGCTGTTTTCTCAACAAGCAGAAACTGTATTAAAACTGAAACTTTCACAGGTGATAGCAAGGATGAATTTTAAAGTGTTCCACAAAATATTTCTGCTTTCTGTATTTGTTGGTTTTCATACCCTCTCTTAAGTATGTACAAATAATATTTGTATTGCAAGCTTTGACCAGCATGTTTTAGTATTGAATAATACGAGATGCAATAAAAATGCTTGCAGGAAAAAAAATTAATACTTGTTCATTAATATGTAAAGACAGGGAAGTAAAGCTGACAAGTCAATGCACTCTTACCATAATGTAAGCCCATTTGTCTAATACTCGGTGAAGCACAACAAAATATTGCCCAGCAGGAAACCAGTCGCAATAGTGCAAACTATATGGCATCGTGGCTGGTTACCTGTTTCTGCCAGGCAAGAGTCTTCATGTGCTTAGCGAATTCTGCTGAGACAGGTTTTACGAGATTGACTGTATTTTATGCCACATAAGGGTGCTCTCAACGGCAAATTTCCTTGAGTTTCTTATTTGATGGCCTGTATGTTCTTTTTTTTTTTTTTTTTTTGTATCAATGGCTGAATAAATAATAACAATAAATAACAAACAAATTTGTTAAACTTGTTTTGTAATATGTAAATTTGGTCCACACAAGAACCTGTGCGGCTAAAAATCAAAATGGTGTATATTGACAAACTACACTAAAAAAGCTACCCACAACGAAGAAGTCCTGATGCTTTGTTTTTGTATGGGGTAAAGCAAAATTTCCTTGCGTATGAAGGAAATTAAAATTGCTAGCAGGACACTAAGACATTGACCAGGGGCATGAGGGACATGCCTCTGCGTGTCGTGGCCGAGCGGTTAAGAGCACCAGACTTGAGCTCTGGCGTTTCTGACACCAGCAGAGTGTAGGTTCGAGTCCCGGTAGTGGCACTCGTGTCCCCGAGCAAGATGCTTTACCACAATCGCTTTGTCTTTCGGAGGGGACGTTAAAACTGTATGTCCCATGTACTAGGGTTGGTAGTGCACGTAAAAGAACCCAGAACACTTATTGTGGAGGAGTAGGGGGTTGAACCCAAGGCTTCTAGTTCACATAGCAAGCACCCTTATTTGCAGGTTTCCTCAGGCTAGAGAGCTACAGTGATTAAGTCCACTTATGACAATGTATGAGGCAACCTTGGTTTTATTTCCAGAAATAAATAATAACAATAAATACTAATAATAACGGTTCCTCGAGTCCAGGACTTGGTGTCCTTAAGAATGTTGCCCTAGATTTACTGATATTCGTACAGCTGTGACCTTTCTTTAAGATGTCCGGCGCCAGCCTTTCAAGGAATAATATTCCACAGTGACATTGAGCCTTTCCATAGCAAACGGCTAGTTTTTTTGTACATCGCGCAGGCCTGGAATTTCATCTTGGAGAGGGCAAGGCCATTTTCAATTTGCAAAGGGCACTTCCATTGGAAAATCTTTAAGTCTATGGGCAACGGAGGCCATGGCCTCCGTAGCCTCTGTGTAATTCCAGGCCTGATCGCGATACAAATCATCTTGTTCTGTGAAGACTGCCACATTTAAGTAGTCCAACCCAGGGCTCGAATATGACACTGGACCGCAGGCCCGAGGCCAGTGATTTTAGCATTGGGCCAGTAAACTCATGACCGGACAAGTCCGGCGGTCTTGTGTTTTCAATTCACTAACAATTTATGTACCTCATTCTATAATATCTTGTGAACAGAAACAAATTATGTTCAAATGTTGACTTTGAGTAACGATTAGAAATATAGTTAATACCCTTTAAAGACAAATGAGGTAAATCTTCTCTTATATGTCTTAGTGCTTGTTCAATTAAATGCAAGTTAAACTGTGCAAGGAAGTCTTTTTTCAGTTTGAATCTGGTCTCGTAAAATTATTTCTGGTCCAGTAAAAATGTTGAGATACAAGTCCTGTGGTCTTGTGGATTTTTCCCCCAAATTCGAGCCCTGCTTGAACCGTGAAGGAGGACCGGAGTGGGTTCAGGGTGCATTGATACACCCACAGGGTCCTCATCCTCATCCCATGTTACCTCCGCCTACGCAAGGTGGACAAAATATAAACCCATCTAGCCAGCAAGGTCCCCGACCTTTTATACACAGTACACTGACACCGGGGTTACGGTATAGTTAGATTTGATTTAAAAAAAAAGAATTTGATTGAGTTCAAGTAGACCTGTCCTTCATGTACAGGCTACTCCCAGGGAAAAAGTGAAAGTGAAAAGTCGGTGATTCTGAAACCAGGATTAGAAAGCAGTCACGAGATGAAGAGCTTTCCATTGATATCCTTGGGACGAATTGAATTTCACTATTAAAACGCGCCGAAGCTACGGAGAGTTGCACATTCCAATAATGTTTATATGTGCAATTCAAATTCTGACTTTGCACAGTCGCGTCTGTTTTAGGTGATAGCATTTGGAGTCTTACAGAGGGTCTCCCAAGGTCAAGTTCATTATTGCAATGCACTCATTACTCATTATCCAATAGATGGATTGCAATACGCATCATTGACCGCCATCTTTGATGTAAAACGATGGAAAAGTGCACGCGCTACAAACGACTCTCAGCCAATGATCGCTCTTTACTCGTGCACAATTCATCAACGATGGCGGCCGATGACGCGTGTTGCAATCCATCTATAGATAGAGTCCTCGCGAAGGATAACAAAACTACCAAGTCTCGAACCTCACGTTACAATTAGAAAGCGTAATTTTATTAATACTCTTTCAGAGTGAAATTTGATAATATGTCGTCATCTGACATCAAAAGCAAATGGGTCAGTACGTTCCAAAGATGAATTTCTGCGCCATTCAAAAGGTAAAAATCAATGCCATTTTGACTGAATATCATCAAAATTCAGGAATAACCTGATCATTCTCTGTACAAAAATGTACAGACCATATACTTGAAATGTGATGTCATCAAATGGTCGTAAGGAAAAAAAGGGATTTTGACCAAAAAAAATTGCACTTTAAAGGGTATCAAAACACAGTGGCATTTTAACGAGAGGTTAGAGACTTGTAACCCTTTTTTTCTCTCCACTTTCATGAGGACTCTATCGATTGGAAAATGAGTGCATCACAAAGCTGAATTTGATCTTGGAGCCCCTCTTTCAAAAGAGATTTTGTGTTGGACAGAGTTCCAGAACGTTCAAGACATTGGCACTAATTGACTGTGACCAGTGGGCTCACACTTTCCCTCTCAGTGCCAGGGTTCTGCCCAGGATTTCTTTAGTGGTGGGAAAAATGCTCTCCTGGAAACCATTGCAAGATGGATCAGTTACACGGTAGATTATATACTCAAATCAAAGAAGTGCTCAAAATTAGTGGCTTCTGATACCATTTTTTTACTGGTAAATACCCAATTTAACATTTCGTTGCAAAAACCTTTGCAAGGAAATTGCAAGTGTGGTCATGGTGGTGGTCGGAAACAGAGAAAAATTCTGCCAGTGGTGGTTGGGGAATCCTTAGTGCCGGGCAGGTTTTCTGGCACCGACCACTGTGAGCAGAACCCCGAGTGCCATTCTCTAGTTTTGGATTCTCTTTCTCCGCTATTTCCAAACCATTCCAAAATTGTTTTCATTTCTGATACAGCTGACAGTCAACGAAACAGTTTTCCCAATGAAAGCGCTTTCAGCAAAAACAAAAATAACACACTTTAAAAAAGTATAAGCGTGCTCGGCAGTGTTCTCATTCAATTCATATTAAAAGCGTTTCAACTTTGTGTGCTTTGAAATAAATTCAGAATCTGTCGTGGAAGACAAGAAGAAACTCCAATGTAACGATCTGTTCAACATTGCGACCCAATGGAATTTAGTAGTCTGCGCCGGCATCTGCACTTCAACATGCTGCAGCCGTATCGAGACGGTTAATTGCCTCACATCTTTCCCAGCTCATGACATCGGGGAGACGCGAGTCCAAACTCCCGTTCCCAATTTGTAGGGAACGAAAAGAGGCTGCACATACACATATGTGCACAGTTGTGTACATACGGAGCACAGCATGGTCCGAATGTGGCATTGTACACACTCGATGAAATCGTCCATGAAAGCCGCTCTCCCGGGCTTTGTGCAAAGAGAAACCGAAACAAAATGTGTGTTTCGCCTTCCCTTACATCAGTGTTTTCATAAGATGTCAATACCTTGCAATCGAAGTCCAAGCTTCCGGAGTCCTTAAATTTAAGACTGAAATATTTCCATTCAATTCCCACAATTATTCTGAGAGAAAATCCTCTCTTGTACAACAACATTTGAGCCTGTCGAACAACACTACTTACGCTATAGTCACATTTAACTTACCTCTATACTAAAATATCCTCTATCGACATAGTCACCTAGGAACAAATAGCGAGTCGATGCAGGGTTGCCGCCAACTTCAAATAGCTTCATTAAGTCGTAGAATTGGCCGTGAATGTCCCCACATACTGGAAAAAAACGAGAGAAACAAGACGAGAAACACTAAATAATAACGATAACAAAAGAAGGTATTTGTACATAGTGCTCTCCAAGAAAAACGCAGAGCCTCGCAAAAGAAAAGGGCAAATTAAAAATCGATTTTCGAAGAAAAAAAACAGAGACAAGCATTTCAAACAGGATGAAACATGAACGTTTCTCGAGTGAGCTCTTGAAGACCCGAGTTGGAGAACACTCATCTGAGGTCACACGGCAGCTGGACCTACAAGTAATTTCATAGAGCTGCTCCGAGCACAAGAAGTTGCTGAGCACAACAAAATTATGCTTACCACAATGAGGCTACCAGCCGAAAACACCATGTCACATGTACCATCTGTAGCCGGTATCCTGCTTATTTTTAGCTTAGCAGACCGTTTTTTTAAGCACTATTGTCTGCCTGAGCAGCTCTATGAAATTGGTCCCTGGCTCTGAAGCATTGTGAAGGACACTTCAATAGATTTCATATCGCTGCTTAGCGGAATCCATCGTTTCACAAATTTACACTGCTTAGTAAATTAAAAGTGGGGGTACCAGTCACCAGTACAAATCACATGACATGTCATCTGGTAACCTATCTTATCAAAGACGACTTGGTGCTAGGCTAAATTTGTAAGCTTATGAAAATGTTTGTCCCAATCAATCTCAAAAAAAGGCATGGGCTGTATCGGCAAGCTTGCCTACAGGCATATAGACAAAAAAAAACTCCACACTCGATAGTCCAGAGCAGAAATTCATAGAGCTGCTTAAGCAGAAAATATTGCTTAAAACATTTCCTGCTAGGCAGAAATGGGCAGGATACCAGTCACAAATTGTACATGGACCCTAGTAGTTTGGCTGGTAACCTTAATCTGGCAAGCATAGTTTTGTTGTGCTCAGCTACTTTTTGTGCTTAAGTAGCTCTATGAAATCGGGCCCAGGGCATTTTCCCCGCGGTTATCTAATTGTGACATACAGGACAGCAGGTCTTGCTTCTAAAGATAGAACAACCTTGGAGAAAATTCGGTCTGCCGTGGTAGAAGACAGCAGCAGCAGCAGCGCTCAAAGACGCTGTCACTGAACCGTACAATTCCAGCGGGCTAGGTTTGGAAAGTGGTGAATTCCAACTGGATTTTTTTTCAGTCCCAGAAGGATTCAAAGGCCACTCTCCTTAGACTTTTTTCCATTAGAATATCAAAAAATGTTTACTACGGGACAAAATCTGTAGGACACCGAGGCGCAAAAAAACAAAACGGGGGGGCTTGGCGATGGTCTCCGACCCTCAGAGTAGTCCTAGCCCTTAAAAGACAGCTGGGAAAACAGTTCTCAAGAACCGTCAAATTTTGATTCTGACAAAAAAGGAAATTGCTAAAAAAAGGTTACGAGTTCGCACAGAACACGGAACACATACTGAATGAAGATCCTTTTCTCTTGTTTTCTTCTTCTTAACAATGGAACGTGACATCTTGAAGTTGTTCCAATTTCATACTTGAACATTCTGTACAACAGCACTGACCTTTTGCAAGGTAAGCTATTAATGTTAATCTAGATAAATAATTGAAGTAGTTGACTTCGAAACCCACGCCGTCATTTTTTAGGGGAGGCCGAACTATGAAAGAGGAGAGGTTCCCTCGACAACGGCACATCGAGGTGTGAGCGTCAGTTTGTTGGGCAGTCAGGTTGGCGTTAGTGGTATCTTGCCTTGCCTTCCACCTCTGGGGACCCCCCAGTTCAAATCACACCGGGGCACTACTTGGATTGGTTTTTTTTTTTTCAGTCCCTGCCTGATTGCGTGGGTTTTCCCCTGGAATATTTCTCTGGGGGGTTTTCCTCCCACACCTAAAACTGAAACTTCCTTCATTGTCTTCTCTCCACGGGGTTCTTGGCTAGTATAGTGATTAAGTTCGCTTTCTGAGAGTCCTCCGCTTCACAACCAGAATAAACAAAATGAAATGAAAAACATTACAAGAGCATTGTCCCGATATACCAACCTGTTACTGGAGCCTCTATTTCTAGCATTGTGGACTCTCTTCTTAGTAATTCCGCACCCTTGTTGATTATTTTAAGTGCTACATCTTCTTGTAAGCGACCCTCTAACACAAAATGTTGCTTTAAGACATCTGGTCGTGGCAGCCCCGTGGCAGGGTCGAACACTTCTTTCATTGGCAACCTCCGTGACGGAGGATACGGTACGCCTGTTTAGGAAAAGACAAGAGGCAGCATGGTGAGAGTGAGGTTGTAAAAATTACAGGTAGCTTATGGTCACGAGTGCGGTACAAATATAAGACGATGATATTGTGACAGGTTTCTACTCAGGATCTTAAAAGAACTGTTAAGGGTTCTACGAAAAGAAACATTCAAGAAATTATTTTAGTAAGTGGCTTCTTGATATTAATAGTACAATACAAAGTTTTGATAGAGCCCTTTATCACATCGGACAGGTGTCTGAAGGCTCTCAATATTTTTACAACAGGTACAGTCAAAGAGTATGCAGAGCTATGTTTGGTTATGAGAACAATTAACATAGAACCAGCCTTCTCCCTAAACAGTTGTCCACAGGCCAAGTGCTATTACAAACCACCAGAGGACCAGTCAAAACATGCTGACCCAAGTGGTCCGGCTGGCTAGTTCAGCGTTTGAAAAAAGCATCCCTATGAAATATGGACCGGTGAAAAAGCTGCAGGACTAGTGGAAAGCTAACTGGTCCCGAAAGTCCAGGGCAAACCCTAAGAACCTCGAAAACGTTTACCAAGACGAGAGGATCTTCCGCCAACCACGCCAGCCAGAAACACCGGGGTACGCCCCCTTCTCTAAACTACAAGTGTACCTTAAGAGTTTTTTCACATGCATTTACAAGACACACACACCGGACATACGGCTTTGACATCTCCATCAGAAGGGCACAGCAATTATAGTTTAAGTGTCTTGCTCAAGAACACAAACATGGCCTGAGGGGAAACTGAACAGACCCCTCGCGCTGACAACACCAGAACTTGAGTCCGTGCAAGAAAAAAAGGACAAATATCTCTACCAACAATGGTTTTGCTGCGCTACAAACAGAAAGCTATACAGCCTTTTCCCCCAGATAGCTACTTCCCTGCTCAAACAAAAAAAAATCAAAGGAAAAAGAGGTGTTGAATAAATTGACACAATCACCTTTTTTCAAATCCATGCTACTTGGAATTCAGGAACACATTTTTCATTTCATTTTATTTTCTAGCTTCTAGCAATTAGGTAGATAAAGACCTTTAGCCCCGACAGCCAACAAAAAAAATTTACCATCAAACGGTTTCAATTTGATTGTTTAATAATTCAGCATGGATCAACCCTCTTGATTTCACAGCTTTCAGTATCGGTCTGCTCTCTCTGGCGATAGCTATAAATACACTGGAGACCCTCATCAAAAGTGTAATTGCCCACACAACAAGCCAAATCAGCAAGCATCGAGTCTCCTCCATTGGACTTTATCCAGCCTGCTAGTCTGGTCACAAGCGGAAACTGATTCCGGGGTTTAGGACTTCGCAACAACAATGCCAATTTATGTGTCTGTGTACCTAGCTTGTAGCCTGTTCGTTTATTCAAAAATTCATTTTTGACTCAAGGCCAGACGTTTCGAAAATTTATAAGACGCCATTGAACGCTATTTTTGTGTGCGACCTTGCGTCAAGATTAAACTCACTGTAAATGTAGCTTGGCGGATTAAGAAGGCCTTTAAACAAGGATACCTGTTACGAACATATAGAGAGAAGGGGGGGGGGGCCTACCAGAAACAGGTTCAACCTGTTTTACTGTGTGTCTCATCTGAAGACGAAGTAAATGTAGCTTTTGAAGCTTTAAAAAGGAAGCCTTTAAACGAGAATACCTGCTATAAACATGCACCAGGATCAGGTTCAACCTGATTTGTACCCGGTACTGTATGTCTGGTTTGACGACAAGGTAATGGGGGGACTTTTTTGGATGCTAGGTGGCAGCAGACTTACCGGGTAAATCCATTGTTCTCGGCAATGTGCGCATGCTTAGAACAATACGTACACAACGGTTTTTGTACCTAGTATGTCTGCTGCCATCTAGAGTTTGAAAGTTTCCCATTATGGCGGAGAGTCTCGCTTAAAGACACAAGCGCCATGTCCCAAATTGAACCTACAACTGGACAACTCAGTGACATCGTCCTACAATCACAATCGACACTTTTTCGGTTACTCCTGTTGCTTTACAGAGAAATACTCAAAACTTTTAACCCTAGCTTGCTCGAGTGGTTTACTAGGATCCTTCCTTACTCCCAACCATCTCTTACAAAACTCGCACACCACATGGTAACTCAACACCCAAACTGCGGGGCTCGGATCATGGTGGTATGCCTGATCCCATGTCAAGCATGATCAAATTACTGGTAAGTCTAACAGAATCAAATAAAAAAATGCAGTTGGATTTTGAAGGATCGGGAGTGGTTTAGGTTTAAGATAATTAAGTGGGGGGGGGGTAGGTCTCCATGTCACATGGGCCCTTTCATTCACCAATAGAGAGCCCTCTATGTATACCCTGTGTCCAGGTTTTAATTAGGGCTTGCTCAAGAATAGAATGACTGCAGAGCACTCCAAGGACAACAAGTCACAAAGAGTAAACAAAAAGACACTGATACCCACACACTTCATCTTAATGGGATCAGGTCTTGGGGCACACAAAGCACAGGTAATCCCCCTTGTGGGGGGGGTGGCCTTGTGGCTTTATACCCTTGTGGGTGGGGTTAAGTTGGGGTACTTTGGGTTCCAAACATCCACCTGTCCACACACACAATCAGTGACAAGGCTTGACCCACCCACTTAGTCAGTCAGGTGCTCCCCACTTAACAACGAACCGAACTGTAAATATTTGATTACAGAATCATTTCCTTTTCTGCAAAGAGGACTACCGTGCTGGGACGCATCAAAGATTATACAAGCTGAGCAACGCACACAAGAACTCATTTATGACTCAAGAAGGTCCAAGACCAGAGATGTTGCTGCCTAGCAACAACAAACATCAACCATAATATCGCTTGATGCCACATAGTAGTACATCACTTGCGCGTACGGATTGGTCTAGAGGAGACTTTGGGACACTAGGTGGCAGCAGGCAATCTCCGATTGTTTACGCACTGTCCTTTGGTGTCGGCAAGCTTCCTAAAAAACCTTCCATTCAAATTGTTGGGGTTTTTTTTCTTGGAAGAAATTTTCTTGGAATTAAAAATTTAAAAAAAATTAAAAACTCCACTCAAGGCAGAGGATACTTTTGGTAATTACTCAAGAAATACATTGCTGTAAAAACTCACTTGGTAAGGAGCACCTGAGAGCTGCTGATAGTACAAAACATTGTGAGAAACGACTCCCTCTGAAGTAATGTAGTTTTTGAAAAAGAGATATTTTCTCACTAAAACATTTTGAATCTGAGGCAGAAACACAAAAACGCGTGTTTTTTTTTCTTTCATTTTTTCTTCGATGACCAATTGAGCCCAAATTTTCACAGGTGTGCTATTTTATGCATATTGGGATACACCAAGTGAGGGTACTGATCTTTGACAGTTACCAAAAGTATACCTTGCCTGTAAGCGCATTTCCACCTTCTCCTTCCAAGTAAGTCTTATCAACCTTTAAGGACGTAGAGTTCACAATAATCACAATCACCACACAACCAAACAGCTTACACCTCGACTCCTGAACCACGTCCATTACGGCGATGAAGTTAATATTATTCACAACATATCCCTACTCCCACATACTATTGTTGATTCTAGTTCATCGTCAACCACAACCGTAATCAAACAAACGGTCTGAGCATGCTCAGATTCCCCCCTCTGTCCGTCCGTCCATGGAGGTGGTCCATCTAAGAACGTGTTTACAGCCAGTAATCTCTCTCTCTCCAATGGTCTAGAGTGGCTCTCATACTAGTTATACAGGGTTACCAGCCCCCCCCCCCTTCAATTGGTAATTGCTTTTTTTATCGCATGGGATGTGATGGAGACAAGACCAGGTATGTTGTATCATAGGTCCTTTCTCTATGGTTGTATCAATGCAACGCATGCTGCTATACATACAGCTTTGCATGTACACTAATCACGTAAACAATACACATGAAGTGTATTACATTAACAATCTACCTGTGTTGTGCAAACAGTCATGTCTATTTACATCGACGACGCTTGGGTCTTCACATGCAATTTTTGCTTAACGAAAAAGTCACAAATAAGTTCACGATAGTTTTATCCAATTATCAAGAGGGAAGTTCTCACGTGCTAGAAATATAGATTTGGTTTTTCTTTCCTTTTTTTTTTTTTTTCTCCCTGCTCATGAGAATAGATGCCTCGACGATATGCAATAATCATAACCATCAGGCATTTGTAGAGCGCCATCATTCTATTGCCTATCCCGAGGCGCTTAGCAAAGTATTTTCCTGCAAGGTATTGTGGAGCAATGATATTCAAAACAGCACCCACTCCCCCCCCCCCCTCTCTCCCCCTAACACAAAAGGCTTTCCAATGAAAGCATGATTAAAATGAATCTTTTAACTGTGTTTATTCCGTACAGCTGAGACCTTTAAGCTGCCCAAGCCCAAAATCCCGCCATCCCCTATAGATTGTCGAAAACCCGCCCACAATTCCCCCTAAATATTTCATAACCTCTCTTCGGTCGACCGCTCTTCCCACATACACTATTGATAAATGCCAACTGCCCTGTCTATTTTTGGACGGATGGATATTTTTAGCTAGTATGTTGACCCGCAAAACTAACCAGAGGTTGCTGGGAATACCACTCTTTAAAGATTAAAGGATGTCACGCAGAGTCGTCCGGGGGAAAAAAGAGGACAGTCGATATATTTGTAATGTTTTGACTGCCTTCTTTTCCAGTCGCAATTTATTGAATGCCAGGTGTCCTTGCAAACTTACCAAATATGCAATCACCATTAAAGGCACTGGACACTATTGGTAATTACTCAAAATAATTGTTAGCATAAAAGCTTACTTGGTAACGAGCAATGGAGAGCTGTTGATAGTATAAAACATTGTGAGAAACGGCTCCCTCTGAAGTGACGTAGTTTTTGAGAAAGAAGTAATTTCTCAGAAAATATTTGAATTGATTTCGAGACCTCACGCATGAGGTCTCAAAATCATCTGAAAGCACACAACTCCGTGTGACAAGGGTGTTTTTTCTTCCATTTTATCTCGCAACTTCGACGACCAATTGAGTTCAAATTTTCACATGTTTGTTATTTTGTTCATATGTTGCGATACACCAAGTGAGAAGACTGGTCTTTGACAATTACCAAAGGTGTCCAGTGTCTTTAAATAATTCTGCACGTACACTTCTTAGTGATTAGAGGCTAACTATTATTCTGTAATTTATTCACAAAAAAACTTGAAGATGCAGGTATGAAAATAACTAACTTCAGAGCCAAGATAAACAACAGAAGGTGAGAGTGAGTCCTACAGTATAACTGCTTCACTGTTTTAAAAGAGAGCTCAGACAAACCAGGTAAATGGTTCATCATGTTATGCACTTCACCTATTGATAAAAAACAATGACCTGTGCTAATAAGTATTACTGCAAAATGTGGTAACAGCCTCTAGGCCTGGTGCTTTGTTTTTTTGAAAGGGCAAGGGCACCAAGGCGTTTGCTCCTTGGTAAAGGGCACCTCTATTGGAAATTGGAAATTCGGGAGCATTTTAAGGGGCAACAAGGCAATGATGAGGGGCAACAGAGGCAATTGTTGTTTGTAGCATGTGAAAAAGACTCTGCTAAGGTCAAGCGTGCAGCCATTAACCCTTACAGTGCCAGCCTCGTTTTGGCAATTCTTTATCCAGAGGGCAATGTTATATTTTTTGGGTCGAGTAGTAGAATGTATGGGAACGTCGGCGGCCTGTGGATGGATACTCAGTATGTCAGTTGGACGTTTCAGAACGTCGGCGGCGCTCCAAGGGTTAACACTTTTTACACTTAGTAAAACTGTTTGGATTCATTCACGACTTGATCATACTGCTGAATATTATTATCTGTATCATAGCTTTGAAATATCGGCATCATCATTCAATAGGAATGACTAAATGCACGACAAATATTTCATAAAAATTGCCGTCGTCGTCGAGCAACCTAAATGTCAAAGCATGGCATATTGTCAAAGCACCCACACCCATATCTTCTTGTGCAATATATCGATCCGGATAGGTATGAAGACCACTTTGAACGAGCTTAATACTAAATGTGAATTACAAGTGAACACATTTACATGACACAACTATTGATTTTACCAACCTAGTCATGTGAAAGTCGTCGCAGAATCATAGACCGGTAACATCTGTACACGTTGAAATTTTTATATTTGAATATGAGTAAGGACCATTTTTCCTGGAAAAGGGCCTTTTTCAAGGTGAAACTCATTTTTTTTTTTAAATGAGTGTTTTTGAGGGGAAAGTTAAGCATAGACTGGGACACTTTCTGTTTTTTTTTTAAATGGAAGTGACTTTTCCCTGATGGAAACCAGCCTTGCTCCATTCAACAATAAATGGCCAATCTATGAACTTGTGCTGTGCATTGTTGCCGCAGAACGACATGGGCATGGTCATTTAAAGGCAGGGTGTACTTTTCGGTAATTGTGTAATTACTTGGTAAAGAGCAGTGGAGAGCTGTTGATATCATAAAACATTGTTAGAATCGACCCCCTTTGAAGCAATGCAGTTTTAGAGAAAGAGGTAAATTTTCACCCCAAAATTTGAATCTATGAAGCCGTTCTCAGGCATCTGTAAAGCACACAATTCTATGCAACAAGGGTGTTTGCTTCTGTCATTATTTTCTTGCAACCCCGATGACCAATTGAGCCCCAATTTCCACAGGTGCGTTATCTCATGCATATTGTTGGAATACAAACCAAGTGAGGATACCAGTCTTTGACAAACACCTAAAGTATACCCAGCCTTCAAGACCTAGACTGATCAATACGATGAGTTGATGATCAAACAAAAAGGTGACATAAAATATGGACAACAAACACTTCCACCGCCACCCGACACTGTTAAGTGAACAACATCACAGTGCTCCTGGTCTCATCAAGAGTACCTGTGACCTCTTAGACCCCCCTGGCACATGCATCCCCCCAGGTCACAAAGGCTTCGTTTTCTAGCCTCAATGTCAATTTCAGATTTGTCTCCCCGACTTGATCTTTCCAAAGGTCAAATTCTAGGTTGCCAAATTCGCCGCAACTTGGGATCATTGAATTTGTCCCACATGTACTTGAGGCGGAGTCTTAAGTTTGAGAGCAAATTATCAATATACAATGAGAGATACCCCTTTAAGTGGTTGACAGTCAAGTCCAAAAGCTACTGCAGACTGACCCAGTATTACATGTGCATGAAAGCAGCTGCTGAGACAGGAAAAGAGGCTAATGATTTTCCCTGGGCACCATTAATAAACAAGGGACTGCCTTCGAAAATGCATGAGTGGTGTCTCCGGGAGATGGGTACCAGGATGTTAGTCTTGATTCGAGTCAACATTGGAGGACAAAACCTCAGGATGTATGGAGTGCTTGTTTTGAGATCAATCAATTAGAAGAAAAAAAAATGCTTCAAGAAAATTGGTCCGCAGCAGCGTCGTCTCAGACCAGGCGATGGATTTCTGTTTGTAATGTGTGTGTTCATTTTTTTGGTTTGCATTTTGTTAGGAGGTGAAAGTTTGCAGAGGAGACCTCTCCCGAATTCAACACTGACAACGAAATGATGTTGCTTTAAACATAACACGTCACATGAAATTAATCGTGGATTTTCAATTGGTTTCTGAAGCAAGGAGAAACCTTCTGCTACTGGGGCAATACGTGAGCGTACTCACTTTCAGGGGAAAGAGGGGGGGGGGGGCTCTAGCTCATCTCGACAGCTACAGGCTGTGTATCTCCACAGATCAGCTATGTACAGTTACACCTACACACATATGTAATCCTCACCCCGGCATTATTAACAAGATGAGAAATGCATAATCAAGCTGCGTGAATAGACATCTGAGGCAACGCACAGGGAGTGGGGGGTGGGGGGGGGGGAGTGATGGCATCGGACCGTGTGTATCCAGGCATTCCAGGCCCACATTTCACGCTTCTGAGCCTGCATGTACATTATGTATTTAATAAATGTGGCGAACAATTATCTGTTCCCGCTGTTAATTACTCACTGGAGGCGTGTACATCACACGTTCCTCCGATGCCATCGCTGTTTTTCTTGATGTAAAAGCTCAAATATCTAGCGGATACACTAACAGGGAATTGTGAGTCATTATCTGCCCCCAAAAAATGTCTGATTCTGAACCTGAATGCTTAGCACAAGGGACGCCGTCTTGAACAGGGCCCAATTTCAAAGAGCTGCTAAAGTAGAAAATATTGCTCGACACTTTTCTGCTAAGCAGAAATCAGCAGGATACCAGTCACAAATTGTACCTGTGACATGGTAGTTTGGCCGGTAGTATTATTCTGGTAAGCATCATTTTGTTGTGCTTAGCTCATTTTTGTGCTTAAGCAGCTCTTTGAAATTAGGCCCAGGGATCAAATGGAGCCTCCTAAATCTACAGCATCTTAACTGTCGACTTCCAACACTTTTAAAACGTAAATAACTGATAAAACGGGGTGTCCATAAATGAAGAACGAGTGCCGTCAAGGCTCCTTAGGTTCTGAGGAACCTGTCACCAAAATTGGTGTTCGATATGGAGCAGAGGGTACCCCCCCCCCACCTATTGTGTCTTCATTGTGTGCTTGGAATCTCAGGAATTCTTTTGTAGAGGATTTAGGGGGGAGTTCTAAACAAGAGGAAAATAGTGTGTTATAGTATGGGAACATTGGGGGGGGGACCCTCTACCCCATATCGGGCAGGCTATATGTCACCATGAAATCATCTCGTTTTCATGGAACTGTTTGAAAACTATGACTTATTTCTCTTGCCTTGCTGACACATAGAGAAAAAAAGTAAACCATGTCATTCTTATTTATTTATTTACTTCTTTATTAAATGATAAACCACAAGGGAAACTGACTGGGTGAATTTGATAAAATGTGAACATAAATAAGAAAAATGACTGGAGCAGGATTAGAACCTGCGACCTCCACATTAACTTGCAGAGTGCTCTCCCAACTAAGCTTTCTAGCCCTAATGTTGGCGGTCGCCCTATTTTTGTTAATGACTTTGTTCAGGGGCGCCAGAAAGAAGCCATTCAACCTTAACAGTTTTAAACTGTCATATAACCAGGGATGACAGCCAAGCTTACGATACAACCTGGGAAGCTGTAGTACAAGGGCAGGGATCACCTCAAGGGGAGGTGACTTTTTTATCTCAAACAATCAAATAAAAACGTACAAGGGAAACTGACTGGGTAAAATTGAATTTTGGGTGAGCAAAGAAAAATTGACTTGAACAAGATTTGAACCTGCAACCTCAAGATTTAAGAGCCAGTGCTCTACCAACTGAGGTAGATTATCTCGCCCTTATGTTGGCGGTCTCCCTATTTTATCCAAGTCTTTCTGGTGATGAAACCAAGGGGTCCTTACAAACAACTAGCACCATAATCAATAAGCCTGAAAATATCTGTGTAGAAAGGAAGATGCAGAAATGTACAGTTTTAGAATTGAGAAGAAAATCCTATGGGAAAAGCAATGTAATCGGGGAAGGGGACTGCAACCTAATCCACATGCAAAGCTCCGGTCTGGAGCAGGATTCGAACCAGGTCCACAGAGGTGAAAGGCAGTGAAAGAACCCACAAATCCAACCTGGGATCCATTCCACAAAGAGCTAACATTGATCTGAACCGCAAATCACTCTTACATGTAGTTGCTAAGCAAAGTGTGACATCACATCACTATGGTAGTGCTGACAACTCATCTTAAGATGAATCTTGGTGCTTTGTGAAATCGGCCCCGAATCCTCTTAGAACATGACAGTGTCTACTTAAATGTAGTTTTATTTGGCAGAGAGACTAGATCCTGTCCGATTAAAGTTCTTGAATTGAACTGTCAGTTGTTTGTGTTTCCTTTCTTCATGTCGCCCTGCGATGTGAAACTGTTTTTCATGCGAATGAGCGCAGCGACGTAGCATGAAAAAGAACTTCCCCAAACCAATGACGTTCTTTATAGAGACTGGAGGATAAGAACGAACGTGCTCTTCCCCAAACCAAACAGAACCTTCCCTTTAAGTCTGCATTTGCTTCAGAGAGCATACCCATGACTGTGACCCTGGGTACGTCTTAACTATTCGCTTTATAGCCAGGTGTTTCAGCTAACCCCCAAAAAAATCCAGGCGTTGTCTCATATGACTCATTCCCCAACGTGTTACTGTCAAATAAATCCACTTTATTTCTCTTGACAAACTTTGAAAAAACATTCCTCACGGACATCAGTTTTGTGATGTAAACCAAAATTCAAACAGGGCAGAATGATCTTGATGTTAGGCCTGTGATTTATCAGCAGTTTTGAATATTTTTTGGATGGATCGGGGAGACTCTAAGATTTCTCATCAAAATATTAAGTGCTTAGAAACTTTGATCTTTTTTTCGACCCACCCGCCCATCAAAAATTTAGATATTTAAATATTTACAGACTGTTTAATACGGCCCTATACACTGAGGAACGAAGTAATGCCTCAAATGAAGCAGATATTTTAGATCCATGCTCTCCAAGCTCTGGAGTTTTCAATGGCTTTTCCCGGCTTCCAACATGCAACTTTGTAGTTCGAACAGAAGAGGAAATTTTGCCATCTCCCCGATCAGGCACGGAGGTTGGCTATCGAAACAAGGTTGACCAATAACAATGGACATAACAGACGATCTTTTTACCTGCATAATTTGTTTTGTCTATTGTTTTAATTGTAATTTGAGTTTTGATTTTCAGTTGTTGCTTTAACCCACCCGCAATTTTGAAGAAGAAAAAGAGAAATTTTGTTTAACATTGATTATTCTGAATAGTCCCCTTATGGCCTTCTGCTTTCAGTTGAGTTTTCCCTTGTGATAAAGACACGGAAACTAAGTGCCCTTGATTTAAAAAATACAACCGAACTACATATTAACCGACAAGCGACAACAGATGACTTTGTCTACACACACACAAAAAAAACACAATTATGCAGAAACATTGTTACACACGAGTGGTTCCTGGCAATAAAAAAAAAAAACGGTCTTCAAAAAGAAGCGACAGCAATCTTTCCACAACATCTGTGATCTGGATTGATGTAATCCCTGAACACACCCAACCACCCCGGCATTTATTGTGTTGGACTTTTATGCACAGAGCATTGTTACTTATGAATTAATAATAGAGAGAGAAAAAAAACACAGCATAAGGTAATTTTGACGATTGTCATGGAAACTGTGCCTGACTACTATTGTCCGTAGTCTAGATTGGTTGCTAACCTAAAATCAGGGCCCAATTTCATAGAGCTGCTTCAGCAGAAACTATTGCTTAATCAATTTCTGCTTAGCATAAATGAGCAGGATAGCAGTCACAAATTATACATGTGGCATGGTAGTTTGGCCGGTAACCTTATTCTGGTCAGCATAATTTTATTGTGCTTAAGCAGCTCTATGAAATTGGAATGGATTTGCCGATTCAAGCTGTTGATAGTATTATAAACTTGACAAAGGATTCCCTTCGTAGTAATGTTCAGATAATTTTTCACCCAAAAACATCTGAATCTGAGAAACGATTCATGCATGAATTGTTTCTCAGATTCACCCTTAACCCTCGACCCTACTGCAATACAAATTTTGACAATCGGTGCAAAGTAAAATCTATGATTCTGAAACAACACGTTTACAACACAAAAAATCCAACCAGACTGGCTAGGTTACAATAAATTTATCTGAGGGTTGACTGAAAATTCAAATTTCCGTGATGCTTCTGCCAGAGACGCGGTTGGCCACAGAGCGGTTGGTACTCACTGTCACCTTGATAAACTATGGGTGGATTCAACATTCTTGATGAAAATACCGAGACAGTTTTTTTGCTATTTTTCTCAACAAATAGACACTGTTATCAGCTGAAACTTTCACAAGTGACTTGTATTGTACCTTCCTTTATAATTGGCCTACAAAATCAGTTGACAACAAACAATCAATGACCCCACCTTTAAGTAACAAAAATAATAATATTTCAGGAAAATTTAGTCTGATTTTTATTCATTTAGTTATTAATTTTTTTAAATAAAAAAATAGTAATTTTTGTTCTTGTAAGGGCAAGGCTGTTTTGCCCTAAGTAAAGGGCGCCTTAATGAGGGAAAATTTAGATTTCTATTGGGACATTTCAAGGGGCACCAAGGCAATGGCCAGGGGCATGGAGGCCTCAGTGAAGTACCATGACTGATATGAGAGTATCTTCTTCAAATGACTCACACTAAATGGATGCGATTTCAGGAATCTGAAAATTTTTGAAAAGCAGCTTGCCGACCTGCGTTTCCTCCCCCCCCCCTTTCTTCCAGACCCAGAACCTCCCAGATGTATGAAATTCCGGAGGTTTACAGACTCTGTGCAATCACAAGAAATACACAACTACAGGTTTCTCTTATTCCTTTGGTGGCTGCTTTACTTCTTTCAAGAAGGCTCAAGGTTTGAGAAAGAAAAAAACAATCCTGGAATCAGGACAAATCCTGAGAGCTGAAATGCCTTAGAATACTGTCTCAGTATGCCTAATACGATTTCTTGCTAATCATCAATTTTGGTTTTAGAAACACCCTTTACAATCTTTCAACAGTTACTCAGAAACAGTCTTATCGAATTTTCTCCTCATTCCGATAAAAAATAAAATATGTAGTAGTTCAGTAGGAAATCCGACGAAAAAAATTACAAAGTTTCCACTAAGATCAAATGAAACCCACACAGAAATCAAATTAAGCCTCAAAAGGATTCCCTTCGAAATTTTCAAGGCTCCGAGACCCCGCCAAATAAATATGGTTCTTCATTCGATTTGGACCATTTCTTTAAATAAAATAAACAGAAAAAATGCTTCATATCATGTTCACGTACCTTGAGATTAATTGCATTAGCTTTATAACAACGTCATACACCGAGCAACAAAAGGATGGTTGTATCGATCGGACAATATCCCTTTGTTGTTACACAGACCATAGCCAGTCAGTATATATTTATCATTATGAAGGCAGCTCTGTGTGTGTTTTTTTTTTTTTTTTTTTCTCTACAAATTTAATGCAGCCAGACCAAGGCTGGAAGCGAAGACAGTCTGGCCCATCTCCTTTTAAATACACTCTTACCACTGTTGAACACAGTGGCCAAGACAAAGATGGCAGCCTTTAAAACCAGTATGAGGGTATTTAAAAGCACATGCCCTCGTCTGCCTCCCCGAGTCAAACCCAAGTTACCTCCAAACAATAGTCATTCAAAATACAGACTAACTCACATTGAAATTCCCAAAATAAAAACCTGGTCACAAAAAAACATCAGGGCCCAGTCATTTCTACCATATAAACCACAACACTGAAACTAGATATGACTTGTCAATAATCGCGCACTCGGGGAAAGTCGCAGGGGGTATATTTATACAGTTGCGGCCCCGCCGGGCCGAACATTAAGTCCTCGCCTGGCACTCTGTCCCTGTTTGCCGAGGAGGTTGCGTTACCGATGACAACCTACGGAGCCTCAGAGACAAGGAAGGCCTCTCTCTCAGACAAAGATGGAGGGTCAGCCGAGGATGTTGCCATATATCTCCATGGGTGACCTTGGGTTTGTACTAAGTAATGAGTCCTCCTCAGGGATGCTCCTCTTACTAGGCACGTAATCCACGGAGGGATCACCTCAAGAGACGTATTCTACATTCATTTAAAAGGCTTGTAAATAACAATAATGACGGAGCGTCCAGGTAATCATAGCACTTGAAATCTGTTGACCAACACTTATAAAGGCAGGGTTATGCTTTTGGTAATTGTCAAAGACCAGTATCCTCGCTTGGTGTATCCCAAACATGCATAAAATAACAAACCTGTGAAAGTTTGGGCTCAATTGGTCCTCAAAGTTGCAAGCAAAATAATGGCAGGAAAAAACACCCTCGTTGCATAGAATTCTGTGCTTTTAGATCTGAAGCCTTTCTCAGATTAAAATTTTGGGCTGAAAAAAAATCACCTCTTTCTCTAAAACTAAGTTACTTCAAAGGGTGTTCTTCCCAACAATGTTTTATAAAATCAACAGCTCTCCAGTGCTCTTTACCAAGTGAGGTTGTTATGGTCATTAATTTTGGTAGTAATTACCAAAGGTATTCCCTGCCTTTCAAACTGTGAAGGTTATATGTTCCTGAATGCATCATCTTTGCCTGCATCAACTCTCTTGCTCTTTAGACTATGTTGGCACAAGACCCTTTACATCATTATCATCCAATTTACACAGGGCATTGCACTGTACTCTGATTCTAGTATCCAATAGTGTACTTCTCATTTCAAAAAAACCTTGTAAACCATAGTTTTTAAAACGACTTTATTTCCTTTAGGCCCAAGGTCCTATCCCTAACCTCCCCTCTGCACCTCTCTCCCTCCCGCCCCCAACTCCCAACAACTGGATCCATCGTTAATGACTTCCATCACAAGCTCATGAATGCATCGTCTTGGCTTGCATCAGCTGTCCTATTGTTCCATAGAGTGTGATGGCACAGCGACCTTTACATCCTTGCCACATTGATGGAGTACGGCCAACTCTAAAAGTTCACCAACAATGACGCAGAACACATTGAGAAACACTTAAATATGGATGGTCCAGGCCTGGCATTACACGGAGGCCTGGTCCAGGCCTGGCATTAAACGGAGGCCTGGTCCAGGCCTGGCATTACACGGAGGCCTGGTCCTGGCCTTGGTGCCCCTTCAAAAGTTTCTCCATAGACTTTAAGATTTCACTTCCAATGGAAGTGCCCCTTTGCAAAACAAAAATGGCCTGCCCTCTCAAAGTTGAAATTCCAGGCCTGAAGTCTAAAAGGTTTCCAGATTGGCAGAATTGTCTTTACTGTTCTTAAGGTTACAGCAAGCACATAGTTGTTAATACTCGCCAAAACAAATTATCACAAAGTTGCCCAAATCGTTCAATTGCAATATTGAAAACATATCGACAGTTCTGTATGACTGAAGAAGTCGGCTGTATTTTGGTAGTCAAATTTAAAAGAAAGAGCGTACGGTATGCTGTCCCCGAAACAGCAGTTTGAAAATTAGTTCAACTTTTAGCATGATTTTCTCCAAACGCAGAATTTTTGCTGTGGTAAGATCCACAACCTAGTGAAAACGGCGACAAAACGTTACACTAAGTTCACTGGCTTGTGCATGTAGCTAGAAGCCAAAATACATTTTAAGTTGTGATATTGGAATCATGTTACACCACTTGTTAAGCTTGTTACGATGTCCCAAGACTTGCCACAAAAACAGTAATTCAGCGACGGAATTCATACTCCAAAGTTCAACACTTTGAGAGTACAGCATAGCCGTCTGGAAAATGTCAGCAAATACAAACATAACTGGAAGCCAAACACGAGGAGTTTTTATTCACACTTGATGACCCTATCCGGTGGCAGCCAAATCTACCTCAAGAAGTGTATTTACCCAATACATTCACAACAAATGCAATACATCAAATCCCAGATCCAACGCCGATATCGAATATCTTTGAAGAAGTGCACCTCAACCAGGCAAAGGCAAGTAACACAAGTTGCGTCAAGTTCATGCCTCAACTTGGAGCCTCCGCGCGACGACGCACTTAGCTTTAAAGTTAACAGTTGTATTAAACAATTTAGCGATGGAGGATCAGACGCTTCGGGTTACAGGAGAACTCACTGGGTTTAGAGGGGGGGTACAGTGTTGTTGACTGAGCACACACTGATGACCCAGGGACACTGATCAGGGTGCCAAGGTCAGACAGAAGTGGGTTAGTGGGTCGTGAGTGAAGTAGGTCCTCGTTAAATGTAAGATTCTAATTAAGAACATGACCGCAAACTTGTCAAGTTACACTGTCAAACAGTCGTGAAAAATGGGACAAATTGTTTAGACAAGGAAGGAACAATGAGATTGGTTGTTATTTTGTCCACGTAATGAAGATATATCGGCAAAGTTATAAAGAAAGCTGCAATAAAAGTCACATGTGAAAGTTCCAGCTGAATACAGGATCTACTTGCTGATGCTGAGAAAAAAGCAAAAAACTGTCACATTTTTTTCAAACGTCGCATCCATCCAGGTTTAGGCGAGGTGACAGCGGGTACCGACCGCATTTCTGGCGGCAGCATTCGCAAAAGGACACCAACCCTCAGAAATCTGAAAAAACGATTCACGCATGAATAATTTTTTCAGATCCAAATGTTTTGGGGTGAAAAAAAATATCAAAACGACAGCTGCAGTGCTTCTAACCAAGTAAGTTTTTTGGGGTAATTAATTTTTGGAATATTTACCAATCTATGACCCTTCCTTTAGATTGTTCAAATTTTATAAGTTGTTTACGAATTGCGGCAACTTATTTTGTTGAAAAATTGTGCCTTCTTCATGTTTTAGTATCAAACATATACAGCGCATCTGGCTGTGCTTAATAAAGAAAGCACACCCAAACTCCATTTCCCTGAATTGAATTGTCATTGACCTTTAAACCTGACATCCTGAAACTCACATTGGCCGGTATCTTAGTAAAGGGAAACTTGGGCAAAGGTTTGATAACCTTTGCTTTAAAGTGACATCCTGTTTCCTCCATTTTTACCTTGAATTTATTATGCGTTGATAAGTGGCACTGAATTTCTTACACATCCGGAAAGTGATTGAAAATGACATAAATTAACAAAGTATTTTTATGCTTGTCTTGTTTATACTTTCCACTCGTTAATTCAAAATTGGATTTTACGATAGACTATTTTCGAACCATTCAAAGTCATCTGTTTTTCTTTTATACTCCAGACAGAAACGACATTTATTTTTGGTCTGGCCAATTTGCATGCATATGTCACACAAGGTGCTGTGAATAACTATTCATGATGCACTAGTCTGTATGCAGTACACTGATGTCAACAAATATTCACAGTTCACGACCCCTCATTCGGTCACTATAAAAATAAATAGTGTACATCCAAATAAACCCTCACATTTTAATTTGTTTTGACATTACTAAAACAAAATCTAAAATAATGACCTTTTTAATATTTCAAATATTTTGATTGGGTGTAGGTCTACTTAAAACAATTGTTTTTATATACATGTATTGGGTGGTTTTTTGTATAGGGTTGAGGCCACACCCAAAATATATCAAGTATACTATGCTCCGAGGAGTATATTTTCTTAAACTATGTTAAATTTTCATGAGGAATGTTTGTGTAATACAACATCGCACGATTCAACTTTCTACCCATCCAATGTTTCAGACGCAATGACCAGTGTTTCCAACGATGCAGTTTTACAGATGTTAAACAGTAAATGATTCAATTAGCATGTTTTTCGAGTAGAGACCTAACAAGGCAAAGAGCCATGTTCGAACAGTCATTAGTTGGCAGAGAGCAGACGCTGGGTGACCTATAATGTGCTGGCACCCCGTTGTACAGGCATACCTAGATAATATACATGTACCCACAGGCTTTGTCAAGTTTGTACTGCGTGTGTGTGTGTGTGTTGAGGACCTTGCCTAGCCAATCGTCAGAGAGACATTCTCGTCCGAAGAAACACACTGCGCTTAAAGGAACATTACAGAATTGTTTTTTTGTTAACAAAACAGTTGCTGGCAGTGTAAGCACTTTATGTAATCCACCATATATACATAAACTGACAAACCTGTAGAAGGTTGAGATCGATCGGCCATCTGGGTCACAAGAAAATAGTGAAAAACCGATTACACATTTGCATGAAATCATATAGATTCAAAAAATTAATAGAATGCTCACTGAGCGATAAACTCCAATCGGAAAACTAGTTTATTCATTTCTCATCAAATACGGCATTTCAGACAGAAATATCTCAAGGGATGTTTTCTACTATCACCATCATTAGACCGTGTAAGTTTTATGTAAATCTGTGATCCAAAAGTATATTTTACAAGTTTTTTTCTTACCAATTCTGTAATGTTCCTTTAAAGGTGTACTACTCTAAAGAACTGACGGGGTTTGAAATGAATAGTACTTCATTGTATTACAGCCCTGGCATTTTTATCTTCAAGTGTTGCAAGACCCTTTTTTTAAATTGCAACGGGCACTTCCGTAAGTCCACGGAATAGAACAGTCTTGAAGCGGGTACCAAAGGCAAAGACCAGGGCAACGGAGCCATGGCCTCCTTAGCCTTTTTGAGATATGGCGGACACTATAGGAGTGCACTGTTTGGTTTGGGTGTATACAGACTAATTTACGCAAACCTAGTATTGTCATAGTATTGAGTCCGCCATATTTCAAAATGGCTTATGGCCTCGAGTAATTCCAGGCTTGCATTGGAAGACCTTTGACCTTTTGCACCTTGTAGAATAGCTGCTCTGTCCAACTATTAAGATAACAAACAATTATCAGGATATATGTATATAAACCAAATTCAAAGGGGTATACCGTCAAACTAAAATGAACCCAATATCAAATTGTCATTTAACCCGAGTATCCCGTAACCAGAATTGATTTTGGTTTATCACACTGACGGCTAATATCTAATTAAATTATTAAAAAATATCACAAAAATAAACAATTTCAAAATAAACAAAAAAACCCCAGAGATGTTGCTATTAATATTTGAAGAGAAACAATAATTGTTTTTTGACATTCTTCTATATCAAAAAAAGTCCTTGGCAAAAGTGTTTTGATTTGTCCATTCGTTCGGAATCTTGAGAGTGAACCAAAACTGTAGGAGCACTTCTCTAAAATGCATCTTCATAAAGTCAGTGAATTCTTCATTTTTGAACAGATTATTCCCTTCAAAATGACTTCAACTTTAAAAAAAAAAAAACAACAATAATCCGCATGACCTACACAAAAGATCTTCGAACTATTAAAAACCGGCAAGAAATTTCCAGAAAGGCTAATGTACAACCAACTCCGTTCAACCGCTTTGAACATGTCAAGTATTGGACATGTACGTACTTGTAAGTAGGTCATTATTAGCCCTTAACTACCCACTATGTACTCTCCTTAATTTACTCGATAAATAGAGAAATTTATTTACCCATGCTTTAAACATTCCCAATCAATGCATCTTTAACATGCAAATTTCTTTTTATGGCAACCCGGCAAAATACAGAAACAGGTCTGCGCTAAATGTCAAGGAATTTTTCCCGTCCCGGACTGCTCGTCGGGGACGTAGCCTCTGGCTGTATGCTCTCTCATGCTCTGGACACTGTTTACCTCACTAGACGGAGTCAAGCACAAAGCTAAATTGCCGAGTTTGTGTTTGGCTGGCAGAGCCGGCTTGCTAAATGTACGGATAACTTAGTTCAATTAAAGATGGGTTTTTAGATTCTGCTTGGAAAGTTGACCTGGATTAGTAAAAAAAAAAAAAAAAAATGTTTTTTTTACAAACATCTGTTTCAATTTAGGTGTTATTCAGTGGATTTCTGGGGTGTTCTTCGATTTTATCTATTTATTTGATCAAATTCAATACAAATCAATCAGGTAGATTGAAAATTATTTCTTTTATTCAGTTTCTATTGCGCTTTTATCGGTGACTACTGAGCGTCGTGTGCATGTAGCTATTTCTGTTGATAACTTCCAAAACATTTACAAACGCGTGTTTATTCAGCTGCAGTATGAATGAAACAATTAAGACTTGCTTATAAATAAAAATGCACTTTAAAATGCTGCAAAATTATGCCGAACATTTGGCATGTATTCAGTGAGAAAACCATGCCAAGAATGGTAACAAACTGGCTGCTTGCAACTCCAATGCATTTAAATATTAAAACTCCATTCCTCAAAACAAGCTAACAAGCGCGGTATTCCAAAGAATACAAATGTTGGTAATGTTACCGCAAATTTCGAGTCATGTTTACCAACGGTTCGTTGAATGTTGACCGCAAATGTTTATCACAATGTACTCAGCAATTTAGCCCACCCTCCCCCACCGTTACAAGAAAAAAAAACCAAGTGCAGGTTGACATTAATATAAATTTGTTAATAAGAGCAAGTCGTGGACAAAAAACGGCACACCATACAGTACATCGATGTCACATTGTAGACAGCCACACGCTGTCAACCAGGAGACAGAATCAGCGCTGATGCTCCCACATGGTTAAGACTTGTAACCCAAACCTCTACGCCACCCAGGGATAGCAAGCGGCGGCCACCATCAGCAGCATCCAGCAAGCCCGAGCTTTACACCACTTGACCTTTCCATAGAGTGCATGTAAAGGCCACTGCAAAGACTCCGAGTAAAAGATGGCATAGGTGATGAAACTCGACCTCATGTTATTAACATCAATTATACGCACGATAAAGCTACACTTGGGGTGTAGGCTCTGATTCAATGTGCACCACTGTCTCATCACTTGGTTTTAGTCTGTTACACCACTGATGCACTGGCTGGGTATCTCTAGTCACATGTTGCCTCAATTAAAGAAACACATGACATTGTAAACACTTATTTCAAGTCATACATTTCCATAAAAAAAATCGACATAAAATCACCGAAGTTGCAGTAACTTCACATTAACCACATTCCATGATGTTGTTTTTTTCTCCAAAAAGACTCATACAACTGAATTCTATCAGTAATACAAAAATGCCTGCAATAACATTTCCTTTGCTCGCAGACAAACGTTCCGAATTGTAAACAAAAAAAGAGAGCATGAACTACAATATATGATAACGCAGTGTCCACACAGAGTGTGCATTTTAACGAAATTCAACCGTTCTATTTTTAGATGCCACGATTCCCATCGTGTTCGTCTCAATTTGCTCATAGCCCAGGGAACATGTCAGCGACTGAAAGGGGTAAAGTCTAAATCCTTACAAGAGGACAGCAAGAAAAAGAAGAAGAAGAAAAATAGAGTAAAAAAAGAGAGAACGTTTTCAAGTAATTCTTGCATGTGTTAAGAAAGACGTTCGTTGAGGTTTCAACAAATAAACTATATACTGAATGACTTATATAGCCATCTCTGAACCCCAAAATTGGAGTATTGATCGGACGAGACATCAATTCAAAAGGTTACTGAATTTGTCGAGTCTCTAATTTCGAAGACCGGAAAAAGGAACTTGCGATTTGTGATAAGGGTTGGGGTTCAGTACAGTGAAAGATTTCACACTCCACAGGGCGAAGGAAAATATGTCACTATTGTGAACACACCACAGCATAGAATTTCGTACTAGTTAAGTGAAAAGGATCATATTTACTATCAAAACAGAAACTACAACGTTTCAGCTAATTAATAATTCAACTTACTTCTTTTATTTTTTTTGGGGGGGGGGAGGATTATATTTATTATCAAAACAGATATCTAGCAAACTAGAACTACAACATTTCAGCTAATTAATAATTCAACTTACTTCTTTTATTATTTTTTGTGGGGGGATTATATTTATTATCAAAACAGATATCTAGCAAACTAGAACTACGTGTACAACATTTCAGCTAATTAATAAATCAACTTACTTCTTTTTGGGGGGGGATTATATTTATTATCAAAACAGAAACCTAGCAAACCGGAACTATAACATTTCGGCTAATTAATCAATCAACTTACTTCTTTTACTTTGTTTGGGGGGGGGGGTATCAAAACAGAAACCTAGCAAACCAGAACTATAACATTTCGGCTAATTAATAAATCAACTTACTTACTTCTTTTAAAGGGGGTGGTCTTGATTGCACTTCTGACTAATGAAAATGACCTCAGTCTACTCAAAGCTTAATCTAGTCTTGTAATTAAGTCGTAAGTATTTTTTAATAACCTTGCAGGCCTGATGCTTCGTTTTGGAAAAGGGCAAGGTCATCAAGATGTTTTCTCCTTGGTAACTGGGCACCTCTATGAGGAAATTGCAAATTTCTATTGGAACATTTCAAGGTGCACCAAGGCGATGACCGGGGGGGGGGGGGGCAACGGAGGCAACTGCCTCTGTTGCCTCCATGAAGTAGCAAGCCTGATCTGTTTACAGATCACAACAACTGCTATGTACATGAAAACTTGACTATTCGCCTCATTTTAATATCTTTTTTGTGTAAGTGGAAATAAAACAAATGTTCCGTTTGCACGTTGTGTCATTTGGGGTAATACCTAAAAAGAAGATTTTCTTTTATAGTTCCTCTACATTTTGTGAAAAATGTTTCCCTGGAAACCAATGCGAGATGGATCAGTTAACGGTAGATCATATACCATTTCGTTTGAAAACCTTTGAAAGGAAATTATTAGTGTAATTTTAAAAAAAAATTGAAAATGTGAGGTGGTCGGAAACAGAGAAAATTCTGCCAGTGGTGGTTGGGGAATCCTGAGTGCCGGGCGGGTCTTCCGGCACCGAACACTGTGGGCAGAACCCTGCTCCTCCCAAAGCTGATTCCCTGGACAGCAAACCTACCATAAATACCTTGAGTTATTCCAAAAACTCTTTCATGAATTATTTTCACTGACAGCACTCATCCCCATCTGAAGATAATATTCTCGATATCGTGCAAAGATTATAGAGTTCAAAATTACGAACGATCGCCAGACCACAAACGGCATAAATATACACAAAGCAAGTGCCCATCACGATGGGCACCCTGTGACGCCGGAGGTCAACTTCAGGGTAAATGAATTACACCGTGTGAGTCAAATGCAAACTGGGAGTACTGTTACTTTCCTTTTTCAGAATTCTTTCTGTGATTACTTGAAGATTCCTGCATCCCCTAGAATTTCATCTTAGAGAGGGCGAGGCCATTTTCATTTTTGCAGAGGGCACTTCCATTTGAAAATCTTAAAGTCTATGGGAAACTTTTGAAGGGGGCACCAAGGCCAAGAGCAGGGCAACAGAGACCATGGCCTCCGTGGCCTCCGTGTAATTCCAGGCCTGCCCCCATTGTACGATAGATTGATAAATATCTCCAATTGCTGAAATGGTCAAATTGCTACTATTCTAATGAGACATTTGGGTTACAGTTTAACATTAAACAGGGCTCGAATTTTAACACTGGACCGCAGGCCCCAGGCCAGTGATTTTAATGTTTGGCCAGTAAACTTTAGGCCTGACAGGTCCAGTGGTCTTGTGTTTTTTCAAACTGAACAACAATACCTCACTGTCTAATATCTTCAAATGAAAACAATTTAAGCTCAAATGTTGACTTTGGCTGGGATAAATACCTTTAAATTCTGTTGACCAATGAAGTATACTTTATACGAAAGACAAATGAGAATAAATAAAAACAGCTAAATGCATGTTTAACTGTGTCAGCAAGTCTTTATTCTCATATTGATTCTGGTTCTGTAAATATTTTGAGCTACAAGCCCTGCGGTAATGTGGATTTTTTTCCCCAAAATTCAAGCCCTGATTAACAAATTAAAATGATTCTATACACACTTAATGACAAGTGTCTCTTCAAATACAAATATTTCCTTCCCCCCAAAAAAATAACAATAAAAATCTAATCCTGACAAGTGATTTCTCATAAAACCCGGCCAGCATCTTTTATGTACGACCCCAACTTGCCCCTCAACCACAAATAATAAATGATGTTGAATTGCTCTAGCCATTATGGGTCTACATGCTCACTGATTCTACTCAGTTCATTTATTCAGATCTCATCTTCACACCATACAAGCTGAAGGGAGGGGGGGGGGGCACTCACAAAAATAAAAAATTGTTTCTCTCTATTTTCTCCAAACACAGTCTCCATTTCCGTGGTATTTTCTTAAATATTTAGTTGCCTGATGTTTCGATCCCTAGCAGAGTCTTTCTCGTATTTGTTTTAATTCAACAGTACTTTCTTGAGTCAATATTTTCATCGGTCAGTAAATCTAGCTACTGGTTTCAGGCAAAAGCTTTTAAGGGAAGGACTGTACACACAACATTATTTGTAATGAAGTGAATTGTTTGTTTTGAAATTTCATAGAGTGCAGCCTGGGAAGATGAAACATCCAGGCTCCCTGACAAATCTGGCTTTATAGAAAATGGAACAGATTGAAACAATAAATGACTAAATATTTATTGGTTTAATATCCAATCATTATTTATGGGTTTAATATCCAATAATTAACCAGATGGGAAACTAACTGGGTACATTTTTTCATTTTTCATTTTGTGTTGAACAAAGAAAAATTTATTAGAAGTTAGAACCAACGACCTTCGGATTAAAGTGCGGGCGCTCCACCAAACTGAGCTATCTAGCCCTAATGTTGGCAGCAGGTCTCCCTATTTTGTCCATATAGATTTTGTTCTAGGGGTGCCACCAGTCAGAAGCCATTCAACCTGCAACTACCGTATACTAGCCAGGGATCAATATCATTCACATCAATGTAACCACACTGAGACATGGAGGGAAAAACAGTCTGGTCCCCTATTTACGACAACGAAAATCATATTCCATAATTGCTGATGTTAAGGGAACATGACAGAAATAGTGGCAGCTTGACGAAGGTACGTTTGTATATTAGTGGAGTAGAAGTCAATTTCTACCCAAATCAATGAGTTACCTGAATTCTCTAGAATATCGATGTAAAATCCTCATACAGGGGGGAAAAATGCAATACAATTTTCCTTCAAAAAGCAACTTCTATTCATGCTTGGTCTGTATTTTTTTAGAGAAATTGTAGTGCTATTCTCAAGAAACCAACTTATGAGTTTCATGAGAAACAAGTTGTTTTATTCCGCAAGCCAAGTTATTAAATGACTCCAACATAATTAGGTCTGCTATTGAACAACATCCTTCCACTGTCAAGTCAAGACTCCGACTCTACAAGACTCGTGTACCTCACGGAGAGAAAAAAAAAGGGGCAATTCAACTGCCACCATAACTGCAGGTCACTTCTGACTCTATTGATTCTACGTCTTCGCCATCACAGCCCTAGAAAATGCAAAATTAAACTCAAGGTCATTAGTCAACTAGTCTGGGCTATAACGACCGACCGGGCCACCACGGGCGGCGGGCGGCGGGCGAGGTTTGCTCTGAATGACATCTCGTACACTGATAGACCACCGACTATAAACAATACAGAGATGACAATCATAGCGACGTGGCCGCCGGCAAACAATGGGCCTGCGATATGGATGTTGCGTAGACAGGATATGAAATGATGGCTGCAATTACGGAGGCGGAAATCTACTGTATTGACAAGACTTTAATGGAAGACGATCTTCAGCATAAATTTGCATCTAAGAGGTAGAGTAAACACTGCCGAACAAACAACCAGTACACCCAACTGTTGACTCTTTAACACAACGGTGAAGACGCTTCACTATCAAAAACCCCTTTATATGAGGGTGCGATACACAGTCTGCGTGGAAAGATTTCATAATATTGACAAATTACGCCTCCAGTGACCTGTTCCCTTCATGATAAACTGAAGGCCCGGTACTTCATCAAACACTGCCCTCAGCCTGGGGGAGAGGGGGGGGGGGGCTCTCGGCTTAACGCATTGAAATTACTAGGTCAGACAATAAAGAAATGTGGCACTCGGTAACATGGCTAAGTGCTTTTTATTCGCAGACAAGACCAAACTCATAAAATTATCCCTCCGCACTCAAAACGGACATCGTGTCTTGGATAATCACCACCGACACCTAATGTTTCACCAACACAATAATAATGATGCACAGGAAAATCTCTGATTATACTTTTGAATTCTTGGCGTGATCCTTTTAAGGTCTTGGTATTAACACAAACCTCTTTCTTTTATTCTTTTTTTTTTTAATATGCTCAAGTTCACTCTCCAAAATATCTATCTGCTTATTTTTTTTTTTTTAAATACATAAATACTTAAAGGGTTCCACTCATCAATCAGTTAAATGTACACCTAGTCAGATTTCAATGGTTTCCCTGGTGTACACATTCTAGCATTGACCTGCGCCACACTTCTACTTGTGACTGGTCCCCAGCTGCCGACAATAAATCATCAACCACATTTTGATGAACTCAGGTAACAGGTGCGTAGGTTTTTAATTACAAACCTGTCTAGCACTTGCTGCCGAGGCGAGAGGAGCAAGGTCTCTGAAAATGCACCGGCTATCACCCGAGCCCATTTTCACAGAACTGCTTTAAAAACATTAGAGTAGCTAAGCAAAATCATGCCTCCAAGAATAAGGCTACCAGCTAAAATACCATGTCACACGTACAATCTGTGACTGGTACCCTGCTTATTTTTTGCTTAGCAGAAAATTGATTGCTAAGCGACATCTTGTGCTTTAAAATAAGCAGCTCTATGAAATTGGGCCCTTGTTTTAAGATTGATTTCATTTGAGAGTTCCTCGTTCAAGCTTCGTAGTCACAAAATAAATGGGGGGTGGAGGAACGGGGGGAAACGAGGGGGGGAGAAACAACACAGTTAAGACCTTTGCAAATGAGTGCCAACGACAGAAATCTACAATGTACTTCAACGCACATAATTGCTCAATTTTCCTGTTATCCTTAGTGTACTCTTAATGCTTAAAGGAACATTACAGAATTGGTTTTTGCTAACAGAACAGTTGCTGGCAGTGTAAGCACTTTATGTAATCCACCATATACATAAACTGACAAACCTGTAGAAGTTTGAGATCGATCGGCCATCTGGGTCACGAGAAAATAGTGAAAAACCGATTACACATTTGCATGAAATCATATAGATTCAACAAATGAATAAAACGCTCACTGAGCGATAAACTCCAATCGGAAAATTAGTTTATTCATTTCTCGTCAAATATGGCATTTCAGACAGAAATATTTCAAGGGTTGTTTTTCTACTATCGTCATCATTAGACCGTGTAAGTTTTATGTAAATCTGTGATCAAAAGTATATTTTACGAGTTTTCTTCTTACCAATTCTGTAATGTTCCTTTAAATTTTACTCTCAATCCCAAACAATTCAACAGCAAAAAAAAACAACAACAGCAAAAAAAAAACAACAAATAATGCTTGGGAGAACCCTGTTTACAAGGATGTAAAACTAATCAACTCGAACATACCCGAGTGGTCTTATTCACCGCGTGTACAAATTGACAAAGAATGAGGCACGCTGATGAGATATATGTAGTGCTGCTTTGGTCTCGTTGCTATGGGCAACCCGTACAAAAGGTTGATTTCCATAATTCATACGGGTCAATCAGGTTTTGAATGGCTGGTAAAGCCAAGGGTGGAGGTTTTTTTTTTTTTTATACATTGTACTGCTCGCATCATGGGGTAAACCACAACAGAGGAGGGTTACAATTGTGTGGAGGATGCATAATGGATTAACAACTAGGGCATATTCGCTCCAGTCAAAAAACGATTTCGATAGCTGCTCACGCTGTCTTTGGACGAGCCAAATGAAAAAAAATAATAATAATAGACCTCTATCACGGTGCAGTCGTCTTGATTTTTCTCCCATTCAAAGCAATGCCGCCAAGCCAAGGCTGGGAGGAGAAACAGTCTGGTTCCTTTTTTTTTTGCAATGAATACTAGCATGCGTGACTGTTACTCGATACAAGGAACATGACCAAGATGGTGATAAAAGGTCTTTTGGTCAGCATCCCCAGACCTATCTCAGAAGAGGAGGAGAATTGTTTAAATATGTTTTCCCAAATCTGAGAACCGATGACTGCCCGAGTTTATGTACATTTTCACATGTGTTTAACCTTTAAATTTATAAATTAATCTCCCCTTTTTCTTTTTTGAAAACCTCTTCCTTGGCTTTTTAACCCTAACAGACTAGACCCTTGGGTAAACATACTGCCCAAATCCTTCAATATCCTTCGGATTAAAGTGGTAATAAACCTAAAGTGCCCAAATCCTTCAATATCCTTCAACTTATTGTAAGTATACATATTAGCCCAATCCTTCAAAATCCTTTTGAGACAGAAGTTAGGGAGTCAAAAAATGTCAAAAAAGCCCAAAACCTTCAGAATCCTATTTTGGCTAAGCTGCATAATACATAAAACCTTCAAAATCCTCCTATGTAAAAACAGCCCGGTAGTGCAAGTCCTGCGAAATCCTACCCTAACAAAAACTCATTTTAGCCCAAAGCCTTCAAAATCCTCCTGTGTTGCAGATCCCTAATAGCCCAAATCCTTCACAATCCTGCACTTTGGCAATGAGGATATTGTAGGACTTGGGTTCTTTAGGGTTAAGTATTCATACAAAATATTTGCAAGTCATTTTGTTTGTGTATGAAATTTATTATCAGAGACAAGGTTCTTAGGTTCTTCCCACAAGCTAACATACCGGGCCGATAAGCACAAATTTTGGCCGATACGCCACCCAAATATACATATAATTCACAAAAATCGTCGTTCATTAGAATATTCCAGATTGCACAGTAGGGCTTTTATAACCAAGACAATCGCCAAGTAGAAAACATTCCAACTTCCAAGGACCTCATTTCAATTCAGGGTGCTTTGGCCAAACCTTAAAAATTTGGGTCTAGAATGCCCTTTCCCCCCACCCCAATTTTGTGTTAATCCTGGGGAGAACCATGATAGAGCTTTCAGATTGAATGTTTTGGGGATTTGTTTTACCAATTCTGTACTCTCCTAACGACAGATTGGAAGGCTAACAGTAAATTAATCTCGTTCTAGTACCATTATCTGCCCTGATAACCACAAGAGACTCATCATAAATGCACGCATAATCAACATGTCTGGCCACATCAAGCCAAACAAGAAATAATCATTACTTAGGGTTCTCTCTCTGAATCATTGTGTCCCTGGGAATTTTTTCCCCCCTTCATGAATTCAATGTTTTGCCACACATTTACAAAAGTCCAAAGTTCATGTTTAAACATTTTACGATGAACTACTACTGGGCTTATTCTGTTGACTGTCTGTTATTATGCTGGGTTGTCATTGCTTTTGATTGCTTCCAATTGCCGCTAGGTTTGTTTAAATCTGTATATTGTTTTGTTTATTTGGTTTTGTTCATGGTGTGAAGAGGGTTACAACAAGATTTGACTGATTCAAAGGACAATCCGACCCTCTCTTCCTCTCTTTTTATCCACTTCTTCTTTCCCTCTACCTCAATTTTTTTTTATTGGTGCAATCTAAATTTAGGGTAAAAAAAAAAAGTTGTGGTGGAACTATCGATGGTTCACCAGGAACACTAACCAATTAATTTTTTGCGCATGGCCGTATAATATCCTGTGAATCTCGTTCTGATTACTCGCACCAACTGAATACAGCGGCTTCCCTACACACACTCACACATTTCACTGAATAAATTAGCCCTGTTTTTTTTTTAAATCCTTGTACGCTCCTGTGCCCTTGGAGCATGGGTAGAAAAATATGTCAATGCCTCGTCCGTCGTCGTCGTGTTAAATATTCACACCATGAGAATGGATACAATTATACCCAACATTCTGTGGGGGCCTTTATGTGGAATGTTATTTGAATAAATCAATATTTTTGCAGCGGGATGCAACAAATTTTTAGTAAAGCCTTTCTTGATTTTGTGAGCACCAATTTGTAAGATCCGTCTGTGAAAATGTCAAATGTTATAAATTTGTGTCTTTGTGTCACTTTTTTATTAGGTGAAAACAGCATTATAATTCTACTTTAATAAATTCTTTAAATAATATGAGATTTGATTGTGGATTCGAGTGTTTGAAAAAGGGTAATAATTTGATTGTTTTAAGTAAGGCTCAACAGTAGATTAAACTGCGTTACAAATGTGTAACATTTTTATATGACAGAAGTGAAGTATTTACAGACATAGAGAGTCAAATGGAATTACTCATTGTAATTAAGTTTTTATTTTCATTTATTGAATAAGAGCGTGTATGTCCCTTTGCCTGTAGACATTAATACAGACATTTATTGAAAGTCAATTAGACAATCTATAATTAAGAAATAATTACGGACGCGATCATTTTCGAAAATGGCTCAACAACAAATTTCTCTCTTTTTTTTTTAAAAGAGCACCAATTGCAAAGACATGTTCACCAACTCGCAAATTGAAAAGCCGACAACCGATTTCATTACGACAAATGTAATATAATAGGCATGACAAGGGAAACATCAACAACGCAGGGTCCTCTCAACTTTCCCCGACTGATTATGAAATGACTCCATGTAGCCTGTGGGTCTTGCTCGAGAACGTCCCTAAATAATATTCAAAGCCACCGAGGACAGTGCGACTGGATTGGAGGATGAACATGCACTGTTCCAAAAAAAAATAAAATCCCCCCTCACAGCTAAGATGTCGCCGTGTCGCTGTAAAAGATGACCTTGTTAAATTTGTACGGCCCTAGCTGCACACACACACAAACACTCTCTCCCCAGCACTTCGTAGGATCATGAGCTTGCAATGGCAACGGCTTGTATGCGTAGCCAGACACCGTCATCAAAGCCCGGTCCAACGCTGTAGGCAGCGACTGCATTCCCTTATTGATAACTCGCATAAAGATACAAAGGTGGGCAGAGTGGTAATGCTATCTAAATAGCTCAAGATGGGCACAACTGTTAAACCATTGCTCCATGGTTAAACAAAGCCCATTATCATGAAATCTCTCACATACAGATTCGCCAGTAATAATCCATCAATTCAGTCCCACCCACCACACATAAAAACAACAAAAAACATGGCAGGTTTCATTATTAGCACAGCATCAATACACAGGGTCATAGGTTACCCCCCATTTTTATCACATTATACAGTTACTATAGAAACAGATCAAGTAGTGCCCGTGAGAATGAAATTGTGTCACAGACAGGAATTCATTCAGCCTCACTTATTGACTAAACAGCATTGTTGGGTAAAATTACATACAGATGTCATTTAGAGGTTTTCTCGGACGGAAGACACTGATGGAGGATAAGTTAATTAAGTAGCGGTGGCAGCTTGCTGTCCCCAGTACGTGAGAATGGGTTATGATTATCGTTACTAAACTACAAATTTGACTTGCACAACGAATACGTAGTAAGTAGTCACATGCATAACAAAATATCCTGTTGATATCAAAACTTGTTTCAATAGCTTCGGGGGGGGGGGGGGGGGGAGGGAGGGACATGTTTGTGTAGTTTTGTTAAATGTAACAGTGGCTGTTCAGAGAATGTTTGTGGATGAAAATATACCTACAATGAAATGTGTTTTTAACACTTGCTTTTTTTTTTTCGTTTGAGGTATTGTTAATTGTCCATGTTTTTCTAAGTTGCTCGCTGCCACTGCCAGGTGTGACATCGACTGAAGGACTATGGATATTTTGCTTTTATTGTTCTTGGTCCATATGGAAATATCATCATGTCTGTTTATTACTGTATAGATATCTAAATAAATATATAATAATATTAATGATAAAACGTCGCAATGTCACTTGCTGATCACTTGCTATCACTATCAACAAAATGATTTTGTTAGTTACAGGTAGCATATATAATACAATAGGGTTTATGCATCCAAATTAAGCGTTAGCTTTTTTTTAAAACATCATTTGTAAACATCAATGACAGAAACAATCTTTCAAAGATCATAAATTCATGAAAAATTACAATAATCATCATCTACTTGGAAAACATCTTGACTTGTCTGTCATACAAATACATACAATCAAAATAAGATGAAAAGAACAGATAGTCGGGCCTCTTTCCAAATTAACACTACTTTGTTCATCAGTGACATTAGAAACCTGATGGTGACAAAACAGCATCAGGCATAAGGCTGAGGGTTTTACACTTTCCCCAAAATCCTGTTTTGTAACTCGTATTATTTATAGCATTTCCTGTTTTGACTGAACAATTTTAATCCTCAGAATTGTCAATAATATATTTAACACACCCTTGAGAATCCATTAGGAATCAAACGCTTCGCTTCCTTTTCACTGCAAAGAATTATTTTGTTCTTATCCATAAACTTGCAGGGAAGGTTTTGGGGGGAAAACATTGTTCATTTTTTTTATCTCACTTTCTTAACCCTAACAGACTAGGCCCTTGGGTAGACATACTGCCCAAATCCTTCGATATCCTTCAGAATAATGTTGTCATAAACCTAAAGAGCCCAAATCCTTCAATATCCTTCAACTTATTGTAAGTATACATATTAGCCCAAATCCTTCAAAATCCTTTAGAGACAGAAGTAAGGGAGTCAATCTTGTGATTTACTTTAGGGACCTTGGTGTATGATATTTGATCAATTAGGTGCTTTTATTCCTTTTTTTTGGCTCAGTCAACAGATATTTATGGTGGAGTTCGTACCACATCGCCCACTCAGATATTTAAAATCAATTCAACTTTCATATTGTTGATACCCATTGACCTATATATCTTACTTAATTTGGCTTATTGATATTGAAATCAATTTAGAATATTACAAAACATTACCCTCAAACAAATGGAAGTGCCCTAAGAAATTCCAAAGATTACAATGGTGTGTTTACTAAGACTGTGTGGTGGTGATACATGTACAATAAACCACAATAAACATCCAATGCCCGGGAACCCTAACAGCACTACCAAGCAAACAAAAAACACTTTAGTTGCCAATAATCAAACAAAAAAATATGTTGACTTTATTACAATCTCCACCCCTAAAAGCCCAAAACCTTCAGAATCATATTTTGGCTAAGCTGCATAATACCTAAAACCTTCAAAATCCTCCTATGTAAAAACAGCCTGATAGCCCAAGTCCTCCAAAATCCTATCCTAACAAAAACTCATTTTAGCCCAAATCCTTCGAAATCCTCCTGTGTTGCAGATCCCTAATAGCCCAAATCCTTCAAAATCCTCCACTTTGGCAAGGAGGATATTGTAGGACTTGGGTTCTTTAGGGTTAAGGAAGCCACAAAACATCACAAACTTCAGATTAACCCTCTTGCTGTCTGACCATTCAATACCATTCAAGTGGTTTTGAATGATAGATAAACTATGCCAGCCTGAAATATGACACCATGAGGGAATGCATGTACACAGTACACAGTCAGTTCTGTGCACAGTTAGTTCTGTGCACAGTTGTGCCACCGTACACAACCTTGGCAGTCAAATGGTTTCAAATGGTTGGTCAACTCACTGGAAAATGTGGCCAGGAGTCACTGACAGTAGGAGGGTTAAGAAGTGGTGACTTGCTCAAGCAAGATAACCAGCCACAACCCATGAAGTCTACATGTGGCTTTAAAATGGTTCCCCGCTTCTTGCCACGTTTACGAATAATCTCTGCTCCACCGCTCTACGAATAAGTGAAGTGGGTTACATCATTTTGAATTTATGGAATATTCTTTTAACAATAACAGGGTAATTTGTATCATCTACCGTGATTAAGGTCCTTGTCTCAAATGATGATGGTACAAGAGCGTCCTCTTTAATTAGAGAATTTAAAAACAGGGGGGCAAGGATCATGGTGTCATTTTTATGAGCATATTATAAACTGTATATATATTCATTGTATATTTAAAGGAACATTACAGAATTGGTTTTTTGCTAACAAAACAGTTGCTTGCAGTATAAGCACTTTATGCAATCCACCATGTACATATACATAAACTAATGACAAACCTGTAGAAGTTTGAGATCGATCCGCCATTTGGGTCACGAGAAAATAGTGAAAAACCGATTACACATTTGCATGAAATCATATAGATTCAACAAATGAATAAAACGCTCACTGAGCGATAAACTCCAATCGGAAAATTAGTTTATTTATTTCTCATCAAATATGGCATTTCAGACAGAAATATTTCAAGGGATGTTTTCTACTACCATCATCATTAGACCGTCTAAGTTTTATGTAAATCTGTAATAAAAAAATATATTTTACAAGTTTTTTTCTCACCAATTCTGTAATGTTCCTTTAAGTATGACTTTTATCAGTCACTACATATGAAACCTGATCCCACTCCCAAGGAGGGAATAAATTATTTCAAATCTTCAATGTGAGATTGCGAGTCTTTCATCTGGACTTCAAATTTGCATTGTTAAATTCTTAGATTTAAAAGACAAATATCCACATCCTGTTCCCAGTTTATTCTCAAAACGCAACTTGATCTGGGGTCCATACTCAGGGTTCTGCCCAGGATTTCTTTAGTGGTGGAAAAACGTTTCCCTGGAAACCATTGCGAGATGGATCAATTACACAGTAGATCATAAAAATATACTCAAATCGACAAGGTACTCAAAGTTAATGGCTTCGGATACCATTTTTACTTGTAAATACCCAATTTTACATATCTTTGAAAACCTTTGAAAGGAAATTGCAAGTGTAGTTTAAAAATTTGGAAAATGTGTGGTGGTCGGAAACAGAGAAAATTCTGCCAGTGGTGGTTGGGGAATCCTGAGTGCCGGGCGGGTTTTTCGGCACCGACCACTGTGGGCAGAACCCTACATGCTATCAAATTCATAATTCCATTTTATTTTGTTAGTGTCTACACAGGTGTAAATATAATTTTAAAGAGCCCCCTTTTCTCTATCTGTCTGAATGCCTGACATCGATGTGAATTTGGTGACGGCGAGTGATATCAACAGGGCTCGAATTTGGGGGGAAAATCCACAAGACCACAGGACTTGTATCTCAACATTTTTACTGGACCAGAAATAATTTTACAAGACCAGATTCAAACAGAGAAAAGACTTCCTTGCACAGTTTAACTTGCATTTAATTGAACAAGCACTAAGACATATAAGAGAAGATTTACCTCAATTTGTCTTTAAGGGTATTACGTATATTTTGAATCATTACTCAAAGTCAACATTGTTTTTTAATTGAAACCACAAGACTGCCGGACTTGTCCGGTCATGAGTTTACTTGCCCAATGCTAAAATCACTGGCCTCGGGCCTGCGGTCCAGTGTCAAATTCGAGCCCTGATCAACCATATCTAGGCCTACTCATAAATCAAATCCAAAACATGTAAAAGTCAAAATCACATCAAGAGACAAAGCTGCTCAATTTATAACTCCGACAGATCATCTGTAAAAATTTACAAATAAACTACCTCCGACATTAAAATCACACCGACACTCGCGCAGTGGCGGGTCTTAGAGCAAGTTTGCCAGTATTAATTACGTGAGAAAATGTAACACGGTAACAGACGCTAGATCAAGGCATTATTAATGTGTTGCTATGACGATATGTCATTTGTTTACTCAAGGTATATGTTCTATTGAACTGGTACTCAATTAATGCACTTTGTTTCCCGTTCAAAATTAACATCTAGGAAGGGGGGGTTACATTATGGTGGTCTTGGTCTGTGGCATGTTCTATAAGATCTTCGGCTGGGACTTAGTCAGAATAGCTCAACAATTGGCTAACGATTTACGTGCCCTACACTTCAACTAACAGGAAGCCCCGACACTAGTTGAACAACATTCACAAGCAAAACTTAAAAGATATTTTCGTTTCAAATTTAATAATTTAATACTTCTCATGTAGAAACATTACTAAAAGAGTGATGTGAAATGTTTTATTCTTATCAAATGTTATTTGTTTTTAGTTTTTCGGGTTAGTTTTTTTTTGTGATGGTGAGAGAGTTATTTTCTCTTTTACCTTTAAATTTTGCATATTGTAGAAAGGAAAAACCAATGCAATTCTTATAAGAACCAAATCCAATAATGCAGGCTCAAGTCGGGGACAAATCCACAAGACTGCAGGGCTTGTAGCTCAAACATTCTGTTGCACCAAAATTCTTTTAGGAGACCAAAATCAAAATAAGAAAAACATCTAAGCAGTTAAAGGAACATTACAGAATTGGTAAGAACAAAACTTGTAAAATATACTTTTTGATCACAGATTTACATAAAACTTACATGGTCTAATGATGATGATAGTAAAAAACATCCCTTGAAATATTTCTAGGTCTGAAATGCCATATGTGATGAGAAATGAATAAACTAATTTTTCGATTGGAGTTTATCGCTCAGTGAGCGTTTTATTCATTTGTTGAATCTATATGATTTCATGCAAATGTGTAATCGGTTTTTCACTATTTTCTCGTGACCCAGATGGCCGATCGATCTCAAACTTCTACCTAGGTTTGTCAGTTTATTCATTTGTTGAATCTATATGATTTCATGCAAATGTGTAATCGGTTTTTCACTATTTTCTCGTGACCCAGATGGCCGATCGATCTCAAACTTCTACCTAGGTTTGTCAGTTTATGTATATGGTGGATTACATAAAGTGCTTACACTGCCAGCAACTGTTTTGTTAGCAAAAACCAATTCTGTAATGTTCCTTTAAAATAAACAAGGGGTACGGTGGTAGAATCCCGAAGAAAGATTGCTTTCAAGTTTGTAAAATGGCTTGATAAGTCTTGATATTTGCACGATTTAATTTCCCCGCGATAGTTCACTACATTAAACAAACACCATGCACTTACCACACGGTGCTACATTTATATTGCGACTGTGAGGTACAACACCACCGTAACGTTCGGTTACGGCCAGTTGTCTATTGCACACACACAACATATCATGTATTTTTTACAGTACAATACAGCAGGTCCAAAGTCCAAGCTTACCGACAGCCTGCATGCTCTGATTGGCCGTTGATAGTTACCATATTCATAAGAAAGCTTGGCTAGACTCCGACTCGGTACACTTTCATGAGCTGAGTAAAAAATAGCTGCAAAGTGTGGTGCAGGCCTGCTGATTCTGTACTATACAACGCCTTGGATTAAGGCTATTCAAATATCAACAACTTTTGCTGATAGAGGGCCTAGCATGTGATGCGGGGCAGAGTTCATTGAGTTTTTTCCCCAATGTGCGTCCTCAAACACTGACCCTTGAATCACAAAAATTTCAGTACAAAAGTTCTATAAAACTGATGCTCAAATCAAGAATCCATGGAAATAAGATCAAAATCGTCCAAACATGCTATTTGTGAACTTTGCTTACCTGTTTTGTTTTGGGGTTGGGGTGGTGTTGTTTTTTGGCGGGTGGGGGGTGGGTTAAGCTTCAAAAATTGTGTACATGTCGGCAAGTGAAAAAAACTTGCGGGGAAATTATAACTTTGGTTGACTCATCTGGCCAGCGAGTGAAAAAAAAGTTAAGGGAAACCCTTACGTAACTCCAAACCCAAATTCATTTCACCATTCATCACACCTGACGCATTCATCATTTTTCAACAAAATTTACCCTCTGTAATTCGGGGATGCCATTATCAGCCCAACTGAATTGTGGTCCTTCAAATGAGGTCATTTAACGTTCCATGGTCTGCTAAGTAAACACACTGGAACTTTTTGTTAAGATAGTCTGAAGTATTTACTCTGTGTGATAACTACCATTACTTGACTTAAACTTGTTGAATAGAAATAAGGTTGAACAAACAGAATGGTAAACAAACATTTCCTGTAGTGACTATTCTACAAAAAAAATTGTTTTTGTTCTACATTATACTACAAAGGACCATGCACACAGTATGCATTTTTTTTAACAGTTGATAGGGGTTAATAATATTATTGAATGTGAATTCATGTTAAAATAAATTGCAGTTGAAACAGGTTCATGTTTTTTAAAGGGTTTCCCATACATGCACAACAACCTCATCTTGCACAGTTCAAAAGTCCACCTGTAATGTGTATTAATAGACTAGCCATCTCTGTCTGTACACACAATCTGCATCTAATATTGATCTAGACCACACATTACACCCAGCACAAACCTGTATTACATTTTGTATTACTTTGTAGAGGTCTACAACATATGTATAACAATGTAACACATTAATGTTAAAGGTAGGGTAGATTGGTTTTTGTCAACATTAAAGGCTTGTAGTTGTACAGGAAAAATTATAAAGAAAGATACAATAAAAGTCATGTAAAAGTTTCTGAGAAAACAGCAATGGTATTTTCATAAGAACATCAATTCCAATAGCAACAGGGAATAAGAATGACATCTGTGGACTCAACATTTGCCAACAGACACCAACCCTTACAAATCTGAGAAATGATTCATGCATGAATTGTTTTTCAGATTCAAATGTTTTGGGGTGAAAAGTTATTCAAACCCATATTACTTCCAAGGGAATCCTTTCTCAAAATAGTTTATACTATTATTACAGCTAGAGTGCTTCTCACCAAGTAAGTTTTTAGGTTCATAAATTTTTTGAGTAATTACCAATCAATGACTCAACATTTCAGTCAAGAAATAGAAAGTATTTACATTCATGAAGAGACTATGAATTCCACCTTCAAAAACTAATTAACAAGGAAAATACAAATTCTCAGCTGCCTCTTTGGACCACGATTTTTAAATTTCAAATGAGAGACCAATTCATGCATCTTAATTTGTATTTCTAAAACTTGCCAGACACTACTTAAAAAATCAGTGTTTTTACCAACTATTTCACATTGAAGATTGTCCATAAATTGACAATTTGGGTTTAATCTGATGAAATAACACAACTGCAGTGTGAACACGATTAATTCATTATATTTTATTCACAAATCCTCAAGTCCAAAATCACCATAAGAAATGGGTAACGTTTTCACAAAGTACAAATTCTACCACTATTTACATACTCAAACACTTCACATGATGTTTAATGTATAAAGTTATGTAAAAAAGTAGTATATGCCTTTTTAGATAATTTGCTTGAAAGGGGGTGTGGGAAGGGAAGGGTGAACAAACTCTGCTGGAATGTATGTTTACCATTTAAAAAACATGTCTTGTCAATATTTCAGTTAACAGATTGAGTCATAAAAGGGTACAAGGTAAGTTGGTGATTAATTAGTGCATAGGCACCACACTAAAAGACACAACCTTCAATGTCATAGCACTTAGTACGGTTCCCAGACTCATTTTAAAGCGAATCATGCATACACGGAAATGAGACAGGAAGAAGGTCGTCCCCACTTGCCAGTTGTGCTTCCTGTGAAAGGGGGGGGGGCAGTTTGAGACAACCTCAAACTCTACTGAACTGAATCAGCGTCGTACATAGAATATCATCCATCATGCGAAAATAATATTTGGGTGTGGACTACACTGACGCTATGTAAGACATTACCAACGATGACTTTTGACATTCTAGTCTAAGCAAGAGACCTTAGGAATTGACATCATCCCACGGACAGCTTTAAACAGGTAAAACGATGAAACAAGGACACACACAGCCATACACAGTGCACAGAATGGGCAAACGAGCGACCTCCATTTGACCTCTACCTGAGGGGATCCTAGCCCAGTGGGGATTCCATATTGCTGGAACAAGCAAGTGGGTTTATTTTAAATAATTAAACTCTAAATTCTTCTTTGAGCCCCCCCTCTCTCTCTCTCTTTTAAGTCCATGTAGACCAACATGAAATGTTCTACAAGTTTTTAATCCCATTTCATTTGGTTCTCACAGTGGCACTAGCCCCATTACTTATCTCAAGGATAGCTTGAAACACCTGTCCATTTAAGACCCATGTAGTTCCATTCAAGAAGTCAGCCTATCACACATAGGAACAATGCACTATGTTACAATAGAGGGCTTATCTCTTTGTACTTGACAATATCTGGAGTCTCTTATAAGAGGTGCACAGTTATGTGAGTTTCTTAAATGGTCAATAATCCAAGCGGAATTTCAGTAAATGCCAGGTGAAAACCACCATCCAGATCCAGGTAGCCCCCAACTAAAATTGACGGAGTGAATGGCCATATATATCAAATTCATCCATGCTATTGAACGCATTTCTTCACATTATTCAACCCAGGCCCGATACTTCAAGAAGGCAAGGGAGGCAACTACCCCGTTGCCCCTCGTCATCACCTTGGTGCCCCCTGAAATGTTCCAATAGAAATTTACAATTTCCTCGCAGAGGTGCCCTTTACCAAGGGGAAACCGCTGTGGTATCAAAAATGATTACCTGGAGTTAGTTCTGAAACCAATTTTAAGCCCCCCCCCCCCACTCCCCCACTCATTACAAACATTTACACATCTCAGATAAAGTTGAATAAATATCCATTCTGTTGGACATTTGAAGAGGAAAAAACATGCAACACTGGAAATCCTGTGCGCAAAACACCCTCAAAAAACTTAAAGCCTGGTCTCATGGCGAAACATGCCTGGAAATTGAATTTCATGCCATTAGAAAAAGCAATATTAAATTTTGCAAACATCAGTATCATAATGATATGGATGGTCGCATACCTAATCCACCAGCTGAGACTGTGCATTATTGCTTTCAGCATTATTTCTAAGACCCTTCAACTCTACTTCAGGCATTACTTTCATATTTTTTTTTTCCCGGTTTGCTGTTTCTCTCTCAGCTACATGATCCACAATTTGTATCTCTTCGTTTTGAAAATGAGGCAATGTCTATTCAATCTAGCAATTTCCCTCGATCAAAGTGATGATGTATTTTGTGCGTAGTTAAGTGCTTCAACAACCAATACGATACACACTATTTGACACGATGCTCGAGTGCACCTACTTGTGCATGAAGCGTTAATTTCAAAATTGCATAGCATGGAGAGGGAGACATATGAGCTGTGTCCAGTACGCATATGAAAAATTTACACCATCAATGTCCATGGTGGGTTTTTTCCCCCTTTATTGACACAATCAAAAACACTTCATAAATAACCATCCTTTGACCTCTTGTACTTATTCAGAGACTACTGTCAACACAGGAGAGATGCAGACCTTGAACTTTGCTTTCGAAGGGGCACGGCAATTTTTCTCTGGTAAGGGGCACTTCAATGAGGAAAAGGTACATCTATTTTGATGCACAGGGCACCACGGCAAAAGCACAGGGCACCAAGGCAGTTGCTGTGGGAGTCGTGGGTTAATGCAAGGCCTGGAGATGAACATCTTTGTGTAAAATGTCTTTACAAGGAATGAAATCAGGCCTGGAATTACACATGGCGGCCATGGTCTCTGTTGCCCTGGTCTTGGCCTTGGTGCCCCTTCAAAAGTTTCCCATAGACTTGCCAATGGAAATGTCCTATTGCAAAAATGAAAATGGCCTTGCCCTCTCAAAGATGAAATTTCAGGCCTGTAAAATATCCGTGAATTTTGAGAGACGCCTACTTGTATGAGATACTTATGTTCTTGTTGCAACATCAAAAGCATCGCCCTGATGACGAAACTCCAGAAAACTGCACCCTTGGCGTACGCTGGTAATATTGATAAGCAATGCCTCACTGATGCCGTACTTAACCCTAACAGACTAGGCCCTTGGGTAGACATACTGCCCAAATCCTTCAATATCCTTCAGATTAAAGTTGTCATAAACCTAAAGTGCCCAAATCCTTCGATATCCTTCAACTTATTGTAAGTATACATATTAGCCCAAATCCTTCAAAATCCTTTTGAGACAGAAGTTAGGGAGTCAACTTTGTGATTAGTTAGGTGCTCTGTTAGGCCCCTTGGTGTATGATATTTAATAATTTGTGCCCTTGTGATTAGCTTCTTTTTGTTTTTTTTGTTTTTTTTTTGGCTCAGTCAACAGATATTTTTAGTTGCCAAACAAAGAAATATGTCTTCAACCCCAAAAAGCCCAAAACCTCCAAAATCCTTTTTTGGCTAAGCTGCATAATACCTAAATCCTTCAAAATCCTCCTATGTAAAAACAGCCCGATAGCCCAAACCCTTCGAAATCCTCCTGTGTTGCAAAACCCTTATAGCCCAAATCCTTCGAAATCCTCCTGTGTTGCAGATCCCTAATAGCCCAAATCCTTCAAAATCCTCCACTTTGGCAAGGAGGATATTGTAGGACTTGGGTTCTTTAGGGTTAGTCCATCGAAAAGGGGCAAAACAACCTTCCGCATTCTTTATGAAGTTGTTGGACACTTTCAACAGAAACACTCACAGACCACAACATAAATACACGCGACAATTAAAACTGTCATTTGTAATTAACTGCACTTTTTTTAAATGTTAACTGCACCCAAAGTCGTGTCTGCATGATTCTTTTTATTCATTTGTTTGCATAATAACCAACACATATGAATGGTATCAATAAATGTCAAGGTAGGATATTGGCCAGGAGTGTGCACACAGTGTTAAGTCATTTCTGCCAGCCAGGATGAAGCTAGTAAGTGTGGTAATAGATTCTGGGTTGCACTTTTGAGTTCAAGCCGAGCATTTCTCAGCGGCGTTTTTAAGCCGAGAAAGTAAGGTTTTTTTATCCCCAACAGCTTGTTAAAATTTACTAATTAAAACCTTATTCTACGCGTATTGCAACAGACTCACCTCATCTCAAGAGTATACATTCACCCAAACCCTTACAGTCCCAATTCCGTCTAGATATCCAATCGTTTAAGTGAAGGATTCAGAAGGACTGGGGGCCGGTAGGTCCAAATACAGTAACAAGTGCTCATCCCTGGGTCAGGCATTCCGATCTTATCCAAGCTCAAACAATTTGGTGTTGAGTGACACAAGAAAAGAGGATATTGAAGGATTTGGGCCTCACTCTACCCAAACTGCCTAGTCTGTAAGTTAGTGTACGCAATTTTATTCACTTCACACAGAGAGCAATATGGACATCTCTCGGTGTTGCAAATGCACAAGTATATTTCTTTGACTGCATTCTAGGCGTTCTATGTCCGGTATTTCAGGAGAAGTAGAACGTGGGAACCAGAGGTTCTCGAAAATTGTCAAATACGAACGAGACTTGCACCAAGGTTTTAGCCAGGATTTGGTAAAAGGGTGTCCAAATTTACTGTTAACTTAAAAACTGGGTGTCCAAATTGATCACTTACAATACATTTACATGTAAATGACAGATAAAACAGGGTGTCCAAAAGACACCCAGACACCCCTCTGGCTACCACTATGACTTGCACAGTCTATAGAGCAAACTCAGTGACTTGTGACAGCAATATTGAGTAACTGGAAGGCTGATCAAAACTCGACCCCAAATGTGTGTCATCTACAACATGCGTACCGTATTGTTTGGAAGTAGTTGCCCTAAGTAGAATACAGCCCCTGACAATCAATAGCTAATAATGTGTGTCGTAACAGAAAACTGGACCGTTCCAATCCATCTATCTAAGAACACTGCCAACAGAAAGGGACAATTCCCTCCGTGCATAAATTTTTTTGTTTGGCCTTTTGTAGTCTTTATCATACGTGGACATGAACGAGCCACAGGGGACATGGCAGTGTTTTCATAACAGTGTCTTCTTTTTGTAAGGGACTGACGCATCCGAGAGTCACTGACATTAAAACTAACAATATACTAAATAATAGTAAATCAAACGCATTGCATGACATGGCATCTCATTTTGTTTAGAAAATACAGTCACTGACAAGTGACAGTAGCTGAGTAGGCCTAAAGTCTCAACTCCCCCAATTGGCAAGGATGTCATTCTTCAAAGTAGGACTTCTTAAAAAAAATTGAGTACAGCATAATTTTACTGCAATATATAAAACACGAAGAGTTACTGTCAAACGTGTTTCACTGTCAATACTTCGTTTATATCTGGCTTGTTGGATATGGGCCAAGCCCATTCCAAATGACATGGGCCCCACATACATAAGAAAAATCTAGTTTTTAGATCGTTTATAAAACCCCAATTACAGCAGCTAACATGTCCATAGTATTTAATAATTTTTAAAAAATAAGGACAGCGAGAACCGAGGAATTATAAGCCGTATATATAAATTTAACTCGTAACCCGGCGACATAAACATAGTCAGCTACCGCAATAACATTATGTCAACTGTTTGACCACAAAACATGGCGGCGGTACAGGCAGAATTTTGAAGATAACCCTCTCAAAAATACTTACTTTTTACAATCCTCTCTGTGGTTGAGAGCTTTCCGTCAATCGTAGCCATAGTTGAAAGGCTACTAATCCCACCAGCTGCCTTTGGGGGTTCGATGCTATTCCAAAATATACGATTCCAATGGATTTCTTGCACAGGTCACCCAGGTATCCACTACTCTATCTCAGACTGCAGCGTAAACATTTACCATTTTTGCTAATTTGCATACCGACAGCAGAAACCCCGGCGCGCAAGGCTAACACGAGAGGGCGTTAACCATTTTTGCAACATCCGCTTTTGGGATTATTTCAGTCAAAGGGTGATTCGAATTATTTTCTGAAGTTGTGTTGTTTCCTTTACCCATAAATTCATGAATTGTCAAAATTTTAGACCTTGTTTGTCGTAAACTTTACATTGACTCTGACATGGAGTGTTAGGTTGTAATATGTATTTCTAATTATTAATCTAGATAGTTTTGACTTTCAAAATGTTTTACTAAAATGTTGGACAAACCCCTTCATCCCCCAATAATAACAATACTACCAATTAAATTAATAACTATTTGCCCACCATGACTTTAAGTACGCACAACCAAATCACTCCTGCCTGATTTCTAAATATCTGACAGTTAGCCTTTTAGAGGTTTGGTCGACATTATATAGGAATGCAGTGTTTGATTTGGGTGTATACAGACATTATCCAAACTTAATAGTGTCATAGTATTGTGTCCACCATATCTCAAAATGGCTTTAGGTGTCACGGAATAACACGAGGCGCCAAACGCAATGAACTCAAACCCTGGGATGGTCATGATGGGAGCCACGGATCAGCAGCTAGTGGGTCCCTAAAAAAGCTAATAATTGTAAGTCAAAGCGTGTTGATGGAGTTTCATGTTGACTGCATCAGAAGTAATAAAATAACCCATAACAGTTAATAATTAATAGTTAATTTCACTAAGCGCTAATGGAAAGTTTGAGATCTCTGTGACGCAAAAAGCCACTGGGTAACCGTCTGTCAATGCTTTTCAGCCAGACTGCACAAACTTGAAGTAATCCTCAGCTTTCCAGGCCGACGAACACCGGAGCCCAAGCCAATGTTTTGGAAAAAAAGCCCTGCTGGGTAGAACTAAAGTTATTTGCATTGGGGTGAGGGCGCTATTTTAAGAACTGTTTAAGAACAGTCGCGACTAGTCGTCGGCTGCAAGTCAATAACTATATTAATTGAATTACCAACCGGGCGTTCTGTTACAAACTACAAGATACAAACAGAAAGTTCTGTTCCTATTCAAAACTCTCCTTTTTGCAAACACGACAAGTTTTATTTTGTCCATGGTTTTAATAAATCGATAAATAAAAACTGCAAGGAAAAACGTATTAGGCCTACAATTAATTTATATGGCAACAATTGTGAGTGAAAGAAGTAACTATAACTAGTAAACTTGTGGGTACAACCACGTGTAAGTCTCTTTTGCACCGTATTATTTACTTCTTATTTTCCACACCATGCAAAATCATTGTGAGTGTAACGATGGAGCTATGTGTAAACTCAGAATACGGATGCTGAATATCTCCCGCAGTGGATCCCACTGTTTACCTAAGTGGGAGGTTGCCACTTTGCTGAAGAGATTTCGGTTTCAATGCTTACCTGTTGGAGTGAAGGAGCAACCTTGCGGAAGCCGGGGGGGGGGGGTATTTGCTATGCGGCGGGTAGTTTCTGAGCTGCGGCGGGAGGGGGGGGGTGGAGTTACATGACTAACCCTACAACACATCATTTGAGTTTGTTTTGCCATGACTGATGATGAATCCAAACCAATAGTTGAATTTCGGGAGATTATCTTTTTAAAATGAAAATGCACTTGTAAAGGGTTTAGGGCCTTTTCCAGTGGGTGGTTCCTAATAATATCAAACATCTTGCCACCACAGCCTAACCTAGAGCTGCTTCAGAACATTTTACTTGAAATTTGTTTTTAAACAAAATATGCAGGATACCACCAGTCATAGATGGTACATGTGGCATTTCGCTTCGCTTTACGTTGTGCTTTAAAAGCATGCTCCATGAAATAGACCTTTGTCAATGTGTGGCCATCTTTATTCTCGCCCATTCAACAAAATGTAACCAAACCGAGGCTGGGAGGGCAAATAGTTTGGTTCCTTTCAAAGTTGCACAATGAATATTAACGTCCGTTACTTGTGTTGGATAAAAGGAACATGACCAAGATGCTGGGAGAATACAGATCTATTTGGCCCACGTGAACAAAAACGATGGCTACTTGTGGTGTTGCACCCCGTGCTCTGTGGTTGCTGAACGGACCCTAAGGGTACCGGACAGTGTTGGTTTCTCCGGCCTGCTAGCTGCCAAGAGGTGAGTCAATTCTTAGAAATTCCACAACGGGGGCCGGGAAGGTGCGGCCCGCACTCATCAAATTAACGTCTTGTGGCTTGATAGCTTTCAACGTCTTATTCAAACATTGGTGCAGCATTGGTTATGGTTATGAGATTGAAGCAGTGGAATTTCCTTTCTCCATTGTTTACAATTTTGTCCATAACTATTATTCTTAGGGCCTATCTAAGAAGATTTAGAAAAACAAACAAACAAACAAACAAACAAACACACACAAAACACACCCACACACACATGCTAAACACTCTGTGAAGACGATGTCATCATAAAATTGCTTAAATATTCAAAAATTTGTTATTTTAAAGGCAGGGTATACTTTTGGTAATTGTCAACATGATGCATTATAACAACTTAATTGGTCATCGAACTTGCACAAACAAAAATAAGGAAAAACAATCACCCTTTTTGCATAGACTTGTGCGCTTGTTTTTTGATGCCCGAGAAAGGCTTTGCGCCTGAAACATATATTCAAATTTTGGGGTGACAAAATTACCCTTTTCTAAAACTACATTACTTCAAAGGGGGTCGTTTCTAACAATATCAACAGCTCCCTGGTGCTCTTTACAAAGTAAGTTTTTATTGACATTTACGAGTGGAGTAATTACCAAAATTACAGACTATAGTTTCGCTATTTGCAATAGTCAACGTTCCGCTGACTGAAATGGGTATAAGATTGCAGACGATACGAGAGTTACATCTGTGGTTTCCTACATTTTGACCGGATAACTACAGGTGAAAGTAATATTCATCCGCAAACGAAATAAACATTGTACACACAGTGTAGTACATAAATGAACACATTATGTACATGTACATGTACATGTACATATGCACACTTACATGTGTACCAGAACGTTTGGTGTACTGTTTCAGTAAAAAGAAACAACAACAACAACAATTATTATGTTTTATATCACCAACGCTTCATTTTCTTAGGCTTTTCAGCAAAAAAAAAATCGATAGCGTTAAAGCATGAAGATACCTACCTCTGTACTGTCTAATTCTAATTATAAAGATAATTGATTGAAGAACTATGAATTCTTGTACAGGTCATTTAAAGTTGTAGTTAACCATTTCATGCTTCAAATATTGGGGAAAGTGAGTCATTATGTAACAAATACGGTTATAATCAAATCAAACGAACGAGTTTTGTGTTTTCCTGCCTGGGGTTTGTTTTGTTTTCTGACAGATCAATGCGGATGAACATTGAGTGACGCGTCAATTTGGGCTCAAACCGAACACATAACAAAGTACATGCAGTTGAATGTGTGGTGGTTCAGAGTTTAGAATCACACATGCACAGAAGGATGTAGTCAAGACCAGCACACTTGCACTAGAATTGTGTGTTGTTGACATGAAGTGTAGGTATTTCCTTAAGCGGTTTTAGAAGAATTTAGCGGTAATGGCGGACCTCACCGACTCAGTCTCTGACTTGCAGGACCACGGAGTAGCTTTGAGTAACAACAACAATGACTTCAGCTCTGACAACAATTCCGACTGTGGGCAGCCGACTGGCGTGGGAGACGACGGGGAAGAACTGCTCGAGCCCGGCGTGTGTGACCCCGATCACATGGAAGAGAGATTCCGTGTTGACCGAAAGAAACTTGAAGAAATGCTACAAGGTAGGGTGTGAATTTGTAGTTTTTGTTCTCCATGTCTTATTGGGATTCTGATTATTACTTTTTAGTGTACACGTTTTGTATTTAGAAGACAGTAATGTTGTTATTCTTTGTGTGTACACATCTGACAGATTCAGAAACGTCTCAAGACGAAATTCTTATTTGATAGAAACCAGACTATCTTTGTGCATAACAACAAAACACATGGTCTTGTTCTTGCCTCAATAGTCATGCCTCACTTAACTAACTCAGTATTGTTAATCATGCACATGTACGAGTAAAAGATGACAGTGTAAAGTAATTTGCCCTTTTATACCTTTTAAATTAAAAACAACATTCAGAACAGTGTTAAGTTTGTGTGTCTTGCTTATTTCTCGTCTTCTGCTCGATAGTTTGTGAGGGAATCTTGGCGAGCACTCCAAGTTGGGTAATCAATCAAAAATCAAGTGTACACACTTTGCCAAAATATTTGAGCTGGTTCTTCATCTGATCATCATGGTCTGATGCAGTGATACACTTCTTGTCTGAAAATAACCATAGACCTACCGTAGAAAAATGAAATGAACACTTTGAAAATATTTACCACCTCTAAAAGAAGTTAAGAAGCTGGGATGTTTTTATCCTTTATAAGTTGGTTTTTAATAGTAGGTCCTATACTAAAAGCTTTAAAACAAATCAATGTTTGACCAAACTACTCTGATTCACTTTAGATGCAGGATTGTTAACTCTATTTTTGTTATCTCTATTTTTGTTATCTCAATGCGTGTTGTCACAATTAATTTTATTCAATTTGTAAACATTTCCATTAAAAAAATACTTTTTTATTCAGTACCCCTCACTGAAACGAACAGTTCCAAATGGATATAGAAATGATGTTTGGGTACTTTTTAAAGTTTAAACCTTTTTTAAGCAGTCCTGTTGTCTAGTAGTATTTTTTTGCAGTGGACTTGAGCTTCCAGCAAGCAGTATAAAACCAAACAGCCAAAGTCTATGGTACATGATTGACTAGTCTATGTCTGAAGAGTCAAACGTGTAAATCTATATTTGGGGGGCTTTTTATCTTCATAGTACAGTTGAACTACCTGGTAGTACATGTACATTATGACATGCCAGATCACCAAAATACAACAAAGACAGAAAAACACCCATTGACAGATATCCTATGTTACGAGAATTTAGAAAAAAGAAAGGGAAAAAAATGTGCTGTTGTTATTGTCCCATTTGATAGAAAAGAATTTTTTTTGACAAAAGTCCCAACAGGGTTTTAGTATGCAGAGGCGCACTTCCATGATTCAAACCCAACAAAATGCCGTACAATTCTCCATGAGCCATGCTTTGGAAGGAGGAAAAAAAAGAGCTGTCTAACAACAAAACGGAAAACCATATCCACAGGCTAGACTTAAAATATCCATTCAGAGCGCAAAAGAAAATAGGCTAAAACTGGATTCCCAATCAGTGAAAAGTTTGCCTTGTTATTTCTATGAGTTTGGGTCGTTCAGCTGTTAAGGAAACAACTTTACAATCCTCAAGGTTTTAGAACTTACAAAAGTTGTGGGTTCTTGCTTCTCCAAGGAATTATTTTGGGAGATGGACTGTGTGAGTAAAGTGTCTACCATTGTAATCAAGGTGTGAGGAGAATTTGGGATGGTCTTTCTAAGGCGCAGCGTTAAATCTCACAAGGGAGAAATATTCCCCCTTAAAGGGTCTGACTTCTCAGGGAGTCACAACAAAAATTTAATGATGTCATGCCTTGAACTACCTAATGAAGGGGCAGGTCATTTTTATTTTGTGAAGGCATTATTATCTATGTTAATATTTTGTATTCGGGACTTCAAGGCACCAGAGAGGCAATAGAACCTATGTGGCCTCTGCCTACATATTATTTACCAAAAAAGTGTAACAATTTTTTCCAATATTGAAAGTTTTTGGGAACTGCCCAATTAAAACTGTATCACGTTTCCCAAAATGAAAGTAGCACCTTCTCTTTAATCTTTACGCTTTAGTCGAATTGAGGATTAAAACTTGCTTCAATACTAGGAATCCCTAGAAGAGGAGCGGGCGGGAGGTTGTAGTGATTCTAAAAGCTCCAGAAGATTTTCTGTGCGGACATCATGTTGATAAAGGAATTATCTTGGGAGTGTTGAATAACTGTTCACGTCGGCGAGGGTAATCCATAGAGATTCAGAGCCATTCTAAAGAAACTTAAGAATAACTTGATAATTGAAATGAGTAGCATCCTTGTAAACCACTTCAGATGATCTGTAGTTGTATAACAAAGTATTTTTCAGTTGTAAAACAGCTAAGAACAAGGACTAGAAATAATCTTGTAAATTCTACACTTGTTTGTTGTTGTTTAGGCCCTATTCGTTTACTTTCTTCATGCAATATGTGTACCTTGAAATACAAATGAACATTTTTGAATAATCCCTTAACTAAATGTACTTCTCCAATAGTGCACTTATAGTTTGTAAAGCAATGTATTCAATCATCACACTTATTTGACCTGAACAATTTGAACAACACTTTCCTCCAACTTCTACAGCCTTGACAGGGCTCTTAACTAAGCATGCTTTGTGCTGCATGCTCCGTTAGGCCCCGACTTCTTGCAATAAAATATTTCAACTCCAACAACTCGGTCCTTCCACCTTGAATTGTCCCATAAAATTAACAACAGCTCAGATTTTATTTGCAACTTTATGCATTTTCAGGTTTAGTCATGTAGTTATAACTAACCAAGAGGCTCTCAAATTCACCTGTCATAAAATTATGTGGAGTAAGTAAGTTATTGAAGTGACACGCTTGGGTTAAGAACCAACACCAAACAGGTTTAAAGTTTAATCTTAAGTGACTGAGCAAGCAATAAAAGCCAAGTTATTGAATGAACACTGGAATGTTAGTACATTTTACGTCTGATGAGTAAGCTAGACAAAACAGTCTTACATCTAATGCGCGAACTGTTTGAATGAGACTTAATCTCCCAAATAAAACCAGCACCAAGTTGTTGAGGTGATTGACCTTCTACGTCATCCTAAATCCACCTTTTAGATAATTCCCTTTTACTCTGGATTCATTACACCTCATTTCCAGCTCAATATCCTTCCCCCTTCACAAGTTGTTATAAAAAGTACAGTATACCTGTTGAAGTGGTAATAAAATGAAGTTTGTGCATGGCTGGCTCTTCGATGCAGTTTTGTCTCCCAAGCGTGACCTGATCAAAGATTACCGTAAAAACGGATTAACTGCATCCCCGCAAAGAATGAAAAACCTCTTTACACTTTTTTGACACACTCAATTAAACCTCTCAACTTTTTGTAGCACAGTTCAAGTTATCCTGTTGTTTGTTTGTCAGTTTAAGTTATGGTCTTGAAAGAGTAATTTAAATCAGTTTGTACATGTACAGCATCTTGCTTTGTAAAAATTCCTGTATCATTTACAATAGCAATAAGGCCAAACAACAAAATAGATGTGTTTCCTAGTACACTGAAGAAAGAAAAAAAAGTTAATTCACCTAGCACCAATCAACTTTTTAAGAAAATAGAAAAAACAGTATGTCCTGATAAAACAGATATTATGCTTGGGTCAGCTCTCATTAGGTTTTTTTTAAATTAAATGTTGTGTGTTCTGTGTGATTTTCTTGGTTGGTGAAGTAATAGTAAACACAACTATTTTTGGGACAGTTTCTGCTAAATTTCAGTTTAAAGCACTAAATGCTGACACATTTTCATAGCTTTTATTACAGTCTTGAGGCTTAAACTTTTAAAAAGTAAGCAGTTTTTCTTATCTAAAACAGCATACCATCATGTTCCTCCTTGTGAGACTCCCCAAGAGCAGAAACACTGCCCCGTTTTTAGGTCAAAACGTGGCCAAGTTGAAGAAGTTATAAAAAATCAAGTTGATGAGTGATTCATGATGTGTTGTGTGCTGGGCTCAAAAACACTTTTACTTCTGCATTGCCATTTCATAACAATCGTGGCAGTTGAAAGAGGTGACTCTCCTTTTGGTTGGTAAGTTGTTTTTAGTCACGTTGGGATTTTATCCAAGCTGTTGTTTTATGAAAATAAACTTTGGAACGAGTTCGGATAGCAGAGCTGAGGAAAATTGATGTGATCTTGAACCTTGACTCCCCATAGGCATTTTAGACTGTTCCCATCACTCCATTCTTGATAAAGAATCAAACAACACAAGTTACCTGAACAGCTGGTCCTTGGTATAAGACCTTCATCATTGTGTAGCCATCTTGGTTTTCTCCCATCTAAATCATGTAACCAAACTGAGGCTGGAAGGGGGAAATAGTGTGGTGCCTTTTTTGGCATAATCAATTGTATAATGATAAGTTTTAGGGGATGTAATCAGTGTTTTTATTCTTACAAATGTGTAGTTCATATACATACCCCCATATATTTTGTGTTTTATATTTTATGTCATAACAAGGGCTCCTATTAATCAGCTAAGCTGGATATTTTTCCCTCAATAAATATGGTTTTGAATAAATATATAAATAAATAAATAAGTTGGTCATCTGCCCGGAAGAAGGATTTATCAGAAAGGTTCTGGAGAAAGGGCAATAGCAATTAATTGGCAATTTTGTGTTTCAAAAAACTGAGCTTGAAAGTTTGATCGGTTTGCTGCCATTCATTTAAGTCATTATAGGAAGGTTAAATTCTCTGTGGAAATGGAAAAACATGTTGTTGGGGTAACTCTAGCAACAAAAATGTAACAGTAATGCCATATTTGTTTTGTCAGGAGCTACTTTATTGCTTACACCCTTTTGTTTTTTCGGAAAAAGTACCTCGTGTGCCTGGAAGAAGGGCGTAGAGCCTCACGCCCATCTTCCGGGCACAAGACAAATTCATTTCTGTTATTGCATGTATAGGGAATATTTCTATGATGAGTATGGTGGGATGGAATTTTTATTTTCTTCAACTCTTTTGTGTTCACCGTGTATTAGTCACTTGTGAGAGGTGGTAGCTTCAAAAAGAGCTGGATGTTTTATTCTCAACTCAGTGCTTTGGTTTTCACTAAGAGATGGTTTTTTTTATAGGATAGAATCGAACACGGGGTCAGCAAAGCAAGCAGGTCATAGCTTAGAATGAGCTGAGGAATTTTACAAGTTGTACACACAAAAAGTACACTCTCTAAAAGGTCATTATTGTCATTCGTCCACATTCACTCACCTGTAAATACTCCACATGATGGATGGTTCATCAAGAAGTCCAATGCATTTTATCCCAGTGTTGAGAGTCAAGCCAAACAATGTATGGTAACATACCGTAATTTGGTTAGTAATCTACATTTTAGTGGTTGGTGGTTACCAGGGGGGTGGCATACCTCCCTTATGTCTTTAACATTTGACCTTTAACCGTGGGGATGAGTTGTTTACAACAGCTTCATGTATAGCAAGAAAAATGATGATGGAGTCTCGTCTTAAAACAGAGTCTTTTAAATGTGTGCAGTACAAACTGGTGTGACTGTGAACAGATACAAGTTCTGTTCACGAAATGTACATAAGTACATGTATTTCTTTTGATAACAACCGTTCTAAATTGAGGTTTAACATCATTTTTTACTGATGACTTGCACAAGTGTTTTATCACAGTGGTTGCATTCTCAAGAAGAACCTTGAGTTTTTGAAGTTGTCAAAGTTCACAATAAAAAGGCTCATTTATAACAAGATGAACATTTGAAAATGCTTTAGTCATGGCAAATATTTGCATTGAAGCAGTGGAGAAGATTAGCAATATGACCACTATACGGTCGATGCTTCACAATGGGCCAACACTGGTTCATTTGATGTTTTCAGTTATTTAGCAAAGAGGTCGTGACTTTTGTGGACAAACAAGTATATCTAGTCGCTGAATGTCACAAGATAGACTCTTTTCATTTGAGTGGAGATGGTAAATACAGACACAATGTAGAAGTGAGGGTGATTGAGAATTTGATGTACACATGTAGAGGCAATGGGGAGGCAATTTCCAAGGTATAATTCACTGTAAACAGAGATGACTAGGATGGGCAGAACCACAAACAATGATTTCAACCCTCTTGAGGCAAGTATCTTTTCAGTTCGTGACCGGGCATCAAGTCAGGCCAACCTCCATCTGAAGTCACACAGAACACACTCATTTTACTCTCGACTTTTCTTTAAATTCAAGCCCTTTTTTTCTTCTTCTCAGGAATTGTTTGGCTTTCATTGTGGATGGGGTAACAGGTATTTCAAAACAGGCCGTTCGTGTACCCTTTCAAAATTATAGAGTAACTCACCTGACTTAAACTGGAATTAACATAGGAATCAATTCTTTGTAGCTAGGTTTCAAAGGACCCATTGCTTATAACGTCACAAGCTCAAACAGCGCCCTCGCTGAGGTCAAAGATGACCTGTCATTGGGTGAGAGTTCAGCGCGGCGCGCACACACATTGCGCATTGCCATTGTTTGACCTCAGCGATGGCGTTCTGTGCAAGGGGTCAGTATCAAATCAGTGCAACAACATCGGGTAACTTTTTATTTTCAATAACAAGTAACAAACCGCTTTTATTTGAAATAAAAAGTCGCATCCCCAAGGTGAACTCTCTCCTGCCGCGTCCCAGGTTGTATCGTTAACTTGGGTGTGATCCCTGGCTATACGGCAGTTACAGGTTGAATGGCTTCTGACTGGCACCCCCGAGCAAAGATATTGACAAAATAGGGAGACCGCCAACATAGGGCTAGATGGCTCAGTTGGTAGAGCGCCGGCACGTTAATCCGGAGGTCGCAGGTTCAACTCCCACTCTCATCAGTTTTACTTTGTGGAATACAAAGTTGTTTAAAAAAAAATTACCCAGTCAGTTTCCCTTGTGGTTCATTACTTGCTATTGGAAATAAAGTATATTAAAACTTGACATGCCCAAATGATTGTCCTTTAAAACTGAAGGTTAATGGGAAACTTCGGGACACTAGGTGGCAGCAGACTTATCAAGTAATTCTCCATTGTCTACGTAATTATGAGCATGCGCATTTTTCGGAGAACAGATGATTAAGCTGGTAAGTTTGCTGCCACATAGCATCTTCCAAAGTTTCCAAATGTGGTTCTTAACCTGAATATACATTTTTTTATTGTAAAATCTCTGAAATACTGTTTAATTTCTACTCTCCGATTTCTCACTTCTCAGAAACTCCAAGCGCTTACTAATAATGTTCCATCACTTTACCCTGAATCAATATCACATTAGTTTGTGAACCCCTCAAATCTATTCTTCAGAAGTTTTTCATTCCAGAATTACTCCCTCTGTTCAAATATTTGGCTCCCCCAAAACGACAACACCTCTCCATTCTGAATTCCTTGCACTGAGTCACTAGTATTTGAACAGTTATATGGGTAGCTGGTAACTTCCACAGTGTGATGTTTACAGAGCTAGCCTTTCTTTTCATAGGGGGAAGGTTATTGTTTGGGAATGTGCTCCTTGGAGTAAGTTTATTGAGCCTGATGGTCTGGAGAGGATGTTTGAGGTGAGGTTTGTGTACAGTAGGTCCTTGCACTATGGTCCGATAAGAAAGGTCTTGGATGAATTTTTAATTTGGGCTTGATAACACAGTTGATTGAATGCCTGTATGTTAATTGGGAGGTCACAGGTTCAAATCCTGTTCTGGTAATTTTTTCTTTGTTCACCCTAAAAATTTAATTAGAATTTACCCAGTCAACTTTCTGTATGGTTTTATTACTTGACATTTGAAATGAAAAGTGGCATCCCATTAAGGTGATCCCTGTACTGCCGCCTCCCAGGTTTGATTGTAAATTTGGGTGTGATCCCTGGTTGTACGGTAGTTTAGGATTGACCGTCAACATTAGGGCTAGATAGCTCAGTTGGTAGAGCACCGGCATGCTAATCCGGAGGTCGCAGGTTCAAATCTCCTTCTAGTCAATTTTTCTTTGTTCACCCCAAAATGTGATAAATTTGTAGTATTAAAGTTGTTTCTAAGGACTGAGTTGCAACGTTACCGAAGGCATTTTGCTGGTGTACTCTATGTGTATGTTTTAAATGGGGAAACACAATTGCCACTTAACCTACAGGCAATCAATTTTTCCACCTTATACATTGCAACAAATTTCTCCAACTGTCACAGCCCCAAAATCCCCACCTGTTCCCTATACGGCTCACCAGGGATTATTATTGCAATGTAGATTTGATGGACATGACTTAGAGCAGTGCTTCAGAGTGACCTGGTTTGGGGACAGTGATTAGGGTGAGATTTATGACACCCCTCTGTGACCCCTGGCCCTTTGGCCTCATTAGACCCTGGGTCAAACGCAGGACATTTCGTCTTTTCTTTACCTCCTTTCAAGGCCTTTGCTATAATTATACCGGCCATCTTCACCATTACTTGCAATCATTTGACAATTTGTAACCATGCTCTGTAGCTTGGATGTTTAACAATTTTGTCCTCATGATTTTCAAGGTTGTACGTAATTTACACAGGTTGACTTTTCAGAGCCTGCTCCCTTTCCCCCAATTAGTATTTCATTAATTGGCCCTGGATTCTCCATTCCAGTATTAATTTAACATTTTCTAAAAAAAATGCACAAATTGCACCTTCCGAGTACTCTACGTGGAAGTGTTGTCCATTACGGATAAATCCAGACAGTGCACATGATGTGTGGAAGGCCCTGTAGTCTGATACATTGTGATAGCTTCGATTCCGAGTGGAGGAAACAAAATGGATTCTTGTTGCACCTGTTCCAAGTAATTAATCGACAGTTCACTTACAATTGAGAGTGAATGTTTTCCCATCATCGCATTTTTAAGGGGGGCACCGAGGCAGTTTGTTTCCAGAGGCAGTGAAGCAATTGGCTCAATTTCCTCCATGAAGCACGGAGCTGTACAGGTCGTCAATACGGGAGATCACTATGGATCCGAGAAGCGCTGTTTTTATAAATGTGATGCATATTCAGGCACTACTTGGAAACAGAGAAATGGCGTTAAAAGTAAAGACAACCGAAATGTCAGCCATAATGTCAATGTGATGTGATACTACCTGTACAATGTAGCATTCTATGTTGAGAACAACTTGCCTAGATTAGGTGTTATTTAATAAGCACTGTTTGTCATCCTTTTGACGTGTAATTAAATGCAGTAGTAAACCACAAGCAGCAGAGGGAAGCAGCCGCAGCAGTGGGATCACCTTATGGGATGTGACTTTTTATTTCAAATATCAAGTGATAAACCACAAGAGAAACTGACTGTCCGGGGTGCCAGTCAGTCGCATCCCTCAAGGTGACCCCTCTGCTGCTGCTTTCCAGGTTGTATCTTAAACTTAGGTGTGATCCCTGGCTACGCGGCATGTTACAGATTGAATGGCTTCTGACTAGCATCCCAAACAAAGATACTGACAAAATAGGGAGACCGCCAACATTAGGGGTAGAAAGTTCAGTTGGTAGAGCGCCGGCACATTAATTAAGAGGTCGCAGGTTCAAATCCCGCTCTAGTAAATTTTGTCTTTGTTCCACCCGAAATGAATTAAATTGGGTTTTGATTATTGGCATGAAGTGTCTGGTTGTTTGCACGGGGCGGAAGTGATACAATACAATATCTTTCCAGTCTGTGTGGAAGTTTAGTCACGTACATTTGACAAGAAAGCAGCGACTGATATTAATCACGGCTGAGTTCAACATCCATACGATGTGTTTATAACCAGAGTAGGAATGTCTGTGTACATTATGTTCTTGCTGTTTGACATTAGACATTTCAATAAATACAACTTTATTATTCTAAAACAGAGTGACCCTCTGACCTGTTACTGTTTAATACGTGACAACTTTTTTGTTGAGTGTTTGAATCCTCTGTATGCAAAGTGTCGGTCCATTGGCCACTGGGGCGTCTATGTGAGACTACTGCAATTCCGTCTTTTCCCGGTCTCGTTGTTGCTAGAATAAGGATAGTTTCAATCTGTGTTGTCACTTGTTTGACAAACTGCAGGATGGATTAAAACTGGTTCACTTTCCCAAACCTGAGATTTAACATTGTGTTTTGGGATTAGTGTGAGGTGGCAATGGGATTAAGCAGAGGGATAATCTCCCTCTGCTGTGCATCCCACAAGGGATGCATTTCGATTGACAAGATGTTGGTCTGAGATTACGGCAGAGAAAAGGAAGCACACAAACTTGCTGAAATCTGCCAATTTGAGATTTTTGCTTTTGGCACGCTGCGACCACAGACATTGACACAATAGGCAAGGTCTCTTATCTCCTTCAGGTGAGCCCAAGTTGTGGCTTTCTGTTTGCCAAGACTTACACCCTTGAAGACGGATTTTGAAGCGGCATAAAAAAGTAAAACAAGAATAGAAAAGATCAGTGTACAGTAAGAAAGGCCTATGTTGGGCTTTTATCTGGTGGTAGCGATGAAGTAGTTGGTGTTTGTTGTACGGATTTGTCCTTTCGTATTCCTAATAGAACCATTACAGTGTGTGTGACCAGTGTTACAACACAACTTTATCTCACAGGTTGCATTACTGTGGTGAATAGGTAACTATATATATGAACCTAGTGACTGAATATTAATAGACTTTAATTTATTTCCCCTCTTGAAAATTTCTGCTTCGGGGTTATAAAATTATAAACTTCAAAATCCACCGAGCAATTTTTTGACCTGGTGTCATTTCTTTTGACTGGTAAACACTGCATTGAAAACATTCAACAAAAAGCATTCCTCATTGGAATTTATCAAAAACACTGTTTAGAAAGACCACAATCTGTTGTCACTTTTCCTCGTGTGGATAATACCTCCAAAAAAAAAAGCTCAGGATTAACCTTTAACCTCAGGGTTTATAACCTGCTTTGCATACAGCGGTCTTTTTATACTGTGGTTTTCCCCGATGTACTTTTTTGCCGTGTTATACTTGGTCATTGAACAGAGCGTGTGTGGAAAAGTCACTGCCTATGTTGGTGATACAGTGCAATAATGTTTTAGACTTGTCGGGGGAACTTGATCGTATCAGACAGTGATTCTTGTTTGTATAAAAGATTTGTAGTCCAACAATAGACCTTATGCATTGACGTCATCACGCCGCCATTTTAGAGGTAAAACGATGGTGAAACAATGGAAAAAGCACATTTTGTACGCGCGGCGCAGAGAATGAGCCAATGAGCAATCTTCTTTTGACCTCTAGATGAGGGCGCCCTACTCAAATGACGTCATGTGCATAAGGTCTATTGTGTTATAATTAGTGTTGATGAATTGTAATTAGTGTTATTGAATGAAGAAGTTGAAACGTGATGGTTTTTGTTTGTATCGGAACCAAAGAGTACTAAAGTTAAATTTGTTCAGTCAGGGTTGCGCATTTTTCATAAAGATATTGTCGCTAAGCTAAACATTTTCAGTAGCAGGTTTCTTGTTTGATGTGTTTTGTTTTTGTTTTTTTGTGTGATAAATGCTTCGTCGTCTGAACAATTAGTACAAGTAAAAACGACTTGAACCTGTGGTTAGGATCTCTTCTAAGTAGTGGTGGCTCTGAGAAGAGCCAGTTTGTGCACGAACAATTTCAAAAACACAAGAATCAAAACACAACAGCAATAAAGGCTACCAGTGATTATAAGTATCAATGCTAACTTTGTAATCAGCAATGAAAACAGGCAGTTTGTTTTTCTAATTTGCAATGTAGTACCAATCTAATCGGCATGTTGTAACCTAACCTTGGAAGATACAACAGAAATAGCTTCTTCGATAGTGATGTGTATTAAATGTTAAAGGAAATGTACCAATTGAATGAATTATTAATTATAGATAACGAGACACCCACCGAGAGGATTTTACACTGACAAACTCCCAATACACAAAGCCAATCTAGACTAATCAATATCAGATATTGATCAGGTTTGCTAATCGATATTACTCATTGATCGGGGGACTGTTTACACCTTGAGCTTAATGGCCTGGCTATTTGTGATGTGTGTAATACTGTAGTTAGGCCAAGATGGTCTCGTTTGAGATGAGCTAAGATAAACACTCACCACCAATTAAGAATATAATTGAATTTCTTAAGAAAAGTTCTCTTTAAATCAAACCAGAGTAAACACTTCGTGAAGAGAAATTGTTTGGAAGTTGTTCAGTTTTTTTTTTTTTTTTTTTGGATTACAGAACGAACCAGCAGACAGTTGATACAAATACAACTCGGTACAACAAACTGAATTGCAAATGTAAATAATCAAACAAACAGGGTTTCTGTGAAAGTCTTGAAGCAGGTTATGAGAACTTTCTTACTTGTGTTTGTCTTTTCAAAATAATGGCTCATGCGGAATTGTCCACCCAGCATATATATTTGTCCAACTGTAGTCAAAGTAAATTTGAACATCTCATCATAAAGCCTTGAGAAAAGAATTAGTGGGATCGATGACAAGTAAAAATACGGAGGTTTACAAGTACTCTTTTTGAAGAGTTCCTTCTGAGGAGGTGTTATGCAATCGGACTGGCTCAATTCACTGATTTTGAATTTTGCTTCGGGGTTGTTTTAAAGCTCCTTTGAAGTGGGGATATGAGAGTGAGAAAGGACAACAAGAACAGATAAAGACAAGACTTGCCGAGCTGGTGATGCCACCAGTATGTTATAAATGGAATTGGAATACTTGTCAAACTAGGTCCTTCCTTAGTTCCTGGTTTGATTGGCAGCATATTGCGCCACCGCACCTTGTAAACCATTACATTGTGCTATAAATGCATAGGTCTCATACTTCAAAACGTAGCTCCACATACATGGCCGGTAAAAATACTGAGCGCTTTGTATCCTTTGGCAAAAGGCGCTATATAAATACAGTTATTATTATTTATTATTATTAAGAGGGGTGCACTTTTCACCCCGAGGACCACAGAGTAAACTTGTGCGAAGAATTCACCTCTGATGGTTCCCCCAAAGAACCACAGTCCGTCTTAGAACTGGATGCAAGTTCCCCCGTTATTCCCTTCAGAGTGCACTCATCTAGTTTTCAAGTTCGAAAACCCCTAAAAGACGGGGCTACATGCTTTGTTATGGTAGGATACAGAAAGATACCTGCTGGCTGTTTAATGAAACTTTGCGTTTGATTAATAACATGGGGCATTTTAAGGAGAAAGGTTCTAGGGGGCTTCGTTTTGTGCCATTATTATATTTCATACTTATTTTTAAAACAAAAAAGGGGGGGGTAACTGTTGCAAACTGCAAACCAAAACAGCATTTAATTGTATAAAATGCAAAAATTGTTATTGGCGTCACATTTTGTTTGACTGTTTGGGAAGTAAGGTCAATACTGCGTGTTTTGTTTAGACTGCACTGCAAGCTTCAAGTAATTCAAAGTTGAAAAAGTGGAGTGATCAGTATGAGTTTGGACACTAATCCTGAGGTTGTCCATTTATGTATGCTTTAGCCTATTTAACTTCTTTGTTAGGCTTAAATCATTCTTGCTCAATGATTGTAATTGTACAATAATCAGGAATTGCCTGTAACATTGTTGTGTAAATGCTGGGCAAAGTAATGAAACTGACAAGTTGGCAAAGTCTGAATCGGGCAATTTCACTCAGTTGCCGTATAGTATAGTGGCAATGTTAAAAAAATGTGGGACTTTGTTATGCTCGGTGGCACAAAAAATACCAGGTAATTTTCCAGTGAGTTTCCTATTGGCTTTTGCCTGTATCCTTACATAAAGACCCTGCTCTACATCAATAGTCAATTCACACAAACTTTAGAGTTCATGATTTTCTATTCTATGCTAGTATAACCACTTGATAATTCTGATGCTGTGCCTTCCCTGTTGAATCAAAGCATTTTGAAGAGGCAACCCTTCTAAATTATTGAGTCTGATTGCCAATTGTCAAAACATGACCCCTGGGGTTGTCAACTACACACCCTCTTTCCCCACAATTGAGGTGGAACCACATACCACAACCCCACGTCACTTGCCACTACTCCATCTTCAAGAAATCCGAACACTGTTAACGGTTCTGACACCATAATATGTGGAGGACGGCAACCATAGTCCACACAATGCCATAAATGTTCTCACTCTGTCAAAAATGCAAAAGTTTAGTTTGATCAGCGTTACTTGCTCTGTGGTTTTAAAGAAGTCAACATTGGAAGAGAGTTTGCCTTCTTGGAATGTACTTCATGGAAACAATCTGGTACAAAATATAGAATTTCCAGGAGATCGGGTCTTCAAGATTGGAATAGATTATATGTCTTCTTACCGTGGTGGACAGAAACATGGTAGAAAATGTTGTCAAATTTGATGGAATGTTCAAGAGACTGGAAGATTGGAAGAGACTGTATGTATCCCCTTACAATGTTATTTAGAGAATCCAGGCTCCCCCCCCCCCCAGTTCATAACCTCATGGTGATAACAAATGAGAGTTGTCATTAATTTGTTTTAATGGAATTCATCCATGTCTGTGCTTTCCATACACGATCCATTCCATATATCATAGTTAAAGGCAGTGTATACTTTTGGTAATTACTCCACAAGTTGAATGACCATTTGACCATAATGAGCACTAGAGAGCAGTTGATATTATAAAACATTGTTAGACATGACCCCCTTTAAAGTAATGTAACTTTAGAGAAAGAGTAGGCCTAATTTCTCAGGCATCTGAAAGCACACGATTCTTTGCAGCAAGGGTGTTTTTTTCTTTCACTATTTTCTTTCAACTTTGATGAACAATTGAGCCTAAATGTTCACAGGTTTATTATTTAAAGCATATGTTGGGATACACCAAATGAGGATACTGGTCTATTACAATTATCAAAGTATACACTGCCTTTAAAGAAGCCTGCTTTTTAATGGGGATTTGGAAAATTTCTGAAAAAAAGTACAAGATAAACACCCTTGGGTTCATGCTTTCAAGAAACTTATACACAACACTTCAACAGTCAGATGTTTTTACTTGTATAATTTTAATGACAAAATTGTACTCATATTTTGCAGATGGAGGTATTTTGACATACTCTTCCCTTTAGGAGTCGTGTAGGCCGTGTTAAGCCGAACTTGACATAACTATTTAATCTAATCTATCCTCCAATGCTTTCGTGTCCTATTTCCGTGTGGATGTTTTGTCGTAGTTGTGACCCAAAATTGTGTTCCCTTCTTGAGTAAAGACTATTTTGGTGTCCAGTGTCTGTTGTTATTCCTCGCTTCCAGTGAGTTGAACTTGATAACCTTTGCAGAGAAGTTGAGTTTAAAGGTAGGATCATAGATTGGTTTTTGTCCACAACGTAATGCTGATCTACAGGCAAAAGCACAAAGAAAGACATGATAAAAGTCACCTGTGAAAGCTTCAGCTGTATACAGTGTCTACTTGCTAAGAAAACAGCAAGAAACTGTCACTGTCTTTTCACTAGAGCATTTAATCCATCCACATTTAGCGAGGTGACGGGGGTACCAACTGCATTTCTAGCTGCAGCATTTGGAAACGGACAAAACACTCACAAGTCTGAGAAACGATTCATGCGTGAATCGTTTCTCAGACTCAAATGTTTTGGGGTATAAAATTATCCAAACCATATTACCTCGAAGGGAATCCTTTCTCAAAATAGTTTATACTGTCAACAGCTGCAGTACTTCTCACCAAGTAAGTTTTACGGTCATTAATTTTTGGAGTATTTACCAATCTATGATGCTACCTTTAAAGGTAGGGGACTACTTTGGCATTGTAACGATCAAAATGGAATAATTTAGCATTCACATGATGATTTAATCTTCACAATTAAATTTTGGTATTGATTTGATTCCATCAATTGTGACGATTGTCTTCAAAAGGACAAGGTCATTTTCATTTTGCAAAAGGCACTAAGCTTAGGAAAAATCTAATGGGGAAATTAATTATTGGGGTAGCAATGCTGTTTTGTATTAAAATTCGTTGCCATGTAATTAATTTTTCGCTTTAGATTGACGATTTTATTTCTTAACAACAACTGGAAGGTTTTTATACATTAAGTTCCCCAGACCCATACTTTTCCCTTAAAGGGCTGTCAGACTGTTATTATCCAGTATTTACTGTAGATTAAAATAGTCATTGGATGACTTATTTGAGTAGCTCTAAAGGACAAAGGAATAATTTAGCTTAGTGGATTTTGTTTTGGCAGGAATTGTGAGAGATACAAACTACAGTCCTCTGAGATTTTGGAATGGACCACAAGCCATTTTACCAAATGTGAACATAAAATTTGCCTTTTATTAATAAAGCAGTGACGTAAAAGTTGTTGAAATTGTTACAGCTTATGCCTACATCCGACTCCCATAAAACCTCTATAATTTCAGAAGATAGTTAATTGCGGAAACGGGACGTAAACGATGCTATTAAAAATGTAAAATGCACTATTGCAAAACAAGTTTAACCATGGCAGTGAGGAGAAAGCAGTCCCGTGGTTTAACCAAGCCTGGTCACAGCTTGCTGCAAGAGGGCTCACTTCATAGTTGGCTGATGATTATTCACAAGTGTTGAAAACTGAGTCAGTCATGGATGTAAGCTGAGCTCATACCCTCATGTTTACCTGTTGTTGTGGTTAACTGTTACTATATGACCTTGATAGAGTTGATCACTATTGGTAAACAGCTGAACTGAAATAATTGCCATCACGTTACCTTATAAGAACTGTTTCTCTTGAAGTGGTTTTTTTTTATAGGGTGCATTAATTAGGAAAAAGTTTAGCCACACTTTTAATACAATTTGCTCAAAAGCACAGTTGACTCTGGTTATAACAAGGTCACTGAAACTGGCCGAATTACCTCTTGATAAGAGGAACGTTGTTACAAGAAGAGAGCAAAACAAAGAAACACAAAGCAGAAATGAGATTCGGGACTTCAGAGTGTACTTTTTATTATAAGCACTTAATTGTAACCTTTTTATAACAGTGCTCTTTATAACAAGGGTTGAGTATATCTATGATATTAAAGGCATGCAACTTTTCAGCTGATCAGCTTTTCTTTTTCCTTTGAATAGAAACAGTTCCATAGAAGTGATTGGAAAAAAAAACTGTAAGATTGCATGTCTGGACATAAGAGGGAAGAATACAAGTTCAAATGTCTTCATCTTTGCTTTGGTGTGGTTGAGGGATTGAGTGCCAATTTTTCATTGGAGTGTAACCCCCCAAAGCACCCCCCCCCCCAAAAAAAGAAGTAAATATTACAAAGTAATTTTTAAAAAAACCTTGTTTACAAATCTAAAGCTTAGTACACTGCTTTGATAACAGAAGTTTAATCAATCACAGCAGAGGGTGTTTGACTAAAGATGTTAAATTCCTTTGCATACATTTAACAAAAATCTTGTTCTTCAAAAGTTCAATTATTAATGTTTAGATGTTTTTTTCTTGTTCTGTATCTGTTAACAGCTGCGCAAGATGGGAAAGCTGAGACTGGTGAAGAATTTTTCCAAAGAGTAAGTATCGACAGAACATTTTGCTTACTGTGCAGTTTTATGAACTGTTTCCCAATCCCCATTTCGTCAATTAAATTTTGAGTCTAGTGTAACAATCCCGCTTAGCACAAAAAAGTATCCAAGCTGAAAGGTAATGCACACTGTTTGTGCGTGATTGTCTGGTTTTATGGATAAATTGTGTGAAGCAATAAGTTCTGCTTACAGTGGCTTTTTGTAACTTGTTCAGAAAACACACGGCCGACCATGTGAGGTAGTCGCCTCGGTGCCTCTAGTCACTGCCTTGGTGCCCTTTGAAATTTTCCACTACAATCTTGAGGTACCCTGTACTAAGGGAAATTTGCCTAGCCCTCACAAGAACGAGTAGCAGGCCTGGCACAGGGTCAACCCCCCTTCACAGAGGGGAGAATTCCAAGATGACCTGATTCCAGAGTTCATCCCATGGGGGTAGTTGAAGCATGGAGATGTCCCCCTGGGGGACAGGGGCTATGTCTGGGGCAGGTGTGTCTGCTGTTTGTTTTAGTTCACACCCTGTTGGGAGGAGGTCTTTAAAAACTCATCAGAGGGTACCAATTTCTTCTGTTCTCACAAACATGTGTGCATTTCATTTGGGTTACATTTTCCACTTCTATCTTTAGATACTTGATACAAAAATGACAAACCTTGACAGTGAGTTCAAACTGCGAACAGCAAGATGAAAATTAGATAAAGAAATAAACTGAAGGACAGAAATAATGTGAGAAATTTAAAGCTTGTAATTCGTTTTCGTTTATACTATCAGGAACTTGGAACACTCTTGTTTTCCAAGTTTAATCATTCAGTGAGTGCCACATTATATCCTTAGGAAAAATATGAATTTGAAACAAAATCTTTTCAACCACATAATTTGACAAACTTGATAAATAAAGTGCTGAAAGTACATGTAGGTTGGCTGAGAAAGAATAAGATGCAGTACTGCCCCGTCAGAGGTCACCTTGGGGTCATGGGGTCGTTGTGAGTTCACATGGCAGAGACATACTTTAGTCTGAAGATAAGGATAGCCTGCAATCCATCACACTGATTGTAAATGTTGTGATATTTTTAAAGTAGAGTTGTCAAGTTAGTTTGTTGAGCGCAACGAAAATTTGCCCATGGATTTTTAGATTTTTGATATTTCGTGAGGTATTCGAGGTGATCCAACCACCGTCCCGCTACACTTTAACCTGAGGTGTACCCTTTCACATTGCGCATTCATAATACATGTAACTCTAGGACTTCTCTGTTTCACTGCGTACGACCAAATTTACATATCCTGGGTTTCACCTCTTAACACCAACACAGCGTGTAGAAGTCACTATCAATTACAGCATTCAAGGTGCAAATGGAACCCGACACCAGGTATATGAGGGGTGTCGTTCATTGGCATGAGTTCCAATCCACTTGTCCTTATTCCCCTGGTTTGCTCCCTTGCGTGACGCTTCCTTTATAAACAAGTAACAACACCAGTATACAGGATAGCATTGTAAACTTTGACTTGATGTAGAATAGCAATAAACGTGTGCCCATGGACACCAGTAGCATCCGAATGCGGTGTATGTTAGTTTGATCTGCTGGACTAGTTCAACTGTTTGGAGTACAATTTAAGTAAGTTGTAACATGATACCTTATTCTGCTGCCGATATAACATCATGCAGACTTTGTCTCCACAAGTTATGTTTTAGAATAATTTTACAGAAAGTGATGATGTTGAATTTAAATTGTTGTACGTAGGAATTGAGACTTGGTTTGTTGGATACAATCCAGGGAGGGCCCAATTTCATAAAGCCTGTAAGCACAAAATTTTGCTAAGCACAGAAAATTCTTGCTTGGAAGAATTATGTAACCAGTCAATGTTCAATAAAGTTTACATTGTTACGACTGGTGCTCCACTAATTTTTTGCTTAGCAATGGAACTTGCTTAGTATTTTTAACTACTTAACAGCTTGATGAAATTGGGCCCAGGTCTACAGTATCACCATGGAAGTGTTGCTTATAAAAGTTGTGTTGATGCAAAAAAGAGCTGATGATATAGCAACTTGTCATAAATTTGCTGTAATGATCTTTCCAGGAGAAATGTAAAAATGGTGCATAAAGATTGTTTGAGGGAATAAATTTCAAATAAACAGGCCATGAAATCTGTCTTTTTGATAATGCAGAGCTTTTGTTTTGAGAGAGCTGCAACAACTTGCGATTAGAATCCATTTTCAGTCAAAAAAGCGCTTGTGCGCAAGCAGGGTGCCAGACGAGACTGCACTTTGGGCTGTGCTGCATTTGGACCGAAAAATGGCGTCAAGCAGTCACGTGACCAAAGAAAACTGGTTCCTCCATGTCCCAACTCTCTCAAGACCCAGCTCTGGCATAATATATGCAAGGAGGCCCTCTGTTGTCCATGAAGAGCCAACCATTCTAAGAGACAATCAAAGCCACAACAGGTGCATCTACAGGATTGTCAACCCTGCAGGTGCAGTCAAGTAACGATGATGAAACAGCAAGCCCCTGGGGAAAACAATTTCTTTTACACATTCAATAGTTGAAAAGGATCGGTAGTGACATTAAAGGAAATATGCAATATTTTATTCTTAAGTGTAAGTTTCAAGAAAGCTTCAAATGTGTGTGAATAAGTAAAACATTTTTTCTAAACGCTTTCATACTTGACCAAAAATTGCCATATTTTCATGGTGTCATTTCCTTATCTTTTGAAATAATAAAAACACCAGTTCTAGGACGATTGGTTACTAATAACAAAATGCATTCCTTCGAAAATGAGACCCCAATTGGCATGGCTTCTTGAACTAAAATTCACAGTTTCTCACAGAGGGATCAGACCCAGCCAGGTAGAGGTTTACATGTGATGTGACTGATCGGAATGAAGTAAGAGGATTTCTTTCTCAAAGATGAAATTAAGGCTTCCTCATGTACCGTTTCCATTTCAGATTATGCAGGAAACAGACACACGCATCACGTGGCCTTCCAAGTTAAAAATCGGAGCTAAATCAAAGAAAGGTAAGACATAAAAACTGGTTAGTGAAAACTTTTGTGAATGTGATGTATGGATGAACTAGCACTTTCTTTTCGGCCAAGTTTGGTTGTGCAGATTTTTAGTTTTTGTTTGTCAGTGGTAGGCAGTTTACAGCAAAGATCATGTTACGCCACAGGCGCGAGGAGATGTGCTGGAATGGGAAGTATGCACTGGACGCCATTTTAGTAAGCAACTCCTTTGGTGCAACAGTAGTACTGACCATTGCTATCAATGGTATAACAAAGCGTTTGCTTACTGAAATGGCGCCCATGCTGTACTTCACATTCTAACAATAGATAGAGCTCCAGTTGCCCATCTTGTGCCTGGCGGTACAATACGGTCTTTGGTTTACATTCTGCCCCTATGTAATGACTTTTCAGTGACTAAACTGTGATCAGACTTAATGCACTGTGCACCTCACAGTGCCACTGACCAATGAATTCACAAGAAGTTGAGCTATGAAAGCAGTTTGATTGGTCGGTTTGGTTCAAATAGTAAAATGTCCTTGAGAAGCGGTTTGTCCATCCGCTGCATACAATGGGAAAACATCTGGACTAAATGATTCGTCAGTCATTGAATGTCATGAGTCACCTCTGCAGACAAAAACCTCAGGAACTGTGGTACAAACTGGAACCTTAAATAAGGTGTTTTCTTTAGTTCATGGTACATTTTTTTAAGAGACTGATCACAATGGCTTCAAAGAAACAGATCCGTCCTGATTTTGTTTTCATTTCGGCATTCACAGATGGACCCCCCTGTTTTTGCGATCAAACTTTGAATCCGAAGCTGTTTTTTTTCTTTTCCTGACTTATTTGAGCGACTTTGAGTTATTCCGAACAGTCCAGCAGTTCCTATCCCTCTCCTTCCCTGGTTTTTGTGAAGTTATTTTCTTAAGAAAATGATCACAATGGCTTCAAAGAAACAGATCCGTCCTGATTTTGTTTTCATTTCGGCATTCACAGATGGACCCCCTGTTTTTGCGATCAAACTTTGAATCGGAAGCTGTTTTTTTCTTTAGTTACTGACACATTTGAGCGACTTTGAATCGTTTCGAAACAGTCGAGCAGTTCCCACCCCCTCCTTCCCCTAACGGTTTTTGTGAAGCTATTTTTTTAAGAGAATGATCACAATGGCTACAAAGAACAGACCCGTCCTGAATTTGTTTTCATGTCGGCATTCACAGATGGACCTTCTGTTTTTGCAATCACACTTGAATCAGAAGTTCCTGTAACATTTGAGCGACTTTGAATTATTCCGAAACAGTCCAGCAAATCCCACCCCTCTCCTTCCCTTGATGGTTTTTGTAAAGCTATTTTCTTAAGAGAATGATCACAATGGCTACAAAGAACAGATCCTTCAAGATTTTGTTTGCATGTCGGCATTCACAGATGTACCCCCTGTTTTTACAATCAGTTTTTGAATCAGAAGCCATTTTTTTTTTCTTCAGTTCCTGACACATTTGAGCGACTTTGAATTATTCCGAAACAGTCCAGCAAATCCCACCCCTCTCCTTCCCTTGATGGTTTTTGTAAAGCTATTTTCTTAAGAGAATGATCACAATGGCTACAAAGAACAGATCCTTCAAGATTTTGTTTGCATGTCGGCATTCACAGATATACCCCCTGTTTTTACAATCGGTTTTTGAATCAGAAGCCATTTTTTTTCCTTCAGTTCCTGACACATTTGAGCGACTTTGAATTATTTCAAAACAGTTCCCTCTCCTTCCCTTAACAGTTTTTGTAAAGTTATTTTTTTAAGAGAATGATCACAATGGCTAAAAAGAAACAGATCCTTCCCGATTTTGTTTTTGTCTGCATTCACAGATGGACCCCCTGTTTTTACGATCAAACTTTGAATCAGAATCCGTGACATTTCCATGTTTTTCATTCATTGGCTTTCCCAGCTGCGCCGATGGAAAACCAGCCATGCATAATCAATTTAATGGCTTTTACCCCGTTTTGTGTTCCCATGTACCCGTTTTTCTTGCACCCTTACACCTCTTTTGTCCTCCACAATTGTCTCTCTATAAATAGGTATCTGCACTTGGTAGTTGTGATCAGACTCGATTGCACACCTAAACTGTGTTGTCACAGTCAGTGGTTGTTGGTCTTGTCATGTATGTAGTTTAGCACTCTAAAAAAGCCATCCAAACTCCAGAACACATTGGGTCTGATTCTGCTGCACCGTAAATTGTTGCCAAGTGAAGTTTGTTGCCAATCCATTTGAGGCATCATTTTCCAACATTGTTTTTTGGGGTAGCACCTTAATTATTGTTCTCCTTCTTCCCACCTTGGATTTTTGTCTTAATATGTGTTTCCACACTCATTGTGGTTAAACTAGCTCCTTCCCTCCACCCCCCCCCCCCTCAGTTTTTATATTATTGCAAATCCTACTGACAACAAATCGTCATAAAGTGTTTCCACTTCTTTTACACTGTGACTTTTCTCGGCTCTGTCAGGCTGGGCCTGCAGAGGTAGCGGGAAAAAGCAAACAATACAAGCAGGAAGTAATATTACAATAGACTATTACAAACAAACGGGCTCTCAGCCACAGAATGGCTAGCAGACAAACAAAACTCTCTCTCTCTACTACACACTCTGGTGAATAAATCAGACCATTCATTCTCCTCCTGAGGTATGACTCAACTTTGTGTTTGAGGGAGGAGGGGATCTTCCTTACTGTGTGGAAGATGGACAAGATCATCATAGATTAGGAAAACAAAACCATTCTCATCTCCAAGTAAAGTTATGAAAATTCACAGAGAAGAATTGAAATTTGACATGCAATGCAAAGTCAAAACTAAACATTAGATATCATTCTTGAATTTTAATTGGTGTAACTTTCTTATGACTTTACCCAATAATTTCTTGTTGTTTGAAATCCCTTTTAACTGAGTCCTGAAATCTTAATTAAATGGGTGCGAAACTTTGATCTTTTGACCAAATCCAAAACTACGGATTTGCTGAAATTAGGGAACTTGTAATTGTACCTTAAAAGCACACGTGGCAGATGAACATTGAATTTGACAAAGTTGACCATACACATCTTCCTTATCATCTGAACTAGATCATCAACTTCCACCATTTGGTGTTATATAGGTTGTCCTTTCAGTGTAAAACCAAACGAAGCAGGGTATTGACTCGTTATCTTCAGCAAATCATATCAGTTGATTCCAATCTCAGCTGCTATCCACTGTTGTTTGATAAGTGTCCAAATATACGTTCTGAGGACATTGCATTCGCTTCAAACGAGCACCCACAGTACATTATTTTAAAAAGGTTGTTATGCTTAAAAACCTTCAAATTAAGGTAAAAAGTGCCAGACTCAAATGTTTGTTTTACATGAAAATTGGTACAGTGTACTTAAGAGAAAAGAAAACCCATCCACCCCCCCCCCCAAAAAAAAAGGAAAAGAAAAACCAGCAAAAACAATCACAACAACAACAACAAAACAAAACCTTTTATCATGAAGAAAGGAGCAAAACACGCAACAACAACAGAACAAAACCTTTTATCATGAAGAAAGGAGCAAAACACAAACAGACAATACGTCAAAAAGCAGAAAACAAACTGATAGTCGCTGTCAGAAGTTAGGTCTTTGATAGGCGTGCTATGACTCACCCCTCCTTCCCCCCCCCCCCATCCACCCTCTAAATGAAAATCTTTAAAAAGACACTTCACAGTTGCAGGGTTTCTCGATACATTTCTTGAAGAATTCTTTGAAGACTCCTACGTCTCTATAAGGTTATGTTCCCGTGTTTTGTTTGACATACCGTCATTGTTTCCAACTGACTGGACTTGTACAAACTTTCCTTGAAACCCATTGAGTCCTGTAATAAGATGTAACCACAGTGTCAGTGGCTTGTGATTGAAGTCAAGGTTTTGTGGGTGCCATTATTTGAAGAGGTTATTGTACCTGATGACTGTATGGTGGATATGGGCTCAATTAAACACTGTGAGGCAATTGACCAAGAACTGCTTAGCACTAAATGATCCCATAGAGTAAGCATAGAGCAAGGATGTGATGAGCCATGAACACGACGAACCAAGTACAAACTATTTTTTCTTTTAACGTTTAGTATCAAGATAAAGCTGACTTCAGTTCAATTCAATTCAATTCAATTACTCTTTATTATATCCCAAAAAGGGTAATTCAAATGCTCGCATACAATAAAAAACATTGAAACATTAAAAACATTAAAACAGTTCTAGGGATATATATACAATTACAAGAAAACTCACTTTAAAAAAAAGCGATAAGTATTATAAGAAAGAAAATACCTTCTTCGTGCATACAGCACTGTCAGAATGTTTTCAATATTGAAACTATTTTGACAAGTTATTAGTTCCTGAACACATTCGTCACTTGGTGAAAGGGGTGACAACATCACACCATTAGGTTTACTTTTGTAGGATGTGATGTAGTATGGCCATTTAATTAGTCATCCACGAGTGTGTTGGTGTACCTCACTACACTCTACACCTTTACACGGCTTCACTGATTGGCCATCTCTGGCGATGCCAAAACTGACCGGCCTCCAATCACCAACTTTCTGTACCTTGACCCTAGTAACAACAGCCAGTTATCAAATAAACATAAACACGATTACATGTACATAAATCATAGGTTATTCCCCTGTGTATAACAATAGGTAAAGCAATTCAATCAAGATGACATCACCCCGTCCAGCATGCACAAAAACCGCATCTTTTGGACCTCAGACTGAAGTGAATACATTTTCGTTTTTTTTGTGAAAAGGGTTTGCGGTTACCCTTGAACAAATATTTCTGGGTCCACCGTGGATCCTAACAAAGAATATCATAATTTGCGCCTGGGATCCTGTTTTCTAACCCCCTGACCCCCTTTTTTGTGAGAATCCAAGGAGAAATAGTTTAGTTATTGTGGGGTCTTTTGGACTTGTGATAGATTTTGTGTTTAATGAATGAGTGGATTGTGATCAAGAAATAAAATAACTGGCTATGGAAAAGACAGCATAAAAAATGCCTTTGAAGCGTGTGTTCATTCAAGTCACGAAGGTTGGACAGAGAACTATAGAAGAGTAAACCTGTAAAGATTGATCCAGTAATGTGTCTGCCAACCATTCCAGTACATGTTGATTGTTAACTTTATCAAAGAATTAACACCTGTAAAGTTTTTGAGGCAACTTGTTCCAATTATTTCTTTGATGAGTTGAGTAATATTCACATGCTTTGGTTTTTTGTTATAAATATCAAGCTCATTTTCACAATAAGAAATACCGTTTGCAGACATGTGACTTGTCAGGAATTTTCACTGACCTCCCTGTACCATCAGATTTTCTGGAAAGTGAGGCAAACTTGCCATCACAAAAGACTTGCCTCTGTTAAGAACAGACCTTCAGATATCTATTTGAAACGGGTGTAGACAGTCTTTAAACCTCTAAAATGTTAAATTCGGTACACTCAGTGAGCTTCATCTCCACACCAAGAAGAAATTTCTATCCAATTTCAGGGTTTTCAGTTTCCAACAATCTCGTCCCTGACATATTAATAATATTTACCAAAATGCCTACATTATATAAATCTGAATGAGAAAATAGAATTAGCTGTTGCAAGCTGCTTACCAATCAAAAGGACTTGATTTGTATAAATGCAAAAAATAGCTAATTGCCTGAAGTTCACTACCAGCAGAGTCTTTCTTGAGAAAGCCTTGAAGAAAGACTCTGCTAGGGTCTAAACATCAGGCCATTTACTATTTTTTTGCTTGCATAAATTTAGATAACATTACAGATCAATTTAAATCAAGCCTATTGACATCTGACTTTTTTTCCTTTTTTTTTAGTTGACACTTTACAACTTTCTCCAATCAACATTCCGATCGTCTTCAAGATATTTCCATTCAATGATAGCCTACATTTTACTTTAGACAATGATAGTTTCCAATTTCTGGGCTACCAGAATCTAAAGCTCTACGTCTACCTGGCATTTAGCCAGTATACCCACGCATGTAGAATGCATTCCCTCTAGTACAGGCAATTGCAGTTAGGGCCGCTGTCATTACATGCTGACATACTTTAATATTTCCATTATCTTAACCACATCGTTACACACTGGTTAGCTCATATGCCATGATATCCTAAGCTGGACCATGCCACACCTCCTAGAGGGAATGTCAACAGGCCTGGATCTACACGGAGGCCATGGCCTCTGTTGCCCTGGTCTTGGCCTCAGTGCCCCTTCAAAAGTTTCCCATAGACTTTAAGATTTTTCAATGGTAGTGCCCTTTCCAAAATATTAAAATGGCCTTGCCCTTTCAAAGATGAAATTCCAGGCCTGTGTCAATCAACAGGGGTCAGTGATTCGGTAAGGAGGGGGGGGGCATGACAAAACTTTGCCAGCATCCAAAATCAGTATGTCAATCATCAATGGTTTTAAACCAAATTATCAAACTTAATTAATGAAGCAAACAAATTAGGTGGACATGTAATGCAATACCCGGACATGTAAACGACAAAAAACATTGAACATACACTGATATCGGTAAAAGAAGACAATTTTGTTATTCCTCCCTCTTTTGGACGATCCCTAACAACATGCCCTCTGCACCAAACAGAACCCTAATTGACCAGGTATCCGAGCCAATGTTTCAGTCTGCTGCTTCCCTGTCCTCTTGTTGCTTTCAATGTCTATTTCACTGGTGGTGTTATAGTAAGGTTGCTGTGTTTGATCATAGAGAATAGAGAAAGGATGGGTTTGTTTGATGTACACCATAAACCCTATTCAATTTGCTCAATGCTATCCTGGGGTAAGATTTAATTCTTTAATCCTCCTTAATGAGGTCAAATCTCTTGTAAGTGTTCCCTGATCAATAAGAAGAGACAAAGATTTTCTGAGAAGCTCCTTGGGGGGATGGAGAGTGTAGGATCCCATTTCGTCCTTCCTTGTGTAGTACCAGTTACCACCTGAGCATTCTTAAAGAACCCTGGATTTCTCTTCTGTCATTAAGAAACTCACTGTCATATAACTCCAGGTATTAAACCACGAGGGAAACTGACAGGGTAAATTTTAAAATGACTTGGGGTTGAATATACAATAAATTGATCAGAGCGGTACTTGAACCTGCGACCTCCAGTGCCGGCGCTCCACCAACTGAGCTCTGCAGCCCTAATGTTGGCAGTGTCCCTACTTTGTCAAGATCTTTCTTTCGGGGGAGCCAGTCAGAAGCCGCTCAACATGCAACTGCCATATGGCCAGTGATCATACCCAAGTTTACGATACAACCTGGGAAGCGGCAGCAGAGGGATCACCTTGAGGGGATGTGACTTCTTATTTCAAATATAACTTCGAAGAGTTCTTTGTTTTTAAGAAAGACGACCAATGCTCAGTAAGAGGCTTGATGAGGGTCTAATAGTGATGAGGGTTGTAATTATGAACATTTGTCTTTGGAAAATAGACCTGGAAAAATAGAATGTGGTAATGGATTTGTTTTGATTGTGTTATTTTCAAGTTTCCGGAAAGAAATTGTTGTTTTTGCACGATTGTATCATGGTCTCATCAATCAAAAGTGATCATGCTCTGTGATGACAATAATCCATTGGCCTTCAGCATTTGATCCAATCTCGTTCATACCTCACAGCTCATTATTTACTTCCTGATGTCAAACTCTGACATTTTTGGAAAACAATTTTTTTGCGATCACTTCTTCCGCCTTTTATCCTTCCAAAGACGGAAACAACATGTTTCCCGCTGCACCTATTTTTCTTAAATCACGGCCTAATTGTGTCATATTTGCAGCCCAGCAGGGGATGAATAAAGACGTCATTACTTGATCTATTTGACGATTTCCTCAAGACACTTAATAGTGTAGGCAGACCTTGTAAAGATTATTGTTATTCACGTCATAGCCTTCTTGATTGCGTCGCTCATTTTCAAAATCTGGTCAAATAAGGAAGAACTTTCTTGTACGACGCTGCGAAACAAATCCCAACATACCATGTTGAATAAAGCTAAAAGATAAGCCAGCACAATACACAACTCAACCTCATTATTCTCAAACACCCATCTGAACAATTCCTAGATGCCCAGCGGTGCCGCAATCCCAAACACTTCCTTGTTGCACCCATTATCCCTTAGTCTCCCTGAAATGGCTACATGTTTCTAAATCTTATCTTTTATTGTCTGAACCAACAGCCCCTGAGTTTGGGCATTGATAGGCAAACCCTCAGTTCATTTACCTGTTCGGCTAGAGCCTTTAGAAAACGTGCCCCTAACCACTGACGGTATGAATGGGTAGCCAGCGCTGATTTTAATACCGGCTCACAAAAGAAACGAGTCAACGCATTCGGAGGTCACTCTATAATCGACGGTGCTGGCTAGAGGTGCTCATGTGCACACAAGTCTTCTTGTGTGGTTTTGAAGATTCGGAACCACTGGTGTTTGTGTTGGAACGCTTGCGCTTTTGAACACAGTAGAACATGTTTGTACAGAGGGATGTGATTGCAGGGAATATTACAGTTGTGTGTGACTCTGTGTGAAGTTTACGATCAGCATGAAGTTTATCAGTGGCATGTCTTGGAACTGCATGGGAATGTTGACAAACATTTTGTGAAAGATAAACACTCTTGGGCGGAAACAACACTTGGAGGGATCAAGAGGTGTTCTCGTGCTGTGAAATCTTCTCCATGGGATCCTTATCTGTTGATGGCACTAGTCAAGAAGTTGTGGACAAATTGACTTGAGCCTGTTCTGAGGAGCAAGTCTTCAAATCAACCTTAGGCTTAACATCATAGAACAAGAGGAATTTGGCTGCTGTCGGAGTGAAGTCTGTTTGAATACAAGACTGTTTGGAAGAAACAGAGTAGAGTACCTCCAAACTTTATAGAGGCGAACCTTGAAAACAGTAGTGTCACCAATGCAATGAACTTCACTGACGAAAAATCTGCCTCAGACCCAATAAGATAGTCAGTCAGGAGAAACATTCCACCGTCTTTGACGTTAAACAAAAAACACAGTATATTTAGGAAGTTAAGACACCAGGAACCATCATGGAGCAACACAGCGAAGTCTTAAAGAACTATCTGACATGCCATCAGACAAATGAACCGACAATGAATACATCAGACTGTCTCACTACAGGTATTTGGGAACAAAATGTACTCAATTTTTGTTGAAATAAACATGTGCATGTAGCTTCTTGCATCAAATTCAATCAAGAAGTCAATAAAGTACCATGAACAAAAATTGTTGAATGGTTTGAAAAGGATTAAACAACATCAATCAATTACTCAAATTTTTTAACTCATCAAAACTAAAATGTATGATGACTACATTATAGTGTTTTGGGGGGAAAATAGTTAGCCAGTCTACTTTTGATAATATTGATTTGTTTTTAATTTCCCCTTTTCAAACTGCACTCTTACAAAGCAATATATATTTACTTATGTGCAGTTTTATTTAAACAGGGTAGCCTTAACAGTGTAACAACTGCCACCCCTAAGGGGCCCTTTAATCACACAGTAAAATATAAATTAGTAAAATATAGGGTAATTAAGAAAAGCCATGACTCCAAAACAGAAAAATTAGTGTAAAACAAAAAATTAATCAAATATTTTAAATGGATAAAGGAAAAAAGTTTTAAAAATGTAAAACACATCACTATGCAAGGTGCATGATGATATGGATCTAGAAAAGTTCTGAACTTCTACACCTGTCTAAAAAAAGCATAAGATTCATTTCCTGTATCAGAATCCATAATATTTTGTTTTGTTTGTGTTTGACATGCCCGACGTTTTTACTTTTTCCGAGCGCCTTTCTCTAAAGACCTCCGCATGGTTGACTTTTATCAGCCAGATTTGTAAAGATTGGCCAACATACCAAGTCGTCTAGGTTTTTGTGATTGATCGGAGGGGTTGAATGTTTTATTCAGAGTTGATGTCGCCACTGTCGTGTAAACCTGTAGAATGCACATAATACAGCATTAACATATATTAATACATATACATATGTACTATAGCAGAATAGTTTTTGTGGTTTTCAACAGTGAAGGGTTTTTGTTGTAGTTGCTGTGCTGGTTTTGTTGCACGTATTTTTGTGAGACGTGTTCCAGATTGTTCTCATAATGTTTTATGTGGTGAAGATTTTTACATGGAATGTAAATGTTCATCTTTTGCGCTAACTGAGAGTGATACTGTAATCAGCTTCTCATGGGAGGTTTTTATCAAAACTACCCCTCTGCAGCATTGAGCTTACTTTACCCTCATGGTGTTGATAAACCATAACTAAGCTAGTGCTGGTAAGTGTGGGATACCACAAGGGCAAGGGGGCTGCCCTTGTGTGTCTTTGTTTTGTCAACAGTTGAGATTTCAAAGAGCGGTTCGGCTGCCGTTCTGAAATGAAATTGATCTTTTTCATGAGAGAGTGTCTTTGTCCTGCCAGAATAAATTTCAAAACTGCTCTTCTCAGAGACGGATCAGGTTTGATGTGAAAGATATTGTTTGAATCTGTTATTATCTATTTGTTTACCCTGTACTTTAATTTTTGCTCTGAAAAAAAAATTGAATTGCCTTTTCCCTTTTTTTATTTAGATCCCCACATCAAAGTGACTGGGAAGATCGAAAATATATCGGCAGCCAAAGATAAGATCATGTCCGTTCTCGATACAAAGGTGAGTTATGGAAATGTCAGATGATTAAGAAAGTAAATCTTTTTGGGAGCTCTTGTAAGGAGGAACCAGGTTCGAATCCCGCTTGTGTTTCTCCTATGACTCAAAGAGGTTCTTCTGCTCTTCTCCTTCAGAGTAACAGAGTCACCTTGAAGATGGACGTCTCCTACACGGAGCACTCTCACGTCATAGGGAAGGGAGGGAACATCATCAAGAAGGTGATGAAGGACACGAGATGTCACATTCACTTCCCGGACTCGAACAGAGGCTCGCAGCAAGAGAAGAGCAACCAAGTCTCCATCGCTGGGCAGATTGGAGGAGTGGAACAGGCCAGGGCTAAAGTCAGGGTAGGAGAACACATAGGGAACGAGGGGAGTGGATAGCACTCAGGGCTCGAATTTGACACTGTACCGCAGGCCCAAGGCCAGTGATTTTATCATTGGGCCAGTACACTCATGACCGGACAAGTCGGCAATCTTGTGTGTTCAATTCACTAACAATTTATGTAACTCACTCTATAATATCTTGAATAGCAACAAATTATGTTCAAATGTTGACTTTGAGTAATGATTTGAAATATACTTAATACCCTTAAAGACAAATGAGGTAAATCTTCTCTCATAGTGTCTTAGCGCTTGTTCAATTAAATGCAAGTTAAACTGTGCAAGGAAGTCTTTTCTCAGTTTGAATCTGGTTTTGCAAAATTGTTTCTGGTCCAGTAAACATTTTGAGATACAAGTCCTGTGGTCTTGTGGATTTTCCCCCCAAATTCGAGCCCTGGCACTCTGCACTGATGACGTCACTTTTGCTTAAAATACTTGACTGTCAGACTGACATTCCGCCACACCTCACCGCATTATCAGCGCGCCAAACTGCACTAGTTAGTACACACGAGTAAACACAAAACTTTGACATGTACGCCCCCATGATAGTGTAGTTTGACACATTATTTCTGAGGTACGGGTCCTTAGCTTCTGTTCTTAGCATTAGTGTGGAGTGCTAATTTTAAAGAATTTGTTTGTGTCAATTATTTCTATGCCAAAATTTAGTCGTGGGAATAAGGAAGGAGGCTTTTGGTAACCTCGGCAAGATACTTGAGGTTGTGTTAAGATTTGTATGGATGGTGCCTGCTTGTGTTTTTGTACTTGTTTATGATTGTTGCTTGAGTGAGTTTTTTATACTGATGTCCAGTTGGTATAGAGTCTTTTAGTTCAGTTTTAGGGAGCTTGAGGGGAGGGGCCTCTGTAGGTCTTTTACCCATGGCTGCTTGTGATGTTTGTGATGTGATCAAATGATAAATATATTAATAGTATGGTCCCTTTAAACTTATTCAGTGACAAGCCAGCAAGACCAGTTAGCTTGTCATTTCAGTAGTCCGCCAGCTTTTTCAATAGTCCATATTTGATATTAAAAAGGGATGCTTTTCGACACTGAAGTAGCCAGCCTGACCACTTGGAGAGAAATTTGAACGGTCTTTAGATGTTTTCACTGGTAATTTGGCCAGCGGACCACTGGTTAAGGGAGAACACTGTGATGGAATCTGAAATTGTGTAGATGACAGTATACCAGGCATGGCAACCAGTGAGGAATCACTTATCTTAGTTTATACACATAACTTCAAAGTGTGTTTGTACTTCACTGACGCCATACAAGTTGTCTCCAGCACTGCTCGATTCTAACAATAGCTCATGATTTAATCCCAAAACCACAAAGGTACCTTTGTAAAAACCACAACCAAAGATACTTCTTGTTGTGCTGGACAATTCGGTCATTCTTTACACTCAGATGGGAATTATTATTCTGATGTTTGTTTACATTGTTACCTAGTAACTAACCCACCCTTTGATGGTTGGGGCGGGGGAGGGGGGGGGTAACGAACTTATAGGTCTTCATTTTGTCAGTGTTATTTTATTTCAATTGTTTATTGGAAACGATAATAGAAATGTAACTCAGTTGTTTGACTTTCTGTCCTGCTGACCTGACCCCCATTGATGAAGTAGTAAGGGATACAATGAAGGCCTGAAATTACACGGAGGCCACAGAGGCTGTGGCCTCTCTGTTGCCCTGCTCTTGGCCTTGGTGCCCCTTCAAAAGTTGCCCATAGACTTTGAGATTTTCCAATGGAAGTGCCCTCTGCAAAATGAAAATGGCCTTGCCCTCTCTAAGATGAAATTCCAGGCCTGCAATGAACAGATGCAGTTGATTTGCTGACATAATAAATTTTTATTTCCATTTTTTTCTTTGTTAATATGTTTAATATACTTTTATGTTTTATATACTTCTTAAATCTTCAGACTACATTTCATTTTCCAATCAAATTGTTAAACAATACCCAGTGAGAACAATCTTTGAAAAAAACTACCTGTTCTTGTTACTGTTTGTAATTTGATCGAAAATATTCAGGAGAATGATTTTAGGATTTTCTTAAAACCTACTTGAGCCTTCAAGTTTTCTGGAAAGAAGGTAAACAGTCACCAAAGGGAGAAAGAAATAGTCCACATTATGTCCACACCTGTAGTTGTGTATTTTGGGTGGCGGACAGAATCTGCAGAGCACCGGCACGTCAATCCGGATTTCGGAGGTCGTTGGTTCAAATCACACTCTAGTCAATTTTTCTTTGTCCAACCCAGAACCTCTTGAATTGTAACATCTGAGAGGTTCAGGGTCAAGAATATGGGCGACCCGGACACACAAGCCATTTTCCAGGAATTTTCACACCTGTCCAACCTTATCCCCGTTTCTGATATAAACTTGACAACTAGTTCAAAAACCATTGTTCCAACTTTCCTCTGACGTAGGAGCTATTGCCGTTGGTCCTCGTGTTTGAACTCCCAATCAGTAACAATCCAACACCGGACATCAACTCACCAACAATCCAACAAATCGTCCAGGTGTACAACATTGGCGTCAACATGAAGCAAAGGGCGAGGGGGTATTCCACAACGGTGACCGTCAGAGGGTCCAGCAGTAACGCTGCTGGCATCAAGGAGGGGACGTTAAGATTGATGGAGCATCTTATTGGAAACTTAGGGGTAAGTCAAACAAGAATTCATCAAACTTGTGATGATTGTGAAAATTTGAACTGTCGTTTGCCCTTTTTTTGTAGCTTACTTGCTTTGTCCACAGGCATACACAGCCAGAGAGTTTGATTATACCATGCCCGATGTTCCCATACTTTAACACACCATTTTCCTCTTGTACAGAATTCCCCCTCCCTAAAATCCTGTAAAGAATTCCTGAGATTCCAAGCACACAATGAAGACACAATAGAGGGGGGCATCGCCATGCGCCATATCGAGCACAAAATTAATCTGATAGTTCTTTGGACACTACAGAAAAAAACCCATTCAGATTGAACAAATACATTCCACTAACATTTCAAGGCAAGATTTCCCTCAAAACAGGTGACAGTTTTATACTTAACCTTGCAAGGCAAGACTAATGTAATCAAAGTGTTCGATTCAAGCATTTTTGTTGGAGAGGACAATAGTTCATGTTGTCAGTCGGTACATAAGTACCAATTAATGTTTGACTAAATCAGATTAAAATTTGTGGTTTTATTTATCTGATTATCAGTAAAACTTGACTCTGTCTATAACAAGTTTGTTTTTTTAATTTTAGGTGACTCTTCCAGTCAGCACCCAGATTGAAATAGCTCCACAGCATCATCAGTTTATGAGCGGACGAGGAGGTCTGAACGTCAAACAGATCATGCAGGGTACCAACGCAACCATTCACTTCCCAGATCCTAATAGTGCTCAACGGAAAAGCACCGTCTTCATCTCAGGACCGGTAGACTCGGTCATCATAGCGAGACATCTTCTCATGGTCAGTTATAAACAATTTTAAAAAGGTTTGGGGGGGGGGACTGAAATGTAAAATAAAAATCCTTGTAGTCAGTAAGTTTTTTTATATATTTTTTTTGTTTTTATTATTATTATATATATTTGCAATGTTCTAATTAATGAATAATTTAAAGTGTCATACTTGACTTCAAATTTTCAAAAGAAAGAAGCGGTCTGTATGTTTTAGTACTGATAATTTTTATTTAGTTCATTTCTAAATTTTGATCAAAACGACATTGGATTTGACATTTCGACTGGCACAAAAAATCCTCTTTGTATTGTATGGACCCATTAGGTTTTGTTGTTCGATGACGTCTCGCTTCAAATTTCTCTATGAAAGAGTATCACATAAAATGACATTTTACATCGTTTTAATGTGAGGTTTGAGACTTGTAATTTTTCCCTTGACTTTCATGAAGACTCTATCTATTGAAAAATTAGTGTATCACGACACAGAATTTGACCTTGGAGCCCCTCTTTAACACGTTGACTGCCGCCTACGAGTATATTCGTAGTAACAGGTGTAACGGATTCTGCCACTACGAGTATACTCGTAGAGAATGAAAGGCTTTTGTATAGTGAATTGAATACACTGGCATCACTGAGAACGCAACGTATACGCTTCTGGCAGTGGTGAGCACACATCATTAAAATTTGTATGCTACAACATGTTGACAAAAAAAAAAGTACCTATTTGGTATGCACGCATGCGCACCACACTGGGATGCTTGGCAAATGGGAACGCCCCTTCAAATTTATGACCGGCAGTCAACGTGTTAATGATAATTTGAATGTTTCTGTATGCAGGGATGTCTGCCCCTCGTTCTGATGTTTGACGTTAGAGATGAGGTAGAAGTTGAAGCAGCAAAGTTAGCTCAGTTAATGGAACAACTTGATGTATTTATCAGCATTAAACCAAAGCCAAGGCAACCTAGTAAGGTAAGCAATTGAGAAGTTTGAGATGGTATTATGCTTGCCAACAGCGTTCTTTCTTAACAGTGGTCCACTGGCCAAATACTAGTTTGGCTCAGTGGTTTTTTTCCCCTGCCTTTCACCTCTGTGGACCCCGGTTCAAATCCCACTTCAGACCGCGATCAGGGCCCAATTTCATAGAGCCTTACAAGTGGATTGGGTTTTCAGTCCTTATCTGATTGCATGGGTTTTCCCCCGTTTGGGGTTTTCCTCCCACATCTGAAACAGAACATTTCTTCTTGTTTCCTATTCATCCTGTTATTGGCGCTAATTATGCTGTTGGATGTGTAATGAAATAGATAAATCTAAACAAAATAAACAAATAAAACACCTGAGGATCTGCAGTCACAATTCCCTCCGAGTGGTCCGGCTATTCAGCATTGAAGAGCATCCCTTTTCAATAGTATGAAAGTTGGACAATTGGAAAAGCTGACGGACTTGTAAAATGACAAGTTAAATGGTCCCCGCTAGCTAGTCACTAAAAAAGAAATTCAAACCCTGTTTGTAATATTATTGAAAATGAACAGCAATGGGAGTTTCCAACACTGACTTTAGAAATTGGTCCTAGGTCTCAAAACGAATGACTAAAGCTGGGTTGTTTTTTTTAACTGAGATTGTTTTAACAGGGTTTGGGTAGGGATTGTTTTAACTGTCGGGCTTAATTTGACTATATGTTATTCTGTAAATTACAGAACTTAAGTCCACCGCCCCAGATGGAGTATACCGCTGTGCCTCATAGCTCAGTTGGTAGAGCATCTGCCCGGAGTGTCAGGGGTCTTGGGTTCAAATCCCAATGAGGACCATTTGATTTTTCTCTCATCCCATGTTTGGTTATTCCCCTTAGTCCGTCATAGTGAAGAGTATTGAACGTAACGCAGCCAACATGTACCGAGCGAGGCAGGCCTTGTTAGGACAAGAGTGTGAGAGCTGCGCTGCTAACTGTAACAGTACGACACGAGGTCTGAACGGGACGTCATTACCCCTGACTGGAATCAATATAGCAAATCTTGGTGAGTATCTTCAGGGGTGGAGCCAGGGGGGAGAGGGGTGAGGAAGAGGTCTACTCCCCCGGGCAAAAGTTATTCAACATCTGCATCGTGAAAGTAAAGGCTGGCCCAAGTCAATATGGCTCATCAGGCCGGTGTTTATAACCTATTTCATTGGCATTAAACGACTGAGAATATTTCTATTTCCTCCTGGACAGGATACCAGTCCAGTGCAGGTTACTACTCCCCAGCTCTCGCTGGTACCCATTTGTACTCCTGGGTGGAGAGAAGCAATTGTGATAAGGTGCCTCGCTCAAGGCCAGGTTCGAACCCATGTTCTGTAAATTACAGAACTTAAATCCACCGCCCTAGACCACTCGGCCACAACACCTCAACATCTATGTGTTGGTTACTCGGGCCACAGGAAGTTACTCTCGGACCCCCCTCTTTCAGACTCAACAGCTCCGCCCAATGTCTTTCCCTTAAATCATGAGAGGCACTCTTTTAAAGCTGTTTTGTAAAATCCTCACTGTTTTTGTTTTTTTTAAGGTGCTTTTGTTATTTTTTTATATCTAAGTTCATTAATGGTCTATGGTCTTTTGTTTTTCATGCAGGTCTTCTAAACTCCAATGTCCTAAATGTGAAAGCAGGTCTTCTTTCCGTGAATGGTGTTAATGGCTTGTCCAGAGTTAGTCCACTTCAGAGTCCTAGGAACTCAATCAGTGGTCAAGGGAGTTTGGCCTGGCCTGCCGTATCCCAACAAAATAGTAAGACAGTGATTCATGAACTTGTAGACAAAATTTATTACTGCAGGGTTTTGAACAAATATTTCTGACTTCAAACTCATTACTGTAATCATTTTGTTCACTTTATTTATTGTGAATTTCTTTGACAGATTTCCAAACTACGGTGACTCCAGTTCTCATCTCCCAGCAAACCCTAAACCCCCTTCTCATTTCCCAAAGTCATAACACCCAACAATCCATTCCAAACCCCCACACAACTTCAGCCCATACCCCTACCCAAACCCTGTCCAACCCCACCCATAACCCCGCCCTGAACCCCAATCCCAGCCTCCACCTCGCCAGAACAACCACACCCACGTCACCCCCACCCTTGGTCAACCAAGCACCTGTCTCTACGATAGCTCAGAATATTGGAGTACATCACCCACCTCACTCAGCAGCTGATCCTGTGAGAGCCTATATAGTATCAGCGCCTGTGTCGGCAGTGACAAACACAATGGTTAACACCGAGCAACACACAGTGCCACACAGGGTCATACTACAGTCGGCCCTCAGAGTCAACACCCACCCCGAACCCCGCAATTTACTAGCTTCAACCAAAATGGCGACTGACCAGCAACACCTCACTTACATCCCTCAAAGCAGAACTGCCACACCCTGACATCTCTCAAAGCAGACTGCCACACCCTGACATCCCTCAAAGCAGACTGCCACACCCTGACATGCATAGGGTGGTACACCCCACGCCAGAACAGCCACGGATCACCCATCCCTCACCTCGGCAGGTGACACACCCAACCTCCCCACCACCAGGATTGACTCAAGGAGGCCCTAAACTTCTGTCGACAGAGTTAGCGAGACTAGAGATGGCTGACAGGGCAGCCAAATTAATTAGTTCATGTGGAGGGGCTGAATTAACAGCGCACATCGCTCAAGCGTCTCAGCTGGACAGGCAGATCTCAAGCCCGGCTAAAGAGAAGGGTAAAATACATTACTGAGTTGATTCATTTCATATTTTCACTTGTCAATGCGTAAAGTTGCTCAAATATTCTACTTATACATACAGCTGATCCATTCGAAGGCTCAACAGTAGATGATGACATGTTCTTTTTCTGTTGATTTGTTTCTATAGCGATGAGTGGTAACCACAGCAACACAAGTAGCAGCACCAGCCCCGCCCAGAGTCCCTGCAACAGTCCCATTGACCTTATCACTATGACAACGAACTCGCCCATCTCCTCTCTGCAAGGTGTCAACAACAACAACAACACAAACCCGAAGATCGGGACACCGTCTAACTTGGTGGACCTAGGTTACCTGCAGAATAACATTTCTCCCAATAACAGCAGTGGCAACTTATCTGGAGTGCTGATTGGATCCGGAGGCAGGGGCACAATGAACTTATTGTCTGACGCCAACTTAGGATTTGCACCAGGGCTAGCCTTACAGTGAGTTTTGATGACCGTGGATAGCTAAATATTTGTCTCTGAAATCAGTCACTTTTAAAGTTTTTTTTTAAAGGGATCTGTACTCCAACACAACTTTCAAGTAAAAATACAATTGAATGTGAGAGTTTCACTGTACTTTATTTTGGATGTGTCTCTAAATGCTTTTGTTTACTCTAAGATTGAAAAGGATAATATAATGTATTAGGATAGGAGAGTCTTACGGACTTTGTGTGCTTTATTTCATTCGAGAAAGCTTAGAGTTAAAAAGTAACTATAACTAGTGAACTTGCGGGTACAACCATGTGTAGATCTCTTTTTGGAGGATTGTTGGCTCTGAAAAGAGCCGGTGTGGTCTCGTCTTCAGGAGAAGTTGAGTATACTGTTCAAAATGTTGTTATAACACCGGCTCTTTTCAGAGCCAACACTCCCCCCTAGAGAGATTTACACATGGTTGTACCCTCAAGTTTACTTGTTATAGTTTACTTGTTATTTTCCGCACCATACAAAGCTTCAAACATCACTGAGCTCAGAGTTGATAGAACATCTTGCAGACTCTGCAGTTCTTATCTATGTTACAGTAAACATTGCAACAGACCTTTACAATAGTGCATTTCAACATCCTACACTTTCATTGTCTCTCATCAGCACAAATAGCCGACGGTCGTCTGAATCAGGAGGTGACTCTGACAGTTCAGATAAGCGAGCTCCTGGCTGCGAGAGACGAGAGTGGGAACGGGAACGAGAATGGGGAGGAGACAGAGAACAAGAACGGCAGGAAGAGATGGACAGGCTAACCCTGCAGTCGACATCAACGTCTTACTCCGTTGACTACAACCACAAGAAATTACTTGCAAGCAAAGGTTCGTTGTCAGATCTGAGAAAAAAAATATCCCCAGCTGATGCATCATTTTGTGGTCAGTTGGTTTTGCACTCTGCTTGCACCTGTCAGTGAAATTCTTACACGGCTTTTGAGGTATAGCGCAATTTTTATGAAATGTTTCCTTATGATGTTTTCCCTCTCCTTCAGCTATGAAGAGGAAGCCAATTGTTAGCGAAGTGAGGCGACCAACAGATACCTGGAGTGGCTTGGGATTCTCCAGGTCCATGCCAGAGTCAGCTATTAGAGAGCAGCGTAAACCAAATGGGTTCTCTTTGTTCCAGAGAGAGACACTTCCAACTACTTATGAGGTAAGGCTTTGGTTCCTCAAGGATCAATATTTGGGCCTGTAATATGAAAGATTAATAGAGACTTGTGACTATATTTTGATTGGATATTCAACCTTGTCGAATATCTTAAAGAAAACAGAAATAATGATCCAGTGAGAAAAAAAATTACAACATAGTGGCTTTATGGCAAGGCGTTCCTCAGGGATCAATCCTTGGACCTCAATAATAAAACCTTTCCCTAGAAGGAACATCTAATTTCCAGTTGATTGGAATACTTTTGGTGAAAAACTTACTGTGTGCTTTCTTTTCACATAATTCGAATACACATGAAAGTAAAAAAGGAAATGAAACTTTATTTTCAGAATTCTTTAAAGGAAGAAACAGAGATGGACGGAACAGAAAGTAGCTGGCCACCTGATCAGTCGAGTCCTTCAGACGAGTCGATGAACTCACCGCAGCATGAACTGCAGACATCTGCAGCACCCGGAGAATACCCAGCCAATAGGAAAAAGAAAGGTTGGTCGATGGAAACCAATAAGACACATTATTCTGCCATGTGACAACCAGCATTTGCCATTCATTTGTTTACCAATCTACTTTCCTCCAATGCTACAAAGTTTAAGTCATTTTTTTCTCATGGTTGTCTCTTTATTTTGTTCTTTGTTGGCACTTTGAGACTCTCTATAAGAAGGTTGCAGGTGTCATTGTAGTTTTTTTTTGCTGTCTAAGATAGTGTCAGAAACAGTTGACCTAAACTATTACAATCAGTAGGGGCCAATTTCATAGTGCTGCTTAACGGTAAGCAAATTTTCGTGCTTACTGTAGCAGAAAAATTCGCTTAAGCGTAAGCGTATTTCACAGGTTAGCAAGAAATTTGGGCGGCCAGCCTGCGCATTCACCATGGAGTTGCATTGTTGCGTCATTCATTTTCTTACAGGGTTAGCAGCGCTATGAAATGGAAACTCTCACAGTTAGCACAAAATCGGCCGTTTAGCAGCTCTATGAAATTGGGCCCAGGTTGTTGGTTTAATGATGTTCACGGTAAACAAAAACGTAGAATAATATTGTTGTTTTCTTCGTGGTTGTATTTTCAGTGACATACACCAACCTCAGCTGCAGTAACTACATTGATGGGTCTTCGCTACCTAGACAAACAAAAGGGTTGTGGCCGAGTGGGGACAGTACCTCTCAGACAGCGACCGCTAAACCCGATCTAGGGGATCTGTTTTTCAAACTTGGGCTGGGGAAATACGCTGACGTCTTTCAGCAACAAGAGGTAAATATTCTCGTTTATTGCCATAAAAATGCAAAAAACGAAATTGAAATTTAGTCAGCCTTAAACATTGATGTTTTAATGTGTGAACCGGAACTTTGTTTAAAGAGGGACTCCAATGTCAAATTCAGTTTTGTGATGCACTCATTTTCCAATAAATAGAGTCTCCTTATGAAAAAGGGGAAGCAAATTTCATTCATATCTTGCTCTTATAAATGTCAACAATTTATATTTGTCACTATTGCTGCTATCTATTGCAATTGTTTTATCTTGTATATTATCATTTGTGAGCTGTGTATACATTGTAATTGTTTTAACTTGTTTTGACTATTATTATTTATGAGCTCTCCATACATGACTATTATTTTATATTGAATTGACTGTTATTATTTATGAGCTCTGCATACATTGCAATTTTTTTTAACTTGTCTTCACTATTATTATTTATGAGCCCTTCATAAATTGGTATTGTTTTATCTTGAATTGACTATTATTATTATTTATGAGCTGTGCATATATTGCAACTGTTTTATCTTGACTTGTCTATTATTATTTATGAGCTATGCATACATTGCAACTGTTTTATATTGTCTTGACTATTATTAATGAGCTCTGCATACAATGAATATCTTGAATTGACTATTATTGATTATGAGGTCTTCTGCATACATTGCAATTGTTTTATCTTGAATTGACTATTATTGATTATGAGGTCTTCTGCATACATTGCAATTGTTTTATCTTGAATTGACTATTATTGATTATGAGGTCTTCTGCATACAATGCAATTGTTTTATCTTGAATTGACTATTATTGATTATGAGGTCTTCTACATACATTGCAATTGTTTTATCCTGACCAGACTATTATGAATGATAAGCTCTGCCTTGTACATCAATCATTGCGATTGTTTATCTCAATCTGTCAAATATTATTGTTCTCTGCTTTGTACGTGATCCATTGTCAATATTTTTGTAAGGTTTTTGACATTTCTTTATGTATTGCATGTTTTTATTTATTGTCAAATATAATTTGGGACAAAGAATGATTTGCTTATATCTAAATTATAATTTTTTTCTCTAACCTTTGAGAAAAACCCTTGTTAAAAATGACTTGTAAACTAGGCAGCCACTGACAATTTTTAAAGACATTAAACAAGTGCATAAATATAACCTCAAAATATTCTGACTGTGATCATTTAAATCGAACCCCACCTTTATCAATGCTAAACTAAATAATTGAATTCATATTTGACCTTTCAGATTGACCTTTCAACTTTCCTGACCTTGACTGACAATGACCTGAAAGAGCTTGGCATAACAACCTTCGGTGCAAGGAGGAGGATGCGCCTAGCCATTTCAGGTGAGTGATTCTCAATGCATTATAACTTGTCTTGTGAGTTAATTAATCTTATCTTAACTAGACTTTTATTGACACAAGGTGGCAGCAGACTTACCAGTTAAATTCATTTTACTCAGAAATGTTGTATCCTAAAATAATACCCTAAAATAATATCCTCTAAAATGATATCTTCTATACTAATAATAGAGTTTGTAAAACTGACCTTTTTAAAACAAGATTTCTGTTTAGTGAGAATGTCTGCTTCACGCTTGAGTGATCAAACAATGTGGGCACCGGTGGTTATTTATGTCAAAAGAATTTGGTAACGAGAGGTTAAAACTATGCACAATATTGCTAATTACCCTGCATGTCTGCTTTGGTATAGTGCCTACACAATGTTGTTAAAATCGTAGTTAATGTAATTTTTAATTTTTTTTTTACTGTCGTTATTGTACAGATCTGAACAAGAATCCAACCAAACCTTTTCACATCGGTTTGGTCGATTCCTCAGGGAGTCTTCTAAACGATGGTTCCAACGGAAGCAATGGTTTAATGCATTCTACTCACGGACATGAGAACCCAACCAGTGTGTGGTAGTACATGACGGGGCACCAGCTTTTTCAAAGTACCGTCAGCGGTGTGTGAGTGAGACTGGTGGTAACTAGTCTCCACATGTTGACAATTGTGTATTGTGAAGTGTGTGTGGTGTGGCACCAGGCTTGATTGGTTGTACTATGATACTACTGAGCGCTGTAAAGTACTTGCGTAAACCACTGGAAATTTGGATAGGAACGCTTTTTTGGGTGGGCCACAGTGCTGTTTGGTTCCCTCATACACTATCAGATTGTTGCATCCAAATTGGATTACTTTGGATTGAATAGCTGGGAACCAATGCTGCCTGGTTCCCTCACTTATAATAAGTATTGGTTATTTGAACTCCAGAGAATCACAAGTGTTTAGAATTAACAAAGTTTGTGAACGAAAACCCTCAAAACTTTCAGTTAATTGAAAGTTTTTTTGAATACGATGTGCTAGAATTTACTTTTCCTGCGGACCTTTTCACCTATTTTAAGATTGCAAAAGTGAATTGCCGGCTGTGATAAAAATCCTCACAAGTTGGAATTCCCTTCAGAGTCAAAAGTTGCCGTTCCTATGTATTTTAAGTCTATGAGTTGGACTGAATGTTTAAATCTTTGGATTAGTTAATTATTAGTGCTCGATTGAGCCTATGAAGTCCTTTGTTTGTTAGCACTTGACAACTGCCAAAAAGATGGCCGCTGCTTTTCTTTTCTTTTTAACCAGAATGGCTTTTAAATGTCGTTCACAATAATAAACACCAACTGTCTTTCAAACATGATAAAGGAGTCTTGTGTCTCTAAAATTTAAAAAAAAAAAAAATCTTATTGGAAAAATAATGATGTTTAAGGAATGTAAAGGCTCCACCGTTTTGTGTAATTGTACCAAATATTGAGGTTTCACTTTGCCTTGATCCAACAAAATGCAAGCATTAAAGACATGATTTTAAAATTTTACAAAAAAGAGTAATTTAAAGTTTACTTTTGAAATGAGAAAAGTTAGATACTTTGAATTTTTACCATATTTATACTTGAAGTGATTTACTATATTTAAGAAATAAATTGGTTAACTAAAAAATTGGGATATTTTCAGTATGTATTTTTTGCAAAAGCAGCAGTATGCGAAATGACTTTTTAATAATGTTTTTGTAAAATTCTGTAGTTTGAGTATGGAATATTTGTAGATTATATTTGTCACTGATGTACACTCTGAAAAGTGTATACTCCAGGCGTCAATCATTCTGCCAGAGCGTTTGTTTAGTACCCTGAGTGCAATTGCAATCATGGCTACTAATACTCATCATACCAGAAAGGGACCAGACTAGTTGCTCATTCTCCCCCCAGTTGGGTTACGTGCCCTCTAGGAACCGGAGAAACTCAGGATGGCTGGAACGATCTGATCTTCTCGCTGGAACTAGCTTTAAACCAAATGAAATAAAATTGCCTTATGACCAATAATGGATGTGCCTTAGATAGCCCTGTGATAGTTTAAACCTTGATATGCAGCTATTGTTAACGAGTAACTTCTTGAAATCGAGTTTTTCAAGAGTTTCTTTTCTTTTTCAGACTTTTCTTTTATAGATTTTTATACAATGCTTGTGTTAAGGATGATTTGTAAAAATTGAGCGAAATTAGAGCCAGAAGTGTTTGTACAGTTTGCCTTACTTTTTTTTTTTTTTTTTTTTTTTTTTTCTTTTGTAAAACGTGTTTGTGTCAATATCTTGTATTTAATTCAGCAACAAACAAACAAAGACCAATAGTTTTCTTCACAAAAGTGTTATATTTCCATTTTTTATATTTTGTCAAAATGCCTTAGATTAAAGATTAAAGTGTTGAATGTCAAATTCTGCTGATATTAGCTAGAGGGGGTTTGTACCAGAGGCTGAAACAAACATAAAGCAAATCCGAAAGTGTCACTTGATTAATATTCTAGTATAATTAGCCTGGTGCTTTCAGTCTCATCACACATAGTACATTCATTACAACTAATGAACATTGGGATCATGACAAAGTATACAATGGTTTAAAAAAAAAAGACAAGTTTAAGTTTGAAATTAGGGAAGGGGGTCGTCAAACAAATCCAGGTATTTCCTCTCTCTTTAAGAAACAAATGATATGTGTATATATTTTGGTAAAAACGGTACAGGAGCTCATGGGAAAGAGATTTGTTAGTAGTTTTTGTTTGTTGTTACACACATTGTCACACCTCCGTCCTCTGTGTGAAGATTGCACACCCTTGTCGTTTTATCGTCCAAACACTAACGTAGATTTAGACACTGTACACAGTTTTTTATTTGATTCGGGTTTTTTTGTGTGTGTCGGGGGATAATGGAGAGTTTCACTGTGTAGAAAGTACACAGTGAAAGGTAGAATTGAAATTACTCTACACAGGTATATTCCTGAATTAATTTGTTACTAAAAGTATAGTGAATTTCAGAAGTTATTTTATTTATTACTTTTTACACTTCCGGGCCCCACAGTTTTCTGTTTTTTCGCCCTTTGTTGTTTTGATGAATGGAATACTTCCCGAATTAGATCTTTATTTATTTTTTTTATTTTCATTTTTTTTTTTCATAGACAATTGAGCCTGGCACCAGAAGTGTTAAAAACGCCAGGGAACAACTCTCTGATTCTGAGGGGCTTCAAGGTCAAATTCAGTTTTGTAATGCACTCATTTTAGAGACCTCATGAAAGTGTGGAACAAAATTACAAGTCTCTAACCTCACCTTAGGTTGGTGTAAAGTGCCATTTTTATTATTTTTTCAAGAGCCAGTAGAAGAATTTACCAAAATTAAATGATCTCTGTGTTGTGCATATTAACATATTTTTTTTAATCTTTTAATTCCCTTCCCCCAAACAGTATTCTTCACATGACTCTTAAAACAACGGTGGTATCGAATCCACTCGGATCGAACGTTACTTAGTAATATTAAAAATGGACTTATATTTATAAAATTGGGGGGGAAAGAGGAAATGGTAGGCGAGACTTCAAATCTTAAGGTATATTAATTACAGCTTTCCAATGACCCATGTCAGCAAAGATGACGAGACAATGCCTGTTAAATGCATTGAATGGTGTAAAGATGTTGTTATTGTGTAGACTACTTTTGCAAAACTAGGATGCGGTATGAGATTCGTGAGGTATTCAAAGTGTAAATTCAAAGTGTCTTTATGAGGTTTGTTTAAAAACTGGTTTAATCAGAAAGTACTTTGTGATTTGTTTTTACTGGCTAAGGCTGTCCATTGGCTAAAGCTGACCATTGGCTACAGCTGGCCATTTACACGCTGGCCATTCGCCTACACAGCTGGCCATTGGTGCTACATAGCTGGCCATTGCCTAAAGCTGCCCATTGGCTAAAGCTGGCCTTTACACAACTGCATGCCACATTGACGCCATGGCAGCTGGCCATTGGCTAAGCTGGCCTAATTGGCTTCACACAGCTGGTACAATGCCTTGCTCAAGTGCCATGTAAGTTCTTTTACACAACTGGCCATTGCCTACAGCTGGCCATTGCCTACAGCTGGACATTGGTTAAAGCTGGCCTTTTACACAGCTGACACAAGTAGCTGGTGCACTGAAGTAGTATGCTTTGGACACTAAGCTGTGGGAACCAGTAACAGGCAATCGGCCAAGCAAGCTTCTCATTTGCTTAGCACCTAATAAATGAAAGTTACACTGAATAAATTAAAAACATATTGCCATTATTATTTTCAAACATTTTTTTACCGCAGTGCTTCAAAATAATATTATTCCAATTTGTTTGCGTAGACAAGCTTTTTTCCTGAGCGCTTTAACAAAAGTTCGAAAAAGTTAAATCATTATGCTATTTGCAAATTCTTATTCAGTTAGTTATAACCTGTATAAACAGCTATTTGTATGAACAATCAAAGATTTTATGGTAAGTTTTGTGTACTATTTATGTTACTTCATATGTGTAAATATATTTGTATGTAAAAATGTTCTCTCTTTTTTGTAATATATTTTCTTGATGATAAAACTATACCTTTAACTTTTCTAAACTAGCTTGGAGGGAGGTTATGTTTTACTTTAAGTACAGGGACAGTCACTCAGTAGGGTTCACAGGCTGCCTTGTCTGTACTTAAAGGAAAAGTATTTGTAATTTATATTGTACAGAGAAAAGGGATTGCACTATCTTTTAAATTGGGTGTATTATTTCGGTTTATTCTTAAATATGCTAGCATTTGCAGTGTGTCATCAATATTAAGTGTTTTTTTAGTTATCAATTGAAATAAAAATAGATTGCAAGAAAACTTAACATTTCACAGAGTAAACAAAAACAATTGTGAAAGTTTCAATATAAGTGTTTATGATAAACATGGGTTCCTATATGGTTTGCATTTTAAGAAATCGTGTGACTTCCCTCACGTTTTGAAAAATCTGAACTCTCCAAGTTTGTCAATACTCAATAATCAATTTTTAATTGAAGCGATTTCAACACAAGGAATCTACATCGGAATGCATTATTTTCGATGGGTATGCCTAAATTTGTTGAACTTTCTTCAGTGGTCTGTATATAATTTAAAGGCAGCGTGTACTTATGGTAAATATACTTCACAAGTTAACGGCCAGTTAAATTACTTGGTGGTGGAGAGTATAGCACGAGCTGTTGATATTTATAAAGCATTGTAAGAAAAGACCCCTTTTAAAGTAATGCCGTTTTAGAGAAAGAGGTAATTTTCACCACACAATCTGAATCTGAGAAATGCTTTAGACATGATGCCTTTCTTACGCGTCTGAAAGCACACAATTCAATATTGAATGATGACTTCGATGACCAATAGGGCCATGACTATGAGCGGAAATTTCACGTGTTTGTTTGTTATGCATGGGTTGGGATACACCAAGTGAGGATACTGGTCTTTGACAATTACCAAAAGTATACACTGCCTTTAAATAAGTGGTTACAAAAAAACAGGACTATATACAATGGGAAATATTATTGAGTTTTTCATCGAAATGTCGTTCTTCTTTAGTGCTAGGTTTAAGTTTTACTTTTACTACGGTATGATTCTTTTTTATACATGTGTTTTTTTTTAGTTGTCCACTTGACCTTTAATTTGTATATTTGAAACACAATTATTTGACATATAATATTCATGATAAAGCAATCAGAAAATAAAGTAAACGATGAAAGTAACATTCTTCAATTGTTTTTGTTCGTTTTGTTCTGTTTGGGGGGGCACAGCCACGGAAATGTTGTGCTATACGCACACACAGTTTTCAAAAAGGACACGATTCGGTTTTCTTTAATACTCATCTAACAAAATGATGTTTTCAACTTGTCCCAACCCAAAAGTATTAATTAATATGAAACATACGGTTCCGATTTCCTAGCGGGATTCGCCACGCATCCGCACGTGCACGGCGTCGCGAGTCGTGAGATCCAACAAGAACCCTGAATTTAAAAATAGAAATGATGTCATATCAATATAACGGGTGTCACCGTCACGTGCGGTTGGTTACTAGTTGCTAAACCTGGAATATTACGCAGCGAACCAGTGAACTGAAAGATGGCAGCTGCCTGTTCGTCTGTCTAGCTCACCAGTAACTGAGTGGTGTCATGTCGGCGACGCTTTCAACTACTGTGTAACAACGTGGGTCGATGATTTTGACAAGCAATACAGACACTAAGCCTGGTGAAGAGGAGGACTAAGTGGGAGCCTTTTGACTTGAACTTTAAAGGTAATAAGCGAAACACGGAAGTTCAGTTCAGTGGGCTGGTGCGAAATAACGTAGTGAATTATTATATCAACAACATATTGCTGAGACAAGTCGACCTTTGTGAGATCGAGCAACTTAAATATGTTTGTAATAATGTTAATTATTATTTAGTCAGCCTCATTACAAATACATTGGTCTCAACGCAACATTACAGCTCATCCTCGGCTCTATACATATCTAAATGCAAAGTTTTCAGAGTACTACGAGCAAGTCGTACCAATGGCATGCAACCAATGCCTTGGCCATGCCACTTTGACAGCAACAAATATCGCCCTCGATCCTCTAACCTAGCCCTAGGCTCTAGCTGTCTAGTCTATTTCTACCTCAGTCATGGTCTACTCTAGTCTCAGTCTTATTATAAACTTTGCATATTGCTCTCACATCCTTCACCTTATTCCTTACAGTATAATGGAATTACTATGAAAATATGATACACGATGGAACTCATTATTTTTTAATCCAAACAAACGACTAATTCGTCCAGATTTTTAAAATGACAAACAAAAAAACCCAGGTGAAAAATGCATTCAATTACGTCATCAGTGCTATATAAATCGATCTCATAAATCAAAAATCTTTAAAAGTCTTAAAAAGTGTTTCTCTTTGTTGTTTTAATAAGTGCCTTGACCACCTTATTGGTAGGGTATGTGCGTACTATAAGACTCCAATATTATTTATATTGTTATTAATTCAATTCAATATAAATGTTTGACTCTGTATTGTACTCTTTCTATGAAATAGTTGTTGCCGCGAAAGCTCATGCAGTTTTGTTATGGAATTAGTTAGTCTTTTGCTACCACCTAGCCTCTTTAGTCTTTGTTTTACCCCTAGTTTCATGATTGATTGAAACAGGAAGCATGGAGTTGACCCCTTGTGAACACCCCTCCGTAAGGGTGAGGTCTCTCGCTAGTCTAGGCTCAGCCGTTGAAGTTGATCCAAATGTACCTGTCGTGAGGTACTTCAGATCTGGGAAGGAAATTATGAGAATGGTGAGTACTTCTTTTTTAAAAAAGAGTTGAATCTGAACATCCTAGTTTAGCCCAAACTGGGCTACAATTGGATTACTTTTCCATCTCCCAAACTGTGAATTTTCTTTGTTATCACCAACTCTGACTTTTTTTGGTGGTGGGGTTGGCGAAGTGTTCTCTTTCCTCGCCTTCCACCTCTAGGACCCCTGGTTCGATCCCGCCGGGGGCACTATGTGGATTGGGTTTTCAGTCCCTACCTGATTGCGTGGGTTTTACCTGCTGGAATAGCTCTGGGGTTTTTCTCCCACATCTAAAACTAAAACTTCTATTGGGAGAGAAACAAAATGGCTTCATAATGATTGTCTTTTTTTTTTTCCTAGGCAGATGTTTACTATGATGAACATAATTATGAGAATGCTTTCATCTTGTACTCAAAATTTATAACGTGAGTTGACTTTCTACTCTAGTAATATTAAGACATATGTTAGATCCTGTTTTGATTGTTTAGTGTTTATGGTTGAACTACGTGGTTAGATCTGATCTGAGTCATTTGCAATTTGAATAAAGCCTGGCACATTGACTTGCTTAGTCACAAGTTAGTGCTTAAACTTGAATTCCTCAGACTATAGAGACGGTTGCTATGTCAAATTGTTCGGGCAAGCTTTTGTATAGCAACCTCCAGATGATTAAATCCTGGTACCATTGTGCCATGCACGTTCATTCAGAATTGTGTATGGGTGTTCGCTGTCTCTTACGTTTTTACGCAAAAGTTGACAAAAGTGACAAAGCAACTGTCTCTGAAGTTGGAGGAATTCAAATCGATGTGGTGAGTTGTGACCAAGCAAGTCATTGTATCAGACATTATTCAAATCTAACTCGCAAATGGCTTATTCTGACCAGTCCGAATACAGCTGTAGTTTGGTTGTTTTCATTCGTCGTTACTGTTAACAGGCATGATGTGCTTCCTACATCAACCTGATTCCCGACGTTGGTTGCCCTCAGAAAAATCAGCAACATTTTTATGAAAAGCCTGAAAAGTCTTGAAAAGCCTATACCATAATTTACATGTAGGTCAGCCCTTGTACTCGATAAAATATTCCTACTTTTCTTCCGAGAATCAAAGTCATGCCAGTATGAAGGATCCTTGCTGTGTATGAGTCGTTGTTAAGTTTTTAAAGCGGGTATACATGTCATGCCTGTACGTGCTTACAATGTGACCATGTTGTTTACACATGACGTCATAATCTTAAAGCATTTCAGGTTGCCATGACTCACTGGATTTGTGGATGACTCATACACACATGGCGAGGCTGTAGGCCCACCACCATCACAGCTACAGTCAACTTCACCGACACGGCCAAAGTTCATAAAACCAGCACTCATTAAGTTTACTGGGAAACATATCATTTCTTTGAAATTTTGGTTTTAAAAAGTGTCAACTGAAGATGAGTCAGGCCCTAATGCTGTCATAGTTAATTTAACCCTCTAAAGTAACTGATTAGTGTATTTGGTCTGTATAAGGACAAAGCGCAGGGTGGGCAGTGAATCTAAACTGTGCTGTAGTAATTTCAGTCACTCCTCCTAAAAAAAACTTGGCTGTCTTGATGGTTCAAAATACTCAGTGCTTCAGCGACGTATATTCAAATTAAGATCTGAAGGACAGATAAGAGTTTCAGTGCCCTTTGTGATGTGCTGGCACTGTCAGTCAAATTCAGATATTTTTTTTTTTTGGGGGGGGGGGAGAGTTTCATGTTAACAGAACTCGGAGAGTTGTTCTGAATATGCAAAATTAGTGTTGGTATTTTGGATGAATTGGAGTATAAACACGTTTACTGCAATGTTGTTCCGATACCAACGAAAACAATTATTGAAACGACTGTATTGTTGATACACAGAGGAGTGAAACAAGACACGATTTTAACGATGGAGCTGCTACCAGACTATTACGTTTATCTCCATTGTCTTTATGCACTCAGAATCTTTGTCGAGAAGTTACCAAAACATCCGCAATACAAACAAGCTACAACCGAAGATATCAAAGATACTAAGAAGGTAAGATTCACTCTCGGTGTGGATCCAGCACGCTGGAGCCGAGTAAGAGAAAAAGTGTTTGTTTTGTTTTTCAGGCCTGGAATTACACGGAGGCCATATGGCCATGGCCTCTGTTGCCCTGGTCTTGGCCTGTCAAGTTTTCCCATGGAAGTGCCCTTTGCAAAATGAGAACGACCTTGCCCTCTCAAAGATGAAATTCCAGGCCTGTTTTTAGCAACATCGATATAAACTGGACAACATTTTTCCGAATGATTGTATTAGTCCTAATGAAACATCAAGTTTTCTTGTAGTTTTTTTCCTGTTCCAACAACCATCATATTACCATGTCTTTCTTGAGCTGGGATTTAAACCTATGAGAAGCATAACACAGATAGGGGTGGTCGGGTTGGTGTAGTCAAGCCTTTCCTCGCCTTTCCTCGACTTCCACCTCTAGTATCCCTGTTCGAATCCAGTCGGGGGCACTACATGGATTGGGTTTGCAGTCCCTACCTGATTGCGTGGGTTTTCCGTGGAATAAATGTCAGGGGTTTTTCCTCCTACATCTAATACTGAATCTTCCTTGTTTTCTCTCCATGGGGTTCTGTAGTGATTAAGTTCTCTTTTCTGAGAATCCTTGGCTTCACAACCAGAATTGATACATAAATAGAGACATAAATGAATAGATAAACTGTATCGTTTGTTTCTTTGTCTGTTTTCCAGAAAGTGAAACAAGCTTTTCCAAAAGCAGAAGACACTAAGACAAAGCTGAAGCAGAAATTCGAGAAGGATTTTAAGATATGGCAAGAAAGAGAAGTAAGTCAATAATAAACTGAATTTATTTTCATGCAGATAATTCTCCAAATCCTACGTAAAGTCAGCACTGTTTGAGTTATAGTTGCCATAGACAAAAATATGCTTGTCTTTTTTCTGCAAATATTTCTTTTTGTATAAGATTGTGAAAACAAATAGTGTTGAATGATAATTGGAGATGTCAACCATTTTAAGACAAATTCACAAAGTGCTAACCCCATTATTGCCTACACCACATAAAACTTCAAATTGAACAATTCTTCATGGACAGAAACAAAGACTGGCCGAAGAGGAACGCATCCGCCAAGAGCAAGAAAGATGGAACGAAGGGCAACGTAGGAGACATGAAGAAGACGAAGAAGAACGGAGGCAACTCCAGGAGGCCAAGGAGCTGTCCCTCATGGAGGAGCAGGAGAGAATAGTCGAAGAACAACGCCAGGCACTCCTCGATGAGCAGCGGCGAGCACAGCAGCGTGAAGAAGCGGAGAGGTCGGCAGACGCATCTAGGGCAGCAGCTGCAGCAGCAGCAGCTGCAGGAGCAGCAGCTGTGGGAGCTGTAGATGCCTCTGATCCTGGGGTGCCTCCTCCCTCTTATCCTGGGATGCCTCCTCCGAGTTACGACGCTGTGAAGGCCGGCGGATATTCAGTCTACAAACCTGCTGAAGTAGACACAACGATACCCAAATCTTCTCTCAGGTAAACAAAGACTTGAAAATGACGAAGCAGGAATTTCTCCCAATGCCCAAGCTAGTGTATCGGGGCGATACGCGCAGAGATGTGGTCCAATGCATGCCAATTGCGGCCAATATGCAAAATAATTTTTATTTATTTTGTTTTGTTCAGATCAGACTGACAAAGATCGTAAAGATAAAACCGATTTTTTATAGTATTTTTATAATTTGTTGTACATTTCTTTAATGCTGTACGAATGGACTACAAAATACTTGTGGTTTTTTTTATACACGAATGTGAAAAACACAGTGAATTTGAATTCAAATTGAGATTTTTAATTTTTACTGTTTGATTTCATCACTACAGAACAAGTCCGCCCGTGATAGATCGAAGTCTAAAAGTTGACCGATCAACAAAGCCGATGAATCTTTTGAGTACCGTCACGGCGAGCGGCTCCAACAGACACGGGCTACGGGATCTGTTCATACCGCGCGATACGGTGGAGAAGTTCTTAGTGATCGCCAGGGAAAACACCACCCTGAATCTGGAGACGTGTGGCATCTTGGCTGGCAAACTGGTAAGTGGGAATACTGTGGTAGGTCTTAACAAAGAACCCTTCAGAATCCCCTAGTGTATGGTCCCCCGACTCTCAGCGCTTAAAACTCTGTTAAAATTGGTATGCTAGTGCTTGATATTACTAGGGGTGCGTTTTTTCGCGGCCGTAACCAATAACTGTTTCGGTCATTAACCAGCCATTAACCAATGGCCAAATCAACCGAAACAGTTATTGGTGACGACCGCGAAAGCGCACCCTAGAGGTGATGACCCAGAGCATAATTAGGCACTTCTCAGAAGTAGTGATGTGGCATTCATAATTACCCGGGACAGTTTACCCATTCTGATTGGTCGAGAGGAGATCACGTGGCCATGTTTAAACGTGATGCGATAGCAACACGGCGTGGAGTGTTTGAACATGCACCTGGCGCGCAAGCTTACGTGGGCACTAATCTATGCGTAACGCAATCAATACATACCAGTGCTCAATGGAACGTCTATCAGTATACGCGCGTAACCCTTCGCGAAACGGAACCTGCTGACGTGACAGGAATGGACAATTAATGGAAAAGTTTGACAGATTTTCCAACATTATAACAGTTTTTTTTTTACAAAAAGGGCATTTATGAATGGGAATAAAAGAGTAGTGATCGAAATACAAATTACTATAGGGAAATCGAAACCGAATCTTAAGATGAAACTTGGCTCTTGATTCAGAGTTTCCTCCGGAAGACCAAGGGCAGACCACGACTTCTATCAAGTCACAACCCCTCCTCATGAATATTCCATTTTTTTGTCTGTTCCAGGCTCAGGACGCCTTTACCATAACTCATATCGTCGTACCCAAGCAGACGTCTACATCGGACTCCTGTACGGCTCTAAATGAGGGAGATATATTTGATGTGATGGATAGAAAAGATCTTCTCACCCTGGGATGGATACATGTAAGTTGGCTCGAGCTTCGATATCATCCTCCAAGGCCCCTTGATTGTCGTGTGTTTGGATAGGCAACAGAGGCAATGCGCCGTATTTTTGACCGCGTGAGGGCGCTCTCAAAAATAATTGTATCACTTCCGGGGGTATAACTTATGCGATTATCGTCTGCTCAGGTAGCTGTGTACAGTTTTAACATCGGCGTTGTGTCACTTCTGTGCGCGAGAGAGTTTAGTCAGTGCTTCTAGAATCTAAGGTGGATTAATAACGGCTCCTTTAAAGAAATAAAGAGCCCTGCATCTAATCTTAAAAAATATCAGAACTGGCAGTTTTAGCGTGGCTCATCCTTTCCTCTTTATACTTATAGAAACAACTGTTCTCTGCAAACAAAAACTGCTTCAAATACTTCCTCCAGACAGTTAAGGACTGAAACACATTACTACCAGACGTCATATCCATCACGGACAATAAAACCTTTAAAGGAGCCGTTATTAGTACCTTAGATTCTAGAAGCACTGACTAGTGTCTCTTGCGCACAGAAGTGACCGAACGCCGATGCTAAACTGTACACAGATAGCTGAGCAGACGATAACTTATACCCCCGGAAGTGATAAAAATATTTTTGAGAGCGCCCTCACGCGGTCAAAAATACGGCGCATTGCCTTTATGCCCCTGGTCATTGCCTTGGTGCCCCTTTGAAATGTTCAAGTACAGTTGTGACATTGTAGGGTGTCATTGCCGAGCGGTTTAGAGCATCGGATTCAACTTCTGTTGGTTAAGTCATCAGGGTGTGGGTTCGAATTCTAGTCATGACACTTGTGTCCTTGAGCAAGATGCTTCACTATAATTGCTTCTCTTCACCCAGGGATATAAATGGGTTGATGTTGTTTTGAAAAAAGCCTTCGGAGCGCCACGGCAGCTCGGGCCTGTGTACTTCCCAGGGAGCTGAGAATGATTACATGAATGCTCTTGGCCCAATGACCAGGGCACTAATGTAAAGCGCATTGATACATTAATTGTAAAATGTGCCATATAAGAACTAGTTGTTTATTTGATTGGCATGTTTTTGGATCGAGGCAACAGAGGCGATTGCCTTCATGCCCCTGGTCATTGCCTCGGTGCCCCTTTGCAATGTTCAAGTACAGTTGACATTTACCTCATAGTGGTAGCTTTTACTAAAGTGAAAGCTTCCTTCTTGCCCTTACAAGAAACAAATTTTCAGGCCTGAGATTTGATTCTTATTTACTGCAGACTCATCCCACTCAGACGGCGTTCATGTCCAGTATTGATCTTCACACTCATTGTCCGTATCAAATCATGATGGCTGAAGCTATAGCCATAGTCTGTGCGCCCTCACACAACCAGTAAGTACCAAAAAAAATCGTCTTTCTTTACCAATTTTGTGATAATTTTTAAAAGATTTTTTGAAAACTGTTTTGTTTCATCAAAATGCATACTTTTGGCGGTCTTGTTAAATACTTTTTATTGAACCAGAAATTTAATGACTTTTCTCTGAACAGAACTGGGTATTTCTCCCTGACACAAGACCACGGCTTACAATTCATCAGCAATTGTAAAGAGGTCGGATTCCATCCTCACCCGTCTCAGCCCCCGATCTACGAAGAAGGTCAACATGCCAAGATCTCCATCAACACATCAATACAAATAATTGATATGCGGTGATGGTAGGGGGTTAGTGCAGGTATGTGTACAGCTCAGAAATGGAACTCGGGGGGGGGGGGGGGGGATTACTTTGTCTGTAGTTATCTGTTTGCGCCTGCTTTGAGGCAATTCATACACGCTGCCTTTTTAGCTGTATGGTAGATTCTCATCCGTTGGGCTGGTTAATCGTAACACACAGGCGTGTCACATTGCTATCGATTGCTCTTCGCTCGGCCCCACCACCCCCTGGTTTCGTCCAAGACCACTGGGATGGGCTGATGAGCTTGTGAGAAATCTTGTTCAGGATGTATCGATGCAAGATGGGAGCGATTGCACTGCTGATCGGCTCAATGCGCGCTATCACTTGTACATGTACACACATGATAGGATAATGCATGGAGGCTCCATAGATAATGTAAACGATCGTTTTAAACCAAAAATTGCAAGAAGGATGTTGCGATCGAGCCCTATTTTCAGTACCAGGCAAAGAATGACAACAATTCAATGGATTTACACAACAGAGATACATTATCAGGCCTGGAATTACACGGAGGCCACAGAGGCTAGGCCTCCGTTGCCCTGCTCTTGGCCTTGGTGCCCCTTCAAAAGTTGCCCATAGGCTTTATGATTTTCCAACGGTAGTGCCCTTTGTAAAATGGAATTGGCCTTGCCCTCTCAAAGATGAAATTCCAGGCCTGCATTATTATTGATAGTCGGGTCTTTCGTAAACAGGAAGAGGTGACTGGGTGTTATTAGGGGGGGGGCCTTCATCTCCAGACCCAGAGGCAACTGCTAAGCATCTTATTTTTATTTTATCTTGTGTACAATCCCACCCCTGTTACAGTATTCTGAAACCCCAGACCAGGTTTTTCTGCCCACATCTAAAACTGAAACTTCCATCCTTGTCTTCTCCCCATGGGATTTTGGGCTTGTATATAGTGATTAAGTTCGCTTCACAAACGGAAATTAATTAATACTATTGATGTGCACCGCAGACCTTCATCATGGAGCGGCCATCTTTCTTGTCACTCATTCAAACCAATGTACCCAAGCTGAGGCTAGGAGTGAGAAACAGTCTGGTCTCGTTATATGGAATGAGAGTTAGAACACTCAGTGTCACTGTGTATACAGGGCACCTGACAAGGATGGCTCCGTCAGGAGACAAATGTTTTATCCGATTCAAACTCCACAAAAAATTTGTGGTTTAAAGACTGAAGAAATAAATATGTGCTGATTCCTCCTAGTAACCGAAATCCAATGACATTCTAGGAAAGATTTGCCCTTTAAAGTAAAAAGTAGTCTGGTTACATTATTTAGCATGTACATACACACAATGTATTGTATCGGGGAAACGGATATAATATGGCTGACTCGTTGGTTGAGTGAGCTAAATGGGCATTTCGACATAGCAGCTGCGAGGGATTCATCCCTTCAAATCATTTACCCGTATTAACCCTCCTACTCTCAGTGACTCTTGGCAACATTTTCCAGTGAGTTGACCAACCATTTGAAACCATTCGACTGCCAAGGTTGTGTACGGTGGCACAACTGTGCACAGAACTAACTGTGTACTGTGTACATGCATTCCCTCATGGTATCATATTGCAGACTGGCATAGTTTATCTATCATTCAAAACCACAGTGAATGGTATTGAATGGTCAGACAGCAAGAGGGTTAACCATCTCTTAAGTCTATTTGAATAACTCTGTACTACTTTATTCTGAACATTTTCTTAACTGAAAAGTCACTGTGTAATTTTAGTCTGAAAGCGTATTTGATTTATGAAGTTCATACAAGAACCATTTTTTCTGTGAATTGTTTCCCTCTGAAGTCATGTCATATTCAAGAATTCTGTATCTGAAAACCTATTTAAAAAAACGCACAGCTGATTTCAGTTGTAACAACCAAAATTAAGGACAATGTGTTTACATGCTGAAAATTGTGCTATTTTCTCCTGACTCGCCCAACAAATTGAGCCCAAACTTTCACAGGCTTGTTATTTCATGTATATGGTTGATCACACAAAACATAAAACAAGGAAGGTAGTGGTAGCACTTAAAGACTAAACTATAAAAAAAAACTGCATGAGCTTTGGTAGAAACAACTACTTCATCAGATGCAATAAAGGGTACAAGCCAAGTACACGTACAAGAAAGTTTTATACTATCAAAATAGCACAGCTGTTTTTTAGTATTGACAAAACATGAAGACTATTTTGTCAGCTCTACCAATCCTGACGAAAACCTTTAACTTGATGTCAAGTGATGATCGTGCAAAAAGGTATTATCTCTGAAGTGTTCCTGAAATGATGGACTGTGTAGATATGCAAGGCCTCGGACTTCGCTCTTTAGCTTCTTGTACAAAATTTCCCCTGTTTGAGGAAAACATAAATATCTGTTTGAATTTGTCAGACAGGGGGAGGGGAACTCACAACGTTTAGCCTTGATACCTGTGGGTGCGGTGGTTTAACTCAATAAATGATTGCTTAGCAATGTTTTTGCAAAGCAGAAGTGAGCAGGATACCAGTCACAAGTTGTAAATGCGACATGGTAGTTTGGCTGGTAACCTTAAGTTACTTGTTGCGCTTAAGCAGCTCTGTAAAATTGGGTCCAGTAGGCAAAGAGAGTCGGTCCCCAGGATGTGCGTTTTAATGGTCAGTCATGTTGGCAATCTACTATAATTATCTTTCTTTTATATATTATATTTAAATTTGCAATCACAAGTGCTCTTTACTTTTAGGGATTTTTAATCATGTTGAGCCAACAACGGGTCAAAGGGCGTGAAGGGACCATGAAGAAATGGTGTCTTGAGGTCAAAGGTGTTTAGGAATGGATACCATGCCGACATGTGGCAGAGGGTGTCCCACCCAAATGTTCCCGAAACTTCAATACACTCGTTTTCTCTTGTACAGAAGAACCCCCCTCCCTCCCAAAGAATTGCTGAGATTCCCAGAACACAATAAAGACATATTAACAGAGGGTGTGTGTGTGTGGGGGGGGGGGGGTACACCATGCCACAGATCGAGCAACAAATGTAGGAATAATGCGAGTGTGAAGTTCTGAGATAAAATCGATGGATGTTTGAATGAAAATAGTTCAATGGGAAAGTTTTGCTCACTGTGTTATTATGATATTCTTGGCTTACAGGGGAATCCGTACATTTTTTTTAATTTCATTTACTGCTTATTTATTTTATATTTTCCAGTCGAAGACTTTAATAAAGTATTTCATTTTCAGGCAAAAAAGGTTCGCTTCTCTAAAAACGAATTGTTGTTTTTTTTAGTGGAGGAATTTCTTTTAGATGAAAAAACACAGGCTTGAGGACTGGTACATAGTTACTTAGAAGTCACTTTTATAAAAATGCTTAGTTAACAAATACGACTATTGTTCAAATTATATATTGGTATTTAATGAACATGTAAATAAAAAGAAAAACCGCTTAACAACTGTTTTTTCTACTTCTGTTTTATCGTAAGTTTTGGAGTTGATAATGTGAAGATTTGATATGAGTTCGGTGGTTCTTTGTTGATGTTTTGTCATTATGAAGGGGGTGATGTAAAGCGTTTGTTATCAGGCGGCTGTCGCAAAGGTCACCAAAATGGAAACGCGTACGCGCCACGCGCAACTCTCAGCCAATGAGTGATCGTCCCCTGGCCTAATTGAGGGCGCTGTTTGACCGTGTGATGTTACCGTCATACGTCGGTGGATGTCACGTGCAAAGAGGTCTGTCTGTTGGATGAATTCAAAGCGTTGTTTTTCTAGAAATCGAAACTGCATGAGAAAACTGTATTGATGAGAAGTGGGATGTTCACGGTCTTGAAGGGGTGGGGGGGGTCTTACGGTTGCATCGGTATACAGGGGTTTATTTTGAATTTAAAGAGGCCCATTGCCTTCATGTAGAATACAATGTTTCACAAAAACATCCCTCGAAATTGTGTGGCTTTCCTTTTACTTCGTGCGTGAACTAAACACGGTCCGCAAATTTGTGGAGTCCAAAATTTGGTTCACCAAAAGCGCCCTAGCTTTGCAAACCAGAAATAAGGTTTATATTTATAAAAAAACAACTTTCCCTTCCTTGCCAGATAAATACTTCGGACTAAGAAAAAAAATATCGTATTATCAAAATATTATCTGTATTTTAGATAAAAGCATTTAGCAGACGATAGGCTTGGGTATAAATAAATCAACGGCGCGTTATCATTTCCCGGACAATTTGTACCCAAACTAAACTTTGACCTATTACAAAGGTTAAATCGAGTGAGGTGATCGATCAACTTCGGTTATTAAATCATATGAAGTTATGAGTTGTATAATTAATATCAGATTCGTTGTAAGAATGAACACTTAACCCTCTAGTCCCTGCACCGCCGGAGTTTGCAGGGAAAAAATGTTTAGTCATTTATTTGTTTTAATTTTAAATCTTCAGACATATTTCTTTTGTTGGCAGGGCCGTCCAGGGTAAGGCAAAAGTTTTAAAAACTGTCATCAGAGCGATGTGCCATCCCAGACCCCGCCAAAAAATATGTATAATAAAAAAATAGACAAAATAAAAGCATGAATAAAAAAAATAGAGATAATAAAATATTATAGTACAGAACACTACATTAAAGGAACGTTACAGAATTGGTAATTGTAAAATATACTTTTGATCACAGATTTACATAAAACTTACACGGTCTAATGATGATGATAGTAGAAAACATCCCTTGAAATATTTCTGTCTGAAATGCCATATTTGATGAGAAATGAATAAACTAATTTTCAAATTGGAGTTTATCGCTCAGTGAGCGTTTTATTCGTTTGTTGAACCTATTATGATTTCATGCAAATGTGTAATCGGTTTTTTCACTATTTTCTCGTGACCCAGATGGCCGATCGATCTCAAACTTCTACAGGTTTGTCAGTTTATGTATATGGTGGATTACATAAAGTGCTTACACTGCTAGCAACTGTTTTGTTAGCAAAAACCAATTCTGTAATATTCCTTTAAATTAAAAGGCATGAAACACCGAACTGACACAAATAATAGGGCAAGATAAGGACAGTTATACCAAAACTGAACACTCGTATGGACAAAACAAAAAATCACACATAAATAAAGAAACACACCAAGCAAAGTATATACAACAAATATGGGACGAATTTTAAAATAGTAGCTGAAAATACCCAAAAAGAGAAAACACTATGAGAATAAAAAAAAAAAACACGTCAGTAGCAACGACAAATTTGCAGCTGGGGAAGGTTGGCAATAGCAAATTAACCCAAAAAATATTTAGAATAAAGAGTCGTCAAGACTCTTGCAGAAAATTGCTAGAACCTTGGTTCAAATTTTTAAAAGATACCCAATGCTCATTAAGCCTATTTACGAAAACAGTGTTTTGACCTTTTCGCTAATATCGTCATTTAATAATTACAGCTTATTTCAATTCGGCAAGTGATGCGTCCTTGGGAACAATAAGTGCCTCTCGTTAACGGTTAACGGTAAATTTTATGGCGGTTATTTTTTAATAGTGCAATACACAGTATGCTTCTGTGAAGGCCTTTACGCGGCATCAAATGCTCATACTGATTATTTGCTAAGGCATTAGCTTTCATGATGAAAGAAAATTACATCTGTGGCTACATATGAGCGTTAACATTCTAGCAAGGCAACTGTGAAAGGGGGGAAATTAATAATGATTGCTATTGACTTGACCTAGTTCATTTTGAAGTTACTTTTATTTCTCCAAGTAAACACAAGCTGGTGAGCGATTTATCCTACCGCGTGTAACAGTGTACTACTTTGGGCGGCTGGGCGGTCCGGTGGCTAAAGGCTCAAAGCTGTTGAGATTATTATATATTATCTGTATTGTTAAACAGAAGGATTTGTCAGACCATAGCTTGGGGTAAAAATTTATCATGGCTCGTCATCATTTTCCAGACAACTACCCCACAAAATTTCTTGACCTGCAAAGTTGTTTGAACTGTTACAAAAGTTCTATCGAGTAAATTGACCGGTCGACTTTGGTTTGGAGCCGTTGTTATCGAATCAAGTTATGCATTGTATAATTAATTTTTGATTCATTGTAAGAATGAACACTTTAAAATGTTCAGAGTCCAAAATTCAAGAGGTGTTTTTTGTTTTTTTATTTAGGCGTACGAAGTTCAAAACTGATTAATTTCAGAGGTAACAGCTTATACGTTTGATTGGAAATTGGCCTCATTGGCTTCTATCAACTGTCAAGTTCGGTTAAACCTTAAACAAACCAACACAATATTATCTAATTGGTGTGCTTTACGGCATGCTGAATTTCATAGCATCATAACATACACTTATGGAAGGGAAGTTTGCATGTTGGGCCAATTTCACAGAGCCGCTTCAGCGTATAAAAACTAGCGCAACAATATAATTATTACCAGAACAAGGTTCTTACCAGAACAAGGTTACCAGCCAAAATACCATGTCACACTGTACAATCTGTGACTAGTGTCTTGCTTTATTCTTGCTTAGCAGAAAGTTGTTGAGCTCAACTTTCTGCTTGAGCAGCTCTATGAAGTTGGGCACTGGTTTACAGTCATTGAGCTTGTGTCCGAAATTAACGGACTTTGTAAATCAACCTTTTTTTAGTTGGTATCCAGCGCTCAAGTTCCTGAAGTTATTTAAAGCGGTAACGCTGCTCAACAAGATAGCAACGAGTAACCTATTGTGAAGTTTTGACGGGTGCACTGTTTGAGCTAAGCAACTTAATTTGGGCTAAGCAGATAGATCAGATACCGCTGGTTGACTCTTTGAAAGGACAGTCATTTCTGAAGTGAACCACGTCTGATGGACATCACTCTGTGTTACAACGATGTTGCTAAACCGAATCGTAAATCAACACAAATCAAAGTTAGGCTTTGTTTATACATTTTTATTTCATGAGATAAATGATATAAACAATATTCCGTAATTTGTTTTCCTCTTATATTCTTTAATACCTGAGAATTCGACAAAATAAGAAGCTGTTTTTGTACTATGCCGGAACACATTTACTCTACTACGCATGCCCGAATGCACAAGGGACAGACGTCATCGAGCAAAATTCGAAACCAAGCGTTTTCCATAAAGGCGTTTTGGTTTGGTTCGTCATGAGTTGTGTCCGGCAATAAAATTCTTCTTATTTTGCGGAATTCTTTGGAACTATTTTGTAAAAATTATTCACACAAAAAAAATATTCTCTCAAAAACCAATTGCCACTTTCAATAAAATTATAATACCGTACTCTATTTTGTTTATGTAGTAATTTTGAAATTTTTGGGTGGATGGAATGCTAACAATCTTGAGATTTATTGATTCTCTGTTTCTTTTCAGAGACAACATTAATATTCGTAGCATATTTTTCATACCAATTTTTATTCGGTGAAAATCAATTTGAAAGTTTTGAATGAAATAGCGAGTTGTTCATCCACAAAAGCCTGTTTTGAAGATTTAAGAAAACTGCATCTATAGAAAGAAATGTACGGAACTCTGGAAGTGCCATCCAACTTGTCGAGATCCTGAGATAATTTACTGCAGGATGATGACACCATAAACGTAAGATGACGATATCCCAAGATAAATTATCTGGTGAAGACACATCCCACTTTCAGGATGTCGTCATCTCGAGATGAACCATCTCAGGATGTCGTCATCTTGCGTTTATGATGTCATCATCCTTGCAGTAAATTATCTCAGGATCTCAACAAGTCGGATGACACTTCCAGAGCTCCGTAGAAATGTACTGGATGGAGCAAACGATGTTTAAACGTGTGGGGTTTTGTTTCTTCAGAAACTAAGTCTGTGTGTTATGGTTTCGATCAGATCATGAACTCAAAAACCATAGTCAATCCATCTGAACTACGATGGAAGTATTATAGAGTTGCCGGGTTACTCATTTGATTTTGTTGTTGTTGTTGTTGTTGTTGTTGTTGTTGTTGTTTTAGTTGGAGGGGAAAAAAGTCAAATGTTGAGTTAATAATCTCTCTTCAGCAGGACGTCGATATCTTTCTTGACCATGGACGGCACCACCACGGGGTCGTACCGCTTGTATGGTATCCCGTCTCCATCAACCAGAAACTTCTGGAAGTTCCATGTGATGTCATTGATGGTTATGGGCGTCCAGTAGAAATTCTTTGGGTCGCCAATCTCTGTTTTTACGGCAGGGCACGAGGCCTGAAAGTTTAAACAAAATTAGTAAGATGGCGAACTAAGAGAGTAATATAACACGCGCCTTGTGTATTTCGAAGTTTCGTGTCTAATAGATACATTCTTGAATTCAAAATTAATTCTTCGAGAAAGACTCTGCTAAGGTCGAAACGTCAGGTCATTACCCATTCCTTGCATCTTTACCTTGCAATATTTACCTATTGATTGGTAAGAAGTTTGCAACACTAATTATATTTCCACATTCTTAATTCATTATTTTTGTTCCTGGCGAAAACAAAAAAATGAAACAATCAACTTCGTAGTTCGACGGTGTGACCTAATGTCTTAACACGCAACAATATCTAATTTGAAAAGTTTTTAATGATCTAATGAAACATTTGAAAAGTTTGAAAACTGAAACGAGTGGTTTACAGGGATTCGTTGATAATGTAGTAGTTTTTTTACAGCCTGTTTAAAACCATGCGATATAGTATAAGCTTACAAATTTAACGGCACTGAAGCCGAGTTGAGTTAAGGCATTTACAGGAAGCTATATGTACTCAAGGACATCATTGAAAGTTCGGCCTTATGTAAAGAAATAAATTATCATAACAATGGAGACACGACTCTGTTATTGCATGGAGGTTTAACAAAAAAAACCCACAATGATTATTGGAGTTCCCCATGTAGAAAGTGTATTCAGTCAATCCTCGTTCTAAAGAGCACTTTTATAAAGGGGTTCTGCTTATAAAGAGTACATGTATATTCTGAAGCTCCAAATCGCATTTCTTGTTTTGAGTTTCGTGCTATTGCTGTCTTATAACAACGTTCCTGTGTTAAAGAGGTAATTTGGCCAGTCCCGTCGACCTTGTTTAAACGAGAGTTGACTGTTATAGTAGGCTATGGCTGTTCGTTGTGCATTGTAAAAAAAATAAGGTTCTTCAATTGATTTGATGCGTGGTAGTTATAGGTGTTATAGTTCACACGAATATCGGCTCTACCGGGATATTAATGACTTCAACTAAAGGGAAATGTGCAATTCAAGAACAACTGATTATTGTTCGCTAAGGTCCGTTTTTAGGAGACGAACATGAACATAACAAAGGTATATAAAATGGAAACTGTTCTTTCCGTTTATTAGTTTTAATAGTTGATGGTATTTATATACAGGATTGGTAGAGCTGACAGAATAGTCGCAGACACCATTCATGACTTGTGTGATCAACCATGAAATAACAAACCTGTACAATTTTGGGCTTAATCTGTTGTGTGAGTCCTGGAGAAATATACAGTATGTATTCACAATTTTCAGCACATATTGTAAGCACATGACATTGTACTTAATTTTGGTTGTAACAACTGAAATCAGCTGTTGCGGGTTTTAACATAAAGGTTTTCAGATACATGATGGTTCTCGTGAATGAACTTCATATTCAGTCAACTTTCTGACTAAAGTTGAACAATGATGTGTTTTTTATTCTTTACCAATCCTGTAAAATACCTCTGTAGTACTAGAAATTAGAGGTCCTAATTCATTCGGCATGATCTTACCCGGAGCGATTTGTACAGAGGGTTAGCTGTGCCACCGTTCACTTCGACTTTCTCGAACATCGGGAAGGTAGGAGCGAACCCGTTCGCCGGACGGACATACTTCAGGAAGTTGAGGATCTCGCTGTTGGCCGCGGGCTCCTGGAGCAGGAACTGGTTGCAGGGGAAGCCGAGCACCTCCACCTGGCCGTTGTACTCCTCACGTAGTGCATTCAGTAAGGGGTACTGGAAGGCGAGCCCTCAGAAGCTCGCCACGTTGACGATCAGCAAGACCTTGCCCTTGTACTCCGACAGCTTGAAGGTCTTGGACCCGTCGATGGTCGTCACGGTGAACCCGTGGACGGACTGCGTTGTGTTGCACGTCGAGTCCATGTAGGCAGCAGAGGGACCCGGCATCGTGGCCAGGAGGCCCGCCAGGGCGAAGGCAAGCCCCGCAAGACTTGGCTGTAACATGGTGGTGCGTTCAGCCACCTATACGTCGGTTGTGGTCTTTACAAAACTGACTGGATACTTTTATACCATTGCAAAAAATGATACCAACGTCTGACTGATTTAGAATAATCAGATACAATATACATCACAAGAGGGCGCTAAGACATATTGTAGCAATCGCGCAATTTTCTCAATGTAAACTTCCCTTGAAATAGTTTTGCTTGAAATGCTATATTTTTTGGAAATGAGCAAAACAGTCAGTCTTTATCGCACGTGTCCAAAACCCGATGTTTGAAAACAGCGAAAAACAGCTTTTTTTCTCATGATTTCGAAGACCGATTGAGCTTAACATTTCACAGGTTTGTTATTTCATGAATATGTTGGGTCACATAAAGTGCAGATACTAGCCTTTTAAAAAATATCAATGTTGTACATTGTGCACTAAGGGTTTTAAAGACACATGGACACCTTTGGTAATTGTCAAATACCAGTCTTCTCACTTGGTGTATCTCAACATATGCACAAAATAACAAACCTGTGAAAATTTGAACTCAATTGGTCGTCGAAGTTGCAACACCCGTCCCCTGCCTTTTTGGCTCACTGGGGAGCCGGTTTTGCACTTGTGCAATTCCTGGGGTTTACTCCCGCACTTTTAAAGGGTTTTAAATACAGCGTAGTGTATTAAAGCAACGCTCAGAGTTGTTGTGTTACATTACAGAGTCATTCACTATACCTTGAAAAAGAAAAGTATCTGAAAAGAAATGGTGCATTTTTGTGTTCCTACTTTTCCCTTACCTTTTTTGTTTGTTTGAGAAATGATGCATGTTTACATTGCACCAGTATCAATTCTTCATTTGGCCCTATCCGATAACAAACATGTGCTGCTGTGTGATTGCCTCATTGATGTTTATCAGGTTGCATAAAGCTTTCATTATGAAACATTTCATGGCCAGGGCTATAATAGAGATAGCTTGACATTGACAACGTAAACAAAAGATAACCAGGATCCCCATCGAGCGTTAATAAATTCACAGAACACCATGTTTATATTATAGGCAAACATAGGAAGAATGCCTTTTTGTTTATTTGTACTTTGGGGCATTTGTTTTTTTAAGGTATAGTCTTTTTTCTACGGGTTGAGCACTATAGCAGAAGTAGCTTAAAAAAGAAACGGGTTATAACATTATTTTGATTTATCACGTTGATATCAAGATTCGTTTTAAGCCGCTTAAAAGTCCAAAGTTCATCTTGATAGCTTCGGGAATGTGGTTTAAAGACCACCGAGATTTACAGAAAAACCCCACAGTCTTCTGCAGTTATGCGAAGCGTTGCGTGCCTCGTGTTCGCTCTCCTGGCGCTCCCGGGTGCGCTGGGGCTCACTGAGTCCCGGTGCACCGGCAACGGCACAAGCACCGTGCACGGTTTCAAATTCAGGACCGTTGATGGCTCGCAAGAGATCGAACTCTCCCAATACAAAGGGAAGATCGTCGTCGTCGTCAACGTGGCGAGCTTCTGAGGTCTGGTCTTCCAGTACCCCTTGCTGAATGCACTACGCGAGGAGTACCCCGAAGACGTGGAGGTCCTGGCTTTTCCCTGTAACCAGTTCAACCTGCAGGAACCAGCGTCCAACGCCGAGCTGATGAACTTGTTGCAGTACGTCAGGCCGGGCGATAACTATGTGCCGAATTTCCCCGTCTTGCAGAAGCTGGAGGTGAACGGGGAGAACGAGCATGCGATGTACACTCACCTGAAGGTTGGTACAATGCATGAATAAAACAACACAGTGCCATGATCTTAATCTTAAGGGGGCAGCTGTGTCGTCATGATCAAAGTGGGCCTATGAACTCTCACCAAATTGCTGCACACGCGCGCGCTCTCTCCATAGATAAAAAGATATTAGGGAGGTTTAGCTGCACGGTTTAAACGTGAACGTCAGAAAATTGTGTCGTTTCTAGGTGACGTCACCACTTTGGGCTTATTTCATGCTCACGTATGACGTCTGCACGTACGTACCTGACGTGAGAAATGGTAACTTCACGTATATGCTTAAAACATGAGATTTTTACAACAACATTTTCTGACGTTCACGTTCACGTTTTTGCTCGCGAAACGTGCAGCAAAACCTCCCTAGTACGGAGGGAAGGCGCGTGCGTGCAGTTGGGTGAGTCCATGCCTACATGCATTGATCTACAGTATAATGGAGATCAATGCTTACATGTAACTATAGACTTGATTTCAAGTCTGAGATCACGATTATTGTTTCTCTGCATCAGCCACGCAAAACTCCCCCAACAGATTAGCTGTCAAACAACCTAAAGGCTATTATGACGAAGGTGAATCTACAAGAGGGCGCTATTTCAGGCAATAATGTATCTGCTATCAGGTAGACTGAAAGCCAAGATCACAGACTTGGAACCAAGTTTACAGTAACAGGCCTGTTTGATCATGACGTGACAGCCCCTTTATCTTACCACACACCTCAGTTGTCACATAATGTCTGTTATTGTCTGTATTTGCTTTCTTTAACCAGACATGATTTCATTTCAAATGCCTCTGTCTTTTTCCCCCTCTCTTTTTCAGAGCTACTGTCCGTCAGTCAAAACTCGCATAGGTGAGAGAAGCAGCATGTTCTGGGACCCTGTCAGCGTGAACGACATCACGTGGAACTTCCAAAAGTTTCTGATTGACGCCGAGGGCGTCCCGTACAAGCGCTACGACCCTCCGACCTTCCCCGCGCAGCTGAAGGACGACATTGACGTGCTGATTAAAATGAGAGACATGGCCACTTCGCCCCCTAAGGATGAGACGACCACTGAGAGTACCAGCGGGGCGACATCCTCCAAGTCATTCTGGTAGATTCAACCCGGACTCAACGAAGGGAACTGCTAGGAAATTTTTCAGTGAACTAACAGCAGAGAAAATAATCTTAATCCAAAACTGTAACCTTTACTTCTCTTGACTTAAACTTATTTTTTATTTCATTTTTTAACTTTTATTATATACAACACTTCAAAACATAAAGCAACGTAATGGAAGTTTAACCAGATGAGTTATCTTTAGAATGTTTACAGGGTTTTTTCAGAAACCTTTTTGTTGCGCGGTCTTGGGGTCTCTTTGATGCCACCATTTATCTTCTTATTACGTCAGCAATGCATCCTATTATTGGAGACTTTGGAACGCTAGGCGGCAGCAGACATACCAGGTAAATTTTTATTGGTTCACGTAGTTCTGGGCATGCGCACATTTCACAGAACGGTGGATTTACCTGGTAGGTCTGCTGCCACCTATAGACCACAAAAGTCTCCCATTGTGCCTCGTTCGTTTCCTATTAAAGTTTTTATTATGAGCAATCTATCGTTTGCAGAATGTTATCCTTTTTTTGTTTTCGGTTGTTTTATAATTAATGTTTCCTTCTTTCTCGTAACTATGACAACGCAGCGAATGACGAGTTGGTCGTAAACTTCTTTATGGAGGAAGACCTACTCTGATGTACATTTTCACTGCGCATGCTCGTGTGCATTCGAGCACGCGTACTTGGAGTGACTGCGTCTACACATAGGCGTATGAGAGCGAAGGAAAATATTTCTTATAATTCTGAACTGGAAACATAAAATATTATTTAACATTGAATCATTGTGTATCAATAAAAACTATTTTAAACATCTAAATCGCTTTATATGTAATAGTCTTTATTTTGTTTCTATATGGCATTCTTTGATAATAAAATTATAATAATACCACATGATTGTATTGCGCATTTTCAGCATAAAAATAATGTTCAAAAGTTCATGCTTTACAATATTGTAAAAAGTCTGCAAAATGGAGTAAAACAGCAAATAGTAAAAAAAAATGAAAACGCTCTGGATTTGTGCACGCGGCACACAGGATAGATTGATTGCAATACGTCATTCCGCCCTCGCCTAGAGGTAAAGAGGGAGATGTTCATTGGCCAATAGATGAATTGCAATACGTGTCATTGACCGCCATCTTTGATGAATTGGGCACGCGTGAAGAGCTATCAATGGCTGAGAGTCGTGCGTAGCGCGTACACGCGTGCACTTTTCCATCGTTTTACATCAAAGATGGCGGTCAATGACGCGTATTGCAATCCATCTATTGGCCAATGAACATCTCCCTTTTGACCTCTAGGCGAGGGCGGAAAGACGTCATGTGCATAAGGTGTGCATAATGTCTCTTGTTGTAGATGCCAGCCAGTAGATGAATTGCAGTACGCGTCATTGACCGCCATCTTTGATGTAAAACAATGGAAAAGTGCACGCGTGTACGCGCTACGCACGACTCTCAGCCAATGATAGCTCTTTACGCGTGCACACTTAATCAAAGATGGCGGCCGATAACGTCTATTGCAATCCATCTATCAGAACGAATAACTTTTTTTTATTTCGTACTTACGTTGTGGGTGTGGAGAAGGGGGTGGCGGTAATAGCAATGCATAATGAATGATCTATGATTCAATCAATCAATATTGTCATTTTAGTTAAACTTTAACTTATAAATATGAGTTGACTATGCTGTTGTGACAATGATGCACGAAAGGCTTTGGGCTGGGGGTGTTAGATGGATGCAACCATGGTGAATTATCTTCAATCAATCAATTATCACTTAGTTAAAGGCCCTGTACACTATTGGTAAGATCGAAAAACACAAATGTTCACAGATTTACACATAACTTACACGATTTAAAGTAAGTAATGGTAGAAAGGGTTCCTTAAAATATTTCTGCCTAAAATGCTATCGTTTCTGAGAAATGAATAAAACAATAGTTTTTATCGCGCGCGATAATAAACTCGATGTTTGAAAAACAGAAAACACATAAGGTCTCTTTTCACTATTTTCTCGTGAACTCGATGACCAATTGAGCTCAAATTTTCACACGTTTGTTATTTCACGTATATGGTCAATCACACAAAACATGAACACTGTTTGCGACTGTTTTGTCAGCTCTACCAAACCTGTATAATACCTTTAAACTTTAACTTATAATTTTGAGTTGATAGACCATGAATGCTGTTGTGACAATAATGATGCACGTAGGGCTTTGGCTGGGGGTGTTATTAGATGCAATTATTAGCCCAAAGCATCTTAAGACTTCAATCTCTTTAATCTTTCGTTTATCTCGTAGATAATTCCATTGTTTGTGCATTTGAAACATTCTCCACCATTCGCCCCACCGTGTGACTCATTAATCACAAACATTGCTTTGTTTTCTTAGGGGGTCCGTTCTCGACAAGCTCTGCTTTTTATGGGCCCCCTCCACTTCCATTTTCAAGTGTTTTTGTTGTTGTTTTGTTTTGCTTTGTATTGTATAAATTTAAATACTTATTATTTGCCTATAGTCGTTACTTCTATATGTTTACGTTCCATTTTGTTTATTTTGTGTATGGATCGGAATTAAAGTGAATTGAATTTAATTGAACTGAAAACCTTTTTTACACACAAAACATAAGGCCAAGTGAAAAAGCTTCCGAATTTCTCGTCCCCACCCGCCTCCTTTTAGTCCGCCGCCTCCTTTGTTTACTATTTACTATTTAGAATGCCAAACAAAAAAAACATGAGAATAAAATTTGTCTTTACTCTTTTTTCACCTTTGCATTACAACAGCCGTCCGTGGTATTCTATATTAAGAACATCGTATGTGAAGATGATCAATTGAGTATGAGCCACAGAGCCCGGCGTCTAGACTCTTCCACCTCAGTCGTCAGCTAATGGGTGCTATAGGACTGCGGGTCGGCAAGCTTTCTCCATAACAGAACACCATTTGCGTAATATCGAAACATTGCGTTGCGGATCATTGTTGAAATAATCCGCAAACAATGATGATGTAACCCCGAGTCGGTGATAATTATTGTTATTGACAACAAGAACGTGACAGTGGGGCCTAGTCGGTGACATCGCCAAACTGGCCTAAGTGGTTGCTGGAACATAATTATAGTATAAATAAAACACTCTACAATACAAAGCTTCATTTTCAATCGTCACCATGATGTACAAGGTAAGCTTATTGTTAAGTACATTGGACTTACTGTGTGATTTAACACTGGTGTGACTGCAATAATTACAAAATGTAATGTTGTTCTCCAATACAATTATACAGGATTGGTAGAGCTGACGAGGATAATACATGTTGGTGCTATCCCATCCAGTGGTGCTGTATCTGTTGACTTGTTGTAATTTGAAAAAAAGTATTTGTGATAATACAATTCCAAATATGTTAACTTAACTTAACTATGCTGGACTGTTTCCACTTGTATGTTTTTTTTTAAACTGGTAGTTTAAACTGGGAAATAGTTCAATCGAAATAATTTTGACCTTTTTTGACCTAGTGGATCTGTAATGAATGTTTTTGTTTTTTTCGAGATAAAGGATGTTTTCTCGAATGTGACTTCATTTCAGAGGGAAGCCTTTCACAGAAAAAAACTGTTCTAGTATGAACTTCGTAATCAGTGGTTGTTCTTCATCTTTACCAATCCTGTATAATTCGTTTAAATATGTTGCAAAACAAAGTCGCTTCTCCTTGGTGGGACCATGCTGGGTAAATATTAGAAAAAAAATCAATACGAATTGTTACAGCTTGTAGCTGCTTGGTAAGAAAGTCACATTGCAGTTGGTGCGTGATGATAATGATGTACAATGTAGTATGCTATTTTGTATATGTCGAATCTCGTTTTTGCCTGCCGTGTAAATTGTTCGACGACGGTAAATCATCTCTACTGTTTGATTATGAATTGAATTGTAAAGTAACAAGTACTGGGCAAGAACACAATTGTATTTTACGTGCATGCCTTTTGTTTCTTGTCGAATACTCTTTTTTATTTTTTATTAAATACATTTCAACGAGTTGTCAGTCAAATAATTTGAAGTTGTGATTCTTGGAAACAGTGCGTGGATGGTTGGAATCCTCCTCACATCCACTTAAATACGCTTTTTTAAAACTGGCAATTTGCTTTTTGAAAACTGGCAATTTGCTTTTTGAAAACTGGCAATATATTTTTTGAAAACTAGCAATTTTGCTTTTGCGAAAACTAGCGATTTGAATATCATTCTTCAAAACCCTTTTTTATGGGTGGCCATTTATCCAAGGCAGAACACTGGACCGATACTTCTTACATTGGGCAAAAGCCAGGCAGCACAACTTTTTGTTTTATGAATTAACATAAAACGGGAGAGTTATCTGTTTTTAATTTAAAGGAACATTACAGAATTGGTTTTTGCTAACAAAACAGTTGCTGGCAGTGTAAGCACTTTATGTAATCCACCATATGCATAAACTGATAAACCTGTAGAAGTTTGAGATCGATCGGCCATCTGGGTCACGAAAAAATAGTGAAAATCCGATTACACATTTGCATGAAATCATATAGATTCAACAAATGAATAAAACGCTCACTGAGCGATAAACTCCAATCGGAAAATTAGTTTATTCATTTCTCATCAAATATGGCATTTCAGACAGAAATATTTTAAGTGATGTTTTCTACTATCATCATCATTAGACCGTGTAATTTTTGTGTAAATCTGTGATCAAAAGTATGTTTTACAAGTTTTTTTTCTTACCGATTCTGTAATGTTCCTTTAAGTCAGCCGTATACATTCTAAAAACTGCTGGGTCCGAATTGACCCGGAGTCCGGGTCCCAGTGGGGCCTGACTAATTTCCGGGTCATTTAAACACAGATGACGGGTCATACTGATCAGAAATGGGTCACTGGTCACGGATCTGGGTCAATACTGACCCCGAAGTTTTTAGCGTGTAGTTTCCATTAACGCTGTGCTTCAGACCGATACAAAAAAATGTATTAAAAAAACCTCAAAAACCTGTCTTTAAAATGATTCTGTTTGTTCCAAGCGGCGCATTGAGTACCTTATTGGCCTATACCGTGTGCTTAACTCGGTCCAGCGACTGTGATAGTATGTCGCGGTTACATCTGTTTTTGATGATATTCTTTCAATTGAATAGAGACACTTTTTAGAGAAGTGCGATAATCCTTGACTATTGTGTGTGTGTTTTTTTTTTTTAAGATGGCGTCGTTTGCCGTTATCCTTTTGGCAGCCTTGGTGACCTTGTCTAGCGCCCTCACCGATGAGCAAATCGCTGTCTTCATGACGAGCGGGAATGTCGAGACCAACACCGGGTTGACGGGCATGGTGTCGATTGAGACCGCCGACGGGATGCACACCATCGTGAGCAACGGTGTACCGGACCATTCGACTCCCGATTATCCGAACAACGGGAATCCGAACGACATCGAGACGCAATCCTTCTCGTGGTCGGTACCGGTTAATCCGAGCGTTGCTAGTTCTACTACCGAGCTTCCCATGGGACCAATTGGCGTTGCCATCAATGGTATCCCGTTGTTCAACCCCTACACCATAACCGGTACAAACAAGTTCAAAATAATAAGTTTGAGAATTAACAATACAGGGCGCCACAAGGTGTTTGTCCTGCGAGAGGTCAACTTCACTGAAGGCAGTCGCCATAAAAACAAAAATTGGTTACTCTTCATAATGGCACGTGTGGAAATTTGAATAAATTCAGCAATTCTTGGCCTGCTTATAAATATCATCGTTCATCTTGCAACTTTGACAGATATTTTAGGGCAAAGGATGTTAACTTTTTTTTCGCAATGCACTGTGCTCACCATCACTGACAAAGTCATTGTGGCGTCTTGTATGGTTGTATTAAAATCGCACGATATAAAGAACCAAATCTAAGCACGTCCACTTTGAGTTGTAATTTTGTTTCATATTTGTTGGTTTTATTTTCTCAGGTGAAGACGCAGTATTGACTGAGACTTTTGACAGCTGCGATGGCCACCCTGATCCAATGGGCGTCTATCACTACCACAAGCAGCCGGCGTCGTGCGTGTTCTCCATCGTAGACGGGCAACCATCGTCGATCATCGGCGTGGCATTGGACGGGTTCCCGATCTACGGCCCCATCGATGAGAATGGTGACACGTTAACATCGGCCGATCTTGACGAGTGTCATGGCCGGTACGTGAACGGGGAGTACAGGTACCACAGCACGGCCGACTTCCCGTACATCTTAGGGTGTTTTATGGGCGAGTACACGGCGTCGGGTGGAGGTCCAGGCGGTGGGAATGGTCCACCACCACAACCTGGAGCAACTGAACCCAGTGGTCAGAAAATCATCCAGGGTACAGTCGTGTTAACAGTTCTTGGGTTGGTTCTTTCTTTCGTTGTTTAGAAATGCATCAAACAAAAAAATAATACGAAGAAAAGTGCAAGACCCTAATTATATAAAATAAAAAAAACATTCAAGTTGAAAAGTGCATGGAATGAGACCCTGGTCCATAATGGATCATTAAGAATCCAAATCACTAAGCCCCGTAAACCGAGTCGAAGAAATATGATCGGGATCAGTGCGGAACTCGATTCTTCTTCACCAAAATTCGAAATTGGGGTCGCTGACCTGAATCTGACTCACTATGACCAGACCCAATAATGGTCAAACCTCTAAATACTCCGGGTCAAAATTGACCCGAGTCCGAGGGCCCTTTGGGCTTGACCCATTTTTAAGTCACTGTGTGACCCGTAGTCTGTGTCAAACATGACTCCAAAATGGGTCAAACTGAAGCAAGAATCTGATTTCAAATCCCATTTTTTTTAAAACCTTTTTCTGTGTCAGCCTTACCCAACCTGCGGGACCGGAGAACGGGTCAATCTGCTGACCCGGAAGTTTTTAACCATTTTCTGTGTCAGCCTTACCCAACCTGCGGGACCGGAGAACGGGTCAATCTGCTGACCCGGAAGTGTTTTTAACCATTTTCTGTGTCAGCCTTACCCAACCTGCGGGACCGAGAACGGGTCAATCTGCTGACCCGGAAGTGTTTTTAACCATTTTCTGTGTCAGCCTTACCCAACCTGCGGGACCGAGAACGGGTCAATCTGCTGACCCGGAAGTGTTTGTAGAGTGCAATCATTGTGAGAAACCTGCTCATAATAATGTCTTGTGATTATAAAGTGTTTTAATGTTTGTTATTTGAAAACTGATCAGACTTTACACAACCCAAGATTAAGTTTGCTTTATACTAACAACTAGAACAATCAATGTCCATTAAGAGAACATTGTTTACTTTTGTTATCATTATTTTTTTGGATATTATCTTGGTGTACCTTAATACTGTACAGTGACTGTCAGCTGTAAATGAGACTAGGAACATGCCCCTGTTGATATTAGCAGTAATCAAGTTAATTTGGCACAAACTTGTTAAAATTATTTCGTATTATTTCGATCTTAATTTTTATATTTATTTTGTTGAGCAGTGTGTATAAGAAAAAACGATGTATAATTCCGTTGTTTCTGGTGTGTGTGTGTGTATGGGTTTGTAGTGACATTCAAACCGAGGACCTCTAACTAAAGGGACAATAGGTCCACGATTGTTGTCTCAAAGGAAAACAATGGGGTCCACGCTTGTCAGGACAAAGACTTGAGCAAAGGAGGGTCCATGATTGGAGGCCATTACACACTTGTGTGTGTGTGGGGGGGGGGGTCCGGAGACTGCACCCCACCGCGGACCCCTTGACTCCAGAGAAACCATCACCCAGCCTAGCTACCGTGTCCCTACAGTACGGTGGCCCTGAAGGGACATCGCACATCGCAAATATATTTGCAAAGAACTTGGAATGTCGCAAATTTTATCGCATCCTTGCAAATTATATCGGAAAATACCTTGGCAAATATTTTGTGATTTCGAAAATATATTTGCAAATATTTGCAGTGTTGCAAATATTATCACAAATATCTTTGCAAATTGTTTTGTGCAGTAATATTTTCGACATCGCAAATATCTTTCCAAATATTTTTGAAAAGATATTCGCAACATCGCAGATTATTTGCAAATATATATACATACATATATATATATATATATGTATGTGTTAACATTTTTGACATTGCAAATATTTTCGCAAATGTTTGAAGGGTTGTCTTTCAGGGCCACCATACTACACATTATGCCACGTACATAAATATGGCGTCAGCTCTGTGATCTGGCTGAATGGGCAACAGACTAGAGCTGAATGGAGAACAGACTAGAGCCAGTTGTGTAAATGGGACCCTACGATGGTTAGATTAACTTTTAACACTAACATATAAGAAATTGCCTGGGGGTTAAATCGAGGCTTGAAAGTGAAAGCAAAAACTGGTCTCGTACGATAACATTCTATGTCTTCATTAAAAACTGTCTTAAAGAAGCCTGCAAAGTAATAATAAAACTAGTCTCTAGTGAAGTGAGCTTATCGAAGAAGACCAAATCAATAAGATTTGCATAACAAGGCTGTGTTACGTAACACAACCTACGTCAGAACGTAGGTTCTATATACATGTACACCTTGTCAACAAGTGAATTATCATTTGCATTTGGCCATCAAGTGCCAGTGCGGCTCAACTGCATCTTAAATCTTCGTTTACATGCGCAATTTCTCCTGGACATTTCACAGGTCGACCCGTCTGCTCGTGAATATGCAAGGTAAGACTCACGTACTTAATGTCAACAAGAACGGTGCACTGTTTTGGTCTCGTTTTTATTCTGGATCTGGGAGTATAAAATACTCAGCAGGTGGCACGAGGACTGGTTCAAACATGAAACTTTGTTCGTTGACCGTAACAACTTAAAATGCTTGTAGCAGTTCTCGGTATTTTCTTAATGGTTCGCAGACACAGTGCTATAGGTTTAAATTCATCATACTAAATCGATGCAAATGAAACTGTCGGTGTCTAGGAGACGGTTGGGTTGGTGTAGTTCCTTGCCTCCATCCCACGTCTGGGACTTTGGTTCATATCTCCACCTGATTGCGTGGGTTCCCCCTAGAATAATAAATTGCCTGTGGGGTTTTCCTTCTATACATCAAAAACTGAACCCTCCGTCATTGTCTTCTCAGATCTCCATGGATTGTTGGCTATAGTATATAATTCTATTGATGAAGTTCGCTTTTCTGAGAATCCTTGGCTCTAAAACCAGAATATAAATATAACTAAATTGCCCGTCTTGCTGCCTTAATTACTACACTTTTAATAATGATTTTTATGTTGATCAATTAATTTTGTGTACTATTGCATGGTATAAATGTAACTATATCTGATTGTTAATGAAAGCAACTGTGACTTACAGCATTTGGTGTTATACACACGATTATCGAACCCGTATATCTGCTGCAACTTTACTGTTTAGATTTTGCAAAAAATTAGTTAGTGGCCTGACGTTTCGACCTAGCAGAGTCTTTCTCGAAGGCTAAAGCTTCGAGAAAGACTCTGCTACGAAGGCTAAAGCTTCGAGAAAGACTCTGCTAGGGTCGAAACGTCAGGCCACTAACTAATTTTTTGCATTTATACTACAGGTCCTTTTGGTTGGTAAGCAGTTTGCAACAGCTAATTCTAATTTCTTGTTTAGATTTTGGACACATATTTTTGTATATTGAAAGGATTTTAGTAATCCGCACAGTGGGACAATCCTCACTGTGCATACAACGGTGGTTTGGTTTATTCATAGAGCAATGACAGAGAAGATTAAACCAGCCCGTGCCTGGGTGTACCAGCCACGGCAGTAAACTAATAGTTGGACCACTAAGGGTTTTCTACCTCCACGATTTTGGGGTGAATAATAGCTCGATGCATTGCCTTTGTAATAATGGGATTTTGACCCCCAGTGTTTGTGTGTGTGTCCCTGAAGGAAGTGGATTCAAAAGAGGGCGCTATCACTATCAGACGAAATTTCTACGCAATTCGCCGTATGGGGTGGAACAGAATTTCCTGCCACATCGCCATAACGCTAGCATTAAATAAATAAAGTGAGACAAGAAAGTGGGGGGAAATTGTAAGAACACAATTCGGAGTCATGCGTACTAACATAAACTTCTGCGTATGGTCGAAAGGTAACCAGCACTCTAAATAAATATCTGTACTGGCCTGGAATTTCATCTCTGAGAGGGCAAGGCCATATTCATTTTGCAAAGGCCACTTCCATTGGAAAATCTTTTGAAGGGGCACCAAGGCCAAGACCAGGGGCAGCAGAGGCCATGGCCTCCGTGGCCTCCGTGTAATTCCAGGACTTTCTGTTTATAACTCTAACTATTGAAAATTAATTCTAAACCACTACACCTTTTAAAGTTTTAAACAAAATGATTATCTATGAAGTTTATATTCTGTTTAAAGCGATGATTCTGACGGTCATGCTGGCAGCCGCAGTTTCGCTGTCTAGCGCCCTCACCGACGAACAAATTTCGAAGTTCATGACGTCAGATATGATCGAGACAAACACGGGTCTGACGGGAAGCATTACCATAGAAACTTCAGGCGATTTTCACTCCATCACAAGCAACGGGGTCCCGGACCACGCCACTCCGGAGTATCCGCGTCGAGGGAATCCGAACGACATCACACTGCAGGATCACGTGTGGACGATTCCGGTTAATCCGGTGGTCGGAACCTCTAATGTAGCCCTTCGGCTCGGACCCATTGGCGTAGCAATCAATGGGATCCCGTTCTTCAACCCTTACACCAATACAGGTGAGAGGTCATCGAAGTTCATTTTAATGTTGAAATACCTCTCAGAATGTAATTGGTATTGACTCCTCGCATGCACGTCATTTGCGTTAATTGCAGGCCACGCTCACCATCTTGGGGAGTCAATAGGGCCCAGTTTTAAAGAGCTTCTTTAGCAGCAAATGCTTAACATTTCTCTGCTAAACTGAGCAGGACACCAGTCACAGGTGACACATGAGGAGTGATGTGTTGGCTGGTAACCTTATTCTAAAGAGCATAATGTGCTTATAGGCTACTTGTTGTGCTTAAGCAGCTCTACGAAAGTGGGCCCTGCAGGTGTTATCAGCATGTAAGCGCACCATTGCCTCAAATTCGCACAACACCGTAACGCAATGGACATTGACTCCTCAAATAGCGCAACCAAGATAATGGACCTTATGCATATATGACGTCATCTGAGTAGGTCGCCCTCGACTAGAGGTCAAAACAAGGTTGCTCATTGGCCCATTCTGCGCGCCGCGTACATGAGATGCATTTTCCATTGTTCATTTTTACCTCTAGATTGCGGCGTGATGACGTCAATGCATAAAGTCTATTTTGATAATGACGTCATGTGAAATGGGTCAATAAGTCTTTTCTGTTTGTCAGTGGTATTCTCCCATTTTGTATTATTTATTTAAATTAAATTCATACTTGTTTTTTGTTTTTTTGTGGTTAATTTGAAGGGGAAGATGCCGTAGAAACGGAAACTTTTGACAGCTGCGATGGCCACCCAACAATGACCGGAGTCTATCACTACCACAAGCAGCCGGCGTCATGCGTGTTCTCCATCGTAGACGGGCAACCATCGTCGATCATCGGCGTGGCATTAGACGGGTTCCCGATCTACGGTCCAAATGATGAGAATGGCAACACGTTAACATCGGATGATCTTGACGAGTGTCATGGCCGATACGTAGACGGGGAGTACAGGTACCACACCACGGCCGACTTCCCGTACATCTTAGGGTGTTACAAGGGTGCGTACGCGCAAACATTTCGCCCTTCGCCAGGGGGTGGAGGTGGTCAGATTCCAGGCGATGGGAACGAGGACAACGATGAGGACACAACTATTGTTTCGAATGATGGCGGGAATGGTCAAACAAGTCTAAAAAGTGCGAAATTTTTGACAGTTTTTGCTCTAACTGCGCTCTTTTATATTCACAGATTGATTTAAAATTGTCATAATTTCCATACCTAGGCATACAGCACTCTGGCTCATTGAATACAATTCTTAATAATATTGAATAGAAAATGAACAAATTGGGGTGTTAATAATATTGATTAATTTTGTGTCCATATTTAGTTAAATTGTTATAAGTTCAAAACCTAAAAAATGTTTATAATATTATGCTCCGAAGTATTGTTTAAAATAAAATAACTCTCAGAGTGTTACAGAAGTATTGTGCAAGAACAAAAATATTTTGGTCTGTTTGTGTATGCGCGTGCGTGCGTGCGTGTGTTTGATTGGGTGCTTCACGGAAGAATGTTTATACCAATTGGTGCAGCATCACTTGTAAAAATCGAATAATTCGTTTGAATACTTTAATCATGAACTGGCTGGCTTACAGTTATCCTTTCATCGATTCGTGAACTCAACAATGAAATCAAATAACATTGAAACTAACGGTTACCAACCTTCATCACCGAACTCTTAGAAGTGGTAGGCCTATCCAAGGCCATATCGTTAACATGCGTGATATGTCACCGGGGAGACAGGGATCCAGACTGGGCGTTAGTGGACACTAAGTTCGTTTTATTTTGTACATTCCTAGCGGGGATAAACTTTCCTGTAAATATATCTTATTATTTGAACAACATGTACATGTATATTGTAAATCAAAGCGATAAACAAAATGCTGTTTTCTGTTATCGGCCTTGGCCTGACGGCTCAAGGGCTAGGATTGTGGGCGCTAGCGCTGTGTGGACAACAGCGCTGTGTGGACAATAGCGCTGTGTGTGTGCATTGTGAGAGTGCGGTGTGCTATTTTGTTTAGAGTCAGTCGGTGGACTGGGGTTGTATCGCATTCGGCGGCTGAGGTTTTAGTATCCTTGCTCTGGTTTTAGGCGAAGTACTTGTCTACACAGCCTTGATACCAAGGCTACCTTGGTGCGAACGTGGTGCGTGGGTCAACCAAGCCATTTGGGATTAAGATTCGATTTTATATAAAAGGAGTTTTATCTTGTTTCAATTCCATAGAGTTGAAACCCTTTACTAAGTGCCGTCTACCAAAAAGCACACCAATGTTGTAGGCGCTGCAGAGTTTTCTTTGCTTGGGTGAAGTTGGTTCTTCGATAAGTTTTTTTTATCATCTTCTGTGGGGAAGAAGTGAAAGGTATGTACATGGGTTTTATCCATCAAGAACAATTTGTTTATTAGTCTAAGATTGGTGTCCCCTTCTTTTTTTGTTTTTCTTTAATTTGTAAAAGTCGTTTTAATGGGTGTAACCATCTATTTCTACCTCATGGTGTAACGGAAGAGAAAATCAAAAAAGTAGAAAGATGACCATTGTTATTGCGCTTGAATTGGGACAGGTTGTAAGAGAAAAGGAAGCAGAACAGATAGTGAATTCCAAAGTAATAAGGCATGTACATGTATACGCAAGCTTACTCAAGTTTTAATTTCTTTCACTGACTGATGCTTTCTGTCTGTAAAATTCAAAAAAAAAAATAGCCGTGTTAGTCTAATCGATAAAACAAGGAGGGTAGTGGTAGCACTTAAAGACTAACTAATTACATAAAAACAACGCATGAGCTTTCGTAGCAACAACTTCTTCATCAGATGCAATGAAGGGGACAAGCAAATGTAAACATGTCTGCAAAATGTGAACACATTACCGATTCATACTAAGTTTGGCTTAAGGCAGGGCCCACTTCAAAATAGCTGTAAAATCAAAACAGTTTGCACAACTAGTTGCAGGGTACAATTTGGGGGAAGTTGTAGATTTGTTTATTATGGAGTGAATAGAAATCATAAATGTGTGAATGCCAAAGGAAAACTAAATGTTTAAATACAATGGTGTCGTTCAATGAAAAATGTTCAGTAAAATAGAAAAAAAAACACCTTAAAGTAAGGAATCTTGGCATGAATATATAAAAATATGACGTCATTATTCACATACGCTTCCAGGGAAACCGAGACGGCCATTTTGTGAAGAAGAAAAAGAGCGCAGTGGTATTTTGGGAAGAAATTTGTGGTTTGCAAGCGAAGTTGAAAGATCAGTGATCACTTTTTTTTTCTCACGTTGAGTCATACAATAGTTAAATAATACAGTTTTGTGATGCACTCATTTTCCAATAGGTAGAGTCCTCGTGAAAATGGCGGGAAAATTACAAGTCTCTATACCTAACGTTTGTTACCCTTCAAGTAGCCTTGTCCAAGGCTCTTTACGCAAGCACCCCGCTTTGAATACTAGCACGGTATAACTGCAGTACAATGTACATTGTATATACTGTACTTGATGTATGTACAATGTACATGTACAGTATACCGTGGGGTCGAAGCATGGTTTTCGAGGTTTTTCAACCTTGTACCCAAAAACGAAGCCGACTTTCGGCTTCGTATTTGGTACGAGGTTGAAAAACTTCGAAAACCATTCGGCTTCGTTTTTTGGTCAAAACGTCATTGAATTTGACCTTTTGAATGGAGCAAAAGTTCCCCCTTACGGAATGTACAAACCCATTTGTCTTTGGTGACGCCATGTTTCAAAATTTTCGCCCTGAATGAGTATCAAATAAAATGACTGAGGTTAGAGACTTGTAATTGTTTTCTCCGTTTTCACAAGGGGTCCGTATCTGTTGGGAAAAAATATGGGTGCATCGCAAAGCTGAATTTTACCCTAGAGCCCGTCTTGGTCAATGTTTACGTATCTGCTTTATTCCAGATTAGCGAGCAGTTTTCGAGTCTGTTTGGCGTTGATTACATACCACAGTTGGATGAAGCTTAAAGCCACGGGGGTGTTTAACCATGGGGTAGAATTCTGCCTTCATGGCTTAACTTTATAGTACTTTCATGACGAAAACGAAATGCAGACTAATCGTTCAGTTGGAATTGTTTCGTTTTTAAAGTGTATGGCTGTACTTGAATAACTTAGCATGTAAAGAGTAGCACTGTGGCTCGGGTTGAGGAGGTATAAACTCGAAGATGAGAAACATGTTGATGTAACCGCTCATATTTTAAATAAAAGATGTTTTTCTTTAGAGTCCGTATGCAGATGGCGTCATCGGCAATTCTTTGCGTTGCTGGCAACGGTTTCCCTGTCGAGCGCCCTCACCGACGACGAGATCGCTCATTTCATGACCACCGAAATGATCGAGACTAACACCGGTTTGACGGGCATGGTATCGATTGTTACGGCCAACGGGAAGCACACCATCACAAGCAACGGGGTTCCCGATCATGCGACGCCCGAATACCCACGGCGAGGTAACCCGAACGACATCACGGAGCAGGCTCACGTCTGGTCGATCCCGGTTAACCCGACGGTCGCCACGACCCCCACGGAGCTTCCAATGGGATCCATCGGTGTGGCGATTAACGGCATCCCGTTCTTCAATCCGTACACGTCAGATGGTACGTAGAACGCGCTCCTATAATTACGCGAGAGCGCCCTCAAAGTTATCCATGAACATCAAAATTAATTGTTCACAAGCCGTCATCTATTTTCTAATCTATGTGATTTTAACCGAAATCTTCAAATATTTAACATGCCATGAGGCATGGTTCTCGAAAACTTATGTTCTCACTTTTCATGTAGTCGTAAACAGTACTGTGGTTTGGACTCGAAACGTGATTCTCTAATCTCTTGAACTTAGTTTTTTGAGTTCATGTCGTTTGTTTTTTTGCAGGTGAAAATGCCGTAGAGATAGAACTCTTTGATAGTTGTGATGGCCACCCAACAAGGACCGGGGTCTATCACTACCACAAGCAGCCTGCGTCATGCGTGTTCTCCACCGTAGATGGGGAACCATCGCCGATCATCGGCGTGGCATTAGACGGGTTCCCGATCTACGGTCCAAATGATGAGAATGGCGACACGTTAACATCAGCCGATCTTGACGAGTGCCATGGCCGGTACGTGAACGGGGAGTACAGGTACCACACCACGGCTGACTTCCCGTACATCCTAGGGTGTTACAAGGGCACATACAGCCGTCGCCCAAAACCAAGACCAGGAAGACGCTAAACCAATTGAACCCCCCAAAACGGCTCTTTCATTGCAAACATGTCTGTTAAAACAAAACTGTATCATTAAATATCTATGCAGTACGTTATACGTATTACGTAATTTGTTATGCAATGACATGTCGATAGTTGTTAGCAACAGTAATTAGTTTAAGGACAACGGACATTTTCAAAACAGCCTTGAAAACACATCTTTCTTTTTTAAGGAACATTAATTGCCTAATTCCATCGAGATTGGGATTACTGCTTATTCTGCTGCTGTTTTTATATTGTGCAGCACCCCTTTTTCAACTGTTCTTGCTTGTGCGCCACTGGAAGACATCCACAGAAGAACTTTGTTATTGGAGCAAGCGCCAAGAGCACTTTCGCTGTAGAAGACGTCATTATTATTATTTTAATACACCCGGGATTATGAAGTTAGAATCTCATTATAATCAAACCTAAGAAGCCGCAGAAGTGCCAGCAATGGATTTGTTTTATTTAGCAATTTTTTTTTTATGAAAACACAAATAATTTCCAGTGTTTATTTTAGTCATTAGTTTGCTAATTACAGCCAGTGTAATGAGACCAACTGCTAAGTGCCAAGTTTACATTTCGGTAAAATTATCTAAATCGTTGTTTTCCCTCGGTGAATAAGGTTGTTCCCAATAGACCCCTAGCATTGGCCGCCATCTTTGATGAAACGAGCACGCGTGAAAGGCTAGCTAGCATTGGCTGAAAGTTTGTGTGCAGCGCGTACACGCCTGCACGTTTCCATTGTTTTCAATCAAAGATGGTGGTTTTTTGCATGCCATACCCCCACACTCATTTACATGTACTGTGTAGTTTTAGTCTCATGCGTCATTGTGTTTCTAATGTCTAGCCAATGAAAGTATTGGGTTTGTAAGGCCAGTGCCCTTTTACGGACGACCAGTCTATGTATTAATCTCGACCTAATTAAAGGTAGAATAAATAGAGTTTCTAATCTTTATAGAACCGTTTCTTATAAGCAAAATATAGTGTGATAAAAGTATTTTGATTCAGAGTAATGTGTTGTCAAAAAACACAATGTCATATTTTTGTACTATCATTTCCCGGACTTAATATCCACGCAAAAAGGAAGAAGATAATAAAAGGCTACTCTTCGTTATTAAAAAAAAAAAACTGCCAGGGACAACAACAAAAAAGACCTCAGAATACCCACCAGCTTACCTGAACTCAATTTTTATGTAACAATAAAATATAGACTCACTTTCCTACTGGTAAGGTCACGTCAACATCATATTATTATAGTACCTGCAAGTTTCACAGTTCCTCAGTAGGAACAAAAATATAATACGATCACAGTCGAACTCCGTAAAACTACTGTGTCTGCATATAAAGACAGCTACAAGCATTGATTACGGCCGCAACTTGTGTTTAGAAAGACTCGCTGTAAAGCATTGTTCCGTTGTTTTCAAAAATCTTGCAAGGCCCCCCCCCCCCAGCCTCTCCACCGTCCCTCGGTCAGTGTTTGTCGCCTTCCCCATGAGGCCTGTCACTTCGTAAGGTAACTTTATCAACAAGTTCCCTGAACCTAAACGACCAAATCTAAAATTACAAATTGTTCTTTGTCTGAAGCAATATTATATTAAAAGCAATTGTTTTGCTCGGTCCAAGAGTCTCATCCAAAGGATGGGGGCAGGGTCGAATGAAAAGACAATTAATATGTAAACCTTTTCAATAGAGGGCGCTGTTTACTTTAAAGTCTAGTTACGGACTCTTTTCCCGGTTGCCCTATTCAACCTCGCAATAATTTCCGAACCAGACATTTTTTAGTAGCAACTGGAGAGAACACTGACCTTCTACAATAATGTGGCAACAGTAATCTTTTTTGTTACCAGACTATGCATACATAGCAACAACGTCGTCTGTGCGGTCTCGGCAGAAAACAACTTCTCCACATTGACTATATTCTTTAGCTTAATTTAGTCACTTAATATTTATAATCGAGTTATAAAATGCCTGAATCAGAACAAATGGATCCTCCTCAGATATTCGTGGAGCGAACATTGGCTCTTATTAAACCGGAAGCGATAGACAAAGCGGAAGAAATTGAAGAAATAATTCTGCAATCGGGGTTCACCATTTTGCAGGTAAGTTTTGCCGGTGTTTGAAAAAAAACTTGAATATACCGAACTAATACTGCAATTTACTTATAATTATATAGCGTCTGACGTTTTTAAAAGGTGTCGGTAGATGTCGGCTGGAGTAGCATTTGCTAAGTAGGGGCCTGTTAAGAATATACTCAAGAAATTACATGAATGACGCCTGGCATGGCATTTATGGCTATGCAATGGGCAATGGCTATTTTAGTACTACTTCTAGAAACTATTTATAAGGCTCCGTGAAGTTATAGGGGTCTAACATTTTGGGCCTCCGTAACGCTATACGTTTTCAAAATGGTCGTTGATAGGTGAACATTTTATGGTCGTTATCCAGCAATAACTTCAGTTTCATACTACACAACTAAAACTTTCCCATCACACTTAATATACATTCACGATGCTTGTGACCGTGTGAGGCCTTTTTGTCGAGTTACATGCAAAAACTTCTTCAAAAAATGAAATTTACCACGCAATACTCGCGGTTGTTTTGCTCTTCATCGCGGCGTTCACAAATTGCGCAAAAAGTAAGACTGCGCGGTGTACGCTTCTCTTGGCCGGGCCCCTAGCCATGGGGTCCACATCATCGTGACATAGTATCAGGAGCTGTGAGGATCTTTCAAAATGGAGTCTCACGTTTTTTTACTTACCTACACAGCACAATGGTGGCGAGTACATTAAAATGTTTTATTTAGTGTAATCCTCATGACAGTATGAAGAACATTCGAGCTGACAATATCACTGGCAAGAGTAGAGTACTGAGTAGTACTATTAATTTAATATCAGTCAATTAACACGCCATGATGTTTACAAAAAGCGGTCCAGCATATTATTGGTAATATTTATGGGACTAAGGTTGGATATGGCATTTTTTCAAAGGCGCTTCTACTCTAGTTCACAGGTCCTAACAATTTTTTGTGTTTAGTTTAAATGTTTCCAACAGCCCGACCAACTGTTCAAAAACCTTATTTATTTCACTTTATTTCGTGTTGTGCACATATGTTTAAAAAAATCCTTGAATGTTACAGAGAACAAAAATATTTTGTTGTAAGGCCTGATGAGTGATGACATCATTGGGGCAATATCATTGGTCTAAACCTGATGCTATTTGATCTATAGAAACGCCGTGTCCACCTGACTCCAGAACAGACGAGTGATTTCTACGCTGAACATTATGGCAAGATGTTCTTTCCGTCGTTGGTTGCGTACATGAGCAGCGGTCCGATCATGGCAATGGTGTTGGCCAGAGAGAGCGCAATCGCCTGCTGGAGGGAGCTGTGTGGTCCAACCAACACAAACAAAGCGCGAGAGACTCATCCAGACAGGTGAGTGGACACCCAGGCATAGTGTTAGCCAGAGGGGTGTCTGGGTGTCTTTTGGACACCCTGTTTTAAGTTTGGACACCCTGTTTTATCTGTCATCATTTACTTGTAAATGTATTGTAAGTGAACAATTTGGACACCCAGTTTAAACACATCCAGACAGGTGAGTGACACCCAGGCATAGTTTTAGCCAGAGAGGTGTCTGGCGGTCTTTAGGACACCATGTTTTAAATTTGGGCACCCTGTTTTATCTGGACACCCTTTTACCAAATCCTGGCTAAAACCTTGCACCCAGGGATGAGAAATTTCAGACTTTTATCTGAATTCAGTCAGACTTTGCAAGTCAGCCTGCTGAAGAAAATCAGCCGTTGTTCTTTCTACACATAAGGAACTCTTTGATCTACTTCTCTAGTGCAGATGACACTGTTTCTAAGCTCTATGAAATCTAAGCCCCGGGGGGTTACCAAGAGGTCGAAACGCCATCATTTCAACCTCCTAAAATTTGGATCCTAGTTTCAGACATTTTTGTCAGCGATGACTCTCAGTCTCACACCAGGGCCCAATTTCATAGACCTGCTAAGCACAACAATTTGCTTAGCATGAAATTTCTTCCTTGATAAAAACAGGGTTACCAACCAAATTTCCATGTGTTGCATATTGCTTGTTACTGGTATTCAGCTGTTGTTTGCTTATCCTGAAAATCATTTGAAGATTTTAGTTGGTAATCCTGTTTTTATCAATGAAGAAATTTCATGCTAAGCAAATTGTTGTGCTTAGCAGCTCTATGAATTTGGGCCCTGGACACGCCAAACTCCAGTTGTACTGGTCGGGGATTTCTGTCAGGATTCTTCCTGATTCCAGGATTTTTTGTTCACACATCTTCTTCCTCTGTCTTTAAAAAGATGTGAGTTGAACATCCAGACCGAGAGACCACTATCCATTTCAGGGTTCTCCCCATGCACAAGTTAGCGTATCGAGTCAATACATGCGAATTACGTGCCGATATGTGCACACACAAAATATTTATTTGTATTGCTTCAGTTCAAATTCACATCAATCATCAATCAGAGATAAAAACCATTTAGAATGCTCCAGATTGCACATTAGAGCTTTTAAAACCAAGATAAACACCGAGTAGAAAACAGTCCGAGGACTTTGTTTCAACTTTCAATTTGCCGTACTCATCAAACTTCCAAAAGTTGTGTTTAGAATGCCTCACTTTTTTTGGAAAAAATCCTTTGGAGAACCCTGCATTTTTCAGGATACTTTATTTTTCATTTGATGAAATACACAAGTTTTTTATTCCATTTTAAATTGTTTTTAGATTCGACAATGAGATGTCATTTTGACATTGATTTTAAGCCTTCCTTTCTTTCTTCCTTCCTTCTTTTTTTCCCTTAGTATTCGAGCGTTGTACGGCACTGATGATCAGAAGAATGCAGTGCATGGAAGTGACAGCCAGTTCAGCGCCGAAAGAGAGATCAGATTTATGTTCACAGATAGTAAGTTAACATTTGTCGAAGGAATCTTTGCTTCGTGTCTTCATTTTTTTTCACACGAATCCATGCCAAGTTTGCTTGGGCCTCACCAACAAAAAACATGTTTGTTTCCTGCAACCTTAAACAAACCTTAAACAAATTTTAGGCAGATTAATTTCTCCTTGGTCAATGAACTTTATTTAAATGTTTAGTTTCACTATGAAACCTTACTGATTTTAAATTTCAAACTAACCCACGTAAGTAGAGGAAAAACAGCAGGACAAGTTCTTATTTGAACTTAGTACTACCAATCCCCAATGTACAAGTCCTTATTTGAACCAATCTACTTCGTGGCAGTGGTTAAATAGCAGGGGAAAATGAGATACTATCACAAGGTTGTCAAGTAATTAACCACAAGGGAAACTGACTGGCACCCCCGAACAAAGATATTAACAAAATAGGGAGACCGCCAATATAGGGCTAGATAGCTCAGTTGGTAGAGCGCCGGTACGTTATCCGGAGGTCGTTGGTTCAAATCCCGCTCTAGTCAATTTTTCTTTGTTCAACCCCATACTATTTGAAATTTACCCAGTCAGTTTCCCTTGTGGTTTATTACTTGACATTTAAATTAAAAAAGTCGCATCCCCTCAAGGTGATCCCGTGGCTGCTGCTTCCCAGGTTGTATCGTAAACTTGGGTGTGATCCCTGGCTACACGGCAGTTAACGATTGTATGGCTTCTGACTGGCACCCCCGAACAAAGATATTGACAAAATAGGGAGACCGCCAATATAGGGCTAGATAGCTCAGTTGGTAGAGCGCCGGTACGTTATCCGGAGGTCGTTCGTTCAAATCCCGCTCTAGTCAATTTTTCTTTGTTCAACCCCATACTACTATCACAAGGTGTTACAACAAACCAAATATTCTGAACATGTACTTTTTTTATGATAGGTCTACACTGTTTAAAAGAATAAACTCTTCCAACACCATTGTTGTACCTTTGTCTTAACGTCCTTTTTTTAAAACTGTCATTTTGAAGGCATCGTTGAGCCAATACCAGCAGGCCAAGCAGCCAAAGACTACTTAACAAAAGTTGTCAACCCAACCCTTCTTAGAGGTCTGACAGAACTATGTAAACAGAAACCTGAGGATCCTGTGGTAAGATTTTATTGGGTTGGTTGGGGGATACGCTCATGATTTTTCAAATAAACATAACTTGTCTTTCACAAACATTCAAGCATTACTGTAGATTGGATTACGGATTCAGGACTTGATTTAAATAATATTTGGGCTTCAACCACCAACATTATAGCAAGTATTTGTTGAAGAACTCACTCCGCGGCAGTGCAGTTAATTACGAGAAGTACCCCCGATCCACTAAGCAAAAGTAGTAGTCCCGGCCGATTTCCTACCTTCCGCCCAGGTAGTAGTTAATAAGCAGGACAGTTCTTTTCAGAACTGAGAAGTCTCCCAAATTCCGAAAAATCTCCTCTGCGCTAGTAGAAGAAATAGCAAGACAAGATCACTAAAGAGCTAAATCTACACGTGGTGTTACCACAAACCAAATATACACTGCTGCCTCACCATGCAATGCCTCAAAACTAAGTTTTATATTTGTTGTATATTTTTGTCTTGCAGACATGGCTAGCTGATTGGCTGATCAGTAACAACCCAAATAAACCCCGGATCAATGAGCAGTGTCAAGTGACCGAGCCGATGTGATCATTTGGATATAAATCAGCGTACACCCAACAACGTAACAGTCACACTGACAAGTCTTTGAGTTCTGGGTCCAAGTTTATGAAGCTTCTAAAGGCCATGTCACACGAGACAATTTACAGGCAACAATTACGAAGTTCTTCCAAAGGCCATGTCACACGAGACAATTTACAGGCAACAATTACGTAGTTCTTCCAAAGGCCATGTCACACGAGACAATTTACAGGCAACATTTACGAAGTTCTTGTAGAGGGCTTTATTACACCCGATTGGGCATCCCAAAGCGATCAAGATTAAAATTTGTTCCTGCAAGGTATGCAGAGCTACTTTTTGAAGTGTGAGACCTTTTTCCTTTACATAGGCACTATGTAATGGTTTACAAGGTGCTGTGGCGCATTATGCAGCCAATCAAGCCAGGAACACAGGGGCGAGCTCCTTCTCTCTTTACAATAAGTGCACTGGGCACTTTTACGTGCGTTACACAACAAAAGAGCTTTTGCATCCCATGCAAAGGACGCAGCAAAAGTGTGTTGCTTAAGGACACAAGTGTCTTGACCGGGACTCAAACCCACACTCTGCTGATCAGAAACACCAGAGCTTAAGTTCGGTGTTTTTATCTGCTCTGCCACAACACGCCATGCAACCAGTTCCAGGCAATACCCAATTACATTTCAGGGTTTTTTTCCCCATTATTTTCTTGAGGATAGTGAGTTACAGCATGAGGAATGTCTCTTGTGCTGCCAAAGTGGCCCGTGTGCATAGAGTGCAGTTGGTTGCCTCCAAGTTTGCCTGAAGAAATTGCCCTGTGTGACATGGCCTTAATAAGTAGAGAGTATTGCTCAAGCATAAACGGGGAACCAGTTAATACAAACTATAAGCACTTCCATTGAGGTTCAATTGGTATTACCGTCTTTCACTGGGCAATACTTCTTAATGTTCAGCATATTTTCTTAGCTTATCAGCTGTTTGAAATTGGGCTTGTTTCATGGCCTTGTTGGGCTAGTTAGGGTCATTCTATGGTTCTACTTACTGAAGTAAAGGTGATCAGCTGTTTGAAATTGGGCTTGTTTCTCGGCCTTGTTGGGCTAGTTAGGGTCATTCTATGGTTCTACTTACTGAAGTAAAGGTGACTGCTCTATGTTCTGACACCCCTATGTTCCGACAACCCTCTGTTCAGATAACCCCTTACTCACAATTTTTCAGGCATGGGTTAGTTTCAGGGTTAGAGTAAGGGTTAGGGTTAGGATTAGGAAAATATATTTAGTGGTGTCGTAACATAGGTGTGTGTAAACCAAAGTAAAAGATGCTTGCCTATGGTCAAAGAGAGTTGAGGCATACTTTATTCGTTAGAAATTTATTTTTTCATTCGTCCTTGGCCACATTGTTAATTTATTACTCACTGTGAAAGATTCAAAAATAACTGGTCACTCATGACCAAGTCTTTCTATTGGGCTTAAAGGCACTGGACACTATTGGTAATTACTCAAAATAATTGTTAGCATAAAAACTTACTTGGTAACGAGCAATGGAGAGCTTTTGATAGTATAAAAACACTGTGAGAAACGGCTCCCTCTGAAGTAACGTAGTTTTTGTGAAAGAAGTAATTTCTCAGTAAAATATTGAATTGATTTTGAGACCTCACGCGTGAGGTATCAAAATCAAGCATCTGAAAGCACACAACTTCGTGTGACAAGGGTGTTTTTTCTTCCATTATTATCTCGCAACTTCGACGACCAATTGAGTTCAAATTTTCACAGGTTTGTTATTTTGTGCATATGTTGAGATACACCAAGTGAGAAGACTGGTCTTTGACAATTACCAAAGGTGTCCAGTGTCTTCAATGTTAAAGGTACACCTTGCAACGAGGACATTAGATTCCATGCTTCTTCAGTCCCCATCAGCACAAACGTGTACTGATCTTTATTTGCATTCTTATACATGTAATCAGTTTCAGACATGTTTCACATGGAGTGGTAACACGGCCACATAGTGGCTTCATTACTTTTGGCAAATTAGCCAGTTTTTTTTTTTTCGAGAACTGAAGACCGTATATAAAAAGTGTAAATAGCATTTTGTTAAACTTGTACCATATGTTTTTTTTTTCAAAAGGTGACTAAGGTAATTGGTCCTTGCATAGTTTTTTTTATTTGTTGATTTCTTGCAGGCATTACAGATATGTCTTCAAAAACCAACTTTTGTATATATAACACAATTACGTTTTTATATTCTGCAGTTATCTTGCAGTGAAATGAAACAGAGAGACTGCAAGGACAACCAGTGTAGTCCATTTTTGTGAAATGAGAATATAATTTTTTTTTTTCACTGGGTAAACTTGCGACCAATAATTGGATTCAAAGATGGCTGCAGTTTGATATGAAAACCATAGCAACCCTTAAAAGAGGCAGTAGCGAACAGGGCCCAATTTCATAGAGCTGCTTAAGCACAGAAAAAAAGCAGCTAAGCAAAACAAAAGTATGCTAACCCGAATAAGGTTACCAGCCAAACTACCATGTCGCATGTACAAGTTGTGACTGGTATCCTGCTAATTTCTGCGTAGCAGAAAATTGATAAGCATTATTCTCTGATAAAGCAGCTCTATGAAATCGGGACCAGGAGAATGAAGAAATGTTTCTTATGTTGAACTTCAACTGCAGAAATGGTTGTGTTTATTTATGAACATGTTGTGTACTATTTACATGTACAAAGAAAAGAATTAACCATTAAATAAAAAATGTTTGTCAAAATATCACAGTTTGACGTTAACTTTTGTATTCAGTTTAGTTTTGTTTTTTTAACTTTTCAACAACAAATAAGTGTCAATAGAGGGCACTGAGTTGTGATGAAGTGAGCCCTCTGTTGGAGAGTAAGTTGTCAAGTCTCCAACATGTGTTGAAGCTGTCAGAAGACCCAGTGGCTGACGGAACTAAAAACCCTCATTAATTTGTCTCAACCACAAACAAAGATGTGAAGTTTGTACTGGCTAGAAGATAACCAATGTGGTGAATCAAGAAGGAAGACGCACCATCTTACGGTCACTATCTAGGTGAGGTTTTAAAACTTTTCTTTCACTTTCTGCGGATTGTATTTTCCATGCTTTAAGACGTATCCGAACTGGCAACTACAGCTGGATCGCAGGTCTTCATGCGTAGCCTTTAGTCAAGGCGCACCGCGGCACCCCCAGCCTGGATATCACGCACGAAAAAAGACCAGCGCGAGCGGCTATCCCCTTTAACAGCGCGCGGTATTTGAATATCCGCCTGCCCATGGACTCCGAAGGCTCGAAGAGTTTCCACTGGCAATTTTCCCGTGGACGTTTCTTATGATGTTAGCAATATTTTTCACCCAACACAATATTTATCTGAAGATACATTTAGCCTTAATAATTACTTGGGTTTGGAGTGGTACAACCAAGTAGGACCAAGTAAATATCGAAGGAAATCGGACACTGCTTATTGGAGATAAACATAGATAAACATCCATGGCAGTTATATTCGTAGCTTGGTTTTCTCATGCGTGTAGACTTGGTTCAAAGTCTGCGATCGTGGCTTTTAGTCTACCCGATAGCCAATACATTATTGCCTGAAATAGCGCCCTCTTGTGGATTAACCTCCAAGATTGCGAGTTAGGGCGTTTGATAGACTGGTACGCTGTCCTTATATCCGCAAGGATAAGGACAGGCACCGGTCTATTAATCAAAGAGATGGTAACTGCTACTGGTCCCCTGTCCAACTGGTCCCCCTATCTGTAAGACCGCAATGGGATGCGAGGTCAAAGGTGCGTTTGTCAGGATTCCTCCAAACGCTCAAAGCCGGTCTCTGGCGTAAAACACGAGCCTCGAAGTGTGACGTCAGATGTTCGGGCTAGGCGTTTGATACCTAACCTATGGGGGCGTTTTGCGTGGCTGATTCAGAGAAATAACCGTGATCTCAGACTTGAAATGCGTGCCGTGGACGTGTGTACAAATCCGCGCGGTCTACATGTACACACAGTAAAGCCAGGCTAGCTGTTCTACGTCACTCGTTATGTGCCATTTGTATCAATTCTCCCTGCATTTTTCATGCATCTGTCATGCAAGTAATTGTGTCTTCTTATTGGCAGGGTGTGCCCTTAACTCTTTCAGTGACTGGCCAGCAGAATTAGCTTGTCATTTCACTAGTCCATCACCTTTTTCACTAGTAGTCCAGGGTTCTGCCCATGATTTCTTTAGTGGTGGAAAAATGTTTCCCTGGAAACCATTGCGATATGGATCAGTTACACGATAGATCATTAAAAATTGACTCAAATCAAAGAAGTACTCAAAATTAATGGCCTCGTATACCATTTTTACTGGTACCCAATTTTACATTTCGTTGAAAACCTTTGAAAGGAAATTGCAAGTGTAATTTTAAAAATTTGGAAAATGTGTGGTGGTCGAAAACAGAGAAAATTCTGCCAGTGGTGGTTGAGGAATCCTGAGTGCCGGCGGGTTTTCCGGCACTAGCCTACTGTGGGCAGAACCCTGGTAGTCCAATATTTAAAATGAAATATGGATACCTTCGACACTGAACTAGCCAGCCGGACCACTAGGAATGAATTTTGACTGGTCCTCTGGTGTTTTAACTGGCATTTTGGCCAGCGGACCAAAACGCTACTGTTCCGGTGAATCAACAGGTAGAAATATTGCGGGTAGTTAAGAATGAAAATGAACTTCATATCATGCATACCAACAGACAAATTTACATTTGAAAAACAAATAAATCAATATGACATTGAAAGTTATTAATTACTTTTTATAGTTCCACGTCAGCACTGAGAAGCATTAAACGTATCCAAAACTACTAATCATAATTTCCTTTGATAAAAAAAAAATACCGTTCCGCCCAAGGCGTTTAAAGGAACGTTACAGAATTGGCTTTTGCTAACAAAACAGTTGCTGGCAGTGTAAGCACTTTATGTAATCCACCATATACATAAACTGACAAACCTGTGGAAGTTTGAGATCGATCGGCCATCTGGGTCACGAGAAAATAGTGAAAAACCGATTACACATTTGCATGAAATCATATAGATTCATCAAATGAATAAAACCGCTCACTGAGCGATAAATTAGTTTATTCATTTCTCATCAAATATGGCATTTCAGACAGAAATATTTCAAGGGATGTTTTCTACTATCATCATCATTAGACCGTGTAAGTTTTATGTAAATCTGTGATGAAAAAGTATATTTTACAAGTTCTTTTCTTACCAATTCTGTAATGTTCCTTTAAGATTATTTTACCTTTTTATCGATGAACTTGTTGATCATCAGAAATTTAAATTACCGACTATAAAATCTTACAAAGTACATTAAATATAGTAAGGAAAAACAAGTTTAAAATTCGAAAATTTATGCAGCGATTTAAACCATGTTTTAACTGATCGACAAATCGAGCTGACGTTATTATTCGACTTTATTATTTTCGACACTTGTTTTCAAACGAAAACGATCCCATAGCTAAATGTATACGTTTCCGCATTATTATATCTTTGGATAAAATTAATAAATTTTTTAATGAGTACATTTTACGGGAAAAGAGATAAACTTTCAGGAGAAACTTCCATTGTTTTAATATGGCTACTGCTACGAAAATCAAACCCTTTTTTTAAATCTCAAAACGTTATCTTTGAAAAGAATACCAAATTAACGATTTTTCGAAACACAAATGCATCAAACACTAAATCAACAATAACCGTATGTACATTTACTTTGGATAATATATTAGTAGGCCTAACGTTTTAATGAGTAAATTTTGCGAAGAAAAAATGACGAAAGTTTCAGGAGAATTATAATGGAAATGACGCATACTCCGAGAATATCTAGCAACATAAACTGTACAAGAGAAAGGCTTTGAGCTGACGGTGGTTTCAAATGATCGCCGCCATGTTTCATCACGTGTTCAATCCAAAACGATGCTGTGTCGACCGGTGAGGGCTTTGCTTTGTATATCGCAGATAAATGACGAGCGTTCTGTCTGTAACTGTGGAGAGTTAAATTCTATTTGATTATGCTGATCTCATATTCTAAATGTAATAAATATTTTATGTTTTTTTTTATGGTGCCTGCATTTACAGTAGCAATGGTAAATCACGCGCTCATGCCAGTAAAACTTGTTTAGTGCCTGCTGTGGGTGACTGTGATAGCTCATGCGCGACAGATATAATGTCCAAGGTTGAGGATGGTTTGAGCAAGGGTTGGTTCGTGACGTAATGAAGTTGAAATGGTGGCAGGGTAGCTCATATGCCAAACAGATAATGAGCAAGTTTGAGTAAGGACCAAAGGATCGTTACGTATTGAAGTTGAAGAGCGAGAGAGTCTTTAAATGTCAACGCAATCAATGGCCAATGGTGGTGGCCAAATGAGTGTTTGAACGTTTTTTGGTTTTGTTAACGTTATTAATTATTTTAATTTTGTTTAAGCGTAACCGACGATATTTACTGAGAATACACAGCATATTTGTGGTAATTTGTGTCTTAGCCAGACGAGTGTGGACAAAAAGAAGACAGTAATTTTTGCAAACTCTTTGTTAACATAAATTAATTAACTGAGTAGCGTTGTTGAAAAGAAAAAAATGGGTGTATTTGTTGAAACAATAAAGTTGTTCTTACCTGGGTTTTGAAAGTACACTTTCGATGGTATCCTTTAGGATAGTTCCCGTAAGTGTTGGCATAGCTAGCTTGGTGGCCACTCCTCTACACACAGCAAGATCTGTTATTTTAAACATGTCATCAGCTAGCGGTATCAGCACCATAGGCACGCCGTGGTATATCGCCTCCTGGACAGTACTGGTCCCTCCATGATTCACAAGAACCTTTGTCTTAGGGTGACCTAATAAATCCGATAAGACAATAATTCTCAGTATTTCTCATTATCAACAGGGTCAAACAGACTGAAATCATCAAAGTAATCATTAATTTTTTTGTCAATAATTTTATTTTATTTTTCACTTTTTTTACCCACGCAAATTTTAGAGCGAGGCAGGGTTTATTTAGAATGTTTGCGGGTTTTTTTTAAATACAAAAGTGAGTCCATTTACTATTTTTGTGAAAACTTTGTGTTTTTGCGTTAAAAGTACAAAGCAATGTTTGTGTGTGTGTCTCAGAAATCAAGGACAGCAAGACATTCTGTTCTAATCGTTTTGAATCATTGACAAAACTGCTCACCAAGAATGTCATTCATAGGCATCCAATTGACAATCTTTGTGTTGTTTCCAATATGGGCTGGTACTTTGTCACGTAACAGCCAAATAACACGCTGTCTGAGTCGGGATATCGCTCTTGCAATGTCGTGGGCCTGCTCCTCGCCGAATGAGAGTGAAGTGCCGAGAGCGATCACGACGACACCATCTTGACCAGAGCCCTCAAAAAATGCTTCAAGGCTCTGTCAAAACACAGACACAAAGTAAACATTGATAGTTAATAAATAATCGTTGAACAAAAATGCAGATTCTGAAAATACGAGGTTGCTAGTCTAGTATGAGATGCTGGTCAGTACCGACTAGAGTAGCGTCAATATTGTAAGTAAGCTAATAGTTTTTGAAGTAATGTGGCATAGGTACAGGAAAACTATGAAGCAAACTTGTCGTCAGGCGAGGGCCAAAAAGCCAGACTCTTTCCTGAAAGCGTAATTTACCGTATCAATAGGTCAAAGGTCATGCGGTATGTTCTTGCATCACTTACAAATGTTTGTCTTTCACATTATTTGACCCATTGTCGTCGTCGGCAGTTTTAAGCAGAGGGAAAGGGTCGGGTTTCTGGAGCCAGTGATTGAGGAAAGTGTGGACACACCATTGTGCCCTCTTGCGTCAATAGTTTGTCCAACCAACACTACGTGACAACAGTCCATGGAATCATTACATAAAGTAATTAAAAACAAGGAGAGTCTAATTAGGACAACGGTTTTGTCAAGTTTCAAGACCCTACCGATCTCGTTCAGGATGTTCTGGTACTAAGGCAATTAATACAAACCTCATCGAGTGGTAGCGGTGGTTTTGCCGTGACACCACCAACCTGGATAACATTCGGCTGTAGAGGGCGCGATAACTCCTGCACATGCACGTCGGAGTTCACTAAATGAAGCTGGGCTTTCTGTATAAGGTCCTTCAGTGACAGGTCAGGTCGGATGTCATACTTCACCTTTACCGTTTCAAAAGGGGTGAGCGTGTTTCTGTCCACAAGGTAGCTGCCACAGACGTAATTGAAAACGTTCATTGATCTTTCTATGAAAGACATGTCATCACAGAAAGACCAGTACGGCATCGGCATGAAGGACGGGTAGATGGGTTGTCCAAGCCAGCGATCGTGATGTAAGACTAGGAGACCTTGCGTTGCGTACTGAACGAAGGGGATGGAAAGAACCTCAGCAAGTAGAGGGGTGCATAAATTAGCCGCCGGATCGCCAATAAGAAGGTCATAGTTCAAGCTGCTTAGTCTTGCTACAAGCGTTTCATTACCGAGAAGGGAATCGCATTCATCTGATGTCGCTTTCCATGGATTTGCAGTGGCGTTAGACTTGCCAAAAACAGCTTCGATTAAAAAATTTACACGTCGTAAGTCTTTGCTCGATTTTGTTGTTACGTCTTTCTGAAAGATTTTATAACGTTCACTGAGGGTTGACGGGTTCACTTGTCCGCCGTATAATTCAAATTGGAAATAATCATCCTGGTCGTGTCTCCTGTTTGTTATCACTGGATTAGACGCAGACATCAAGAAAGTGACTTCGTGATTTCTTTCCGTCAGTGCACGCATAACTTCTCTAAAGTTCATGTAGTGGCTGATGGTGGAGGCTACGGATGTAGTAAAGAGTATGCGCGAGGAGTCAACCAATGGGAAAGCAGCACAACAAATCAAGCCCAAAACAAACATAAGTCCCCGGGTGGACGACACACGACCGCGAGCCAAACCCATCTCTGTTTTGGGGAGATACTGGGAAAAAAAGAAACAGTTATTTTAGTGTCACAAATTAAGCAATAACATATTACATCCGCACTGACTATAGGCTAGTATGGCAAGATTTGAGAAAAACGATATAACAGCAGAAGCGCATTGGAGTACTGGAAGGGTCGCATCCTTAGGATGACGGGTTCCCAGTACATACGGAAATAGTGGAAACTTTGGATAAAAGGTAGTACTCGGTCCTACTTCCATCATCGCATTTTCCTCTGCCGGTCCACTTGCGTGCCGTATCCCACTCTACTCGGTCCAACTGGTTACATCCGCAGCCAGTCCACTCGCTATATAGCGAGACTGTTTCACCTCTGCCCGTTCAACTCGCTTGCTCTTTCCCCTCTGTCCGTTCCACTCGCTACTCGTTCCCCTCTGCCCGGTCCATTCACTTACTCTTACCCTCCGCCCAGTCCACTCGCTTACTCTTTCCCATCTGCCCGGTCCACTCACTTTCTTGTTTCTCTCTGTCTGGTCCACTCGCTTACTCTTTCCCCTCTGCCCGGTCCACTTGCTTACTCTTTCCCCTTTGCCCGGTCCACTCGCTTACTCTTTTCCCTCTGCCCGGTCCACTTGCTTACTCTTTCCCCTCTGCCCGGTCCACTTGCTTACTCTTTCCCCTCTGCCCGGTCCACTCGCTTACTCTTTCCCCTCTGCCCCCGGTCCACTCGCTTTCCTGTCTGCTTGCCCTATTTGCATATAGTCCACCATTTAATTAATAAGGCCTTCACAAGACCAAAAGGGTTCAGCAAAAGGGCAGGATAGACAGTTTTCTATAAACAATGTAAAACCATACACCGATAAATAAATCTAACTTGTTTACCTTATCTCCAAAAAAGAGAGAAATGTCCTTCCATGTGTTTTTAAAGTCGTAGCAGTACTCTGGTTTAGGACGTCTGAGAGAATGTTTAGAGAGAATTTAGTATCACTTTTTATACTTGTGGAGCTTCTGTTATGTGCAGGCTGCCTTTATATGCTGGTAATTGTTTGTTTTTACGGCCTATGGTAATATTGTATTTTTTTATGCAGCAGCACAGGCCCTCCATAAAAGGTGTGGGATTGGTGGATGTAAAATGATGACGTACGCGTCTCAAAAAAAAGGGGGGGGGGGCTAGCATCGAAGCCATGCCATCCTTAAAGGCACTGGACACGTTTGGTAATTACTCAAAACAAATATTAGCTTAACAACTTACTTGGTAATGAGCAACGGAGAGCTGTTGATAGTATAAAACATTGGGGGAAACGACTCCCTCTGAAGTAACGTAGTTTTTGAGAAAGAGGTAATTTCTCACTAAAATATTGAAAGACTTCTGTGGCCAGAAGCCTTTTATTGTGCACCTGAAAGCACACAAATTTTGTGCAACGAGGGTGTTTTTTCTTTCATTATTTTCTTGCAACTGCGATGACCAATTGAGTCCAAATTTTCCACAGATTTGTTATTTTATGCGTGTGATGGGATACACCAAGTGAGAATACTGGTTTTTGACAATTACCAAAGGTGCCCAGTGCCTTTAATGCAATACACGATGTACCGTTCTTTTTGAAATACTATATAAATTCTTAGCTTCTGTGTGATTCCACTAAACACACCTATTGCAAACCTGTGTAAAAACATGCAAACCTTTTTTTTAAATCAAAAATCACAAAGCGAGTTAAGACTAAAATGGCTATTTACTCGCTAGTGACTTTATTTCAAGACAAATGAAAGTCTTTAACGAAAAAAAGCTTTCCGATAGAAAAACAAATAACGTTTTCAATATCATCGTTAATAAAGAATGACGTCGGTTTACTTTGCATTGGTCTTGCAACGCGTCTATTCTCTGCACGAGACTCACATTAGATGCATAACCTAATATGCAATTATTGGACGCATAATAATGAGCACATTGCCGCAGAATCACGTGGTAAAAATATGGACTATTCCATTTTACGATCAAACGAAATATGCATTCAATGTTTTCTTTTTATATAACTAACTTGTCACATAGATCCTTGTCATAACAAATTTATATTTTTTTACAAAAAATACACACAAATAATACACTTCTCCAAAAAGACACAAGACTACAAGTTAATAACTACCGTACCCGCAATAAAAAAAGCAAGGAGGTAACACAAACAAGAAAGAAAGGGGAAAAAAGCAATCAAAACATGATAAATACGGTTCAAGTTCTCCTACAGGATTATTCTCTACCATTTTTGCTGGTATATAATATATGAAATATTATCATGTGATTTTGAAATGCAACAACTTTCTGGTATTCTATACAATCCTGGAGACACGCTCGGGGTAAATAATAGTGAAAAATTGGAAGCATCACTTAAACTGAAAACATCTCATATCTAATTGGCTACTTTATTCACTTCAAGGTTTTTTTTTATTATAGCATTGAACCTTGACCTGTGTCTAGATTCTACGGTGGCCGTTTGCAGACACGAACAAATATGTACTTCCAAGTTGTTATGAAATAGCTTACTTGACAGGTCGTTGGAACAATGTTCTACACCACATTTTCTCATAAAATACAGCAATTACCAATAATGTAATTTCCCTTTTAAAATATTATTATTTAAAAAATATCCTCTCTAGCACTGCACAGTATCCACGCACACATTCTAAGTGGCAATTCTTAATCAGTTTATTTAAAATAGCTTGTCTTGTTTCATCAGTAGTCGTCCACAAACAGTTCTCCCTGGGGGCCTGGCTGCGTAATAAATGTACAAAGACCAAAGCAAAATCAGAAAGAATACAAAACGCCACCAGAAATGCACACACATTCAAATGTTGTCATTAGCAATAGAGGAACGGTTTGTTCAGCTTTACTTTATTGATTTCGCAACACCTCTGGACGCCACATCTACAGCAGCCATGGCCTCGATTGCCACGTAATAAATAGACCTATCCGAGAACAACTTGCTGGTATTCTGCAATAACATACTTCCATTGTTTTAATGCGGGCTACTGCTACAAAACATAAACCATTTCGAATCTCAAAACGTTATCTTTGATAAGATTACCAAATTAATTAAATATATTTACTTTGTTATAATCTTGGGATGATTTATGAGTAAAGTTTGAGTGAGTAAATTTTACGAACAAAAAAAGATGAAAGTGTCAGGAGAATTATAAGGGAAATGACGCATACTCCGAGAATATCTAGCAACATAAACTGTACAAGAGAAAGGTTTTGAGCTGACGGTGGTTTCAAATGATCGGCACCATGTTTCATCACGTGTTCAATCCAAAACGATGCTGTGTCTACCGGTGATGGCGTCTTTGCTTTGTATATCGCAGAGAAATGACGAGAGTTCTGTCTGTAACTTTGAAAATAAATTTAAATATCTAAACATTAGTATGCCATTATCATAAATTGAATGTCATTAATATTTTATGGCACCTGCTTCTATGGTAGCAATGGTTTGCAGACCATATTGAATAACCCCTTTGTTGCTATGAAAGTCGCCATCTTGTAGGGCAAACCGTATGCGCGTCTAAACGCGTACATCAATGAAGCACGCAGCGCGCAGCGTTCCCGGTTTGATTTCTACGGCACAAGTACGCACACTTACACGCACACGCTCACAGACGCCATGTTGTGGGGCAGGTTTTTGAATGGTGACGTCATATAAACCTTTGTGGTGAATGCCGTTCATGGCTGTTCAAGTCACGTATACTATTTTGAACATTAAAGGACACAAAATGGACTTTTACGGACCCCAACCTTTTGTACAAGTGCTAGAATTGTGGGTGTCATTTTGTTTTTAAACAATCCCAAGGGTCACATGATCAGTTACCTGGGTTCTGAGAGTACACTTTCGATGGTATCCTTTAGGATAGTTCCCGTAAGTGTTGGCATAGCTAGCTTGGTGGCCACTCCTCTACACACAGCAAGATCTGTATTTTTAAACATGTCATCAGCTAGCGGTATCAGCACCATAGGCACGCCGTGGTATATCGCCTCCTGGACAGTACTTGCCCCTCCATGATTCACAAGAACCTTTGTCTTGGGGTGACCTAACAAATCCGATCAGTCAATAATCTCAGTAATTCTCATAATAAATTAACAGGGGTGTATAGACTGAAATCTCTCTGCCAATAATAAAGTTGTTGAACTACAAATCAATGTTAGTGAGTGAATTTGTTGACCATCTTAAATAAACAAGGACAGCAAGACGTGGGTGTGGGCCCATATTTTTGGGGTGTTCTTTTTTACTTGAAAATATGGGTCAAGATATTCTACTGCTCCTTCCATTGAAGCAATAACAACTGCTCACCAAGAATGAGCCAAAATTGAGCCAAAATTATGTGAGTGTTCGTCTTTAACACTCACTTGAGAAAATGGGTCAAGACATTCTGTTCTTATTGTTTTGAAACATTGACAACTGCTCACCAAGAATGTCATTCATCGGCAGCCAGCTGACAATCTTTGTGTTGTTTCCAATATGGGCTGGTGCTTTGTCACGTATCAACCAAATAACACGTTGTCGGAGTCGGGACATCGCTCGTGCAATGTCGTGGACCTGTTCCTCGCCAAATGAGTGTGAAGTACCAAGAGCGATCACGACGACGCCATCTTGACCAGAGCCCTCAAAAAATGCTTCAAGGCTCTGTAGAAACACAAACATCGTCAATGAATTTGGTATTCTAAAAATGCGGGGGGCGCTGGACTATACTAAATCGTACAGGAATTGTAAAGAAATGTGTTGTAACTCAACTCATGCATGCTGGTATGGTGCTAGATCATGTAAGGAGATTGGTAAGTACCCCATTAATTAATGACTTGGTTAGAAGCACTGCAGCTGAGAAAATTATAAACCATTTTGAGAAAGAATTCGCTTCGAATGGTTTGGATCAATTGTTCAGCCCAAAACAGTTGAATCTCAGATTTCTTTGGGTAGGTGTCCGTTCGCAAATGCTGCGGCCAGAGATGCCGTTGGTACCCGCTGTCACCTCGGTAAACGTGGATGGATTTGACGTTCTTGTGAAAACACTGACAGTTTTTTGCTGTTTTCTCAGCAAGTAAACACTGATTTCAACTGAAACTTTCACATTGTTGACTTGTATTGTATCTTTCTTTACAATTTTGCGTATAAATCAGTATTACTTTGAAAAAAGCCAATTTATGATCCTTTACCTTTAAAAATCGTTCAAGTTTATATAATCTATTGAAATACTGATTTAATAGATTTAAAACCATTGTCGCTTACAAAGTAACAGTTTGGGGAAGAGGTTGAGGGAGAGGGGCAGAGGTGGAGATGGGCAGCGGATGAAAGAGAGGGGCAGAGGTTGAGGGAGAGGAGCAGATGTTGAGGGAGAGCTGCAGAGGATGAAATAGAGGGGCAGAGGTTGAGGAGAGGGGGAGGTTGAGGGAGAGGAGCAGAGGTTGGGGGAGAGGGACAGAGGATGAAAGAGAGGGCAGAGGATGAAAGAGAGGGCAGAGGTTGAGGGAGATGGGCAGAGGATGAAGAGAGGGGCAGAGGGGGTGAGGTTGAAGGGGAGGGCAGAGGTTGAGGGAGAGGGACAGAGTAGAAGATTTTGAACCTGAGTTGTGGAAAGTGGGCAACGAACCATGTGCACTTTTGTGTCATTTTTTGTCCAATCAACATCATGTGACAATAAGTTCAGTACCTGTAATTCCGAATTGGCGGCTACAGCTACGGCTACGACTGTTGCTAATCCGGGTGTTGCTAAGGACGTACCAGCCGTAGCCGTAGCTGTTGCCGCCACTTCGGTCACGGCCTTTAGCAACTAACCTCTTCGAGTGGTAGCGGCGGTTTCGCCGTGACACCACCAACCTGGATAACATTCGGCTGTAGAGGGCGCGATAACTCCTGCACGCGCACGTCGGAGTTCACTAAATGAAGCTGGGCTTTCTTTATAAGGTCTTTCAGTGACAGGTCAGGTCGGATGCCATACTTCACCTTTACCGTTTCAAAAGGGGTGAGCGTGTTTCTGTCCACAAGGTAGCTGCCACAGACGTAATTGAAAACGTTCATTGATCTTTCTATGAAAGACATGTCATCACAGAAAGACCAGTACGGCATCGGCATGAAGGACGGGTAGATGGGTTGTCCAAGCCAGCGATCGTGATGTAAGACTTGGAGACCTTGCGTTGCGTACTGAACGAAGGGGATGGAAAGAACCTCAGCAAGTAGAGGGGTGCATAAATTAGCCGCCGGATCGCCAATTAGAAGGTCATAGTTCAAGCTGCTTAGTCTTGCTACAAGCGTTTCATTACCGAGAAGAGAATCGCATTCATCTGATGTCAACTTCCATGGATTTGCAGTGGCGTTAGACTTGCCAAAAACAGCTTCGATTAAAAAAATTACACGTCGTATGTCTTTGCTCGATTTTTTTGTTACGTCTTTTTGAAAGATTTTATTACGTTCACTGAGAGTTGACTGGTTCACTCGTCCGTCATATAAATCAAATTGGAAATAATCATCCTGCTCGTTTCTCTTGTTTGTTATCACTGGATTAGACGCAGACATCAAGAAAGTAACTTCGTGATTTCTTTCCGTCAGTGCACGCATAACTTCTCTAAAGTTCATGTAGTGGCTGATGGTGGAGGCTACGGATGTAGTAAAGAGTATGCGCGAGGAGTCAACCAATGGGAAAGCAGCACAAGACATCAAGCCCAAAACAACCAAAAGTCCCCGGGTGGAGACACGACCGCAAGCCAAACCCATCTCTGTTTTGGGGAAATACTGAAAGAAGAAACAGTTATTTTAGTGTCACAAATTAAGCAATAAAATATTACATCCGCACTGACTGTTATTGCAAGATTTTAAAGATATGAGAAAAACGATGTAACGGCAGAAGCGCATTGGAGTACTGGAAGGGTCGCATCCTTAGGATGACGGGTTCCCAGTACATACGGAAATAGTGGAAACTTTGGATAAAAGGTAGTAAAGGTGTTACTCGGTCCTAATTCCATCATCGCATTTCCCTCTGCCGGTCACCGTGCGTATGCATTCCACTCTACCCAGTTAAATTGGTTGCATCCCCTCTGCCTGTTCAACTCGCTTACTTTTATACCCTCTGCCCGGTCCACTTGCTTACTCTTTCCCCTCAGCCCGGTCTACTCGCTTGCTCTTTCCCCTCTGCCCAGTCCACTCGCTTACTCTTTCACTTGCTTGCTCTTTCCCTTCAGCCCAGTCCACTCGCTTACTCACTCCCTTACTTCTTCCCTCTGCCCAGTCCACTCGCATTCCCCTCTGCTTGCCCAATTTGCATAAAGCCCATCGTTTAAGGACTTTAGAAGTCCAAAATGGTTGAGCAAAATAGACAGTTTTCTTTGGGGAAACCAATTAAAACCATACACCACAATTAATTCTAACTTGTTTACCTTATCTCCAAAAAACGAAATGTCCTTCCATGTGTTTTCAAAGTCGTAGCAGTATACTCCAGTTATAAAATAAGGACGTCTAAGAGAATTTATAGAGATTATTGATATTTTTTATGCTTGTAGACCTTCTGTTCTGTGCGGACTGCCTTTATATGCTGCCATTTTATTTTGTTTTCACAGCCGATGATTAATTTGTTTGTTTGTTCGGCAGCATAGGCACCAAAAAGGTGTGGGAGTGGTGATTGTAACGAAAACAAAATGGGCAGGCTAGCATCGAAGCCACGCGATTCTTTTTGAAATACTATATAAATTCTTATCTTCTATTAGATTTCACTAAATACACCTATGGCAAACCTGCATAAAAACATGCTAATCTTTTGGGGAAAAAGTGTTGTCTTTATAAATTTCATGCACGATGTTGCAAAATCGCAACGTGAAATTAAGACTAAAAGGGCTATTTACCCGCTCATGGCTGTGTTTCAAGACAAATTAAAGTTTTTAACAAAGAAAAGCTTTCCAATGAATAACTCTCTTTTTCAATATCATTGTTAAGAAAGATATCGGTTTACTTTGCATTGGTCTTGCATCGCGTCTTTTCTCTACACGAGACTCACATTAGATGCATAACCTAATATGCAAATATTGGAAGCATAATTATGAGCACATTGCCGCAGAATAATAATATAATCACGTGGTAAAATCTGGATTATTCCATTTAACGATCAAGCGAAATATGCATTCAATATTTTCTTTCATATTTTTCTTTACTGTCACATAATAGATCCTTGTTATTCAAACTAATTATACACCACCCATATTGGACTCCAATATTAAATTGTGGAGCGTCGCGGCAGTAAATACATGGTAAAGTGATGGATGACACGTGACGCGTGTTCGTTCAATCAACTGAGAAGGATCTTTGTGTGAGAGAAAGACTCATGCCTACAACTTTACTTTTTTTTAAAGTAAATATTGTTCTACCGTACCCGCAATAAAAAAGCAGGAAGAAAAACAAACAAGAAACAAACAAACAAACGCAATAAAAACATGATAAACACGGTTCAAGTTCACCTACATGATTTTTCTCTATTACATTCGGATGAAACCATTATTGCTGGTATATATGTGACATATTATCATGTGATTTTGAAATGCAACAACTTTCTGGTATTTCTATACAATCTTGGAGACACACTTGGGGGTAAATATAGTGAAAGATTGAAAACATCACTGTCTGAAAACATCTCGAATCTAACGGGCTACTTTATTCACTTCATTGGGTTTATTTTAACATTGAACATTGACCTGTGTCTAGATTCTACGGTGGCCCTTCAGGAACTCCTGTACTCGTGTTATTATTATGGTTTGTTGATCTCTATTTGTCCTAGGCAGCTGAATGCAAATGGCAACAGTATCACCTTAAACAATGTCTACAATTATTTACAGTAATTAGACACAAAAGCAAACAAGTCACTTCATGTGTCACATGCACAAATTTACTTGAAGAAATATTTAGATATTAATATACAATCGAATAGACATTCCATCACGCGTGGACAATATTTAAAGGTAGATTACGTCATTTGCAACACCGACAAAATATGCACTTCCAAGTTGTTACGAAATACTTGACAGGTCGTTGGAACAATATTTCAGGTTCTACAACACATTTTCTCGAAAAATACAGCAATGACCAATGATGTAATTTCCCTTAAAAAGTGTTATTATTTTTTAAATATCCTTTACAGCACTGTACGGTATCCACGCACACTAAGTGGCAATTCTTATTTAGTTTATGTATTGGTTTGTCTTGTTTCACCAGGGTAGCCCATCAGTAGTCGTTCAAAAACGGTTCTCCCTGGGGGCCTGGAGGATGCGAAATAAATGCACAAAGACCAAAGCAAAATCAGAAAAAAATACAATACGCCGCCAGAAATGCACACAAATTCAAATGTTGTCATTAGCAATAGAGGAACGGTTTGTTCAGCTTTGCTTTATTGAACTCGCAACACCTCTGGACGCCACACCTACAGCAGCCATGACCTTGATTGCCACGTTATAAATATACCTCAAGTTCCGAGGAGAACAACTTGCTGGTATTCTGCAATTACTTCCATTGTTTTAAGGCGGGCTACTGCTACAAAGAAAAACCATTTTAAATCTCAAAACGTCATCTTTGATGAGATTACCAAATTAACAATCGACACACAAATTAGTTAAAACACTAAATCTACAAATTTGTTATAGGCCTACTCTTGAGACAAAAGTTTCAATGAGTAAAATTTACGAACAAAAAAAGACGAAAGTTTCAGGAGAATTAAAATGGAAATGACGCATACTCCGAGAATATCTAGCAACATAAACTGTACAAGAGAAAGGTTTTGAGCTGACGGTGGTTTCAAATGATCGGCGCCATGTTTCATCACGTGTTCAATCCAAAACGATGCTGTGTCTACCGGTGAGGGCGTCTTTGCTTTGTATATCGCAGAGAAATGACGAGCGTTCTGTCTGTAACTGTGAAAATAAATTTAAATATCTAAACATTAGTATGCCATTATCATAAACTGGATGTCATTAATATTTTATGGCACCTGCTTCTATGGTAGCAATGGTTTGCAGACTTAATTGCTTATAGACCGTATTGAATAACCCCTTTGTTGCTATGAAAGTCGCCATCTTGTAGGGCAAACCGTATGCGCGTCTAAACGCGTACATCAATGAAGCACGCAGCGCGCAGCGTTCCCGGTTTGATTTCTACGGCACACGTACGCACACTTACACGCGCACGCTCACAGACGCCATGTTGTAGGGCAGGTTTTTGAATGGTGACGTCATATAAACCTTTGTGGTGAATGCCGTTCATGGCTGTTCAAGTCACGCATACTATTTTGAACATTAAAGGACACAAAATGGACTTTTACGGACCCCAACCTTTTGTACAAGTGCTAGAATTGTGGGTGTCATTTTGTTTTTAAACAATCCCAAGGGTCACATGATCAGTTATACCTGGGTTCTGAGAGTACACTTTCGATGGTATCCTTTAGGATAGTTCCCGTAAGTGTTGGCATAGAAAGCTTGGTGGCCACTCCTCTACACACAGCAAGGTCTGTTATTTTAAACATGTCATCAGCTAGCGGTATCAGCACCATAGGCACGCCGTGGTATATCGCCTCCTGGACAGTACTGGTCCCTCCATGATTCACAAGAACCTTTGTCTTGGGGTGACCTAATAAATCCGATAAGACAATAATTCTCAGTAATTCTCATAATAAATTAACAGGGGTGTATAGACTGAAATCTCTTTGCCAATAATGAAGTTGTTGAACTACAAAGCAATGTTAGTGAGTGAATTTGTTGACCATCTTAAATTAACAATTAAACACGGACAGCAAGACGTGGATATTATGGGCCCACATTTTGGGGGTGTTTTATTATTTTTTTGCTTGAAAATATGGGTCAAGATATTCTACTGCTCCTTCCATTGAAGCAACACCAACTGCTCACCAAGAATGTCATTCATAGGCAGCCAGCTGACAATCTTTGTGTTGTTTCCAATATGGGCTGGTGCTTTGTCACGTATCAACCAAATAACACGTTGTCGGAGTCGGGATATCGCTCTTGCAATGTCGTGGACATGTTCCTCGCCGAATGAGAGTGAAGTACCGAGAGCGATCACGACGACGCCATCTTGACCAGAACCCTCAAAGAATGCTTCAAGGCTCTGTTCAAACACAGATATAGTAAACATCGTAAATGAATTTTGTATTCTGAAAATGCAGGTCGCTAGACTATGGTACATACATGAATTGTTATGTATGCTGGTATGGGTGCTGTAGAGCATCCACATTGTATGTAATGTAGGGAGATTGGTAAGTAGGCTTACTCCAAAAATTGATGACCATAAAAACTGACTTGGTTAGAAGCACTGCAGTTGTGACAATAATAAAAACCATTTTGAGAAAGATTTCGCCTTGAAGTTATATGGTTTGAATAAATTATTCACCCCCAAAACAGTTGAATCTTGACGATTCATGCATGAATCGTTTCTCGGATTTCTGAGGGTCGATGACTGGTTGATGCGGATGCTGCGGCCAAAGATGCCGTTGGTACCCGCTGTCACCTCGGTAAACGTGGATGGATTCGACATTCTTGTGAAAATACTGTGACAGTTTAGTTGCTGTTATCTCAGCAATTTTTACAGTTTTGCGTATTTTGCGTATAAATCAGTATTTACTTTGACAAAAGCCAATCTGTGATCATCCTTTTAAAATGCTTCAAGTTTATATCTTTCAATATGTTTGAAATCATTGTCGTTAACAAAGTAACAGTTTGGGCGGGGCAGAGGTTGAAGGAGAGGGCCATATGTTGAGGGAGAGGGGCGGGGTTGAGGGAGAGGGATAGAGGTTGAGGGAGACGGGTAGAGGTTGAAGGAGAGGAGTTGAAGATTTTGAACCGGAGTTGTGGAAAGTGGGCAACGAACCACGTGCACTTTTGTGTCAATTTGTGTCCAGTCAACATCTTGTGACAATAAGTTCAGTACCTGTAATTCTCTTTTCACTCCCGCCATGTTGTTATGAGTCCTTCTTTATTCTCGGTGTTCAATTTGGCGGCTACAGCTACGGCTACGACTGTTGCTAATCCGGGTGTTGCTAAGGACGTACCAGCCATAGCCGGAGCTGTTGCCGCCACTTCGGTCACAGCTTTTAACAACTAACCTGATCGAGTGGTAGCGATGGTTTCGCCGTGACACCACCAACCTGGATAACATTCGGCTGCACAGGGCGTGATAACTCCTGCACGCGCACGTCAGAGTTCACTAAATGAAGCTGGGCTTTCTTTATAAGTTCCTTCAGTGTCAGGTCAGGTCGGATGCCATACTTCACCTTTACCGTTTCAAAACGAGTGAGCGTGTTTCTGTCAACAAGGTAGCTGGCACAGATGTAATTGAGAATGTTGATTGTTCTTTCTACGAAAGACATGTCATCGCAGAAAGGCAAGTACGGCATCGGCATGAAGGACGGGTAGATGGGTTGTCCAAGCCAGCGATCGTGATGTAAGACTAGAAAACCTTGCGTTGCGTACTGAATGAAGGGGATGGAAAGAACCTCAGCAAGTAGAGGGGTGCATAAATTAGCCGCCGGATCGCCAATAAGAAGGTCATAGTTCAAGCTGCTTAGTCTTGCTACAAGTGTTTCATTACCGAGAAGAGAATCGCATTCATCTGATGTCAACTTCCATGGATTTGCAGTGGCGTTAGACTTGCCAAAAACAGCTTCGATTAAAAAAATTACACGTCGTATGTCTTTGCTCGATTTTTTTGTTACGTCTTTTTGAAAGATTTTATTACGTTCACTGAGAGTTGACTGGTTCACTCGTCCGTCATATAAATCAAATTGGAAATAATCATCCTGCTCGTTTCTCTTGTTTGTTATCACTGGATTAGACGCAGACATCAAGAAAGTAACTTCGTGATTTCTTTCCGTCAGTGCACGCATAACTTCTCTAAAGTTCATGTAGTGGCTGATGGTGGAGGCTACGGATGTAGTAAAGAGTATGCGCGAGGAGTCAACCAATGGGAAAGCAGCACAAGACATCAAGCCCAAAACAACCAAAAGTCCCCGGGTGGAGACACGACCGCAAGCCAAACCCATCTCTGTTTTGGGGAAATACTGAAAGAAGAAACAGTTATTTTAGTGTCACAAATTAAGCAATAAAATATTACATCCGCACTGACTGTTATTGCAAGATTTTAAAGATATGAGAAAAACGATGTAACGGCAGAAGCGCATTGGAGTACTGGAAGGGTCGCATCCTTAGGATGACGGGTTCCCAGTACATACGGAAATAGTGGAAACTTTGGATAAAAGGTAGTAAAGGTGTTACTCGGTCCTAATTCCATCATCGCATTTCCCTCTGCCGGTCACCGTGCGTATGCATTCCACTCTACCCAGTTAAATTGGTTGCATCCCCTCTGCCTGTTCAACTCGCTTACTTTTATACCCTCTGCCCGGTCCACTTGCTTACTCTTTCCCCTCAGCCCGGTCTACTCGCTTGCTCTTTCCCCTCTGCCCAGTCCACTCGCTTACTCTTTCACTTGCTTGCTCTTTCCCTTCAGCCCAGTCCACTCGCTTACTCACTCCCTTACTTCTTCCCTCTGCCCAGTCCACTCGCATTCCCCTCTGCTTGCCCAATTTGCATAAAGCCCATCGTTTAAGGACTTTAGAAGTCCAAAATGGTTGAGCAAAATAGACAGTTTTCTTTGGGGAAACAATTAATTCCCTTTAATTCTATGTTTACCTTATCTCCAAAAAACGAAATGTCCTTCCATGTGTTTTCAAAGTCGTAGCAGTATACTCCAGTTATAAAATAAGGACGTCTAAGAGAATTTATAGAGATTATTGATATTTTTTATGCTTGTAGACCTTCTGTTCTGTGCGGACTGCCTGCCATTTTATTTTGTTTTCACAGCCGATGATTAATTTGTTTGTTTGTTCGGCAGCATAGGCACCAAAAAGGTGTGGGAGTGGTGATTGTAATGAAAACAAAATGGGCAGGCTAGCATCGAGCCACGCGATTCTTTTTGAAATACTATATAAATTCTTATCTTCTATTAGATTTCACTAAATACACCTATGGCAAACCTGCATAAAAACATGCTAATCTTTTGGGGAAAAAAGTGTTGTCTTTATAAATTTCATGCACGATGTTGCAAAATCGCAACGTGAAATTAAGACTAAAAGGGCTATTTACCCGCTCATGGCTGTGTTTCAAGACAAATTAAAGTTTTTAACAACAGAAAAGCTTTCCAATGAATAACTCTCTTTTTCAATATCATTGTTAAGAAAGATATCGGTTTACTTTGCATTGGTCTTGCATCGCGTCTTTTCTCTACACGAGACTCACATTAGATGCATAACCTAATATGCAAATATTGGAAGCATAATTATGAGCACATTGCCGCAGAATAATAATATAATCACGTGGTAAAATCTGGATTATTCCATTTAACGATCAAGCGAAATATGCATTCAATATTTTCTTTCATATTTTTCTTTACTGTCACATAATAGATCCTTGTTATTCAAACTAATTATACACCACCCATATTGGACTCCAATATTAAATTGTGGAGCGTCGCGGCAGTAAATACATGGTAAAGTGATGGATGACACGTGACGCGTGTTCGTTCAATCAACTGAGAAGGATCTTTGTGTGAGAGAAAGACTCATGCCTACAACTTTACTTTTTTTTAACAGTAAATATTGTTCTACCGTACCCGCAATAAAAAAGCAGGAAGAAAAACAAACAAGAAACAAACAAACAAACGCAATAAAAACATGATAAACACGGTTCAAGTTCACCTACATGATTTTTCTCTATTACATTCGGATGAAACCATTATTGCTGGTATATATGTGACATATTATCATGTGATTTTGAAATGCAACAACTTTCTGGTATTCTATACAATCTTGGAGACAACTTGGGGGTAAATAAAGTGAAAGATTGAAAACATCACTGGCTGAAAACATCTCGAATCTAACGGGCTACTTTATTCACTTCATTGGGTTTATTTTAACATTGAACATTGACCTGTGTCTAGATTCTACGGTGGCCCTTCAGGAACTCCTGTACTCGTGTTATTATTATGGTTTGTTGATCTCTATTTGTCCTAGGCAGCTGAATGCAAATGGCAACAGTATCACCTTAAACAATGTCTACAATTATTTACAGTAATTAGACACAAAAGCAAACAAGTCACTTCATGTGTCACATGCACAAATTTACTTGAAGAAATATTTAGATATTAATATACAATCGAATAAGACATTCCATCACGCGTGGACAATATTTAAAGGTAGATTACGTCATTTGCAACACCGACAAAATATGTACTTCCAAGTTGTTACGAAATACTTGACAGGTCGTTGGAACAATATTTCAGGTTCTACAACACATTTTCTCGAAAAATACAGCAATGACCAATGATGTAATTTCCCTTAAAAAGTGTTATTATTTTTTAAAATATCCTTTACAGCACTGTACGGTATCCACGCACACTAAGTGGCAATTCTTATTTAGTTTATGTATTGGTTTGTCTTGTTTCACCAGGGTAGCCCATCAGTAGTCGTTCAAAAACGGTTCTCCCTGGGGGCCTGGAGGATGCGAAATAAATGCACAAAGACCAAAGCAAAATCAGAAAAAAATACAATACGCCGCCAGAAATGCACACAAATTCAAATGTTGTCATTAGCAATAGAGGAACGGTTTGTTCAGCTTTGCTTTATTGAACTCGCAACACCTCTGGACGCCACACCTACAGCAGCCATGACCTTGATTGCCACGTTATAAATATACCTCAAGTTCCGAGGAGAACAACTTGCTGGTATTCTGCAATTACTTCCATTGTTTTAAGGCGGGCTACTGCTACAAAGAAAAACCATTTTAAATCTCAAAACGTCATCTTTGATGAGATTACCAAATTAACAATCGACACACAAATTAGTTAAAACACTAAATCTACAAATTTGTTATAGGCCTACTCTTGAGACAAAAGTTTCAATGAGTAAAATTTACGAACAAAAAAAGACGAAAGTTTCAGGAGAATTAAAATGGAAATGACGCATACTCCGAGAATATCTAGCAACATAAACTGTACAAGAGAAAGGTTTTGAGCTGACGGTGGTTTCAAATGATCGGCGCCATGTTTCATCACGTGTTCAATCCAAAACGATGCTGTGTCTACCGGTGAGGGCGTCTTTGCTTTGTATATCGCAGAGAAATGACGAGCGTTCTGTCTGTAACTGTGAAAATAAATTTAAATATCTAAACATTAGTATGCCATTATCATAAACTGGATGTTAATATTTTATGGCACCTGCTTCTATGGTAGCAATGGTTTGCAGACTTAATTGCTTATAGACCGTATTGAATAACCCCTTTGTTGCTATGAAAGTCGCCATCTTGTAGGCAAACCGTATGCGCGTCTAAACGCGTACATCAATGAAGCACGCAGCGCGCAGCGTTCCCGGTTTGATTTCTACGGCACACGTACGCACACTTACACGCGCACGCTCACAGACGCCATGTTGTAGGGCAGGTTTTTGAATGGTGACGTCATATAAACCTTTGTGGTGAATGCCGTTCATGGCTGTTCAAGTCACGCATACTATTTTGAACATTAAAGGACACAAAATGGACTTTTACGGACCCCAACCTTTTGTACAAGTGCTAGAATTGTGGGTGTCATTTTGTTTTTAAACAATCCCAAGGGTCACATGATCAGTTATACCTGGGTTCTGAGAGTACACTTTCGATGGTATCCTTTAGGATAGTTCCCGTAAGTGTTGGCATAGAAAGCTTGGTGGCCACTCCTCTACACACAGCAAGGTCTGTTATTTTAAACATGTCATCAGCTAGCGGTATCAGCACCATAGGCACGCCGTGGTATATCGCCTCCTGGACAGTACTGGTCCCTCCATGATTCACAAGAACCTTTGTCTTGGGGTGACCTAATAAATCCGATAAGACAATAATTCTCAGTAATTCTCATAATAAATTAACAGGGGTGTATAGACTGAAATCTCTTTGCCAATAATGAAGTTGTTGAACTACAAAGCAATGTTAGTGAGTGAATTTGTTGACCATCTTAAATTAACAATTAAACACGGACAGCAAGACGTGGATATTATGGGCCCACATTTTGGGGGTGTTTTATTATTTTTTTGCTTGAAAATATGGGTCAAGATATTCTACTGCTCCTTCCATTGAAGCAACACCAACTGCTCACCAAGAATGTCATTCATAGGCAGCCAGCTGACAATCTTTGTGTTGTTTCCAATATGGGCTGGTGCTTTGTCACGTATCAACCAAATAACACGTTGTCGGAGTCGGGATATCGCTCTTGCAATGTCGTGGACATGTTCCTCGCCGAATGAGAGTGAAGTACCGAGAGCGATCACGACGACGCCATCTTGACCAGAGCCCTCAAAGAATGCTTCAAGGCTCTGTTCAAACACAGATATAGTAAACATCGTAAATGAATTTTGTATTCTGAAAATGCAGGTCGCTAGACTATGGTACATACATGAATTGTTATGTATGCTGGTATGGGTGCTGTAGAGCATCCACATTGTATGTAATGTAGGGAGATTGGTAAGTAGGCTTACTCCAAAAATTGATGACCATAAAAACTGACTTGGTTAGAAGCACTGCAGTTGTGACAATAATAAAAACCATTTTGAGAAAGATTTCGCCTTGAAGTTATATGGTTTGAATAAATTATTCACCCCAAAACAGTTGAATCTTGACGATTCATGCATGAATCGTTTCTCGGATTTCTGAGGGTCGATGACTGGTTGATGCGGATGCTGCGGCCAAAGATGCCGTTGGTACCCGCTGTCACCTCGGTAAACGTGGATGGATTCGACATTCTTGTGAAAATACTGTGACAGTTTAGTTGCTGTTATCTCAGCAATTTTTACAGTTTTGCGTATTTTGCGTATAAATCAGTATTTACTTTGACAAAAGCCAATCTGTGATCATCCTTTTAAAATGCTTCAAGTTTATATCTTTCAATATGTTTGAAATCATTGTCGTTAACAAAGTAACAGTTTGGGCGGGGCAGAGGTTGAAGGAGAGGGCCAATGTTGAGGGAGAGGGGCGGGTTGAGGGAGAGGGATAGAGGTTGAGGGAGACGGGTAGAGGTTGAAGGAGAGGAGTTGAAGATTTTGAACCGGAGTTGTGGAAAGTGGGCAACGAACCACGTGCACTTTTGTGTCAATTTGTGTCCAGTCAACATCTTGTGACAATAAGTTCAGTACCTGTAATTCTCTTTTCACTCCCGCCATGTTGTTATGAGTCCTTCTTTATTCTCGGTGTTCAATTTGGCGGCTACAGCTACGGCTACGACTGTTGCTAATCCGGGTGTTGCTAAGGACGTACCAGCCATAGCCGGAGCTGTTGCCGCCACTTCGGTCACAGCTTTTAACAACTAACCTGATCGAGTGGTAGCGATGGTTTCGCCGTGACACCACCAACCTGGATAACATTCGGCTGCACAGGGCGTGATAACTCCTGCACGCGCACGTCAGAGTTCACTAAATGAAGCTGGGCTTTCTTTATAAGTTCCTTCAGTGTCAGGTCAGGTCGGATGCCATACTTCACCTTTACCGTTTCAAAACGAGTGAGCGTGTTTCTGTCAACAAGGTAGCTGGCACAGATGTAATTGAGAATGTTGATTGTTCTTTCTACGAAAGACATGTCATCGCAGAAAGGCAAGTACGGCATCGGCATGAAGGACGGGTAGATGGGTTGTCCAAGCCAGCGATCGTGATGTAAGACTTGAGACCTTGCGTTGCGTACTGAATGAAGGGGATGGAAAGAACCTCGGCAAGTAGAGGGGTGCATAAATTAGCCGCCGGATCGCCAATAAGAAGGTCATAGTTCAAGCTGCTTAGTCTTGCTACAAGTGTTTCATTACCGAGAAGGGAATCGCATTCATCGGATGTCAATTTCCATGGGTTTACAGTGGTGTTAGACTTGCCAAGAACAGCTTCGGTTAAAAAATGTATAATTCGCTTGTCTTCGCTCGATTTTGTTGTTACGTCTTTCTGAAAGATTTTAATATGGTCACTGAGAGTTGACTGGTTCACTTTTCCGCCATATAATTCAAATTGGAAATAATCATCCTGCTCGTTTCTCTTGTTTTTTATCACTGGATTAGACGCAGACATCAAGAAAGTAACTTCGTGATTTCTTTCCGTCAGTGCACGCATAACCTCTCTAAAGTTCATGTAGTGGCTGATGGTGGAGGCTACGGATGTAGTAAAGAGTATGCGCGAGGAGTCAACCAATGGGAAAGCAGCACAAGACATCAAGCCCCAAACAACCAAAAGTCCCCGGATGGTGGAGACACGACCGCAAGACAATTCCATCTTTGTTTGGGGAATTCTGAAGAGAGAAAAAATTGTAATATAAGTGTCAAAAAAATGAGCAATAAAAAACACCTCCTCGGTGAGCCAATTGCTAGATATGTAAGCTTGTGAGAAATGATTATATTCTTTTAAAGGCCCTGTACACTATTGGTAAGATCGAAAAACACAATGTTCACAGATTTACACATAACTTAGATGATTTAAAGTAAGTACTGGTAGAAAGGGTTCCTTAAAATATTTCTGCCTAAAATGCTATCGTTTCTGAGAAACGAGTAAAACAATAGTAATTATCGCGCGCGATAATTTGAAAAAACAGAAAACACATAAGATCTCTTTTCCCTATTTTCTCGTGACCTCGATGACCAATTGAGCTCAAACTTTCACAGGTTTGTTTGTTCATGCATATGTTGAATCACACAAAATGTGGACACTGATTTTGAGCTGTTACCAAAAGCGTACAATACCTTTTTATAAAGGTGGGGTTACTGCCCCATAAGAAACTGTTCAATTTTTGTCCGAAAGCTTATAATGTGTCATCAAGATGGTACTGGTAACAAGCATCCGTCGAAGTTGTGGTTTTTCTGCCTTTTTGAAGTGCACACATTGATATACGTACCATTAAAAGTCATTGAAAATCTAACGTGTACCTTTTCTCCAAGATAGAAATTCCCTTCCGGTACGAAGTTTCCACACCGGCGTTGTTAGTCAATAGACCATACGAGGACGTCGGGAGACTAAACTAACAGAGAATGTTCCGTCCGTCCGTGGTGAGCTTATAGTGTTTTGTTACGCTGTCGTTTGATTTATATATTAGACCAGCAAGTTCCGAGGCTTTGACAGTATCTGGAGAAGTGAGTGCCCTCGAAAGAGTACACAAGAACAACGTATTAGATTGACTAATATACCAGCACTCTACCCGCAATCAATCACGGTCAGCGTGTTAGCCTTGTAAACCTTCGTGAAGTTGTTACAAAATATTGGGTCTCGTAAAAATGAAATTAAAGTTTGAAACCTGACGTCTTAAAATGTCAGGGCTTGCCCTAATTTTTTTCTGAGGGTAGCCCACCGGGCAAGTAAATTGTGTTTTATACTAGCCCGGAGAAATTTTTACTAGCCCGTAAAATAGTACGTAACAATTAAATCAGGTTTAATGTTCTTGTTGACTGCTGAGAAGGTTGAGGGCGGTGACCTTTGTTCGTGGCTAGAAATCACTGTTGCTGCGTTTTCTCGCTTGTTTGATGACGGGTTTTAGATTTTTAACGGTGGACATTTATTACCGCCCATGTTGCAGCCCGGTAGTACAAATTCTCTGTTAACACGTTTGAGTTGCTTGTACTCGCTGTCACAACACACGAATAAGCCTGTGCGTTTACGGTTATTTTTTATAAACGTGTAACCATTTCTGAAACGGTCGGTTACGTGTGTAACCGTCCGTTTCAGACACAAAAATTAGGGTTTAAAAAAAATAATTTACACAACCGTGCATGCGATTGTAAAACATTGCGTCTTCATAACAGCGTTTTTACTTGGCACAACCACGCCGCAAAAAGCAAACCTAAATTTAGAGGGGGGGGGCAAACAAAATTATATAATGTACTGTATAAGCATGGAGGTAGGAAGACCTCCATGGTATAAGCATTTCCCCGGCCCCTTGCCCCCCCCCCCTTGCCCCCCCCCCCCCCCCGTAGCGCCGCCGCTGACCACAGCGACACGATCGTAGCTCTTTGGGACCTCTGAATGTACTAAGGAGGGGCGGTACCGAAACCGGGTCGTGTAGCTTGGGTTAGTGCCCATGGGTCGGCGAGTGCATGCACTGTCGCATTCCTACTTGAAGTCAAACTTGCAGGCACATCAAAAAAAGTTGTTGGTGATCAAAATGTTCAATCCCCGCCTGATGAATAGAACACAGGGGGGAGAGGGAAAAAACATCAAGTTACAGAAAAAATAACAAATGATTTTGAAAGTGGTGCATTGCTAAATTCACATGCTTCTTAAAACTTTTCAAATTCCCCGCCATAGAAAAAATTCAAATCATACATTTTATTTTAGGGGGGCATCGAATGGACTAGCAGGGAAACGAGCACAGAAATGGGCCCTTTGTGGTTTTAATTCAATATTCACCTTTTTGCACTTGTGTGGACCATTAGTTGATTTGGCATCTTATTTTGGTTTCTTCATCAATTTTTTTCACTTGTTCACAATTGCGCCCTCTAGAGTGTCACAAACTGAAACTCATTATCATTGTATAACAGCACGGATTTTCACCCGCGATCGCAGTCAAAAGGTAAGTTGTGGGTCCAATTTGTAAAATGAATTTAGAGTGTGTTTTTTTCACCTGGAAAATTTGTCCAATTGTTTGACAAAATAGTGTGTTGCATAACCGTTGTTTGTTTAGAAAGATGGGGTTTGCTACATGGTTGTGTACTGTGAGTTTGGAATTGTCGATCTGATGTGATACCATTGCCCCTACCAATAGATCTACAGCAAGGACCAGCTCTATGACCTAGCCCACCTTGTTGGGCTGTTACCGTTAATATGGCTCTCTTTTAACATCGGTCATATACTCGCCATTACACTATAATAAGACCGATGTTAAAAGAGAGCATATAAGCCCAACAAGGTTGGCTTCTCTATGACCCTTCTGTCACTGTGTAAAACCCATGCTTAACGTAACAGACTTTACCCTTTTTTTTTTAAATGTTTGCACAATGTAATTCTGAATATGATTGGAACCAAACAAAGCTTCCAGATTTAAACTTATTTTGAATTCGGCTTGTTAAGTAGAGATTTAGGAGTGATCATGTCATTGCTGTTTTACCAGAGGGAACAAGTGGCTGTGCCTGTGATCTTCAAACAAACCTGTCACATAATTTACGATTTTAAGCCATTAATTTGGTCATAAGGCAAAAAAATTTTGTGTAAAATTCACACATAGTACTTGCTTGTTAACGCTTTAATCTTATTTATATATTTTTTGTTTGTTGTAATTTATAATTTTGCATACTGTTTATCTTAATTGTGTATGTAATCATTCATGTAATTAACTGAACTGTTTTAGTCCATGGACTTTTTGATCAGTCTTTTATATACCGGTATAAATAAATATAAATAAACAAATAATAAAATAAAAGCCTCTGCTCTGCCGAAATGATTTTCCTTTAAAGTCAGGTTCGTAGAAAGACTTAGGCCTACTTGGTGCGAAGCACTGCAGATGTTGATAAACTATTTTGAGAAAGCTTGTTCCCTTCGAAGTATACTGGTTTGGCAAATTTGTTCATCCAAAAACATTTGAATCTGAGAAACGATCTATCATGAACCCTTTCTCAGATTTGTGAGGGTTGGTGTCCATTCATGCTGCAGCAAAGAGATGTGGTTGGTACCCGCTGTCACCTCGCTAAACGTGGATGGATTCCACGTTCTTGTGAAAAGACTGGGACAGTTTTTTTGCTGTTTTCTCAGCAAGTAGACACTGTATTCATACTTAAACTTTCACATGTGGCTTTTATTGTGTCTTTCTTTATAATTTTTGCGCATAAATAAGCAATTACGTTGAAGTCAAACACCAGGACTTGCAATCTGAAGGTTCGGGTTCATGTCCCACACCACTGACATTTCAAAAATGCTTAGAATAAGAAATTATCTCTAAAAAAAATCTTGATTTACAATTCCACTCATGACAACCAAATGTTAAGTTTTTGTCTCCAGTTTGATATTCCCCATGGTGAGAAATTCTGACCAAACTAAATAGCTCTTTTTTAAGCGGGGAAAAACAGTTTTTAACTTTGTACCCTGTTAATTACATTGCAAGTATTCGTTAAGTGCAAACACTGTACTGGAATGTGATATCATTATAAAGACTCCAGATATTCAATTTCTTGCGTAATAAACCTCCAGGCATGGTACAACCTTACCCTTGCTGTGGTGAGCTTTGACGAATTCGGTATTGTTTACATATGTTGGTTAATCATTAACAATGGTGTCTTTGTGCCAAATGACGCACTGGCTAATAAACAGAACACTTTCGTGAAATGCATTGTTTGCACTCTGAAACCAAATACGGCTTTTAGATCCGGGAATAAATACTGCAATTTAATATGGATCATAGAGAATTGAGAAGAATGAAAAAAAAAACTTCACCAGCAGCTACCAATGGGCCGCTAAAGCGGGAAGGAATTTAACTGTAGATTTAGCACACTTTGAAGGGGGTCAAAGTACAAGGTTTAACTGGGTGTGTGTAATGTTAAGTTATACGGACATTGAGCTAGTAGACTGTTGTTTAGATTGATACTGTTATAGTGCAGGAGGGAGTAAGACTAAAATTTGGGTATGTTTTGATGAGTGGCAGCCATTTTGTTAGTAACAGCGTGATAGCCACACAGGAATTACTGCAGAGAGTTAAAGGTAGGGCCATCGTTTGGTTTTTGTCAACGTAGTGCTGATTTATTGGCAACATTATCAAGAGAGATACAATGGAAGTCACATGTGAACGGTTCAGCTGAACACAGTGTCTACTTGTTGAGAAAACGGCAACAAAAACTGTCTTGTCATTTTTAATCCATCCACGTTTAGCGAGGTGACAGCAGGTACCAACAACATCTCTGGCCACAGCATTTGCGAACTCGGACATCAACTCTCATAAATATGAGAAACGATTCATGCATGGATCGTTTCTCAGATTCAAATGTTCTTATTGATTTCTAATCAACGGGGGCATTTCAGATGAAATAGTTTCACAGGGTGCTTACTACCATTATACCATCTTTATAAAAAGTAAGCTTTCGGAAAGAAATTACACAAAATTTGCTTTTTTCTGGGGGGTGTTACCAAAAGTTACCCTATCTTTATATAAAGTTGTGTCTGTGTGAAGGGACGGTTATCATACCTTGCTTAAGTTTTGCTGCGGACTGCACTTGGAGTAACAGTTCACTGCGGTGAAATAAGGACTGGTATAATTATAGTGCTCTTCATGATGTGTCTCAACAATATTAACACTTTTGTCACAAACATTTCCTTTGAATATAAAGGGGGGACTGTTAGGTTGTGATTATAGAAGTCCTGTGGCTGTACGCGGAATTATGGGGGTCTAAAACCCTCTGCATGCGTACTTGTAGTAGCTGAGTCGGAGTTCGTCATTCCATGTACGGCCACGAGCCATGCTATGATCATGATGACAAGCCCCCTGTAACTAATTGTGGCGTGTCGTGGCCGAGCGGATAAGAACACCGGACTCAAGCTCTGGTGTTTCCGATCAGCAGAGTGTGGGTTCGAGTCCCAGTCGTGACACTTGTGTCCTTCAGCAAGACACTTAACCATTATTGCTGCGTCCTTCGGATGGGACGTAAAGCCGTAGGTCCCGTGTGTTGTTTAATGCACGTAAAATAACCCAGTACACTTATCGTAAAGAGAAGGGGTTCGCCCTGGTGTTCCTGGTTTGATCGGCAGCATATGCGCCACAGCACCAAGTATACCATTACATGGTGCTATAAATGCGTAGGTCTCATACTTCAAAAACGTAGCTCCACATACATGGCAGGTAACAATATCAGCGCCTTGTATCCTTTGGCAAAAGGCACTTTATAAATACAGTTATTATTATTATTAGAACAAACCAGTATTGTTACAGTCTATGCTTTCCCTTGTATACTACAGTAAAGTGCTACACAAAAATGTATCAGCTGCTAACTCAAAACTCATCATTTGCTACTCAATAATTAGCATTCAGTGTGCACAAAACATGTTTGGTCCAAATATTTATTTATTTATTTATTAATTTTAAATCTTTGGACATTTTTACGATGAATAAAAGTTTAACAGGGCAGGGTCTGTCAAGGAATCACTATAAACAATACAAAAATAAAATTGTATAGTTATTGAAATGGAAATTGCCCACAAAACACTTTGCAAATTACACAACAGTAAAACATCAAAACAAAATCAACTGCGAAACCTGTCGGAATCAAAATATTTTTGCTTTTTGCTTTGCAAAAATATTTGCACGGGTAGGTGATGATTTTGGATAAATGGTCATTTGGTACACTGGTCACTTGGTACCCTGGTCACTTGGTACCCTGGTCACTTGGTATCCTGGTCACTTGGTACCCTGGTCACTTGGTACCCTGGTCACTTGGTACCCTGGTCACTTGGTACCCTGGTCACTTGGTACCCTGGTCACTTGGTACCCTGGTCACTTGGTACCCTGGTCACTTGGTACCCTGGTCACTTGGTACCTTGGTAAAAAGTACGAAGTGTCCAGTGTATGAAGTGGTCAAGGTACGAAGTGACCTGAGTCACCTGACACCATTATTTGGACTCCCTACTTTTCAACAAACGGCAAATGTTGATACAATTTTTTTTTTTATTCTGACTAAAGCTCTCGTGGTGAGTGATTAAAAATCCTCATTATGAAGTGTACTTTTGTGTTTAAAGAGAAGGGTGGGGTTTTGTCTTGACGCAAAAATGACAAATTATTCTAGTCATCAAAATAAAAAATTTTAAAAGAGTAAATATTTAGTTTGGTCTTATTTCAGTCACTCAAGTATTCCTTTTTTGTGTTAACCAAATTTGGGCGAAAAACCCACAAGACCACAGGACTTGTATCTCAAAATGTTTGCTGGACCAGAAATAATTTTACAAGACCAGATTCAAACTGAGAAAAGACTTCCTTGCATAGTTTAACTTGCATTTAATTGATCAAGCGCTAAGACACTATGAGAGAAGATTTACCTCATTTGTCTTAAAGGGTATTAAGTATATTTCAAATCATCACTCAAAGTCAACATTTAAACATAGTTTGTTTCTGTTTGAGATATTATAGAGTGAGGTTCATGAATTGTTCTTGAGTTGAAAACACAAGACCGCCAGACTTGTCCGGTCATGAGTTTACTGGCCCAATGCTAAAATCACTGGCCTCGGGCCTGCGGTCCAGTGTCAAATTCGAGCCCTGCAAATTCTTGTTCTACTTTGTTGCAAGTTTTTGCTATAATTTTCACTTTGCAAAAATTCTAGCTGTACTTTTTGACTTGTGGATACCATGGTATTGTTTGCTAGATTTAGTTTCAATATCGGAATAATTTTGCATTTTTTGAATGAAATTATTCTTTTCTACTGCAGGAATACACAAGAAGCAAGATGCGGTGGCTGCAAGTTGTAGGTCTGTTGGTGGTCCTACAAGTGGGTAGGTATTATACAAATATAACATGGTTTGAGGCCGAGGGAACCAGTTTGTCAACTAGTTTGTCAACTAGTATCGACTGTTCAACCAAAATAAACCATGTTATATTTGTTTTGCTATACCTCATACATAATATCATTGAACTCCGGAAAACGTACGTTGTCCAGCCATCTTTTCATGTGTTGGATGTCGCTAGGGCGATGTTCGCGCATGCGTACAACACCCGGTGAACAGTTCCACGATCGTAAAGCGCATGACAAGTAGACTCTGCCCGGGCGACAGTCTACTTGTCATGCGTATTTACCATGTGTGTGAAATACTCGCATGCGTGCTTGGTAAACAGCAAATATAGCATCTGGCACGTGATGTTGAATGGACCAGTGAGAATTCGACTCTCGGTCATGAATATGTATGAGGTATAGTAACATCAGCTATCGACCCCCTCGCAGGCACAAAACACACCTCCGCACCATTTTCGGTGTCAGTTACTTTGGATACATTTAGACTCCCAAAATGGGAGACAGGATAGGCACATGTAAGTCCACTGGGCGCATTGTGCAATGGGTCTATCTGTTGCTATCATTCGATACAGTTTTCATAAATTAAGGTGTTTTTGTATTCGATTGGTTTCCAATTGGGAACCTTTTGTCACTTGGAGAAGAGTTTTCTAATTTACGGTATAAGAGTCATCTACCTGAGAAAGTATGTTTGACTCGCCACACATTTATCTAATCATTTGTCGGCTAATTGTTTGAAGTCCTGTACCAAAAGCGAATAGTTAAGACGTACCCAGGGTCACAGTCATGGGTATGCTCTCTGATGCAAATGCAGACTTAAAGGGAAGGTTCTGTTTGGTTTGGGGAAGAGCACGTCCATTCTCATTCTCCAGTCTCTAAAGGAACGCGATTGGTTTGGGGAATTTCGTTTTCATGCTACGTCGCTGCGCTCATTCGCATGAAAAACAGTTTTCACATCGCAGGGCGACATGAAGAAAGGAAACACAAACAACTGACAGTTCAATTCAAGAACTTTAATCGGACAGGATCTAGTCTCTCTGCCAAATAAAACTACATTTAAGTAGACACTGTCATGTTCTAAGAGGATTCGGGCCGATTTCACAAAGCACCAAGATTCATCTTAAGATGAGTTGTCAGTACCACCATAGTGGTTTGTGTTGTGATGTCACATTTTGCTTAGCAGCTAAGAGTGATTCGCAGTTAAGATCGATGTTAGCTCTTTGTGAAATCGAGCCCAGGTTGGCTTTGTGGGTAATTCTTTCCCTGCCTTTCACCTCTGTGGACCTGGTTCGAGTCCTGCTTCAGACCGGAGCTTTGCATGTGGATTAGGTTGCAGTCCCTTCCCCGAATTTCAAAATGACTGGCGGAACCTTAGCTGGAGCCAGAAGCCGAAGCCAAGGTTGTGAGAAGAGCCATGTGGCTAAGGCTGATAGTAGTGATATTGAATGGTTGGGTAGTAGGAAGGCACTGGCCGATAATACAAATGTATATCTATCTTTCTTTCCCACAGTGACGCCTACTCCACCTGCTTTTCAATGTGCCGTTGGAAACCAGCCAAAATGCATAGGCAGTTCACTTAAAGACATGGATTCACACAGAATCGATGAAACTGATGATGCAGGTATGAAATGGATATCAAAAAGAAACATGACAATCGGTTTTGAGAAGCTTTTGCAAATAAGCAAGACTCTTGACAAAGCTAGGGATTTATAAAAATAAAATAAAGAATTGATATATTTTCAAACTGAAGCTCACTGCTGTATAACCCTTTCAGCCCAAATGACGACTTTAGTCGACTGTGCACTATACCCTACTTGAGTCCCAATGGCGACTTTAGTCGGCTGTGCACTATACCCTGCTTGAGCCCCAATGGTGACTTTAGTCGGCTGTGCACTATACCCTGCTTGAGCCCCAATGGCGACTTTAGTCAACTGTGAATGCACTATACCCTGCTTGAGCCCCATTGTTGACTTTAGTCAACTGTGCACTACCCTGCTTGATCCCCAATGGCGACTTTAGTTAAATGTGCACTATACCCTGCTTGAGCCCTAATGATGACTTTAGTCAACTATTAAAGATAACACGCAAAAAAGCACTCAAGCCTGAGCACAAGGACCGTTTGTTGAAACACCTGTAGTTTTGTCCATGTTCACCCTCCATACCCCAGCCAGCTTACTATTGTTGGAAAGAGGAAGATCGGGGCCCAATTTCATGGCTCTGCATACTGTAAGCAGAGAATCGGCACTTACAGAAGCAGGGATTTCAGTGCTTACGCTAAGCATATTTCACAGGTTAGCAGGGAGTTTTTGCTTGTGCGTGTGGGTACTCCATGTTACTAGGTATTCTTTGCTTACACAGCTAGCGCAGACTGTAAGCAAAGATTTTGGCGGTAAGCAGAGCCATGAAAATGGGCCCAGATTTTTCTAATGATTGGAAATATCCACCCGGACTTTCCAGGCATGCATCTGCTGCGCTACGCTTCCTTTTGCCTGTACAAAGAGGGACCACAGGTTCTGGACAACATGTCTCGTAAATTCCCTTTCCTGGGGTTATTGTTTAAAACCCACAATTCCAGACCTTTGTTCTGTTGTTGTACAAATGTGGCATACAAGAATGGACAGGCTGCCACCATCGTTCGTCATGATTTTTCGGCTCAATGTGAGAGGTAAGTCTGAGCATTCCGAGATTCCAGCATACCACGGCAGATTTTCGGCCGTGAGAGTTCTGTGAATCACAATGAGTGCCTACTTGAGTTCTCTCATGAGACAACATCAAATACTGGTGGTCGGTATGAGAACCTTTGTACTTTCAAGTGGTTAAATAACTGAGAATAAAACTGGAGCTTGTCATTTTCTCAAATTGACAAGTTCCGTATTCATTTATAACCTTTTGTCGTATTTGTTTTGTCTACCATCAGGATCATATCTCTACACACTTGAAGCATGGGATGCAGATAATGATACTGTCACATTTGAAATATGTCCATATCTGGGTACCCCTGGAGATTTTGAAGCCAATGGCATGGAATACCTGCAAGTAAATTCAACAAGTGGAATTGTAACATCAAAGAAAATCATTGATTATGAGGTAAAGACCCACACGTAAAATGGAGTTAATACGTACTCATTGAAAAAATTAAGGATCTAAAAAAGTCAGAAGCTCAGAAACTCATTGACAGTTAGGAAACATTAATTTTTTTATTAGAGTACATGGCTTTCTTTTGATGATTGAATCAGGTTTTTGATTGCATCTTTATTTCTACAGGTAGTGCACCTTCTTAGAATATATTGGAAATTAACTGACTCGAGTGGAGAAACGGTAAGAGGATTTTTGTAGTAAGTTATGGTTAATCTAACTCTGTGAAATTCAAGGCAGTGAAGGGCTATTTATTTATTTTTTAATTCTTTTTCATGAGATATCGCCTTACTCACAAGGCCGGATGGCCACTTCAAGGTGAGGGCTACACTTTACTGATTTGGGCTGTTGACCCAAATCAACTGACACCAGGGGCACGTTGCCACCTACTTCTGGGGCTGAAACAGGGTTACCCCCCTTCACAGTCCATAAGGATGTCGGCATGGGTATCATCCACTAGGATCCTGGCTGGTAGAGCAGAATGCACTACCTTTCCATTTTTTGCGAAGCAATTATGGTTAAGTGCCTTGCTCATGGGCACGATTGTGTCTTGACCGGGATTCGAACCCACACTCTGCTGCTGAAAACAAAAAGCTGCTGGCAACTAAAGATGGCAACTTTCATGGTTTGGAGAACTTTACTTTTACAAAGATCAACTTGAACAAAATGACTCAAGCTAATTTGACTATTTATCCTTGTTTATTTTGTGTTTAGTTGTTATTTAGTCATAAGTGTGAAGTTTTCCTCCCTTTTGTTGAAATTTGATCAGAAAAACTAGCTTACCCCCCCCCCTTCTTCGATTTTTGAACTGGGGTTTTATTTGCCGCCTTTGGCAGCACCCTGTGTGCATGGTTCCCAGCAAAGCCTTTTCAGAATGAAAAGTGAAATCCTCAGGAAACCAGCGTAAAACCAGTCCGTGTTGTTACGTCACAACACCGACTGAATGAAGTTGTTTATCTTCGTTGCTATGCATTTTCCATTGTCTTGTTTGGACTGAGTCCGTAGTGTGACATCACAGTTTTGATTCCTAGGCGCTCAGCCCAGGCTTTTCGTGAAACTCAGGATTTTGGCCCAGCCTGACACTAGTCAAAATGGGTTTTATAAAACCATTTTTATTGAGTTCTCAATTACCTTTCTACAACAAAAGAACAATTATGTTATAATTAATTTCGTTCAAGTTTATCTTTACCTAAATAATCTGACTCTGGGTAATTGAAATTATCTTCTGTATTGGACGCTTAAACAATTGCTTTAAAATTATTTTGTTTTTAAGTTATTGTAAAGTCTGATTCGGAATTGTTCTTTGTGTGAGCTTAAAACATACTATTGCCTAAATTCTATTAGAAGTCTGATTCCTTCATTTGTGGTAATTTAAATGACAAACATTCCAAATTCACTTCAAGATACAGTGGATCCCATCCTGAGGAATTAAAACATTCTGATTCTTAGATAAGACACAGCAGATCCATACTTTAAAGGCAGTGGATACTTTTGGTAATACTCAGAAATACATTACCATAAAAAACTTGAGAGCATCTGAGAACATCTGAGAGCTGCTGATAGTATAAAAACATTGGAGAAAAACTCCCTCTGATGTAGACATTTGAGAAAGAGTTAATTTCTCACTGAAGTATTGAATCTGAAAAAGGTTTCAGGCGTGAAGCCTTTTTCAGACATCTGAAAGCACACAATTCTAAGCAATTTGGGTTTTTTTCTTTCATTATTTTCTTGCAACTGCGAAGACCAATTGAGCCCAAACTTTCACAGGTCTGTTATTTTACGCACATGTTGGGATACACCAAGTGAGGATACTGGTCTTTGACAATTACCAAAAGTGTATCCTGCCTTTAAAGGTAGTAGGCCTATACAGGATTGGTGAGGATTAAAAAACATATTTGTTAAATTTTAGTCTGAAAGCTTACTGATTATGAAATTTATACTAGATCTATTTTTTTTCTGTGAAATATTTCCCTCTGAAATGAAGTCATGTTCGAGAAAACTGTATCTGAAAACCTTTAAAAAAAAGTGCAACATCTGATTTCGGATGTTAAAACCAAAATTAAGGACAGTGTGTTTACATGCTGAAAAATTGTGCTGGGTTTTCACCATTTTCACCAACGCCCACATTTTTCACAGGTTTGTAATTTTTTTGTATGTGGTTGATCACACAAAACATGAACACTGTCTGCGACTATTTTGTCAGCTCCACCAATCCTGTATGACAATCATCCATCACCAAACTAACCGTGTTCCCTATATGCAATAGCAATAATAGATTCTGGATTTCGTAATACTCCTAAAAGGAACCGGACTATTTTGCCCTTCCAGCCTCTCTTTGGTTACAAAGTTTAAAATAGGGGGGAAAATAAATATCTTCATAATGAAAGAGGTTTGGGTGAAATCGGATCATTAAATACAGTTGTTGTTTCTGTTTTTTTTTTTTTATTCCCCCCCCCTCCCCAATTCAGAACTCAGTGAGTCCTAATGAACGGATAGCTGCTGTAATTGCTACTGATACTGATAGCAAAAGAAGGGATCGTATACAGTATTGTGCAGGTAAGTTTGCTGTCTTTGTTCCCATCTCAACACTTTTGACTTAACATCCTGCCTAACCTACAAACACCACAATCAGCAGCATACCCATGGAGGGGGAGGGCACCCCCACAAATTTCAAGTGCCTCCCCCCCCCAGGTGCCACCCCCCCTAGGTGCCACCCCCCCCCTAGGTGCCACCCCCCCCACACCCACAAAATAAAATGCAATAGTGCTCACAAAAAGAAAAGGAAGAAAAAGGAAAATGCGTGTCTGTATAAACTTATGTAGTAAACGACCGCGATCGGGATCACTACCGCGGCCACAAAATGCCAAGAATATAAGCAGCTCTATGAAATTAGGCCCAGGGGTAATGGAAGGCCTTCGATCAGCTAAAGATTACAACTCGGCTGGTCATGCTTATAACTCATAGACTTGTTGGGGTGGGTCTTTAGAGTTTCTGGCCCCAAATTATGGAATGATTTGCCACCAACCGTACGCAGCGGCGGCGCTAATGGGGGGGCACGGGGGGGGGGGGGGGGCAAATGCCCCCCCAGTTATTTTTTTTGCCCCCCCAGTTTGCCCCCCCAGTTTTTTCCCCGATGGCGGAAATTGAGATTAATCCCAAACCATTGCACCCAATTTGTTGCAATGTTGTTTGCGCTGTAAATAATAAACTCAATTTCATCCATCATAATTAGCTGGCATCAAAAAAGCCCAATACACTTTCCATCTCCGGCAAAATGTGGATTTATTTATCTGTACAAGCTTGGAAACTTGCTATAAATAGAAATGCATTGTCTGCCCAAAACCGTAAGCAGCCATTGTACACGCAGTTCCACACAAACAGTGCAAAATCTTATTTCTAGAGTGAATTGTAGGCTTCTACAGTACATTATAGACTTTTGTTTGCCCCCCCCCCCTAATTTATGTTTGCCCCCCTCTTGCCCCCAGATTAACAGGTCTGGTGCCGCCGCTGACCATACGGTCTGCACTCTTGCAATAACGTCATAACTTTCAAACACCAGTTGAAGACACACCTATTCGTTAATGATACGTTTATTCATGACTGCTTTTTTTGTTTGTTTCACAATTTTTGTGTATATTTTCTTGAGGTTTTCATAATTGTAAAGCGCTATGATCATGCCTCTTTTGGAATAGTGCTATTATAACCACTGTTTATTATTATTATAATAATCTGGAGATGGCAGGTTCAAGTCCCACTGTAGTCAGTTTTTCTTTGTTCAACCCAAAACAACTTAAAGGAACATTACAGAATCGGTTATTGTAAAATATACTTTTGATCACAGATTTACATAAAACTTACACAGTCTATTGATGATGATAGTATAAAACATCCCCTGAAATATTTCTGTCTGAAATGCCATATTTGATGAGAAATAAATCAAACTAATTTCCGATTGGAGTTTATCGCTCATGAGCGTTTTATTCATGCGTTGTATAACACATGCAAATTTGTAATCGGTTTTGCACTATTTTCTCGTGACCCAGATGGCCGATCGATCTCAAACTTCTACAGGTTTGTCAGTTTATGTATATGGTGGATTACATAAAGTGCTTACACTGCCAGCAACTGTTTTGTTTGCAAAAACCAATTATGTAATGTTCCTTTAAGAAGCAGTCAGCTTTTCATAATAAAGCTGAGCTGCTTTATATTTCATAGTTCCCAACCCCTTTGTCTTGAAAATGATGATAATATGACATAAATTATGGATTAAGGGTTCAGGTTTTTTTGTTTTTTTAATTCAAAAGTAATGTAGATGTTACTTTCATATTATTTTAGTTACGTTTCACTCCTAAGCTAGGAGCTTCTTCAGACTGGTGACAAAAATAATGTAGATGTTACTTACATATTATTTTAGTGGTGACCATGTCCGATGCTCAACTGCCCTTTATTCCCTTTCTTGGTGGTCCTAGAGGGCGTTGTATGACCACCAAGAAAGGGAATAAAGGGCAGTTGAGCATCGGACATGGTCACCACTAAAATAATATGTAAGTAACATCTACATTATTTTTGGAATAATAAAAAAAAACATGAACCTCTTAAGCCATGATTATCAACAATCCAGAAGAAATTATTAAATGATGAAATTAATTACTTTTTTTTTAAGGCATACAAAGATAGCCCTTGTAATGGAGACATCTTCAAGATAAATCCGACACCGGAGTAATTTCTTTGAAAGAGAACGAGACCCTAAACTTTGAAGTGGTTTCCCTGTACACAATCTGCGTCAGTGCAACGGTAGGTTTGTCGTTTGGAACAATGTTTCTTGAACTTCGGCGAATGATTTCCACCATAGCTGATTATGTCTCCAATGTCGGTAGTTTTCGGAACCTATATAAATGTAGATATATATAATAAAACTAGCTTGTAAAAATTTTCATTTCAAAAGGTGGTAGCGTTTTTGAGATATCGCCGAAAATCTGGAGCGGCTTCTGTCCGCGCAGGAAGAATAATCCGTGATGGAATACACAAACTGAGAAATGTTTTATGCAGAATCGTATCTCAGATGAATTGTTTTTGAATCCCTCTCTCTGAAAACCACATTCCTTACAAAGGGAATCGTTTCTCAACATGTTCTCAACATATTATCAACAGCTGCAGTGCTTCTTACCAAGTAAGTTTTTGTGGTCATTAATTTTTGTTGAGTAATTACCAAAGGTTTGCCCTCCCTTTACAGGGAGGGTCCTAGATTGGTAAATACTCCAGAAGTCGATGACCATAAAAACTTCCTTGGTGAGAAGCACTGCAGCTGTTGATAGTAGAAACTATTTTGAGAAAGGATTCTCAGTAATGTGGTTAGGATAATTTTTCACCCTAAAACATTTGAATCTCAGATTTCTGAGGGTTGGTGTCCGTTTCGCGACGGCGTCTTTGCAAAATCGAGATACACAGTTTTTTGCACTAATGCAACGATCTATCTTCACTTCAACTCGCGCAAGAGACAGAAGAATTTTCACAGAAATATAAACCGTGATCTCTTTCAGGATTCAGGGAGCCGAAAGGGGAGGAAAAGCGCGCCAATGCCGAGGTCGTCGTACCCATTCAAGATGCACAGGATACAGCCCCAGTGTTCAACCCCTCCTACTACGACAGAGAAATTTCTGAAGATACACAAGTGGTGAGTTTCACACCTTGACCCTTGACCTTTGAACCCGGAGGCTTCTGTCTCTTTGGAAAATATTTTCAAAGAATATATACCCCTCTTCCTTTTCTTCCAACCTTCCATTTTGTCCTTTGTGTTTCCAACTTCTTGTGGTCAAGCCATCCCCTTCCCTCCAACCCCCCCCCTTATCTCCATAATCCCTTCCTCCCCTGCTTTTTCTGAACACTTTATGCTTTTCTCTCTCCACTCTCTATTCATGTTTTTCCACTTGACTGCTTTTGTCCCCCTTGTATGCATGTATGTGTGTTGTCTTGTCATTTAGCCTTCGAGAAAGACTCTGCTAGGGTCGAAACGTCAGGCCACTAACTAATTTTTTGCAATAATTTTGTTATCCTATTTGAGATTCGCTGGTGCCTGTAAATTGTCTCGTGTGACACCACCTAAAGGTCACTGAATCCTCGGAGTATATCAATTTATACCTTTCTGAAGTCAACTCTGTTTTTTTTCTTTAACCTATAGGGAGCTTCAATTGCTGACATCGCCGCCACGGATGGGGATAGAGGCGTAGTCACGGCAAATAAAATCTCCTACAGCTTGGTCGGAGGTGTGTTTCGTGCTCAATTCCGTTCAAAGAACTTCCGTTGATAAATCAAAAATATCCTTTGAAATGATAGTGGAGAATAATTTGCGTACACGAAACAGGAATCACAACTTTCACACAACCTTGATAAAACTTGTAGTAGTTTGGATGAATGTTGGCATGTCTGTACGAGAGATTTTTCCTCACGGATGCTGTTAGTCTGACCCCCATCCCCGGTTCAATGAGACTGCGCAATAAGTGTACACAGGGGACGTGACAACAATTGGTAGCGTGATATAGTATAGTTTGGATGAATGTCGGCATGTACGAGAGATTTTTCCTCACCGATGCATTTTTCTTTACTGTTCTTCTTTTTTGTAAATGCAGGAGACGGAAAGTTTGGAATGAACAACAAAACTGGAGAAATATTCATCGTGGAGAGTTTGGACAGAGAGACGAAGGATTTATACACAGTTACCGTTACTGTAAGAAGCACACGGGTGCAAAAGGGTGTCATCTTGTTGTTTCCCCAGTTTCCTTTGGGAATGGTGCCAAGTGCTCCAACCACCACAGGAACTACCTTCACTTTCACCTGCCAAGATATTATTATTATTATTATTAATATTATTTATTATTATTATTGTTATTGAAGTTTCCCCTTCACAGTTCAAGAGATTTATTTATTTATTAATTCCTGACTGACAGATTCCTCAAAATCATTTCAATCTGCCTATAGACAATGTGACCTGTGACATCACATGTTTGCAAAAGGGCCACAGAGCCTGGACTTCCGGCGGGCACATTTGTACACAGCTCAATGGAAGAATACAGCAAATCTGATGTTTTATGGAGATCGTGATTTTCCTCAACTTTTGATATGAAGAAAGGGGGGACATCTCAAAAGCTGTTGCTTTTTCTAAATTTTGAATTTATGTGAAAATTATGACACAAAATATAAATTTTCCCATTGAGCCTGTGTAGCATCTTTGTACCGTCAGGAATAGCATTATAATGTAGGAGGTCACCACTCTGTAAACAAATGTAACTTAGGCCGTGTCCGAATTGGCGACTTCGGCTACATCTACGGCTAGATCAGCGCGTCTGTCAGTGTTGAAGGATAGGCAGACGCGCACGCCCTAGCCGTAGCTGTAGCCAAAGTCGCCGTTTCGGACACGGCCATAGTCTATAGAAGTTTTTGACCTTTCGATGTCGCCTCCCAAAAGAAACAACGGCTCTGAACTTATGCCAAAACATGTGACCGAAAATCTTGAAATAATGAACTTGTTGATTGTTTTTCAGGCGCAGGAATTAATTGAGAATGACACGCACGAAGCGTATCCGAGCAGTTCCGCCGTTAATATCACTTTCCAAGTTGGCGACGCAGACGATGAAAACGCAACCTTCACTAATCACAGTCGGGAAGTAACGCTGGTTGAAAACTCGTTGCCGGGAACTTTTGTGGATATCGTTGGTCTCACTGCAAAGGACAGCGATCTGGTCTGTGTTTTAATTTGTTTTCTTTTAGCAGTTGATTAGCTAATTAAGGGAATCGGAGTGCATGAAGAGGTTTTTAAACCGTAGTGGTTTTAGAGGGAAGGTATACGATTGGTAATCACTCTAAACAATTTATGGCAATAAAAACTTACTTGGTTAGAAGTACAGCAACTTGCGATAGTATAAAGCATTTTGAGAAAAATTTCAATTCAAAATAATGTGGATATGGAAAAAAGATGTCAGTTTTTATCTTTCCAAAATTTGAATCTGAGATGGACATAACCGCTCCAGATTTTTGTCGATATTTCTAAAAACTGCTACCACCTTTTGAAATGAAATTGTCATTGATTAGTTTTATTGTATATATATCTACATTTATATAGGATTAAAACAGTCAAACGGTTCCAAAAACCAAAGGTATACTTTGCCTTTAAACAAGGTGAGGCGTTGTTCTTGATCATTTTACCGAGACAAAGTCGAGGTAAAATAATAAAGAACAAGACCTCAACGTGTTGAACCACTTTTCAAAAACTGATTCAACACACTTTGATTCCCATTTATGAATACCTTTCCTGTAAAAACATCAACAAAATCACAAATCTGATAGTTCAGCCTCGGCTCACCTTGACTCTTTGGCATTGATTTTCTATGCATGTGTTGCTGTGTAGCTCATCACCCAAGCTTCGAAGTGGCGCACTTAAGTTTCAAACTATCGCACTCAAGTTTCAAACTTGCGCGAGCCAAAAGTGCAACCTACCAACTTCAATAGGGCGGCAAAATTTGCGCGCTCCACGCAATCATCTGATAGCGCCCTCTTTTGACTCGTGTTTAAACACTTCTTAACTGTGTTAATAAACACTTCTAAACTGTGTTAATATCATACGTTTAAACGTGGCCACGCGATCTCCTCTCGACCAGTCATAATGGATAAACTGTCCCAGTTATTTCTGAATTAACTAATTAATCTCACCTGAGATTTTACTGGAATCAGAGAAAGGGTCGGTACATTCCCCCGTTATTTTCATGACAACTGTTACTGACATCTTTCCTTTGAAAACGTCTTTAAGATGGTGAACTTATTTTGAAGAAAAAGCTGTAAAATGTAAAATTTTGTAAAAAATTGTTTTAACGCACATTCAATAATAATCTCTGTCTTTTCAAATATCATTATTGTATCCAAACTAACAGCTCCTCAAACTGCCTCACAATGATTTATTTTTATTTTTTTATATATTTGTCAACAACAACTTGTCTGTAATCCAATTTGTTCTTTATTTACTTCCTTTTTGTCTTCCCTACCTCCTCAGTCTCCGAATAACATCTTCTACTTTGTGCTGGGCGGACCCGATGCCGATGCGTTCGAAATAAGGAACAGCAAGGTTACCGGCGAGGGAGGCGTTGATCTACGAGTCGCGGATGGCGCTAAACTCGACTACGAGAAGTACAAATATCTCCAGCTTGAGGTCCGTCCAAACAAAAATGATCGTGTGACAAATTAAAAACACTTTTGCTGTAGTGTTTGACGTTAATTTGCATGGTGAAGATAGATAAGTTCCCTCGAGTACACTATGCACCAAACATGGGGGCATGGGGTGGTAGCCCCCCCCCCAACTCGGAACACTTGCCCCAAAAACAAAAAAAAGGAAATCGGGAAAAAATGAATGAATGGTTCGATACATCAATCCATAGCCTCCTGTAATGTCTTGAGCTTAACAGTATAGTGGATGCTTTGATGCTTGCTTGGTTTATTGTGTCTCAAAATGTGCCTAATTACTTGGTACATGAGGTACTTATATCAATAGGCCACTGTTTCAAGCGTACATTCATTGCATGGGGTGGGCTCCAGGTATGCATTATTCATTAGTTAGGTCGGGTCATGATTGGGATGTCGATGACGTAATGTCTAGGGTAGTTCTATCAGTGTGTAGTGTAAGGATACTACAGCTACACCCCCCCCCCCATCCACTATTTTTGCCCTTGCTGTTTTTTTCAGAAAGAACAAATAAAGTGGTTTGCTGGTTGTTCTCTCCCAATGATGACTGAAACACACTTGTAAGGTTGAGAACAAAAAACCAACTGCTCTATATTCAAAAGCCAAAACTTAACTTCTTCATGCGGAGATTACTATGTGTTCGTGGTCAGGCGTGTGATTTCTCAGGATTTTTTCCTGATTTCAGGATTTTCTCAAAACCTCTGTGAGCCTTCGAGTTTTCTTGGAAGGAAGTACAGCAGTCGCCAGCGGGAGAAAGAAATATTCCACAGTTTGTCCAAACCTATAGTCAGTTGGGATTTCTGATGATGCCTTTGTAATCCTCCTTAAGCTTTTTAATCTGGAAGGGTCTGGTCCTAGAATGGCGTGGAACCCATGCGCCCCTCCCTCCCCCCTTCGAGCCATTTTTCAGGAATTTTCACATTCGTCAAATCTCATCCCTGTCATGTTGTATCCCAAACAACTTGCAATCAAACAATCTTACAAAGAAATTTATAAAAGATCAACTTTGAAACGTTTAACAAGTGTTTCCAAAAAAAATTGTAGTAACTCCGACTGCTCCTCGTAATTTTCTTGGCACAGATAAATGCTCAAGACGCATCTGGAGCCATTGTTTACGATACCGTTTCTGTCAACATCACCTTGCTGGATCAGAATGACGAAACTCCCACTTTCAGTCGAGACACTTACATCTTCTCCATCGCCGAGAATTCCCAAGATGAACTTGTTGATATAACGGAGGTCAGTATAATTAGAAAAAACTAAAACGAAACCGCTGGAATGAATTTGTGGGTTTTTGGGGTGTTTTTTTTTTCTCTGATTGCCTGTGATTGGATTTCTTGAAATCCTGAGGCCTGGTGACTGATCGAAGCCAAAGGAAGCAAGTGCTTGGTCTTTATGGAGAGAATTGAACTTAGCAGTGCCTTGAAGATCGAGGGGTAAGACCGATCGCCATAGCAGCAAGTGGTCTTTATTAAGGAATACTTAATATTTAATTCTTTATATATATTTTTTTCCCACTTATATTGTGGGGTTTTGGGGGTGTTTTTTTTTGTGTTGTTTTTCTTTATCTTTTGTATGAACTGTTAATTTTTTTAAATGTTGGTTGCTTAACTAATTTTTTATTTTTTTTAAAGTGCTTGGTCTGATGACACGAACAGGCATGACATTCCTGCTTTAGTCTGAGTTTTTTGCCCTTGGAAAAAATCAGACAAAATGTCATTAAATAGCCTGAAAAAATCTATTTAGCCTGTACATTTAGGTTACTCGATAAAATGTTCCTACTTTTGTCCCAAGGACCAATCTTGCCTGCACAAAACACAGAGGTAAATAGTCATTTTCTGTGCATGATGACTTTCGCGTCGTGGCCGAGCGGTTAGGAGCACCAAACTCAAGCTCTGGTGCTTCTGGTCAGCAGAGTGAGGGTTCGAGCCCCGGTCTTCACACGTGTTGTCTTGAGCAAGACACTTAACCATTATTGCTTCGTCCTGTCGGATGGGCCGTAAAGCAAAACACTTAACCATTATTGTTGCGCCCTTCGGATGGAACGTAAAGCCAAATGTCCGGTGTATTTCGTAATGCACATAAAAAGAACCCAGTTACACTAACCGCGAAGAGAAGGGGTTTGCCCCGGTGTTTCTGGCAGTGGCTGCTCAATGTGCCGAACAACCTTGCAATGTACACCCTTAAAAGGTGCTACATAAATTGATCTCATATTTTCTTTTTGTAATAAACAAAAAAATATCTTAAAATGTTTCTGTTTGTTGAAGCCTTGAGAACATTATTGGTACCATATGTGCGCTATATAAGACTATGAATTATTGTATAAACACACTACTCATCTTAGAATAAAAGATGTATGCTCCTTCTTCGTGTCAAGCTCTCCGACATCATCCAGAAACGGTTTTGAAAGTACGTATATTTTGTTTTCCACCACTGTTTGAGTTCGATCCCAAGATTACTTCTGGCAAACATTTGATTTTCTTCTTCTTCTTCTTTTTGCTTTGTTTTGAATCTGTTCACTCAGGCCACTGACAAAGATTCCGCCGAGTTCAACCAAATCACCTATGAGCTTTTCGGACAAGGATCCGATCCACAGTAAGTTGGCTCCTTGAGGATTGTTCTATTACTCTGCTTTTGGACAATCCCTAGGCTGCTGGGGTTTTTTTTTTTCCTGTTTTCTTTTGCTACATATTCTTCTGTTTTTTTTGTATTTCTCGGTGTGACTGTTTGTGTATGTCTTCTGTTTAGTGTATTTTAATGTTTTTTAAAAGCCCTGAATGAATAAATGAAAGAAAGAAAGAAAGAAATAAAGTGTGTCACCAAGGTCAACTTCAGTTTTGTATTCACTCATTTTTCAATACATAAGAGTCCTTTTGAAAATGGTGGCAACAATTTTAAGCCTCTGACCTCGTGTAACAGTTTAACATGCCGCTATGTATGATTTTGATTTTTCAAAATCCAAAAAAAAAAGGTTTGATGACGTCACATTTCAATTATATGGTACCTGTATATTTTTCCACATAAAAATGTTTAGTTTATGCCTGAACTTTGACGATGTGTGGTCAATGATGACACATTTCAAAAATATATAATAATGTACATTTTTCTGCAAAAACTTTTCAGTTTATTCCTGAATTTCGATGCTATTCAATCAAGATCGCATTGAATTTGTGTGGTCGATGATGTCACATTTCAAAAATATATAATAATGTACATTTTTCTGCAAAAACTTTTCAGTTTATTCCTGAATTTCGATGCTATTCAATCAAGATCGCATTGAATTTGTGTGGTCGATGATGTCACATTTCAAAAATATATAATAATGTACATTTTTCTGCAAAAACTTGTCAGTTTATTCCTGAATTTCGATGCTATTCAATCGAGATCGCATTGAATTTGACCTAAACAAAAAATCCCCTTTGGAATGTAAAAGACCTGTTTGTATTGGATGGTCTGGAGACGCCTTATCCATAGACGAAGACGTCGATCTGCAGTTACCTATTTTTACTTTTATTTTTTAAAATTACATTCACACATACATGTTTTCTCTCGATTTTGTTCTTCTTTAAAAGGTTTGTTATCAACGTCACGACCGGGGCGATATACACTAAATGGAATGCCACCCTGGATTACGAACGCCAGAAGGTATATTTCTTAACCTGTGTGGCATCGGACTCTCAACGCAGGGGAACGGCAACTGTGCAGATAGAACTCGAAGATGAGAATGACAACCCGCCCGTGTTCAATCCCTCGGAGTACACGGTTAATGTAGAAGAGAATAAAATCCCGGCCGATTACCTGGTGGAGGTTACAGTAAGTTGGTTATTTTTATTTTGACCGATCTAAACACTGTAAACTAGTTATCCTCGTCTGGTTTGTAAAAATTTACTGTATTTAGTTTTTTTTGGGGGGGGGGGGTTTGGGGTTGGGGTTTTTTTTCAAATGAAATATCGCCTAACTCATAAGGAGGGACAGCCACTTCAGGGTGAGGGGCTTCGCTTAACTGGTTTGGGCTGTCGACCCAAATCAAATTATCACCAGGGGCACAATGTCATTGACTCCTGTGGCTGAAACAGGGTTACCCCCCTTCACAGTCTGTAAGGATGTAGGGCATGGGTATCATCCACTAGGAGCCTGGCTGGTAGAGCAGAATGCACTACCTTCCCAAGTTTTTACGAAGCAATTACGGTTTAAGTGCCTTGCTCAAGGGCACACGTGTCATGACCGGGATTCGAACCCACACTCTGCTGCTCACAACACCAGAAGTTGGGCCCGGTGAACCGGACCGCTCGGCCACGACACGCCACAGTTATGTCCTTTACTGGTTTACAGTAAGTTAGTTATGTCCTCTGCTGGTTACAGTAAGTTAGTTATGTCCTCTGCTGGTTACAGTAAGTTACTTATTTCCTCTGCTGGTTACAGTAAGTTAGTTATGTCCTCTGCTGGTTACAGTAAGTTAGTTATGTCCTTTGCTGGGTTACAGTAAGTTAGTTATGTCCTCTGCTGGTTACAGTCAGTTTTGGTGACTGTAAACCAGTTCCTCTACTGGTTTACAGTAGCTTCTGGTTACTGTTTATTAGTTGTTTGCTGGTTACAGTACGTTAGTTATCCTTTACTGTGGGAGTAGGTTCTGGTTACTGGTAATTAGTTATCAGGTATTTGTACTAGTTACAGTAAGTTCGGTACTGTTAATGAGTTATATCCTTGGCTGTTAACAGTAAGTTAGTTATCCTTTACTGCATAGGTTCTGGTTACTGTTAATTAGTTATCAGCTACTTGTACTAGTTACAGTAAGTTCTGAGTTATCCTCGGCTGTTAACAGTAACTTAGTTATCCTCTGTAGTGTTTTCTTTTCATTGTTTTTTTGTTTTTATACATAGTTGGGCGTTTTCTGCTGTTGACTCTAAGTTGTTACACATTGCCTGCAAATCTCATTGAAATTATTTGTTCTGTTTGGAATTGCTCCTAATACTCTTCAAGAGTTGTTCATGTGCTAAAATGCCTACAGTGTGTTGTAATTGAGGAGTAATGATTTAAAAAAACATAAATTCAACCAGTGGAACATATACGGTCTGCAATTTTGTGGAGTCAAAAATTTGGTCCTACCAAATGGTGGACCGTGTTCTGTCACAAAATTAAACCAAAAACCACACATTTTCAAGGGATATTTGTGTGAATCATTTCTTTCTATATATATTCGGTTTGCGGTAACACCATGTGTATAAATATCTACTTTGCTGTGTAGATTTGTTCTTTAGAGAACTTGTCTTGCTATTTATTCTACTACGCGAGTAGATTTTCGGAATTCGGGAGACTTCTCAGTTGTGAAAAGAACTGTCCTGCTTATTAACTATTACTACATTACTTTCTACTTTTAAGGTGTCTTTCCAACCAGATTCATTTCATAACAACCGCTTTTAATAGTCCGTAGCGACCAATCCGAAGACATCGTGCCCCTTGAATCTAGTAGGGTTTTATATTAAATTAGTCACCTGACTCGCCAACCAATATCGCCGTGTAGGTCTCTTTCCCATTTAAACCTGACGAGGAGCATTGATCTTTCCTTACAGGCAAGAGACGCTGATGAAGGGGAGAATAAAGAGATCTCTTTCACTTTATTGAACACTTCTCTATCTGAGAGATTCCGAATTGAGAAAACAAGTGCTGAAGAGGCAAAAATTTACCTCCGAAAGGAGTTAGACTTTGAGGAAGACGGACCCTTGTTTAATCTGACAGTGATCGCTGCCAACAGAGGAAACGTTCTCCAGATGACAGCTTCAAATGTCGACATCAACATTCAGGTATGGACGGTTGTTTTATCTGAAACTGCTCAATTATACCATTTTCATGTGGCGTGGCCAAGCGGTCAAGCACCCTGGTCTCAAGCTCTGGGCCCAATTTCATAGAGCTGCTTAAGCAGAAATGAGCAGGATACCAGCCACAAATGGTACATGTAACATGGTATTTTGGCTGGTTAACCTTATTCTGGTAAGCATAATTTTGTTGTGCTTAGCGACTTTTCGTGCTTAGAGCTGTTTAAGCAGGAAATATTGCTTCACAAATTTCTGCCAAGCAAATTTACAAGAATTTCTGCTAAGCAAAAATTAACAGGAAACCAGTCAAAAGTGGTACTTATGAAATGGCGTTTCGGCTGGTAACCTAGTTAATAATAATAATAATAGTGGCTTCTTATATAGCGCTCATATCCGTCACTCAGTGACACTCAAGGCGCTTCAACAATCAGTATTTTCCTGCAAGGTATATATGTGGAGCTACTTTTTGAAGTTTGAGACCTATTCCTTTACATAGCACAATGTAATGGTTTACAAGGTGCTGTGGCGCAATATGCTGCCAATCAAACCAGGAACACCGGGGCGAACCCCTTCTCTTTTTGATAAGTGCACTGGGTTCTTTTACGTGCATTACACAACACACGGGACCAACGGCTTTACGTCCCACCCGAAGGACCAAGCAATAATGGTGAAGTGTCTTGCTTAAGGACACAAGTGTCACGACTGGGACTCGAACCCACACTCTGCTGAACAGAAACTTCAGAGCTTGAGTCTGGTGCTCTTATCCGCTCGGCCACGACACGCCATGGTTATGAGGTTCTGGTGTGAGGTAAAAATAATTTTGTGCTTGGCAAATTTTTATTTCGAAAAGAGTGGGGGTTCGAGTCCCGGTCTTGACACTTGTGTCCTTGAGCAAGACACTTAACCATTATTGCTCCGTCCCTCGGATGGGGGCGTAAAGCCGTAGGTCCCGTGTGTTGTGAAATGCACGTAAAAGAACCCAGTGCACTTATCGCGAAGAGCGAAGGGGTTTGCCCCTTGAAGGTGCTACTTAAAATGGGTCTCATAATTTAAAACTTCAAAAACTTGTCTGGAAAAAACAACAATAAGTGCTTTGAGATACCTGTGTTTAACAAACAAATTGTAACATTTGTATTATTTTTAACCTTAGGATATGAACGATCACTCTCCGGTATTCAAAAAGGATGTATTTGTTGGCAAAATAGGAGAAGACGCCAAGAGAGGAGGTTTGTTATAATAGTACCTGAGACAGATATTTTTCAAATATCAAGTAAAAAACAACAATGGAAACTGACTGAGCTAATAGCTCAGTTGGTAGAGCTAGATAGCTCAGTTGGTAGAGCTAGTAGCTCGCAATCAGCTGGTAGAGCTAGTAGCTCAGTTGGTAGAGCTAGTAGCTCGCAATCAGTTGGTAGAGCTAGTAGCTCAGTTGGTAGAGCTAGCAGCTCAGTTGGTAGAGCCCGATAGCTCAGTTGGTAGAGTGCCGGCATATTAATCGGAGGTCGTTGGTTCAAATCCCACTCTGGTAGATTTTTCTTTGTTCAACCCCAAATTATTTCAAATTTACCCTGTCAGTTTCCCTTGTGGTTTATTTGAAATAAAAAGTTGCATCCCCTTAAAGTGATCTCCTGGCTGCCGCTTTCCAGGTTATATCAGAAACTTTAGTGTGATCCCTGGCCACATGACAGTTAACGGTTTTATGGCTTCAGACCGGCACCTCGAACAAAGATACAGATAAAACAGGAAGACCGCCAACATTAAGCTAGATAGCTCAGTTGGTAGAGCGCCGGTACGTTAATCTGGAGGTCGTTGGTTCAAATCCGCTCAAGGTCAGTTTTTCTTTGTTCAACCTAAAATTTCTCAAATGCGTGAGGTTTTCTTCTTTTATCTGAATTCAAACTTTTGAAGTCAGCCTGGTGAAGAAAAATCAGCTGTTTTGGTTTTTTTTTTCCCCCACCTATAAAGAAATCCTGCTCTTTGATCTGTCTCTCAAGTGCTGAGGACACTGTTCCTCGAAGGCTCTGTGAAATCTAACCCCCCCCCCAGGAATTACCAAAAGGTGGAAATGCCATCATTTCAACAAACCGCCTAAAAATTTGGATTGCTAGTTTCAGACTTTGTCAGCGAATGACTTCTCACCCCTTGATTTTATGTTCTGATTTTAATCGTTATGTCATTCATTTGCTTTTTAGCCGTCGTGCTCCAAGTGGAGGCCACTGATATGGACAGAGAGGGCTCGGCAAACGCCCGTATCGATTATTTCTTCAAAGAGACGGACGCCAGCGTCTCGGCCTTCCGCATCGGCATCTCGTCCGGAGTGATAACCGTCAACGACGGGCTCGATCGTGACCTGAAGCCTTTCTACATGCTGGAGGTACAGGCTCTTGATCGAGGGGATCCTCCCCTGCCCCCCGGCAACTGCTTTGTCAACATCACCATCTTGGACGTTAACAACAAAAAGCCCACATTTTCCGAAGAGGAGCCTTCCGAATCAATAGATGAGGGTAAGAAATTATGCCATTTGATTTTTCTCAGGCCTCGACTTTGGCATACAAATCCACAAAGTAGCTCACGAATTTCAACTGGGCTAGAAAATTTGGCGCAAGACCAGAATCATATTACAAGAACAAAAGACTCTCTACTCAATGTCACAATTAAACTGTTTTGAACTTATTGGTAATACTTTCATCTTCAACAGAATTGAAAGATATTTATCGGACTCAAAGTCAACACTCGAGCGTATATTTTTTAATTAAAGATGGGGTAAGGTATTATTATTTTTAAAAAAAACATGACTGACGGACTTGTCCGGTTGTAAGTGCACTGGCCTGAAGCTAAAAACAATGGCCTCGGGCCTATGGTCAAGTTTTTATCGAGTTATATTAAAAATTCCTGAAAGCTTTTTTAAAGGCAGGGTCATAGATTGGTTAAATACTCCCAAAATTAATGACCATACAAACTTACTTGGTGAGAAGCACTGCAGCTGTTGATATACGTTTGCCTTCAAAATAATATGGTTTGGATAATATATCACCTTAAAACATTTGAATCTGAGATTCTCTGGGTAATTGGTGTCCGTTTGCGAATGCTGCGGCCAGAGATGCTGTTGGTACCCGCTGTCACCTTGCTATAAACAGAGATGGAATTTACAGTCTCGTGAAAATACCTTGACAGTTTTTGGCTGTTTTATTCAGCAAGCGGACACTGTATTCATCAGTTGAAACTTTCACAGGTGACTTTTATTGTGTCTTTCTATATAGTTTTGCCTATATTTCGGCATTGCTTTGACAAAAACCAATCTATGACCCTACCTTTCTGTCCAATTTTAGCTTTGACCTTTTTTTCTCTTTTTTTTCTTCTGTTTTTTGTTTTTCTTTCTTTTTTCAACGTACAAAGTTTGGCAAACCCTTTGCATTTAACAAAGTTACGTGCTCGAGAATACCTTTTACTAACTTAAGCGTCTTTATACAAAGTTTTGCGAACCCTTTGCATTTAACAAAGTTACGTACTCGAGAATACCTTTTTACTATACTTAAAGGAACATTACAGAATTGGTTTTTGCTAACAAAACATTGCTGGCAGTGTTAGCACTTTATTATGTAATCCACCGTATACATAAACTGACAAACCTGTAGAAGTTTGAGATCGATCGGCCATCTGGGTCACGAGAAAATAGTGAAAAACCGATTACACATTTTGCATGAAATCATATAGATTCAACAAATGAACAAAACGCTCACTGAGCGATAAACTCCTAATCGGAAAATTAGTTTATTCATTTCCCATCAAATATGGCATTTCAGACAGAAATATTTCAAGGGATGATTTCTACTATCATCATCATTAGACCGTGTAAGTTTTGATGTAAATCTGTGATCAAAAAGTATATTTTACAAGTTTTTTTCTTACCAATTCTGTAATGTTCCTTTAAGCTTCTTTCGTGATGGACCGCGTTTCTCCCCCTTTCAGATGTTGTAAATGGTACTCTGATCGCTATGGTGACAGCATCAGATTCAGATGAGACAGCCGAACTAGTGTATTCCATCGACGCGAACCGAATCAAAGGTTTTTACGAAGAGAATAAAATGCCTAAAACTTCAGCGGTTGGTTCAAGATCAATCAATCCGGTGCTGTCTTCACTGGCATTGGACTGGATAGGGAAGTATATACACGGTTTGTTGTTCCAGTTAGTGTTGAAGATGTAAACGCCACAGAGGAGCAAGTAGCGGAAGGTAAGTTGTATATCCCCCAAAATCACCTTAAAGGCAAAGTATACCTTTGGTTTTTGGGACCGTTTGATTGTTTTAATCCTATATAAATGTAGAATAAAACTAACTTGTGAAAATTTCATTTCAAAAAGGTGGTCACGTTTTTGAAATGTAGCCAAAATCCGTAGCGAATATGTCCACACATAAAGAATAATCCCTAATAGGAATACACGATTTGAGAGACTCAAATTTTGGGGGGATAACAACTGACATATTTTTCCATATCCACATTATTTTGGATTGAAATAATTCTCAAAATGCTTTATACTATCGAAAGTTGCTGTACTTCTAACCAAGTCAGTTTTTATTGCCATTAGTTATTAGAGTGATTACCAATCATGTACCTTCCCTTTAAACGGGCAATTCTACACTGACAGTCACAAATCGGACGGTTTGAGTTTTTAAAAAAAAGTTTCTCATTAATCAGTGGCACCTCTGACATCAACAGGCATGCAACTTTTTCTCGGATCAGCTGATTTCCTCTTTTTTTTCTCAGTTTTACCATTCAAAATTGAAAAATACTATACAAAATCATTGAAATTTTGTAATTTCCTCTTTTTTGGTGAAGTTACAGTTGCATGCCTGCATCAAGATTGTGTTTTGATTGCTTCACCACATTGGTGTTTTGGGGGTTGATGGGGCTGCATACTCCTAAGGAGTTGAGATGGTTTTAGGAATGCCTTTTCTTTTTTGAAGGTAGTAGGAGTAGAAGATGCCAGTCCTGTTTTAAAAGAGTTTTGTAAAAGTCAAATTACAACATCAATCTTTTTTTTTCCTTTTTTTTAAACAACATATTTTAAACAAAAAAATATGTTGTTTGAAGAGACGACTGGACATTTTTGGTTGGACGATTATTTTTATTTTTATTATTTTTTGTTTTGTGTACTCTCCTAGTTATATTTTTTATAATGCGATCACTTCTTCGTTATTTAACCTTTCACGTTGTACTGTTTATTGCAGTCGAATTGAGTCTAACCATTTTGGACGTAAACGACAATGCTCCGATATTCTCAGACAACGACTACGAGTTTACAGTGACCGAAAATGAGGCAAGAGACACTGTCATCTCGGCTGTAATCAGCGCAACCGACAGAAAACGAAGGCCTCAATGGAGAGATCATTTATGGACTTGTAGATGATCAAAACTTGATGAAAATTGATCCGGTTAGTGGTGAGTATGCTTTTTTAATTTTTCGAAAATAGCGAGAACAATTTTACAAATCGGGCTAAACATGGCGCCGATTTTGTTCAAGTTGCATGGAACATTTTCACTCCTTTTTTGTTGTTGAATTTGTTGTTTTAAAGGGAAGGTATACCTTTTGGTAGTTACTCCAAAAATTAATGGCCATAAGAACTTGCTTGGCAAGAAGCATTGCAGCTGTTGATAATGAGAGTTTTAAAAAAAATTCCCTTCAAAGGAAAGTTGTTTTTCGAGAGAGGATTCAAAAAACATTTCGATCTGAGAATTGTTCCTGCATGAAATGTTTCTCAGATTGTGTATTCTGATCACGGATTATTCTTCCTGCGCGGACATAAGCCGCTCCAGATTTTCAGCGATATCTCAAAAACGCTACCATCTTTTGAAATGAGATTTTCACAGGTTAATTTTATTGTATATATCTACAATTATATAGGATTAATACAGTCAAACGGTTTCAAACGAATTTTGACAGAGGATGCTATTTCAAAACGAAAAATGTCCAAAAAGTTTCGCTTATGCCACGAACAATGCACAAAATACATGTAACGCGCACAATTGTCTGTACATGGATGATGAGATTGTGCTGTATGAGGAGGTGTGTTTAGGATAGTATAACTTGATATCCAACAGTAGATCCAAACTTTATTATGTTTAGATAGTTATTGTGGGATATCGTAGGATAATAACTTAACTCACTTAAAACATAATCAAGTTTGGCTATCAATGCAGTTAACTTGACGTTGCAATTCATTGAATTGAAATAGTGATGATCGAAAATCAGGATATTGTTTCAATCGTTATGAAAAATGTTATGAAAAACTGGCGGACCAGTTACAAATCGAGCCAACTGGTCCTGCTGGCTAGTTGAAAAAACAACTTAAGGGCAACCCCTGTATAGTATAAATCCACCAAAATCAATCTATATCCCCTACAGTGAGCCAACAGTTCCCCCGAAAAGAGTTTTATACATGGTTGCACCAGCAGGGCTCGAATTTGGGGGGAAAATCCACAAGACCACAGGACTTGTATGTCAAAATTTTTACTGGACCAGAGATAATTTTACAAGACCAGATTCAAACTGAGGAAAGACTTTCTTGCTTAGTTTAACTTGCATTAATTTGAACAAGCACTAAGACACATAAGAGAAGATTTACCTCATTTGTCTAAGGGTAATAACTATATTTCTAATCATTACTCAAAGTCAACATTTGAACCTAATTTGTTTCTGTTCACAAGATATTATAGTGAGTTACATAAATTGTTGTTGAATTGAAAACACAAGACCACCGGACTTGTCCGGTCATGAGTTTACTGGCCCAATGCTAAAATCACAGGCCTCGGGCCTGCGGTCCAGTGTCAAATTCGAGCCCTGACCCACAAGTTTACTATTAGAGTTTTTCCTCAGTGAGTTTTGTTGTCTATGAGAAAAGTTCAAATTACTAAATTTTTTGTTAAATTTTTTTTTTTGGGGGGGGGGGCTAAAAACTTCTCTTTGCATCTAGTACTTTTCATTTCGTCAGTAGTGATTAACGACAAAATAGTCTGGATCCCCCGAAAAGGGTTGCAACCCCCAAGTTTACTGGTAGGGTTTTTCCTCAGTGAGTTTTGTTGTCTATGAGAAAAGTTCAAATTACTTCTCTTTTTTTTTCGGGGGGGTGGGGAGGGGGGTAAAAACTTTTGCATCTAACGCTTTTCATTTCGTCAGTAGTGATGTAAGACAAAATTCTCTGGATCCTTTTTTGATTTCCAGGTATACTCCGAGTCAACGGGACGTTTGACAGGGAGGAAATGGCCACGTACCGGGCCCTCGTAGTAGCGACAGACAAAGGAGACCCCGCGCAATCGACAACTAAGAACATCACGATCAGCATCGCGGACGCCAACGAGTACGCTCCGGAGTTTGAGCCAGGCAACTACAGCGTCGCACTCCCGGAGAACTACGCTGCGGGTTGGAGATTCTGGACGTGTCCGCGATGGATCGCGACGCCGGGGATAGATTCGGGCGTGTGACGTACGCCATTGCCTCGGGAGACGCTGTCTTATTCACCATTAACGAAACGACGGTAAGATTCGGTTGTGTCTGATAAACTGAAGCCGTCTTCGCGTTGGATTAATTTCATTGGTAAACATTCCATTGGGTAAATCTCACCGGTATCCGCATGTGACAGATGTCTTTTAGGTTGTTCTTTAAATAAGTTGTTTTTATTGAACGTCTTCCTCTGGTATCTTTGATTTTCATTTTAGGGGGTTATCATGATTAAAGAAGGCGCTCAGCTTGATCGGGAGACGGAAGAGAAGCACACGCTGACGATAACCGCTAAAGATGGTGGGGAGATAAGTCAGAACGAAGTGGTGAGGCGCGAAGATGCAGCACCGATTTGTTTTTCCTCTGGATCCGGTTTTCAATTTATGCAGAATTCTTACCTTTACTGAAGGGTTAACTGATTAGCAAGTTTTATCCTGTAGCTCTAGAGAGTTGACCATCTAGACAAACTTTGCTAGAAGTCTTCTCTTCTTGGCTGTTACGATTGAGGCGATAAAATTCTACCTTTTGGACGTTTGACTTTTATTCGAACTTGTACTCGATGGTTTGTAGCTAACAATGCGCCGTATTTTTGACCGTGTGAGGGCGCTCTCAAAAATATTTTTATCACTTCGGGGGTATAACTTATCGTCTGCTCAGCTACCTGTGTACAGTTTAGCATCGGCGTTCTGTCACTTCTGTGCGCAAGAAGAGAGTTTAGTCAGTGCTTCTAGAATCTAAGGTAATAACCGCTCCTTTAAAGGTCTTATTTTCTTTGATGGATATGACGTCTGGTAGTAATGTGTTTCAGTCCTTAACTGTCTGGAGGAAGTATTTGAAGCAGTTTTTGTTTGCGGAGAACAGTTGTTTCTATAAGTAAAAAGAGGAAAGAATGAGCCAGGCTTAACTGCCAGTTCTGATATTTTTTAAGATTAGATGCAGGGCTCTTTATTTCTTTAAAGGAGCTGTTATTAACCCACCTTAGATTCTAGAAGCACTGATTAAACTCTCTCGCGCACAGAAGTGACAGAACGCCGATGTTAAAACTGTACACAGCTACCTGAGCAGACGATAACCGCTTAAGTTATACCCCCGGAAGTGATACAATTATTTTTGAGAGCGCCCTCACGCGGTCAAAAATACGGCGCATTGCCTTGATGAGAAGAACTTTCTCCTCTGCAGTCAACGCAGATAACTTACCCTTCTCTAAAGTGTTCACTTTACTTTTAAAAATATAAACCGCTTCAGAATTTTCTAGGAATTAACCGCGAGGGAAACTGACGGGGAAATTTTGAAATAATTTGAGTTTGACAAAGAAAAATTGACTTAAGTGGGACTTGAACTTGCGACCTCCGGATTAAAGTTCGTGCGCTCTACCAACTGAGCTATCTAGCCCTAATGTTGGCGGTCTCCCTATTTTGTCAATATCTTTGTTCGGGGGCGCCAGTTAGAAGCCATTCAGCCTGTAACTGCTGTGTCGCCGGGGATCACACCCAAGTTTACGATACAACCAGGGAAGCAGCACCCAGGGGATCACCTTAAGGGGATGCAACTTTTTTTATTTAAATACCAAGTAATAAACCACAAGGGAAACTGATTTTACCAAGTCAGAGTTTCCCTTGTCGTTTATTAATTGCTTCAGAATTTTATGGCATCGGCTTCTGAGTTCTCTTTGGAAATCTCTCTCAGAAATCGTCTAATCTTAATTTGCAAAATTGTCAGCTACAGTGACATTTTTCGTGAGAGGGGGTGGCAAGGTAAGCGACAGTTTACCAACGTTTTCTTTCTCCGTCAGGTGGAGATCATCGTCCTTGATGTTAACGACAATCCACCAGTATTCACCAAGTTTGAGCCGAAGTCCATTCAAGAAACTGTACCAGTGGGTGATACAGTGTTGACGTTGACTGCCACAGATGCTGATCAACCCGGCACCCCTAACTCAGAATTGGAATATTCCATTGAAGGGGGAAGTGATAAGGGTAAGAGCTAGACTATCTTTTGGAGTTTAGGGTTCACAATTAGAAGAATGACTGCATGCGCTGAGACTTGACTTGATAATTGTCCCTTTATGAGGACTTGAGTTTTACGAGAGTGTCGGGGCCCGAGCGGTCAAGTGCACTGGACTCAAGCTCTGGTGTTTCTGATCAGCAGAGTGTGTGTTCGAGTCTCGGTCTTGACTCTTATGTCCGTAAGCAGGACACTTAATCCTTATTGCTTTGTCAGATGGGATGTAAAGCTGTAGGTCCTGTGTGTTGTGTCATGCATGTAAAAGAACCCTGTTACACTTATCGCTAGTAAAGAGAAGGGGTTTGCCCCGTTGTGTCTGGCAGTGGCTGCCGAATGCGCCGCAGCACCTTGTCAACCATTTAGAGGGTGCTTCATCTGATAAAGACCCAGACTTGGCTTGGACTCGAGATCTGGGTAAGACTTGTCATACGGTACTTGAGACTTTTGGGGGAGGTTAATCATCGTGACTCGCAGCTGAGAAGCTGAAATGCGAAGGACACAGCTTCAACGTGTTTTCAGCCGCAGGCATGGGAGGGCGCGCCTCTGGCAGCCAGCCACATCGACCCATTATACGACCACAGAGCATAGCCTGAGATCGATTTGATTTTTCCGGAGGGAGAAAAAACCCTTGTAGCATAGGAGAGAACAAACGCGCAGCTCTACTCATTTGGGCCCAATTTCATAGAGCTGCTTAAGCAGAAAATATTGCTTAACATTTTTCTGCTAAGTAGGATACCAGTCACAAATTGTACTTTGGACATAGTAGTTTGGCTGGTGACCTTATTCTGGTAAGCATAATTTTGTTGTGCTTAGTTACTTTTTGTGCTTGAGAAGCTCTATGAAATTGGGCCATGGTCTTGGCCGGAAATCGAACCAGGGCCACAGTGGTGAGAGGCGAGCGCTGCACGCACAAGCCAACCACGCCACCGGAGACACTTGCCCAAGTGTCGTGACCTCAAGGGACTTGACCTCTCCTCTTTTTCTTCATTCCACAGCGGAAGAGCTGTTTAACATCACCACTAGTGACAATACCGGAATCATTATGGTCGAGTCCAGCTTAGCGAATAGGGTGGGCGATTACTCTCTCTTTGTCGTCGTGCGGGATAAGGGATCGCCCTCGAACGACGCCAACGCAACCGTTCTGATTACAGTCACCGATGTCAACGATGACGTTCCCGAGATTACATTCCCTGCGGACGGGAGTATCATCTACGTTAAAGAGGTAATTAAGGGCAATAATTTTTGCTTTTTGGACAGACGTCTTTCGAGTGACATTTCATATTAAAATTATGATTCATAACTTAGATGATTACAATGGCAGCTGTTGCCAAAAAGTCCAAGTACAAACAAAAGAGGGACAACAGGAGGTACCCGATTGCAGGTGTTTACACACCTGAGTGTGTGTGGGGGTAGGTATACACATTCAAACCGGGGACCTATAACAAAAGAGGACAATAGGGTCCCCAGTTGGGGAAAGGTCCCCAGTTGGAAAGTGTGTACAACACCAATGGGAGCTGTTGCCAAAAAGTTTAAGTATTAACAAAAGAGGGACAACAGGAGGTCCTCGATAGCAGGTGGTTACACACTTGGGGGTGTGGTTTAATATTCCCTACCTTATGGAGGCTGGGAACAAAACAAAAAAAAGGGAAAACAAAGGGTCTGCATAAGGGGAATTCTAAAAGACGGTGTGGGGGTGGGGGGTGTTCCACAAGGAATTTTGTGTATAATGTCTATATGAGAGGATGTTAACTACAGGGACAAAGGAAAGAACAAAAGATCAGGGATCAGGGATGTCAAGGATAGAATGTGCGTGTTCAAGCTTTTAGTGGAAAACTAGAGATCGTGATTGAATCTACTCTTCCTCGTATTTTGTTTTTCGATCCATGTGAATCTACTCTTCATTTCAGAATGCCACTGGATTTGTCTTAAACGTAACGGCCTTTGACACCGATCAGGGAATCAATGGTGAAATTAAATTTGCGTTGGTATTGACAGTGGATAGAAAATACTTCAGACTGGTACCACCTGTAAAATCCGATGGGGACGACGTTTGCATGGTTTTCTTCAAAGATTCTGTAGTGACTGACCGCGAGGAAAAAGAAGAATATTCTGTGAGTAGATTAATTAAAACCGAATTAAAACCATTCAAAAATACTATTTTGAGAATCCAGCAAATGACCAATTTATGTGGGCGTTCCTGAAGACTATTGTTTTTAAAGAAAATAAATCATTTTAAAATACACAGGAATGTACAAAATGATATTTTCCAACTGAATTATTGTACAAAAATTACAGGGTGTAACATAAAAGCATCATTACTTTGTATTTCAGCAAACCTTTAATAATCCATTTGTGTTTTTGTTTATTTTTAGTTGGTTATAGAAGCGTCAAATAAAGGTGAATCTCAGTTTGCAAGTACTGTAAACTTCTTCATCAAGGTTAACGATACAGATGATAACGAGCCGATATTCTGGGTGAGAAAAACAAACAAGAATAATTTAATGTTAACAATATTCCCACAAACACAAGGAAGTCTCTATAAACGCTTGAATATCAAGTGGAATATCAAGGTTGTAAAGTTTGAGTATAGCTAATGTAATATTCCAATCTTTGGTTTGATTTGACTCGACTTTGACCTGGCCTGACATGACATGACATGACATGAACTGATCTGATATGACCTGACCTGACCTGACCCAATCTGATCTGACAGAATTTGATTTGATTTGATTTGATTTTACTTTATTTTATTTGGTTTGACTTGATTTGATTTAACCTGATCGATTTGATTTTATTTGATCTGATTTGATCTGATTTGATCTGATTTGATTTGACTTGACTTGACCTGACCTGATCTGATCTGACCTGACCTGACCTGACCTGACCTGACCTGACCTGACCAGACCAGACCAGACCTGACTTGACCTGACTTGACCTGACTTGACCTGACTTGACCTGACTTGACCTGACTTGACCTGATTTGATCTGATTTGATCTGAATTGATCTCATTTGATTTGATCTGAATTGATCTAATTTGATCTGTTTTCATCTGATTTGATCTGATAGGAAAAGGAATCAGATCAACAGACTCTTGAGTTCAGTGTCTACGAGAACAATGCGAGAGCCGATATAGATCTTGTTAGTGAGGCTACCGATGCCGACGATCCATCCAACCAACATATCTTCTACTTCATTGTCAGTAAGTCAATTTGAATTATCTTAATCACCTTGAAAATTGCGGTCTCTGAGCAATCTTTTGATGGTGCCCTCTCTTGACTCATTAAGGTCAGGTCATGCTTAAACACTTCTTACTGTGTTTATATCGCATGTTAAGAAATTTGCCACGTGATGTCCTCTCATTTGATCTGTGTATTATCTTTCTGTGTATTTTATTTTCTATTGTATATTGTTCATGTGCTCTATGTAATGCCGACAAACTGAATTTCCATATGGACCAATCAAATTATCTGAATCTGAATCTAAATGAATCAACCAATCAGAACGGATAAACTGTCCCAGGTATTTGTAATGTTTTTTTTAATGATTTCTTTAACTGTAAAGATGAGAATTATACACATGGTGTTACCGCAAACCAAATATACATTGATACCTCACCATGCAATGCCTCCAAAACCATATCTTTAACTGTGTTTTGTGAATCTACAGACGGAAACGCCGATGACTGTTTCACTCTGAATAAGACATCCAGACAATTCTCCTTGAAGAAATCACTGGACCGTGAAAAGAACGACACCTATGACGACATCGTCATCAAAGTGACGAGTGACTCTGATTACGACGATTCGACCATCGTACCGTGGGATCCGGAGGACAACTCTTTGTTAAAAGTCACCGTGACAGTCTTAGACATGAATGATAATGGACCAATATTTACGTCGAAATCTTACACCGGAGGTAAAAAAAGACCGCCAGTTAAAGCTATTAACACGGGCTCGGTAGAGCTGATAAAATAATACACTATGCAGTGTTCACGTTTTGTGTAATCGACCATAACCATGAAATGACAAACCTGTGAAAATTGGGGCTGAATCCGTTGTGTGAGTCGGGAGAAAATAGTGATGAAAACAAACGCACAAATGTCAGTGGGTGAATTGTCCTTAATTTTGGTTGTAACAACCGAAATCAGTTGTTGCAGTTTTTTTTTAATAGATTTTCAGATACAGTTTTCTCGAATAGACTTAATTTCAGGGGAGAATATTTCATTCGCTCGTCCCCAGCGCCTTGCCTTGAAACCAAAGGCGCTGGGATGGGCAAACGTATCGTTAACGTTAATGCTCAGTCCCATGCTCAGTCCCATCATGCATCACACTCACACTGCAAGCACTGCACGCATGACGCACTTCCTGAACAAGAATCTGTGCAAGCTGATTAGCCCATCCCAGCGGTCCTGGATAGGCTGCTGGGGCCGAGCGAATATATTTCACAGAATAGTGGTCTCTAGTATGAACTTCCTAATCAGTAATCTTTCAGACTAAATTCAAACAATGGTGTTTCTTATCCTCGCCAATCCTGTATAACACCTTTAATTGTAATTTTGATATTTTACTCTTCTGAATTTTTCGTAATTATCAATAAAAAAATTAGGCCCCAACCTCAAGGTTTTGTTGAAAAACTAGCTACACTTCTGATGTTGAGGGCATTTTTCAAAATGACAACACTTTGACTTCATCCGTGGGATGTTGCTTGGCTATACAAATCAGAGCTTCCACAAATGACGTAACATGAGTGATTACGTCACAGGGCTTTTTCTCGAAGCTTTCCGGAAAGCACCTGAGAAGGGCGTTCAAAATGATTGTTTGTTTTGGGGTTTTTTTTTTTTGCAATTAAAATTTTTCACTTTTTAAATGATGATTATATTATCCGTTTTCACCCTGGAGATTTGAGGCGTATGACAGTCTCGACGCCATTGTTTAAATTTAGTCTGATCACTTGTTGCCGTTTTCATTCAAACTGGTCTTTAAAACTCAAGCTGAGGCATTCCTACCTCGGTCCCGAATCATGGACTTTAAAACTCGGTCCCCAATCCTCGCAGTCTGGCGTTTTGGCCACAAGGTCACATCCCTGAAGCTCTCCGGCCAAGACGAATTTCTTCAGTTTGGCTACAAAAGACACATCCAAAAACTTGTTATTTTGTTTGAATATGACAGGAGCAGAGTATAACACCGGGTTCGATAGTGAAGTCATCGTGGTCAAAGCGATCGATGCAGACATAGGAACTAACGCCGACGTTACTTACCACAAGATTTCAGAGAAAAAAACAGACACAGGTAATCTATGTTTATGAAGAACTAAGGCCCTTTTCGAATCCACGGCTTCGGCTCCGGATTGGGCTTCATGCCCAGTTTTCTTGTCTGAAGCCCCGACCGCAAAGCATGCGTAAGTTAAAATAATTGAGGGAGCCTAGCTAGCCTGAGCCGATTTTGGAGCCGAAGCCGTGAATTCGAAAAGGGCCTATGATCAAAGAAGATTGAGAGGGAACCAGACTAAGAACTTGGAACTGTAATTTAGTGCCTCGCCAAGAGACCCCCAAAAGAAGTTCGAAAATAACCCCCCCTCCCAAAACAAAAATACGTGCTCCCATTTATGAATACTCAAGACTGTACATGTGGCAATCCTCCAGTATTGTCCACGCGGCACTCTTTCTAGCCTATACACAGCTGATTGGCTGGGGTGTGATCCAGTTGCCATGGTCACTTCCTTCCGATTGGTTAAGGCACCCAGAAGGAAATGCAAACCTTCCCCCAGTAAGTTTCTTGCTGTCCGACGCTAAAATCACTGTCCTTTCGGCCTACGGTCCAGTGTATATTTCGAGCCCTGATAGTATATGGGAAGTAAATCCACTGTGTTGGCTAAACGGTTTCCTTTACGATTCATTTTTTTCATTATCCAGATGGAACAGAATATCCACAAATAGTTCCCACCTTCAAAGTTGATAACCTGACCGGCTCTGTCCGAACTCTGAGGAACTTTGAGAGTCGAGACACTGGGTATTTCACCCTGGAGATCGAGGCGCATGACAGTCTCGACACTCAATTCAAAGACGCTGCCACTGTATCGGTAAGAAAATGGATAATTTATATCATCATAGATGTATATATATTACTTATATTTTAATGTTCCCATTTTCAAGTTTGGATTAGCAGACTTTCGAGTCACAGTGTTTGAGTACACTTTTGATAATCCTGGCCAACTTGATATGGGGCACCTATTTAATTTTAAATTTTTTTTTTTTTCTTTTTTCCAAACAGAATATTAAATTTTGTATACATTGTTCTGTATGTTTTTGTTTTGTTTTGAGAAATGGTCGAATAAATAATAATAATAATAATAATAATAATGTGAACCACCCATTAGGAGTGGACCCGAGTTTGCCTAGGACAAACTTGGGCCGGAAAAGAAAAGCCATAAAGCTACGTTTTTTTGAAAAACAAATCTTATAACAAAAATGAACTCACACTAAACAAAAAATTAGAAGCGATGTTTTACTTATGTTCATGATTTACACAAAATTACAATCCCTTTATGTTATGGTAAGTGCCCTACCAACACAATGACCCCCATAAGTGGCGATGTACCAACCGTGGATGGGTTTGCAAGCCTCTTTATTATAAAAACACGATGCTTTTTGTATGGCGGTGCGCCTTGTACGTTGAACTTTAAATATGTTTTTGGTGATTTGGGGGTACTGCGCCTTGTCTGCCGAGCGCCTTTTATGCAGGAAAGTACGTTAATACTCACTGGTTTGGGATGGAGCAGTTTTCAACATGATTTTGCTTACCTGCTGGGCCCAATTTCATGGGCTCTGCTTAATACTGTAAGCAAAGAATCAGTGCTTACGGAAAGTAGGGAATTCCACGCTTACGTCATCAAGCATATATTTCAAAGGTTAACAGGGAATTTCTGCTTGTGCGCACGCATTACTATAGGCATTTATCGCTTATACACAGCTTGCGCAGAAATTCTTCTAGAAATTTGTCTTCCTTTGGTTGACAAAAGTAATGGATTGCTCCTTTAATGATCCAAGATCAATTTATGATACTTACACGAGAAATTGTTTTTTTTTTCAATAGATTTATCTGTTCAATGAGGATCAGCAAGTTATTATCACGTTTGCGTTGAGCACAGATGATGTGCGGAAGATTGAGGAAGACTTCAAAGCGTATGTACTAATTAAAGTCTTATTCATTTCCGAAATCCATAAAAATAGTTTAACCCTTACAGTGCCAGCCTCGTTTTATTAATTATGTATCCACAGGCTGGCCATTTAAAAAAAAAATATACATATATTTTTTATGTTGAGTAGTAGAACGTAAGGGAACGTTGGCGGCCTGTGGATGTAGATTCAGTATGACGTTTCAGAACGTTGGCGGCGCTCGAAGGGTTCCGTGCCGGTCGTGTTTTGGCATTTCTTTATCCAGAGGGCCATTATATATTTTTTGGGTCGAGTAGTAGAACGTATGGGAACGTTGGAGGCCTGTGGATGGATACTCGGTTTGACGTTTCAGAACGTTGGAGGCACTCGAAGGGTTAAACAAACATTAACCAAGGTCCATGTTTGCTCTAAAATCACAAACAGAGTTGTACTTGTTCAATTTCAATGGACCCCTTGCGTGTGACGTCACAATTAGCCCAAACAGCGCCCTCGATGAGGTCAATGAAGACCCCTAGTCTGAACATCTGACGTCACACTTTAAGGCTCGTGAAAAAAGTCTTCAAAGTCTCTCGGAAATTTCCGATTGATCAGGAGGACGCAGGTTCAAATCCCGCTCTAGTCAATTTGTCTTTGTTCAACCTATAAAATTAGTTAAAATTATCCCCAGTCAGTTTCCCTTGTGGTTTTAATTACTTGATGTTAAAAAACTTCTGTCAAATCGTCAGTGAAAGTTTTCCAACGATCCTCCCAGTGATGCCAAAGTTTTTTAACAATTTTTGTTATTCAGGACTTTAGTGGAAGTGATTGAGAAATATGGAGATTTTGAACCTTCAGCTAAACGAGCTGTCCCGAGTGTTGAACCTGTTATAGTCATTGACGACCTGCAAGTGTTTACAGTTGACAATCAACCTGTACAGGGAAGGTAAGACTGGTGGCTCAACATTTTTATTTTTTTTTAGGGGGGGGGGATTTTGGGGAAGAAGGGAAGATATGATTGGAGTATCAGGTCGTGCGCTTTAAGGAACATGACAGAATTGGTTTTTGCTAACAAAACAGTTGCTTGCAGTGTAAGCACTTTATGTAATCCACCATATACATAAACTGACAAACCTGTAGAAGTTTGAGATCGATCAACCATCTGGGTCACAAGAAAATAGTGAAAAACCGATTACACATTTGCATGAAATCATATAGATTCAACAAATGAATCAAACGCTCACTGAGCGATAAACTCCAATTGGAAAATTAGTTTATTGATCATTTCTCATCAAATATGGCATTTCAGACAGAAATATTTCAAGGGATGATTTCTTCTATCATCATCATTAGACCGTGTAAGTTTTATGTAAATCTGTGATCAAAAAGTATATTTTACAAGTTTTTTTTCTTACCAATTCTGTAATGTTCCTTTAAGCTTTTTGTAAAGTAGCCCACCGGGCCAGTTAACTGTGAATTTTTCTTATTGAATTTCCAATCCAGAAAATCATAGAGATCGGCCAATAAATGTTCAAGTTCTTGGTCTTTGTTTCCTCGTTGTGTTCTGTAAAGCCAGCTACTATTTTTGTACACAACCATATATGGCGCTCCGTAGGTGTTTGGCACTTCAGATTTTTCTCAGTCTAATTTGAAGGGATTGCATAATAGCAACCTTATTTAATTTTACCATCATTGGAAAGATCGGATCTTTCTGTTTCCAATGACAAGCTAGTGGTATGGAAGGTGAACATGGACAAAACTACAGATTTTTTAACAAAATGGCCTATGTGGTGACTTTTGATCATTTTTTACCATTATTCTTTAATGCATTTTATAACTTTACAGCAATATCGACAACATCACAACAAATTGAGAGTGATTTTATTGTATGATAAGAAGTAAAGCATATTTATCATCTGCATTCGAGTCATTTATTAAAGTATCATATATACCATTGTTTATTAAACAGAAAACCTTTTATAAAAGCAGTGTATTTTATTTATACATTTCTGGGTTTTTTTTAGGAGTGTCATGAAACTTCATGGAGTGAACAAAGAAGATAACACAATTATCGATCCTAAAGTTATTGTCGAGTAAGTATGTCACGGAACAACCCCACCCCAACACAGCCTAAGATTTGTTTGGCAAATTTTTTAAAAAGTCATAAGTTAACTAAGTTTGATAATAATAAAAATCGTGGACATTTGTAGTGCGCCATGTCTGTCAGAAAGACACTCCTGGTGCATAGAAAAAGAGCTCCGCTCATGACGGCACTTAAAGGCACTGGACACTATTGGTAATTACTCAAAATAATTGTAAGCATAAAAACTTACTTGGTAACGAGCAATGGAGAGCTGTTGATGGTATAAAACATTGTGAGAAACGGCTCCCTCTGAAGTAACGTAGTTTCTGAGAAAGAAGTCATTTCTCAGTAAATTATTTGAATTGATTTTGAGACCTCACGCGTGAGGTCTGAAATCAAGCATCTGAAAGCACACAACTTCGTGTGACAAGGGTGTTTTTTTCTTCCATTATTATCTCGCAACTTCGACGACCAATTGAGTTCAAATTTTCACGGGTTTGTTATTTTGTGCATATGTTGAGACACACCAAGTGAGAAGACTGGTCTTTGACAGTTACCAAAGGTGTCCAGTGTCTTTAAAGCCAAGACTGAACAAGTGAGTTTTCAAGTTAGTTTTGAAGCTGGAGAGAGTGTCTACTAGTCTGAGGTTTAGTGGAAGAGCATTCCAAAGAGATGGTCCAGTGAAAAAGAGCAGCCTCCTTCCACAAGTGTGTTTAGAACAGAGGGGTGTTGAGGAGCATGGTGTCTGTAGAGCGAAGCCGTCTTGTTAGAAAACACTTAGCTGTATTGAATCCTGGATGTATCTAGGAGATGTACCATGTATAGAATGATAGATGAGGAGTAGAACCTTGAAATGGATGGGTTCATGTAGCGGGAGCCAACGAGGTGCTTGTAAGATTGGAGAGATGTGTGATTTGCGTCTAGTAACTGTGACCAATCTTGCAGCTGAGTTTTTTTCAGACTTTGAAATGCAAATGCTTGCACAAACTCAAGATTTGCACTTGCTCAATTTTTCTCTTACTTTTTCTTCAGTTCAATTGATGAAGCGTATGACTATGTTGATGAATTCTATGAAAAATATAAAGTCTTTGAAGTATTGGTAAGTACATCGACTCTTGCTTTGTAGGTTTTTGTTGTTGCTGTCACTAAGGGTTTTTTTTGGGGGGGGGGTTCTTTTACGAAATAGCCACTTTGAAAGAAAATGAAGTTTGGAAAAAGTTGCAAGGTTTGAGATTTGGAAACTTTCTCCAAACAAACTCAAAAGTTTTGCGAAATCCATTTTGCACTGTCCTTGCCGTCGAGATTTTCTGAGCTTTAGTAGCTTTCTTGTAAAATCCCAGCTATAGTTCGAATTATCTCATACTTCACCTGTGGGGTGAATGCAAAGCAAAATATGTGAAGCAGACAATCAGGGCTGTTTTCAAATTGGGACACAATGAAAATTCCCTTTTGTAGTTCGCATGGTTGAACTTAGCTCAACTGGCTAGCTTGTTAAGTTTGACAAAGAGATCCCTCGGTAACACTGTGTACATAACTTGTTCCTGTATATAACGTAACTTAAAACGTCAAGTCTTCCACAAGCCACCAATTTAAAATGGAATTAGCAAGTAATGCTGGTTGACTTGTTTAAAGAGAGGTTCTGGTCTGGCTATGGTTGTGAAGAAACAAGTTCAAGCAAACCCGTCTTGATATTTCTTACATTTTACATGCTGAATTGTGCTATATGGGCAGTGCTCAAATTATTTTTTTTTTGGGGGGGGGGGGGGCTTGTAGCTCAAAATATTTACTGGACCAGAATTTTGTTCACAAGACCAGAAGTGAAATGAGAATCAAATAATGCCTACATAGTTTAACAACTGAACTGTTTGAAATTTAAAAAAAGTACTAAGAGAAGATTTATATCACTTGTACTATGGGTTAAGTATTCTTCAATAATCAACGAAATGTATTTAGCAGACTGAAAATCAACATTTGAACAAAAACACAAGACCGCCGGACTTGTCCGGTCATGAGTTTACTGGCCCATTGCTAAAATCACTGGCCTTGGGCCTGCTGTACAATGTAAAAATCCGAGCCCGAAGGGTAGTTTATTAACTGACTACTAAGGTCCTCTGAGAATGTCACAGTTTAGAGTGTTCCGGGGAGGGTGGGGGGGGGGGAGCATTTTGAGAACTGTCAAGCTACCATTAAAGCAACTTGTGTATCGTATGAAGGGTCCAGATTCCGTACCGCCAGAACCGAGCGACTGGGTCCAGTGGCTTTTGGTTGGTATCCTGTGTTTCTTCGTTGTTCTTGTGATCGGCCTGGTGGTTACCAACTGTATCGTGACGTCAAGGTGAGATGCCATGGAGTCGATCATCTTGTAGCATCATCACCATCATTGCTTTGTATTCCAAGTCGTTATGCGGACATGACTGTCAGACCTCCATAGGTTTCTAGACTTCATGCATTATGTTCAATTAATAAATACCTTGGAGAGTTTATGCACTCTGATTGGTCGAAGACTGGTCACGTGGGGGTGTATTAACATGTGATATAAAGACCGGCTCAGTGAAATAGCGAATAAATGGCCCCTTAACAAGCACATTGTTGTGTAAAATCCTATGCACTATGTGCTTGTTGCGCGGCATACTACTGGTAGTAGGACAGATGGTGCTGCGTGCGGAAACATTCCACGCGTAGGCGTGAACGCGCAGACAATGTATCAATTTAGGGTAACTGGTACGCGCATGAAACCTACATAATGCAAAGTCATGGCGGGTTCTTATGTATAAACAGTTAATTATGTGTAAGAGACTAGGGGCCACACAAAAGTTAAACAGCCAAAGGATTGGCCCTTGAACATGAGTAGAACATTTCTAAAAAATAACGGCGAAAGAAAACCACAAATTCTGACGATTTTTACAGTTTTTTCGTTATAAGGCATTTATTAATGGGATTAACAGTGCGATGAGCCGGTCTTCACTGCGTGGTAGTGACCTTGGTTGGTGGCTAACAGCGCGCTGTTAATGGACCTCGCCTTCGGCTCTGTCCATTAACAGCGGCCAGCCACCAGCCCGGTCATTACCACGCAGTGAAGACCGGCTCATCGCACTGTTAATCCCTAATTAAAGTCGTTTCCTCTGTGGTCAGGTTTTTTTTTCAAACCTACAAAAGGCTCTCGATTTCCCGCTATGTGACATAGCTTCCTCCATGAGCTTCCTTTGTCGTCATCTTCTATTCAGCTCATTGTCTTTACTATCATCTCGCTAAAAAAAGGAAAAAATTCCAGTAAGTGTCTGTTCATCCGCCTGTTTTGGGTCTTGTATTAGACCTATCATTTGTTCTGCGTTCTGGTTTTTTTGGCTGTCCAATTGGTAGTTTAAGTCTTTTGTATTACATATCTATTTGTTTGTGCTCCTTTTCAAGCGACCAAGCTGTCATTGATTTTTCTGCTGGACGGCATGATTGTGCCAAAGCACTGGCGCAATCCTGCACGATTAAATATGCGCATATTTTGATTTTTGAATGTTCCAATGGAACGTTCCGGTAGTCCGTTGGACGGTTCATGTGCACGCTCCGGAATACTTATCCGATCCTATCAGAACGTTCCTACCGCTCCGATTTTTGAGATGCTCCCCGACATTAGAAAAAATTGACAATTTACAAATTTTGTAATAATTTGTGAAATAAATAGATATGTAAACAAATTTTTTTTTAAATGAATGGATAATTGAAATTAGTAAGAAGTAAACAAGGGTTCTTGTTCATCTTGCATGATCTCCACTTCTCTTTCAAGTTGGATCTGAATTTCTTTCCTTTTTCTTCCCTTATACGTGTGTTTTTTGCATTGGCCAATTCAGCTGTCTGTTGTTCAGCATCCGTTTTTCTTACCTTGTAAAACAACCATCAAACCCAGCCAGTACTTTCCCACAACTCGCAACCATTTCATTATCTTTTCATCAACGAGAAGGTCTTGCACCAAGACTGCAATTATATTATACTTGTGCTATTCCACAGCTACAAGCGCAAACTACGTGCGGCTACAGCAGGACTGTATGAGACCAAGAAAACCCGTGCTAAAGGAGCCTACAGTTTGCCCAATACCAATAAATATGCGGAAGCTGGGTGAGTCAAAACTCTGATTTTTATCTCATTCGATTTTTTATTGTTTCAACTTTTCAGACAATTTATTATTTTGGGCAGAGCCCATCCAGAGCAAGGTAGAAGGGAAAAAAAAACTTTTGCAAAAAAAAGAAGATATGTCTGTCCAGACCCCACCACGGAGCATACAAATATAAATAACTGAATACAAGATCAAATTGTCGGCTCAGGACTATAAGGTCGTTAGTGCAGTTTGGATTGATTTCAGAAAACGATTTTTTGCATAGTTTGGAGCTCCTCGTAAATAGATTTTATCGATCAAGAGTGGTCTCCAAAGTAATTGTTTGGTAAAAGAACAATCATTTTCTAAGTAAATCATTTTTGGTGGATTCTTCTTTTTCTTTTTATTTTTTAATTAACAACCTTTTGATCATTACCGATGTGAAACTGCATTTAACGACCCTATAGCACTGTGTGCCGACGAAATCAAGTGTTGGTTATGGAGCAACTTTAACTTGCTGATCTACAAGACCACTGTTAAAGGAATTTTGCTTTGTTAGTTTTTGACAGAAATGAAACTTTATAGTTTACACATTAAATGATATCCTCCATACAAGGACTAAAGAAGCTTAGCGTCGGGGGTAAGATGGAACCTTCATTTGCTGCTGATATTCTTTTGTTCACAGTTCGAATCCTGTCTACACCAGAACTATAAATGAAGGCTATGATTTTGACCACGCCGTCACACCTTTTAGCATCCAAGATGCTTCAGAGTATGAGGAGTTTGACGATCAGGAGAGCAAGAAACGACACATAGGGTAAGAAACAAAGTTTCGTTCGGACTTGATTCTGATACTTAACTTGAGTGGTTCTTGGGTTGCATCGATTTGGGGACTTGAGACATGCGCACAGAGACCGGATGACAACTCTGGTTAGAAACAATAAGATAACAAGCAGGCTAGTACCGGATACAATAAGGTCAAAGGTGGCTGTTCCAAATAAATGGAGCTTTCTAGATTGACTTGGTCAAGTGGAGATGTGTTGGGTAGCATCGACACACCTCATCAAAATGAACCTGGCGGTGTGTTACAATCAATCAATCAATCAATCAATCAATCATCAATCAATCAATCAATCAATCAATCAATATCAATCATCAATCAATAAATCAATCAAGTCGAGGGCATCTCGACTCAGGCTGCATCCCGCAGCCTTAGATCTTGAGGGTCTTTCGCAGGATCCTCGCCACTCCCAAAGTGCCACCTTCTGTAACATATCTACCCTCGCAGTTTTGCCTATTTGATCTAGATGTTTCCCCAGTGCTTCGGGAATGGTGCCAACAAGTGCTCCACCCATCCGCTGGAAACTACTCTCACCTTCACCTGCCAAATCTTACGAGTATTTTCAGGGTTTGCCTTTAACTTTTTGTCAGTGACTATAGCTAGCAGGACCAGCTAACTTGTCATTTTCATGGTCCCTCTGCTTTTCTCACTGGTCCATATTTCAAGGTTGCCTTTCGACAATGTCATGTGCATGGGACTTGTAATTTTAACTATGTAAACAATCCGTAGTTTGCATGTAGCGGTGGGAAGCAATGAACTTGCCAGCTGGACTAGTTGGACAGCATTTTTAAATGATCCTTGGGTGTTTTAACTGGCGTTTCGGCCAGCGGACCACTGTTTAGGGAGAACACTGATTTATTTATCATTATCAAATGATAAAGTCTGTAAGAGGGTTTCAAAGAAGGGGGAACCAAGTGGTGGATGTCAATAACTCGAAGTATGATTGACTGTTTTTTATGTGATGTAGGAACGGTTACACCAGCCAGCGGGTAGATTCGGAGCCACTGAGGGAAGAGCAGGAGGTCACGATGGAGATGTACGACGACTCGGCCGACCACGAACACATCGACGACGACGAACTAGGAGATCAACTCCTTCGGGACGTCTTGAAAGAATACGACCAGGCAAGTCGGCCGGGAGCAACGGCCAGGCAGGATACGCCAACTTGGCCGTCACAGAAATATAACCGTTTATAACAAATCAGAACTCTATGAGAAACTGTGTGATAAATAAAGTCAACACTCCTCCAAATGAAGAGATTTACACACGGTTGTACCCACAGATTTACTATTTATGGCTACTTCGTATCTTCTATGAGAAACCGTTTGGGGAAGGTTTGCAAAAAAACTGAAGGCACTCCCCACCTTCCGTTCACTAAAATGGTGTAGAGTGCCAGCCTTAATGTTGGATTGCCAGTGTCAAGAGATACAAGCTAATAATTGTAACTGATATTGTGATTTTAGTTGTTTGCTCTGTGCTTTAAGGATATTACTGTGGACTTTCTTTTTTGTTCACAGGACTTTTGACATCTTTGAGTTTATCTTACATCAATGATTAAATTATAGTGTGAGTAGAGCATTGGACTCGAGCTATGGTGTTTCTGATCAGCAGAGTGTGTTTTTCGAGACCCGGTCGTGGCACTTGTGTCCCCTGAGCGAGATACTTTACCCTAATTGCTTTGTCCTTCGGATGGGACATTAAGCCGAAGGTCCTAGGATTGGTAGTGCGCACAGAAGAACCCCGAACACTTACCCGGGTAAGAGTAGGGGTTAACCCCGTGTTTTAGGTTCACATAGCAAGCACCCTGTTTACAGGTTTTTCTCAGGCTTGCGAGCTACAGTGATTAAGTTCACTTATGAGGCATCCTTGGTTTCATTACCAGAAATATAAAATAATAATAACATTAATAATAATAATAATGAATAATAATAATAATAACTACACTTTTTACTTTTGCCTTTCCTGGACTGCCTCCACTCATATCGTGTATTATCAAAAAAATAAATCAAAATAAATAAATCAAATAAATAAACTAATGTGCTACTGGCTAATGAACTAAAGTAAGCTACATACATGTAGAACAGCACTTCTAAAAAATGGAAGCTCAGTACCCGGATTTCAGACAACATGGTCAAAAGTAAATAATGTACGCGCGAGTTCACGTCACAGCTTTATGTTTACTCGTGTGTACTGACTGTACTACTGCGGTGTGGCGCGCGTCGATGCGGTGATCGCATGAGTGGTGGAATGTTTTGTCTGACATCCGGGTATTTTGAGCAAAAGTGACGCCATTAGTGCCGAGTGCTATTGATAAATTTGCCCTTCACCTGTACATTGATTTTTAACCGATAAATAACATTATAAATGTCCGTTTGTAAACAATCATCTTTGTCGGACAATGTTTTAGCCTGGATTTTATGGGGATCTTTTACTGGGGGTAATGTGTTTATATTGTTCAGTATAGAGGTAAAATTCCATGCTCGTTATTTTGTTGCCTTGTTTTCTTATGCAATACTAAATGGTAGTTGTGTATCTGTATATAATATATGCTGGGCTTGTAATAAGACAAAACATTTTATTGAAAATTTAGATTTGCATATTGATATTTAACATTGAAAATGTTAATTTTTGAATTTAGTCGCTTTTATTACCTTGCTTCAAGTTTATCTTTACTCAGAGGGAAACAAATTTTCCGCAATTTTGTTAATTTTTATGAATACCTCATTATGTAGAGAACTTTGACCCTGATGACTGCCAGACCCAAGGAGGGACTCCAAGGTCAAACTCAGTTTTGTGATCCACAATTTGGTGTAAAATACTGTGTTTGATACCCTTCAATTGCAGTTTTTTGTCAAAATCCAAAAAATCTGATGACGTTACATTTCAAGTTTACGGTCTGTACATTTTTGTACAGAGAATTTTTAAAGACATTCCTGAATTCTGGTGATATTCACTCAAAAAAGAGCATTAAATTTGAGCTCATGGCTGGCGCTGAAATTCCTCTTTGGAATGTACAGACCCATTCGTTTTGTTTATGTTGGGAGGCGTCGTGTTTTCAAAATAATTTACACCATTTTCAAACTTGTAATTTTTGTTTCTCCTATTTCATGAGGACTCGTATCTGTCTGAAAAATTTGTGCGTCATAAAACTCAAATTGGCCTTGGAGCACCTCTTAAAATAAAGCCAGTAGTAAAATTTGTCATTGTCAACCAAGATTGTAGTATTACTTAAAAGAAATTGATCACTGCAAGAATTTTCAACACTTGAAATTTGTTAAACTTTAGAAGGTTTTTTCAAAACATCGAATCGTTAATGGTTACATACCGTGACTTATCAAGAAATCAATTGTAAAAAATTTGAAATCAAAATTGCTTATAGATCAGTCTCGATATTCTAATTAGCATGTATTCCCAATAAAATAACCGTCTTTGTTTAAGATTTCAGTCGTCTTAAATATTGTGTCATTCTCGAACTCTCATGTCGTTTATTTTTTAGCTTTATATGTAGTAGAGGAAGCCTGCCTCTCCCTGCCCCCCCCCCCCCCCGCCTCCGAAGCCCTCTATAGACCTTATGCATTGACGTCATCACGCCACCATCTTGGAGGTAAAACGATGACAAAACAATGGAAATTGCGTATCTGGTACACGCGGCGCAGAGGATGACCCAATGAGAAATCTTCTTTTGACCTCTAGTCGAGGGCGCCCTACTCACATGGCGTCATGTGCATAAGGTCTATAGAATTCCTGAAATCCCCAGAACACAATGAAGACACAATAGGTGAGGAGGGAGGGGGGGTAGTTACACCATGCTGTACAGTTTAGCATTTTCAAACTTTTACTTGTCTTTTTGTTTTTGTTCCAAGTATTTCTCCAGGGCATGTGCCATCCCACGAGTCCTTTTCTTAATGTAAGGCCGTATCAGAATTTGCGGCTACAGCTACGGCTAGGACTGTTGCTAAAGGTGCTGCTAAGGGTGTCCTGTTCTTTATTGCATGATGACGCGGAAATCTAGCCATAGCCGTAGCTGTAGCCACTAATTAGGCACTGTCTAAGCCTTGGGTAAGGGTGGACGAAATCAATCTCATCTGACAATAAAATAAAGAGAGATAAAAGGCATGTGATTTTATCAGGATTTGTCAATGGTCTCCCTGCTCCTTCAAGATTTTCTTGAAAGAGAAGAAATTGCAATCACAGATATGAAAGACTTGGCCCTTGTTGTGACTGAACCTTCATATATCTAATTGAAATGATGTATAGAGTCTGTAAACCTCTACAATTTAACATCTTGCAATTCTCCACAAACACAGGGAATTTTGTTTTTCGTTTTTTTAAGGATTTTTCATCTGCAGACAATCTCCTGATCCCTGGATGAAGTCCTTAGTTACCTGATTGTAAACTCGTCATAATGCATTCATGTTTTTAAAACAGTGTCCAAGTCCGTTGACTATAATATAAACCTTCTCAGATTGAAGACTGTGTAAATTGCAGGGTTAGAGTTAATATATTAAACAAATTGCACAACAAACAATATGTTTATTTTACTGAATTGTAACAATAAGAGATACGCGACGAGAAGATCGACACCCCTTCTCAGGAATGGAATGTCTTGGTAAGGTTTCTCCCTCGTGGGTGGACTTGGACTAGTCTATTATATTTGCATAATGAAGATTCCCGGGACAACTTTATTTAGATGATTTCACATGCGCAGTCAAGCTAAACAAAAAGCTTTTTGTCAAGTACAATTTGCAGAATGTTAGGCATGTCAATTTCGGGGTAGGATTTGGCATTTCTTTAATCAAAGTGAGGGCGTTATTCTTAGATAGGGTGTAGCGATGTGCTCCTTGGACGCAGCGTGCATAAGGATGTGGCTCTGGTTTCAGAAAAAAGATTTTAAGTTTACTTCCAGCGTGTTTTGGGGGTCTTTCTGCAACATAGAGCACAATGTAAGTAACATTAACTTTTCTTGTTTGTTTCCTGTGTTCTTGCAGTGAATTTGTACCTGTATGTACGGAGCCGAGGTTTGGAAATGAGGCCCTGGTCATTTGTATGTTTGTTGCAACAACAAGCCATACTTTAAAGCACAAAACGTAACTGAGCACGAACCAGTTTTTGCATAACCAGAATAGGGTTACCTGCCAAATTACCGTATGTCGCATGTAACATTTATGGCTGGTTTACTGCTAGTGCTTATTTTTACACAGCGGGAACTTTTAATCAGAAGGCCTAGATACCATTTCCAGGTTCGTCACTGATTTCGTGCTTACACCTGCCACAATAACAGTCATGTGTGATTTGTGTGAATTGTATAAAACATGGGGTGCATAACTGCATAATTTTACTAATTATTTGTGTCAATCATCTCTTTGATCCTGCAAGAATTGGATGTGCACATTGGAACAAGTGGAGGGAGGAGTTATTGAGAAAGGGGGTAGAAAGAGGGTCCTTGTTATTTCTTACCATAGTGACCAGTAACGTGCATTTTGATGGTGTTGGGGAACAATTGCTTAGAAAAGAAAGACAAATCCGACAAAACAATTTTGTGGCCCGTGAACCAAATCTGTAACCTTCTGAAAAGTGGACTGACACCAGCCACCCTCCATGTACTATGACAACATAAAATAAAATATTTTACTATGTCCAGTTATTGGAACTTGATTGAGCTTATCGATAAATCAATGGCGATTATCAAACAACTAGAGCAGAGAATAGTTCTTAGCAAAGCTGTGATTGTGGAGAAACAAATTTTAAAGGACGTAGAGATTCTGCGTACTAAAGTTTTCTTCACAATTATGTGCTGGTAGTAGCATGTTAATGATAATTTTAGGGTCTACATTTTCATCCTATTTCAAAGGCCAGTGTGCCATTAAAATATACAAACAGTATCAGTACGCTTAGCTCCCTGTAGTGTTCACTTTCAAAACGGACATTTTCATTGCTTTGTTTTTCTTTTCCTGGCCCGGCATAAACTTATAAAAACTTCTTTGTAAGAAGTTCTTATCAATGATCGTAAGCAGAACTATATAGCGCCCTCTGTTATTCTAGGTTAACCAAGACTTGAACTTTTTTCCGAATACTACGCACGCGCAGATCAATTAAGTCACTGTCAGGGTGTGATTGAAGTTTGTTTGTCATGTAAATGACACCGGGTTACTGCTTAGCAACGTGTCCAGCGTCCCGGTGTCACGCTAATGGGGAAAAAGTCACTGTGTGGCGGCGGGGTGGGTTTGAACTGTGCACCACATGGGGACCTGCAGAACTTACATTACAATAGAAAACAATGGCTTATTGGGTCGATAATCATGTTGTCACTACGTCCTTCAAAAGATAACACAAAAAAAACGGAGGGTTGGAGTGCAACCAAGTGAGACAGCCTGGAATTTTGTCCCTCTAAGATTGCAGTTACATTATACAACCCTCAGTTTTGTTTTTATTAATCAAATTAGTTGCTGTATTGCGCACTTCAAACCATCATAGACCAAGGACTAGATCCTAACATTGTCGTCAGTGAACACGTAACACTCAATCTCACTATTATAACGGCAGAAATATAAACTGAGAGATATTTCTAGCTAACCGATAGAAATAAGGTCAAGAAGAAGTTGTGCTGAAGTATATATTATTGTGGTCCATGGCAGCGGCGTCCGTGATGAGTTCACGCCGTAGTTCGTCCGTATCGCACGGCGGCACTTCTGTGCGATCAGACGCAACTTGGCTCACACAGAACGGCACACACAACATGGGAAAAGGAGAAATGCTATTTACAGGTAAGAAAAAGGAGGGGGCACTTTTGAAGGGTCGTATTTTTTAATTCAGTTGCTGGCTTTAGATGAGAACATCTTGGGAACTTCATTTTAAAATAGGATTTAATTCTTACAGATTTATTTGGGGTGTTTTTTTTTTGGGGGGGGGGTCGGTTGGGAGGAGTTGTGAAACTATTGTTATTTTGTTAACTATTAAGAGTGCCTGTGAAACAATGCAGCACAGAGTTTGGGGAATAATATAAATTAAGTAAAAAACTTATGGTTCATCAAAAGGAAATTTTTATAGACAACACTCAAAGGATTATTAAAATCTAAATTGTCCAACTTGTTTGAAATGACAATTTTTTTTTAATTGTCAAACTTTCTGTTTGAAATGACAACCTTCTTTTAATTACTGTGACATTAAAGATCACATTTTCAAAGTGACATGTAATTTTTACCCACATTCAATCTAGTATCTAGGTGTTTTTTTTAAATAATATTGTCAACTTTGTGATGGAATCTTTTGTTTCAGGACCAGGCGGAGTTCGGAACTATCGCCCCCATGTTGTCACCGATGATAGAATGGTTGGAATTGGTACAATGTCTCAGGAGGGTACCAGTGAACTTCGTTACATCTGGAGGGGAGCTCCTGGTTCCCCCCACCCCGTCTCCAGAGGAAAGTGGGCGGGGGAGGTAGGGTGGCTCATCCCTCCCTTCGTAGACTGGAAGAACTTTACAAGTGGGAAACAAATCAAGGTAATTAGATGATTTGAGAAGGGTTTTTCTTCATATTATGGGGTGTTGGTTCTAATCCAGCTCTGGTAACTCATCAGGGCCCAATTTCATAGAGCTGCTTAAGCAGAAAATATTGCTTAACAATTGTCTGCTAAGCTGAAATGAGCAAGACACCAGTCACAAACTGTACATGTGACATGGTAGTTTGGCTGGTAACCTTATTCTGGTAAGCATAATTTTGTTGTGCTTAGCTACTTTTTGTGCTCAAGCAGCTCTATGAAATTGGGCCAGGCCTGCGCTTAAACTTTTTGTAACGAAAGCCCTAAAGGAATTTTTTTCAGTAGCCAAGGTTTTAAACATGTATTGTCATAATTGTATCTTTCTGATGTATTAATGGTAGCGATCACAACCAGTTCAACGGTAAATGAAGCCACATTCACACACTCAAAAATAAATTAACACTCGTTAAAAATGTATTATTCACATCTGAAAAGCGAAGGAAATAAATGTTTTTAGGCATTTTTAAACAACAACCAAGTCAGTAGGTTTGTAAAGATTTGATGTAGACCACACGGGCAAGTTTAAAAGAAGTGGGGGGTTTTACAGCCCATAGCATTTTTTTACGAGACAATGTACTCGTGTTAAGGGTGAGCCCTGTAGTTTAGATGGGTACCTCCCCATCGGACTGTTTTATTATGGTAACTCAACACCCAGACTTCAAGACTTTAAACATCTTGTTTGACTGTAATCACTGAATCCATCTAAGGAAGGCAAACTCGCAGATAAAGAGTTAAGATTGACAACAAAAAGAACTTGCTGCTTTATGAACTTGGGCTGTCGGGTCGGGCGTAGAGGTATCTTCCCTCGCCTTCCAGTTCTGGGACCCTGGTTCGAATCCTGTTGGGGGCACGATGTGGATTGGGTTTTCAATCCCTACTTCATTGCATTGATTTCCATGGAATAATAATTGAATGGCTTCTGACTTGCACCCCCGAACAAAGATATTGACAAAATAGGGAGAGCGCCAACATAGGGCTAGATAGCTCCGTAGGTAGAGCGCCGCCACGTTAATTCAGAGGTCGCAGGTTCAAGTCCCGCTCCAGTCATTTTTTTCTTTGTTCAACCCAACCCAATTGAAAAAAAAAAATTACATTTTTGACATGATGATAAAATCTTAATCTTTTACAGATGGGAGATTTCAGAAAAGCACAAGAAGAGAAAAAATACGCACAGATTTCAAGAACCTTGGTAAGTCATGGATACACTTAGCAACTTATCTCAGTTGTGATTTGTCAGGAGTTAACAGATTTCAGAATGTTCACGATCTCAAACGTTTTCGAACAACTTTGTTTAAGGGCCATTAGACTTTTTGAGATATGGTGGACACTAGAGGAGTGCACTGCTTGGTTTGGGTGTATACAGACAAATTTACCCAAACTGAATATCGTGTCATACTATTGTGTCCACCAAATATCTCAATGGCTTTTGAAATTATTGTCAAGGGAAGAAAGTTAAAACCCTATTTATGTAAATCTGTGGGTTTTTTTTTAAATTTGTTCTAATGTAGAGAGTGAGTTTAGATCCTGTAACACCCTGGGCGTACATGTTGGACCAATAGGGGTGTACAGCTGAGATTTCAGTTTATTTTTTGTGCAACCAAAATATTTTTTTCAAACAAAATCTGTCGTAGCCATCTTCCTATCCTAATCCACCCACCCACCCACCAAGGTCTTGGAAAGTAGGTACACACCCATAACCTTATCAAACCTTAGTTTTGTCCATTTATCTGGAATATTCTTCAATTCTGACTTTACAAAATTGTAACATCGTTGTTGATTTTTATTTCTCTCACAGGTATCCGGCACCAAACCATCCCATTATCCCAAAATGTTCCCCCAGACGAACTATTACAAAACCCACAATACCAGTCCCTATACAGGACATCAGCATCACAGTGCGTCTTTGCGGCGCCCTCACACGTGGCATCCTACCAACCCGAGCATCATGGCAGCTTTCCGAGTCTATCATCAGGCGGAAGCAGCAGACCGCACAGCGGTCACAATTCGTTATCATCGGGAAGCGACCTATCAGGCGTCAGAAGATCGCAAAGTCAAAGCAACTCTGTCTATAGCGTTCCATCCGCCAAGTCTCGCATGAGTAATTACGCGAACCAGTCTGGTAACCCGTCCACACGTCCAGTAACAGAGGGAGTGCTGCATCGAGGAACTCACGGCAAAGTTCGAAGAGATTTGGGGTATCACCCTCGGCAACGCAAACCACTGATTTCAGTAGTGCTTCATACAGGTCAGAAGAATCTTCATTTTGTATCAGAAGACTAAACCTTTCCATGAAAAAGACTTTGACAATTTTACAAACCAAACTGTCAATCAGCAATTTGTTCAAACTCATTTTATAAAGTATAAAAAATGTCCTGAAATTTCCATAGGATAGTTTTTTTTAAGTTGCTTGACGGCGGCAATCAAAACAAGCAACTGTGATTTGAGGTGTCTTCTAGAGCATTCGACAGTGTTTTAGAGAAACGTATTTCTTCCGGAGGTCGTCAAATGGGATTAAGGTCATGATCAGTCAGCTTTCAGACTGGAACCAGACTGAAACAATCATCAATCCTGTACTTTGTCTTCAAATAATAATCAAAAAAATAAAATGTGTTGTAACTAAAAAAACAGGGAAAAACATTTAGACTCCTCGAGCTCTGGTATTTCTGATCAGCAGAGTGTGGGTTCGAGTCCTGGTCATGGCACTTGTGTCCTGGAGCGAGATACTTTACCATTTACTAGATAGATCAGTCGGTTAATCCGAAGGTTTCAGGTTCAAATCCGGCTTTAGCCAACTTTTCTTTGCTCAAACCCCCAAATTAACTAAGAGAAATGGAACAATTTATTGAATGCTAATTTTTGTTCTTGTTTCTATTATAACAGATCATCACCAGGAAAACCAGAGTATTGAGTTTAAACTTGGAATATCGAGACTCAAATAAGCTTGGTCATGGATCGATCTTGTGGCGTGTCGCGGCTGAGCGGTGAAGAGCATCGGACTCAAGTTCGGGTATTTCTGATCAGCAGAGTGTGGGTTCGAGTCCCGGTCGTGGCACTTGTGTCCTGGAGCAAGATACCTTACCAAGATTGCTTTATCCTTTGGATGGGACATCAAGTATTAGGTCCTGTGTGCTAGGATTGATAGTGCACGTAAAAGAACCCAGAACACTTACCATGGAAGAGTTTAGGGGTTAACCCTGTGTTTCTGGTTCACATAACAAGCACCATTCAAGTTTCATTGGCCCTGTGGGCTACAGTGATGACTTTTTTTGTGGACAATAATTCTCTGATTACAGATCAATACAAATAACAGTAATAATAAACATTTTGTTCAACCCCTGATCATTTTAAGCATCAATAGTGGATAAGCTGTATGCTATTTTTATTTATTAAATGATAACATATTTTCTATTATTTTTGCAATATTTGAAGTGCATTTGTTTACATATAAAGGTGGCTGAAAAATTGCATGGCGTGAGGTGATTAATTGTGCCAGAATTGTTTTTATATACAAATTAAATTGTGTTTTAAAAATTAATGCAGTATTTGATGGATTTATAAATTTCTATGGAAGTGAAGTGTGCTTTTGGGATTTCGGACCATATCATTTTTTTCGCAAACTGCTTTGACTTGTTTCAAAGGGTCAAGTAGTAAACCACAAGGGGAACTGACTGGGTGAATGTTAATTAATGTTAAAGAAACACTGACTAGAGTGGGACTTGAACCTGCGACCTCCAGATTAACGTGCGGCCTTTCTACCGCTTATCCCTGGCTATACAGCAGTTACAGGTTGGCTTCTGACTAGCACCTCCCAAACAAAGATACTGACAAAATAGGGAAACCGCAATCTTAGGGCTAGATAGCTCAGTTGGTAGAGTGCCGGCACGTTAATGCGGAGGTCGCAGGTTAAAGTCACGCTCTCGCCAATTTTTCTTTGTTCAACCCTAAACTATTTTAAAGGGATCACACAATAAGTTGATGGAAATCCAAGCCAGTGGCTGTCCAACGGTTTCACATTTTCCTGTAAAATACAAAGGATATTGTTTCTAATCGAACATCGGTGTTGATCACCAAACAAAAGTACTTCTCTTATTGCTGGTCGTATCATTTCTTTGTAAGTGTGGGTATGATTTTCCAGTTTGGTTTTTGCATAAAGTTAAAACATTGTGCAATGTTCCAACTATATTTTTCAGTATTTTCAGCACTGGTTTATAATGTAGAAACTCACTCACTTTTTGTAAAAAATATTGCAATTTTTTTAATAAACAATCATTTTGTGCGTAATGTACAAAATCAAAACTGATGTCTAGCAAACGTACGCATCTTGTTTTTCGAGCTTATAACTCATGTGAATTTTACAAACTTATCATGAAGAATGATCCTGTACCTGGGCAGGCAACTTCTTTGCTTTTTACTTTCATGAAAAACATTGGGGCAACATTAAAAAACAAACAAGTTAAATATAGTTTAAAGAGGGGCTCCCAGGTCAAATTAAGTTTTGTGATGCACTCTTTCTTCCAATAGATAGAGTCCTCATGAAGTGGGGGGGGGGGGGGGGAATTAGAAGTCTCTATAACCTGTGTTAAAATGAGTAAAATTTCATGTTAATTTGAAACTCTTTCAGAGTGAAATTTGGAACTCTTTCAGAGTGAAATTTGGAACTTTCTCAGAGTGAAATTTGGAACTCTTTCAGAGTGAAATTTGAAACTCTTTCAGAGTGAAATTTGAAACTCTTTCAGAGTGAAACTCTTTCAGAGTGAAATTTGAAACTCTTTCAGAGTTAAATTTGAAACATGACGTCATCGGACATCAAAAGCAAATGGGTATGTACATTCCAAAGAGGATTTTGTTTTGCGGCAGTCAAAAGGTCAAATTCAATGTCATTTTAGTTGAATATCATCAGAATTCAGCAATGGTCAGCCTCATTGAACGATTTTGGATTTTGACAAACTGCACTTGAGGGGTATCAGTACACTTTACACTAGACCATTTCACATGTGGTTAGAGACTTGTAACTTTTTTTTTTCATTTTCATGAGGACTCTATCTATTGGAGGCATTCCTTGGTTTCATTACCAGAAAAATAAAATAAAATTAATAATACGATAATAACGTTGTGTATGACAGGTCTTGGTGTCTGACAGCCATGTCTCGACTGCGTTTCTGATACACTTCAGTGTCATATTTGATTAATAACTGCGAAGCCACAGGTTGTTGTCAGGCAATAATTTGCTGGTCCAATTGGGCGGATGGACTTTGTACTCTCACCACTTGATATAATGAGTTTATTTGGCAATCAATTCAACAAGTTAAAGGTATCATACAGGATTGGTAAGGATACAAAGCATTATTGTTAAATTTTAGTCTGAAAGTTCTTATAAAAACCTTTTTTTTCTGTGAAATATTTCCCTCCAAAATAAAGCCATTTTCAAGAAAACTGTATCTGAAAACCTAAAAAACTGTAACAGTTGATTTTCTGTTGTTACAACTGAAATTAAGTACAAAATATTGACATGCTGAAAATTGTGAATGGTTTTCACTAATTTCTCCTGACTCACATGACGGATTAAGCCCAAATTTCCACAGGCTTGTTATTTCATACGGTCCATCACACAGAACATCAACACTGCCTACGATTATTTTGTCAGCTCGACCAATTCTGTACACACGTACTGCCTTTAAAGATATGGTCCACTGGTAGTAACCACCATTTTGAATTTACCACTGGTAGTAACCACCATTTTGAATTTACCACTGGTAGTAACCACCATTTTGAATTTACCACTGGTAGTAACCACCATTTTGAATTTACCACTGGTAGTAACCACCATTTTGAATTTACCACTGGTAGTAACCACCATTTTGAATTTACCACTGGTAGTAACCACCATTTTGAATTTACCACTGGTAGTAACCACCATTTTGAATTTACCACTGGTAGTAACCACCATTTTGAATTTACCACTGGTAGTAACCACCATTTTGAATTTACCACTGGTAGTAACCACCATTTTGAATTTACCACTGGTAGTAACCACCATTTTGAATTTACCACTGGTAGTAACCACCATTTTGAATTTACCACTGGTAGTAACCACCATTTTGAATTTACCACTGGTAGTAACCACCATTTTGATTACCACTGGTAGAACCACCATTTTGAATTTACCACTGGTAGTAACCACCATTTTGAATTTACCACTGGTAGTAACCACCATTTTGAATTTACCACTGGTAGTAACCACCATTTTGAATTTACCACTGGTAGTAACCACCATTTTGAATTTACCACTGGTAGTAACCACCATTTTGAATTTACCACTGGTAGTAACCACCATTTTGAATTTACCACTGGTAGTAACCACCATTTTGAATTTATCATTAAATCCTTAAAGCAATCTCCGTCGATGAGATCAATTTTCACCAATTTTCACCAATTCACATGCCACGATTTGTGCTTGAAAATGTCCCACAATTATTCGCACACCGAGTCACTGGGCAATTATCACATGTGCTTTCATTATCACAACCATCATATCAATTGAAGACCTGCATAAATCAAATCTTGGTTTGAAAAATTAAAAGTGACAAAAATTGGACGAGTTATCCAAAACAAACCGCTCTCGAATCATCCCTTTAAAGGTATTGTACACTTTTGGTAACAGCTCAACATCAGTGTCCACATTTTGTGTGATTAAACATATGCATGAACAAACAAACCTGTGAAAGTTTGAGCTAAATTGGTCATCGAGGTCTTGAGAAAATAGTGAAAAGAGATCTTATGTGTTTTCTGTTTTTTCAAATTATCGCGCGCGATAATTACTACTGTTTTACTCGTTTCTCAGAAACGATAGCATTTTAGGCAGAAATATTTTAAGGAACCCTTTCTACCATTACTTACTTTAAATCATGTAAGTTATGTGTGAATCTGTGAACATTGTGTTTTTCGATCTTACCAATAGTGTACAGGGCCTTTAATGCGAAAAACATTATTCTCAAATAAATCACTCTCGACACGGCCATAAATCTTGATAGCGTATAATTCATTCTTATTTCTTCTTATACAAATACAGAAATATTCTGACATTAGAAAAATATCAAGAGGATATTTCAAGTTTTAAGTGCTGAGAATTACTTTTCCCGGCAAAGAATCATGCAGATTATTAGAAAATGATGCAAAATACAAGGACAGTAACACTAGAAATGTTTCATAGATTGATACCATTTAACCAACAGCAACACATATCAAAATTGAAAAATAATGGTTGATAACTTCTTTTTTTTATACATAAAGGTATTTCAAGACATAATGTGCTTCAAAATGGTGCTTTATATTTTAGTACAAATTATCTTTTTAAATTTATTCCTCTCTATTTACTAATCTTGCCCCCCCCCTCACCCCACTCTATATTTAAAATTACATCTACTGAAAGCATGCAGAGCCGCCAACATGTGCATCTTGCAATCAGGGAAATTTTGTACAACAATCAGGAAGATATTTAGAATTACATTCAACATATCAGGAAACAGTTTCTATAATCAGGAAGAGTTTCAAATGTGTTCATCAGAACATGGAAAGATTGTTTGTTTACTTTCAGGGAACGTTCTGCAGAATCAGGGAGAGTTGGCAGCTCTGTAGCATAAAGACTGTTTTGATATGAAAATTATTATTAGTGTCACTGTGGAATCTAAAATGGTTTAAATTGTTTTGAATCGACAAAAGAAACAACTTAAAATTTCCATAACGAATTCCAGAAAGCTCATTAAGAGTTACTTCCAATAATTGTAGAGAAGAAAAATGAAAACAAGAATTGAAGTTAAATTCAATGTTTTCAAACTATACATATTCAATGATCCAGTAGTCTGTCCACAGAGCAAGGAAGTACATTACAAAACAATGTCCCCAATTTGTACATAAACTGTTGCTCGGAATGGGGTCTTTGTTCAAGACTTTGTTCAAGGTATTGCCTCTCACTTTTGGGAGTTTCACCTTTAACCTTTCAACTGGTAACATACTGTGTACCGAGTATAACATGAGCACCAGCTACTTCACATTGCGATTATACTTTAGTGTGAAAAGCATTAACTGGACCAATGAAATTCATTCACTGATTCACCCAGAAAAAAAAAGCACCCAAAAAAGTTCTCTTAATATCAGCCACCACCAAATTCTTGTTATATAAACACAAATTAAGTAAGACCAAATTATAACTTCTAAAATATATACTAAATAGATAGAGTTTTATATATTTTTTTTGTCAAACATTTACCCAAAATAAAAAAAGTATCTAATGCGTACTTGGTGCAGGCTGCCTTGTACAAATCTTAAAGTAAGATAAAGTTGACTCTGTTGAGAAAATAGTTAAACACTTTGATGTTTATAGCTGAACAGAATGTGCCATACACAAACTACAATAACCTAACCACAAGAGTAATAGACACAATTAGCATACGGAGTAACCTGACTCATAGTGGGTTTCTGGCTCCAAATTATGGAATGATTTGCCACCAACCGTACGGTCTTGCACTCTTGCAATAACGTCATAACTTTCAAACGGCAGTTGAAGACACACCTGTTTCGTTAACCCTCCTACTCTCAGTGACTCTTGGCAACATTTTCCAGTGAGTTGACCAACCATTTGAAACCATTCGACTGCCAAGGTTGTGTACGGTGGCACAACTGTGCACAGAACTAACTGTGTACTGTGTACATGTATTCCCTCATGGTATCATATTGCAGGCTGGCATAGTTTATCTATCATTCAAAACCATAGTGAATGGTTTTGAATGGTCAGACAGCAAGAGGGTTAATGATGTTTATTCATGATTGCTTTTTTTGTTTGTTTCACAATTTATGTGTATATTTTCTTAAGGTTTTCATAATTATACAGCGCTATGATCATGCCTCTTTTGGAATAGTGCTAAATAAGCACTGTTTGTTATTATCATTATTTATTTATGCACACTGCTTGTTGTTTGCTTGGTTTGTCGACATCTTATACCCACTATGAGTCACGTGACTCCGATCGTCGATTGTGTTGATTCAAAGCCGTCCACAGACATGCAACTCTGTAATTGCAACAACAACAAAATGGAGAGGGACATTTCCTCTTTGTAAAATTAAAGATTGCCGAAGAAAACTGAAAAAAACACCTTAAAGATTTGTGTGTACTATTGACTATACCACTACTCTTGTTCCGACTTGAACTCAAGTGTTTAAGTCCTCATTTGCGCAGACCTAAACTTACCCGTGAAACTTACTCATGAGTTCTTCAACTCATTCCCAGCCTCGTGAAGATGTACTCAGCAATGAACTCTATATACTGTTTACATTCTGAATAAATCATCTTTTAAGGCATCCATTTTATAGTTTAGACGAGTCACAACTTTGTATAAATATAACCACAACTACCTGACAGGTCGTTGTTTTAAATTTCTTTCAGAAACGAGAATTTGAATTCGAAAACAAATTATGGAAACATTTCTGTTTACTCTGGAAATCTTTCTCCTTCCAGGAGAAATAGACTGGTTACTTTTTGTACAATAAATAATAGCAGTCATTACTATTATTGAATAAGGAGCATGACCAAGATGGTGGCATAATAAGTATAAGATAGGTATTGACAGTTAAGGGTTTTTTTTGTTAACAATCCAGTTTCTTACGAGCCATATTATCAGCAAAGCAGTCAACCACTGAGTAGTAACTAAGTCATAACTATAAACTAAACACTGCAACAAATCCAGTGGACCCAATCATATATAAATTATTCCCTTTGTGGAATGGGGGGTAATAGCTCTCTGTCAGGATTGATGTTTTTCGTACTCTTTGTAATAAGCCATTTTGCGAAGTTAGATTTGATTAGTGTCTGGTACAAGGACTTGCAAAGTCACACCTTGCCGCTTAAATTTGAACTCGTCAGACTATAGAGACAGTTGCTGTGTTCGAATGGTTCGGGGCAAGCTTTTGTATATAGCAACCTCCAGATGAGCAAACCCTGGTACCATTGTGCCATACACATTCGTTCAGAATAGTGTATGAGCGTTCGCCGTCTCTTACGTAACTACGCAAATACTCACCCCAAATCGTGACAAAGCAACTGTCTCTACAGTCTGAGGAATTCAGAATTAAGCAGTAACTTGTGATTAAGCAAGTCATTGTACCAGACATTATTCAAATCCAACTCGCAAAGTGGCTTATAGGATGAACATGTGAGAACAAAGAGAGGTTCGACCACCTCAGAGAAAACGGTTTCATTATGTAGGAATTTAAATTTACAGAGTACACTGAATTGTTTAACTACACTGATTATTACCTAGGGAATTGTTTTGGTGAACAAAATTGAAATTTGCAGCTTTTAGGACTCGCCTCCCACCAGTTCCAAAAGAATCCTCTTGTAGTCACCAGATGTGTCTCCCTGAAAAGTACAAGAAAACTTTAATAAGACCAAATGAATCTTAAATAGGCGGGAATGGTTGAAGATTTAGGGTCAAAATGTTCTCCAACTATGGGCCTAGGAGGTGGGACTAGTGCAGTTCTTGTTTAAGAATCTGCTAACCCCAACCCACCCCTCCCCGACCAAAAGTTTGGTCCAGTAAATATTTTGAGCTACAAACCCCTGCGGTCTTACGGAATCCTCCCCCCCCCCAATTTGAGCTTAGTACCGTACATATTACGATCTCTTTTAATAGAAATGTTGTTTTAAGAGGACAGCAAAAGCAAAGAAACCCTCAAGCAGAAATGAGATTCAGGACTTGTACCCTTGAGAATGTACTCTTTATAAGCACAACCTCTTTATAACGGTGCTCTTTAGAAGGAAGGTTGACTGTGCATGTAGTTTGTTCTACCCACAACACTAAGACGTCTTCAGCTGTTCCTTAGAATGAGGGACGGCCACTTACCGAGATGAACTTTCCCAGGGTCTGTTTATATTCTCTGTAGAATTCTTGTTTGATCTCGACCATGTCGATCTCACAACGAGAGACGATGACGCGGACAAGGGTGTCGTCGTCGGTTCCAAGACCCTAGGACAGAGAGACAAAACATATCCAAACAAAAAATTACGAAAAAGGAATGTACACAATTCTTACAGTTCCCACATCATTGACGCCCCTATCGCCAGTCACTTGATATCGAGGTGTGCCTGGAAGATGGGCGTAACGAAATGAAACTGCAACTGGACAGAAGAGCGTAAGCAATTAATGTGCAAAATTGTGTTTCAAGGCAACTGAGTGTGAAAGTTTGATCGGTCATTCATTAGTCGTCATAGGAAGGTGAAATTCTGCGTGGGAATGCAGAAAACATGGGATGCAACTTTAACCCTCTTGCTGTCTGACCATTCAAAACCATTCAAGTGGTTTTGAATGATAGATAAACTATGCCAGCCTGAAATATGATACCATGAGGGAATGCATGTACACAGTACACAGTTAGTTCTGTGCACAGGTTGTGCCACCGTACACAACCTTGGCAGTCGAATGGTTTTAAATGGTTGGTCAACTCACTGGAAAATGTTGCCAAGAGTCACTGACAGTAGGAGGGTTAAGGGGATGCAACTTTTTAATTCAAATATTTAAAACTATTTTCAATGTTCATTCCCTCTCACCTTCATAGATTTATGCAGCTTCTCCGCAAAGTACCTCGGTGAGCTCCGTACACATGAAACTGCGGAATAAACAAAAACGACGGGATGAACGTCGCATCTTAGAGACAGGGTCACAATTTGCGATGCTGTTTGCGGCGAGACCGACAGTAGGACTACCCCCCTTCATGGAGAACCCTTCCATTGATCAGCTTTCCTTGCTGCATGGGGTAAGATATTCATCATTCCTTCCTTCACACTACCCCTGCCAACAGACTGAGCAAGTCTTGCACGTATCAAAACGATCAAAAACAACTCGAACGAAGACTATGTATTTTTCTATGAAATCAAATCTTCTTTTGAAATTCTATTTATGCAAAATTCTTAAAAACAAAAATCCCCTTAGCAATTTGTTATAAATACCATTTCAGTTTTTATATAATACAAATAATTTGTTACAATTAACGTGGGAACATGGAACGGTTGCTTATTTTGTGAAAACCCCATTTGCCGATCATGCTCGAATGTGTGTGACCATAACCTAGGTTTAATGTTAACATGAACTCCAGTTGGGCAAAGTTTTTATTTGTTTACAAGTAACCGGGAACGAAGGTCAAGCTTTCTTTGTTGATTTGTTAAATTTATTTTACTTTCAAATATTTCGTGGCTAAATGTTCACTTTCTCAACAATTTGATGTAATTTTTATAGCCATAAACTACATCAAACTAAAATTTTTGAAGAAACAAAACACGCAAACATCAACTAAATATGGTTGAGATTAATTTGGTATCGGAAGTTCAAAATAGCGCGAGACTTGAACAGTCTACCCCCCCCCACTCCCCACAACCCTACCTCATGGGTCTGACCCCTACCTACCGATTGTCAGCATTCCTTTCTCGAGGTCACCTGACATCTCACGTTTGATGGACTGTTCAATGACCCCCCTCCCCACGCCCCTACCTCATGGGTCTGACCCCACCTCATGGGTCTGACCCCTACCTCATGGGTCTGACCCCTACCTCATGGGTCTGACCCCTACCTCATGGGTCTGACCCCTACCTCATGGGTCTGACCCCTACCTCATGGGTCTGACCCTTACCTCATGGGTCTGACCCCTACCTTATGGGTCTGACCCCTACCTCATGGGTCTGACCCCTACCTCATGGGTCTGACCCCTACCTCATGGGTCTGACCCCTACCTCATGGGTCTGACCCCTACCTCATGGGTCTGACCCCTACCTCATGGGTCTGACCCCTACCTCATGGGTCTGACCCCTACCTCATGGGTCTGACCCCTACCTCATGGGTCTGACCCCTACCTCATGGGTCTGACCCCTACCTCATGGGTCTGACCACTACCTCATGGGTCTGACCCCTATCTCATGGGTCTGACCCCTACCTCATGGGTCTGACCACTACCTCATGGGTCTGACCACTACCTACCAATAGTCAGCATTCCTTTCTCGAGGTCACCTGACATCTCACGTTTGATGGACTGTTCAATGGAGTATTTGCCGAGCCTGCTGTACTCCTCGAAGATTGCTCGGAGCTGAGCGAAGCTTCTCGAGGCCAGAATCACATTGAACTGAGATTCATCCGTGCCCCATCGTTTCTCTCCTGCGTCCCACAATGCCTGAACATCAGGAGAAAAAAAAAGGAATTTTTGAAGTAAATATTTTAAGTCATTGTGCCGATGATAACCTTACTCTTCACCCAACTGATGTAACATACACGTGGAAATCGTTCAGGGTTCTGCACAAGCTAGTCTATCAGGTCGATATGAGTAAAGTGCAGACGATACGCAAAAACACAAATTAAGAACTGGGTAGAAGCGGGGTAATCAAAGGAACTGCCCGAGCTTAGTTTACAGATTACTTTCTTTTCTTTCTATTTGTATTATTTTGTTTATGAGATATCACCTAACTAACAAGGCCGGATGGCCAGTTCAAGGTGAGCGCTACACTTAAGTAATTTGGGCTGTCGACCCAAATCAATGTCACCAGGGGCACGTTGCCACCTACTCCTGGGGCTGAAACAGGGTTACCCCCTTTCACAGTCCGTATAAGGATGTTGGCATGGGTATCATCCACTTGGAGCCTGGCTGGTAGAGCAGAATGCACTTATACCTTCCCAACTTTTTACGAACAAGGTAATGTATGGGTCGGGATTCGAAACCCACACTCTGCTGCTGACAACACCAGAGCTTGGGTCCGGTGAACTAGACCACTCGGCCACAACTCAAGAGATGCGTTCCTTTACCTTAGCATCTGCCTTGGCCTTAGCCTGATCCACGGAGTCGTTTTCTTGCCGAGCTCCTTGAGTCATGGAAACCAAGAGACGCTGGAAATGTCCGGATGTTTCAGATATCACGTCCTTCTCAAGGTTCCTCGAAAACTCTGGACAACAAAAGAAAAACAAGTGGTTTATATTGAGCAGTATCTTTTGGTCCGTGTTTTTTTTTTTTTAAAGACACTGGACACCTTTGGTAATTGTCAAAGACCAGTCTTCTCACTTGGTGTATCTCAACATATGCACAAAATAACAACCCTGTGAAAATTTGAACTCAATTGGTCGTCGAAGTTGTGAGAAAAAACACCCTTGTCACACGAAGTTGTGTGCTTTCAGATGCTTGATTTCGAGACCTCATGCGTGAGGTCTCAAAATCAATTCGAATAAATTACTTCTTTCTCCAAAACTTTGTTACTTCAGAGGGAGCCGTTTCTCACAATGTTTTATACTATCAACAGCTCTCCGTTGCTCGTTACCAAGTAAGTTTTTATGCTAACAATCATTTTGAGTAATTACCAATAGTGTCCAGTGCCTTTTAAAGAGGTAAAATTCAAATTGTGATGCACTCATTTTCCAATTACCAAAGAGTCCTGATGAAATCTGAAATGTTGAGGTGTTTTCAATGAACTATCAAGTCCTATATGCTTACCTTTCTTGTAAGCGTCTTTTATGGCGTGGATTTCATGATTTGTTCTCGTACATAAAATCTCAATCAGAGTTGCTTCATCTGTCCCAAGACCCTGGATGAGAGAGAACAAAAATATTCAATCAAACAAATCCAGAATCCGATCTCCACAACGAACACACTGAATAGTTGCTTTTTTTTTTACTTAACCCTCCTACTGTCTGACCATTCAATATCATCCACTGTGGGTTCTGAATGATAGATAAACTATACCACATGTAATATGATATCATGTAGTGAATGCATCTACACAGTACACAGTCAATCTCCCTACTGTCTGACCATTCAATATCATCCACTGTGGGTTCTGAATGATAGACAAACTATACCACATGTAATATGATATCATGTAGTGAATGCATCTACACAGTACACAGTCAACCCTCCTACTGTCTGACCATTCAATATCATCCACTATGGGTTCTGAATGATAGATAAACTATACCACCATGTAATATGATATCATGTAGTGAATGCATCTACACAGTACACAGTCAACCCTCCTACTGTCTGACCATTCAATATCATCCACTGTGGGTTCTGAATGATAGATAAACTATACCAGCATGTATATGATATCATGTAGTGAATGCATCTACACAGTACACAGTCAACCCTCCTACTGTCTGACCATTCAATATCATCCACTTGTGGTTCTGTGAATGATAAACTATGACCAGCAGGATATGATTCCATGTAGTGAATGCATCTACACAGTACACAGTCAACCCTCCTACTGTCTGACCATTCAATACATCCACTGTGGTTTGAATGATAAACTATGCCAGCAGCAATATGTTTCCATGTGGTGAATTTGCATCTACACAGTACACAGTCAACCTCTATTCATACCATTAGTACCTTCACTGTGGTTTGGGAATGATAGACAACCGAAGCCAGCCAACATAACAATGAGTGTATTCCATGTGGTGAATGCATCTACACAGTACACAGTCAGACCATTCAATATTCAATACAGGCTGGTGTAGTTTACCTATCATTCACGTGTTTGGTGAATGCACCTACACAGTTCACCGATAGTTCTGTGCAGTCATTCAATCATACACAACACATGCAGCTGAATGGCTCGTCACCTCACTAGCAAATTTGATGGTAGTGGAGATTTAAAATTGGCTAAAACAGATCACCATTCAAGGGTGGATTCCAGTAAATTTACCAAAAAGACGCATTAATTAGAAACACTTGTCTCTAAGATCTAAAATGTTTTCATAATTCTATCCTCACCTTCATTGCTCCCCGTAGTTGCCGTGCGTCGAACTGTGGCTGAGTTGACATCAGATCCAAGACGATTCTTTCAAGTTTACCTTTCAGCTCACTCTTGAGATCCTTGATCAAATCCTGCATGAAAGAATTCACAGGGACAATTCATACATGAAACAGCAGCTGTGCGGTGTCTAAACCATCATGAAACAGCAGTATAACTGAGGTAGGATCAGCTGTATAATCTAGTACTTACCTTTCCATACATTGTTTTGAAGTCGATCAGAATCTTTTGTCTTTGTGCGTTAGAACAAGATGCTAAGACAGAGATAATTGCCTTCTCATCAGTCCCTGTAAAAATGTAAAGATCTTTCTTTAATTAAAAAAAAACACTGTTCTTTAATAGTATGTTTAATATTACATAACCAGTGGAATATATAAATACTTACAAAAACTATTTTTCCTGAAAATTTATGCACAATTGTAATTTTTTGAGAAACTTGGGCTGCTTAAGACTGGCACCATTAATGTACTAGTTGACTATCAGTATTATCTTCTTATCGCATGTCGTGGCTAAGCGGTGAAGAGCACCAGACTCAAGCTCTGGTGTTTCTGATCAGCAGAGTGTGGCTTTCGAGTCCTGATCGTGGTCTGTGACCAAAGTGCTTTACCATAATTGCTTTGTCCTTCGGATGGGACATTAACTTAAGCCGTAGGTCCCATTATACTGGGATTGGTGGTGCACATCAAAGAACCCAGAACACTTATCATGGAAGAGTAGGGGTTAACCGCGGTGTTTCTGGTTCACATACCAAGCACCCTAGTTTACAGGTTTCCCTCAGGCTTGCGAGCTACAGTGATTAAGTTCACTTATGAGGCATCCTTGGTTTCATTACCAGAAATGTATATAATAATAACAGCAAACGGGAAACCCAACAAGAATGTCCACAGAAAGATGTACATTTTGTTTAAAACCTGTTCTCAATTTCCTTTCGTAATTTCTCGTGTGGTTACATCATTTTCCACCAAACCCAAAATCCGATTCACTCACCGATTCCCTTCATGGCCTTCCTGAGGACTTCAGCTTCTTTTTGCCGTCAAAGTTTGGTTTCTCTCTCACGGTTCCCGTCCCCTAATCGTATCGATGAAACAAATCAGAATAGTCATTTATATAAAATCCAACACTGTACTTCAATGAGCCATTTGCGAGTTAGATCTGAACGATGTCTGGTACAATGACTTGCCTAAGCACAAGTTACCGCATACAGCCTAGCGGTTTTCATGGTAGGTGCCTGCCTGAGCACACCACAGAATGGAAAGTTTCGGATGGACAAAAACGTCAGCAGTCCACATGTCAGTGAAAAATGGAGGAAAGTTGTTTCGGGCATTGAAAAATACCCACCGTACATCTGTCCCCACAAAAAATTGAGTCTAAACACGTCATCCGCAGTGAAGTGGAAGTCAAAGAACAGTGATAACCATATTCTACTTTTCATGGCATTATTTTTTTTTAAGACGGCTATTTGGGTTTCAGTTTTCAGGCCTTTAAAAGTATTTTTATCTTACGCACCCGTTTCACCACAGTCTTCTTGGCAGCGTTTGATGCTATGGACATGTTGGCCATTTGCTGAGTAGGTGCAGATGCTGCCTACAAAACAGAAACAAAACAAAAACAGGTTTACTTTGACGACTTCAGCTGATTTCACTCAAAACAATTACTGATCACACTATTGAAAGGAAGACATTTGAACGCCAGATGGCAGCAGACATACTAAGGTAAGCTCTGGTGTTTCTGATCAGCAGGGTGTGGGTTCGAGTCCCGGTCGTGGCACTTGTGTCCTTGAGTAAGATAGTTTACCACAATTGCTATGTCCTTCGGATGGGACATTAAGCCGTAGGTTAGGTGTACATGGTTTGGTAGTGCACGTAAAAGAACCCAGAATACGGGAAGAATAGGATGAACAGGCTTTAGAGTCACAGTGTTTTCACTTTTGTTCTTCCTGGCCATCTTAGATTGGATTGTCTTTACTCTGCTTGTTGTACTCCCTCCCATATCCTCTCTTCCCCAATCCGCTCCCCATCTATACATTTCTCATCCCCACCCCTATCTCATTCTTACCTACTGTACCTCTATTACATCTATTCTTTTTATTGGTATTTGTTATACGATTAATCTTTCATCATGACTGTCCTTGATGTATGACATTTCTTACTTTGTATATGTATGTTTGTATTTTAGAATGTTTTGGCCGAATAAATAATAAATAATAATAATAATAATAGGGGTTAACCCTGGTGTTTCTGGTTCACATAGCAAGCACCACTCTTTACAGGTTTCCTCAGGCTTGCGAGCTACAGTGGTTACGTTCACTTAATTATGAGGCATACTTGGTTTCAATGCCAGAAATATATAATATCAATAACACTACCTGACCCTATCAGCCATGCTGATTAGCCAAATCCCTCTTACCTGAGCGGGGGGCGGTTGAGCAGGTGCCCCCGTTGCTGGGAGTGGATTGTACACAGGTGAAGGCATAGGTGGCCCACCGGGGGCGGGGGCAGGGGCGTAAGGCTGGGAGGGAGGGCGGAAAGCAGTTGCAGCATACGCAGCTCCCTGAAATAGAAATACAGAAATTGAATGAAGACAGGAGAATCATTGGCTGTGCAGGGCCGAATCCATGAAATTCAAAACAAAAACCATGCAATGGATTTTAGAGAATTGGAAGGTTACCAGGGTCTTTGGTCATGTCAGCGAGGCATTTTACAGGTAACCTTCCATGAAATTCAAACAAAAACGATGCAATGGATTTCAGAGGATTTGAGGGTTACCAGTGAGTCTTATGTAATGTCACCTGATGCAATTTCCAGGACAACCGGTTCCAGGCAATCTCTAAGAAGGAAAAAACATTCACATGCTAATTTCCACATAATTTTCAGGGGCACAGAAAGATAGCGTAAGAAAAAAAACTATTGTACTCTCGAAGTACTTCTTTTGCATGCAGTGCCGTTGGTTGCTTCCAAGCTGCCCGTAAAAATTGTCCTAAAACATTTAGGAGGAGAAATTGACAAGGCCTTCAGGCCGTAAACGAATTGGCGGCTTCGGCTACAGTTGTGGCTGTTGCTAAGGGCATCCTATACTTCAATGCATGATGACATGGCCATCCAGCCGTAGCCACTATTCCGGACATGGCCTCAATATCTAGTGCCTTCAAATGGAGGACGGAGACATGTAAATGGATTGTTCCATTTCATTAGGATCCACCTCAAACAAGTGGAACAGTCCAAATTTTACCTAAATTGCAATCAATACCAACGTGTCATACAAGAGGGAAAGGAAATATGTGGGAAATTTGACCTTACGCAAACAGTTGGTCGAAGGCAAAATCTCTTAGTGTCATTAAATGCTTTCAACAAATGCATTCAATTGACACTCACAGCTCCTACTTTGATTTCAAAATAGGGGAAGGACACGTTTTGCAAGTCTAATCTATACAGAAACTGAAGTCATGTGTGACCAAGTTGCTCATGCAAATCAACACTGGCGAGCAGACGACCATGAAATGTTCATTGAGACAACATAATGCCCTAAGGGTTGATCACATTATCATACAGAGTACCAGTCATAATCAGCCACTGAGGAATCTAATGGGTATATAATATATAAGGTGTAGGTTTTTTTTCTCCCAATACATAATGAATCAAGCTATAATGATTACGCGTTTCCAAGCAATATCGTGAAAATTATCATACTCTGTTTGAACTCTCCTACCGTAAAGCATCAGGCCTGCGATATGGTCAATAACTCTAAGGGGTCAATATTTACAGTCATGGTTTCCTGTAATCACTTATCTTTTTTGATTATCATCTAGATTAGAGCACCAGCCATTTCATAATGGAACTAACTTTACGTACATATAAGGGACAGTGTGCCGAACAATGCACAACACTCGATTTAACAAGAGAGGTCTAGATTAACATTCCTGTTCTTGCACTGACTTAATGTATTATCTAAAAAGAATCAATATAAACACCCAAAATCAAACATATGGATAAAGATTATATTATTTGATTTTACACATGTATACAAGGATGTGTGTAAAGCACTGTAAAAAAAAATATCTACAGACATGTTACTCGGGTGGGATTCGAACGATGCAATTTTAACATCCCCGATGCAAATTTAACATCGATCATCGATTCCAATGGGAACAAAATCTACAGATAATGTACTTGGGTGGGATTCGCTTGATGCAAATTTTAACATCAATTCAATTGTTGCGGTACCCGCTGCTAAAACATAGGATTTGAACTGCCCCTGGCTACCGGGCAATCTCGGTGGTCTAGTTGGTACAGACATCTGCTCTAGAATGGCAAAGGTAGTGGGTTCGAATCCCACCCGAGTAATTTGCCTGTGGATTTTCTTTTCTTCACAGGACTCAAGAAAGTACTGAGTATACAGAGCTTTACACACATCGGTGTATGGGTAAGACCAAATAATATTATTTATCCTCGATGCATATTTAATATCTTTAGATAATTATTATATTTTTAGATGTTCTTATTCCGGAGGGTTATTGTAGGAATTTACATTTGACATTTTACCTTTCAAAATAAAAATGCACTCACATTACGCTATGGAGGCTTGAAGGCAGTGTGTACTTTTGGTAATTACTCCACAAGTTAATCACCATTTATAATGACCTACTTGGTAAAGAGCACTGGAGAGCTGTTGATATTATAAAACATTGTTAGAAACGACCCCCTTTTGAAGTGATGTAGTTTTAGAGAAAGAGGTAATTTTTCAGGCATGAAGCCTTTCTCAGGCATCAGAAAGCACATAATCTATGCAACAAGGGTGTTTTTTCTTTCATTATTTTCTTTGCAACTTCGATGACCAACTGAGCCCAAACTTCCAGGTTTTATACATATGTTGGGAGGACACCAAGTGAGGATATTGGTCTTTGACAATTACCCAAAGTGTACCCTGCCTTTAAATAAATAAAATGCATTCTGAACAGCACGTTATTGACTTTGCTATCCCTGTTCCAATACCAGGGTGTGAACAAACAATTTCAACAAACATTTCAAACGACCTGGGGAAAATCAACAGCCAAGAATAAACAATAATCCAACACAGCATGCCTATAAGGAACTAATTTCATATAGCTGCTTAGCAGATTTCTTACTTGGTGAAAAATGAAAAGGTTACCATGCTGAAATGTATTTTAATGTACATTGTCTGTGACTGGCTCCCAACTCATTTCTGTTTAGCGAGTAAATTAATCCTGCTTAGCAGCTGTATGAAACCAAGCTCAAAACCAAATTCATTGCCAACAGAAAAAATCACTGCATAACAAACTTTGTGCTAATATTATAAGGAAATAAAAGAGCAGTGAGGATGTCCTACACGTCTGTTAGAAACTGGCAGGGTCATGGCCTTGCATTAAAGGACCGAGCCTGCAAGGTTTTAAACGGACGTTTAAGACAGAGTCTCCACTCTTTTATTCACGTTCACAAATACCTTCCGTTAAAAAATCTAAAAAACCTTTAAGAGGTACGAACACATCAGACAGTTTAGCCTCGGTTCACCGTGAATTTCTATGCATGTGTTGAGCGCTAAGTAGTTCCTTGCACAAGCTTTGAAACTTGCGCGCTCAAGTTTCAAACTATCGCACGCAAGTTTCAATCTTGCACGAGCCAAACATGCGCCTGACCAGCTTAAATGTGGCCGTGAATTTCTGCGCTCTGCAATCATCTAGAAGCGCCCTCTTTTGACTCAAAAAGGTCGGGTCATGCTTATACACAGCTAATCGTGTTCATATCGCATGTTTAAAAATGGTCACGTTGATCTCCTCTCGGCCAATCAGAATGGATAAACTGTCAAGGCACAGCAACAAATCATTTCCAAACTTAACACAGCAAAGCCTAGATACCCTATTTGCTATTATCAAGAATGAACCTACTGTAAAACCAGCATGATTTGTGTATGGATCATTATAACTTGAAGACAGTTGAGGTTGCTGAAAGAAGAATTGTAAAAGGAGCTTTAAAAAAATCAGTATCTATAGAGGTTTTACCAGTCACGTGATTTTATCATGTGACTGTGTGTTTGAGACGCCATATTGCCGGTCAATGACCAGAGGCAAGATCACAGTTCATGACTGGCAAGATGGCTGCCTTTGCGGAAGGCGGGGCCAGTGACGTCAGCTGAAAAACCTCTATAGACCACTTACAGGGCTCAAAATTTGGGCAAAAATCCACAAGACATAAGGGTATGGGTAAGACTTATGGGTATTAAGCAACGTCAAAGGCATTTTATCGGACTCAAAGTTAACATTTGAACATAATTTGTTTTTGTCAAGATACTAGACCCTACACACAGTGAGGTTTTATTATTCAATGGAAAAAAACACAAGAATCGCCGGACTTGTCCGGTCATGAGTTTACTGGCCCGATACTAAAACCACTGGCCTCGGCTGGCCTCGGGCCTGTGGTCCACTGTAAAAGTTGAGCCCCGACTTTGCAACAATATTTCTCCTTTTCATCAATGCAGACGACTCAAATCAGGCAACAGGCTTCAGGTAAGTATTGTTTGAAGCTTAGCATGGTGTGGAGATAAGAGGTCACTATAAATAAATAAATAGTAAACTTGCGGGTACAACCATGTGTAAATCTCTTTTGTGTGAGTGTTGGCTCTGAGAAGAGCCGGTTTGGTCTTGACATTTCGAACAGTATACTCTGCTCGTCTCAGGAGTAGTTTAGCTTCAGGTAGTTTAGCAACATGAGATTCTAGTGTTAAAGGAATATTACAGAATTGGTAAGAACAAAACTTGTAAAATATACTTTTTGATCACAGATTTACATAAAACGTACACGGTCTAATGATGATGATAGTAGAAAACATCCCTTGAAATATTTCTGTCTGAAATGCCATATTTGATGAGAAATGAATAAACTAATTTTCTGATTGGAGTTTATCGCTCAGTGAGTGTTTTGTTCATTTGTTGAATCTATATGATTTCATGCAAATGTGTAATCGGTTTTTCACTATTTTCTCGTGACCCAGATGGCCGATCGATATCAAACTTCTACAGGTTTGTAAGTTTATGTAATGTATATGGTGGATTACATAAAGTGCTTACACTGCAAGCAACTGTTTTGTTAGCAAAACCAATTCTGTAATGTTCCTTTAAAAGAAAATATGCTGTACCAACAAATTTGATAATTCTGTATGAATACAATGTAATTTTTGTGATGCCAATCTTTGCATATATCTCAAAGGATGGGAAAATAGAAGGATGACTTACTGCGAAGCCCATGCCTGGAGCTGGACCCGGCGCTGGATTGTACGGAAGCCCCGGAGCGCTACCATAAGCTGCACTCGGCATAGGCATGGAGCCTGGAATGTAATCGAAATAAAAACAGTAAAATGAAGAATCACAAATTTATCAAAAATATACTTTTGATCATAGGCAAAATAGTAAAATAACATGTTTAGCATCCTGCCTTTTTCGAGAAAAAAAAAGGAGGAGGCGGGCTATTTATTTATTTATTTATTTTAAATGACCGCCCGACACATTTTGCAAGAGATCGTTAAAAATTGGTCCTTTAAAAAAAATTTTTTTTAAAGGTGGCGGCCTCTAAAAAGGAAGCGGGTGGAGATGCTAGACATGTTTTTTTTTTTTATTTGGCCTTATTATTTGTCTTATTATTCACACCTCGATTTAAAAACAAATTGTAAGGTTCCGGGGGATAAAAATATGGTAAAGCATGCGACACATTAAAATTAACTTGACGAAGTTTCTGTTTGAAGGAAACACAGGTGTTGCACAGTTGTGCAGTTCTGTCTTCATCATTCGTCATCGTGTTTATCTCTATCCAGCACTGCCAGACGTCAAGTGGCCAGAGCTCTGAAGAGTGGTGCAATGTTCTATTTTTGAATGCTTTCTTTCTTAGCAAATCCATCAGCAGTGCACTGTTCGTTGCTCGGTACCCTGCTTCCCAGTGTTGATTTCCTTTGGTCTTTTTTTTGTTTTGTCATGACTGTATTTGGTTGGCGTTCTACATGAGCAGCATACATCCGTTGTTGGAGTTTGGTAAACTCGCTTAATGTCCTCTGTCCGACAGATGCTGTGTAGATCCGCATTGCTTAAGACATAGTGGAATTTGGTATCTTTCTTCCGACAATAGCCGCTTTTTTAGCTCAGTGAGTTTTTATACCTGTTCCTACTTACTCTGTTTCTATATTTGTTATTACTTTTCAGTTGTGCAAATATAAGATTTTCAATAACTGTGTATTATCAATGTAGATTGTTGATGCTTATATACTAATATTTCTAATCACCCTCTGTTATTGGCGGTTTACTGCTGTTGGTTTGTGAAATAAAATAAATGTATTAATTTCATATGAACTTACTGCTGGTGCTGGAGGATAGCCTGGTTGTGGAGCAGGCGGATACCCAGGCTGTGAGGGTGCTGCTGGTTGGGGGTACCCTCCTGGGGCTGATGCTTGCGGATAGCCCCCCTGTGCTGGAGGGTAACCTGGTGCTGGGGCGGGTGGATAGCCGCCACCCCCTGGGGCGGGTGGGTAACCTCCACCCCCGGGGGCGGGCGGGTAGCCGCCACCCCCTGGTGCGGGCGGGTAACCACCACCGCCTGGTGCAGGGGCGTAACCACCACCGCCTGGTGCGGGCGGGTAACCCCCACCTCCTGGGGCGGGCGGGTAACCACCACCTCCGGGTGCTGGGGGATAACCCCCTTGAGCAGGCGGGTAACCACCTCCCTGTGGTGGAGGATAGCTGCCTCCTCCTCCTCCGTAATAACTCATCGTTGACTTCTTTTTTTATACTAAAAAAAAATAATAATAATTGAAAGTAAACAATTAAATTTTGAGACACTGAACCAATAACTATATTTGAAACATCCAGTTTCAAATATAAACATTCTTCAATTTATTTTTGATATTTTATATTTCATTTTTCTGAAATAGCAGACAGCTTTTAATCTTAAGATTTTCAAATAGTTTTCTTGAATATGACTTCATTAAGAGGAAAATATTTCACTAACAAAAAATGGATCTTATGAACTTCCTCATCAGTAAAGCTTTCAGTTTCAGACTAAGATAAGATTTCCGAATTCAACTGCCACTTTTTCATTTATTTTTCATGAAATAAAACAGTCTCTTATTTACTTATAAATGAGATATTCCTTTTGGTATAACCAATGTCAATGACATGACTATTGTAATATTATAACTAGTATAAGACTGAGTGTAAAGAAGTCACAGTCAGACTATTCCTCCATGGTCAGACCATGGAGGAAGGAAATATGGTCGGAGGAAGGAAATATTCCCAGGTAAATACTAGAGTACTAGTAGTAGTAGTACAGTACTACAACCATGGAGGTAGAATAACTAGTACTAGTTAGTAGTAGTGTTATTTGTATTACTATCTGCATCTCTAGTCTTAATTGTTGGTACATCAAAGAAGGTACTGGTAGTTAAAGACTGACTTATTACATTTAAAAAAACTGCATGAGGTTTCGTAGCAACAACTACTTCATCAGATCATGGAGCTACCTCCATGATCAGATGCACTGAAGGGGACAAGCCAATTAATAATACACAGGAAAGGAATGGGTGAATGAATCCATGTAACTGCACGTCATTATAATGAATATAGTAGACTTCCTCGTCTTTAGTCTTTGGTTCAGATTTGGGAATTAAATAACGCACATTTTACTGGCAGTGGCACTGAGCTGTGCCAACTCAGTCAACACCCGTATTTTGTATATAACTTTCGGTTGCACAGCTGGATGCTGCTGCTCCCGTGCTGCAGTCAGTCCCATTTGATTTTTTTTTCTAAGTCATCAAAAAAGCCTATAAAAGTATAAATATACATTGATTATATTAAATTAGAATAGATCCTGGTATATAAAATATAGAAATAAGCATACCTCTTTGAAAGTATCCAAGTTTTACTTAAAATGTGCCTTTTTCCTTCGATTTTGTGCAAGATTTACGCCTGTACTTTGATCAAGTTGATGGTTGGAGACAACAGTGAAGAGCGCCATCTAGCGGCTTCACTGGAGAAATCTTGTTATCGCGTTTATTTTATACAATTAGGGCGTGGCTTAATACATTATTAGTTTTTCATAAAACTGACGTGCTTTTCTTTAGTTTATATTTTTTAATTACCTCAACATATGTTTGTACAATAAATTTGATGTTTTCCAATAATAAACATTATTGTCCAGTACAATCGGCGATCGACCGAGCTGATAAATTGTGGGAGGAGCTTGTAGTTTGCCCTCATCATGACGTAATACTAATACTACCAGTAATAATACATTTTGAAGTTTATCCTACCTTATAAAATATACCAGTTGACTGTTTTGAATGGAACTGGCGATACGTCGCTACAACGGTGCAATACGACTGGATAACAAAACAATGACAGCTCTAGTCGAAACAGTCCTCTACAAAACTCTTCTGAATTGTAAATGCACCTTTGATTGTTTTATTAACGTTTATCTTGTTTTGGAACTTGTTTTGTGTGCAAAAACTATTTCCCTTCATCACATGTCTTTATAAATAGACGAAGTGAATCATTTCTCTGACGTCATTGGAAGTTTAGCGTCATAATATCAAGCCCAATGTAAAACCGTTGTGTGCGCATTATCTGGAATGCAATGGCTAAAGTTACCCGCGACGCCTAAATGGGCGATAATTGTAGCTGTAATTTTCCTGCAATGACGTACTACTTGTGGGCGTCGCGCGGTATAGGTGTCAAACAAAGTTCCAAAACTGTAGATAAACACGTTTGCGTTTAATTGAAGTGGATGGAAAACTCTCGTCACAACAATCAGAGTCACTGAGTCAAAGAGCACAGAGATGCTCAATGCGTCGTGGTTTTGTTGGACAGGTTTTTGTGTGTGTCCAGTTTACCGGGTGCTTGTGACTCAAGGGTGCCGTGTCACACGGGGCAATTTACAGGCTACCAGTTCCAGGTAGTCACTACGGAAGCAAAGCACTCGCATGTCAATTTATACATAGTGGTGTTAGGGACACTAAGACAACATGGAGGTAGGTCTACCTCCATGACGACACTAACACAAAACAAATTGTATGTTGTGCTGGCCCCAGTCTTTCCTTTTGCATGCAGTGCAGTTGGGTGCCTCCCCTTCAGGTTAATTTTTGCCTGTAAAAATCGCCGTGTTTACAAAGGCCCTGAGACTCAGTCCTCTTCACCCCCACCCATATTTTTTTTGTCTAAAATTTCTTCTCGTGTAATTTGTTTACCTAGGTCGTTCCTTTACCATTTAACCACAAGTCCTATCTACAGTGAATACGTTTTCTAGAAAGTCAATTAATAACTTTGTTATTGTAAAGTTATGGTTTTAGGATTATTTTACTGCTTGTCTATTGGTTGGTATGGCCGAAAAATATTGAAAAATCAGAACAACAAAATAAGTTGTTATGTTTGTTTACACTTTCGGTAGGCAATTTACCCCAAATAACTATGTTTTTATTATATTTTCACTGCAGAACACTTCTGTAAGGTATTATACAGGATTGGTAAGGATAAATAATATTGTTTAATTTCAGTCTGAAAGCTTACTGATAATGAAAACTGTACATGAAAATAAAATTAAAAAAACTTTTAAAAACTCAACAACTGATTTCGGTTGATTCCACCAAACCTGAAGACTGTTCTGCGACTATTTTGTTAGCTCTTACACTCCAGTGTAATACCTTTAGGCATAAACTGATTCATGCAAAGTGAAATCCACTGTCAACATTTTTTGTATGCGATTTGTTATAGCGCCATCACTCAATAGAGGGCGCATTATCAATTCTTCCACGTTGCTTTTTTTGGGGGGGGGGGGCTTTAAAATGACGTTTCAAGTAGTTTTATCTCCCAAGAGTTGTAACTTTGAGAATATTTTTTAGAGGATTAGCTAGTATTGATTAAGCGCCTGAAAGCTTAATTGGTTAAATTTACGGCTCGCGATTTACTTATTTTCAGATAAAATTGGCTTTTCATAAACAGGGCCAACGGAAGCGATTCACTAGAAAGTAGTAGAACTAGTACTAGTAGAAACATGGAAACGGACAAAAGCTCTAGGCACATGCAAACTTTTGACTGGAAAATGAATTAACTTATCTTTTTGTTTTTATAATGGATTAAAAGAGCCTTTTAATGGGGTCACGGTTGGGCTTCAAAAATCGAGCAAATATAAAACCCACTCGCTGTACGGCTTGTGTACCACCACAGCTCTTTGTGGAAATTCGGTGACCTCCGCATTGTCCACTTCGACGACTAGCCGGCGACACTCCGGCCCCCTGTTGTGTAAACATTGGGATTTGGGATTGCTCCACTATGAAAAAGGGGGTCACCTAAAAACCGGAAAGTTTTTACACGAATAACACTGGCAGTTTTTTTAAAACTTTGTGATGACAGGACGGGTTTTGTCGTCTGTAAAAGAGTGCACAAATCAAATTAAACTAGTCTTTCTATCATTTTGCTTGTTGTGCTCGACTGTGTATTGTGATTGACTCAGAGTAGATGTGTTTAATGTTTGCAAATATTTTTATTTTGTCTGTTATAAAGACCCAACACTGAAACGTATAATATTTACTTTCTCAACATAACTAAACTAAGCAAACAACTTTGAAAACAGCTTATGTGAGTTACTTTGCATTTTAAAGTATCAATTCTCTAGGTTATAAGTTAGAAAGTTCCTTAGTTCAAACCTATCATTTTTTTATCACAATGAAGGCATTTAGCAGTTGTGCATTTAAAGGAAATAATACAGTTCACAAATTGGTACTGATCGATCCTGTGTATGTGCAAATCCCTACCCTTCTAATTCTATCGGACCATGGTCTTTCCTACCTCCATGATCAGACTACTGGTAAAACTGCCCGTTTATCCCCAGTGAGGGATTAGATTGAGATCGCCAAACCAACATCTTAAGATATCTCCTCAAGACAGTAACAAAAGAAGGAAAGACTCCCTCAAGCAAACGTTTACTTAAGCAAAGAAAAGCCTCCTTTGTTACAGAAGAATGCAGACTCCTTATTAGTTTTGTTGGCGCGTTTGTTAATCTTCCTTGATAGTTATAACGAAGTGGGACTGCTAATTTCAAGGGCTGGGCGTCTTGATAATTAAGACGAGGGGTGGCCAGGGCGTCAACACCGGCAGGGGACTGTCGAGACACAAGATGGCATCGGAAGGTGCAATTTGGTGATTTCTTGGAAACCGCTATTGTTTAACACTACACTGGCGGCCGGCAGGGGAGGGAGGAGTGAGGAGGGGGTAAACTTTTATGCTTGGTCCATCACTCAAGAAGATGCCTCAAAATACTTCTATAAAGTTTGTGTGCGTTACGGTGCAACACTCTTCGAGTTTATACCACACGCTTTCGATTTATACATTCATGGTTTGGTTAATTATGCCCACATATTTGACATTTTGATTACATGGAATACAAAACTGCCATGTTCCATCACAAGTAGTGGCACTTTTTTTAAAAGAAAACAACGAAGAGTTTCATGTTTTACTTTAAAGCAAGTGAGCGTTCGGATGATTAGATAACTAAACTCGGAAATGATTCCAATTAGTGTGTAACCAATAACCAATATTATTCCTTCCCTTGAAGCACTTAGTTTAAGTGATTTTTTCCTTCTGTCGTTCCACATTTCTTTCTTTTATTATGATTTGTTTTTAATATCTTTATCGTTGAGTGTTTAAAGCCCAAAGATTTCGATCACCATCCGGGCGTCGGTTTACCTCGCTCCCCTTTTCCATCGCAAAAACCCCCGACCGGAAAATGGCACATGCTGAATGTGACGTCAGATTAGGGGATGAATATTCATTTCACACACAAACCCGTGTACCCCTGCACAGCCCCCCATTGATTGGCATTTGGCATGTGAATGGATTGATAGTGCGCATATATTGACAATCAACCCTTGCAAACAGTTTACCAAAATGGCGACTTTTAGAGGACTATACGGGACAACTAACTACTGGAATTTGGCAGTTTTCTCGGGCCTGCATGGGCCTTCTATCCGTTGTTGTTTCAGGTAAGTGAACTTGAGTATATTTCTGTCAAGACTCTTGTGTTGTTTTGTGGGTATCGGTGGGAAATTCTGCCGAAATGTTCGGCGTTTTGAGGCGTTCCGTGCGCGTGGTTAGCACCGAGTTGGCAATGTCAAACCATGGGACAAATTGCACGAAATGTCAGATAAACAACATGGCGGTAGTAGTGCACATAGAAATATAAACACCGTTTGCGTGCCGATCAAATTGAAGTTAGTGTAAACATAACGAATTAGTAGTTACTCACATCTCACACAGTCAGACTTTCTTCAGGGTGTAGGTTTAAAAAGTTAATTTGTAAAATATTATGTGTCTTGAAGACTCTTCTTATCTTAGTCTTACTTGGGGTTTGTGATGTTTTTTTTAGTAAGAAAGTCTTTTAAAATTTGAAAACAACATTTAAAAAATGTGTTTATAGTCATCGTAGTAAATAGTATAAACAAGTACATCACAATAGTATTTTAATTAGCTTTTCAGTTCATAATCAAATGCCTAAAATGGTGTGTAACAATTTTCCATTTGATACTGATTATTGGTAATTTTCGTAGAACACAATTATTTGATTTTTTTCTTCGCTCAACATGAACACCTAAAAATCACAGTTTGTTCACTTGACTTGGGTTACTTGAGTATATTTTAGGTATGCACATCTTGAAATTTGAAATTGTAGTCAAAAACACATGAGCTACTGCAAGTCTTGCAAGAGGTGTTTTTCTCTAGAAAGTTACGCTGTTGTTATTGTCGGGTTATTTAATTCGTTAACGATTCCGTATCCGACTGCCGCTTTTTCTTTCATTGTGAAAAAAAAATAGTGTCTTATTTACATAAAGTGAGATTTTGCTTTTGGTAACAATGAGTGAAAAAGTGGAAGTCGGATTCGGACATTTTTCCTCAAATGGGTAGTCCCTGCATAGTAATAAGACTAAAATTAAGCTTACCTGAGGCAAATTGAGCCAAAACAATTCAATTCATCTACACCAAAAAAAATAAAAAATCTGAAAATGTCTCTAATCTAATGAATATTACCATTCTTTCCCTCGGTTCAAGATGGAAAATGAAATAAAACCCTAAATAGTTGAAATGTAGAAAAATGTCAGATAATTTCATTTTTCAAAGATAAGTACTGGATGTAAGGTGTTTCATGTGCCCCTGTGGTCAGTTTAAAATTATGTTTCAGAAAATCTGCATGCCTGGAATTTCATCCTTGAAAGGGCAAGGCCATTTTCATTTTGCAAAGGGCACTTCCATTGGAAAATCTAACAGTCTATGGGAAACTTTTGAAGGGGCACCAAGTCCAAGATCAAGGGCAACAGAGACCATAGCCTCTGTGTAAGTCCAGGCCTGATTTTGTACTAAATGCAAGTGTAATATAGGCCTATCTCTTGTGAAGACTGTGTATGTACGTGTCGGACTTGACTTTTATTTGGAATATTTTTGTCAGCGACAATTACTGTATTGTGATGTTTTGAAACAGTCAAATTAATGCATCGGCCATAGAGCAGCATTGAGCTTGCTATGCTCTTTTAACTTTTTGTTAGTGCGGATTCCTAAAGGGGGGGCAACGCACTACGGCCTTGGTAAATGAACGTTTCCTTTCCTTGTATGTCAAGGACACAAGAATGTCTCACCAATAATTATAACCACAAGTATATTAATGGCGTAGTACAGTAAGGTGAATTACCTACAAATTAGGGAACACGAGACATGCATTTTAATGTGGTTTTACTGGTTTATGCCTTTAAAAGCCCCATTTACATGCATTATTATTTTGTGCTAGTAGTTTTATGAGGCTGTTGTCTGACATCAACATAGTGGGTATTTTATGATGGCATAGTTTTGTGTTCTAAAAACACTAAAAATGTTAATGCAACCCTTACCTTCTGTTTTAAAATAGACTTCAAGACTTTTTTTAACAATCATTCATTTAGCCTGCTTACTTTTTGATGGTGGCAGGTTTATGTAGAGCTGCAGTTTGATCAAGCTTGTTAAAATATGCAGCTCAAATGTCTGCGACTTCTGACTCTTGTTTCCTTTTTTACCCTTATCTTTTTTTTATGAGTGTTTACTGTGTACAAATTTATGATGAACAGCTGCCCTTGTGGAAAATCACAGCATTCCCAGCTTGCATCTCTCATGAGAGTGTGAACTCTGAGTCTGACTTGCTTTGTCCAAATACCATCTCAGGCAGCCAGCCAGCCAGACTAGATATTAATGTGGAGAGTAGGCCTATATCATTATATTTCTCAAGATTTAACCTTAAGGGCCCCAAGTCCTTCAATATCCTCATTGCCAAAGTGCAGGATTGAGAAGGATTTGGGCGTTTAGGGATCTGCAACACAGGAGGATTTAGAAGCGTTTGGGCTACAATGAGCTTTTGTTAGGGTAGGATTTAGCAGGACTTGGGCTATCGGGCTGTTTTTACATAGGAGGATTTAGAAGGTTAGGTCTTGTGCAGCTTAGCCAAAATAGGAGGATTTCAGATAATATGTATATTTACAATAAGGAGAAGGATATATAGAAGGATTTGGGCACTTTAGGTTTATGACAATTTAAATCTGAAGGATATAGAAGGATTGGGGCAGTATGTTTACCCAAGGGTCTAGTCTGTTAGGGTTAATGTAACACCTTTGTACACAATTGTAGTGATTCCATACAGAAATAATTTTGCAGAAATTTTATGGTTCTCATTCTGACTTGCAATTACAACCTCTTTAGAGCTACATGGCTTGTACAACTTTAGCATGGTGTACAAGTTTAAATTATTTCCATAATGCCACCATTAACAACATGCATAGATGTAATGTATTATAAAGTGATCAGAAAAACATGCATACAGTGTATCATGTTAAAGGAACATTACATAATTGGTTTTTGCTAACAAAACAGTTGCTGGCAGTTTAAGCACTTTATGAAATCCACCATATACATAAACTGACAAACCTGTAGAAGTTTGAGATAGATCGGCCATCTGGGTCACGAGAAAATAGTGAAAAAACCGATTACACATTTGCATGAAATCATATAGATTCAACAAATGAATAAAACGCTCACTGAGCGATAAACTCCAATCGGAAAAATTAGTTTATTCATTTCTCATCAAATATGGCATTTCAGACAGAAATATTTCAAGGGATGTTTTTACTATCATCATCATCATTAGACAGTGTAAGTTTTATGTAAATCTGTGATCAAAAAGTATATTTTACAAGTTTTGTTCTTACCAATTCTGTAATGTTCCTTTAAGTCTTTTTTTATTTTTTTAATTAAATATTGTCATGTTTTGTTTATACCTTCCCAATACATGTACATGTATATTGCATTTGTGCCTTTTTAACCTTCCTGTGAATGAAATCATGAATTCCGATATTGTCAACCAATTATTAAACAGCTGACAGATTTTTGTAATGGTTTTGAGGCATTGACAGATTTTCATTATTCAAAAAATTACATACAGGTTTATCTATCCCCAGCTGCATAGAATAATTTTAGGCGAACATACCAAAATTGAAATGAATTTATTGATTTTTAAAAAATCATTTGAACTGGGGGCTTTTATGTCATTACAAGCTTTAAGGCAATGTACATGACCAGTAAATGGAACATTGTTCATTTACAATAACAGTTGTCAGTGACTTACTTATCTGGTTGATCAGTCCAGGTGCCTTGGGAATCATGCATAGTTTAAGATAAATAGGCTAATCACTTTTGTGGATTATGTTATTATTGATTACTGTAAATACTTATCATAAAAAATGCGCAGACATTTTCCTAGGCATCCGGATCAGGGCTCGATTTTTCGGGGGGAAATCCACAATATAAGAGGGCTTTGTAGCTCAAAATATTTATTGGACCGGAATTTTGCGTACAAAACCAGAATTAAAATGAGAACAATTTTATGCCTTCACAGTGAACTGTTTGAGTTTGAAAATGCATGATGAGAAGGGTTATATCTCAATAGTATTATGGGATAAAGGAACATTACAGAATTGGTTTTTGCCAAAAAAAACAGTTGCTGGCAGTGTAAGCACTTTATGTAATCTACCATATACATAAACTGACAAACCTGTAGAAGTTTGAGATAGATCGGCCATCTGGGTCACGAGAAAATAGTGAAAAACCGATTACACATTTGCATGAAATCATATAGATTCAAAAAATGAATAAAACGCTCACTGAGCGATAAACTCCAATCGGAAAATTATTTTATTCATTTCTCATCAAATATGGCATTTCAGACAGAAATATTTCAAGGGATGTTTTCTACTATCATCATCATTAGACCGTGTAAGTTTTATGTAAATCTGTGATCAAAAAGTATATTTTACAATTTTGTTTCTTACCAATTCCGTAATGTCCCTTTAAGTATTCTTCAAATCAACACCTTTGTAATACTTATCAGACTGAATATCAACATTTTAAACTCAAACACAAGACCACCGGACTTGTCCGGTCTTGAGTGTACTGGCCTGATGCTAAAATCACTGACCTTCGGGCCTGCGGTCCAGTGTAAAAATTTGAGCCCTGCCAGATAGTGATGTATGGATAGGACGTTTTTTTTTGTTTAAAGATTTCAGTTCATTTTCTTTATTGTCTGTAAACACCGTGCACAGCTATTGTTTGGTGGCCGACATGCACCTGGTGGCATATAATTTGTTTTTCTCCGATTATAAAGGGAAAGTGACTGCTGATTAATTTAAATCCGACAAACTGCCCGCAGATTGGACAATTTGTTTGATTGCGGATCGTTTATTAATCGATTCTTATAGATTTACATGTAGTAGTACAGCGCAAAGCGAATCAAATTGACCGTACAACACAAAACACTGCATCGTTTAACTAGTAAAAGAAATCTGCTCTTGGAATAATTTTGGGGATTTTAATAAGAATTTCAGAATTTCGCGTGTATAACTACAGAGAGCACTACTACATGTAGTAGTACAGCGCAAAGCGAATCAAATTGACCGTACTTACAAAACACTGCATCGTTTAACTAGTAAAAGAAATCTGTTCCTGGAATAATTTGGGGGATTTTAAGCGAAAGCTTTGATGTAAACATCACATAAACAACTGTATTTACCACACATTGATACTTTTTTAAACGGACAATCGTCGTGTAACAATTAGTCAAACCCTTATTTGGAATTTTAATTAAAAGTCTGCAGAAAAGAGTTCCTGTGCCAGACCTTGCTGCGACCCATATCCAATGTCAACTATTAGTGTTGACTAATCCCTCCAGAGACATCCACCTGTTATTTTGTCCTGAAGAGAGGGGGTCCTCGACCATCCTTCATTGTGAGCTCATTTGTGAATAATAGTACCCCACATCTAAGGGGGTTGAAGATTTCCCTTTTATGCTCAGTCCCAAGTCATGGCCTACACGGACTCCATCCCACAATGGTCAGACTAATGAGGGATAAGGGGGTGTGCAGTACTGTTCATTTATTATGATGCATAAGCTGCTAGTAGTGTTGGATTACCGCAGCACATCTTTAGGTCTGCCTGTAGTGTTAATCAAACGCAAACCCTAAGTATTAAGTAGCCAAGAGGGAAAGTAAAGATGTTAACCAGAAACCCTTACAGTGTGTCCTTTCTTCCGTGGCGAAACACACGGCCAAAATGATCCCCCCCCCCCCCGCAACTACCGTGTGTTCAGAATCCAAATTTAGATTGCCAATTTAGAATTCCCAATGGTACTTGCACACTAACATTTAGAATCGAAGAGTTCATACAGAATGAGACATCGTTCTCCCTTAACATTGGTCTGCAGGCCGAACTCCAGTTAAAACACCTGAGGGACCATCTGACAAAATTCACTCCAAGTGGTCTGGCTGGCTAGTTCAGTGTTAAAAAGCATCTCTATTTAATCTTATTGGACTTGACATGAAAAAGCGGACGGACTACATGTAGTGAAACGGCAAGCTAACTGGTCCTGCTGGACGGTCACTAAAAAATTTTAAATATTGAAAACATTTCATTGCAATGGTCATTTCATTGTGTGGAATTTTCTTTATCCTCCAAGCTTGTAGTAGTGACTAGCGAGCAGCCAAAGGTAAAGGTTTCCACCCTTGTACATTCAAACTCCAAGAAGCTGGAATACAGTCGACTCACGTCACAGCAAGATCGCTGGGACTGGCCAAACTACCTTACAGGAAAGTTGTTACAGCAAAACAGAGAAACACAAAGCAGAAATGAGATTCGGGACTTAAGGATTAAAAGCAGAACCTCTTTATAACAGTGCTCTTTATAACGAGGTTTGACTGTATTAAAAGAATCCCAAATCCAAAAGGTGTTTTTCGTAAACTGTAACACAGATTCCTGAGAGTCTAAACATGTTCATGTGAAGTAGACATGACCTTGGCCTGAAATAGTGAAATACCAGACTTGAACAACTGGAATCTTTCAATTTAAATGAATGATCATCTTCAAAAAAAAAAACAGCTGTAATTTCCTTTTTTAATAACTCAGTGGATTTCCTGCGTTTAACCTGATTAGTTTGCAGGGTAAGCGTGGGGTTAAACTGGCTCCCATTCACCCCAGTTAAAAGGCGTCCATGTTCGGTGAACAGCTCCTTTCTCTATGCTCTATGCATGTAAACTTGTAATGGGCCTGCATGTACTGTAGACCAGTACATGCAGACTGACCTTGCAAATTGTACATGGTGGATGGACAGACTGTCCGTTGTGCAGTTTACATTGTGTAGTGGCTGGTTGCACTCATATCATAGTGGGACTACAACTGGTCATGATGTGAACTGTACAATCGTCATTGCCTTTTTGCATTTTTATGCAACTCAACTGGAAGGTTAATAATGATGTAATTCTTGTAATATGGATGAAGAGTTGGAAGGCTCTGCATGTACGTACACACAGGCCAAACTCTACAATGGTTCAATGCACACACAGTGTACCCCATGTACATAATGTATGTAATGGTACATGTACTTGTATGCACAGTCAAAGCCTAATGCCACATGCAGTCGTTCTTTATTAAATGTACGGACTGACAAATTTGTTCTCGAACGACCATCTTTGTTTTTGCTCTCCTACAGGGCTGTTTTAATTCACTTCTGCATCAATAGCAATTTTACACTAGGCTATGCCAAAAATAAGGTTCCTGCACTATACAAATTTACAAATCAAACTTTTAATATTCTTTGAATTTCAGCAAAATCATCACACTTTGTATAGTATAAATATCTACTAGTACTACAATCACTTGCGTAGTAAAGAAGGAAGGCATTTATATTAAAGCAAGTTTTCGGATTCATCATTTATGCAAATTGAGAAATCAATTCCAGTTTGGGGGAATCAAGGAGAATCAAAATAATCGCATGTAAACAGAAAAACTACAAAATATTCCTGAAAATTATTATTGTTTATTATTTACTTATTTAGCCTGTCATATCAATGCTCACCATCTTGTTAAATTCAGACCTACTTCTTTATGGGGGAACATTGTTGGTACGATCCATGTCAATGCACTGTCTAAGCCCATTCAATTTTCCCCAGGTATTCAAGAGCACACATGGCAATTTTGTTAATGTTAATCATGAGCGCCCGTATATCATGAAAGGTTATTCAGTCATCTCGGTTGTGCCACATGAATGATGAACGCTTTGCTGTCCATCTGTTTGGCGATGGTGTGGTCGACACACTTGGGCTGTTAAAGCTGCAGGGTGCCCCTGCCACCCACCCCCCCCCAAGGCTTATTCCTTTATGTGCATCACGTCATTGAGAACATGGTCTCTTCAATGTATGGTCACATTTGCAGGCCTGGAATTTCATCTTTTTGAGAGGGCAAGGCCATTTTCATATTTGAGAAGGGCACTTCCATTTTGAAAATCTTCAAGTGTATGGGGGAATTTCTGAAGGGGCACCAAGGCCAAGATTAGGGGGCAACAGAGGCCGTGGCCTCCTTGTGATTCCAGGCCTGCGTTTGCCACACATCCATTTCCTACATACTCCATGAATCCGCAATAAGAATCTGGCACTTTATAATGTTGTGGAGCTAAAGAAACCTGCAAGGAGAAAATACTCAATGATGAACCTTGTTTGTGTGTGTGTTTGTTTTTCCAGAAAAAAAGGAAAATCACAGCTGGAGAGAACCCTTGTAAATTGTAATAAACTTACAGGCCACTTGGTGATTTTAAAACCTAATGCATGGTCAAGTATTCAGCTATCCAAAATGGACACTTGATTTGTCAAATTAAAACAAACATTTTCACAGATTGTTAAATGTGTGCTCATATTGAAATTAATCAAGATTCTTAAAGATTCTTGAAAACGATATAAATAGCATAATGCAAGGGTATTTTTCCATCACATAAAATACATTTTATCATTTTTTACGTGTGTTTAACTCTGCTGCCATGGCTGCAGACAACATTTGATATGTGCGGCAGTTTTGGGGCATGCCGTATCAAATTTTGCAAAAATCATATGGTTACATCGTTAACTACCATGTTTTACCGAACCTCAGGTATTTGTACACGACTGTATTGAATATGAACAATAGTGTCGAGGTACTGAAGAATATTAATAATTGGTCGACGATTTGCGTGTGTGTGTGTACAGTGTACACTACATCCATGTGTGCCCTCCACATAAATCATGTAACGGGCTTTATCCTCTGTTTAATTATATTTTAAGTGTGGTTAAATTAATGTGGAGATTAGTGGGCAATCTCGTTGCTAATAAAAAATGACCAGCACCCCAGGAAATGGACATAATGAATGAGTAGCCGTAGAAAAGCAACGGAGGGCCCACTACGTGTAGTAAGAGAGGAGCTATTGGCAGCTTCATTATGTGGATCATGAAGTGTTCGATGGCGTGTAATTTAGACTTTATGTATTTAGGTCAGGGAGACTGGACATCCAATAAAGTGAGAGTTATTGGATCAATGATATGATGATGATTGCCTGCATTTTTCGTTTTGGATTTTATCGTCCTAAATAAAAGGTCAGATAACTATTGGTTGTGTACCAGCATTATGCTTAGTAGTATAATTTTATTCACTCGGCAAAAAAGAAGTGATACTTTAATCTCTGGTACAATATTCTCGTTGTATGATCAGTTAAAAAGTGAATTTTGGTTTGTATTTATTTTTAGCAAACAGAATTCTTTATTTTGAGCCTTTTTAGTGGTTTTTTCATTTTCTTGTGGCAGATTATGTTTTTTTAAGAGTTGTTCTTCCAGGAAAGTTAATGTTTTTATAAGAATTGTTCTCCATAACTAGTTGAACTTTTAATTTGTAAAAGGTTTGTAAAATGGTATATATTTCCTGTAGAATGCAACGAAACATAATAAGGAAACACACATTTCAAGATAAGCAAATACATGTAGCTTAATAGGGATTTTGACCTTGCATTTAGTATCATTTATAACCTAAAAGAGTAATAAATTACTGTAAGCTAGGCTAAAGAAGCATTTATTTTGAATACGTAAAATGATCCTTTTGAGGAAATGCTGTGCTTTAAATGGTAATTTTCTTAATTCAACCGTCTTTCACCTGTGGGCCCCAAAATATCTCTTGCTGGGCAAGGGTACTTGTCTATAAGAAATTGGTACTTAATTCTATTAGTTCAGCCAATCTATGAAGACATCTTAATCGTCCCAAAGGTCAAAACAGGGGTCATGTTGGCAACACCCGGCTGATTGGATTGTGTATGGTAGTGTACGCATAACACGTATGGAAAAACTACATACATTAGACACGTTATAAAGTGCATCGCCGTAATTGAAATTGTATACATTTATGCTAGCACTAGTAGTACTGTACATCTGTTTGATGTACAATACATGCATGGTGTTGTAGCGCCATCCCATTTCAAGTTTTAGCTGTGAGGATGACTGTCTACAATGTACATTCAGTAGATTGATAATATATGTCAAGTTCCTTCTCTAAGATAATTTTTTACTTTCTCCCCCACCACTTTTTATAACCCAGTCTGACATCACAATATGATACTTGTTCTTTTTTTTTTTACCCTGTCATCCCCCGTGAAAACGATATCCAGAATTTGATATGTTAAGAACTTTTTGGTCTTGGCACTGCCATCTTAGTCAGTTCCTTGAAACACTGAGCCTTACAGATCCTTACTCTGTCTTTCGCTTCCTGTCTTAAAATGTGGTCAAACTTCCAGAGAAGAAAATGCCCCTTTTTTTTCTCAAGTCAAGACTAAAGAAAGATATCATATCAAACAGTTTATGATGACACTGAGTCATGTCAAAGTCAATTTTGAAGAGCTTTGATAACTTTTAGATAAAAAATAGCCTGGACCCTTTTTGTAATGGTGGTATTGCCATGCTTTTGTCGCACTTTGGCTTAAGCACTGTTCACCACTTTTGAGTCCATGTAGGTCCAACCTCGTCCCCATGGTTTACTTTATTTCAAACAATGTTTACAATAGTAAACCCTGGGAGGGAAACTCCTTACTCGGACCGTGATTGGACAAAACCCAAATGTTAACCTTTGTCAAAACAGCCGGACGGCAACCAATGTACAAACAGGCTATTAAATCTGGTACCGGACCACGAGACCATGACGAAGATGTGAATTTCGAAAAGCAGCCAGACTAATCTAATTTGCATACGTATCCAAAATTTTTGGATTTGCAAATGATCCAATACCAGGGTGAGAGAGCGGACAACCTCGTACTGCTCGACACACCCTGAGGACGAGGTTGATGTAGCTCCTACCTGTATACATGTAGACACGTATGACTGGTGTAACATTTTTAAGTCACATCCAATTCTGGTGGAAGCCCCCATGCAGCCTAAAAGGTCTACGTGTGAAGAAGAAAACACAGGACGTTCGTACAGCGTCAGTTCGGTGCCAGCCACCAGCGGAAGCCATGCCATGCCCCGCTGTGGTCGATTTTGGCGTCTCTAACCAGTGCCCAGTGATGTCCACGCAGTCAGTGTGGCACCCATCCAAAAATTATATGCATTATGTAATCTAATATATATTGTGATATATTCCAAGAATGATTAGCCCAAGCAGGTCAGGGTCACTGTGCAATTAAATTAGTCTCACAATTTATTAAATTAGCATAATGTTTACGGACTGAACAGAATTGATCTTTTATGTACATGTTTGTGTGTACACAACATGCAGTCACCGGAATATTGTAATACATTGTCTTAATACTTATCAAGGAATAAACCACAATGTCTTAAAGGCCCTGTACACTATTGGTAAGATCGAAAAACACAAATGTTCACAGATTCACACATAACTTACATGATTTAAAGTAAGCAATGGTAGAAAGGGTTCCTTAAAATATTTCTGCCTCAAATGCTATCGTTTCTGAGAGATGAATAAAACAACAGTTTTTATCGCGCGCGATAATAAACTCAATGTTTGAAAAACAGAATAAGGTCTCTTTTCACTATTTTCTCGTGACCTCGATGACCAATTGAGCTCAAATTTTCACAGGTTTGTTATTTCATGTACATGTATATGGTTAATCACACAAAACATGAACTTTGTTTGCGACTGTTTTGTCAGCTCTACCAATCCTGTATAATACCTGTACCTTTCAGGCCTGATACTTCACGGAGGCAATGGAGGCGATTGCCTGGATGCCCCCTGGTCATTGCCTTGGTGCCCTGGAAATGCTCCAATAGAAATTTACCATTTCCTCATAGGGTGCCCTTTACCGAGGAGAGAATGCCTTGGTGCCCTTTCCCTTTCTGGAACGAAGCATACAGGCCTGCCTTTAATACTAGTGATATGCTTCATCAAACAATTTTGTTAGGTTTTTGAAAATAGCTTTGTGCACATTTCCATTGTTTTGAGGAGATCAAGCGTGGGGACTCGAGTCGGGTCGGATGATGTAGAAAATCAAATACAATTTGGGGGAGGCAGAAGTAGCCTCTGACTGTGTCCCTGATGTCAGTTTTTAATTATAAACAGCTTATTTGTTCATTGCATGACCTTTATTATACTGCTCTCAAGGTTCATAAGGGAACAAACGCACACGTCCGTACACACGGAGTTAACATGTAGTTACATCTAGTGTAGTCGATGCCGACATGTTACAGTGTGCATAGATATCGGCTGTGAAACAAAATCGGCTGAAATTGATAACGGTCAATCCATCATGTCGTGCCAGTTGGACCCTTTGATGATTTCCGTGGCCAACCGTCTTTCCGGAACCAAACTATAAGAACTCGCGGTTTGCGCTTATCGTGCGTATTGTGCGTGTACATCGGCCGTAGTGATCAAGAACGGGGTGCGAAACAGTCTCGATAAACGCGTTCCCCACTAAGCTGTTTTGTCCACTGCCCTGATTAATATGCTGTCTGAGGTGTTTTTGTTCCCACCGATAGGCCAATGTACATGTTTGCCTAGATAAGACCTGATTTGTGTGATGCTATGTAGACAAAATTACGGGCGTGTGATTTTTCACATGGTATGGGGCTGTGTAAACAAAATGGGTGAAGGAATGAAAGAGAAAAAAGATGATTTATTAACACTAAATGGCTTTTTGACTTGGACTTTGATTGGGGGGGAAATTAGAATACGTCATTGTTTCAACAGTCAGGTAAAGAGGCATTTGGCATTTTAAAATTCGCAGACATGCATTAATGTATGGTTGGTCCGTCATTAAACAGCTGCACAAATGTCGAGGTTACATTTTGTACGCGGCATGTTCATTGTAACTGAACAGAAAAAGGTCGGGGCTCGAACAGGAGGGAGGAGGGGGTGGGGAATCCCCAAGACTGCATGGGCTTCAGTATCTCCAAAAGTTTAATGGACAAGATTTGAGAAAAAAAACTTTCTGCACAGTTTAATCAAATTGATTATTTGAACAAGCTCTCTAGAGAAACTATGTACTAAATCATAGTGTTAGCCAGATGGGTGTCTTTTGGACACCCTGTTTTAAATTTGGACACCCTGTTTGATCTGTCAAATGTACATGTATTGTAAGTGAACAATTTGGTCACCCAGTTTTTAAATTTCCAGCAAATTTGGACACTCTTTTACCAAATCATGGCTAAAACCTTGACCTAAATTTCAAGTTATGGCTACATGTGTATTTTGATATTAACTTGAACACTTGACATCAAGTTAAAATAATGAAATTATGTTTATCTTGGCAAACAATTTTTTTTTAATTGAAAACACTTGTAGACTGTCAAACTTGTCCGGGTGCAAGTTTACAGGCCCAACTCTAACATCGCTGCCCTCACTAACAGTAACATCGCTGCCCTCGGACTTGCAAGTCCAGTGTAAATTTTCGCAACCCTGTCAAAAATGTCAGGAGAGTTTCACAGGCCCTAACTCTAAAACCGCTTGCCTCGGACTTAAAAGGTCCAATGTAAAGTTCGATCCAGTGTTAATGATGAGCCCTGAAAATGTCAAAGACCACAATTTGTATGCTGTATGCTTAACCTTTTACACGAATGTACAGTACACATGTTAAGTTTATTATGAATGAAACAGTTGAGGACATGAAATTCCTCCGTACAAAAGTATGCATGAAGGGTGTTGAATTGCTTCACCACATGATTGTACTGTGATACAAGACACGAAAAGCAGATTAGCTTAACAATCAAGATCGTTTCTTGTGACATTTTGAAGAATCGTGTAAATTGTGATTGAGGTGAAACTCAGGCTTGAAACTACATGTACATCAGGCCACACAGATGTAACGGTACGACAGGCAGAATCCTAGCTAGAATCGTATTTATTAACATTGTAACTGAAATGATGAGAAAGATTTTTTAAAGCCCGTATCGTATTGTATGCCACCATTTTATCAACTCATCAAAGTCATTCTAGAATTATTCATCATTAACGCAAACAATGTGAACAGCCCCTGCATGGTTGTCTAATCTGTCAACCCAAAGTGATGTATGGTGTCTGCATAGTCCAAGCATCCACTACATCAAGCATTTGATTGCCCCCATTGCCTAATTAGTCATCCCCATTGATTAATTGTGGTGGGGGGGGGGGGTTGGTGGCGGAGAGGGGGGGAGCATTAGGCAGTTGCTCATCAGTGACACATTGCGATGTATCATCCATCAGAAAATTTAAACAAATTTGTTTTTAATCATAACAAATAAGTAGCGACGTGTTTTCACAACAGAGTAAGCCCATGCAGCCTTCACCATGATCAATTAAAAAAATGTAGTTTGCAGGGGACTGTGCAAGTTTCTTCAATTTAATAGCATGCAAATTGGAGATACATGTAGAGATAAAGTCACAATCGGAAGTATAGTACATACTATGCAGCCATAGTGTTAGCCAGAGGGGTGTCTGTGTCTCTTTTGGACACCCTCTTAAAAGATTTGACACCCTATTTTATCTCTCATTTACATGTAAATATGTATTGTATGTATGTAAGTGAACAATTTGGACACCCAGTTTTTAAATTTCCAGCAAATTTGGACACCCTTTAACCAAATCCTGGCTAAAACCTTGCATGCAGCGGATATGGTGTTACAACAACCAGTGGAGAAAAAAGTGCAAAATATCCTTACACGTGTCAGTCTGCTCCTTGCGGTTCCTCTTCAAAGTTAAGTTCAAGGCCTTCATACAATTTAAAACCATCCTCGTACTTGTAGTGCCTGAGAGTGAGATGACCTTCAGGGCTCGAATTTGACACTGGACCACAGGCCCGAGGCCAGTGATTTTAGTATTGGGCCAGTAAACTCATGACCAGACAAGTCCGACGGTCTTGTGTTTTCACTTCAATAACAATTTATGAACTCACTCTATAATATCCTGAACAGAAACAAGTTTTGTTCAAGTGTTGACTTTGAGTAACGATTTGAAATATAGTTAATACCCTTAAAGACAAATGAGGTAAATCTTCTCCTATATATGTCTTAGTGCTTGTTCAATTGAATGCATGTTACACTGTGCAAGGAAGTCTTTTCTCAGTTTGAATCTGGTCTTGTAAAATTATTTCTGGTCCAGTACAAATTTTGAGATACAAGTCCTGTGGTCTTGTGGATTTTTTTCCTAAATTGGAGCCCTGACCTTGTCATGACCTCAGCCCAGCCACACCGCGGTCAGCCCTGTGAACTATCAAGTCTTGGAGTAATGAGAAGTGACATTCAACTCATCTCCTGTCTGCATTTATTAGCAGGGTCGTTAATATCAAATTTTTCCTTCAGGCATCCTGAAAATTTGTGAAGCTGCTTTTGAAATTGATAAGTAAAGCGTTGATTTTTAAGTGTTCGTTCAGTACATTTTCACAACCTCTTACACTTTTGTGTAGGGAGTTCAAGTAGAAATTGTTGTCTTGTTTTGAACGGCAGTTTAGAACTTTGTATCGTCGGGCCAGTGCAAACACATCATCTTAAAATAGCAGTTACAAGAGGCACAAAATTTAAGTTGTCATAACATAGAATTTTGCTTGAAGTAGCCTGCATGTACGGACAAAACAAGTTTACGCCGAGATACAATGTTCTTGCATGAAGCAATTTTGGGGCGAGATAGAGGTACAACGTTTTTGCACTGACGCAAAGATGTAATATTTTTTCCTCATGTGTTGTAATAATAATAGTGGCTTTTTATACAGCGTTCAAACCTGTCATTTCGATGATGCTCATGGCGCTCTCTAACAGTAACAATTTTATATAATTTATCCTGCAAGGTATGTGGAGCTACGTTTTGAAGTATGAGACCTTTTTCCTTTACCTAGCACCACGTAATGGATTACACGGTGCTGTGGCGTAATATGCAGTCAATCAAACCAGGAACGTCATGGCACGTTAGGTGCACTGGGTTCTTTTTTGTGCATTACACAACACACGGGACCTACGGCTTTACGTCCCATCTGAAGGACGAAGCAATAATCGTTAAGTGACTTGCCGAAGGACGCAAGTGTCACGACCGGGACTCGAACCCACACTCTGCTGATCAAAAACACCAGAGCTTGAGTCCGGTGCTCAGCCACGACACGCCGCGTGTGGTGTGGTTTGATTGTTAGCCTTCCTTTTGAACATTTGTTAATCTTCCATATGGTGCACCCTTTAAATCTTTTTGGCAGAGTTTGCGCTCTATATAAATTGTCTTTACTCTTCATTATTTCCTGTATGTACAGGATGTACATGAATGAACCCAATAGAGCCTTCCTCTGTGCATTACATGCAGATGAAATCACCTCAACCACAGAAAATAGGGTTACCGAATTTGATTTCACATTTGGCCAATGAACGTGGAATCAATTTCTAGGTTAGTTAAGTTACGATGCCATTCATTTACTTCCTTTTTCCCTGAAGACGTGCTCTTGCCACACATACAAAAATTGTTGCAGTTTATGAAATCGGGACAATTTATTGGTTACACTGTGGGGCAGAAAAAAGATAGGATCTTTCCAAAGATGGTAATTAAAATAAGGTTGCGATTATGCAATCTCTTGAAATTGGAGTGGAGAGATCCAAAGTACTGTACCTTCTGTGTGGATCGCTATATATGGCTGCGTACAAGAAAGTGTTCCAAGTTTATAGATTACACTGATTATAGGGCCTATAAAGACCAAGAACTTGGACATTTTTGGGCCGATGTCAATGATTTTTGGATTATATGTGAAAGGGAATTAGTAATAAGTAAGACACTCGTTAACACTTATTTTGCTAGACGTTAATAAAGTTTGTCAAATTGGCCTTTGAACAAAAGCTTTCTCTCGTGTAATAACGTTTGCTTCATGTTTGAGTGGTCAACCATTGCGGTCACCAGCAGTTGTTTACGTCCAAACAACTCGCAAACGAGAGGGTTCAGATCAAAATACACAACAAGCATAAACTAAAACCGTTTAAAAATGTTCCAGATTGCAGGGTACAGCTTTTAAAAAACCAACCCTTCAGAGGACCTTATTGCAACACGACGTGTTTCACCCCAACTTGCACACTTTGGGTCCAGAATGTCCCACAGTTTTTATGAAAACACGGGCAGAACCCGTGTCTCTCTACATTGCTATATAACATCAGGTTGAAAGATTCGCACTGAAGTAATTTCCTAATCGGGAACAGTGTTCAGTAGACTAACATTTTTCAAACCACAGGAATGCCACGCAATTGTACACAGGTACTGCACAATTTCTGTATAGATCTCGTGCAGCCAAACTCTCGTACACTCTTTTTTCTTATAATCACATTGAATAAAAGCTATAACCAAACTCAAGGTCTGCATGTAATAGGATTTCACACTTACTTTCACAAATAACCGTATGGTAGGACAGAAAAAACTCCATTTTGGGATGGCGTGTGGGATTTAGCTGGAGATGACCTTCACACACTGCAGGTTTTTTTTAATGTTATTTATGTGATATTTTTTATTTTGCCTGTCAAGAGCCCGTGCTGGATTCCAGGTTGGATATATTTAATTTGGACAAGGAAGATATTAGATTTTAATATTGATTTTTTTTGTTTTTTGTTTTTAAAGAGGTTATGCGTTTGCGACTTTTTCCATGTTTTGTTTCTGCAACGAATCAAAATCATCGCACTTGGCGCAAACAGACCTCGATCTAGGAACGATAATGTTCCTTTTGACCCCTTTTGACAAGGAACTTGAAAACATAAACTAAGTCTGTCTTCCAATTAAGGACTTGCCATCAGTAGCCTGACTTTTAAGAAGAATTTAACTGAAACATTTTTCTCTGATATTTACAGACATTCCATGGAATACAAAGTGACCTTTTAGGATAATTGATTAACCAATACTCATTATTCTCTGAAAAGTATCAGATGTTTACTCTTGATACCAAAGGCTGCAAAACAAATCATAACAGAGCCGCTATTAAATGAATTTTGTCGAACCTCAAGAACAATCCCGAAGGAGACTAATGGTTTTCCAAATTTCCCAGTCACACTATCCCCCCCCCCCCCGCACCTTGAACAAAAGAAACTGTCTAGTCCTTTTCATATACCCACCGGTCTCGACACCAAATTAATTTTTAACCCCAGTTGACGGGAAAACCCTGTAGTGTACTTTACGTTATTATTACAACCCCTGCAAGAGTTGACACCTTGTTTTGTCAGAATCCTGAAGCACCATTTTTCAATTTTGTCGGAGAGAATCCAAAAAAGAGAAAAAAAATGTTCACACCCTTCCTCTGGATCATGCTCTTCCATGACAGCTGTATACGGAATAGGCCATCCTGCATTTTTTTTTTTCCTTGTGTTTTTTCTTCGTGAACTCCCAGTAAAAGCAAAAAAAAAAAAAGTGCATGTGGAGTGCACTGTACTTTATTCCTCTACCCTCAACCCGACACAATGCAGGCGACTAACGCCGGGATTGAAGTGGCTGTGGGTTTGAACGGTCTGCCGGGGTTTTGGGTAAGGATTATTATTATATGGTCATGTTGTCGGCAACAAAGCCAACTTATTGAAAAGATGCATATGGGTAGCCTGAAGGGTTAGGGTGGTGTATGTATATAAGCCTACCGTCCTAATGAGACCAGTGCTAAGCTTGGGCGGTTTTTGATTCTGGGATCCACGTCATACCGTCGCCAAAATACCGTGGCATTCAGAGTATTACCAGGAATATTTCAGACTGGGCTAAAAAAAAAAGGAAAAAAAGAAGAAAAAAAACTCTGAAAAACCGTGCAGTCTCACTCAGGTTATTGACTGAAGTGAGGCTCTCTACAATCATGGTTATTTAACAACGGAGGCTGGCACTCACATTGTCTTTCTCTTTTAAAACGATTGACTTGTTTTCAACTGAAAACTTATCGAAATAAGCTTACTGTTCGTGGATCGGTGCTAAGAAATTCTCATGGTTGATACTTGATGAAAATGCGCGATACGCGGCTCTCCTGTGCACAATTGGTTTCCTGGTACCAACACACCCAGTTGTAGGTTGCTGATACATGTAGTTGTTAACCAGCACGCCACAATCGTGGATCCGCACATGTAATAAACAGAAAGTCGCAGATTGTTGAAGTTTGTCGCTGGTTGACGCTCTTTGTCACAATTGATATGAGCTTTCGGTTGAGGACGCTGTAAAAAATGTAGCGTCCTCTACAGTTAGCTTACCCAAATGGCATTGCAGAACATACGCGCTGTGTGTGTGGTGAATCGTCATGGCCGGAGGGGGGGGGGGGTCAGGAAACTGCTGGAAATCGCAAACAATTAATATTCTGCTAGGATTTGATGACTGTGGGCTTTGTTTTCTCCTCATAAATGGCCTTACAGATAAGCTTTTTCTTTTTGGTTGTAGAGGCTACAGCGGAAGTGGCCACGAGTTTGTTTATACCGCGGTATTGAAATTGAAAACTAAGCACGACGGTATTTCTAGAACGGCTCTTGGCGTCGTTCGGTATTGAATAAATACCATGACTACACCGAATAACCGCCCAAGCTTAACCAGTACAAATATCAACACATCAACAATAAATTTGTGTTCATTAATTTATTGTTCTCTGTGGAAGTCTTGCTTCACCCCAAAATGTCAACAACACAAAACTGTGGATCTTTAATCTGAAATTTAAAGTGTAAGTTAAGGGCTCTGCAGTTTGTGGTGTAGTAGAGTTATATATTGGTTATGCTTGAATAGTATCTTATTGGCACCCCGAGAACAAAGATATTGACATAGAAGACTGCCAGCATAAGGATAGAACGTTTAAAGGCAGGGTATACTTTTTGGGTAATTGTCAAAGACCAGTATCCTCACTTGGTGTATCCCAACATATGCATAAAATAACAAACCTATGACAATTTGGGCTCATTTGGTCGTTAAAGTTACAAGAAAACTATATAAGAAAAAAACCAAACGCCCTTGTTGAAAGCATTGTGTGCTTTCAGATGCCTGTAAAACGCTTCAAAGCCTATCTCAAATTCAAATTTTGGGGTGAAAAATAAACTCTTTCTCTAAAACTTCAAAGCGGATCATTTCTAACAATTGTGTTTTATAACATCAACAGCTCTCCAGTGCTCTTTATCAAGTACATTTGTTACGGTCATTAATTTGTGGAGTAATTACCAAAAGTATAGGCCTACCCTGCCTTTAATGGGTGTTATTATAGCCACTTTATGTGGTTAGAAGCTCAACCCGCATAGTGCTGTTTTTTATGATGACATTAAAAACCAGCTGAACTCTATCTAGTAAAATTGAAATTTAAAAAAAATTTTTTTTTTATAAAGATGACATGATGACCTTGAAACAAATCATTCTTAGGTCAGCTTTGTTTTCATCTGAAGATATTTTAAAGTGAGGTTCAGAGGAGACTTAGTCTGGTCTCTGTTTTGTGACTGTAAGAATCATTAGGCTTTACGGATACTACACTCGGGGAGTATGACATCGAGGCGTTCGCTTCATGATGGAGGAGTTTTTTTGCCCTTCATCTGACTAAAGATTTGTGTGGTTAATCTTGAGGTCGTTATCCTTTTGCTTTTTCGACAAAGATTGTAATGATTAAGGAGTCAATGCTTCGTGACTAGTTTTTAGTCTCCCCTTAAAAAAAAAGGGTTCCAAGTCATAATATTAATCCGTCATTTTTGAAGTCTGTGAAATAATTTTAGTCCAAGCCGAGACAGAAATGATTGATCTTAGACGACAATTCTATTTTCAGCGTCAACACGTAAGACGGAATAATTCAATGGGATGTTACATGTCACCACCAATTCGCAGTCAAACAACTTTCTTAGGGCTGGAGTTCCCAAGGAGTAAATTTCATGGGAAATTACCAGAAGCGAAAACGTAACTAGATGGAATCCCTTCCTTCCCGTTTTTTTATTTATTTTATTGACTCCGCAATTCTTTCCCTCCGTTGGCAAATAAACAGGATACTACTAACTGGTCCCCTGCCGTGCTGGCTCCACGGTGTGAATCCCTTCATAATGGCTGGTAATAAACCTGAATAAAGTCACCTGTTCTTTGTGTCACCTCTCCCCTGTGGTCACGCCCACTTTATGTTCCCTGGAATGTCCCCATGCCATAATTTAATTGGGGGCAATCTAAACAAAATATCGATCCAGGAAAGGTTGCACAATTTTGGGTTGGAACCCCGTTTGTACTTTTCACAATGAAAAATCATAAGTGTTATTCTTCGGTAAATTGTTGTTTCTGCTGGTATTTTGCTCTAAGGGTTCGATCACACTATCCTGTATTATATATTTTTTACTTCCTGCAAACTTTCCTTTTTTTGCAGGTTGAAAGTTTTCTGCAGTTGTGTTAATAATTTTCAACATAAATGTGAACACAAAGCATTCTCTTTGGGCTATTTTTGTGAGATCTCTTGTATTGGCAGTTCAACAACTGGCTTTTATTAATGTGTGAACTTCCATTTCCTTTGAAAATTGACCGATAAAAGCAAACTGAACTAAACCCTTAAAGTATGATGTGATGAATTGATGTGACAGTATTGGAAGTCGTTTTAAAGAAAGGTCTCATAATTCAAACACAGGCCCTTGATAATTTAAGGGCAAGGCAGTTTTTCTTTAGTGAAGCGCCCCTGTATGAGTTCGAGGGAAGAATGAATTTCTACTGGATTATTCCAAGGGGCGCCAAGGCAGTGACAAGGGGCAGTGACAAGGGCAGTGACAAGGGCAGTGACAAGGGCAGTGACAAGGGCAGTGACAAGGGCAGTGACAAGGGCAGTGACAAGGGCAGTGACAAGGGGCAGTGACAAGGGGCATGACAAGGGGCAGTGACAAGGGCAGTGACAAGGGCATGACAAGGGCATTGACAAGGGGCAGTGACAAGGGGCAGCATGGAGGGACAAAGTACCAGGCTAGATTGTTCATCCCTAGATTAATCGCATCCAGTTAAAAGCAAATAATCTTCCAGGTTAAAATAAATATGAATTTTTCTTTTGAATTTCTTTATCCTCACAAACGTACGCTTTTACTAGAGGGGGAAATGCCTAATCACATGAATCCAAGATGGTGGCCGAGAAACAAGAGGTTTGATATTGCACACAATCACTGGCGGCATGAGTGCCTCGTTTACGCTGGACTGGTCCACAGCCAACCCTACGGAATGTGCCCTTGAGATCGTCACTTGATTAAATTATTAATATTATTATTATTAAAGAGTAGGAGATGGTCCTCGCGGGTTGGATTCTTAACACTGTGATGACTGCTATTCAATCAAGTCACGGGGAAGATGTTCACAAAGTATGTCTGGATTCTTACAAATTGCACAAATTGATAACGATGTCGTAGTGTAGGAATTACCGATAAATACTCAATTTTAGATACTTGATTAGCATTTGAGATGCTGTCTTACAACCGTTTGTGCCTAGGCTCCTCTAAGCTCTAGGCCAACATCGGTGATTGTCAAAAAGGCCGGTATCGCACCCGGTGTGACCCGACATATGCATGAAATTAGGAAACCTTTGAAAGTCGCAAGAAAATGGTGAAAAACCCCAAACGGTGTACAGTTTTCAAACATTGGATTTCGGATTTGTACGATCAACGCAAATAATTTTACCCGTTTTTCAATAAATTAAAGCCTTTCAAGCATTGAGTGTTTCAACTGAAGTTTTCCCACCATATTGACTAATCTATCTTTATACCATGTAAAATGTACAAATCTTTAGACAGCTATATTCTCAACATTCATAAATGTTGTGCACACACCCTTAAGTAGCATTTGCAAATGTTGAACTGCGATAGAATTGAATTTAGCGATAATACTAGTACCATTGAGGTTAACTTTTGAAGTGGGTAATAAATATCGACTCGACTGCATTCACAGTTCTCTCTTTAAACTCAATGATCCATTAATTTTGTTCATAGATGGGGCAATAAAAACCAACTGACCATGTAGAAGGACAGTTGGAATATATGCCGGTAGTACATGCAACTTTCAAACTATGGCAATAATTGTACAAATATTACGGATACTTAACAGAATTGGTCAGAAAAAAACTTGTAAAATATACTTTTTGATCACAGATTTACATAAAACTTACACGGTCGAATGATGATGATAGTAGAAAACATCCCTTGAAATATTTCTGTCTCGAAAATGCCATATTTGATGAGAAATGAATGAACTAATTTTCCGATTGGAGTTTATCGCTCAGTGAGCGTTTTATTCATTTGTTGAATCTATATGATTTCATGCAAATGTGTAATGGGTTTTTCACTATTTTCTCGTGACCCAGATGGCCGATCGATCTCAAACTTCGACAGGTTTGACAGTTTATGTATATGGTGGATTACATAAAGTGCTTACACTGCCAGCAACTGTTTTTATTAGCGAAAACCAATTCTGTAATGTTCCTTTAATGAACAATCTTTTTTATACCCTCATCGTCTATCTGGATTCCTTTTTCTTTTTACCTAAATCCAATTTTAATTGTGATAAAAAAAATTAACACTCCAGTGATGCCAGACTATTTTTCCGTCCCAGCCTCAGCTTGGCTGTGCACTGATTTCAATTGAAGAAACACAATAATAAGATGGTTTGCGCCGGATTGTAGTGCTCTTCGTATGGTACCCAATATCACTTGATAACCCTTACATCAGACACCTGGAAAAGTTCGCAATCTTGTTTTTCATAATACACTTGATGGTCTACTAAAATTCTGCAATGAAATATCTTGCTTCCACCTTCGACACGGCGCACGGAGCATGCCTCTGTATCGAGTTAGCCTGGAACAAAATGTGTTTTATGGAATCGGCATCCGTTCTCAATCAAATAAAAAAAAACGAATATGACCATCGGTGTTGAGATGTTCGGAGCTTGGCCCGCCACTTGGATTTGGAATTCCTTACCGACTGAAGGGCCATAGTGTGGGCCGTGGCGATACACTCCCGATCACTGGCCCAGTTTTGATTTACACCATCACATTTATTTTCACAACCCTCAAGTTGAAATTTGCACCCTGTCTGCCTTCTTTTTTCGTGTGTGTGTGTGTGTGTGCTTTGTTTATGGGGAGTGGTCTTTGAGCAAAATGAAAGCTAGGCCTTTCGTTGGCGCTGGATAATTGAATTCATGATCTAAGATGTGAATGCCCTGGACTTGGTCTTAAAGGGATGTACTTGTAGTTTTTCCTTCCCTCTACGGTCTGAGCTTTTTTAGTTCGTGTGTATTTTGGTCTTTGAATCTTGGGTAGTGTTAGCTCTGTTAGCTTTTACATGAACATTAATTAGGTGTTTTCTGTTTTTTCAAACATCGAGCTTTTATCACGCGTGATAAAAACTATCGTTTACTCATTTTTTTACAGAAACGATAGCGTTTTAGGCAGAAATATTTTAAGGAACCTTTTCTACCATTTCTTACTTTAAATCAAGTAATATGTGATGGATTTTTGTGTCCCCCAGCAAACTGCCCCAATCTTTATGTGATTATAGAAGGACCTTCCATTTTAATTGACATTTGATCATGCTTCAGCCATCTAGCCTAAACTGTACTGGCTGCTTATTAGGACAGGAAGCTTTGATCCCCCCATTGTCCTAGCCCTTAAATTCTAAACAGACAGGGCTCAAATTGTACACTGGACCGAAGACCCGAAGGCCACTGATTTTTAGAGACGGGCCATTAAACTCCTGATTGAACAAGTCAGGCGGTCTTGTGTTTTTTTCAATTGAATAATAATACCTCACTCTGTAATATCTTTTAACAAACACAAAATGATGTTCAGATGTTGACTTTGAGTGTGTCCAATTTCTTATAATTCTACTGAGTATATGACAAATGAGATAAATCTTCTCTTAGTGCTTGTTCAAATAAAATAGTTACACTTTTGTGGAAAGTTCTCTTCTTGCGTAAAGATTCTGGTCTTGTAAAATAAAATTCTGGTCAGGTAAAAAATGTTGAGCTACATCATGTACAAGTCCCTGCGGTGTTGTGGAATTTTACCCCCACACTAGAGCCCTGACAGACATTGTGATTTTGTAATTGATGCAAGAAAACAAGGGCAAACTTGATGGCAAATCATCAAAACGTCATCCTCGAACTTGCAATGAGAGACGGCTTAGTCATCTTGCTCAGGGATGCATTTTTTTTTTTCTATCTCTCTTTCTCCCCTCAAAAACCTTCCCGATGTGAATCTTGAAAAATATCGTCTTCCTTTCAGGAAACAAAACTCAAGGCCCGGTTGTACATTATATCTAGGTTCTGACGTGGACGCAATTCTGTATCTAGTAAACTCCCGAGTTTTTTCCAGCCCTGTCGGGGGATGTGAATTGAACTTGAAATAACGCTTACGAGGGATGGGCTACATTATGTAGGTACATGCGCAGGGAGACTGTAGTAGTTGCAGTATACCTGCTTATTAGAATTCAATGTATGTATATTGCCAAGTGTGAACCGCATACGTGCAGTCATCTACTGTATGCTAACTAGCAGGTACATTTTTTCACTGATTTGCGGTTTTACTAGGACCTGATCCCCATGATGGGATGTTTGTACACGTAAATGTAAGACTGCTGTTGTAGTATGTTGTACTTTCATGATGTGTTTAGGAGCGATTTACTTTCACTTTGATGTTGGGAAGCTGGCTTCGACTAGGGTTCGGTTTCACAAAGCTCTAAGATTCATCTTTGAGATGAGTTGTCAATATATCGCCATAGTGATTTTGTATTGTGACATCACACTTTGCTTAGAAATTAAGATTGATACGCAGTTAAGATCAATCTTAAATCTTTGTGAAATCCGCTCCAGAAGTTGGTAACCTATTTTTTTAATACAGTGGCGTGGTGTGGTCGATCCCATGAGAACACCGGACTCAAGCTCTGGTGTTTCTGATCAGCAGAGTGTGGGTTCGAGTCCCGGTCGTGACACTTGTGTCTTTAAAGCAAGACGCTTAACCATTATTGCTGCGTCATTCGGTTGGGGCGTCAAGCTCGTAGGTCCTGTGTGTTGTGCAATGCACAGAACCCAGTGCACTTATCGTAAAGAGAAAGGGGTTCGTCCCGGTGTTCCTGGTTTGATTGGCAGCATATTGCGCCAGAGCGCCTTGTAGTTTTGTAAACCATTACATGTGTGCTATGTAAAGGAATAGGTTTCATACTTCAAAACCAAGCTCCGCCTACATTTGTACCTAACAGGAAAAATATACAGAGCACTTTAAGACGCCTATCTGGTGTGATAAAGTGCTATATACGAACTACGTATAATTATTCGTATTATTATTACTATTATTTTTATTATTAATATGTCATGCAAGTTATGAAACCAACATCAAAGGGAGCATAACTGTCAAAATTAATAATAAAAACACTTTTACAAAACCCGGGGGGGGGGGGGGTTGATAGACAACAGTCTAGCCCTTGTTAAATAACAACATCAAATTGCATCGATAGTGCTGTTGGTACCAGATTTGACCCGTAGATTGCTAACCAGTCATAGCCTACATGTACATGTATGTTAAAGGCAGGATATACTTTTGGTAATTGTCAAAGACTAGTTTTCTCATTTGGTGTATCCCAACATGTGCATAAAATAACAGACCTGTGAAAATTTTGGCTCATTGGTCATCAAAGTTGCAAGAAAATAAGGGGAAAAGCACCCTTGTTGCATAGAATTGTGTGCTTTCAGATGCCTGAAAAAGAAAAAGGCTTCATGCCTGAAACCTTTTTCAGATTCCAATATTTTAGTGAGAAATTATTACCTCTTTCTCAAAAACTACATGACTTCAGAGGGAGTCGTTTCTCACAATGTTTTATACTATCAGCAGCTCTCAGGTGCTCCTTACCAAGTAAGTTTTGATGGTGATGTATTTCTTGAGTAATTACCAAAAGTATCCACTGCCTTTAAGGCATATTGTAATGGAAGTTTGGCAGACCAGCAATAGTGGTCTACATGTACATGATAAAGCTCTGTGGCTGCGTGTACATTTGTCATCGCCACTGTCCTGTTGTATGACAGACAAACACAGGAAAACGAACAATTGATCAGGAGCCACTCTTCCAAGCCAGCCCCTTAGGCCTCAGACATTGTCCAGTTGGAGGCGCCCACCCTTAACAACCCAATCAACACCTGACCCATCCCAATAACATGCCAATTGCGACACCTTAATCAAGTCAGGCCGGTGACGCTGATTGGGGCATGATAGGGACAGCGGCAGTTTGTTGCCCCGTACTGCAGGGGGTCTTCTCCCCCAATGTTGTTCCAGTCTGTGAATGGTTCGTTGTCTTTCTATCAGCTGTTCCGTCTGCTCAGGAATGACATCGGTTACCCAGTGACGTCTTTTTGAGATTAAAGTCATGGTGTTTGTAATGGTGTCGACTAAAAGCTGGAAGAACTTTTCCCAGGGATGTTCAAGCTTTAAATTTTGTTCTGAAAGGTATTATACAGGTTTGGTAAGAATTTTTTAAAAAATCACCATTGTTAAATTTTAGCTTGAAAAAGCTTACTGATTATGAAGTTCTTATGAAAATCGTTTTGTGTGTGAAGTATTTCTCTCTGAAATGAAGTCCTATTCAAGAAAACTGTAATTTAAAATCTGAAGAAATAAAACCCAACTGATTTCGGTTGTTACAGCCAAAAATAAGGACGATGTGTTTACATGCTGAAAAAATTGTGCATGTTTTTTTCTCTCATTATTTTCTCCTGACTCAAAACAGCGGATTAAGCCCAAATGTTTGTTATTTCATGCATGTGGTCGATCACACGAAACATGAGCACTGTCTGCGACTTTTTTGTCAGCTCTACCAATCCTGTATGTATGATACCTTTAACCCTCTTTCATATTCATAATCATACCACATTTCATGTTTGTGTGTACACAGCCAAATTCGCAGCCCGTGTTAATTTCCCATTATAGCTCCATGATTTTTACCGTGGAGGAAGGCATCACTCCTCCATGATTTCACACTCGCTGTCAGATAGTCTTCGAGAGTGTAGTCTTTCTTCAGTACGCCCCTGTTGTGTACAGGTACTACTTGGAGATAGTAGTCTTGCTTCAACACTCCCCTGTTGTGTACTAGGTGTTTTACCTGCCAGAGAAGGCAGTATCACACATCGGAACCACTCTCCAACAACATTGAATTGTGGCCTTATGAATATTTAGAAAAGTCTTGAGCCAAGACTGGGGGGGGGGGCCGGAGACAAAAATATCAGTTTTCAATATTCTCCATACAATTTACTTTTATTTGACGGAATAGTGCATGATCATGCAGCTGTCGTTTCTGATTTATAACTTGTGATGAATTTTGCATCGTGTCATATCTATCTGTCCAAACCCTCTGGTTAGGCAGACGGTACGTTTTCATATTAGGGGGGAAATTTGCCGGCAAGTAGGGATGAAGTGCAGGCTACAGTGCACATGTGGCTGGTTAAATATTTAACAACGTTAGTTCAATGGGATACATAATTGATTGAAATGTTTTTGCCCCTTCATTCAATTAATTAGGAGCGGTCCCCCTAAAAGTGCACCTGGACTTTTTGTTTGAAACGAAAAACAAAATAACCGTGTAGGCCGGCATTGTTTTTCGTTTATGCTTGCCCTATACAAATGGGTTTTCCTTTTCTTTTTCTTTTTTCATCTTTCAGCTGACAACGATTGGTTGGCATGAACTGTCCCACAGAAATAATGTCCACGGATGCAAAAATGTTGTTTTCCAATCCAATTTACAAGTATTTTTCTTGCCTTTCAAATAAAATACTACATGTATTGTGTCCGAAGAATAAGATGAAAAACATACATGTGATTGTGAAGTATAACTCTGGATTGACTTTTCTGGTCTGCACATGGAGGGAACAGGGCAGTCGTATCGGAGCCCAGCCGACTTGATGATGATGACGATGTCTGACATGCAAAGGAATTTAAACTACTACCAGGCACAGAAATACTACTTGTTACAACTACACATATATGGCATGTGCATTTGTTCTCATTTTGAAGCAGTACGTTTTGAGTGACTGAAAGTGTTTACATGGTCATTTTGTTGTTTGTTTGTTAACCCACACTAGTTAGGCATGTCTTTCCAGGGCCTTGAACACAATAAATCCAACAATCAACTGATGGCCACATGGCCACATGGTAGGGGAGGAAGTTGATCATAGGTTCTTCTTTTATTATGTGTATCATGCGATTACCTGAGCAGCTCAGCTATGGCCCAGCCTGGCGTGGCCTAAGGCAAGATTGAGACTCCTGGTTTTTTTTTTTAAATTGGACCAAATTGCAAAACGTGTGTGCATGTGTGCAGCCGGCTGGGCTCCACCGAGAGTTCTCAGCAATAAACTCAAGTCTTGTCCGTGAACACAAAGCGGCTGTCCATAGGAAACCTCTGCCATTTTTGCTATGCATTAAATTCCATTGGCTTGTCTAAAAGCTTCACTGCGCTCTCTCTCTCGAACAGTTCAAAGGAACTATTTTGTACTTGACACTAACGGCAGTTTTTTTTTTTTTTTTATAAATATATATTTTGTTAAACACAATGATTGTATGGGTCTGCCAGACTTATTTCAGACTGGTAAAGGATTCATTTTAATTGCCATTTTATGCGTTGTGCTCTGACAGGTTTTACTACAGATGATCAATTCTTTTGCTGTTTTTTTTTTTTTCTCTTTCCTTTCTTTCTTTATTCATAGAGTGGGAAGTATTTGTGTGTAAATGCATAGACCACTGAAATTGATCACTGTGCAGTGACTTGACAAATTTGGTTTTCTTTACAATCCCAAACAAGGAAAAAAACAAACCTTGAATCATTAAGTACTGTATTCAAATACAACAGACCATCACAGAGGACCAGGTTCCCCCTCTATTTGCCTTGCCATGTACGTGATTTATCAGCAGAAAAAAAAAAACACATACACGATCAAGATTCTTCTAAACATGTAGTTCTACGAATACAAATGAAAATTCCCTCGACAATGGCTTTGTGACAGGCGGAGAGCGATTTGAAAAATGGCCCGGCTTTTAGTATTCACGAGTGGAAAATAGCCCTGCTTTGATTAGGTATTTAGAGGCAACTGCTGCAGTCAAGCCCCAGTTCTGCCGACCTCGATGCCTTTTTTCCTTCCCTGATGCCTTTTTTTTTTCTTCCCTGAGCTGTGTCTGTGTGTTGGCCTTTCTTTAGGCAATGCTGATTGTAATCACTTGATGTTTTGTGGACTGGAATGCTGCTTTTTATTGTAGTGTGGTGCCTGATTGCATGTACAGTCTGAAAAGGCAAGGCATGATGCTATGTACGCCACAAGATAAAAGTTGTGTACCACGTGAAAGATTTTTTTTTTGTCCCGGTGGTAGTTTTTCATTGTTTAGATACCAATAATAGCAAGGACCTTTGCTCTGGGTGTTTTATGCTGAAATCTTAGGCCTGCGCTAAACGTCGCACTTTTGCCGAGCCGAACTCAAATGTTTTCAGTTCGATTCGACACGGCAAGAGCGCGACGTTTGTCACCGTTCATCCGTACGTGTAGCACGCAGGCTTGCTGTGTACACGCAGTGCCAACTTAAATAAAAGGTTTGCGCTAAACGTCGCTCTTTTGTCGAATTTAATTCCTAATTTTACAACTGTTTGAGTTCGACACGACAAACGTGCGACGTTTAGCGCAGGCCTTACACATTTTTATTTTAGTTAACCCATCTTAGGTTGTGGTTTTTTCTTTAAACACATCATTGCAATCGAACGGATACTGTGAGGGAAGAGTAGTGCGGCAATGTTTGTGTGGAAAATTTGTCCTGAAGATTGCGAACCTTTAGCTTGATTACAGAATGGACTGGTTCTTTGTTTTGATTTGGTTTATTTCTTTTGGCGTTCAGTGATTTTGTTTAAGTAAATTTTTGGATACATTTTTGTTTACTATTTTTGTGGATGGGAAGGAAGACAACTTTTTTTTGGGGGGGGGGGGTGGTTTAGGGGGGGGGTTTCACCTTATAGGCCTAATGTTTCCTCTCATTTTGTATTTTAAGTATTTGTGTAGATTTTACCAGGTGGATTGGTTGCCCGCAATAATAATATACACTAATAAATATACACTAATGAATACAATTTATTAGTAAGTCAAACACGTACAACACACGTTCAGAAGAACCCCTACTCAGCTTGTCTGCGGCCAAGACTACAACAAGCGCAAATGTTTGCCCTTTTTTTTGCTATAAGGACTGAGGAGCGAAGGCTTAAAATTATTATTATTATATTTTTTTTTTTTACATATATAAATGAAGCTTCCTGTGAGAGGGCTCATCAGATCCTACGCTAATACTAATCCTGTTTAGGACTGAATTCCAATACTAACACTTTATATCTCAAGGGAGAACTACTCTTCATACCTATGGAAAATACCCCCTGGGCAAGAACTCTGAGTATCCTTAATTACTGATTTTCCCTCGTCTTGAGAAGTGCAAGCCTTTTTTTTTTTTTTTTTTTTTTTGGCGCTTCAGAATTTATATTTTTATGGTATTGAAATCAAGAAGACTAAATTACTTGGGGGGTCTCTGGCACAACGAGGGGGTTCGTGTGTACTTTGGTGTCCGCGTTGCCATAGCAATATGGGATTTCGTCATCACATTCACAAGTTGACTGTGCTGTAAATTTGTAAGTAGATTAGGAGTCTCGGGGAAAGGGGAGGGGCGTGTGATTTTTAAAGGCGGGTTGTCCCCATATGGCCATAGGATATGTATGACTAAACAATTTGAAAAACGTAAAGAATTGCATCGTCAAATTTCTTTGTGGCAAGCAGATTGATAACATAAATCGATTTGTTGTTCAACAATCTAAGACACTTTCAGAGTTGCAATAACATTGCTACGCAAATCTGGTATCGGATGGTCTAATTGATATGTTTGTAAATGGATGACGCACAGCCCACAGTCTGCTCCAGTTTCTCCTACAGCCACCAATTAATCAAAGTATGTAAACACTACAATACCACAACTACTGTGAAATGTGTCCTGACCAAGCTTGCTATTTATTACATTAGTGTACCAGCTCAACAAAACAAACAAAATCAAAATAGTTTCATGTTCGTGTAATTAGAACAGGAATTAAAGGTGCGTGTACTGAAATTTAAAGGTAGGGTTCTTCCACTGGATTTTTCAGAACTGGGGGGGGGGGGTGGGGGCATTCTTGAACCAAATTTGGGAAGTTTGGCCCTAAAGCACGCTGAATTAAAACAAGCTCCTTAAAAAAAATTTTACTTGGTGTTTAGCTGGACTGAAACGAGCTCCTTAAAATGGTTTTTACTTGGTGTTTATGTTTGGTTTGAAAAGCTCCATCTGTAGCATTCTAAACGGTGATTTTCGTGAATTTGATCTGAACTCTCCCACTCCCCACTCCCCCACCTCATATCGGCACTAAATTAACTGCTGATAACTTTGATAAGAAATAAAGCTGTCCACAAAAATGTATCTCTCTCTCTTTTTTCAGGCAACCTTGTAAAGCCAATGTCTGCCGTGAATTGAAATAGGAAGTTATCCCAATGAGAATGTGTTAAGATCTAGGTCGTCACCTCTTGCCAGCTGTAATCAATTCTAAGATGTCAAAGTTATAAACAAGTCTGTGCTTCATCTGGCAATGGAAGGGGAGAGGGGAATGTCAGAATTAAATGGTTTTTTTTCAGGGTTCAATGACTTTATTCTCCTAACGAGATGTTGCTTCCAACCTGGGCCCAATTTCATAGAGCTGCTTTAAGCATAAAAAGCCGACAAATTTATGCTTACCAGAATAAGGTTACCAGCCAAACAACCATGTCACGTGTACCATTTGTGACTGGTATCCTGCTCAATTCTGCTTTGCAGACATTGTTAAGCAACATTTTCTGCTTAAGCAGCTCTATGAAACTGGGCCCAATTGCATAGAGCTGCTTAAGCATAAAAAGCTGCTAAGCACAGCAAAATCATGGTTATGAGGTTACCGGCTAAAGTACCATTTCACTGTACAAAATGTAACTGGTATCCTGCTTAGTGTTGCTAAGCAGAAAAGATTTTAAGCAATATTTTCTGCATAAGCAGCTGCATGAAATTGGGCACTCTTTCATTTCAGAGGAATTTCTTTTAATTTTGTGATCACTGTCAATGTCACTTTTAAAAAAGCCCACAAATTATCCATTATTCTTTAGTTTTTGTGTGGGTGTGTGTTAGCCTGACTGCTTTGCTTTCGGAGTTCACTGCAGAGTCTTGCTTTGTCTTCCAAACAACTGAACGCAACTAAAATGAGGCTGAAATCTAATACTAGACTGTGCCCTTTAGCCAACGCTACATGTATCATTATTTATGTAGATGAGGGAGGTGACCACCAAAATGGCCACTTTATCACCCCGACACCCTCCCCCTTTTAAATTTTTTTATTTTCCAGTGTACACAAATCATATATCACACGCTTTGTGTGTACCGCTCAAATTCTGCAAACTAATAAATACCTCTCTTGTACCAATTAATGGCGCCCTGAATATTTCATTCGGTAGGAACCTTTGTCCCCATGACCCAGAAATTTTGTTTAAAAAAAAGCCGAGCGGAATCGACGAAGTGGTGCTACAGTCTTGGTTAAGAGCTGAGCTAATTTTTGATACTTAATGGTCAGATGGGATGTTGATATTCCCATAGTGAGGGGCTAACCAGCAGAAGAGGGGAAAGAAAATATTCAATGTGTTTTAAAATAAATATTGAAATATTTTAGTAGAAATTAATTAAACAAGCCATGCAGGAGTTTTAAGTTTTGAATACCATCATAATTTTCTTTCACAACTCATGATTTTTTTACAACACTTAGGGCTCCAAATTAACATTGGGCTACAGGCCAGAAGCCAGTAAACTTAACGACCGCACACGTTTTTCAATTGAACAATTTCCTACTTCATTTAATTGTCTTAATATCCTGAATGAAAAATCTAAATAATTAAGTTCACATTTTTCAATTCTGTTGAGTATCGAAGTACTCCTACCCATATATATTACAAATGACAAATCCTCTTAGAGCTTGTTCAAATAAATAATAATATTTGATATTGGCTTCTTAAAAAGCACTCAAATCTGTCACTCAGTGATGTCATGGCACTCCAACAAGGTACGTGGAGCTACGTTTTGAAAGTATGAAACCTTTTTCCTTTTTTTTTTACTAGGTACAAAGTAGCACCATGTAATGGTTTACATCGTGATGTGGCGCAATAGATAGGTTGCAGTATGACGTAAATCGGCCATCTTTATGGGCAGTTTAGAACAAACAGTCGTGCGTTCGTGTGAGAACGGCGTGCAGCACGCGCGCATTTCACGAAACTCATTGCAGGATTGGTCGGTGAACAACGCGGCTGCGTTAATAAGTTGAGCGTTTGACGCACCTGCAAGCCAAAATGCAATTTGCCCGTAAAGATGGCGTCTACTGGGAACTATCTATATGCTGCCAATCAAACCAGAAACACTGTTTATATACATTTTGATTCTGGTCTTGTAAAACAATTTCTTGTCGCTAAACTTTGAGCCAAACGCCCTCCCGTCTCTCTGGGTTTTCCCCCCCTAAATTCAAGCCCTGTCGCTGCATAAAACTGGATAATCTCATAAATTTGAGAGTGTCACTCTCAAGTATTGATTGTAAATTGAAATGAAAATTTTCTTATGTTTCCCTGAAATTGCACAATTTTTTTCAGGGGCTGAAAATTGCAAAAAATGCTCAGTTTTCACGGTGCATTTTTCTCGGATGGAATCTCTGCATATGTTTGGCCATTTATCCTCATCCCTTCCTCCTTGCATCTGCTTCGCCACGTTTGGCCACAGTAACTCTGGCATATATACATATATATATATGTATACAAGAAGCATTTGGAAGTATGTGTGTATGTGTTCAGACTCCAGGTGAAAAAATACCTTGGATTTGGGACAGCCGTGTGCGGAGGGAGAGAAGGGGAGAGAAAACGGAGGAGAAAAATGCAAGCAGAAGAAAGTTATTGATCTTGGCTCGAGTTTCGTCTTTGGCAGGAGAAACAAGCTGTCTGAAAGGGCACTTGAGAAGAATGGGGTGTTGCCTTCGAGATAAGGGTTTGATGGGGGGAGGGGAGGGGAGGGGGGAACAAATGTAGATCAGACGGATAAAAGAGGGGTCCACAGGTACATGTACTACCAATGTTTTATTGTCAATTCGGCCAGGCCTGTCATTTCTCTGGCTTTTTTTTTTTTTTTTTTTAAAGTAGCTTCCACTAGAGAGACGCTATGCTAGCTAGCGTCCTATAATTTTACTCCCGAGAAAATTTGACAACTCAATCCAAATATTAGTGGGGATACTGTTTTACATTCAGGTCTTGCTGCATTGTCGATATTTCTGTGTGAACTCGTTGACGGAACCCCGTCCCCCGTATCTGTCAGGACAGTGCCTTATTACAGTGTCGCCATGGCGATGGCCTAAATACACCTCACATGATTGACCACTCTCGTAAATTAATCATAACTTGAGTGATATTCGTTTCTCGTGTCCTCTTCTCAGTCCCAGTCTGAAATATTAGGGACAGGATGTACACATCTGGCGGGTGTGGGGGGGCGGGGGAGGAGGGGGACGGGGAGGAGGAGGGGGACGGGACCCGTACCTGGTTTGCCGAAGAAGCTCCAAACTGTTTTCCCACCCTGATTCTTGTACGTTCCCGAGGCCCCCTTTGGAAGTCACGTATGACAAACACATAATACTCTGACGGACAGTGGACAAACAGGCCTCGCTGAGTGCTGACATCCGTGTACATTGTTTTCACAGCCTCCTGCCTTAATCTCAGATTTCGCAATCGAGCTTAGGTCCACTTCCTACCAAGCCGCCCACTTAAATGCAACTACTTTCTCCCCCCAAGACCCTTTAGTATTCACAAAAGAACCTACTCGTCTCCCCCCCCCCCCTCCCCCGGAATGACATCCCAAAATCGTAAGGATACGTCTGTTTGTGAATGTTTCCTCTCCTTGTATTTTCCCTTCATTTTTTGGGGGTGAGGAAATCGGCGCCACGTGAATTAACTCCAAGCGAGAAAACACAATTACGGCCGCAACGCAAATATAGATGGCACGGCCCCAGGGCGAGATTCCTCCTTCTGTCAACAGCTGAGTGAAGATAATACATCGTCTTGGGGAAGAACATCTTTCTTTCGGAAGACGGACATGTTCCCCAATGTGGGGACAAAATTTTTTGCCGTCTTGATGCAATTCCATTCATACATGTACATGAACATGTAAATTATCCAATGCACTTTTCAAGCTTTAAAGGTGGAAGGCACTCGCCCCCCTTTTTTTACAGGCCTTAAAAGGGCAAGGGCACCAAGGCATTTTCTCTGGGTAAAGGGCACCTCTATGGGGAAATTGTAAAATTTCTATTGGAAGATTTCAAGGGGCACCAAGGCAATGACATGGGGCAATGAAGGCAATTGCCCTGCTTGCCTCTGCGAGGTAACAGGCCTGCCCTTATCACCCCCCCCTAATATTATGGTTGTATAAATATAAAAGCTTCTTTTAGGTAAACAATATGATGTACCCTATCTTTATTCAAAGAGAGTAGACACAAAACTGTTCTATCAGCCAAATACACCAACAATGCCTCAAAGTTTGAAATTGCTTTTGTACACGCTGACTGACAACTACAGTGACTAAGACATGATTAAGAAATTACACTATCAACATTCTGTCCAGTAAAATCCTTAAAGGTGTTATACAGGATTGGTAAGGATAAAAAACATTATTGTTTAATTTTAGGTTGAAAGCTTACTGATTATGAGGTTCATACTACAACCATTTTTTCCTGTGAAATATTTCCCGCTGAAATGAAGTCATATTCGAGAAAACTGTATCTGGAAACATAAAAAAATTCTTTACAAAATTCAGCTGATTTCAGTTGTTACAACCAAAATTAAGGACAATGTGTTCACATCATGCTGAAAATTGTGCATGGTTTTCAAATTTTTTTTCTCCTGACCCGCACAACGGATTAATCCCAAATTTTTACAGGTTTGTTATTTCATGTATATGGTCATACACTCCAAACATGGACACTGTCGGTGACTATTTTGTCAGCTCCACCAATCCTGTAGTAGTACCTTTAAAGGAACATTACAGAATTGGTTTTTGCTAACAAAACAGTTGCTTGCAGTGTAAGCACTTTATGTAATCCACCATATACATAAACTGACAAACCTGTAGAAGTTTGAGATCGATCGGCCATCTGGGTCACGAGAAAATAGTGAAAAAACGATTACACATTTGCATGAAATCATATAGGTTCACCAAATGAAAAAAACGCTCACTGAGCAATAAACTCCAATTGGAAAAATTAGTTTATTCATTTCTCATCAAATATGGCATTTCAGACAGAAATATTTCAAGAGATGTTTTCTACTATCATCATCATTAGACCGTGTAAGTTTTATGTAAATCTGTGATAAAAAAGTATACTTTACAAGTTTTTTTCTTACCAATTCTGTAATGTTCCTTTAAGTTGAACTAGTCTGTTGTGGAATTTTAGGTGGAAACGAACTGTGCATGTGTATTTTGGTCCAGCTTATAAATGAAACCACATTCAGCATCCCGGCCAGATTAAAGTTTTCTAATCTGTAAGTTTAGATTTGCAATTCAATTAATTTAGGAATTGGAACTCTAAACCTTGTAGTTTCGCCCTCTTATTTCTCGGAGTAACTTTAGTGTAATCCCCTTTTCCCCCCCGAGGTAAGATTTTCTCCTCCTTTTAGTTGAGCAAAGGCGGTGACTTAACGGAATATTCCTCCAAATAAAAAAACCCAGAGCCGTAGGGGTTCATTTTTTTAATCGAGATCCTAGCTGGATTATTTTGCCCCGTGAGGCACAGTCGTAGACTCATTCTGGTTAATCTATTTGAGTATGACAGCTTTTTTTTTTTTTTTTTTTTTTTTTTTTTTTTACCAAGTTTTATTATAGTTTGTGTTTGTAAGTGGAGCAGAATATTTTTTTTCTGTAGACGTCGTTCAGCTATGTATGAATAATCTGAAATGCAAATTATGATGAAGATTTTTTGATTGAAAAAAAAAAAAAGGGCAAACATTTGTACCCAAGTTTTTGTTTGAGGCCTCTTGAAGGGTTTGTTTTCTATGCTTTTTTTTTGTTGTGATTTATATTTTGCATTTTTTTGTCGTGTGTGGGTGGTCTTTTTCGAGATGTTCATGGAACAATATTTATGCATAAATTTAAAAAAAATCATTGTTTTAAGCACAAGAGTGAGTACTCATACTTTTTTTGTCTTCAGGCTTTTTAATTTCTATAATGCTTCTTTTTTTCTTGTGTAATTTTCTTACTGGTATTTTTTATTGTTATGCGCCCTTGAATACAGGCTGGTCCTGGAGAGAACGCAATAATACATTCAGTAAATTATTATTGTTGATATTATTATCTTCCTTTTACACCATCAATTCTTGAATCTTACATGTTTTTTGTTGTTGATGTAACGCAATTCCCCAAGAGAGATCGGATAGTGAGACCAATGAGTTTTGAAATACCATAATCTGTCCATATTTGTTGTGACTCTTTTTTTTTTTAATGATGCACTCGGCTAGGAGCGTTCTCAACGTTGTGTTTATGACATTATTGAAGTGTGTGTGCATTGAAGGAGGGGGGGGGTGGGGTTGTCTCTTGCAATACCTAATTGGAAATTCACCACCGTGTACATGGCATTTGAGAAGTGCATCTAGAGTTGAGTTACGGCTGTAAGGAGGAACTTGTATCAAATGAAGCTGAAATGAATTTACTAACCCCCCCCCCCCCTCTTCAGTTAACTGCACTACAGTTGTAATCAAGCATAGGGCTTAAAGATTACTCAATTGGCATGTAGGGACTTGGTGTGGGTGGCATGCACAGTAGCCATGTTGTTGGGTTTTTTTTCACCCGAAATGCAGGGTTCTATCTATGAAAAAAGGTAGACTGGGCCGATAATGTGCAAATCGCGATCAATAAATAGGCTTAAAAAAATAAAGTAACAAATAATTTTTTTATTTTGTTATTTTTTTACCGAGTCCGTTGAAATCAAATTATTATTATTTTTTACAAAGATAGAATTTAGAATGCCCCAGATTGGACTGTGGAGGGCTTTTACAACCGAAGATAAACACACCAGGTAAAAAGCGTTCCTAAGACCTTGTTTCAACTTGCCGTGGTAAGGCCAATCTTCCCAAAAATTTGGTTCCAAAACACCCCACAGTTTTGATATAATCCTGCGGACAGCCTTGAAATGTACCAGCTTATAAAGAGTAAAACCATGGGCTAAAGTTTATAATCACTCTAAGGACTGACCGTCACTTCCGGTCACTTCTAGGGTTTTCCCACCTTGAGACCTTAACCGGACAATTTCGTGGATCTGCTTATTTGAAAACTAAGCATTATGATCGATAGAAGAGACTGTGCAAGTCTCTCACACGTATTCGAACATCGGGACCCGTTAAAGTGCGCGCGATTGTTTCCTTCACGCGTCGAAGCAATGTATGTGGGTCCAAATTGGTTTCAAAAAGTGTTTGAATAATGTGCAAGACTTGCAGGATCTATTCCACATGTTACATGCCGGCGTGAATGCAGATTTCATTGGTAAATAGCACCAGGAAATAGTCATTTTGTACTCCTTTTTTTTTATGTTGAAAATTTCAGTAAAAATGAGAACCTACAGCAGAGAATTGAAGGCAAATCGGCTTCAGAGTTGACTGATTGTATCCATTCATGCAGTGCGATGACAGTGTTGTATTAATGAAAATGAAAAGAAATCTTCAATCTGGGCCCGATCCCTGAGACACAGCCCCGCACGCTCTCACACAAAGGCACAAATACACATACGCGAGGGGGGCCTTAGGCAATTCACCTTGCAGTTACAGGAAGGACAGTCCAGGATTAATTTCTCTCCCTTTTTTTTCTTCTTTCTTTCTCCCAGCCAATCGTGTAGATTGACTGAACATTTCTGCACATTTGAGACGCGAGGAAGGAAAAAACAACAGATTTTTCAATTTGCCTAGTTGTTGTTATTGGAAGAGGATCGTGCGAGTACTCTTTTTGAAAGACGATCTCGTTCGAGAAAGGTTGATTTCCCGACTGCTGCTGAATTTTTTTCTGCCCGGGCAAAATTAGAACAGGTTATTGACTTTAAAGATGCAGGCTCTATGCTGTGAACCTCTTCATCAGTATAAAATAAAAAAATAAAAAAAAATTCCCGTCTGTGACTCCATGTCTGTGTGGACCACTTAAAGGCACTGGACACTATTGGTAATTACTCAAAATAATTATTAGCATAAAACCTTACTTGGTAACGAGTAATGGGGAGAGGTTGACAGTATAAAACATTGTGAGAAACGGCTCCCTTTGAAGTGACATAGTTTTCGAGAAAGAAGTAATTTTCCACGAATTTGATTTCGAGACCTCAGAATTAGATTTTGAGGTCTCGAAATCAACCATCTGAAAGCACACAACTTCGTGTGACAAGGGTGTTTTTTCTTTCATAGTTATCTCGCAACTTCGACGACCAATTGAGCTCAAATTTTTACAGGTTTGTTATTTTATCCATATGTTGAGATACACCAAGTGAGAAGACTGATCTTTGACAATTACCAAAGGTGTCCAGTGTCTTTAAAGGAACATTACAGAATTGTTTTTTGCTAACAAAACAGTTGCTGGCAGTGTAACCACTTTATGTAATCCACCATAGCTGACAAACCTGTCGAAGTTTGAGATCGATCGGCCATCTGGGTCACGAGAAAATAGTGAAAAACCAATTACACATAGTTTTGCATGAAATCATATAGATTCAACAAATGAATAAAATGCTCACTGAGCGATAAATTCCAATCGGAAAATTAGTTTATTCATTTCTCATCAAATATGGCGTTTCAGACAGAAATATTTCAAGGGATGTTTTCTACCATCATCATCATTAGACCGTGTTAGTTTTATGTAAATCTGTGATCAAGAAGTATATTTTACAAGTTTTTTTCTTACCAATTCCTGTAATGTCCCTTTAAGTTCCAGTCTTGCATTCCGCGTAACTACTGGCTTGTGACTGATTCAACATCCAGTAATCATGGATAGTTTTTTTGGAGAAGCAGTATATTTTGATTCAATTATTTATTCATTATTGGGAAATATTGGAAATGGTTTGGCCAGCAAGTTACTTACGTGTACATGTACTCCACTCTGTTTTCCTTACAAAAAAATAGAGAGAGGGTTTTTTCCTCGAGACACTGCCACATTTGCATTGACTACTTTATTTTTTTATTACTGAAATTAAATGAAAAAAAAAAAGTTGCCTGACGTTTCGACCCTAGCAGATCTTTCTCGAAGGCTTAATGACAACACTACACACAACATTTCTACCTCCATGGGTATACTAAGAGAGTCTTTCTGGAAGGCTTGACAACACAACACACATAGGCCGAGTAAAAAAACAAACATGTTTAGCGTCCCCGCCCGCCTCCTTTTTGGCCGCCGCCTCCTTTTTAAAAAACTTTTTACTATTTAAAAAAAAGGAAATAAAAAGAGGAAAAATTTGACTAAAGTGATACAAATCATTTGTTTTGTCATACATTGCATCAGTACACTAAAATAGCACAAAATCTGTGAACAAATATACCTTGGCCAGCCATATTTAGCATTTGGAAAAAATAGCAAAAAATTGGAAAATTAGTGAAATAGTAGCACCCTGTCTCCTCCCTTTTTTAAAAAGTCCGGACATGTTCAATGTCTTGTCCAACATGTTTCTTTTATGTATTGTGTGTTTGAACAGTAGAAAAAACAATGGATATTTGAAATTTAAAAAAGAATGGCGGCCATCTTGAAATAAAAAATAAAAAGCCCCTCCTCCTTCCTTTTTTTTAGAAACCCGAACGCTAAACATGTTTCTTTTTTTACTCGGCCTAAACCAGGTATACTAGTGTCACTAGTATACCTGTTTTATGAGTGTTGCGCTGTCATTTATACCTGTTTATGTTGTCATTTAGCCCTTTGAGTAAGACTCTCCTAGGGTCGTAACGTCAGGTGGCCACTAACTACTTTCGCATTTATATACCCTAGGTCCTTTTGATTGGTAAGCACTTTGCAACAGCTACTTCTATTTTCACTACTGAAATTAAAACCGATATTCTCTTGGTACATGTACAATGTCTTTGCATGAAGCAGTATCGGAAAAATACCCAGGAACCATAATTTAAGTATAAGAAATCTTATCAAAAGTCCTTCCTCATCACGGCACAGTTCTTTTTAAGAAAAGGTTACTTCTCATTTACAATCCCCCCCCCCTTTTCATTTTAATTTTCAAAGTCCAAATTGAACTGTCTACCTACATTTAGCGTAAGAAATGTATAAGAAAAGTATAAGAAATCTTATCAAAAGTCCTTCCTCATCACGGCACAGTTCTTTTTTAAGAAAAGGTTACTTCTCATTTACAATCCTCCCCCCCCCTCCCTCCTCCCCCCTTTTCATTTTAATTTTCAAAGTCCAAATTGAACTGTCTACCTACATTTAGCGCTGAATCACTCAGACCACAACTGATGCTGAATGCAAACACAGTACTCCGTTGTTTAACACCACACAGGCCCTGTCGCAACGCGAGATGTTATTGAGCATGCACGAACCCGGCTCTAATTCTTGACAGCTTGTCAAGAATAATATATCAGTAAAGCTCTCTCTTTCCCCTTCAGGAGAGAGAGGGGGGACAAAAAAAATATAAAAAAAAGTTTGGAAATGGAGTTGAAAAAGAAAAAAATAAGAGAGAACTCGCCTGGATCTCTCTTGGGCAATGAGTGTACTTTTCTTAGATCCATTCCATTGAGGTGAACAATGGCGGCCGTTTCCTGTATAGTACTTCTTTGTTAACGGCGGCCGTTTCCTGTAGAGTACTTCTTTGTTAATCAGCCTGCCCTGAAACCATGCTCCCCGAAGGAATCAACTGGAGTGAATGGTTAGAATTTTAAATGCACGGTTCCCGTGCGGAGGTTTTTTGTTCCCCTCTGTTATTTACACATGTAGTTTTGCTTGTCTGAAAACAAGTTTGTGTACACAATCGGGGTGGAGGTGGCGTTTTTTGATAAATACTTTGTAGTTTTAGTAATAGTATTTTTTGTTGTATTCACAGTGTGAGAAGTATGGGATGTTAAAGGGAAGGCAGCAGGCAGCTAACGTTTATGCCATGTTCCCAGTCTATACCAGCAATAATGACTGCTAACTTTGAATGTACTTAAAAGGGACCTGACTCGGCCCCTTACAGCTTCAATCAATCGGGGTTTAGTTTATTTAAATGATGGGAGTTAAAGGGTGTGTACAACATTGGTAATGAAAATATCAATGTTCACAGGTCTGCACATAACTTACAGGGTATAGAGATTGTCATGGTGGAAAAATTCCCTTGAAATAGTCTTGCTGAAAATGCTATAGCTTTTTAGGAAATGAGTAAAACAATTCGTCTTTATCACGTCGATTGAATCCGATGTTTGAAAACAGTGAAAAACGTAAAAGAGGGTTTTCACTATTTTCTCGTAGCTGCGGTGACCGATTGAGCTTAAACTTTCACATGTCTGTTATTTCATGTACATGTTGGGTCACATACAGTGCAGATACTGGTCTTTGACAATCACCAATGTTGTACATGTGCTTTAAACACAATGGAAAATGTCAGGATGAATTTGCAAGAAAGTTAACGAGTAGCCATAGGGGAACCACAAGTACGTGTATGTAATTGTAAGTTGCATACCAACTTGTCATGTGGTTGTCCAGCCAAACTACATGTATGTAGCCTTGTGATTCGACCAACCAGACAAAAGGTTACCTTTGTACCATCTTACGTAAACTACTGACTACTGTATATATTCGGTTTGCGGTAACACCATGTGTAAAAATATCTACTTGCTGTGTAGATTTGTTCTTTAGAGAACTTGTCTTGCTATTTATTCTACTACCGCGGTCTTGCTATTTATTCTACTACCACGGAGTAGGTTTTTTTGGAATTCGGGAGACTTCTCAGTTCTGAAAAGAACTGTCCTGCTTATTGACTACTACCTGGGCGGAAGGTAGGAAATCGGCCTGGACTACTACTTTAGCTTTGTGGATCGGGGGGACTTCTCGTAATTAACTGTACTGCCGTGGAGTGAGTTCTTTTGGTCTCAACGTTTCGACTAGCTTGCTCTAGTCATCGTCAGGAGACTGTGAACTGAGAAGTCTCCCGAATTCCGAAAAAACCTACTCCGCGGTAGTAGAATAAATAGCAAGACAAGTTCTGTAAAGAACAAATCTACACAGCAAGTAGATATTTTTACGCATGGTGTTACCGCAAACCGAATATATACTGATACCTCACCATGCAATGCCTCAAAACCCATTAACTGACTACTGTTTTGGGAACTGGGCTTTCCTTTAAAAGGTCTTACACACTAGCACTCGCTGGGGAAGTTCATGGGGATGGGGTGGGGCGGGGGCATAACTGTCCAGTCATAATGTGTACGGCTTATCTCTCTGTAAGTCTTTAAAGGCAGGGTATACCTTTAGTAATTACTCCAAAAATTGAATGACCATAAAAACGTACTTTGTAAGAACATGGAGGTAGAAATAGAGCGCTGCAGCTGTTGATAATGTATAACAGTTTGAGAAACTGGTTCCCTTCTAAGGATGGTTTTAGAGAAAGGGATTCAAAAACATTTCAATCATTGTGTATTCCAATAACGGGTTATTCTTCCTGCGTGGACATACATGTAACCACTTCAGATTTTCACTGATATCTCAAAAAGCGCTACTGCCTTTTGAAATGAAATTTTCACAGGTTAGCTGTAAGTGTCTACATTTATATAGAACTAGAACAGTTGAACGGTTCCATAAACCAAAGCAGGCCTGGAATTTCATCTTAGAGAGAGGGGCAAGGCCATTTTCATTTTGCAAGAGGGCACTTCCATTGGAAAATCTTTCAAGTCAATGAGCAACTTTATGAGGACGTGGCCTCCGTGTATTTCCAGGCCTGCAAAGGTACACCTTGCCTTTAAATGTTATCTGCAAAGCTGTGACTCTTCCTCCTCTTACATAAATTGACTGCTGTTTTCTACACGTTGGCAAAATTGTTTGTGTAATGTTTCAGACAGTTGGATTACTTTTCACATTGTCGGCCCTTGATGATTCACATAAAATCCACAGCTTCAAGGGATCTTGAATTCAGAACGTGGCCGTTCCATGTTTACTCGCCCTTCGTGTGAAAGGCAAAACTGCAGTATTTTTCAAGGCAGTGTTTCCGTCCAGGCCAGTCCGCCGAGATCATTTTTCCTACCGGCACTGATTTCGTGATAGATACAGCGATCTCGTTGGGAGGTTATGACATCAGAAAGCTGTTGTTTTTACAGTCTTTGTGCGGATCGGGTTTTGTTTATCTACCCTCAAGTCCGAAGGCATTTTTTTTTTGTCGTACCACTCTCCTACCCTCAGACAGGAACCTGATTTGGAATGGATGAATGAATGGGTGGTGTGGCTCATGGGTTTTTGTTCCTTTCTAGAATTAAATTGTGATCAGCTTATCTGATAATAAAATCGGCAACTCTCTTGCGGATTGAAGATTTTTTTTTTTTTAATAAACATGTTGTGAATACCTTTACTTGAATCGTCGACTGCACAGTGGAATGTAACCTGAACACTGAATTTATCATATTCGCAGCCTACCAAAAAAATATAGAGTTAACCTGGACATGTACATGTAACAGCATCATCTGTCCGTTTTATTTGCAACACTAACTTTAGCTGTGTTCGCATTGGACTTTTTTTGGGGGGGAGGGGGTAAACTAACAGAGCAACTTGACCATTTTAAGTCCAGTGCGAACAGCCCAGGGACATTTCATCTAGGTAACTTAACCGAGGACAATGGGTAGTTTTACCAGCCACTTTCTGCCTCGGTAAACTAGCCTGGTCAAACTAACCGAGCCTAAAAGTCCAGTGCGGACTCATCGTCCTAGTAAAACCGGCCAGTAAAACCGGCCAGTAAAACCGGCCAGTAAAACACCAAGTCCGGGTCGCTGCACAGCTGTGATCACTGGACACCCATGGCAATGAACTACGACATGCACATGTATTAGCGATGTTCACACTTATGTTGTTGTCGCGGTGGTATACAGAACTCCGTTATTTGCTTGCGTTGTTTTTTCTTACTTTTATTTGGTGTGCTTCTCTGCGACCAGTGTTTGCATGCCAGGTCATGTCTCTTGTCACATTCAGTTAAAGGTCACTGGCGTGGTGCCCTCATGTGTATTATATTTAGTCAGTCGGTTTGTTTGATCGTCGTTTCGGTTAGTTTACCCTCGTCAAATAATCCGAGTGCGGACACCGGTAATATTTACCCATTGCAATGTTACCCATGGTCTCGGTTGAATTTTAATCCAATGTGAACGCGTCTCTCGATTTTTCGGCATTTATCTCATTTCTGTATGTTTCTTCCTGTGCTTTTTTCATTTGCAGTACTAGCAGAAGAAGGAATGAAGTGTTACTGTAGTGAACACTGCCCGGAAGACGCGCCAAACAACACATGCGTACTCAGACCAGGAGGTTGGTGCTTCTCACAGATCCAAGCTGGAGAAGATGGGGTCTTTCACGATGAAGCAATTTCGTAAGTATTCGAGAAAGAATTTGAATTATTCTCTTTCTTTCTCTCTTTCTTTCTTTCTTTCTTTCTTTATTTTATGCAAGTTCGCCCCAAACAAGGCTAAAAGCCACTCTTTCTTTATTAACCCTCCTACTCTCAGCGACTCTTGGCAACATGTTCGACTGCCAAGGCCTGTGTACGGTGGCACAACTGTGCACAGAACTAACTGTGTACTGTGATTCCCTCATGGTATCATATTGCAGGCTGGCATAGTTTATCTATCATTCAAAACCACAGTGAATGGTATTGAATGGTCAGACAGCAAGAGGGTTAAAGAAAAAAATATTAAGACGAAAATAACTCGGGGGGGGGGGGGGGGGAGGGGAGCCAAGGGAAGGAATTGACATTCCTCTTCAAACAGTCTAGATTGTAGGATAGAGGGATTATGCACCATGTAAGGAGTTCCAAAGAGATACAGTATGTGGAATAAAGCTGATGGAATGGCTCTCTGTTCTACATCTCTTAGGTTTTCAGATACAGTTTTCTTGAATGTGAGTTCATTTCAGAGGGAAATATTTCACAGAAAAAAAAAATGGTTCTAGTATGAACTTCATAATGAGTATAAAGGTTTCAGACTAAAATTAAACAATGATGTTTGTTATCCTTACCAATCCTGTATAACACCACTGACCTAAACTCAACGATGCGTTGTGAGCCGTTCGGATAACTCTGAGCTGTAAAACAAGCCTCTCATTCTTCAGCTAGTATAAGAGATAAACATCCTTTTTATATATTAATACCAAAAAAAGTGCATTGTACAATCACAGAATTTCCCATCAAAATTCTGCCCGTCATGTTTGAAGCTCATCTACATGTTGGTTCACACAAACAAGATTGTGATGACCATTGCAGCTGGCCTAAATGACCAAAAATTTGTAGCATTTGCCTCGGCAAATCACATAAGTAGGCTAGCAGAATAAATTGAGTTTGCAGGTATAACACATCGGTCGTGGTGGCCCCCATGCATAAACAATCAATGGTCCAGGCTGCAAGCCAGCATCAGCATCTGGGCTGGCTGTAGAACATGCTGACAACAGAAGAAGAAAAAAAAAAAAAACCAACCAATGCCGGAAAAATCTCTTCTCATCTGGTAACAAATTATTTAAACATTCGCCTCGCGACAAGGAGTTTGGGGGGGGGGAGATTTTCAATTTATTTATACAACAGGGAAAGGCGCTTAGCGGCGGCGGTGGTGCGCTGCATATGGTGTCTAAACAACCGAAAGACTTGTGTGGTAAACATGTCAGGCATTACTAGTGAGATTAAAGTGAGAGAAACTGTGTTTCCATTGTACTCATGTACGTTTTTAAATGCAATCAATATTTACTTTTAAGATCCGTGTAATTTTAAAAGACGATGATTTTTGTGTATGCGTTCAGAATTCAAAAAAATATATATAAAAAGTCCATAAAATTTGTTTCTTCTTTAGCATTATATGTTATTTTGGGCCTGATGCTTCTAGGTTTTTGAAAGGGCAAGGGGACCGTGGCGTTTTCTCCTTGGTAAAGGGCACCACCATGAGGACATTTTAAATTCTATTGGAGCACTTCAAGGGGCACCGAGGCAATGACCTGGGGCAATTGCCTCTGTTGCCTCTGTGAAGTATCGGGCCTTCCCTTAATATTCCCCCTCCCCCCTAATATGTTGGTTGTATTACATCCATATGAAAAGCTTCTTTCAAAATGTGTAGGTCAGCAATATCAGAGCTGCCAACTCTCCCTGATTGTGCAGAAAGTTCCCTAAAAATAAACCAATCTTTCCCTTTTCTGATGTACAGATTTTTAAAAAAATCTCCCTGATTATGGAAAATTGTTCCCTGTTATGTTGAATGTAATTGTAAATATCTCCCTGATTGATGTACAGAAAATCTCCCTGATTGCAAGATGCAAATGTTGGCAGCTCTGCAATATAAGCCTGGTGTACCCTATCTTGATTCAAAGAGAGTAGACTACCGCCCTCTTGTGATGGAGTGTTTTGTTGTGTTGTTTTGATTTGTTTTCCCTCCCAGTCTCTGTTTTGGCTGGTACTAGTCATCTGACAATAACTGGTAAACCAAAGCCTCGTATTGTCTGTCTTCCCTGTAAAGTGGCACCTCTTTTGTTTTTTTTGTTTTTTGAAGTATCGCGGGGTTGATGCACTGTCACAACAGTGTTAGGGTACATAGCCCATTCACAATGAACATTTATCATATTTCATTTAACTACTTTTGTTCCCAGTGGTCCCGCCTTTGGCCACTCTCTGTTTACATTCAATGTTCTGAATGGTAGATGAGATTTGTGCAGCTGCCATACCAGGAACATTTGATCAAAGAACAAGAGAAGCAGAAACAGAAAGACGAGCGGTTTTACTATAGTTGACGTGTAGGGAAAATATGAGGACCGGCAATCTCGGGATAAATCAGCCGATCTGAAATTAAAATGCGACACGGATCTCCCCTTGTTTCTAAAAAGAACATGGCACTCATTTGTGTAGTCCGTTTTTTTCTTCTTCAGAGCCATAGCACTCTGAAATTAAATTTTACAGATGCGAAGTTTCGTAAAAAATCAAAAGTATCTCGAGTCCGCAATAAGTCAATTCTATGGATCGTCGTGAAGAAAATGTGATCTCTTTCGATTCATAAGCGATGTAAGTCATTTGTTAGTGGGGATGAAGTCGCTGTTTTTTATTTAAAACGAGTTACCTTTTCTTCTCAAGGCGTTTGTGCAGTTAAAGATCAAAACCTACAAATTGTCTTGATTCATGCAACTTGAATTACCGTAGCCCGTGTACATTTGGGTTATGGATCGCAACAGCTTCTTGAAGCGGAAAATCGTCTCTTTCCGTTATATAAATGATTCACTTGTACGCTTGAATTGTTGCTGGTCCTTGTTTCTGTGCAACATTGTCATTTTTATTGGACTTGGAAGTTTTTTTATGAACAGTCTGCATGGGACGAGTACTTAATTTCCACTTTAATAGCTGCGGGAAGCAATAAACTGGCCAGTAATATTACCACTTGACTGGTGCAGGGCTACCTGCAAACTCTCCCTGATTTCTGCAGAAAGTTTCCTTTAAAAAAGTAAACCGATCTTTCCATGTTCTGATGAACAAATTTGAAAAACCTCCCTGATTATTGGAACTTTTTCCCTATTGTGATGAATGTTATTCTAAATATCGCCCCGATTGTTGTACAAAATCTCCCCCGATTGCAAAATGCAAAAGTCGGTAGCTCTGCAAGTGGACCGCTGGTAACAAAGGAACACTCTGCACCCTCCGTTAAAACGTGGACACACTCTTTAATATTTTCAGCGAGACTTCTAAAACTGGGGGGGGGGGAAAAAAAAAAAAAAAAAGCCACTCCGATTTCTGTTTTGTCTACATGTACATGTTGAAGGGGGTTATGAGCAATACGAAGCCCAAAGGCAGCTGTTTAGCTGTGTTCAGCCAATAGTGATGAAGTATCCATCCTTTACTGCCCTGCCAGTGTACGTCAACAGCGATGCCATCATAAGTTGTTGTTATCGAGCTCCTAGGCTGATGATGTTGTCACCGTTCAGGGATAGCATTCTCTAGCCCCCTACCTTGGAACTCTCGTCCGTCCGTGTCCGCTGTATTTGTTAGTTACTGACTTGTCACCCAAACTGACCCCTAAAGAAAACATATGTAATTTCAGTCGATAACAAAATTACCTTGAATTTTTTTTTTATTGTTATTGTTTTCTTCTTTTGCATACCTGATGAGCTGCCAATTAAAAAAGATAGTAATCAATAAACAGTTATATCAAATCACTGATTAACTACAATGGATACTGACCAGTGCCCGGTTGCATGGCGCCAGTTACTATTCAGCAAAAACAAAAACAAAATCGATCAAAATTTTACGTTCTCTAAAAAAAATTCCAAGCGTATTTCGTGGATTACATGTTTTTTGTTAGGGATTTATTGCTGACGTAACTAGACAAGATATAAATCATCTATAAAACTAGATCCCAAAAAATTAACTAAAATTTTGCTTCGATTACTTCTTCTACTCAATGGGTGGAAATCCAACAATTGAAAATTGTTGTCTCTTTTTTATCGTGTTGAATTCAGAAGGCTGCTTGTGAAACATTTCTTGTTTTTTTTTAAAGACTTTTAAGCAATGAAGCAACGCTGTTGAGTTGGGCCTTCTGTAACATCCTGAAGTTGTCACTGTTTTATGAACACCAGCGCTGTTTTGGCCACAGGGTCTCTTGTTCATGAGAACCTACAATGATAGGCCCTTTTCGAAACCAGGACTTGATCTTGGGCTTCGGCTTGGGCTCCGGCTTTGGCTCCATCCAACTGATTGAAGCCCTGTAAGGAAAGCACATGTTATCTAAATATTTGACAGAGCCAGAGCCCAAGCCCAAGCCCAAGCCGTGGTTTGAAAAGGGCCACAGAGACCTCATAGGTTGTGTGGAGTCAGAACCTCTGATTCTCTCTCTTGCTTTTTCAGGAAGATCCCTCAGGTTTTTTTTGCAAAACATGTCAAGATCCATATTTTGTGAGATGCGGTTTTTCTCTCTCGAAGGCTCACAGAACCGACAAGGGAAGGGAGGGCAGTAAGGGGAAGGGTGGCGCTTATCAATCCCCCGAGAGCTTTACAATAAAAAAACCACAAAAATAGGAAATGTGGGGCATAAAAATTCACTCGTCATTTAGGATGTCACGAGGAAACACAATGTACTACTACGAGACGTCCGTTTTAGTGTTTAAGATTCTGGCTCTGGTCTCTAAGTGAGTTTTCCTGGGTCACCCAAAATAATTGTGTTGTATCTAACTTGTATGATTAAGTTTTACCACAAAAGAACCTACACACGACTGAGCGCAGATTTTCACTCATTTTTTCTGCCCATTCAGATGATTTTTAAAACTGATTTTCAAATTAGTCCGATGCAAGTTTACATACAAAATTTCTTAATTACTTTAGAAGAAACCACCCCACGATGATGTACCCGAAACAAGAGATTGATTCGTTGTGGCCGCTTATATATTTTTAGTGGTTTGACATATTTTTGGTGGGCCCAGCCAGCGTCTGCCTGTCGCTAATCCCGGCTAAATCAGCCATCTTTCAGCACCTCATACTTTATGATCCACACATCACTTGACGGCACCCTCCATATGTTGGGTGATGACCTCAGTCTACTTCCCCTGAGAGAGAGAGAGGGTTAAACAGAAAATGTTTTTTAGACTGGGGGGAAGAGAGAGAGAAAAAAAGTGGGGAAAATTTGTACCGTTTTTGAGGTTCACAGGACTGGAGTAACACCATGGCCTCCGTTGCCCCTGCCCTTGGCCTTGGTGCCCCCTTCAAAAGTTGCCCACAGACTTTCAGATTTACCAATGGAAGTATGAAAATGAAAATGCCTCGCCTTCTCGTAGATGAAATTCCACCAGGCCTGGGTTCAGTGGAAATAACTTTCTTTTTTTTCAGTTTGAGAGCCGAAGGGAAATTGGATTGATTGGACTTTGTTGTATTGAATATGTACTCCTTCTCTGTGAAAGCAAGAAAGGTACCTGGGTTGTTTTTTTTTTAGATGTGGCTGTTCCGAAACCAGCCATGTTGCCGAGTCGTTCACAAATCCAATTTCAAGAATTGGAATGCAAGTTTTAGAAAGTTTGTGTGAATGTTCCCAGTGGACTCGAGTAACGATCTTCCATGTTAAGTGTTTTGAAGTATGTGGTAGTTTCATCCTTGAGAGATCAGAGATGACATATCATTGGAGTCTAATAACGGATCCATGTACAATCACATTCAGTATAAACTGCCCTTAAAGGTGTTTTGTACAGTATAGATGGATTGCAATACGCGTCATTGACCGCCATCTTTGATGAATTGTGCACTCGTGGAGAGCTATCATTGGCTGAGAGTCGTGCGTAGCGCGTACACGCGTGTACTTTTCCATCGTTTTTACATCAAAGATGGCGGTCAATGACGCGTATTGCAATCCATCTATTGGTAAGGATGAAAAACATTGTTTTATTGTAGTCTGCAAGCTTACTGATTATGAAATTTCATACTAGAACAATTTTTCTGTGAAATATTTCTCTTTGAAATGAAGTCATGTTCAAGAAAACTGTATCTGGAAACCTGAAAACACGCAACGGCTGATTTCGGTTGTTACAGCTAAAGTTAAGGACAATGTGTTTACAAGCTGAAAAATTGTGCATGGTTTTTCACTGTTTTCTCCCGACTCGCACAACGGATCAAGCCCAAATTTTCACAGGTTTGTTATTTCATGTATATGGTTGACCACCCAAAACATGAAGACTGTCTGCGACTGTTTTGTCAGATCTTCTAATCCTGTATTAATACCTTTTAACAACGGATCTATGGACCCTTGCCTGACACTTGCTTAGTCTTGGTTCCAAGACGCTTGATGTAGTCATGAAAACCTAACTGCTATCTTAAATCACCCACTCGCCACTAGAGGGCGCTTTCATTCCTGTAATCGCTAGCGGTTCGTGGTGTGATAGCGGTTACAGGAATGATAGCGCCCTCTAGTGGCGAGTGGTCCGGTGGGTGAGCGGTTAAGATAGCGGTTAGGTTTTCATGACTACATCACTGGAGCGTCTTGGAACCAAGACTAGGCAATGTCGAACTTGGACTCCATTTTACCTGTTGTCATCGCCACAATCAATCTTGGTTGCTCCAAGCGGTTAGGGCTTTGTGACTACATCACTGGAGCGTCTTGGAACCAAGACTAGAACACTGCCTTGCTCAACAACCAGCAACAAATGATGACTTTGCTGTAAGTTGGCCACGTTAGACAGGTTCTACCCCCCAGGCACACACATACTTGATACCCACAGAATGACCACCATCTAGACAAGCCTGAAGCCACATTCCACAGGTCTTAAACTGAGAAGGCTGGCCACAATGGACAGGTTCAACTGGGGGGGAGGCTGTTCCGTTCCAAGTGTAGAATCGTCCCAACTATAGTTTGGACTGCTCCCAAACTTGAGTGTTGCAATTGGGACAAGCCAACTATAGCTGGGATTGCCTGATGGTGACAGTGACAGTGATGTAGATAACCACAATAAGTGGGGTTCTAAAGTCATTTTGGTTCCTCTCAGGTTTCTTTCTGCTTACTATGGGGGGGGGGGGCTCATACTTGATACATTACACAGTAGTGATCGTAGTAAAACTTGAGAAAAACTTGATGATTGTAGCAAAACTTGAGAAAAACTTGATGAGAACCAATAGAGTTTCTGCATCATGTTCATGCAACTGAATTTACCCTCCCCCCACCTGACCACCAGCTCAGTGTTGCAACCATCCAATGCAGTGGATAACAGCTGCTGGTTCTCAGTACGTATGGTGACAGATCTCCGGATCACAGCTCTAGTTGGGCCGTCCCAACTACAGTTGGGATGATTCTAGAGTTGGGACGGAGCAAGGCCACATATACACGGGTCTTGGCCGTCTTCATACATAAATGATATAGACCTTTCTTTTGCAATGTCACAACCCATGTTTTTGCCAACCAAGGTTGGGAAACTATGGGAAGCCATAAGTGCAAAGCAAAAACAGATGGCCCCAGTTTGTAACAATGTTACACAATTATTCAAAAACAGCGTTCAATTTGTTGGAAACAAAGCAACCAATCACAAGATGAATATTGTTTTATTGAAAGTTGCAGAAATGTTGAATTTGGTCACAACATCTGTACCCGTTGTTTTGCTAACATTCGGCCCTCCATGCCAACCAGTGCGGGATGTTTATCAACAATAGAAAGGTTGATAAGGACTTGATAAGGACTGTTTAATAAAACTGTCACCTTGAGGTGGCTCCAGCAGCACAGGAACCCCTCTTTGACCAGTGTAATTCAATCAGGCTCTTGGGCACCCCAACTGAGGTCAAGATGACCTTGGAGGTGACCTACTGAGGGGTACCCCTCCCTCTGACCATACTGCCCTCGTTGCTCGGTTTCTTATCTAGTATAAACACTGGCAAAGTGTCCGTCGTCGTCGTAGGGGTGAAAGGTGCTAGGTGCTGGGCTTCACAGATTGTGAAAGCTTATAATACCTGTTAATTAACAATAATTCCTAGAGGTTGGAGATGAACTATGACTTGGAAAAAAAAAGTGTCAGCAGAATTAAATTTATGTTTAAATCTCAATGTACTGTTAATTAAAGGAGTTGGGAAGTGTTAAAGAAAAAATGTATGCAGGGGGTATTGTTGGGCAGATATAAAGAAAGTATTCACCAATTTTGTGTACATTGTAGGAGTCGGTTTTTATGTTGATTGACGCCGGGGTCGACCTTTTGACCGGTGACGGGTATGGGGGGTTGAGGTGGAGGTAAATCAAGGTCATATTTTGAGCTGTTTCAGTGGCTTGTTTGTGGTGACAAGTTGGTTTGAACATAAGTTTGGGATTATGAGCTGATCCGAGAGACTCAGACCGTACCGGAACTGGCGGCTACATCTTCTATAATGACTGTTGTTAAGGAAGTCCTATACTTCAACGCATGATGACGCGGCGAGCCGGCCGTAGCCGTAGCCGCTAATTCGGACATAGCCTCAGGTCTTCACTCCTCGGCTTCTGTCATTTGTGTACATTGTTTCCACCTGATTTCCCTCTCTTTTTTTTCTTTTTTTTTTAACTTTAAAGGTAGGGTCATACATGAAGATTGGTTTTTGTCAACGAAATGCTGATTTATAGGCCAAATTTTTAAAGAAAGATACAATAAAAGTCACGTGAAAGTTTCAGCTGAATGCAGTGTTTACTTGTTGAGAGAACATCAACAACAAAAAACTGTCATGGTATTTTCACAAGAACGTCAAATCCATCCACCTTTTAGAGAGGTGACAGCGGGTACCAACCGCCTCTCTGACCGCAGCATTTGCAAACAGACATCAGAAACGCATGAATCGTTTCTCAGATTCAAACATTTTGGGGTGGAAAATTTTTTCCAAACGATATTACTTTAATAGAAGGGAATCCTTTCTCCAAATAGTTTATACTATCAACAGCTGCAGTGCTTCTCACCGAGTAAGTTTTTTTTACGGTCATTCATTTTTGGAGTACTTACCAATCTATGCGCCTATCTATAAATCTAAGTACGGCATGAAATTGGAAAAAAACAAAAGTGTTTAAGTGCAAGGCAGTCTCCTCGTTTTTTTTTTTCTTCGTTTTTTTATCCAATTGCAAAATTACATGTCTGATGTTTTCCAATAACACCTTAAGGGTTTCGCACGGAGTAGATCTGAGTCGTAATCGAGGCTATCTTCCCAAATCTGTAATGGACCCAGGACTAATATACCTCGCTGTTAAACAGAGTGAAAAACATCCTTTCCAGACCTTTTGAAATGAGGGCCTTTAGCATTTCCTGACCCACATTTTTCTCGGGGACAAATTAGATAATAACCTCTTACGGAGGGGGGGGGGGGGGGGGGGGGGGGGGGGGGGAAGAGGGAGAAAATTATCTCCTGTAATGAAATTTAACACTTTTCCCCGGTAGCTGCTGTTAAGCTCGGTAAGACCAATTACATGTTTAATACCCTCAACAGAGGCAGAGCAATCTTGCTCTTGGTTCACGTTAAGAGTCGAAGAAGAAAAGAAGAAAGGAAAAAAAAAATAAATTAATACTTTGAATCAAAGGTATCAGAAGAGATTGGTCTTTTAGAAGTTTCTGGATCCCCTGGTTTCTTTGGTATGGGCAGCTTAGGGGGTCATGTTCGACTTGTTCCCAGTCTTCAGTAATTATAACTCTTATTTTATGTAGCAGGGCTCAGAATAGTTGTAGTCCCCAGCCTCCAGTAAAGCAATGTAGCCCTATGCTGTAGGGTTTTACCGTAGTTTCTTACTTTTGTCAATTTCTTATTTTTGATCCAAGTCAGAAAGTGTTTATTTATATGCATTCTAGGTGTTCCGAGGTTTGTTATATTTTAAAGGGAGGGAAAAGGTTGTTTTTTATCCATTTAAACATTTAAATTATATATATTTTTTAAAGTTGCATGTTAAACTCTTTTTTTTGGGGGGGGGGGGGGTTTGGGTTGGGTTGGTGCTTTTATTTCTTAAACGTCTCTTTACAACTCCATTTTTTTTGTATGCCTAATACCGTGTTTGCCGGTAATCGCTGACTCACCCTGAGCTCGGAGGCACACATCCGTCGCCCCCCTCTTTCCCCTGCTCCAATCCTAATGCTACTGGATGGAATCTTTCATCGTCACTGGTGATTATAATCCTGGTGTTAGGGGAGAGTTGTCGGGGAAGGGGGGGGGGGCAAGAAAGGGTCTCCAAGAAAACCGCAAAGTTGGGTTCCCCTCGATGTTTTCTTCATTCAATTTAAGTTTGCCAAACCATGTTGTGGTACAGAGGGGTGGAAAAAGCCACGCACAGTTTTCAGCATGTAAATACATTGTCCTTAATTTTGGTTGAAACAACCAAAATCAGCTGTTGTGGTTTTTTTTTTTGGGGGGGGGGTCTCCAGATACAGTTTTTCTTGAATATGACTTCATTTCAGAGGGAAATATTTCACAGAAAAAATTGGTTCATAATCAGTAAGCTTTCAGAGCAAAATTAACAATTATGGTTTTTTTTGTAAGCCTTACCAATCCTGTTTAAACACCTTTTAAAAATTGAAAAAAACGCTCCAAAAATGTTCCATGAACTAAAAAACACAATTTTTGAAAAAGTGCTCTTCACAATATGAACTCTGTTAACGATCGCACGTAGGTGTGATTAGCACTCCCATCCAATACTGTGCAGCAGCTCGGCAGTATACTAAGAAACTGATGGATTTATTACTGAATTCTCTCTGCGAAGTTATGATGTTGTATTATCATGATGATGTAGTCTCGGTTTTTTTCAGAATATTTAAGTGATAAGCAAAAAAAACTTTGTTTTACCATGCAGCTCAGCACTTTAATATTCCTAACTATATTTATGAATGAAGTTGTAGTTTTTACTGAAATTCACCTCCTTACTATGCAGAAGTTATAGGAATGTTGTACTCTTGTCTATGATGATTGTAGTCCATCACTGTTTCATTTTTCAAGAAAATTTAAAGACATTAAGGCAAAAAAAAAAACCACCACCTTGTTTTACTCACTGCAGCTCGGCAGTCTTTAATAGTTGCTTTTAAAAACCTATAATGAAATTGAAGTTGTAGATATTATTCTACTGAAATTTCCCTCCTTACTATGCAGAAGTTATAGGAATGTTGTACTCTTATCAATGATGATTGTAGTCCATCACTGTTTATTTTTTTCAGAATATTTAAAGATGATGAGGCCAAATAAAAAAACACTTTTGTTTTTACCCACTGCAGCTCAGCCATCTTTAATAGTTCCTTAAACCTATAATGAAATTGAAGTTGTAGATATTATTCTACTGAATTTTTGCCTCCTCGGGTTTCCGTCCCCGACAGAAAGATTAGAAGATGATGAGGCGAAAGAAGAGCTTTTTATTTATTTTTTGATCGCGATAAGCGAGAGTCTTTTTTCCGTTTTTTTTTTTAAACCTGGAAGGAGTGGTGCTCGTACTTCTTGGATTGATGCTTGAGGGCTGTTAAGACATTTTGATTATGTTCGCTCTAGTGGTTTACTTTCTTCGTTTTCGGCTTTTTTTCTTTCTATGAGTGATTCAAAGTATGACACTCAAGTGTATGTGTGCATTAGAAAGGCTGTAAAGGGCATCAAAACTATGTTAAAATGATCTGATTTGCCCCCCCCCCCAAAAAAAAAAAAAAAAAAAAAATGTTATTTTCCTCAAAAACTGTTTTGTTAAGAATTTTTTGAAACACTCATCTGAATTGAGTAAAAGCAATTTATGTTATTCCCTTTTTACTTCACATTCAATTTTGTTGTACGTGTTTCAGGTCACATTGGTGCCTTCCTGCCCCAGGGAGATGGTTTCGAAACAAACATCTTAATCAAGAAAAATCTCATTTTGTCATTCCCTTTTACATTTTTTTTTTTTTTTAAAGGTTTCCATCTGATTTTGTTTTTTTTATATGTGTTTCAGGTCGCACGGTTGTCTTCCGCCCCAGGAAGATGGGGGATTGTTCCAATGCAAGGGTAAAGAGCACACCATCTCGCGCACAATGGTGTGCTGCAACGACAAACCAATGTGTAACATTAACCTTCGGCCAACGCTTCCTCCGACAACAACAGCTGAGATTCCAGGTGAGCACGTTCAAGCCTTTACGCAAGATTGGTTTCTGGGGCCAGAAGAAGGGCTAGCTGGGAAAGGGTACCTCAGGCTGGTCCCTTGTTTTCCTGGCTACACAAACCACACTGAGGGCTTTATAGAAATATTCCCTTTTCTGGAGAAGTGTAAATTCTGGGCCCAATTTAATAAAGCTGCTTAAGCACAGCAAAACAAAATAGCTAAGCACAACTGAGTTATGCTTACTAGAATGAGGTTACCAGCCAAAATACCATGTCACATGTACAATCCGTGACTGGTATCCTGCTTATTTTTGCTTAATAGCTCAGAACATTTTTTTAAGCACTGTTTATTGCTTTAGCAGCTCTATGAAATTGGGCCTCTGTTTAACCGTCCCACTCTAGCCAAAATAAAAAACGGGGAATATAAAAGATCTCATTCTGTAGTCTGAGAAAGCAGGGATGGCTCTGCAGGGCTTGAAATTTACACCGGACTGCTGGCCCGAGGCCAGTGCCTTATAGCATCGGGCCAGTAAACTCATGACTGGACAAGTTCAAATCCTCTTTTTTTTATCAAATTTGTCAGAAACAGGATTTAAACTCTTAAGGCATTTTTTTTTCTTTAGAATCACTGATAATCCTCTGTCTTGGCATTAAGATGGATGCATGTGTACGTGCATTCCAATACCATCATTCTATTGTGCCTTTAAAGCTTTGATAAATATTTACCGCAGGCCTTAAAGTGATAAAAATGTCCTCACTCATAAAACAGCGATAGTTATAGAATTCACCAGAAGTCAATTGCATAGAAAAAAGGGGGAAAAAAAAGACCCATCCGCCGTTTTATGCGTTCATCTCTCAGGAGAAGTCATGAGAGTCATGGAGATAACTGGTCTAGGGAGACCACACCTCTGACCTTACTGGTGCCAGTCTATGGATTCCAGTCTGGACCTTTTGCCTGGTATCCCGCTCGAGCTCTGCCGGCTTGATCAATGCGAAGCCCGGTCACCAGTGAATAAAGACCCTCTGGGTCACTGGAAAAAAAGGAAGGGAAAAAAAAAAAAAAATCCTGCCAGACTGCCGGCCTAGGGAATTGTATAATATAACATTTCACTGGAGTAATTCAATAAAAATAGAGAAATTGCTGGGCTCTTGGACCCACATCAACTCATCAGCGCTTGGGGTTATACGGTGTATGTCACTAGGAAAAAAAAAGCAATATAGGCTTGGGAGTTGGATCTCACATAGGCCAAAGGGTTGTTGATGTATGTGGCAGTGTGTTTCAACAAGACAGCGTCTGAGAGAGAAGCGAAAAGGGGAAAGAAAGAAGAAGAAGAAAAGAAGAAAAAAACACAGTTGTTGAGACAATAATACATCCGATGGAGCATAATTGAAAAGGAAGATGTTTTTTTTTTATTTATGTTGATTGGCGTAGAACAGATGGTTAAACTGTCTGTGAGAAGAAAGAGGAAAGGTGCAATCAAGATCCTAGTATTGCACATGTTGACGATTACGGGCGCGATTGTCATAACTTGAAAACCAGATACATCCAAAATCCATCGGTTTCCAGTTTTCATTTTTTCTTTCTTTCATCCATCCCTATACTGTCAATCATTTTTCTGCATATTTTGATTTTTTTTTTAAATTGATACATGCAGACTCAAGGCATGATCCGAACGGGGGCAATTTTTTTTTCCATTCCACTTTTTTGGGGGGGTTTCCCTTCTTTATTTGCTGTGGTGCTACTTGAATTGTTCCAACAGTCTACAAATCTTAATTTTCCTTTTTGAGGTAAAAAAAAAAGACCATGTTCTTCAGTGACATATTCTATAGCAACACCTCATCCATCATACTGTCAATTGCTCCAAGCTCATTTCCCTTCCCCTTAACGTGATATTGCTCAATTGGTGCAGGTGTGGAGTGTCCTCAAAGGGTTGACATAATGCAAAATGTGATGGTTATTATGTTATTTTTTCTATTTGAGAGATTGACAACAGAGATTATCCTGCCCTTTGTGTACAAAAACACAGTGGTTGAAGATGGATGTTTGAAAACATTTTTGTGCACATTGGTAGACACTGTCAAAAATGCGACTGTTGAACCTTGTACCTTGTACCTTGTACCTTGTACTGTGTACCATGTACATGTACCTTTAACATTGTACCTTGTACCTTGTAATAATCATAATAAATAATATAAAGCATTTATAAAGCGCCATCTATCTAGGTAGCCTATTCCGATTCCTGTACCTTTTACTTTATACCTTGTACATTTTACATTGTACTTGTACCTTGTACCTTGTACCTTGTACCTTGTACCTTGTACCTTGTACCTTGTACCTTGTACCTTTACCTTGTCTGTACCTTGTACCTGTACCTTGTACCTTTGTACCTTTGTACCTTTGTACCTTTGTACCTTGTACCTTGTACCTTGTACCTTGTACCTTGTCTTGTACCTTGTACCTAGGCATCCTCAGTCAGACTCTTTCATGTTGTTCTTTCCTTAGCCATTCTGGTCCAGTTCTTCCCTGCGATCTTCACTACATCATTCCCTCCATCTTTTCTTTGGTCTGGCCTCTGGATCTTTCTCCTACTCTGGGTTGCCATTCTGTGGTTCTTATTGTCCATCTGTTGTCTGTCCTCGTAGCTACATGTCCTGCCCCATTTCAATTTCATTTTGTTGACATAATTTTGTGATATCTGTCACTTTTGTTTTGTCTCTGATTGTTTTGTTGTGACAAAACACCAATTTCTCAGAATTGGAGAGTGGAATTCACTTTAATCTGTCCATACTTCAACCAGTCAATAAAATTAGGTCCAGAAAAGGTTACCTTGAAAAGAGCCTAATTTGCTGCTATGATTGGTGTAATGGTTACAGCATATGGGTGGAATTGGGAGGGAAGTAGCCTTGGCCTCAAGTGGTAGTGTTCTGGTTCATTTATGGTCCACTCAAGTGGTTTTGTTTCGTTGACTTTTTGTTTACCTGTTAAGTCAATAATAATATCAGCATTGGGATTGGGTTACCATTATTGCTTTAAAGTCATTCAACTATAATGAACATACATGTTCTTGTATACTACAAAATTCATTCAGGGCCCAATTTCTATTGGTAATTACTCAAAATAATTGTTAGCATAAAAACTTACTTGGTAACGAGCAATGGAGAGCTGTTGATAGTATAAAACATTGTGAGAAACGGCTCCCTCTGAAGTAACATAGTTTTTGAGAAAGAAGTAAAATATTTGATTTGATTTTGAGACCTCATGCGTGAGGTCTCGAAATCAAGCATCTGAAAGCACACAACTTTGTGTGACAAGGGTGTTTTTACTTCTATTATTATCTCGCAACTTCGACGACCAATTGAGTTCAAATTTTCACAGGTTTGTTACTTTGTGCATATGTTGAGATACACCAAGTGAGAAGACTGGTCTTTGACAATTTCCAAAGGTGTCCAGTGTCTTTAAATGATGCTATGAGAGTTCGTGCCCGTGATTTACAGCACTGCGTGATTGATACAGTTAACCTGCTTCATCGTTTGACCCCGTTAAGTCTTGAGCATCAAAATCAGTTGTCGATGACAATTACCTGTGATCATGCCTGATAGTGCCTCAACCCGAGTAGAAAAAATCTTAAAAGGACCAGCAAGGTAACGAGGTATATAGTACTGTACCCCACAAGAGTGTCTCGACACTTTCTGTAAGAAAAGAAAGAGAAAAAAAAAACCTTCTGCCATTCAGGAGTTGATTTCCGGACCAACAATACCAATTTCCGATTCTCTCACGGTGTCAGACAGAGGCCCAAAGAATCCTGTGATATTACCAAGGGATTCCTAGTGGGATGATCCGGCACCTGTTGGTTGGATTAAGGGGTAGACGAGGACAATAGACTCCTATGATCCTCCTGAGGGGACGTCCCGACTAGTCAAAGACAACAACAAAAAAGGGATCAAGGGTTAAAGTTCGAAGGGGGTAATTAAAAATTGTTTGGATAAATAGTGGGGTTTTTTTCCGCTGGGGGTATTGAGGCCTGGAATTTTAGCTTTGAGAGGGCAAGGCCATTTTCATTTTTTACAGAGGGCGCTTCCATTGGAAAATCTTAAAGTCTATGGGCAACTTTTGCAGGGGCACCAGAGCAACAGATGCCATGGCCTCCATGGCCTTAGTAATTCTAGGCCTGGATGTTAAACCCAAAATCTAAGTTTCAAAGCATTCAGAGTGTGATGAAGGCTGTAAACCTTTGAGCAGAAGAAACCCGACACGGCGTTGTTGCTTAACGTAACATTCTTGAATTGATGATACCTCTGTTAACACCTGTTCAAGCCCGGCAGAATTAATATCCAGCGCTAAATATCACGGCTCGGGGAAATTCTTTCCCTGCCTGGTTTCGTGAGAAGGAAATATGCCCGTGCCACATTCGTGAAATGCTTCTACCAGAAAAGGTGTGAAGAGGGTAGCCTACTTGAATGTTATAAGACAGTTATCACCGTGAACTCAGTTGTCTTGTAAAAAAAGCCGGCTAAGGCTGGAGGCCGTGGCTAGGGCACAACCAAGGACATCCAGCGTTGCTCTCTCTCTCTCTCTCTCGGAACCAGACTTGTCTTATAAGGCAAGATTCCCTGGTAATCCGCCGGGCATAAATTATGAGTAGGCGATGTAGAGTTCAACTCGCTGTTAGCGAGGGTGAACGAAACATGATGGAGTTCAGGGCTGATTATTTTGTTGGTCACATTCCTGAGTCACTTTTTTTTCACAGTTGAGAAAGAAAAGAAAAGAAAAAGAAAGAGATAAAAAAAATATTTTTCTTTCACACCTGTTTTGCTTGTTCCAATTCATTAATCATAGCGTGGTAGGGTAGTCAATACCTGTGACATGTTACTGGTCTGCCCCGGCAGAAAGCGAGGAAAAGAGTTGCCAAACGCTATAAGCAATGACTTCTAAGGTCAAAGTTGAATGCATAAACATTAATGTAATGGAAGGTGTGACTCTAAATGGCTTTTGGATATTTTATTGGTAGTTTCACATTAAAATTGTTGACATTGAAAGTCCTTTTTTGGGGGGGGGGGGCGAGGGTTAGAATTTCTGAATCTCTGTTAAATGTCAACGTGGATGTCATTTTGTCTGAGCAAGGTTATGGGTAATGATTAACTTTTCAAGTTATTGAGAGAAGGGCTGGGGGGAGGCCTGGAATTTTATCGGCGATAGGACGAGGCCATTTTTATTTTGCAAAGGGAAAATCTTCATGTCTATGAGAACCTTTTGAAGGGGCACCAAGGCCAAGACGAGGCAACAGAGGCCATGGCCTCCCAGGCCTCCGTTTTAATTCCAGGCCTGGCAGGGGGGGGGGGAGGGATTAACTGATAGTAGCATGCATCCAGACTCCAGTACTTCCACGTCCTTGTATTGCCTTTCTGTACTGAAATCTTCAGAGAGCACAGCGCCCTCAATGTTTAACAAAAGCTTAACTTTCACATCTAGGTTTGAGGCGATTCTGTCTTATTTCCTTCAGTTGTTCATTTTGTTTTATTTTTTATTTTATTTGTCTAGTTTAATCAGGGTAGCCCCATCAGTTATCAAAGAACTGGGGGCCCTGGGGAAATCATTGGTTTTGTCAAGACCTAAGGATGACTCACTTAAATTTCTCCTTTTTTTTTTTTTTTTTTTAATGCAGTTGAGCCACCGGAGGACTACGAGTACGACACGACAGCTCATCAAATTGTACTACTAGTTTCTGTCACAATCTGCGCAGTTCTATTCATTCTTACAAGTACCTTCCTCTATATCAGGTCAGTCTGCGTCTTGGAAGAGTTTCATTCTCAATGTGTTACTTAAGATGTTGTGACGTGTCGTGGCCGAGCGGTTCAGAGCAAGGATGCCTCATAAGTGTTTCCATTCAGCAGAGTGTGGGTTCGAATCCCGGTCGTGATTGTCTTTCCTTGAGTTTTTAAAACTATTTAATCTATAGACCATGCTACATTAGTTTACAGAGTGGTGACCTCGTAATTCCTGACGGGCAAGATACTACACAGGCTCAATGGGAAAATTTATATTTTGTGTCATAATTTTCACATAAATTCAAAATTTACAAAAGCAACAGCTGTACAGCTTTTGAGATGTCCCCCTTTCTTCATATCAAAAGTTGAGGAAAATCAGACAGAGCGATCTCCATAAAACATAAGATTTGTTGTATTCTTCAATTGAGCTGTGTACAAATGTGCCCGCCGGAAGTCCAGGCTCGGTGGCTCTTTTGTAAACATGTGATGTCACAGGTTACATCATCTAGACTAACTATTTTCTGTTTTCTCTTGACAAAACCAGATTAAAAAAGAGGGAAGCAAGAAGGAGATATGATACAGAGGGGAGCAGAACACGGCAGAATGAGACGTATATTTCTGACGGTGAAACAATTAGTGAACTCCTTGGTAGGGTCTCAGGGTCTGGTAGCGGCTCAGGTCTTCCTCTCCTTGTAAGTATATTGCAAAACGAAATCAAATTTGTCTTTCAAATAATCTCAAATAATCTTTGAGATAATAAGGGTATCAAAGTGCGTGAAGAGGCTTTATGCTCTAACGCTGAGGCCTGGTTCTTGATAAAAATTTTACCAAGACAAAGTCGAGGTAAAATTATCAGGAACCAGGCCTCAGCGTGTTTAAACCACTAGTTTAAATCTGATTCAACACACTTCGGTTCCAATTCCTAAATACCTTTCCCTTAAAAACATCCCAAACCCTGCAAAAAGTTGCGAACAAAATTTGACAGTTAAGCTTGAGCTCACCTTGACTCTGCGTTGAATTTCTATGCATTGTGTTGAGCGATGAGTACCTCGCACAAGTTTCAAACTATCGCAAGCAGATTTCAAACTATCGCACGCAACTTTCAAACTATCACAAGCAAGTTTCAAACTTGCGCCTGCGCAATCATCTAATAGCGCCCTCGTCTGACTCAATAAGGTCAGGTCATGTTCAATCACTTTGAACTGTTGTTGATATCGCACGTTCAAACTTGGCCACATGATTTTCCCTCGCCCAATCAGAACGTATAAACTGCCCCAGGTATTTGTGAATAATTGTTAAATATATGCTAATTTTGCGTCGGGGATAAAGAATATTATTTGGTCTTTGTCTTGTTCCCAGCGGAAGATGGTCAATGTCCTTTAATGAGAGGATTTCTTGGTATAACAATTAGAATGTTTGATAATGGTTAATCCCGGCTTATTTTGGATTTTTCACAGGTCCAGCGTACGATAGCAAAGCAGGTTCAGTTAATACGCTGCGTAGGACAGGGTCGGTTCGGCGAGGTGTGGAAAGCCAAGTGGCGAGGGGAGTATGTCGCCGTCAAGATCTACCTCACAGAGGAAGAGTCCAGCTGGTTCAGGGAGACGGAGATATACCAAACGGTTCTTATGAGACACGACAACATCTTGGGTAAGCACCTTCTTCTTAAGACAATAATATTTCCTTCCTTCTTCCTTCTTCCTTCTGTCCCGTAGCGTTACGGCCGTAGAGGGCGACATTGTGGTGGTATTTACCACACAGAACCTCCATCTATCTCAGGCAGGGCTCAAATTTGGGTGAAAAATCCACAAGACCACAGGGCTTGTAGCTCAAAATGTTTACTGGGACCATGATATTTCATTTTACTAAGACCAGAATCAAAATGATTTATCTCATCTGTCTTTTGGGGTATTAAGTATACTTCATTACATAGAACTGAAAGGTATTTTATCAGACTCAAAATCAACATTTGAACAAATTTGTTTCTGTGAGGTACATGTATGTTACTAAACTGAAAAACACAAGACCACTGGACTTGTCCACTCAAAAGTTTACTGGGCCGATAATGAAACCACTGGCCTCGGGCCTGTGGTCCAGTGTCAAATTCGAGCCCTGCAGTCAGTCTTCTCCTGCCCTAAGAAGTTGCTCCCAATTAAGACATGTCCTTCTCCTTGATGTTATCTGCCCACATTTTCCGCTGCCTTGCCCCCTTCTGCGGTTGCCATCTGTTCCACCCTCCAGGATTGTGTTTGTGAGACCTGCCATCTGACCACGTGACCGAACCAGAACACTTCCCTCTTTTTGGATGTCTGCGAGCAATCTCTCTTGCTTGCCAATCTTTCAGCGAGGGTCCAATTAGCAAATCTCTACCTCAAACTCATTTTGACATTTCTAAATAAATTTCCTGCAATTTGTTTTGTGTGTGTTTTATATTTATTAGGTTTCATCGCAGCAGATATCAGAGGGTCCGGGTCGTGGACACAGCTGTTTCTGATCACGGAGTACCACGAACACGGCTCACTCTTCAACTACCTACGCTTTAACATCCTCGACACCAAGGCGATGTTACGGTTGGCCCAGTCGGCCGCCAATGGTCTGGCACACCTGCATTCGGAGATCTGCGGCATGCAGGGGAAGCCGGCCATAGCGCATCGAGACATCAACAGCCGGAATGTCCTCGTCAAATGTAACGGGACATGCGCCATCGGAGATATGTCACTAGCGGCACGATTTTTAAGGTTCGATTTAATTGGATGATTTATTTTTCCCTCTTTTGTTAGGCTTTGGCGGAAGCACACAGAAAATGATCATTTAATGTCAACCGATGAAAATAATATTGGGTTGAACAAAGAAAACACTAAATTATTTGTTGAAATCTTACCCGTCAGTTTTCCTTGTGGTTGTTTACTTGATAATCAAAATAATGTAGGAGTCTCGTATCCACCAATAAGGTGCTCAGGGCACTGGAAGAAAGAGAACCACTTTTCAAGACAGGTTGTGAAGTTTATGAATTATGAGACCCATTTATGTAGTACCTTACAAGGGCTTTACAAGGTGCTGCGGCGCCCCCGGCAGCCAGTACCAAAAAACACTGAGGCAAATCCCTTCTTTTAGCAATAAGTGTAACTGGGTTTCGTTTACGTGCACTGCGTAACACGCGGGACCTAACGGCTTGACGTCCCTTTGGAAAGGAGAAGCAATAATGTGTCTTGCTCAAGGACACAAGTGTCAAGACCGTGGCCCAATTTCATTTCAGCTAAGCACAACAAAGTTATGCTTACCAGAGTAAGGTTACCAGCCAAACTACCACGTCACATGTACAATTTGTGACTGGTGTCCTGCTCATTTCTGCTTAGCAGACACTTGTTTAAGCAATATTTTCTGCTTAAACAGCTCTATGAAATTGGGCTCGGGTCTCAAAACCCACACTCTGCTGATCAGAAACACCAGAGCTCGAGTCCGCTTTGCCACGACACACCATAACCTTTTTTTCCCGTAATGTACCAGATGCTTAGATTAAACTCATGTGCCAAAACAAATGTTATGAAATCCTTGGCAGAGGTTTGTAACAACGTGTGTCTATCATTTTAGAGACAATCCAATTCATCACGAAAAACTTTTCGATCTCAACACATCCCCCCCCTCGTTTTGGCAGAAACTTCTTTTCGTACCCCTTGAGAAACTTTTGCTGCCGATAACTCATCAGTCTGTGAGCATGAAAAAGTTCTACTCGCCAACAGAGGGGAACTTTTATTTCAGAGCATCTCAATGCACCGATGAGGAAACGAGATTAGGATGTGTCCATGTTGCGTCTAATTAGTCCCCCCCGAGGGTCTCTCCATCAAGAAGAGCCGCTCTCTTTGTAAGGGGGGGGGAATTAGTCCCCGGTAAATGTGCCGAATTGAACTATTTCCCCCCCTAGAGGACTGGCCGAGATGGAGATTGGATGAGGTGAATTTCCCGTGATGGAAACGAGATCAGGATGTGTCCCCTGTCACACGTAATCCATCACGGGGGTAATTTCTACTCTTAAAGCCGCTTAGCGGTGGATTGTGCACTGGCAAAGTGTTGAAAAGCTGAACGGTGTTATAACTGGAAGAGTGATCTAAGCGGATTACGATCTTACACAATCACTCCCCAAGAATCTACGCAAATGTTTGACTTTTCCGAAAACTCCATCAAATCTTGGTGGTACTTTTTTAGTCTTGGCTCTCACCGGAAACCAATCTTCATTTTGATTTTGCTATTTTTTAAAATTGATTTTGGGTTGAATTTAATTCTCTACTGATCGTCTCCTGACGGTGACTAGAGCAAGCTAGTCGAAACGTTGAGACCAAAAAGAACTCACTCCGCGGCAGTGCGGTTAATAACGAGAAGTCCCCCCCAATCCACTAAGCGAAAGTGGTAGTCCATGCTGATTTCCTACCTTCCGCCCAGGTAGTAGTTAATAAGCAGGACAGTTCTTTTCAGAACTGAGAAATCTCCCGAATTCCGAAAAATCTACTCCTATTTGTAGAACAAATAGCAAGACAAGTTCTCTAAAGAAGAAAATCTACACAGCAAAGTAGATATACACATGGTGTTACCGAAAACCGAATATACATTGATACCTCACCATGCAATGCCTCAAGAACCATGATCATCTCTTTGTTTTACAGTGAGAGCAATGAGGTGGATTTACCGACCAAATCAAGAACGGGCAACCGGCGATATATGGCACCAGAGGTATTAGACGGAACGTTGAACACCAACGCCTTCGAGTCGTACAAGAACGCCGATGTCTACTCGTTCGGCCTGGTTCTTTGGGAAATTGCGAGAAGATGTGTCACAAGAGGTTGGTATTCCAAAGATTTGGACAAGTGAAAACGGGGGCCGGAATACAGTTTTGGCAAGGGATTCGAGTCCCAAACCTTGTGGTTGCAAGTCTGGCAGTCTTAACCCAGAGATGATGCCAACTCTCCCTGATTCTGCAGAAAGTTTCCTGAAATTCAAACCAATCTTTCCATGTGCCGATGAACAAATTTGAGAATCTCCCCGATTGTGGCAACTTGTCCCCCATTACGTTGACTGTAATTCTAAGTAACTCCCTGATTGTTGGACAAAATCTCCCTGCTTACAAAATGCAAATGTAGGCAGCTATGGCCATAGTTCGACTGAGTTAGCCCGAACTTTGGCTAGTAGACAAAAGTTGGACTACACTAGTCAACTACTTCGGAACCAGCCTACCGGGCATGGTGGCATTGCTGGTTATAGTAGACCTTTCTTTTGCAACGTCACAGCCCAAGTTTTTGCCAACCAAGGTTTGAAAATTACGGGAAGCCATAAATGCACAGCAAAAACACATTTTGTTACAATGTTTCACAAATATTCAAAAATAGTGTTGAATTTGTTGGAAACTAAGCAACCAATCATAAGATGTATATTTTTTTATTTTATTGAAAGTTTGCAGAAATGTTGAATTTGGTCACAAAATCTGTATCCGCGATTGAATGTTTTGCTAACATTAGGCCCTCTGTGCCAACCAGTGCGGTTTGTTGATCAACAAAAGAAAGGTCTATAGCCTTTTTCCTAGCAGAGTGGACCAGTTATCAGAAAACGTTAAACGTACGTTGAGGGCGCCGGTCCCGTTGACACGACATGACTGGAGTCGTTCGCACTTCAACTTCTGTTCGCAACAACCACTAGCTAACCCATTGGTCCATGCCCTACGTAGGTCACTAGAACAACCACTAGTTAACCCATTGGTCCTTGCTTGAACTGGACCAACGCTAACCACTTCACCACAAATATTTCCCTTTCCATCAGGAATCGTCGAGGAAGCACAGACGCCGTATTATGACTTTGTACAGAGTGCGAACCCAACAAATGAAGAAATGCAAAAGATTGTTATACAAGAGAGAAGGAGACCCGACATTCCTAACAGGTGGAGTGGAGATGATGTAAGTAGGCCTCTAGAGGGAGCCCTTTCCTTCTTATCACAATACTTCAGCTGTTCATAAAATCTTTCTTAATGGTAGGGGTCGTGGATTGTTTTGTTTTTTTACGTGACGCTGATTTATAGGCAGAATTGGAAAGAAAGCATACAATAAAAGTCATATGTGAAAGTTTCAGCTGAATGAAATGTCTACTTGCTGAGAAAACTTGCTGAGAAAAAAACTGTCACAGTATTTTCACATGGACGTTGAATCCATCCACGTTAGGCGAGGTGACAGAGGGTACCGACCGCATCTCTGGCCGCAGCATTCGAGGACGGACACCAACCCCTCGGAAATCTGAGAAACGATTCATGCACGAATCGTTTCTCAGTTTCAAATGTTTGTGGGTGAAAAACTATCCAAACTGTATTCGGAGGGAACCCTTTCTCAAAATAGTTTAAACTATTAACAGCTGCAGTGCTTCTCACCAAATAAGTCTTTATGGTCATTAGATTTTGAAGTTTTCTTCAATCTATGACCCTACCTTTAACTCAATCTTAAGAGTTCATGAGATCAAAGTTATGGTTCACGTAAAAATGTTAACATTTTGATAGTGTATTCACCTTTAGCTGGACAGTTCATATAAACAAAACTTGGATTTATTGTAGAGTTTCACCCGAGATAAGTCTTTAATCCTGTGAGTTTGTTTTTTTCTTTGTTTTGTGTTCACAGAGCCTTTTGTCTATAGCCCGGGTGATGACCCAGTGTTGGCACCCCAACCCCGCTGCCCGCCTCACCATGCTTCGGGTCAAAAAGACACTGGTCAAAATGCAGGATGAGGATTTCAAGGTCTAATATAATGTAATATATACGTCTAAATTAACCCCCTTTCCCCTTCCCCTTCCCCTCCCCCTCCCCTCCTCTAACCATTCCCTTCACCCTTCCATTGAGATGGTAGTTAGGCTGCCCGCCATTTTTGATAAGCTGGCCCACTACTCATGAACAAACTAACCTTTATCGAAAGCTGGTTATTTTCCGCTGCAAAAATCGGAGATCGGTTTTTCTATTAACGATTATGAATTAATGTTGATTCTGTTTGCTCTTTTGAGGGGATGCATAGCTCACTGAGTGAGTTCAGAGTTAGGCTTCACTCAACTGAGTGAGTTCAGGATCACACTTCACTCACTGAGTGAGTTCAGGATCACACTTCACTCACTGAGTGAGTTCAGGATCACCCTTCACTCACTCAGTGAGTTCAGGATCAAACTACTCGAACCTTGTCAGTGAATACTGGTGGGTGACCTGACTAGACCAATTTCAGTAGTGTTGCTTCATTCGTGACTTTATTCTAAACTAGAAGTTTTGGTTACCAGACATTGTGTTAACCATGATTTACCCAGAAAAGGTGTTTATTTGTCTGGCAGTTAAAACCCTCCTACTCTCAGTGACTCTTGGCAACATTTTCCAGTGAGTTGACCAACCATTTGAAACCATTCGACTGCCAAGGCTGTGTACGGTGGCACAACTGTGCACAGAACTAACTGTGTACTGTGTACATGCATTCCCTCATGGTATCACATTGCAGGCTGGCATAGTTTATCTATCATTCAAAACCACAGTGAATGGTATTGAATGGTCAGACAGCAAGAGGGTTAATTTTCATTAGTATGGGTCACAAATGTAGAATCACTGCTGAAACACTTTCACCCCTCAACCCCAATTAAGACTCACTTTTATGCAGTGTGTGGGTCAAATGTTCAATCCTGTTGTTTGTAAGGAGAAAGTCAAAGCCACTCTTTGCTTTTTCAAAATGTCCAGATCTCAAAGTCGATTTTTTTTCCCTCCCTCTTTTACTTTACGGAAACGGGTACTTCGTATTTTTGTGTCACATGAAGATTTCTTTCTGTCGTGGTGAGACTTTTTGGTCGGTAGAATTTCCAATCCTCCTTGGTCAATATCCAAGCGAAGCTGCAGTAATGTTTCACGAATATTGGTTATTATCAGTATTCATGAAATGAATAACAAGGTCGCTGGGACTGGCCAAATCATTTCTATATAACAGGGGTGTTGTTGCAAGAGGGCAGCAAAACACAAAAAACCACAAAGCAGAAATTGAGAGTCAGGACTTCAGACTTTCCTCTGAATAAGCACAACCTGTTTATAGTGGTGCTCTTTTTCTACGGAGAGTTGACTGTAGTTGTTTCAGGAGCTGCTGCTGCTGCTGTTGTAAAAGTCAACGACTGTTTCGTGAGCTACTCTTTTGATCAACTGGTTTACTTTAACCCACATGCTGCATCCGTATGTAGATATAAATAGGAATGTTTTTTCTGTTTCAGCTGCTCATGAAACGGCATTCTATCGACTGCTTTCATGTTTTTATGAATATGCACCTTAAATACTCAAATATTCAAAAACCCCCGCAACTGAAACTGTTATCCTGGAATGCACTTTCAGTGATCTGAAATAAATTTACAAAAAAACAACAACTGACATCTTGTATTATTATTATTATTATTATTTTTTCTATGAAAATGTATTAGTAGGATTTGAAAACTTTATTGAAAATGTATTGTTATTACACCAAAGTATCTAGTCACCAAAAACAGCTTTCACAGAAATAGTTTCATTCATCCATTCAAAGTATTGGTTCGAACTTGATTGCAAATAATCCCCCCTCCCCCCAAAAAACAAAATAATAATAAATAATAAATAAATAATAAATAATAATAAATAAATTAAATTAATAATAATAAAAATAAATAATTGAAATAATAATAATAATTGTATTAAGCAACAAAACAAATTAAAAATAAAGAATAAAATAATTAAACAAATATAAATAAATATATAAAGTTACCAAGAACAATGCTACATCTTCCCTGACAGCACAAAGTTCAACCTTTGCTTAGTTTCGTTCCCCGAGTCATCGTTAAAACTAGAAGCATAAAATATTCATTTTATCCACAATTTTGGCATAAAATAAAGGGGGAAACATCAACAACAAATCATCTCAATCCTGTAAAGAAAGTTATTTATTTTATCATCTGCATTTTTTTGAAAACATAAAGTCACCACGTTATATTTTTTACCTTCACCAACCTACCCCCCCTGAAATGTCTCCGTTCTTTTATGGAGAGCTGAGGAGCGCGGCCCAATTTCATGGCTCTGCTTCCCGCCGAAATCTGCACTCGCAATCACCATTCAAGTTGCTTTAACGGGGCAGGCGCTGAATTTCTGCGCTAGCGAAGAATGCCGTGTAACGTGGAGTACGTCCGCACACAATCAAAAAAAATCCCTGCTAACCTGTGAAATACGCTTGACGTAAGCGCCCACTTCCCGTAAGCGCGATTCTTTGCTTACGGTAAGCGGAGCCTCGAAACTGGGCCCACATCGGCCAAGCTTATTTTGATGAGATTTCCGGTCCCCAGTGTCTGTTCATTTGTCGTGGTCTAACTTTTTACTTGGGCCAACATCTTCATACAGTACTGTAGATGTACTCCATTAATGAATGCTGCAGGCTCAGTTTGCACTCCTCTGTTCCCTATGGACTAGATTTTTGTGATCAGAAAAGTTTTCCTGACATACCAATAGTTTCCGGTTCTTGCTTCCAAGTGTCACTGCCAAGTTGTATACGGATACAACCTCGTTCCCAGTAGTGTACTTTACTTGCCTTGCTTGATCCTAACCCCTGGAAGTGTGACTTTGGAAATATCCAAATATATCAGATATTTTAATAAGTCTTGTGGTTGATCCAACGTATGCGCGCGCTCAAAATGGTCGCAGCCTCCCCAAAAAGCATCAAGCCATAAAGCAACTGGTGTTACTGGTCCCCTGCTATTCTTGTCGATCCTGTGGCATGTCTATCTGTATGCAATTCAGGGTGACCGTGTAAAAACATTGAAGTGGATTGCGTTAAAATACTTGCATTTGGACACGCACGTACTAAACGCCCTATAAGCGTCCTGCACGCGCTCAAAGGTTGTTACCAAGCTTGCGCGCAGAGCAGTCATGTTTTTGTAGCCAATCAGCGTTGTTTATCAGTGCTTCCCTTCCAGGGGTTAGTGACGAGAGGTGGGGTGTGACAGACGACGCACTGCCTATGGTAACCAGACTGGCCTGATTTCTTATTATACAGCTTTCATGTTACTTTCAGGCCCATGCGCCACTGGGTGTTAACTTGAGGAATGTTAGACTGGTTTCTGCTCATTAAGAACCATTACTGTTCAGCTGAAATACATCTTTTTGAACGGTCTGTTGCCAGACCATGTATTCGAAAGAAGAAAAACCCATGTGTTCTGTAAATAAATGAAAACCTCAATATTTTATTATTTAGATGATCAATTGTAAAAAAACTTGCAACTATACCCTTTTTGGTTCTGGAAATACTAATCAGAAACTTTCTTCCATGGCAATATCAAAAACAGAGACTCAAACCAAACATTTAGTCAGCAGTAAAGTAGTGGTTACTTTTGTTTGAATTTAAACATTGAAATACAGGGAATATGTCCACTGTTTGATTGCATTATAGCAAAACGATTTGATCGCAGCAACAAAAACACACTAAAGATCTACACCCCACAGTCACACCAAAACAGACCAAAACAAATAGCATTTAACACAAATTAATAATCTGTACATTGAATAATAAATTATTTCACACCTAAAACCAATTAAAGTAAAAAACAAAATTGTAAATCTGTTGAAAAAAAACACCCAGATTCTCTCGTGTAGAAAGAATCCCCGTGCCATTGCTAGCGTCTTGTGTGAAACATTTTTCTACCTTTGAACAACTGTGCCAAAATGGGAAAGTTTACCCCCCATTGTTTATACCTGATGCCTGAAGAAATGTACAATTCCTTAAACTTAGACTCTCAAAGTATCCAGTTTTGAGTTTGTCAGAAATGAATAATTCACCCTGTTGGTTCACTGTTGTGATTGCATTTCGTTTTGTTAGTGGAAAAACATTGTACCTCCTGAAATTGCACTTGCTTGAAACTGTCAAAGCGTCGTTTCTCGCTTAGAATAGCCCGGATGTACACACAAAAGGAGTACGCGCAGAGATACAACAAATTTTGCACTGACGCGATTTGATGTTACTCCATTATGTGATTAACCAATCGGGTTGATCCATCTATCAAATGTTTTAGATTTTGTTATGAAAGACACCTTGTGATTGGTTTATTACTCAGTAATCAACTACATGGAAATGGTATTTCTATGTCACTGGTAGGTCGATTGGGCCTACTTAGCAGAAATATTGATTTGCTAAGCAGAACATCATTGACACCAGCCGTCGATTTCACCAAACTCTTCCTAACTTAGGATTAATCTCAGGACTTAGGAAAAGTTAAGTTCTGTATCCATAGACGTTAGGACGCATTGAACCCATCCTAAGTTAGGACGAGTTACTCATTCTAACTCGAGATAGGATTAATCCTAGCGCTTCGTGAAATCGGCTGCAGGGTCGATCCCTTTACGTACGTCACAATATAGTTTGGGTTGGCAAACTGGTTTCCATGCTAAGAAAAAATTAGTGTGCTTAGCATTCTTACAATAATTAAGTTAAACTCCCTTCAAGCCAGATAAAGTATGTGTATGTGATAATATTACTTTGTATTGTTTTTAAAATGTTTTATTTACTTAAACATGTTTTGTAAATAGTAGTCACAGTTGACATAGCGCTGTGCCAATTTTTTTTTATTTTTATCTTTTTTTTTTTATACAAACCAATATAGATCTGTACAGGTGTTTTCCCCCGTTATAAAACTTGACTAATTTATTTCCGAGAACAGAAATGACCTATATGCACCAGTGATTTGATATTGTTTTTTCTATCTTTAAAAGTCCATCTCGTGTACAAATGTAAATGGATGAAGCGAAAAACAACAAATCTTTGTACTTCATTTTGAAGTGTGTTTTTGTATGTAAGAAGAAAAAAGAACTTGACTTAAGGGTATTTACCCCTTGTACAACGCACCTCCGCACGATGCGCCTCCACCATTTTGGGAGTCAATTTGCGTAGATTTTGACTCCGAAAAATGGCGGACAGGATCGGCGGGTGTAAGTGCACTGCCAATTTTGCAAGGGGTCAATAGTCAATAAAATATGGTTTGGGAACCTTTTTTCAAATTGAGGCTCTGGCATACTTGATGGTAGCCATTTTAAAATCTCAGTCTGTTTTAAAAGCATGTGACTTTAAAATGGCCACCACAGCCTCGGTTTCAAACAGGCCCAAATGTTCGCATTTTGTAGTGGTGTTTGACAATACACTGCATGTGTAAGGGCAGCTGCTTTGTATAAGGTGGCTCAGAAAGGCCATTGACAATTCTTTTCCTAGTTGTCTTGTTCCGCTATTTTTAGATGAATTTTGTACTCGTTATTGTTTTCGGGTCGCTGTACTTCAACATACACCAGGGCCCACTTTCATATAGCTGCTTAAGCACAAAAAAAACGTGCTTACCAGAATGAGGTTACCAGCCAAACTCCCATGTCACGTGTACAATTTGTGACCGGTGTCCTGCTCATTCCTGCAGATCAGAAAATGTTTTGAGCAATATTTTCTGCTTAAGCAGCTCTATATGAAATGAGGCCATTGGCCCAGACAATTCTGATTCGAAAAAAAATTCTTGACTTAAGTAATAAGTGGGGCACCAGTGATATGTCAACAGCAACGTGATGGCTTTTTGGCAGGTAATCTGTTTATTTATGCTAAGCAAGGTTTTTCAATGCTTGGGACATTTTTTGTTTGTTTGAAGGTTTCATGGAACTGGGTTGTGGAATGTTCCATGTGGGTAAACCATTTGACCACTTATCAATCTTTACTCCACTTTTGTGGTCAACTAACTAAATAAACATGTCAGAAGATTTAACAAGTTTTTTCCCTTACAATTAGTTTTCCAGGGGGGAAAATATTAAATAGTAATTGTCAGGGGATGTTGAATGTCATTTTATAAGTTGAGACGTTTGCCGCAATTTCTAAATTACCATGGTAACAAAACCACCAAGGAAAACAGATAGTAATGCTGTACCAGGTGTGGGCTAGTCTTGATTCAAAACGTCTCTAACAATTTATGGGTTTAGTGTTGGCATCCAATGTGCGTTTTTTTAAATACAAAATGCACTCGAACGGTCTTCTCTTGCCTTGTGAAAAGACTAGGCGTTTCATCAGGCGTGTCCCTTTTCGTGCGATTTTTTTCGAGATTTCTTTGGTTTGTGCTTTCTCATTAGACAGTGCCATGGAAAAACTGAAAATCACCGTACAGAGGTTTATTTGTGAGGAAAAAACAATTCAGTTTTGATTGAAGACTATTTTTTTTTTTTTTTTTGCAAATCTGAAGCCTTTTAATATGCATAATGATGTTAACGGTATAGTCTTGTGTCAATACGTGCGTGTGTGTTTTTGAATACACGTAAACCGGTTACAATTGTTTGACTGATGATCATTGGGGTCCTTTTCGAAACCACATCTTGGGCTCAGGATTTCGCTTTGGCAGTTATTTAGAAAAAACATACGCTGTCCTTACAATGCTTTAGTCAGGTGGACGGACGGAGCCCCAGCTAAAGCCCCAAGCCCAGGCCATGGTTTCGAAAAAGGACCTAGGTAACCAAAAATAACGTTTGTTAAAGGCACTGGACACTATTGGTAATTACTCAAAATAATTGTTAGCATAAAAACTTACTTGGTAACGAGCAATGGAGAGCTGTTGATAGTATAAAACATTGTGAGAAACGGCTCCCTCTGAAGTAACGTAGTTTTTGAGAAAGAAGTAATTTCTCAGTAAAATATTTGAATCGATTTTTAGACCTCACGCGTGAGGTCTCGAAATCGAAATCATGCATCTGAAAGCACACAACTTTGTGTGACAACATGGACAAGGGTGTTTCTTCTTCCATTATTATCTCGCAACTTCAACGACCAATTGAGTTCAAATTTTCACAGGTTTGTTATTTTGTGCATATGTTGAGATACACCAAGTGAGAAGACTGGTCTTTGACAATTACCAAAGGTGTCCAGTGTCTTTAAACAACACCTTAGTCACAATTTGATTTCCAACAAAGTGTTGGAAGAGAAAAGCATTTCTTGCTTCAGAATGCAAAAAAGTCCACATTAAGGCTGCAACACTGCAGTTACTTTTATTTACCTGTTGGGTCAGATTTTTTTTCTGGGAAAAGAATTTATGCCGATTATTTTGTTACCGTCTTTACTGTCTGTCACAATTTGTAACCCAATCTTTTATTTATTTTAGTTTTTGATGTGAGCATGTGTAGAGAGATGTTAGATTATTTTATAGCCAACAAAACAATATCGAAGAAGAAAATTCAGACAAGGAGAAGGTATGCTTGTTCATGTGAAGAAGAAATTCAAATGGTGTATTGAATAACTCTTGTAAATAAACTTATCAACTACTTAAAAAAAACGTAGACTCTAGGCTGAAAATTTTAAAAAACAGTAACTACCTTTTGTTAATAATAACAATGTTTTCAATAAAAAAAAATGTGTAAATAGTTCTGCGAATAATATAGTGTGTCTGTGTTTGCTTTATTATTCCTGTTTTTAAATGCAGGGTGTACTTTTGGTAATTACTCCACAAATTAATGACCATTGAATGTACATAGTAAATAGCACTGGAGAGCTATTGACATCATTATGAAACATTGTTAGAAATGACCCCCTTTGAAGTAATGTAGTATTAGAGAAAGAGGTCATACTAATTTTTTCACCCGAAAATTTTTAATCTGAGAAAGGCTTCAGGCAGGAAAATTCTCAGCCATCTGAAGACACACAGTTCAATGCAACAAAGGTGTTCTTTCTTTCGTTATTTTCTTGCAACTTTTATTTGATGACCAATTCAATAGACCGATCCATTAAGCTCCGCCCCTTACGTGTTGACCAATCACAACCTTGGCTATACGCCACCGAAAGTCCGACAAAGTCCGACACGCTAAAATCCCATTAGAAAAGTAAACATGCGTGCGCGCGTACTTAAAGCGCGCACGTTCATGTCGCGAGTGTGGCATTGGAGAGACGCACATGTGCTGCACACGTGTGCAGTGGTGAGGCAGCCAATGCTGTGATTGGTCAATATGCTAAAGGGGTGGGGCTTAATGGATCGGTCCATTGAGCCAAACTTTTCGTAGTTTTGTTATTCTATGCATAAATGTTGGGAAACACCAATTGTGGATACTGGCCTTTGACAATAACAAAAACCCTGCCTTTAAATTATTCATGTACACATAGATCCCTGCTTTTCACAAGTAGATCTTGTTCTACATCACAAAAAGGAGGGGTTTCTTTGATAAAAGGAAAATAACGCCCCCATGAATTAAAGGAACATTACAGAATTGGAAAGAAAAAAACTTGTAAACTATACTTTTTGATCACAGATTTACATCAAACTTACACAGTCTAATGATGATGATAGTAGAAAAACATCCCTTGAAATATTTCTGTCTGAAATGCCATATTTGATGAGAAATGAATAAACTAATTTTCCGATTGGAGTTTATCGCTCAGTGAGCGTTTTATTCATTTGTTGAATCTATATGATTTCATGCAAATGTGTAATCGGTTTTTCACTATTTTCTCGTGACCCAGATGGCCGATCAATCTCAAACTTCTACAGGTTTGTCAGTTTATGTTTATGGTGGATTACATAAAGTGTTTACACTGCCAGCAACTGTTTTGTTAGCAAAAACCAATTCTGTTATGTTCCTTTAAGAATGGTCAAAGTCAAAACTCCATTTGAATAACGTTTTCGGAATAGGGCTTACAGTATTTTCTTTGGGATGGTTTAAAAATAGTTACAATAATTAACTCAATTTTTACGGCTTGTGTTGTCAAAAAACAAGTAGTGTTTACGAGTATAATTATTTTGTCATGGATAAAACATTGTAGGTTTAAAATTTCGACCAATTTTGGAATGATTTCGCGCACGTTATCATATGCCTCGGCCAAAAATGCTCACTCACACTTTGATCAATAGAGGGCAGCATCCAACTTTATAATGTAGTGGATTTTTTTCTTCAGTTCTTGTTTACAACATGTTTACAACATAAGTGTTAAGTTTGTAAACCATGCAACCAGGACCATCTTTTGAATAATTAATGGCGCAGTGGCCCTTGAGGCAAGCCGTCTGTCTCGCAAAACAAGAATATCGATGGTTCGAATTTGTATTTCGTTTGTAGTGTTATTGATCGTTTGGTGGTTGGTGTGATTCGACAATAGCTCCATTTATTTATTTTTCATTTTAAAGGGTAATACATTAATTTGGTAATGACTCCAAACATGAATGACCGTAAGTGGTAAGAAGTGCTGCATCTATTAATCTACATTTTGGCGGGAAACGATTCCCTTCTGAGAAGTGTGGTTGTAGAGAAAAGGATTTTAAAAATTGTCAATCTGAGAAACGCTTCATGCATGAAACGTTTTTCAGCTTGCGTATTCCAATTACTGATTATTGACTCCTGCAACCGCTCCAGATTTCCGGCGTTATCTCAAAAACGCTACAACCTTTTGAAATTAATTGTTCACAAGTTAGTTTAATTGTACAAATCTACGTTTATTTGGGATTAAAACAATCGACTAGGTTCCAAAAACCGAAGGTATACTTTGCCTAGGACAAAAGAAGACAACAAGGCAAGTACAACCGTCAAAGAATGCCCAAGTTTAACTACTAGTAGTAGGCGCTACCATAAGGGCAGAGTATAGAATGGCCTTCCAAATAATTACAAGAGGACCGCCTGACCGCCTCGATTCTTTTTTTCCCATTTTTTTTTTTTTAAGATTTAATTACGAATGTATTATTTTTAAATGATGATAATCCAAGTTACCCCTGATGCAGCGAAAAATTATGCATGTTGCGGTTTATTTAAATATAAACACCCATTGTTAATGACATCATCGTTGTTGTTGACATTACGATTTGTTAAGCTTTATGATTCATGTTTGATTTTGAAGATAAGAGAAACAATCGAGTCGGAGAACAAACTTTATACAAAAAAAACTTCGTGCAAAACGCATGATTCCCTGCCCCGTCACATACGATTGTAAACAATATCAGTGGAAGGGCACCCGACTCTTTTATTGATCGGATTATTTCGTCAGTCGTTGGCGGGTTGGTCATGACGTCACTCAAGTGCTCGTATAATGTGGCGGCCATTTTTGTTTGACACTCACTCACGTCGGTTACGCAGTGTGCCGGTCATTTAAAAACGGTTTTTATTCTTCGAATTTTTACTGTATTTGGCCGTTTTTACATTAGTTTTATACGGAGAGAAGAGTGTAGTAACAATCTCAGAACGTTATAAATTGGCAAGTATGGGAGAAAAATCGCACGCTAAGGAGCTTGACCAGTGGATAGAACAGCTAAACGAGTGCAAACAGTTGCAAGAAAATCAAGTCAAACAACTATGTGAAAAGGTGGGTCACCGGCGCTTGGACAAGTCGTCATTCAATTTCAATTTTGATTTTATAAAACTTCACAGTTTTACTGAGTGCTGTTTTGTGTTTTTCATGTGTACATATTTATGTTACACCTAACCTTTTGTTTTCTGGTTTTATGTCAGTGCATTTCTGTAATTCCTGACATCTTGAACATTTTTTGTCGACTTGAATCTTGATTGATCACATGTCAAATTAAATATTTTAAAAATCTTAATCACTGTAACACTAACCATTCATGTTCTTCAATAGTCCCATTAATACAAGTGCCAATATGCTAGACTCCCTCCTCTTCTTGGCTTTAAGCCCACAATAGCATCAGGGACTGACTTGACCTTGTCATCATTGAAAGCTCACGCTTTTTGCAAAATTTCCCCCGATGTTCAATCAATTAGTCCCCATAATACGATTGTGACAGGTACATTAAAACGATTTGTTGCTTGCTTTCATTTTGATGTATTTGTACGAAGAATTCCTGAGCTGAAAATTACATGTTTATTTTAAACCAAACATCGTCGGCAGCCATGATGTTTACTTAAGTTATGCGCATGCACATCTACAGAACTTTATGAAAAAAAGAAGTTTATACATGGAGAAGTTGCCAAATACAAGTGCTACCTTTTCACTCATTTTGACCAAAAAGCAGTTTCTTAATTGATTCTTATTTTGACCAAATCATAGCGAGCAGTAAAATGGTGGTTGGCTACTGCCTTTCTGCCTCGTTGATGCTATTTTGGCAGCCAAAGGAACTTTAATTATTTTTTTTGCTCCAGCAGAAGGATTACCTTTGAAAGCATCACAATCCTGACACTATTTTGTTTATAGCAAATTGCCATTTTAATTATTCATGAATGCTTAATAAACTTGATTCAAAGGAATGGATCACACAATAATCATGCACACTTTGATGGTTTGTGGTTAAAGGGGCACTTTGCCTCGGATTGGGCACTTTGGTCTTGTGTGTAATTTCATGACAGAACACTGCCAACTATTTTGTAGAACCAAATTTTTAACTCCAATAAATAGCACCGTATGTTCAAGAGGTAAATTTATGGTTTTTTTTTATAATCACTACTAAATACTTACAACACACACTTTGGGTTTTTAGATGATCAACTCTTAATAAACAGTGAAATGTTGAGAGATTTGAAGTCAGCGTGCCACTGCATGGTTAACTTTTGAAGAATAAAATGACTTTCTTCGTCCTGGGTTGATTTTTTCTGAAAATGATTAATTGTGTTTCAGGCCAGGGAAATCTTAACTAAAGAATCTAATGTCCAAGAAGTGAGATGTCCGGTGACCGTTTGCGGAGATGTCCACGGCCAATTCCATGACCTCATGGAGCTCTTTAGAATCGGAGGCAAATCTCCCGACACAAATTACCTCTTCATGGGCGATTACGTGGATCGTGGGTACTATTCAGTTGAGACAGTGTCATTACTAGTGTCGTTAAAGGTGAGTCAAATTAGAAAAATCAGCAAAATAGTTATTAGGCAAAATTAGAAATTAAAAAACAAGTTTGGCGTCCTGCCTTTTTGAAAAAGACAACTGGTCGGGCTACTTTTCAAGATGGTTGCCAGCTTTTTCCCTGTGTGTTTTCATTGTGCTAAAGTCTAAAAATACGATCTTATTTATTTTAAAATTTGTTTTTTTTCGTCAGAGATCTTTAAACTTTATCCTTTAAAAAAAAAGAAAAAAAAAAGGGGGCGGCCTCTTAAAAGGAAGCGGGTGGGGACGCTAAACATGTTTTTGTTTTTTTGGCCTTAAATAGCCTGAAACGTTTATTCAAGCCTAGATGCACATGTAGATCAGTCTTTGTACTTAATAAAGTTTTCCTACTTCATGATGTATCATGTCTGTTTATTGTCACAACAATATTTGGGCTTGTCTTTACTTAAGCACACTAAAGTTGGGCCATTCGATACTAGGACTATGACCTTCAAAACCATAGTTGTGACAGGTGTAGCTTTATAATCATTAAGAAACGTGATTCTTCATTTTTATAAGGGCAAGGGCACCTCTATGAGAAATTTTTTAATTTTCTATTGAGAACATTAACCCTCTTGCTGGCTGACCATTCAATACCATTCACTGTGGTTTTGAATGATAGATAAACTATGCCAGCCTGCAATATGATACCATGAGGGAATGCATGTACACAGTACACAGTTAGTTCTGTGCACAGTTGTGCCACCGTACACAACCTTGGCAGTCGAATGGTTTCAAATGGTTGGTCAACTCACTGGAAAATGTTGCCAAGAGTCACTGACAGTAGGAGGGTTAAAGGGGCACCATGGCAATGACGAGGTGCAATGGAGGCAATTGCCTTCCGGCGCCTCAGTGAAGTGTCAGGCCTGTGTTAAGTAGGGCATAATTCGTTGTGTCAGTGCAAAAGCATATCTTCTCAAAAAGCATTCAGGTTAAATGTCAAAACGTTGCTAAAAATAACTCGGGTGTACACAAATCAAATACGCGCGCAAAAATATGACGATTTTGCACGGAGCATTTTCGTGAGAGATATCACAATTTTTTGCACGATCCAGTTTTGCTGTTTCTGCACTGACGCGACGAATCAATCAACCTTAATAGCTCCGTATTGATCGATTATCAACTTTCCTGAACCTGACACACTCAAATCAATGGACTGCTTGGTCGATTAGTGCATCTAATCGGTTTTTCTGTTGGCTGTGTTGTTATCTTGATATGTATTCAAGCTCACTTTAAGAAATTCAATCAAAGTTTCTTATTCTCCACCTATTTTTTTAACCCCAAAACGATAAAATTCAAATGGTGTGGAAGTGACATGGGCCCAATTTCATAGAGCTGCTTACGCACAAAAATGATGCTTACCAGAGTAAGGTTACCAGCCAAAATACCACATCACGTATAAAATTTGTGACAGGTATCCTGCTAATTTCTGCTTAACACTTGTTAAGCAACTATTTCTGCTTAAGCAGCTCTATGAAATTGGGCCATGGTTGGAACATTGAGACATGAGGTTTATATCTTTGTGTTCAAGATAAACATTGAACTGCAAACTTACTAAGTTTTAACCTTATCATTTTCTTTACATTATTATTATTTGTTTTTTTAAGGTACGATTTCCTGAGCGTATCACTATCCTGCGTGGCAACCACGAAAGTCGGCAAATCACCCAAGTGTACGGTTTCTACGACGAGTGTCTACGGAAATACGGCAACCCCAACGTCTGGAAATACTTCACCGATCTCTTTGACTACCTTCCCCTCACTGCGTTGGTTGACGGTCAGGTAAGGAACTCGCAGCGCTTCCTTTCTGCCAAGCAGAAATGAGCAGGATACCAGTCACAAATTGTACAGGTGACATGGTATTTTTGGCTGGTAACCTTATTCTGGTAAGCATAATTTTGTTGTGCTTAGCTACTTTGTGTGCTTAAGCAGCTCTAGGAAACTGGGCCCTGATCTGTCTTTACTAGTCTCTCTACTCAATATAGATCATCAACTTGGGCCCATTTTCTTAGAGCTGCTTAAGCACAAAAAAAGTAGCTAAGCACAACAAAGTTTTGCTCACCAGATAAAGGATACCTGTCGGAATACCATGTCACATGCATCATATGTGACTGGTGTTCTGCTCGCTTCTGCCAAGCAGAAAATTCGTGAGCAATATTTTCTGCTTAAGTAGCTCTATAAAATTAGGCCCTGTTCTAATTATATTTTCAATAATCTTATGAATAGCTCTGTTTGCCAGAAACCTTTACAAAAATTGGTTCAAACTTCGCCTTTGTCTATAACCGCTTAATTTTTCTTTCATAGTTATTTGGTTTTTGATTAAATTACTTATTTTGTTGATTGATACAGATATTCTGTCTTCATGGTGGTCTGTCGCCCTCTATTGACACATTGGACCACATTCGAGCATTGGATCGCCTACAGGAAGTTCCTCATGAGGTACCTTGAATCATTTCACTGATTGCTCGTCACTAAACAAAAATTATAATCTCAAGGCTTTGTGTAAAACACTTCCTCCTTGTACAAGTCCATGTCAACAAAAGGAAGATGCATACATGAGACCCATCCAGTGAACCATTTCCCTTGTATAGCATTGCTACACAAAATGAATCAGGTGCTACTCAAAACATCATCATTTTCTACTTAAAGGCACTGGACACTATTGGTAATTACTCAAAATAATTGTTAGCATAAAAACTTACTTGGTAACGAGCAATGGAGAGCTGTTGATAGTGTAAAACATTGTGAGAAACGGCTCCCTCTGAAGTAACGTAGTTTTTGAGAAAGAAGTAATTTCTCAGTAAAATATTTGAATTGATTTGAGACCTCAAGTGTGAGGTCTCGAAATCAAGCGTATGAAAGCACACAACTTCGTGTGACAAGGGTGTTTTTTCTTACATTATTATCTTGCAACTTTGACGACCAATTGAGTTCAAATTTTCACGGGTTTGTTATTTTGTGCATATTATGTTGAGATACACCAAGTGAGAAGACTGGTCTTTGACCAAAGGTGTCCGATGTCTTTAAACTTGTTCAGTCTAAATATTTTGCTGTTCAAAATTGCTGGACGAAAATAGTTCCCTGCCCTTCTGAATGAGTAACTTTCATAAAAAGGATTGAAAAATAACGAATGTAAACTTTTAATATTTTCAAATTCTCTTGAACATTGGTTTAAGATTGTAAACTGGTTTTTCATACCCGATAACATCAGAAATGCAGCAAAATAAGCATTGAATAACAATTAAAAATAATAATTGTTAGTCGTGTAGAGCCTAGAACATAACGGCGTGAAATCTTGATGCGGTTAACATAAATTGGCACGATATTCCACCTACTTCAGTCTTATTTCTAATTTTTGGGGTCCTCCAAAAAAAATTGCGAAATAGTCTTCACTTTGTCCATACCTGTAATTTTGTGTTTTTGGTGATGCACAGAGTCTGTGAACTTCCCGAGTTGTTACATCTGGGTGGTTCTGGGTCTAGAATAAGGGGAAACCAAGGCCCATAGGCCATTTTCAGGATTGTCCCATTTTACAAATCTCATCCCTGCATATTGTACTGATGATTTCTCATTCTTGTCCTAATCTTTCTAGGGTCCTATGTGTGATCTCCTCTGGTCCGATCCCGATGACCGCGGTGGCTGGGGTATCTCCCCACGAGGTGCCGGCTACACCTTCGGACAAGACATTTCGGAAAACTTCAACCATATGAACGGCTTGACTTTGATTTCTAGAGCTCATCAACTGGTCATGGAGGTATGTATCGTCAATCATTGTTATACCTTGGTTAATAGATTGTGAATTTTGATTGGTCGAGGACCCAGTCACGTGATGTGCTACAAAGACGCATGTACATGGCTCAGGGGAACATGAGTGATGCACCCCCATGGGGTACCTTACCTTGATCGTACCCACCGGTGGTCGTTTCCAGCGCCTTGTACAAGATAAGAAATAGCCCTGGGTTCGAGGTTGTAATTAGGTTGGTACTAGGTGAATTGATATACATTCCTTGTGCGATGTGCCGTAGGGAGCAGTGAAGCAATATTTTTGTCAACGACCTGTTACTTCTGTTTTTTTTTAAACTGTGCCCATTTCGTCTTAATAATGTTGATAGATGACAACACATCGCCTCCGAAGAAGAATCTATTACCATGGTACAATTGTTGCACACTCTATGATGGGATCCATGGGTTTTTGTACACCCCCTCGGGGGGCACATGGCACGGAAAGTGAAAGGCCGGCCATGTTATTGAGTTGTGAGTCTCGAACGAGCCCACAGTGTAATAACTATCCATTAATTGTCCCCCTACAGGGTTACAACTGGTGTCACGATCGCAATGTAGTCACTATTTTCAGCGCTCCTAATTACTGTTACCGATGCGGGAATCAAGCGGCCATCATGGAGCTAGACGACGCACTAAAATATTCCTTGTAAGTATTTAGATGAGATATCCAATCGTTTTTTATAGGGATAAATAATGTTTGACCTGATTTATCCATTGTCTATCATAACAACGGTTTTGCCTGGTTTTAAGTTAATTCGTAGCATGGTCCATGTACAACAATAACAGTAATAATAGTGGCTTCTTATGTAGTGCTCAAATCTATAGATAGTTCCCAGTAGACGCCATCTTTACGGGCAAAGTGCATTTTGGCTTGCAGGTGCGTCAAACGCTCAACTTATTAACGCAGCCGCGTTGTTCACTGACCAATCCTGCAATGAGTTTCGTGACATGCGCGCGTGTTGCACGCCGTTCTCACACGAAGCGCACGACTGTTTGTTCCAAACTGCCTGTAAAGATGGCCGATTTACGTCACACTGCAACCTATCTATACATTATTGTCACTGGTCACTGGGGCATTTATTTCATTCTTTAAACCATGTCAGCTCCCTGGGGAGTATACGGTCTGTGCTGCCAAATATGTAGCGCACCAAGCTAAATCAATCACAAGAACCGTCTCTGCCCTCACAGGTACCCATTTACCCCTGGGTGAAGAGAAGCAATTATAGTCAAGTGTCAATTATAGTCAATTATTGCTCAAGGACACAAATGTCATAACTGGGATTCGAACCCACACTCTGCTGCTGACAACACCAGAGCTTGGGTCTGGTGAACTAGACCCCTCGGCCACGACACGCAACAAAAGTCAGAACGTTAAGTCGGCGTAGACGGTTTTCGATTGATAATCCACTACAAGAATGTCTTGGGGATGAAATTACAATAAATCATACAAAATACATTTTCACTTGGTAGTTATCAATTGATTATTGTATTTGTTTCTGCAGCTTACAGTTTGACCCGGCACCGCGAAGAGGAGAACCCCACGTAACCAGACGTACACCAGACTACTTCCTGTAAATATATCCCTAAATTAAAGCGTGAGTCGTCTTTAGTAGCATTACTGTGTATGTGAAGAGTACGCCAAAGGTACGGTTTTACCAAAACAAAACAAAAAACGCCCTCATATGATTGTATAGTGTGGATGTGTGTTATATAAAGAACGCTGTGCGCATTTTAAGCAATCTTCCGAGGGATGAGCCAACGTGTCGTATTGGCGTCGTGAAATCGTCAAAGTTTAAAGGTCAGCCGAAGCATTGTTACTACTTGACGAATCTCTGGACCTGGTCTCACCCACCAATTCTCACCTTTTTGTTTTCGATAAACATTTGAAAATATCCTGTGAAAATATTAAATTTGCATTATTTATGAAGAAAAAGAAGGAAAAAAAAGTTCATGTGTATTCGGGTATTTGGTTACGTACCAATACTGAACCTGAGGAAAGATACTCTTTAACAATTGACTTATGACTTCACGAACGACAGCAATTAAAAAGAAGAATATCTTGGAAAAGATTGAGAACATCAGAATCATTTATACATTATTATTGTCAGTAGTTTTTAAAGAGCAATGCTGCGACTGATCTTTAGACTGATTTTTTATCAATGTGAAGAGAAAAAAAAATCAACTTTTGCTGTACATACTGGAATTTGGGTTTCCAATGTACCAAAAAAAGTAAACAATTACGTGTTGCTAAACAAGTGACAAAAATTGTCCTAAAGATTGGTACGTTTTAAGGCCTAGATGTAAACACTGTGATATGTCCTATCTATTGGAATGCTAAAAAAGTGTTTTATGATGTTGTTGTAAGCTTTATTTTGTGAAATTTTTTCTTCTTTTTCGGCAGCTCGTTGGGCGGATAATTTATTTTTTAAATGTTAGGACATAGGATTTAGGAGCGATTGTTACTCTGTATTAATAACCAACAACTACATAGACCAGATGACTACCAATTTTATATCTTACCCAAATTGACTATTTCGGTTACATGTAAAAGTACCCCATTGTGAAATTATCTTAATACATTTGGATCCTTTTTAAAGTTTTTCAAATTGATTTGGTGTTAAGTTTTGTGGGTTTCTTTTCCAAGCGAATTGGTGAGGATAGTTCGATGTGGGTTATTTCTAAACGACTTTAATATGTTTGCCCTGTCACTTATATTTTATTTTATTTCAAATTGACGATACTTATAAGGAAAAACAAACAAACCGTTTAATCAACTATTAATGAAATTTTACCATCTGATGTGTACATTATTGAATTGACATTAACCTTTGTAGATCTGTGAGAATTTGTACGTCTTCACCTTCCTCCTCTGTGAATAGTAGCCCTTCTCCCACTCCTTAAAAAAGATTTGTAAACATTGTGTGTAGACTAAAAAATTGCCAGTTCCTATGTGTGCAAAGGTAGAGTTGATAATGTTTAAAACTGTATGAATGGGTCAGGGTGTGGACAAAAAAAACGAGTCGGGGGGGGGGGGGGGGGCAGGGTGTTGTCAATTTTTGCGGGGGGGGGGGGGTATTAATTAGTGGGTGTAACGGGGAGGAGGGATGGGGATGGGCCAAAAAGGGGGCTTTGATGGGCTTTGCCGGTAGGAGTGAATCATGCTGGCATCATTTAAAAAAAATGCTATTATTGTTTAGTTTTTGATAAACCCTATTACCATGTTATGTATCCAAATAATAATACAAAATCTGGAATTTCATCGTTGAGAGGGCAAGGCCATTTTCACTATGGGCAACTTTTGAAGGGGCACCAAGGCCAAGAGCAGGGCCACAGAGGCAATGGCCTCCGTGGCCTACGTGTGATTCCAGGCCTGGGTCCCTGATGGATAGCTGATCTGTATTGTAGCAATCAGCGAAGTGTGAACATTTTTCTGTTTAGGGTCATGTTCCATTCAGCAGGGAACGTTATGGTTTAAAGGAGCCTTTACTGCGCCGGCTTGCATTATTAGATGCCATAGAAAAAGCACGTCTTACAGTTGAATGCCTTCATTTCAGAGCTCGCATTAGGGTTAGTAAATTTGCGTTCGTTTGTTGTGGGTCACACAGTTATTACATAGACATGTCATTGTCACAGAAACGAATGATGTGTGCGGCATGTAATCTGCTGGGTTTACAAGCTAGAAGAAGAACAAAATAGTTTTGCATGTTGTCCATTTCAAGTTGCTGCTTCGGCGACAGAAAAGTGTTTGTGTAGTTCATTAGATTAAGTTGCTTCCTTAAAGCGAGTCATTGGTTTTAAACTAAACATGACTCTGGTCGCGGCAGCTCTTTTATATCAGCCATGATGTAAGGTTAACAAGTAGAACCAAGTTATTTATTTGCGTTAAAACAGTAGCTACCTTAACTTGGCTTTGATCATTTAATACCCACTACTCATCTACGATTGGAAGTGAAATATTGGGAGCTTGTTCGAGCTGGTCTCAAATTTTGATCATATTATTCTTGTTTATGTTGGTTTTTGACAATTTTGTATACAAGTTCATTCGTTTGGTTAAGCCTCCCATACCAATAGCCCATCCTGACTTCCCCTTAAAAAAAAAAAATAAAAAAAAAACACAAAAAAACAAAGTGAGTTGATAAATATCGCTGTAGAAAAACTCATACAGTTGTAAAAGTCATATTAACATTTCGAGTACATACCTATAACCAGTGACATGTATAGAATTATTATAACGCCTTGACATAAAAATAACACACACAAAATCCTTGGTGTTTATATAAAAAAAATAATAATTTGTGTACGAATATCCAAGGTCTTGTAAATTAGCTTGTTATTATTGTCCGTTTTAATGATTCGCATTTATAAGGTTATTTAAGCGATAAGTTGACAGGTATCCAATGTATCCACACGTATCTAATGATAGAGATGCACACGGCATGTAGCACAGAGATAGTCAGTGAACGCATTTCCCTGGTAACCACACCATAGTTGCAACAATGGGAGACCAGGGACCAGTTTCATAGAGCTGCTTGAGCACAACCAAAATTTGCCTACCATAATAATAAATGTTACCGGCCGAAACACCATGTCGCCTGTACCGTTTTTGAGAGCGGTTGTGCTTAGCAGAAATTTGTTATTTAAGCAGCTCTTTGAAATTGGGTCCTGGGAAACACATGGTGGCAGAAGACATACCAATTAAATTTCCCATTATGAGGCCGTGTTGTCGCTGCAGCTAATGTCCATAGTCGTAGCCAGTCTTTTGATACAGACATGGCCTTAATGTAAGGCCGTTTCTAAATCAGCGACTGAGGCTTGGGCCCAGTTTCATGGAGCTGCTTAAGCACAAAAAGATGCTAAGCACAACAAAAGTATGCTTACCAGAATAAGGTTACCAGCCAGACTATCATGTCACATGTACCATTCGTGACTGGTATCCTGCTCATTTCTGTTAAGCCGATAAATGTAGAGCATTACTTTCTGCTTAAGCAGCTCTATGAAAATTGGTATTTCGAAATTAGTGACTGTGGCTTGGCCGCTGCATTAAATGTTAAAGCATAAGCTGCCCTTGGCAACACCCTTAGCAACAGCCGTAGCCATAGCTGCCAATTTGGACTTTGCCTATTCCTGAGCATGTGAGCCCTCTTTCAAGAACAACAGATTCATCTGGGGTGCGTTTTCATGGTCTTAACCAATAACTGTTTCGGTTGAAGGCTGGTTAATCACTGGCCAATGACCGAAACAGTTATTGGTTACAGTTACCATGGTTACAGAAAATCCATGCAGTAAACGCAACCCTGGTTTGTCTACTGCCATCTTGCTTCTGAAAGTCACCCATTGAGTTCAGTATTGCCTGTAGTGTGCTGCTGTTTAAAAGAAAACCTGCATTGTGCTGGAATTGCAACACTGTATCATGTGAATGGCGCCCTCTGTAGTTCTAAGATAAGTTTGTCACGATACAATGGGGGTACAAACATTAAATAATTTCAATTTTATAAAGAATATAGTGTGTTCAAAATAAAATCAAAAATATCCAACCTTATCAGGTAACAATTATATTCTCACAGGTTGAATTATTACAAATCCGATTATTAAGATCCGATTCATAACTTTTACTAGATACAATTTTGTGTTATTTTAACTTTATTGAACAGTATGTAAAATTTGTAACCATTATAGGCTTCGTGAATTTATAACTTCATCCTAGCTTCATGAAATTTGTCACGAAGAGTTCACCTGAACTGTGTATATTATCTGTGTTTTACAAGTATATGCTTCAGCTCAGACTGAAGAAGTGGATGGCAAAATTGGTTAAAATATGCCCGCCACTTCTTTTATTACTAGGGGCAACTCAACGAAGTCGTGAAGATATGATTTCATTGTTTTAAATTCTGAAAAAACTGTCTCCATCTTAATATCATGGTTTTGTTTTTTGTTTTAATTACCCAATAAAAAAAAGTGTTGAAATTACTTTGTTGCGATGGCTCAAGTTTACTTCTACTTTTTTAGATTGGGAAAACGCTATTCCGTCTTGGTCGAATCTGTCACCAAAAAATGCATCCTAAAGGCCTTGTCACATAGGGCAATGTTTTCAGGCAACTTGCAAGTGACCGCTCGCACTACATGCACAAGGAACACTTCGGCAGCACAAGAGACTTCTAGCTGTAACCCACTATCCTCAAGAAATAAGGAGAAAACTGAAATGTAAATGGATTTCCTTTTAGGAGATTGCCTGGAACTGGCTGCCTGTAAATTGCCTCGTGTGACATGGCCTTTACAGGCCGGGGATTTATTTCACAAAGAGCTAAGATTGTTCTTGACTGCAAGTTTACTCTTAATTGCCGAGCAAAGTGTGATGTCACAAAACACATCACTGCAGTAATACTGACGGCTCGTCTTAAGATGAATCTTAGTGCTTGTGAATCAGCCCTGGAATTTCATCTTTGATGAGAGGATTTAGGCCATGTCCATTTTTCAAAGGGCACTTCCATTGGAATTTCTTAAAGTCTACGGGGAACTTTTGAAATGGCACCAAGGCCAAGACCAGGAGCAACAGAGGCCATGGCCTCCGCGTAATTTAAGGCCTGTCATAACGCCTTTTTGTCAGCTTAGCTCTGTGGGTTAAGCATGCTGGGGCTACACCTTAACTAGGTTGCAGACATTTATTTTTTTTCCTGACATTTGTGGCATTTTATAAAGAAATTATAACCTGTTTGGAAAGCTGTTGCGTCAAACACAAGTGCATTTTGGATTCGCTGGCTTTTCGCTAACAGACTGCAAGACTAATGGGTATTCCAATGTTGAAGTGCACAACTTTGTTTCTTTCACTTGTTAAGGAAATATACATGGGAACCCAAGCTTCCAAAAATGCTACCGTTTGAATTAGTAGTAGTAACTTGTAAATTGTTGGGCGCTTGTCTTTTAAACATAGTATCAAAGTGCCTTACACCATTATGTCCCCTGTTCATTTGGCCTTAAAAATTCCTGAAACCATCTCGACTCCTTGGGAGTAGCAGCACTGGCAGCCAAATTGGCGTGCAGGCTGCTAATTATTCCCATCAACAATCTCTACCCTTGAAGGTTACCATTTTACTCCTGGGTGATGAGAAGCAGTTATGGTCGAGTGTTTTGCCCTAGATTGGCGGCATACACAACACTCTGAAGTGTTTTGTTTTTTGCATAAATCCTCAAAAAGCCTTCTCAACTCATTTTCTTATGAACCTCCGCTTAGCAACAGAACAGAGACGCAAAAGATGCAGGTACGCTATACGTGATTCACTCTGCTAGCCCCCCCCCCTCTAGCCCCGCCCTTTTAAAAATAATAATTTAAGATTATAGCGCCATCTATTGGCAAAGATTGTGTATTATTAAAACGACTAGCTCCCGCCTCTGAACATAGCCATTAGAGTTGAACGTGGCACGTTGACTTCACATTAGGAGCAATGTGTTGGGGCCCGACTATTCTTCGGCCTCTTACACGGCCTCTCTCAGCCGAAACGCCTGCTGCAAAAATTGCGGCCCCAAAATCCGTCATCATCAGTGGCTAAGACGGACCCCAAATCATCGCGATGAGCGAAAAAGTAATAATGAAGGGTACCCTCAAGGGTCACAATGGATGGGTCACCCAAATTGCCACAACACCGGCGTTTCCCGACATTGTTTTATCGTCATCGAGGGGTAAGTTTCATCCAAATCATTTTTGTGTACATTTTCTATGCGGTACACATTCATTTCATTTATCGTAAAATAGCTTGATCAACACACATGGAACCAGCATAAGGATTACGTTTTTGAATCTTTATAATATAACTAGAATCCTTACTCGATATATTCAGGTCATGTTAACAATTTCTGTGTCACTATTAGTTGTAACTTGCGTTTTTTTGTCGAATATTTCCCCAAATATTCACCTTTGCCCACAGAAGAGCACAAATGAAATGTGGCAAGTACATTTTCATTTTACAACGATTTTTGTGCAAGCTCGTTGTATTGTTAGTGGTATTTGGAAAAATGTCCGTATCCTGCCACCACTTTTTCACTCATTTTTACCGTAAGGAATATCTCATTTGAGTAAGTTAGACATTTATTTTATTTCATAACAAATGAAAAAGTGGTGGCAGGATACGAATATTTTTCCACGTAGCCGTAGGGCCAAAAAGCGGAGAGAGTCCGCCAAGTGTCCAGTGATTTGGCACATTTTATGAGGCTAGGCCTAGGGTGTTTCGGAAATCCCTCATCCCTTCCTTCTTGACAACATTAACCACTTGACGTCGGATATTAAAACTGGATAATATCTTCGTCTGCAAACTTTTCCAAACTGAATAACGGTGGACGTTAAACAATTCAGAACAACTGGGAATGTTATCTTTTGGTTGCTGTCACTGGGTCAGTTGACCGATGGACGTAGATTTACACCCCGCACATTCTATGGTGTAGCTTTGATCAAAGACCGGAGGGTTATGAAGTAAAGCACATAAGAATTAAGCTCATATATATCCAATTTCGAACCTTTTTGTCAAACTAGTGTCTAGTGACAAGAAATTTTTACTTTTTCAAAAACCATAGCACACACTCTACGAACATAGATTTGATCCTCAATATGTAACAAATCAAGGTTTAGAACATTTCCAAAAATAATGAGAAAAGTCTTGCAGATGAAAACAATCAAAAACTTGACCAATATTGACTGAGTTGTCCCCGATCCGTGTAGGCTTCAACTGTTCAGTTTGAATGTCGCAAATACAAGATCTCAACCGAATCGGCCTCAACTTGGCTATTCTCGCTTGCAGACAATTCACTCAACGGAACATTCGGTCCTTGCAGTCACAATGGCAAAAGTATCTAAATTATAAGTATCATTGGCAGAAAGGCCCATCATCATGTCCATTGTAATGTTTTCATTTGCTTGAACGAATTCCTCTTGTGTTTTTGTTCTGTCATCACTAAAGTTGAGTCTTAGAGTCACCTCTTCGGCCTAGCCCTTGGCGTGTGGGGTGCTAAAGACTCGCAAAGTAAACCCTGGTTTTATTCTCCGGCCACCTTGACAGTTCTGGATCCGGACACCCAAACCAGAAATATTTACATATGTACTACTTATTATTTTTCCCCCACTAACTTTCAGACTTGACCCTCATCCAAAAATGTTGTACATATAAAATAGTTTAAAGTTGTGAAGTTTCATAAATTAAAGGTAGGATCATAACTCAGGTAATGACCCTGAACAAATATTGTGTATTTTTTTTTCATCTGAAATGTCCCTGTTTATCTCCTGTCAATAAATGTATGTAAACAAATTTTAATCGGAGGCGAGTTTTGGAAACTCAAATTTCCATGGTGTCAGTTTGTGAATACTGCAGCCAGAGATGCGGTTGGTACTTGCTGTCACCTCGCTAAACGTTTTGCTGTTACATAAATCAGCATTATGTTTGACAAAAACTTATCTATGACCCTACCTTTAAAATGGTGTCTTGTTTTTTTTGGTTTTTCTAGACAAGTCTGTCATCATGTGGAAGCTGACCAGGGAGGAGAACAACTACGGAGTCCCCAAGAAAGCTCTGAAGGGCCACAGCCATTTTGTCTCGGACATTGTGATGTCATCTGATGGTCAGTTTGCTCTTTCCTGCTCCTGGGATAAGGAACTACGCCTCTGGGATCTTGGCACGTGAGTTGAACTAAGTCCTCCTTTACATGGCCCTTGTCCATTTTTCAACCCACAACCCAGCACCCCCCCTTCCCCCACTCCCACATCCACCTACTACTCCCATCTGTCATCTGGGTCCAATTTCATGGAGCTACCTATGCAGAAAATATTGCGCAACAGTTATCTGCTAAGCACAAATGAGCATGATACCAGTTACAAATGGTACATGTGACTTGGTATTTTGGCTGTTAACCTTATTTTGGTAAGCATAGTTTTGTTGTGCTTAGCTACCTTTTTGTGCTTGAGCAACTGTATGAAATTGGGCCGTGGTATGAATTTCACGAAGAGATAAGGGTCATCGTAAAAATGAGTTGTCTTGATCACTCCAGTTGTGACATCGGACTTTGCTTCCCAGTTCAGATAATTCCAAGGCAAATTCATCTCGCGGTGAATCTTGGTGATTTGTGAAATCAGGCCCTCGAAGTGTTTAACGACCCCTTTGCATTGGTCGCCATCTTTGATGACAAACAATGGAAACGTGTACGCGCTGCGCACGACCATCAGCCAATGGTAGCTTGTCTCGCGTGCAAGTTTCATCAGCGATGGCGGCCAATGCAAGGGGTCTATGCTAACATTTTCCTTCTTTAGTACTTTGTAACCAGCAATGCCAAGCCAATGCTTTTGTGTTTGATTGGGGAACCATATTATGTTGAGAAAACCTGGATAGTTTCTGCAGGTTTTACTTCTCATCGCTTGAGTCTTAGAGTCACTCTTCGGCCTAGCCCTTGGCGTGTGGGGTGCTAAAGACTCATACAGTAAACTCTGGTTTTATTCTCTGGCCACCTTGACAGTTCTGGATCCGGACACCCAAACCAGAAACATTTACTTTTGTACAGCATGTGTTTTTTCGTGCAGTTGGAGTAAATTTTTATTGTATGTTTTTTTTATATCAAAAAAGGTTGTTGACTACTAGAAGTGTTTGTAATTTCTTAAATATGTTCATCTGGTTAGCTTAAAATCTTCACTTGATTGACGGAGCACAGGTTACTGTTGTACTGGACTTTCTGCAAAAAATGAAATCATTGGAATTTGTTATCTGGTTGATTACAGAGGGAAGACCACAAGGCGCTTTGTCGGGCACACCAAGGACGTACTCAGTGTGGCCTTCTCGCAGGACAATCGTCAGATCGTCTCCGGATCGAGGGACAAGACCATCAAGCTGTGGAACACCCTCGGAGTCTGCAAGTACACCATCCAGGTTAGAAAATCAACCGGAATACTGCCGAGCTGCCAATTCTCCCTGATTCTGCAGAAAAGTTCCCCTGAAAAATTAAACCAATCTTTCCATGTTCTGATGATGAGCAAATTTGAAACTCTCCTTGATTATGGAGGCTCCCCCCCCCTTACGTAATTCTAAATACCTCCCTGAATGTTGTACAAAATCTCCCTGATTGTTGTACAAAATCTCCCTGATTGTTGTACAAAATCTCCCTGATTGTTGTACAAAATCTCCCTGATTGTTGTACAAAATCTCCCTGATTGTTGTACAAAATCTCCCTGGTTGCTGTACAAAATCTCCCTGATTGTTGTACAAAATCTCCCTGGTTGTTGTACAAAATCCCCCTGGTTGCTGTACAAAATCTCCCTGATTGTTGTACAAAGTCTCCCTGATTGTTGTACAAAATCTCCCTGGTTGCAAGATATGCAAATGTTGATTTGTTAATTCATGGCTAAATTTTTACTTTCCATCGATATGATATAATTTTTATCACTGAAGCTGTGTTAAACTAAAGTTTTTTTAAAAACCAAATTACGCACACGTAAAACTCAATAATGGTTGGGACCAACTTGGTCCGGAAGTTCGAATACGCGCGAGACTTGCACAGTCTATTGTAATTAATCGAACCTCAAATCAGTAAATGTGGTTTTTAAATGTATTTTGTACATTGATGTAACCAGATCAGTCTAGCTATGTAGAATCTATGGATTATGGTTTTGTTGGAGTAATTTAGTAGGCTGTGTCTGCCCATTGAGGCGTTCCCACGACTGCTTTACTGTGCGGTCCTCGGGGCTGTAATGGGCATAGAATAAAACTCCTAACGGTCATTTTACTACAGGGTCTATTTCAGATCATGGATACACCCCGTGAAAGGTGATTGACAAATTAGTTACACTTCATTTGTGTACTTGTTTTGTTTGCGTGACATTTGGGTGAATTGATTTGACTTTTTTTTTGTTTCTTGCCAAAAAGGATGACTGTCACAAGGCGTGGGTGTCCTGCGTTCGTTTCTCACCAAACCAAGTCAACCCGATCATCGTTTCTGCAGGAGTGGACAAGCAAGTCAAGGTGAGCCGTTGATCCAAGCCCCCCAAAAAATGCTTACCAAAGTACCAGAAGGAATCAGTGATATCACTACGCACCGTGGAATATTGCCTGGTAGTTTTGTCTACTAAGCAAGACATTTTTGTACAGAGCTGTTTTTTTTTTTTTGTTTTTTATAAAGCTGGGCCCTGAATCCTGGTGCAGAATCGGAGCTCAAAAAGAGTTGTAATTTGTTGTATTGTCAACGACCGATGCATTTTGAGTCTTAGAGTCACCTCTTCGGCCTAGCCCTTGGCGTGTGGGGTGCTAAAGACTCATACAGTAAACTCTGGTTTTATTCTCTGGCCACCTTGACAGTTCTGGATCCGGACACCCAAACCAGAAATATTAAAAGAATAGGGAAACATCAATCGTGTTATTCATTTTTAACAGTAAATTCGCTTTGTACTAACTCAGTATGAACTATTACGTTGGTTTATTCGACACAACTGAAATAAATCGTCCTTTTTTTCTGCAGGTATGGAATCTGACCAACTGCCGTCTGAAGACCAACCACTTTGGCCACACCGGTTACCTCAACTGTGTGACTGTATCCCCAGACGGTTCACTATGTGCATCTGGTGGAAAGGTAAGAAAAAAACCTAAGCCCAGCACCTCCTCCCCCCCACCTCCCTAGGGTTGACACAATAAACCTGGCTGGGTGCTGCCGCGGGACCCACCTTAAGATCTGGGTGAGTAACATTCCTAGTCTCCTGACGATGACTAGAGAGGCTAGTCGTTGAGACCAATTAAGAACTCCTCTCGCGGCATTGAAGTTAATAACAAAAGTTCCCTTCGATGCACAAGCAAGTAGTAGTTCGGCCGAGTAGTCCTGGCTGTTTTTTTTTTTTATTATTTATAATTTTGATTTATAAGTTTGTTGCAAAGATTGCCCATTGAGGCGTTCCCACGACTGCTTTACTGTGCGGTCCTCGGGGCTGTAATGGGCATAGAGTAAACTCCTAACGGTCATTTTACTACAGGGTCTATTTCAGATCATGGATACACCCCGTGAAAGGTGATCGACAAATTAATATTTAATGTTGGCCTTATAAACAATAAACGCTTAAGCATAAACAAATGTTCTAAACGGTTTCCAAATTTCCTTAGTGGTTAAACGAGGCCAACAGTTAGGCAAGAATTAGACCTTCCTTTTTGTTTAAAATGTTAGCTCCAAGACACTATCCAGGGAGAATAATCGACATCCCTTTTGTTGGTGGAATGTTTCTTACCTTATTCCCCTACAAATATAATACTCTAATTTTCAATCCCCTACAGTTTGTTATACATTTTGCTTTGTACGCTGCTCCACTGCGATTTGTGGTTTTTGTGACTGTAAAGACTGGGTTACAGTGCTCTAATTTTAAATCTTTGAAAGTGTGTCGGCAACTGCTCCTTTTACCGATGGGCTCATAAGTCCAATTAGAATTGTTAGAAACGTTTATATGGAAGTCAGAAAGTCCGTTTAGGAAAATAAGCGTAAATCCACAATTCTACCCTCCTCTGGTTGACCCGTTCCTACAGACTGATTTACTATTACTTTGTTGGTTTTTTGCGTAATTTGTAGGATGGTAAAGCCATGTTGTGGGATCTGAATGAAGGCAAGCATCTGTACACACTGAATGGAGCCGAGGAGATCAACGCTCTGTGCTTCAGTCCCAACAGGTACTGGCTGTGTGCTGCCGCAGGACCCACCATTAAGATCTGGGTGAGTAACATTCCTAGTCTCCTGACGATGACTAGAGGAGGCTAGTCCGTGAGACTGATTTGTTTTATTTTGTGGATCAAAGACTTGCCCATTGAGGCGTTCCCACGACTGCTTTTACTGTGCGGTCCTCGGGGCTGTAATGGGCATAGAGTAAAACTCCTAACGGTCATTTTACTACAGGGTCTATTTCAGATCATGGATACACCCCGTGAAAGGTGATCGACAAATTAATATTTGACGGTGGGCTGTGTCTAAATTGGAGGCTTTGTCTACGGCTATGGCTATGACTAAATTTTGATCAATTAAACCTCGTTTTTGTTGAGGTGTATTTGTTGAGATGACGTGATGTCTGCTTCAAGATAAATGTCAAGGCCCAGTAACTCTGAATAGAGTTGCTGTTAATAAACAAACATTCTGCAAGACTGTCTGTACCAGAGCTTTTTGAAACGTTGGAAATTAATTAATAAGAAGTTGCCTTTCTAAAATGTTTAAATTGACACTGTGTCGTGGCCGAGCGGTCAAGCGTACTGGACTTAAGCAAGACACTTGACCATTATTGCTTTGTCCTTTGGATTGGACGTAAAGCCGTAGGTCCTGTGTGTTGCATAATGCCGGGTAAAAGAACCCAGTTACACTTGTCGCGAAGAAAAGGGGCTTGCCCCGGTGTTTCTGGCAGTGGCCGCAGCGCTTTGTAAACAATTAGAAGGTGCTTCATGAATGGGTCTCATAATTCAAAACATAGCTCTGCTTATCCTGTGCAAAAACAAATAACGAGTGCTTTGATACACCCCTAGGGGTGTGATAAAGCGCTACATAAGAACCCGATTTTATAATTATGTGACTGGATCTTGCTAAGTTGTCTTTTTCTACTGATTTATATGTTCTAGGATTTGGAAGAGAAGTGCATCGTTGATGAACTGAAGTTGGAGGTGATCAACCCAACCTCCAAGGCCCTTCCCCCAGGCTGCCTGTCCATGGCTTGGTCTGCTGATGGGCAGACCCTCTTCGCCGGGTACACGGACAGCGTCATCCGCGTTTGGCAGGTGTACCAACTCAAGCAGTAGTGGTCCCCCCCTTCTCTGCAGTCTTCAGATGCCACGAACCGTCATCAAGAGTTTTTCAGATCGGGAAAAAGAGACAAGTCGGTATTTAACCAAACCAGGCCTGGAATTACACAAAAGCCACGGAGGCTGTGGCCTCTGTTGCCCCCTGGTCTTGGCCTTGGCCTTGGTGCCCCTTCAGAAGTTTTCCCGTAGACGTTAAGGTTTTCTAATGGAAGTGCCCTTCGCAAAATATAAATGGCCTTGCCCTCTCAAAGATGAAATTCCAGGCCTGCAAAACAAATGTTTATTTATTGATTGTTTTCATTCATTTCTTGCAACGACAACAAAACCTTTAAAGGGGCCTGCTGCAACAGTAGCCCCTTACCATGTATTTTCAAGCCGGAGAATGTTTTTTATAATGTGGAGTTCCATCAAACATTCTCACTAAAAATCTTGAAGTAAAAATCTCACATCCTGATCTGAAATCTTGCAGTTCAGACGTACTTTCTGAAACCAGATGATGAAACAACAGATTTTACCTTTAAAAAAAAACTGCAAAGAACAACATGGCTGCCAGTCCCACATTCGTGTCCTTCGCAGTAACGTGATACCAACTGAATCTCCAATGGACTGAGAACTTGTAAAAAAAATAAGAAGCTTGGTTTATTCCAGGAAATAAAAAAAATGTAACACTCCAAAGTGAGTGCTGATAAAATTAAAGTCTTATGTGTGTTTTATTTTCCTCTGACCCCCCAAGTCCTATATCTTTTGTGTTTTTGCTTAGGGTTGAGTGGGAAGATAATAGCTTACGTTTTTTTGGTGGTGTAAAGGAAAAACCTACTTTTTCCTTATTCCCTTTTTTTAAGGACAAGACACAAAGCTAGAATCATTAAGCTTGTGAAATGTGAATTGCTTTGGAAGATGGACTGAACCCAAAGTAACAAGATTTTTTTTATTAAAGGCAAGGCTTTTTCTTTAATTTTTATGCCCCACTGGCGAAGCCGAAGGGGCATATATACAGTGTTAACCTTGTCCTTACATGTGGGTGTGTGTTTGTGTGGAAGGAATTGGAATATCGGCTTCAAACTTTGTGTGTGGATTGGTCTTGAAATCTCTCGGAAGCCGATTGTTTTTGGACCCCCCCCCCAAGGTCATTATAGCTGAAATGATAAAAATGTTGTCCGAGTGATACCTCCAAAGTTGGTGCGTGGATTGGTCTTAGGATCCCCCCCACATGCTTATTATTAGTGTGATTTTTGGATTCCCCTAGGTCAAATCTCAAGGTCGTTATGGCTAAAGCAATAGAAAAATGAGGCGTCAGTGGGGCATTTACGATTGTCAACACGCCGTTCTTGGTTTTTTTTTCGCAGAATAAATTCAACCCTAATCTAATCCCCCTTGCATATGATGTCACAAGCCCAAACGGCGCCCTCACTGAGGCCAGCGAAGACTTATCATAGGGTGAGAGATGTGCATGATGTGCACATGCGTGCAAGTGTTTACTGTTTGACCTCGGTGATGTCGGGTCGGCCAATGCAAGGGGGTCGAGTGGAAGTGAACTATTCAGACGCCCTTCCCCCTCCCCCCCACCCTGTAACTTCCACGTCCAATTTAAAGATCATAGCACATGAAGATTAACATATCGATGTGTACATTCTGAACTACTAAAATGGCTCAAACAAAAATAATGTAACCAAAATTAAAACGAGTAACCACTAACCAATTCCATTAAACAGTAAAGTTTTATTTTTCTTGAATTACTTGACATTTTGAAATGATATATTAATCAGTGCCAAACCCATACGGTATCAAATAAAAAAGAAATAATAATTACATTACTTTTATTTCCTGTTCAAATGTGAACTGAAACCACCTGTCCAACATGGAGGTGCACTAAATCTGCCTCCAACTAAAAAAATCACAACTTTAAAATTGCCTCAAACAATATTTGAACGTCTGACACAATGAAATTTAAGATCTATGTGTTAAAAAATCTTTCTAAGGCACTATTGGTTTTTGCATCCTTACGGTTTTCAACTCCTTTTGAACAATTAACACTTACATAAAGTTTCAATTTTTACCTTTTCAGCTTATTTTATGTACTATTTATAAAAAAAAAACTCTCAACAGCTTTGAAACCTAATGGATAAAATATAACCACTGAGGTATAAATTCTGACTTATGTAGATGCTGATATGCCTTTCTAGCTTTTTTTTTTTTAGAGAAAAGTTATGTTTCTGATCAAAAAAACACTATTAGACACCAACATGGGGCCAAATACCGAAAAACTTGAACGATCGCCCACTAGATTATCCAATTTGTGGACCAATCGTATGGTTCCCTTGCCATGCTAATGGTAGGCGTACTGAACACGGCAACGGCGTACGTGCGATATTGGTCACAGTTGTGGCATTGATCACCCGGAGTTTGCGCCGAATACCAAGAACAAGAATGATCGCCCTCAAGATTATCCGATTTGTAGACCAATCTGAACACGACAACGACCTACGTGGGATATCGGCCGCAGTAGTGGCATGTGATGTGTTATTTATCACCCGGAAGTTTGTGCCATTTACATGCGCTGTGTAACATATGCAGTGTAGCGATTGAATGACATGCACTCGCAAATAGAGAAGAAGAAAAAACCCAGCATTTTTGCTACAAAAGCCAACAATCTTCAAAAATACAATCCTGGCGATTGTTAGCAGATTTTTACAAGTCTGCATCGCGTTGATACCGGTTGTATTTGGTCAAGTAAACGTAAAGCGTTGTGAATACCATTCCAAAAACTCAAACATCGCCGTTAAAACTTTATTGATAAACTTTCAAGAAGCATGTAAATGTAATGCAGCCGGCGTGTGCAAATGTGACCTCCGGTTATTACGGAGCTGCAAGCGCTGTGGTCTATTACAAGATATAGTCAATGCGGAAAAACCCTTTCAGCGACACGGCATCGATATTCTCCAGCATTGTGTTCAAAAGGCTTTGATCGTCAGAGCAAAAAGAAATAAGTCCCGAAAAAAAGACAAAAAATGTGCTACAAGAAATTGTCATCACTAATTGTCTACAAGAAATTCTAACCTAAATGCACAAATACTAAGTCACTTAAAAGCCTGGTTCATACTACACACGAATTGCAAATTTCCTTGCGTCACAATTGGAAAAAAAATATGATTGTTTGCGTCACTTTCGCATGAAGTATGAACTATCGCCAATTTCACCAAACTTTCCGCAACTGCATAAAAACAACTTGCGCAAGCTGTGCACCACTGTCACAAGAAATCTTGCACCAGTGGACTTATCGGCTGCAGGACTTAAAAGTCATGTGTTTAAATGTGTACACAGTAAAAAATGTGGATGTAAAAAATGACATACCACTACATTAACAAGTGCTGGGTCAAAGTTCACGGCACTGCCTACCAACGGATGGCACCCTGTCAAACTTGTCATTCTTTGGATGGTGAGAGCAGAATGCCGAGGTTATAGCAAAGCCGTGTAAATTGGGTCCGGTATGTTGGACTTGCTCAATGGTAGAAAAATTACCACTGGAGGAATATTCTGCAGAGTTTATTGCACTTGATATTTTTGTGTGTGTGAAGAAGAATCTGATGGCAAAAATGTTTGAATATTAAGCCATTCACGAGTTAGATTTGATCAAAGTCTGGTTTCAAAATGACTTGCTTGATCACGAGTTACCGCTTAAATCTGAATTCCTCAGACTGTAGAGACAGTTGCTACATCACATGATTCGGGGCAATCTTTTGCGTAGTTACGTAAGAGACGGCGAACACCCAAACGCAATTCTGACTGAATGTGCATGGCACGATGGTACCAGGGTTTGCTCATCTGGAGGTTGCTATATACCCAAAAGCTTGCCCCGAACCATTCGACACAGCAACTGTCTCTACAGTCCGAGGAATTCAAATTTAAGCGGTAACTTGTGACTAAGCAAGTCATGGCACCAGACTTTATTCGATCAGGACTGGCTTTAATTAAGGAAGTCCAATAGAAATGGAATGAATGAAGCAAAAAATACTACTATTTTAAGCATGTATCGTGTATCAAGTTACCCCAATGGATATACGTTCCTTTTCATGCAGTATTTTGAATTACCGTTATTTCCTCCTGTATTTTTTACCAAATGCTGTAACTTTCTATAAAGTTACATTACTAATATACCCTTGCAGTATTGATTTACCGTTACACTTTCATAATTAATAACTACTTATCAAATTGGTACACAAACTGTTTCAGTTACTAACACAGCAATTTTGTAAAGAACTACATTATTATAAGAACAGCACATCGTCTCGATCAGAGCTGCCAACTGGCCCGGAAAATGAACTCATCTTTCCCATGTTCTGATGAAAAAATGTGAAAAATCTCCCCGATTTCAAAAACCTTTTCCCTGTTATGTTGAAAGTAGCTCTAAATATCTCCTTGATGGCAAGATGCAACTGTTGGCAGCTCTGTCCCAATGCACTACTACACAACTAATCTCATCTCTCAGTTCTTTGTAGAAAACTTCAAAGACCCAAACTTAATATCAGAGCTGCCAACTGGCCCTGAAAATGAATTCGTCTTTCCATGTTCTGATGAACAAATTTGAAAAATCTCCCCGATTTCAAAAAACCTTTTCCATGTTATGTTGAAAGTAATTCTAAATATCTTCATTGCAAGATGCAACTGTTGGCAGCTCTGTCCCGATGCACTACTACACAACTATAATCTCATCTCTCAGCTATTTGTAGAAAAGACCCAAACTTGAAACTTACAATAATGCCCCCCAAAAAACCAAACCTGGTTTGTTTTTCTCTATTAATTTTTTTTAACATTTGTTCATCATTATCTTCACTTATCTTTAAATTCTTAGTGTTTTTTTGTTCATTGGTTGGTGAACATCACTGTTCAGAAAATTACATTGAATTTGTTCTAACTGAAGACCTGAAATTGAGGTAACACTCGTACACTAGTCTTTAAAAACAATGTGAAAACAGCACCTCCAAGTTTTGCATAAAATATCAAAACACTCTCTAAGGAAAGAAAACATTTTCTCTTTTGCAACATTTAAAAGTAAACTTGATTTTCTAATATCATTATATATTTCTACCAATTATTGTAACATAAAAAAAATAACCCTTGCAATATACCAAATGATAGTTTGTTGTGAAGTTATTAAGAAATACACAAATAATCCTTTTAAAATACAATTATGAAAACAAAGGAATGATAAATAAGATGTCGTTGGTGATTGACACATTTTTCCCAAACTTGTCTACTTTGATTAAATCGTTTACAAAAAAAAAAAAACCAACACGTAATAATTTTTCACAACTTCATTAACAGTCAACCTTTTTCTGCATCTAGCTGATCTTTTTTCCACAAATCTGTAACCAAACTTCTATTCTTTTTTTTCCCTCCTTTTTTTTAAAAAGATCAATTGCCAGTTATTTCGGCATGGCCCATGATTTGCTGACAGTTCAGGACCATAGTCTCGAGGACAAACACCTTACTGTTTCTGTTTCTCTTGTGCCACTTTCTAAAAAGAAAATGGAAAAATTATACATGAAAGAAATATGAAAGTGTCATGTTTGGGTAAACGCACAGTATTAAAGGCACATTACAGAATTGGTAATTGTAAAATATACTTTTGATCTCAGATTTACATAAAACTTACACGGTCTAATGATGATGATAGTAGAAAACATCCCTAGAAATATTTCTGGCTGAAATGCCACTTTGATGAGAAATAAATCAAACTAATTTCCGATTGGAGTTTATCGCTCATGAGCGTTTTATTCATGCATTGTATAACACATGCAAATTTGTAATGTAATCGGTTTTTCACTATTTTCTCGTGACCCAGATGGCCGATCGATCTCAAACTTCTACAGGTTTGTCAGTTTATGTATATGGTGGATTATATAAAGTGCTTACACTGCCAGCAACTGTTTTGTTTGCAAAAAACAATTCTGTAATGTCCCTTTAAATGAGTATACATATTTTGTGTTTTAGTAGATTTGTACACAGGCCTTCACTTAAGCTTTTTGTAAAGTAGCCCACCGGGCTAGTAGACTGTGCATTGGAATTGCCCTCTGGAAGTTTTAATAGCCCAGATATTATTCATGTATTGTCATAAATGTAGCTTTCCGATGTTTTAATAGTAGCAATCATTCACAACCAGTTTAAATGGTCAAATGAAGTTACATTCACACGTTCAAAAATAAATTAACATGTTTTTTTAAAACTTATTATTCACATCTGAAAATAGAAAAGAAATATGAGCATTTCAAAACAAGTTGGTAGCACAGTTTTTGAGGAGCCCACAGGGCAAGTTGAGAAGTGATGTTTACTAGCCCGTAGCAGTTTTTTTTTTGACAATGTACCCTGGGCTAGTGTTAAAGGTATTGTACACTTTTGGTAACAGCTCAAAATCTGTGTCCACATTTTGTGTGATTAAACATATGCATGAACAAACAAACCTGTGAAAGTTTGAGCTCAATTGGTCATTGAGGTCACGAGAAAATAGTGAAAAGAGATCTTATGTTTTCTGTTTTTTCAAATTATCGCGCGCGATAATTACTATTGTTTTACTCGTTTCTTAGAAACGATAGCATTTTAGGCAGAAATTTTTTAAGGAACCCTTTCTACCATTACTTACTTTAAATCATGTAAGTCATGTGTGAATCTGTGAACATTGTGTTTTTCGATCTTACCAATAGTGTACAGGGCCTTTAAGGACAAGTGTATTTGTAAATATTTTTTATCAAGTGTGAGTAAAGAGAGAAATTACAACTCAACGTACCTGGGTGGCTTTCAACGCAGATGACTCGTCAGCAACGAACATGCTTGGAATATCGCTCCCGAAGTAAATCTTGTTGTTACTAGCGATGGCTTGATATCGGAGCACCTCCAGGTATTGTGGGGTAAGTTTACGCTGTATATCGGGGAAAAAAAATAAAATAATGACAAGTTTTATTTGTATTTGATATTTCATATGTCATGGTCCAGCGATCAAGCAGACCGGACTCGAGCTCTGGTGCTTCTGATCAGCAGAGTGTGGGTTCCAGTCCTGGTCTTGACACTTGTGCCCTTAAACAAGACACTTAACCCATTATTGCTTCGTCCTTTGGATGGGACGTAAAGCCGTAGGTCCCGTGTGCTGTGTAATGCACGTAAAAGAACCCAGTTATACTTATTGCCAAGAGAAGGGGGTTTGCCCCGGTGTTTCTGCCAGTAGCTGCTTAATGTGCCAAAGCACCTTGTAAACCCTTACAAGGTGTTACACAAATGGGTCTCAAAATACTTCAAAAAACATTCCAAACCCTGTCTTGAAATAAAAAATAAAGCTATATAAAAACTACAGATCTAATTCGTATTTGAAATATTATTACATGTGAATTCTTGACATATTCCTATTACCGTGTTGGCATCGGCCTCTTTGTCGGCCTTATAGAATTCGGCATCTGCCTTGGCCCTCTCCCGAGCGAGGTGGGTAGCGTCCTCGATCTCGGAGATCTGTTTCTGACTCTCTTTCTCCATGATCTTTTGGTCGTAGCTGATGCGGGCGACCTGGGCCAGCTTCTCGGCCTCGATGACGGCCTTCTTGCGTTCCGTCTCTGCCTCTTTCTCCACAACCTTTTGGTGTTGTTCGGCGATCAGCAGTTTTGTCTTCTCATTTTCCCTGGGTTGGTGAATCAATCAATCAATCAGACAAAGGTCATTTATAGAGGGCCAAAATCAACAGTTTGTTCTAAGGCGCTGAGGCACAGTTGAAAGGTTAGTAAGCCTGCTGGAACAGGTGAGCTTTAAAGGAGTGTCTTGAATGAGGTGAGTGATTTGGCATTTCTGATATGTACAGGAAGCTTATTCCACATGTTGGGGCCACATACAGAGAATGATCTCTCTGCAAAAGTTGAATAGCGAGTTCTTGGCACAACAAAAAGGGAACAAGAGCTTGACGAACGAAGATGTCTTTGTTGAGATCTCAATTTGAGCATGTCCGTGATTGGTGAATGGTCAAACAGTCTTAGTAAAGGTGTTACACAGGATTGGTAAGGATAAAACAGTAGCATTGTTTATTTTTAGTGTGAAAGCTTAACTGATGATGAAGTTCATACTGGAACCATTTTTTTCTGTGAAATATTCCCCTCCGAAATAAAGTCGTATACGAGAAAACTATCTGAAACAGTATATTTTTTTGTTTCCCAGGCAGCCTTAAAAAAAAGAAGCCCGAATTCAGATAAAAGTCTGGAAAATTCTCATCCCGGAATCTACGATAAAAATTTACTTACATTAATTCGTAGTTCTTGCGAATACTCTCCGGAATTTTGGGTTTTGTGACACGGACAGCCTGTAAGGAAAATCAAAATTTATATTTGGGATAAAGTCTGTAAAATGATCCCTAAATCAGGGCTTGAAAGACCCCCCTAGAAGCTGGCCAAAGTCCAGTAATTCAAGATGCTATGGCACTGAAAGGAAAGGTCTTAGAGGTAGGGTCATAGATTGGTAAATACTCCAAAAATAAATGACCATAAAAACTTTACTTTTGGTGAGAAGCACTGCAGCTGTTGGTAGTGTTAACTATTGGGGAAAAGGATTCCCTTCGAAGTAATATGGTTTGGATAATATTTTTATGCATGAATCGTTTTGCAGATTTCTGAGGGTTCGTGTCCGTTCGCAAATGCTGCGGCCAGAGTTGCGGTTGGTACCTGCTTGTCGCCCTCGCTAAACATGGATGGATTCGACGGTCAGTGTGAAAACACCGCAAGTTTTTTTCTGTTTTCTCAGCAAGTAGACACTGTATTCTGCTAAAACTTTCACATGTGACTTGTATTGTATCTTTCTTTATAATTATGCCTATAAACAAATATTAAGTTGACAAAAAACAAATCCATGACCCTACCTTTAACACTTATCAAAAAGATTAAATAAAACACTTTATAAATTATTCTACACTGTTTTTTTTTCTTCTCATTTGTACCTGAATGTAGAGGCCCGGAGCCATAACTGTCAAATCAGCCTGGAGCGCTTTCTTCAAATTCTCGTCAATTTGGTCTGAATTAGGGGGGAAAACAATTGATGGATAAAAGAGGAGTTAGCAAATGGAAGCAAATGAAACTGGTTTCCGAGTTCGGCAAAAAAGACCCGTGAATTGTCACCGACCACTGCTGACCCCCAAAAGAGTTTGAAACTGGGATCCAGATCTTAGGAGGTACGTTGACATGAGGGCTTTTCCACCTTTTGATAACACCAATGCCCAATTTCATAGAGCTGCAAAAAAGTAGCCAAGCACAACCAAAAATATGCTTACCAGAATATGGTTACCAGCCAAAATACCATGTCACATGCACCATTCCCGACTGGTACCCTGCTTATTGTTGCTAAGCACAAAATTTGTAAGCAAACTTGTCTGCTTTCAAACAGCTCTACACAACAGGGCTGAGGAGTTTTAGATTCCAAAGAGCTTTTGGGAACAGTATCCTGAGCACTTAGAGAAGCAGATCAAAGAGCTTGACCTATTTTAATTTGGAGCGAAAAATGCAGCGTTTTTTGTCCACTAGGCAGACTTTAAAACGGATAAATTCAACAAAAGTCTGAATTTGTATTCCTCGCTGTGAAATTGATTGTATAAATTGTACTGCATAATCGCCAGGCTAGTTCTTTACACTGTTTTGAGTCTCTGTTAAAAACTCATTTGTTTGAAGCTGCATATTTGTAATCTGCTTACTTGTAAAGTATCTTTCACTCATTGTATATTTTATTGTTTATGTGCTTGGAGGCTTTTGCATTAGGCGCTTTACAAATGTCTTTATTATTATTATATTTTGTTCTGAATTTCACTGTACATTCTGTGTTATTTTGGTCGGTTGAAATATCAAAATTCAGTCTTATCAACTCACCGAACAGCTTAATGTAAACTTCCTGTAGATTGTGGGCGCTGCAAAACTGGTTGAGTTCGTGGTGTACTTTATTGAATATTAGAGTCTTGTCGTAATCCGCTGTGTAGTTTTTCACCATGTTAAAACTACAAAATGAAAAAAATTACAAATTTAATCGACACGCATTTATACTGTGTAAAATAAACCAAGGCACTAACAAAGAACACTGTGGACTTTGCATATAGGAAAATGGTGACTGATGAATCTGATGAGGAGTACGTGGACAAGATGGCAGGTCATGGCCGAGCGGTCTTACACACTGGACTTGAGCCCTGGTGTTTCTGTTCAGCAGAGTGTGGGTCCAAGTCCCGGTCTTGACACTTGTGTCCTTAAGCAAGACACTTAAAGGCCCTGTACACTATTGGTAAGATCGAAAACACAAATGTTCACAGATTCACACATAACTTACATGATTTAAAGTAAGTAATGGTAGAAAGGGTTCCTTAAAATATTTTTGCCTAAAATGCTATCGTTTCTGAGAAATGAGTAAAACAATAGTTTTTATCACGCGCGATAATAAACTCGAAGCTTGAAAAACAGAAAACACATAAGGTCTCTTTTCACTATTTTCTCGTGACCTCGATGACCAATTGAGCTCAAATTTTCACAGGTTTGTTATTTCATGTATGCGGTTGATTACACAAAACATGAACACTGTCTGTGATTATTTTGTCAGCTCTACCAATCCTGTATAATACCTTTAACCAATATTACTTCGTCCTTCGGATGGGACGTAAAACCATAGGTCCCGTGTGTTGTTTAATAATGCACGTAAAAGAACCCAGTTACACTTAACAAGAAGAGACAGAGTTTGCCCCGGTGTTTCTGGCAGTGGTTGCTGAATGCGCCGCAGCACCTTGTCAACCATTGGAAGGTGCTACATACACTGGGTCTCATATTTCAAAAAACATAGCTCCGTTTATCCTGTTGAAAAATACAAATAATGAGCGCTTTGATTCGCCCCTAGGGGTGTGATAAAGCGCCAGGTCTATACACGATGTGACCTGTGACATCACATGTTTACAAAAGAGCCACAGAGCCTGGACTTCCTGCAGGCACGATTTGTACACAGCTCAATGGAAGAAAGCATCAAATCTTATATTTTATGGAGATTGCACTGTCTAATTCTTATCAACTTTTGATATGATGAAAGGGGGCACATCTAAAAACTTGTCCAGCTTTTACTTTCATAACTCTTGGTTTTATGTGGAAATTATGACACAAAATGTCAACTTTCCCATAGGACCAGTGTAGTATCTTGCCTGCCAGAATACTCAAAGAATGTACAAGGTCACACTTATTGTAAACAACGTTCACATGGTCTATAAGAACCCAGTATTATTATTATTTATTGTAAACTGACCTTCATGTGCTGCCAGAATGTTGACAACTTCTATTCTGTCAAAGTAAATCATAACTCCACCACTGCATCAAAGAAAATAAAAAGAGTGACGTCAATCTTTAGGTTTAAAGGATGGACTGACAAATCATGAACTTGATTACGACACTCAAATGAAACTCAAGTGAGCGGGCGGTCCTGAAGCTAGTTATTCGATTGGCTACCAAACTCTACCAAAGATTGAACTGGACATGTAACGGGCAGTAAATGAAGCCAGTGGCTGTATGTCATCGCGCAATTATCACCAACTAAACCACGTAAAAAACACACAATTTGGGCAACGTTTTTGGCTCCAAATGCCGTTCAACTTTAAAGTACAATTTCACAGATTATTGGTAGCAGGAGTGGAACCCTACTTCGTGGCTGCAGTCACTCATACTGGTTGAATCAGATCAAATAAACTTGAATTCTGGCTTGTACTAATTTTAAAACTGAGTTTCGTTTGCGAGACTCCATATTTGTTTTCTTCCTATCAGTGTGCCGTGTAATACGGGCACTTAATCGATATGCCCATTAGGCCGCCGATGCTTTACCTCCCACTATGTGTAATGGTCTAGTTCCTCGATAGTCTACAGTAAAAATCAATACCTACCTAGTCCCACATGGTACGTTTTTCACTTCATCTGACTGTAAAGTAATCTGAAAACAAGAAAAGTAATGTCGTTTCATTAAAAATGTTAATTCGGGGTGAAGAAAAAAAAATAATTCAAAAATTGAATTCAGCAAACTTAAATCAGTAAAGATAATTTGGAAAGATTTTGGAGGATCATATTAAGTGTTTAAATTACAAGCGTACAAATGAGTGACGACGAGTTTTCAAAGGCCATTTTATACCGGCAGTGTTGTGGCAGTGTTGTGCGTGATATAAAGGACAGAGAGTCAAATGAGAGGTCCTTTGTCACACGGCCACAGGCCTGTAAGGTTTTTTAAACGGCCATTAAGACACCACTCTTTTAAGCCCAGTTTCCCACTCATAAATACCTTTCCCTTAAAAAACATTAAAGAACAAATATTACAGTTACTACAAGTTATTACAATATTACCTCGACTCTGCATTGAACGTCCACCAATATTGAGCACCTCGTGCAAGTTTCCAACTGTTGCGTGCAAGTTTTAACCTTGCGCAAACCAGATATGTGACCTACCAACTTAAATTTGGACAATCATCTGATAGCGCCCTCTTTTGACTCAATTTTCTCCAGGCCGTGTTTAAACAATCCTCACAACGCACATTTAAACATGGCCGCAGGGGATCTCCTTTCGACCAATCAGAATGGATAAACTGTCCCAAGTATTTATGAATTGAGTATCAAACCCTCACCTGAACAGTTCTATATGAAGTAAGGAATGGAAACATAACATGGTAGCCAGGTCCGCGGTTGTCGATAGTAAGGCACCTCCCTGAAAAAAAACAAAAAAAACAAAACTTGAATGAGAAAATGTGAGCAAGCGAAAAACCTGAGTTCCAAAGGCCCCTTCAAATAGATAAATAAAAAGAAGACGGTCAGGTCTGATGCATCACGGAGGCAATGGAGGTAGTTGTTTCAATGCCCCCTGGTCATTGCCTTGGTGCTCCTTGACACGTTCCAAGAGAAATTTACAATTTCCTCATAAGTAGAGGTGCCCATTACAAATCAAAAGCGAGTCATCAGGCCTGGACAGTGAATGCAACTTTTCCTGAAATCACAACGTTTGTTTAACCCTCTTGCTGTCTGACCATTCAATACCATTCAAGTGGTTTTGAATGATAGATCAAATATGCCAGCCTGAAATTTGACACCTATGAGGGAATGCCATGTACACAGTAAACAGTTAGTTCTGTGCACAGTTGTGCCACGTACACAACCTTGGCAGTCGAATGGTTTCAAATGGTTGGTCAACTCAGTGGAAAATGTTGCCAAGAGTCACTGACAGTAGGAGGGTTAAAGTAGTTGTTCCATTTGGGCCACGCCACGGGAGGCAATTTCCAGGTAACCATTTCCAGAATCACGGCAGTCTCCAAAACAACAACCATTCATACTTTTATCTTATATTATTTCCTCAGGAATAGAGTCGATACTACTATTATGAGAGTCGATATTGTAGTCATTAAAAATAAAAAGATCGTTAGCTTACCCTGTAATAAACTGCAACGTGACCTGCAACAAAAAAACAAAAAACAATTCAATTGTTAGGACTAACATTTTATTCCCTGAATAACTTCAGATTTTACCATGGATGATGTAAGCCTAAATACATGAAATTAAAAATATGATAAACTTTTACATTTATTATTAAATCATTGACGTACCTTCCTCTATTTTATGCAATGCAAAGTTCAGCATCATTGACGATAATGCCACCACCGCAGCCAGCAAAGGTAGAACGTTTGCCATGACTTAAAACGCCCAGATTTATCAAAGCATATGTAACCTGAACATGGAGAAAAACAGTGAGTTAATAAAAGGAGATAGTGGTATACAATGCTGGCTAGATTTTACAAAACGTTTATCCGGCAAATCTTGTACTGCCCTCTCTGCGCGTACTTAAGCAGCCTACATAACATAAATTGTAGGGATTTCGACCAGTGTTTGCTTGCATAGCTAGCTCAGTGGAATGCCTCACTTATTCCTAGTCCTAGAACTTAGAAGTAAAACTATGATGAGTTCCGCTATCATTCGTGGAGATGATAGCGGAACAAATCTCAGTCATAGTTTTAGGAGGAGTACCTCCCACTTACCAACAAGATCCATGTGTACCGATGTCACTAATTTCTGGGTTATTTAAATTGTTCATGATTGCAATTTGTTGATCTGTTAAATGATAAATGAATATGATGTAATAATATTATTAATTAAAACAGTAAAACCAAAACAGTAACACTAACCACTAACTTAAGTTAACCACAACACTAATGAGTAACACTAAAACAGTGCTGTTCTTGCTGTAGTCTAAACCTTTGGCTTTAAGGTACATGTGGAGTTATTTGAGTAACTCTACGGGTCTGCCCGAGTTAATTTTAAAACATTACATTGTGATGTAATGATGGTGAATAATATTACATATTTTTATAATTAAGTTATTTAATAATGAACGTTGTTAATTTGTTCATTCCCGCGATATGGAATGTATGGGGGATCGGAAACCAAGGGGTAGGGTGAATTAATTAAGGATCTAGACATATAAGTCTAAAACAAGGTCAATCTCACCTTCAAACCCACCTTCCTTGTGGCGATCGCGAAGCAATTTTCTCTTTTTTTTTACCCGGACGGACGGGGAGTGTTCGACTGTGTACAAAAACTGCTTACTGAACTGTGCACAATGACTGTTTAGTACATGTGTGGTTAACAAGTTAAAATGTTCTACTCAAAAAATATTTATACTTTATGAAAATTTATATTTCTATTTTTTTAAAAACTTAAGACAGCTGCAGCTATATATATATATTGTCTTTTAAAACAAATTAGTGAAAACTTGTAAGTTTATATGGCTGAATGAATGTGTGATTTGTCTTTAAAATAGAAATGTGGGGGTACAATTTTTAAGGTAACACCATTGGACCTATCAAGGAAAATACCGCCCTCTAGTGAATAAGTATCCTTACACAGAGAGTACGCGACCGCCGAAAAAGACGCAGCGCTGCGCTCGTTATGCGGGTTAAACTTTATGAAAATTAATATTAAAAAACAGCTTAAACTCTGAAAGTATCAGCAAACTTATGTCGCCTAATTAGGATAAAAACAAAGCAAAGTTAATGAGAAGGAAAAATCTGATAAAGGCATAGAAGAGACAAAAATTCACCTGAGCTCCCGAGGCCTAGTATGTATGGAGACCTATATAGCTCTATGGGAGACCTGTAAACATGGTAAAGTAAACTTTGCAATAAACCATCATGACTAAAAAAGAAACTAAAGTTGACCCTAACGTCCATAGAGAATCGAAAACCACATTAGTTTAGATTTCAGGCAATTTAGACACGAAATACATATATATTTGTTAATAGTGATACCAGATTGTTTTTAACAAGTGAAAGTGCTATAATAATTCATTTCAATGACGTCATAAAATTCGGACGTCACGTCGCAAAAAATAAAGTCTGAAACTCCGTCTCACCAAAGCATTATTTGATGTATTAACCAGAGTCGTTTCTGGTACCAGACTATCAGTATCGTCAGTCACTGTTGTTGATGAATCTGTGATGGTAAGGTGGAGCGCAACCAATTTCGTTTTACCTTCTGTCGAGTTAGGTCTCTCTTCGAAAGTCAATTTCTTGGGGGAAAAATCCCTTTAATCTTGCGAATTCCTCTGGTTTAGTTCATTAGACAGAATGTACCCCCCCAGAATGCACAGCCTCCACCGTACTCCGGGTACGGCGGCTACGAAGAATCGGGCTCTTCCGGTTGGGATCCTTCGTACTACCAGCAGCAGCAACAAGGCCAAGGGGGATATCCACCGCCCCAACAGCCTGGCTATCCTGGGCCTGGGGGCCCCGCTCGCGGTCAGGGACCAAAGCCGGGCCGTGGCGGCAGACAAAGTAGACTGCCCCACAACAGCACTCGCAGGCACAAGCTCAAAGGTACGTATTCAATATTAAAGGAACATTACAGAATTGGTTTTCGTTAACAAAGCAGTTGCTGGCAGTGTAAGCACTTTATGTAATCCACCATATACATAAACTGACAAACCTGTAGAAGTTTGAGATCGATCGGCCATCTGGGTCACGAGAAAATAGTGAAAAACCGATTACACATTTGCATGAAATCATAGATTCAACAAATGAATAAAACGCTCACTGAGCGATAAACTCCAATCGGAAAATTAGTTTATTAATTTCTCATCAAATATGGCATTTCAGACAGAAATATTTCAAGGGATGTTTTCTACTGTCATTATTAGACCGTGTAAGTTTTATGTAAATCTGTGATCAAAAAGTATATTTTACAAGTTTTTTTCTTACCAATTCTATCCTTTAACACTCCCATTAAATGGTAACAAATTAGTCACATCGAATCTATCTTCTAAATCTAAGTTCTAGAGTAGATTATAATTTAAAACTTTATAATTATAAGTAATACGCATTTTGTCAAGTAATAATATTAATAAACGAATGTCGGTCACTTCGTACCCAAGTCACTTTGTACCCAAGTCATGGACCAGTCACTTCGTACTCGAGTCACTTTGTACCCAAGTCACTTGTACTACCCAAGTCAAGTCAAACGCATTAATAATGACGTGACTTGGGTACGATTGTTATCACATGGGTTTCTTCCTCCATGTTAAAACCAACCTTCGTGTATTAAAACTTAAAGTGTCCCGTTGTTACTCTATTCAGATGGGCAAGTAGCGCTCGTTTTTAATAGGCATTTTGATTAGGAATACCACACAGTTTTAACCTTTTTCTAAGTTAATCAGAATTCAGCAGTCACCAACAAACAACCGTCGTAAATAACCACGCACGCCCGTGGTTCACAGGTCTTTTGTCCAGCTGGCCGGCCTAACAACTCGAACAATTGAGGTGCGAAGTGACTTGGTATGATATTTTGGGTACGAAGTGACCGACATCGTAATAAACCACACCACAGGACAACTGACAGTGACTATGGAGCTATTTTTAATAGCTCCATGCAGTGACAAGTTTCCATTGTGCCTGTGGTTTATAATAATTACTTGATTTTTGAATTGAAAATGTGCATCCCCTTAATAAGGTGATCCCTCTCTACCAGTACCAGTACCACTTCCCAGGTTATATCTTAATAGGTGTTAACCCTGGGCGCTACACTACAGTTATAGGTTGAATGGCTTCTGACGTGACCAGTGTTACAGTCATATACGGAAAACTACCGGAATACACAGGAAACTACAAAGAAATACAGGACAACTACAGAAAATACCGGAAAGCACCAGAAAAAAAATTAAGCACAAGAATTAGAGAAAACATGTACGCTTATGATGCGGAGAATTATCTGCTCCATCTTTACTTATTTCCTCCAGCCAAATCCATTCTTAAGCACGAAAAAGCAACTTCATTTTTTTCCCTGACCAGTATTTTCTGAAGAATAACAAAGATTTTTTTGACTGCTAGTTGATTGACAGGTCTCGCATGAGTTTGAATGCCCAGGAGCTTTGACATGGTTTGTAAAACGGATTAGGGATTGTTCTTTATTTTCAACAAATCTACCAAAACCACACCTTCGATTTCATTCTGTTTGTAAGTTCGAAAAAAATAAATTTTAAAATAAATAAGATCAAATTTTTAGACTAAAAAACACTGCAAAAAGCTGGCAACCATCTTGAAAAATAGCCCAGCGGGTTGTCTTGAAAAATGTGTCAGGCAGCCATTTTTGAAAAAAAGGCCCTCCTCCTTCCTTTTTTCAAAAAGGCAGGACGCTAACCAATGTTTTTAAAATTTATTTTGCCTAATAACATATTATATTCTGATTTGGGGGGATGAAAAAGAGAAAATGGTTAGTCGGGATTCGAATGCAGAGCGTGTCGGTTTATAAGCGAGTGCGATTCCAATAGGCTGCGAAACAATTTGTTGAGAATTGCTTTATATGTTAATGTTGGTCACTTGGTCTGCGTTACAGAGGTCGCTATAGGATACTGCCACTTAATAGTGTTTACTAAAACATCATGTCCAGGGTTCTGCCCACAGTGGTCGGTGCCGGAAAACCCGCCCAGGCACTCAGGATTCCCCAACCACCACTGGCAGAATTTTCTCTGTTTCCGACCACCGCACATTTTCCAAATTTTTTAATTACACTTGCACTTTCCTTTCAAGGTTTTCAACGAAATGTAAAATTGGGTATTGTATCCGGAGCCGTTAGTTTTGAGTACTTCTTTGATTTGAGTCTATTTATATGATCTACCGTGTAACTGATCCATCTCGCAATGGTTTCCAGGGAAACATTTTTCCACCACTAAAGAAATCCTAGGGGCAGAACCCTGCATGTAGTGTTGGTGGCAATCCACTACTCAGTTTTATTCTTCAATTGTTTTCAGTAAATCAATTTCAAGATTTCTTTTTTGAATGAGCAGTGTTTTGTGTGACCTTTGTAAAAAAAAAAAAACACTTTTTCTTCCCCCTTCCCCTTCCTCCAATAGAAAATCGCAGCCAAGAAAACAGCAGCAGCAGCAGCAGCAGCAGCAGCAACAACAGAGACAACCTCAACCGAAGCAGAAGGCCGTAGTTGTCAGAGCGCAGAGAGGAAATGAGAATTCGGAAATCAGCCTCTGTATCAAGTTCTCGTTATTCTTTGCCAATTTTGTCTTTTGGGTGAGTTGGTATTATTTTATTGAAAAAAGCACTTTTAAGGCAGTGGATACTATTGGTAATTACTCAAAATAATTATTAGCATAAAACCTTACTTGGTAACGAGTAATGGGGAGAGGTTGACAGTATAAAACATTGTGAGAAACGGCTCCCTCTGAAGTGACATAGTTTTCGAGAAAGAAGTAATTTTCCACGAATTTGATTTCGAGACCTCAGAATTAGAATTTGAGGTCTCGAAATCAACCATCTGAAAGCACACAACTTCGTGTGACAAGGGTGTTTTTTCTTTCATAGTTATCTCGCAACTTCGACGACCAATTGAGCTCAAGTTTTTTACAGGTTTGTTATTTTATCCATATGTTGAGATACACCAAGTGAGAAGACTGGTCTTTGACAATTACCAATAGTGTCCAGTGTCTTTAAAATGTGTGATAAACAATGGTGATGTTGTCAACTTTATAATTCTTAAAATAAACGTACTTGACTCATGAATCCAAATGAAAGTGACATGTATGGAATTGTATTTAGAACATGTGGTAGAAAAAACTGTTTATGTATGGATCACTAATTCGTACGTACAAATAACTATTTCATACACACTAATTACTATTCCCGTTCGTACTAATTAGTAATTTGTACACAAATCACTATTCCGTGTGTACGAATTAGTAGTTTGTATGTATACAAACCACTATTCCGTGTGTACGAATTAAGTAATATTGCACGGATTTACTATTCCGTCAGACGATATTACTATTTCAAACTTAAGGATTACATTCAAATTATTGGCAGTAAAGTATACGCACGGATTAGTAATACCTACAGTGTATGGATTCCTTATTCGTATGTGTAATAGTAATCCATGCGTACAAAATAGTAATTTATACAGCAGGGTTCTGCCTTGGATTTCTGTAGCGGTGGAAAAATGTTTCCCTGGAAACCATTGCGAGATGGATCAGTTACACGGTAGATCATATAAATAGACTCAAATCAAAGGAAGTACTCAAAATAAATGGCTTTTGATACAATTTTTACTGGTAAATACTCAATTTTACGCTTTGTTGAAAACCTTTTCAAGAAAGGAAATTGCAAGTGTAATTAAACAATTTGGAAAATGTGTGGTGGTCGGAAACAGAGAAAACTTTTGCCAGTGGTTAGGGCGGGTTTTCCGGCACCGACCACTGTGGGCAGAACCCTGATACAGTACAAATTACTAATTCGTCTGAACGGATTAGGTGTGTTTTTTTCACCATGTCCTAAATACACTTCCATAGAAATGAACAACTTCTAAAATCATAATAGTTATAAATCATACTATATCATGAAGAAGTTCACTCCATAGTGCCAGCCATCCTAAAAAATTTAGAAAATGTCAAAAAATCCAGCCATTTCAAAAATGCTTTTATAATATTTTCTAATCCAAAATATGAAGATGCCATTTAGAAGTTCACTTCAAACAAAGCACAAGCCATCCTGAAAGTTTGAGGGAAAAAATGTGTTGCATTTCATGTATTTGAGACTAGTTAACTAGTTGCCTTTATTTTAAAGGGAGGGTATAACCTTTGGTAATTACTCTAAAAATTAATGGCGATAAAAACTTCCTTGGGTAGAAGCACCGCAGCTGTTGACATTGTAGAACATTTTGTGAAACAATTCCCTTCAAGGAATGTGGTTTTAAAGGGAGGGATCAAAAACATCTCAATCTGAGAAACATTTCTGCATGAATGAAACGTTTCTCAGATGAAACATTTCTCAGATCAGTTGTGTATTTAATTACGAATTATACTTCCTGCATGGACATAGCCGCTCCAGATTCTCTGCCATACCTCAGAAACGCTACAACCTTTTGAAATAAAATTTTCACAGGTCAGTTTTATTGCATATTTCTAAATTTAAATAGGATTAAAACAATTGAAAGGTTCCAAAAACCAAAGGTACACATTGCCTTTCATCTGTTAATCGTTTCCCTGTTTCGGATCAGCCAAATAACAAGTTTGTAGGTTTATGATTTTCTTTCCCATCACTTCGTGCCTCCATCCCTGTGATGATTGCAAATCGAAAGAAAAAAGGTAAATGTTGAGAGTGAGACTGAGACTGAGAGTTCAAGAATTTGTGCAAACATGTTGCTTTAAAGGTAGGGTGATAGATTGGTAAATACTCAAAGAATTTATGACCATGAAAACTTACTTGGTGAGAAGCACTGCAGCTACGATAGTTATAAACTATTTTGAGAAAGGATTCCCTTCGAATTCGAACTAATATGGTTTGGATATTTTTTACCCCAAAAACATTTGAAACTGAGAAACGATTCAAGCATGAATCATTTCTTAGACTTCTGAGGGTTGGAGTCCGTTCGCGAAGGCTGGGACAAAGATGCGGTTGGTACCCGCTGTCACCTCGCTAAACATGGATGATTCGATGTTCTTGTGAAAATATCAGTGACATTTTTTTGCTGTTCTCAGCAAGTAGACACTGTATTCTGCTGAAACTTTGACAGGTGACTTTTATTGTGTCTTTCTTGATAATTTTGCCTATAAATCAGCATTTACATTACAAAAACCCAATCTATGACCGTACCTTTAAAGGGTTTATTCTACCTAAATGTCCCATCGATTCAGTTTGAGGATCAAGTGTCATTCGAGCTGAAAAGCAAACTGTTCTAAAAATAAACAGTTGATACATGTAAATAAAGATCACGGATTCACGAGTCTGGAAATGTCAAATGCCAAGCGTACACATCGCTGTGACAACTGTTAGCCATTGAAAGTTTCGCTCCTCCTAGGCCAAGTTGGCTATTGCCATAGTTTGTGATGACTGACTGTAATAATTACAGCAATCCATCATCGCAGCTAGCCACTCCTTCGGTTGCCATCGACCAATTATGCTAAGCCCCCCTTTTTTAAAAGTAACCCCTTACTTCAGAGAGTGCAGGGCTCGAAATTTACACTTGGCTGTTGCCATAGTTTGTGATGATTGACTGTAATAATTACAGCAATCAATCATCGCAGCTAGCCACTCCTTCGGTTGCCATCGACCAATTATGCTAAGCCCCCCTTTTTTATGAGTTTGACAGTTAACAGACACATCCAGTGAACGGACACAAAATCCATCAGTTGCTACTCAAAACATCGTCATTTGCTAACTCAATAACTAGCATTTAGTGTGCACAAAACTTGTTTAAATGCAGTCTCAATATTCTGCCATGGCAAAATTGCTGGACGAAATCGTCCCACGCCAATACATGTACTTGTGTTTCACCACGCAGTCTCGATAGTTTAATTTTATGCGTGGAACAAAAATTCTTAATAAACAACATAGTATTAGATGCATCTAAAATACACAAATTGTTGGCTGTGTAGTGATCAATACAACGTCAAGCTTTATGAATGTTATGAGTCATTCAGGCTTTCGGAGATAGAGTGTCCTTGGCCCTTCTGGCAGACTTGGTAAGCTCTGCTGGTAAACAACAGATTTCTCTTTGTACTGTATTTGTATACAAAGTTGTTTACAATGAACCGCGAATAAATGAACAGAGTCTGATAGGGCTAATTTATTTCCAATAATATAGTATGTTGTACACACAATGAATCACAGAATGATTCAAAAAAGGAAAGATTGTAAAAGAAAAAGAAAAGTTTATTTAAAAAGTAACCTTACAACATAGAGTGCAGGGCTTGAAATTTACACTGGACCACAGGCCCAAGGCCCAGTTTTGTTGCTGTTTTCTCAGCAAGTAGACACTGTATTCAGCTGAAACTTCCACAGGTGACTTTTGTTGTATCTTTCTGTATAGTCATGCCTATAAATCAGCATTACATTCAGGACAAAAAAACAATTTACGAATGCTCCGCAAAGGCATGTTTAACGGGACTGTAAATTTCAAGCCCTGCACTCTATGTTGTACTGCACTCTATGTTGTAAGGGTTACTTTTATAAATAAACTTTTCTTTTTTCTTTTACAATCTTTCCTTTTTTGATACATTCTGTGATTCATTGTGTGTACAACATACTTGTACATACTATATTATTGGAAATAAATTAACCCTATCAGACTCTGTTCATTTATTCGTGGTTCATTGTAAACAACTTTGTATACAAACTTACCATACCAGGGGTCGATTTCACAAAACTCTTCCTAACTTAGGACTAGTCTAGGCAATGCTAAGAGATAGGACTAGTCTTAAGTTAAGACCAGTTACTGGTCCTAACTTCAGATAAGACTAGTCTTATCTCTTTGTGAAATCGGCCCCTGGCATGATATTATTCCTACTTTAGTCTGATTTCTGATTTTTTTTTGCTCTTGGAAAAAAACAGAAAAATTGTGGATAAGTAGCCTGAAAAGTCTATTAAAGCCTACACCGTGTTTACATCTACACGTCAGACCTTGGACTCGATAAAATTTTCCTACTTTTTTCCAATTACCAAATATCATGCCTGCTTATGCTCCGAGCAGTTAATACTTAAATTTCTAGTCTTATATCATGTTCAAATAGTCTAAAACAAAAGTTCAAAGCAACATTTCATTCCAGACAGATGAATGAACATCTTCCAGTAGTTTTACTTAGTTTAACCTGAGGTTTATCTGTCCAGGCTTCGCTTCAACTAGACAAAATAGTTTGGTTCTATTTATAATGAAACCGTACTACACTATTTACAGTCGGGGCATACATGTGGGATGGCTGTGATTTTTCTCATGAATAAAAAATGAATATTCATCAAGAAAGTCAATTTTTGAGCTGGTTAGGACATGCTGTAAACTATTATTAGGAAAAGGAGAGTTCAAGTTAGGGTTAGACAAAATAGTTGGGCTATATTTATAATGAACCTGTACTACGCCCTTTTAATACAGGCAGCTGGCACAAGACATACACGTTAGGATGGCTATGTTCTCATGATTAAAACATGAATATTCATTAAGAAGGTTGATTATTTAGCTGATTAGGACATGCTGTAAACTATTATTAGGAAAAGGAAAGTTCAAGTCAGGGTTAGACAAAATAGTTGGGTTATATTTATAATGAACCTGTACTTATACTCTTCACAGTCAGGGCACAAGACATACATGAAGGATGGCTGTGTTCTCATGATTAAAACATGAATATTCATTAAGAAGGTTGATTATTTAGCTGATTAGGACATGCTGTAAACTATTATTAGGAAAAAGAAAGTTCAAGTCAGGGTTAGACAAAATAGTTGGGTTATATTTATAATGAACCTGTACTTACACTCTTTACAGTCAGGGCACAAGACATATATGAAGGATGGCTGTGTTCTCATGAATAAAAAATAAATATTCATTAAGAAGGTTGATTACCGAGCTGATTTTGACATGCTAATTATTAGGAAAAGGAGAGTTCAAGTCAGGGTTATAACTGAGTTTGTTCGTTGTAGATTGTGGAGCTCGTGTCGTACTCTGCCATGCCGCTGATGAGTCTTGTTTCCTCCAGCGATGTTATCTGATATAACATGTGTCACCATCGTTCTAATTATACCCTTGAAACATGAGCCTTAGTATATAAGTTGACTTTAAAAATGTATAAAGCATGCCTGGAATGATACGGAGGCCACGGCCTCTGTTGCCCTGGTCTTGGCCTAGGTGCCCAGTTGCCCTGGTCTTGGCCTTGGTGCCCCGTCGAATGTTTCCCATCTGGGGTTTGCCCGTAACTTTTTCAGTGACTAGCCAGCAGGACCAAGGAGCTTGCTGTTTCACTACTACATTAGTCCACTAGCTTTTTTAATGGATATTTCATGTTAGATAGAGATACTTTTCAACGTCGAACTAGCCAGCCGGACCAGTTGCAGAGATATTTTTAAAACTTGTCCGTGGGCGTTTTAACTGGCATTTGGTCAGCGGACCACTGTTAGGAAAGAATGCTGTACATAGGCTGTTAGATTTTCCAATCGGAGTGCCCTTTGCAAATGGAAAATGACCTTGCCCTCTCATAGATGAAATTGTAGGCCTGGTAAAGCGTTGAGCAGTTCAGTAAGGCATGCTTGGTCTTGGGATTTCTGAAGCCAGGAGCTTAGGAGCTGGCCAAAGTTTTCAACATTTTATGGTCATAACCCTCCAAAAATGCTGACAACTTTGGATGGTCTCTTATAGTTGGAGAGGATTATGCTATAAAGTGCTGGCATTGATTTCATAGTTTGCAGTCTGGTGTGAGACTCGATAACTGCCATAGTTTGCCTTGCCTGGCCCATCTGTCAATGTGAAAATAATCAATCGAGTATCTAACATACATTCATGTACACAGGTACCATGTACTGAGCACCTTCAGCAACATTCCACTCTGGAATGCTCGACATAGGGGTCATGGGATGACCTTTGTCATACTCTCACACCAGTTATATACCTTAAAGGGACACTTGTCGTCAAATCTCTCGAAATGTTGCCGTTTAGAATTGCTCCTTATCCCTTTTAACATGTTTAAGAGTCGTTCATGCACAAAAACACCTACAGTGTTTGGTAATTAGAGAGTAACTATTCACAAAAACATAACTTTGCCTCTTGAAATACAATTAGCGGAGCATTCCGTCCGCCATTTTGTGAAGTCAAAAATTTTGTTTTCTACAAAATAGCAGACTGTGTTCTGTCATGAAATACACAACAACCACACAATTTCAAGGAACATTTAAATGGCTATATTCTACTTTTGAAATAAAATATCTTTCCAAACATATGTTCATTTTAAAACAAAACGCTTTTATAGCTCAAAGTGCCCAATTCAAATGCAATGTCCCCCCCCCCAGGCATAGAGCAACTCTATGTTCAAGGGGGCAAACACAATTTTACATTTTCAACAATTCCTTAACCCTAACAGACTAGACCCTTGGGTAGGCATACTGCCCAAATCCTTTGATATCCTTCAGATTAAAGTTGTCATAAACCTAAAGTGCCCAAATCCTTCGATATCCTTCAACTTATTGTAAGTATACATTAGCCCAAATCCTTCAAAATCCTTTTGAGACAAAAGTTAGGGAGTCAAAAAAGGTCAAAAAAGCCCAAAACCTTCAGAATCCTATTTTGGCTAAGCTGCATAATACCTAAAACCTTCAAAATCCTCCTATGTAAAAACAGCCCAATAGCCCAAGTCCTGCGAAATCCTATCCAAACAAAAACTCATTTTAGCCCAAACCCTTTGAAATCCTCCTGTGCTGCAGATCCCTAATAGCCCAAATCCTTTGCAATCCTGCACTTTGGCAATGAGGATATTGTAGGACTTGGGTTCTTTAGGGTTAATAATGTGTAACCATGGTGTAACAGAGGAAGCAACTTTCTTCTTAACCTTTTTAGAGATTATTAATTTCTGTATAATCATCACCATACGCCCAGACACGGTTTTATTGTTAACTTTTTGAAACAATTTGTTTCTTTTAAAAGTGTCTGGGAAAAAAATAATATAAAACATAAACTTGGATTTGTTTTAGACACTATGTTAACATGGGAATTAAGGTCAATGTAAATTCAGGTCACGACCTTTACTCTGACCCTTTGGGTTGTGTGGAAGTAGGTTGTTAGCTCTTGCAGCCCTTTGTGGCCCGCTACGGGTCTTTTGGTACAAGCCGTTTTCTGTCGCTATTTCAGCCGCTATGGCTCTCCAAAGGGTTAAATGGTAAACAGTTGCAGTATGTATCTTTCATTTATGACTTGCAATTTAATGATTGTTCGGACAAATGATTTTTGTCTGTGTAAGATCATGGAGGTAGAAACTTAATTTCTACCCTCATGGTAAGATATAGAGGCCTATTCAAAAACCATCTTCCAAGTGTGATTTCTCAAAAGTATTTTTAAATAAACATGAACATTAGCAATGTTATTGGACATGACTTGTACAATGTACATGTTCTGAAGGTGAGAACTGAGTTAGTACCTTGCTCTATGGTGGTACATGTATGTGTTCAGTACGCTTGGAATTTCTGGTGTTTGGGGTGTGGCTTTAAAATCAGTGATGCAACAACCCGAGTCTGTACACATGTTCCCCATTCATGTTGGCTAGGTTCATGCATTGTGATGCTGATGAATAAAAAGCGACTCAGTTCTACCTGCGTGAGTCAATTCAATTGAGTCCACGATGCAGAATGCATTGAATTCTGTTTGTTTGAACATGGTTTGACATTTCATTTCCTGCTCAATGTTGATTCATGGTGTTTTTGAGTTCCACAAACAAAAATCTGCCAGGGTCAAAATCTGAAGCCTGATTTTTTTCATGCAACATTTGATTTAGCAAATGCACAGCACCGTGTACAACGCTTTGAAAATGATGTTTAAATGGGACAAAACCTACACACAAAAGCGAAAGTAGATCATGTAGAATGGGTACGCAATAAAGCACTCTAATCAAAGTCTCTGATCATATTATTTTGTCAAATCATGGCTTTAAAAAAACAAGTTTTATATTTTATTTTCTGTAGGCCTACTCGTCAATGATAAATTGTTTATAGTTATTTATACACGATCGCCAAAACTAGGGTAACATTTTAGGGGTGGGGGGCACAAGGGGGGGGGGTACATCATGTTTTCTAAGGGGGGCACTTCTTGCCGATTCAGACTGAAGTTTTTGTTTGCATTTCTCTTTTTAAAAATGATCCCTTTTGAGCACTCTTGTCAAAAATTGCTATTTTTTTTTATTATAGATAATCTGATGTGAGTGTAAAAGCAAATACATTGTCTCCATTTAAAAACAGTGACAAATTATCACATTAAAGCTTACAAAATGGAGCATTTTAGTCTGGTAATTTTTTAGTATCAAAAGTCCAGATTTCAAAAGGGGGGGTCATGGACATCATTTGGCCCCCCCCCCCCCCTAGTTACACCACTGTAAAATTGAAAGCTACAAAAGTCAGCAGTCTGATTTGTTATTTCAACCATGAGGACAAACAATTTTTTTTTTTTTTTTTTTTTAACAAACGCTACAAACAAAAAAATGTTGATGCTTACCGCAAGCCATATGTAGGGTTCACCAAAATAACATTAGCCCATTGTACGTTGTCAAGTAATTACTGCTGTGGGCTAGTAAATACAAATTGTATCACTTCTCAGCTTGCCCTGTGGGCTACTAAAAGCTGTGCAACCTACATGTACTTGCTTATAATGCTCATTATCTTCCTTTCAACAAGTTTTTCAAAAGTGTTAAATGATCTTTGAGTGTGTGAATGGTAGCTTCATTTAACCAATAAACTGGTTCACGATCGCTACCATTAACCAGAAAGACACACCGATGACAATTCATGCTCCACATGTGGGCTACTTAAAACTTTCCTGGGGGCAAGTAAAAGGCACAGTTTACAAGCTCCGTGGGCTACGTTACAAAACCCTAAAAGCGCAAGGCCTGCCATACAGCCACATAAATAATTTCACATTCGTGCAAGTTCAATGGTACATAGATGAACAGCAGTATGTGATTTTGACTTGACTGTGAATCTAGTGCTGAGGAGACCTTGACGTGGCTCAACCTATAGGCAGTTGACGTAATTGTGTGTACATCATGGCTGCCGGTAATAATAAACAGAGTAGCCAAAGCAACCGGGTCATCTACTTGTCATACCCCTGTATTGTGTATAGAATTCTGACTGAGGCTCTCACGTAGTGTGCGGTGAAAATGTCAGATTCTAGGAATGTATTGACTTTAGGGCAGAAAGATGACTAAAGGGAGTGTTCAGTCCTGGAACAGCTCTGTACAGCTTGATTGTTAACTCAAACAATACGTAACAATAATGGTCGTATAATAGCGCACGTATCTACCAATAAGGTACTGAAGGTGCTTGAACAAACTGAAACGTTTTCATTTTGATTTTTTTTTTAATTATGAAATTAATTTATGTTGCACCTTGTAAGGGTTTACAAGGTGCTGCGGGGCTTTCAGCAGCCTCTGCCAGAAACACCGGGGCAAACCCCTTCTCTATAGCGATAAGTGTAACTGCATGGTTCTTTTTCCCTTGCATTACACTACACATGGGTCCTGCGGCTTATTACGACCCATCCGAAGGGCGCAGCAATAATGGTGAAGTGTGAATACAAGTGTCAAGACCGGGACTCGAGCCCGCACTCTGCTGATCAGAAAGACCAGAGCTTGAGTATGGTGCTCTTCACCGCTCGGCCACGACATGCCATGAACAAAAGCTTGGGCATGCCCCAAAACATGACAAGTGTCAAGTACGTTGACCTTTTTGAATCACCTTGGCTGGGTGTCATATCTTTTGTTGTGGGTTTGAACGCAATAAAATGTCCTTCCTCTATGATGATGTCACATGTGTCATCATTAGGCCAAACAAGAAAAGGGTTTTGTTTCCGATTACATGTCATTTAAAAATAGGGTCGGTAGGTCGGAAAGTTTTTTTTATTTTGCTTTTTCTTTTTTTTCTCGATACGATTGTCGATACAAGTCCACGATCGTTCATGTGTTGAGCGCAATCAACGGATTTGCACAACGAATTAGGCAAAATTGTGCGCAACCTGCAGTTTGCGCTCTGCATATTTGGCAGTTAATCTGCCCAACTTTGCAAATGGTGCGCAATCTTCAGTTTGCGCTCTTTGGATTGGCAGTTCCAGCGGCCGATTTTGCAAAAATGGGCGCAATCTGCAAAATTCAAACAGCGCCGTGTACACACGTACGTGCTGCGCATTGCATTGTGGATATTTTTCGCTCGTAGTCGAGTCGTTGGACATCGCAGGCTCAAATCACGGAGATATCTGTACATTCTTCTTGATATGTTCTGGTTTTTATTCCAAATGTTGCCTAAAACATGGTGAATTGGTAGAAGTCAGACATTTTCTTCTAGGTAAAATAGGTTTTGGTTTTGTTTTTTTTTCGTTTTTTCCCCGTTTTATCCCATTCCCCCCCCCCCCCCCCCCCCCCCGTTTTTTTAAAGGCCGAATAAAAAGTTTAGGGTCGCGACGTAAAAACTAGGGTCAGTCGGGGAACCGGAAACACAACCCTCTTTTTTGGGGGCCTTATCATAGAGGAAGGACATTTTATTGCGTCGTCATCAAGGAAGGACATTTTATTGCATTCAAACCCACAACAACAAAAATAAATCAACATTTACTAAAAAACAAAGAAGCGGCATAGCATGAGGTTTGGTAGGAACTTCACCTTTAATTGTGAAAGTTTCTCCCTTATTGCGTTGTCATTATCATAGAGGAAGGACATTTTATTGCGTTCAAACCCACAACAACAAATTTAATTAACATTGATAAGAAACAAAGACGCAACATAGCGTGAGGTTATGTAGGAATGTAACCTTTAATTGTGAATGTTCCTCAGCATATTCTTTGATTTTGTTTTTCTTCAGATTGCTGGGTGTGCCTGTATAGCAGCAGGAATTTGGGCATGGAATGATAGAGTAAGTTACATTTTCCATATAATTATACTATCCAATTCCCATGCAGAATTTAACCTTCCTCTTTAATGACTTAAAGGTATTGTACACTTTTGGTAACAGCTCAAAATCAGTGTCCACATTTTGTGTGATTAAACATATGCATGAACAAACAAACCTGTGAAAGTTTGAGCTCAATTGGTCATCGAGGTCACGAGAAAATAGTGAAAAGAGATCTTATGTGTTTTCTGTTTTTTCAAATTATTGCACACGATAATTACTATTGTTTTACTCGTTTCTCAGAAACGATAGCATTTTAGGCAGAAATATTTTAAGGAACCCTTTCTACCATTACTTACTTTAAATCATGTAAGTTATGTGTGAATCTGTGAACATTGTGTTTTTCGATCTTACCAATAGTGTACAGGGCCTTTAAACGAACGGTGGAAAATCGATCGAACTTTCACGCTGAGTTTTCTCGAAACAAAATTCTGCACATTAGTTGCTTACGACGACCTTTCTCCGGTCACTTTTTGTTACGTCCTTCTTGCAGGTACACAACGACTTTGGTTAATAAGTGCCTTGCTCAAGGGTACAAGTGTCATGACCGGGATTCGAACCCCTTGCTCTGCTGCTGACAACATTAGAGCTTGGGTTCTGGCGAACAAGACTGCTCGGCCACGACACGGCACACGCCATCATTTCCCCGATTAGGAAAGATTGATTAAGTCTGCTATTTGCTCAAAACTAATCATGTCTTTATGTTGAGTCATGGATAGTTCCGCGATCGACTCAATCATTCTACATAACTCTATCATGAGTCGGAACGTTTTGAAAAACATTGCGATCTAGGGATTGTAGGGTGTCATGGCCGAGTGGTTTAGAGCCATCAGATTCAAGTTCTGGTGGTCGAATCATCAGGGTGTGGGTTCGAATCCCGGTCATGACACTTGTGTCCTTGAGCAAGATGCTTTACTATAATTGCTTCTCCCTCACCCAGGGGTATAAATGGGTACCTGCTAGGGTAGAGGTTGATATTGTGTATGAAAAAGCCTTCGGAGCGCCACAGCAGCTCGGGACTGTATACTCCCCAGGAAGCTGAGAAAGATTACATGAATGCTATTGGCCCAATGACCAGGGCACTAATGTAAAGCGCATTGATACGTTATTGTGAAATGCGCTATAAAAGAACTAATTACTATTATTATTATATACGTGTAAATGCTAGTAGATGAATTCAGGAAGTGTTTGTTTTTTTTGTTCCCCCTCTAGGGTGTTCTCGGGGATCTTGATCAGCTGATTTCCTCTCCTCTTGTTGACCCAGTCTGGTGGTTCCTTGTTATTGGTTGTGTCATCTTCATCCTTGCTACCTTCGGATGCATCGGAGCCCTCAGGGAAAACATCCTGCTGCTCAAAGTTGTAAGTAGAACATTTTTTAGTACTTCACAAGATATGTGCCGAGTAGAGTTTCGTGTACAGAATCAATGATTACCGTAGTGTTGGCCCAAGACGTCAGTGGTCGATAGTCACCTGGGTAGTGTAACGCGCTCGTAGTAAATTGTAATAAGTGCGCCCTCTTGCGGCATGATTTAACCAACCAGTCAAGTTGGTTAAATCATGCCGTAAAAGAGGATGCGCTATTACGATTTACTACGAGCGCGTTCCACTATCCACTATCGATCACTGACGTCGTGGGCCAAGACTGTGATCTCCATTGAAACTGAATGGTTGCATCAGAATGTGCCCATTGAAGTGGAAAATTGTAACTTTTAGTACTTCACAGAAGATTTGTACTAAATGTAGATGAATTAATGATTTCCATGGAAACTGATTGCATCAGAATCTGCAACGTTTTAGTAATTCATTAGATGTACTAAGTGTAGAGTTTCATAATCAATGATTTCCTATTGAAGCTGAATGATTGCATGGAATCTATGCGCCCGTTGAAGTAGAAAATTGAATTTGAATTATTACATGTATTATTTTAAAAAACAAAGCTGGGTTTTTACCGCTCAGAATTGTTCGTTTCAATACAAATTTTTTTTTTTAAAACAATAATGTAAATGCGGTAAGTTTCCATTGTTCCGTAGGGATTCAACATTAATTGATTCAATAGATGATCAATTTGCATCAGGGATAAAGATACAGTGCTTTACAAACATCGGTGTTAGGATAAAAAAAATAATAATATTATTAATTGATTTGCTATTATTTGCTCTGCAGTATTCCGGGCTTCTTGGTCTGATCCTACTGGTCGAGATTGGAGGAGGTGTGGCCATCTACTTCTACAGAGCTGAGGTAATTACCGCTTCCGTCTTGATTTATTTTCACTTATTTACATTTATTTATTACACATCCAACAGCGCAATTAATAGCGCCAATAACAGGATGAATAGGAAACGACAAGAAGTGTTCAGTTTTAGATATGGGAGGAAAACCCCAATGGGGGAAAACTAGGTAGGGACTGAGAACCCATTCCACATGCAAGGCTCCGGCCTGTGGTGGGATTCGAACCGGAGTCCACAGAGGTGAAAGGCAGGGAAAGAAACCACTGAGCCAACCTGATCCCCTATGTTTTGGACAAAGCTCCGGTCTGAAGGTGGGATTCGAACCGGGGTCCACAGAGGTGAAAGGCAGGGAAAGTAAACCACTGAGCCAACCTGATCCCTATGTTCTAGTGTAGCTTGGTCGAGTGGATTCGACCAGGTCACAAGGTAGGAGGGAAGTACCATGGCACTGATCCTATGCTGATCCATGTTTGTCTAGCTCGTCTGTACATTTTGTAAGGGAATTTTTGCTTCATTCCTGACTTTTTCAGAGCAAAGTTCAAAACATAAACAACAATGAATCTTTACATTCCAATGAGGAATTTGTCATCAGTCAAAAGGTTTAAATTTTAAGGGCATTTTGATTGAATATCATTGAAAGTTTAAAATGAACCGAAAATTCTCCTTACAGACCAAAGTCATGATGTCATTGGATGTTTTAGGATGTTGAGAAATTTCACACTGGACGGGAATCGAATACGATGGCATTTTACACCATTTTAAAGTGAGGGTAGAGAATGTTTTCCCCTCTCTTATGAGGACTCTGTCCAGGGTTCGATTTTGTTTGGGGGGGGGGAGACCCCAGGACTTGTATCACAAAATGTTTACTGGACCAGAAATAATTTTACAAGACCAGATTCAAACTGAGAAAAATACTTACTTGCACAGTTGAACTTGCAATTATTTGAACGAGCACTAAGAGAAGATTTACCTCATTTGTCTTTAAGGGTATTAACTATATTTCAAATCATTACTCAAAGTCAACATTTGAATATAATTTGTTGCTCGTTTACAAGATATTAATAGGAGCCGCCGGACTTGTCCGGTCATGAGTTTACTGGCCCAATGCTAAAATCACTGGTCTCGGGACTGGGGTACAGTGTCAAATTCGAGCCCTGCTATCTATTGGAAAGAGTACTCACAAGATTGAATTTGACCTTGAAGCCTCCCTTTAAAAACATTATGCGAGTATACACAATCATAGTCTCTGATCAATGCCACATGGTATTAGCTTGAGTAGGACTGGCTCCTGGACTTCTTTCTATAGTCTTTGTTAGTGCCTGGGGACTTCCCTAATTGTCTTGAAGATAAATCGTTTCTCCTGAAGATTGTTACTTTAAAACCAACAAAGTCTGTTTATGTCAAAGACATGTGTAAGATTTGTTCTAAAGTTAACTTCATAAAACCTCAGGAATGTTGATCACAAACTACTCCCCAACTACTGCAAACTACTTTACTAAAATAACAGGATATTAGGAAAATTAGCCAAGTCCGGAGAATGTACATAAATCCACATGTACACATTCCAGGATTGTTTTTAATACCTGAAACTTCTTGTTTTGAAACCAGGAAATGTAAATTGGAGGGAATATCCTTATTTTATGTTTGTTGTAATCTGATTTATTGGAGTATTTCCCGAAATGTAGTCAAATAGTGGCACGTTTTGTGTGATCAACCATACATGAAAAAACAAACCTGTGACAATTTGGGCTTAATCCGTTGTGTGAGTCAGGAGAAAATAGTGAAAAACCATTCACAATTTTTAGAAGGTAAACACATTGTCCTTAATTTGGTTGCAACAACCAAAATCAGCTGTTGTGGTTTTTTTAAAGGTTTTCTGATACAGTTTTCTTGAATATGACTTCATGTCTGAGGGAAATATTTCACAGAAAAATATGGTTCTGATTTACCTCATAATCATTTAAAATTTCAGACTAAAATTAAGCAATTTAATTGAATATATTAAAGCTTAAAATTCAAATGTACAGTAATAAACACCATTACAAAATGTCAATTAAATGCAACATGGTTAAGCTTGCAATGAGTGAGTCATCAAGTTTAGTCTTTTTCTTTCCATTTTTACTTCTCATATGTTTGATAAAAATTTCAATTTTTAAAAACTTTTTAAATGCATTTTTTTTTGCTTGGTAGTACTGAATCCCACATTTGGATTATTATAATTTAAAGGCAGGTTATGCTTTTGGTAATTACTCCACACAATAATTACCATAAAAAAACTGTATTGGTAAGAAGCACTGGAGAGCTGTTGATAGTATAAAACATTGTGAGAAACAACTCCCTTTGAAGTAGCGTAGTTTTAGAGAAAGAGGTAATTTTGTCACCCCAAAATTTTGAATCTGAAAACGGCTTCAGTCTCATGCATTTGAAAGCACACAATTCTATGCAACAAGGTTATATTCTTTTTTAACTTCAATGCTTTCTCACACTTTCTTACTTGATGACCAATTGCGCCCAAAGTTGCACAGGTGTGTTATATTATGCATATAATTATGTTTGGATACACCCAGGTGAGGATACTGGCCTTCGACAGCCACCAAAAGTGCACCCTGCCTTTAAAAGCTTGACGTACTTTGTGAACTGAAGTGCGTAGTTTGGTGGCTTATGACATGTCCCTTTAGCGATATGACTAATGCGTGGAGTATTTTTCAAGCATCGATACGTATGGTTTTGACATCATTCTAGTCGAGTGCTGATCAAAACTGAGGTCTGTCTCAAATGGTGTCGTTTATGGTTCAATGAGTTTTTGAAAGATATTTAGCTAGATTGAAATGAATTTTTGTTTTAATGGGAGAGATAATTAAACAGGATTATATTACAGCATGTGATTTCTCATAATATAATGAAAACACATCCTTTCAGTCTTCAAATTGTTGCAGAAAGAAGTAAAGCAATCACCAAAGGGAGAAAGAAAATTGTCCACATTGTGTCAAAATCTGCGGTTGTTTTATTTGTAAGATGCACATAGTCTGTGCACCTCCTGAATTGTAACATCTGAGAGGTTTCGGGTTTAGAATAAGGGGGAACCCAGACCTGCAAGCTATGTTTTAGGTTTTGTCATGCTCATCTGATCTCATCCCTGTATAAAATCACTTGTTTTGCATTTAGTTTGGGTACCACCAGTTGAGAAATCATTGTATTTCGGTAACGGACAATAACCTAAAACATGAAGCCAGCAGCCAGCAACTTATTTACAAGGACAAATTAGTTTAGTATGTTAGGTTTGCATCTGGGATAAAGAATAGTATTGTTCTTGTATCGTTGCCCTGGAACAAGTCACTATTGAGACAGCTGTCACCGACCAATGGGTTTTTAATCTGCCACCCCTTGAAACAAAAACCACTGGACCTACAATTTCAGTTTGATCCTGTAATGGGGCATCTGTCAACACCTCAAAGTGGAATTGCAAACATTGCCGCCCAATTTAGCCTGGGGTCAGGGAAAAACAGCTAGTTAGTCCATCAGCGCGTGTCTTGGGGATTGCTGTCCCTATACAGTATTTAATGGTTTAAAAGTGTTTTAAATATTTTCTTTCAAAAATTAAATAAATACTATCGACATCTCCTCAGGATATTTCTAGTATCCATAAAATTTAGAAAAGCATAAAGAAAGTCATTTTTCCACATTCTGAACTCAATTATGTATGCAAGAACCTCATAGGGACTGCAATCACTAAGCACCGAGTCCATGTGCGCAAAATATAGGGGGCGCTTTCCAGGGTTAAACATTGTATACTCAGTACTTTCCTAAATGAAATCCAGGACAAATCATTCTGAGATTTGTTTTATCTGTGAGCAAGTATCAATTTGTTGTTGTCGTCGTTGTTTTTTTGAGAGAAAAACTGCCAGCAAAACAACAAATTGAATTAGGGTCATTTATTTTCGGAATGAACTCTCAGGTTGATAAACTGTTCACCCGTCGTTATTGTGTTATTAACTTCTTTTTGATAAGATGGAAGGAATTAATAGGTCACACATATGTAAAGAATTCTTGTGGCGTGTCATGGCCGAGGGTTAAGAGCACCGGACTCAACTCCGGTGTATCTGATCACCAGAGTATGGGTTCGAGTCCCGGTCATGGCATGTGTGTCCCTGAGCAAGAAACCTTACTTACCCTAATTGCTTTGTTCCTACGGGATGGGACATTAAGCCGTAGGTCCTGTTACACTAGCATTGGAAGTGCACGTAAAAGAACCCGGAACACTTATCGTGGTAGAGTCAGGGGTTAACCCCGGTGTTTCTGAGTCCACATAGCAAGCGTCCTGGTTTTGAGTTTCCTCAGGCTTGCGAGCTACAGTGATGAAGTTCACATAAGAGGCATCCTTGGTTTCATTACCAGTAGTACATGTATATAATAACAACTTGAGTATGATCCAGATGTGATGAGTTTGTAGAGCTCTGCAGTCTAGTTCAACAGATGGTAAAAGCTGAATTAGATACAATTGCTTGTCATCGCCGCCGTCCAGGGGTGGACCTTAAAGGGGATGTCTCATCGTAGACGATGATGAGCAACTTCCGATTCCTTCCTCGTAAATACTATTCTTTATCCCTGATGCAAACTTAACATCTATTAAATAATTTGCCCTTGTTGTAAATAGAAGTCTTTATAACAAGAAGTTGGTGGCTGGTAACTCCACATTTTACGTTGATTTCCATTACCTCAAAAAACAGGCCAGGAATTATAAGGAGGCCTCTGTTTCCCCTGTCCTTGGTTGCCCCTTTAAAAAGTTTCCCATAGACTTTCATATTTTCCAATGGAAGTGCACTTTGCAAAATGAAAATGGCCTTGCCCTCTCAGAGATGAAATTCCAGGCCTGCAAAAAAGGCCTTACTACCTCATGAAGTATTCCAAAGCTCATTTAAAAGTTCATAGCGGCATTAATCATTTGCGGGGGGGAAAAATGACAGAATATGAAAAGATAAAATCAAAAACTGAAATAGTTTAGAATTAGCTGTTGCAAACTGCCTACCAACTAAAAGGACCTGTGGTATAAATGCGAAATGGCCTGACGTTTCGACCCTAGCAGAGTCTTCATCAGAAGGCTAAGTGACAACACAACTCACATTCATGTAAACGAGTATACTGGCCTACCAGAAGCAGTAAAATGGAAAAAAAATAATTTTAATAGAGAGAGAGAGGCAGAAAGCACACTAAAAGCAAGGGATGAACAATGAAGAAGGAAAGTGGTGTTTGAAGCTTTGCATGGTGTGGAGATAAGAGGTAACTATAAATAAATAAATAGTAAAACTTGCGGGTACATGTAATAGCACTCTTTTGTGGGAGTGTTGGCTCTGGTTTGGTCTCGACGCTTCGAGCAGTATACTCTGCTCTTCTTGAAGAAGAGCTGAGTATACGACTATTTTCAGAGCCAACACTCCCACAAAAGAGTTCATATTCCATGGTTGTACCCGCAAGTTTACTATTTATTTATTTATAGTTACCTCTAATGAAGAAGGAGACAAAAGGGGTAGAGGGAAGGAGGGGTTGGTTTAACCACAAGAGGTTGGAAACTCACAAGACAAAAAATCAGAGGTGGGAAGAGGGAGAACAAGTATTTAATTAGTGAATGAGACGGACTAAACAAAGGGGGACATCTGTGGGAAAAAGGAGAAGGCAACGACAAAAATTAATCATTTTTTTCTTGGATGTTCAGAACCATGGGGTTGAAAATAATTTTAAAAAAATAAATTTTAACTTTCACCCTTAAAGGTATTGTACACTTTTGGTAACAGCTCAGAATCAGTGTCCACATTTTGTGTGATTAAACATATGCATGAACAAACAAACCTGTGAAAGTTTGAGCTCAATTGGTCATCGAGGTCACGAGAAAATAGTGAAAAGAGATCTTATGTGTTTTCTGTTTTTTCAAATTATCGCGCGCGATAATTACTATTGTTTTACTCGTTTCACAGAAACAATAGCATTTTAGGCAGAAATATTTTAAGGAACCCTTTCTACCATTACTTACTTTAAATCATGTAAGTTATGTGTGAATCTGTGAAAAATTGTGTTTTTCGATCTTACCAATAGTGTACAGGGCCTTTAATATTTATCCCAAAAAGTACACCATGTGCAAGTGTAATTTGAGGACTAAAAACACTCACGCCATTGACTTAAGTGTTTAGTTTTCCTACGTAGCAGGATATGCACGTGCGTCGTAAATCACAATTTAATTTTCTTGGAATGACGCAAACCTGTGATCTCAGAGTGGGATATTGTTTCCCTGGAGACGAGACTCGCGAGGAACTTTAGAAAGTGATAGAAATTAGTCATTTTTTTTGTCCTTGTTCCATCTGTGATGATTTACTTGTTATAATATGAAACTGCCACCATGTACTGTTATTGTGTAACTCTATGCTAAGACCCTTTAAAGGTACAGTACTGGTACACGTTTGGTAATGACTCTGAAAATTAATGGCAATAAAAACTTACTTGGGAAGGACAGCAGCTTTGGGTAGTGTAATGAATTTTGAGAAACTTTCAACTTTTAACTACGGTTATGGAAAATATATATATATATATATATATTTTTTTTATGCATGGGGAGAATGAAGGATTATCCCATGGGATTAACAAATTCTCAATATTTAGAGATAACTACCGTAATCTTCGGCGTATAAGCCGCGGCTTAGTCGTTGATTTTGGCCCAAAGAAAAAACTTTGTGGCGACGTACAATGCGGTCACCGCTGCGGCTTATATGCCGAGCGGCTTATACACCGACACCTGAATCGTGTTTCGACAATTTCTGTGCATTGAGGCTTATACACCGGGCGGCTCATACGCCGAAGAATAAGAGTGCATTTGGAACTTGATAACTATTTGTCTTCATGTCATAAGCTGGGTCTTTTTTTTTTTTTAGAGCCAAATCATTTTACAGGGTGTTTGGATTTACTATGCAATGCATTATTATTATTATTATTATTTTCAACAGCTCGAGACATTATTCACTGACAAATTAACAGACATTACGATCACCAACTACAGAGGAAATGATGATTTTCAAGATGTGGTCGATGCTTTACAAACGGGGGTAAGTAATTCTTCTCTTTTTTTTTTGCGTCTCGAGACGGAGCCAGTTTAGCTCCATTTGTTGCACATTTTAACAAACAAAATTGACATCAAGTTAATTCAATCGTGAGAGATAAAAGTCTGAATAAAAAAAGTCAACAACAACTTATGAACGAAGACAAATTGACTTAGAGCGGGACTTGGACCTGAGACCTCCGGATCAACGTGACGGCGCTTCATCAACTGAGCTAGATCTAGCCCTAAATGTTGGCAGTCTCCCTATTTTTCTCAATATGTTTGTTCCGGGGTGCCAGTCAGAAGCCATTCAACCTGTAACTGCCATATTGCGGAACACACCTCAACGCGGAACACACCTGGGCCCAATTTCATAGAGCTGCTTAAGCACAAAAAGTTGCTAAGCAAAACAAAATTATGCTCACCAGAATAAGGTTACCAGCCAAACTACCATGTCACATGTACAAATTGTGACTGGTGTCCTGCTGATTTCTGCGTAGCAAAAAACTGTTAAGCGATAATTTCTGCTTAAGCAGCTCTATGAAATTGGGCCCTGCTCGATCACCATTTCCGCCACTTCGAGAGTCAATTCCTTTGTGTACATTTTGACTCCCAAAATGGTGGAGAAGAAATGCGTGTAATGCAAATGGGTCGATGGACCTTTCCGTTGCAACGTCACAGCCCCCAAATGTTGCCATAAACGCAAAGCAAAAACAGATTGCCACAGTTTGTAACAATGTTACACAAATATTTAAGAATAGTGTTAAATATGTTGGAAACAAAGCAACCAATCTTGGGACGAATTATTTTTATTTTTGAAAGTTTGCAGAAATGTTGAATTTGGTCACATCTGTTAACAAGATTGTTTTGCTAATGTTCGGCTGTTCATGCCAACCAGCGCGCTATAGCCAGGGATCACACCCAAGTTTCCTATACAACCTGGGAAGCGGCAGCAGAGGGATCACCTTAAAGGGCTGTACATCAAGTAATAAACCACAAGGGAAACTGACTGGGTGATATTTACCCAGTCAAAATCCCTTGTGATTTATACCTTAACATCTTCATAGTTTAACATTTTCTTAATATCAAAATAAGTAAAAAATAACATTGAATCAAATGTGATCTCTATGAAATTGATAGTTTTTTTCTAACCTCGGTAATATTTGAGATTTTTGAATTGTCGTAACATCGAGTCACATTCCTGTCTTTTTTCGTCAGCTTTCATGTTGTGGTGTGAACGGTTATGGAGATTGGGACATGAACATTTACTTTAACTGTTCCGAGAGCTTCGTTGGCAACAACAAGAACGTAGAGGCGTGCGGAGTACCGTTCTCCTGCTGTATGCAAGATCCAGCGGTAAGTACCCGTAGCTAGCTAAGGAACCAATGAATGTTGGATTAGTGCAGACATATTTGTTAGAAGGTAGGGTCATAGATAAATACTCAAAAATCGAATGACCACAAAAAACTTACTTGGTGAGAAGCACTGCTGCTGTTGATGGTATAAACTATTTTGAGAAAGGATTCCCTTCGAAGTAATAATGGTTTGGATAATTTTATCACCCAAAACCATTTGAATCTGAGAAACGATTCATGCACGAATCGTTTCTCAGATTTCTGAGGGTCGGTGTCTGTTCACGAATGCTGCAACCAGAGATGCGGTCGGTACCCGCTGTCACCTCGCTAAACGTGGATGGATTTGACCTTCTTGTGAAAATACCTCAAATTTGTTGTCGTTCTCGGCAAGTAGACACTGTGTTCATCTGAAACTTTCACATGCGACTTTTTTGTGTATCTTTCTTTATGATTTTGCCTCTAGGTCAGCATTGCGTTGACAAAAATTAATCTGTGACCCCTACCTTTAAACACAGAAAACTTCACTACAGAAGTACAGGAAGTGACCACTTCCGATATGTTTATCATGTCAATTTAGTCACTCAGTAGTTTTGTGTTAATCAGCGACAGCTGATTCCGGTTGTATACAACCAAATTTATTTACATTGTGTTTACATTGCTGAAAATTGTGCATGTTTCACTATTTTCTCCGGACTCACACAACAGATTAAGCCCAAATTTTCACAGGTTTGTTATGTCATGCATATGTGAACGCTGTCAGCAACTATTTTATAAGCTCCAGCAATCCTGTGTAACACCTTTAATCATTATCATTAGTGTATGTCTTTTTTGTTGTTGTAATCAAATCATGAAAGTTACTCTCTGGGATTGGTAAGGATAAAACACATCATTGTTTTAAAGGCACTGGACACTATTATACACATATGGACTGGCAATGAGGTCACTAGAGCACGTCTATTCCCCCGAGGGACTGTGAGTTACCAGAAGAGGGACCTATTTCCCGAGGCCGAAGCCCGAGGGAAATAGGTCCCTCTTCTGGTCACTCACATGCCCGAGGGGGGATAGACGAGCTCTAGTGACCGAATCATGGCAGTCCATATGTGTTTTATAACACAACTCGGTCCAAAATATGAAATAAGAAAAGAAACTACCGTAATCCGATCCAGACGCTGCCTTTTTTCTTTTTAAGATGAGCCTGGTAACCTCTTGAGGGCGCTGTAACCAGTCAAAAATTGAAAGACTATTGCCCACTTCGGGAACTATTTCCCGCAAACTACGCGTAGGTGCGATGTCTAGTTCATGGTTGTGCAAATCTCATGCACTAGCCTATAATAGTTCATCCCACGTGACCGTGTTTCAGCCAACCAGAATACAGAACTAGCAAGAGGTGTGTTATAATTGTAATTATTCAAAAAAAAAACCTTACCTAGTAACAAGCCATGGAGAGCTGTTGATAGTAGAAAACTTTGTGAGAAACGGCTCCCTCTGAAGTAATGTAGTTTTTGAGAAAGATTCTACTCAAATAATAAAAGACTTCAGCGAAACCTCTTATTGTGCACCTGAAAGCACACAAATTTGTGCAACGAGGGTGTTTTTTCTTTCATTATTTTCCAAATGAGTGCAAATTTTCACAGATTTATTAATTTATGCATATGATGGGATACACTTAGCGAGAATACTTGTTTATGACAATTACCAAAGGTGTCCAGTGCCTTTAATACAGTCTAAAAGCTGACTGATTATGAAGTTCATACTAGAACCGTTTTCGAGGGTTTTCCTCCCACACCTAAAACTGAAACTTCCTTCATTGTCTTCTCTCTGCGGGGGTTCTCGGCTAGTATAGTGATTAAGTTCGCTTTTCTGAGAGTCGTTGGCTTCACAACCAGAATTGATAAATAAAATGAATTATTTTTTTTGTGATTCCAGAGCGATGTGATTAACACACAGTGTGGCTACAACGTTCGAGCAGAATCAGTAAGTCTGACCAAACTGTTCTTAGTTTGGGATTGATCGAAGACAAAATTGACTAGAGCGGGATTTGAACCAACGACCTACGGATTAACGTACCGCCGCTCCACCAACTGAGCTATCCAGCCCTATGTTGGCGGTTCTCCCCATTTCGTCAACATCTTTGTTCGGGGGTGCCAGTCAGAAGCCATGCAACCGTTAACTGCCGTGTAGCCAGGGATCACACCCACGCGATCCCAGTCAATTTACCCAGTCAGTTTTCCTTGTGCTTCATTACTAAACTGTTCTTAGTTATAACAAGATCGCTGGGACTGGCTAAATTACCTCTCCATAACTGGAAACTTTGCTATGAGAGGACAGCAAAACAAAGAAGCACAAAGCAAAAATGAGATTCGTGACTTCAGAATGTACTCCTTAAAAGCAGAACCTCTTTACAACGAGGGTTGACTGTATTTGTTTTTTTCCATAGAAATTAGAACACAGAGAATGCTGAGCTTGATTGTTGTCTGTGTCTGCTGTGTACGCCCTCTATGTCAACTGTGGACAAAGAGTATCAATACCATGTGACATGGCTGTATGTCAAAATAAACCAGATCAACCAATGGGAAAGCTGGAACTTGCCATACAGCTAAAATGGCAGTGCGCATGACTTGCCTCAAAGCAGATAATGCATTGATAAGCTCAGATAGCATTCTCTGAGTTCTATGTCTATGTTTTTTTCCACAACTCAAAGTGTTACATTCGCTGAGCAACCTTGGACGAGGATCTTCAGTTTTGAATCTTTTGTTTTCAGCTTAGCACTTGCCAATTGCTATGAAGTTTTCTACAGCATATAAACATTTGCCTTTGTTTGCTTCATAAATGTATCGGTATTGTTAACATTGTTTCGGTGTGATGTTTTTTTTTTACAGCAAAGTCAAATCTCGTCAAAAATCAATACAGTAGGATGTTTGTCCTCGTTCCAAATGTGGCTTCAGACCAACCTAGTCGTGATTGCAATTGCCGCAGGTGTAATCCTGCTTATTGAGGTAGGACAAGAAAACTTTTGTTACAAAAAAAAAAAGTTTGTTCTTTTAATTTTTTTAGAGACCGCATGAGTAACTACAATGAGACTTGTATGCCATTTGTGTTTTGTGTTTGTGGAAGTCTATACAACTTGTACTGCCTGGCCACGTCTTGGACTTGTGGACAAGTCGTTAAATGTTTGTCACGGTCATAGCGTACCGTCTCTCTCCGCGAATTGTCGCCGCACTGGTGATGTTCTCGCGAGACTGCTGGCTCCTGCGAGACTACTGCTCTTTACAACTGCGTCCCTGTAGTCTGGAGCCAGCAGTCTTGCGCGAGAGCAATCTCCTCGGACAGCAGCGAGTCGCAGAAGAGCTGTTACGCTATCACCGTGGACAAACATTTGACGACTTGATCGCAAGTATAAGGACATCTCTGAATTACAACGTACCAGCAGCCGATTTCACGAAGCGCTAGGATTAATCCTATCTCGAGTTAGGACGAGTAACTCGTCCCTAACTTGGGACGGGATCATTGCGTCCTAACGTCTACGTCTACGGATACTTAACTCGTCCCAAGTCCTAAGATTAATCCTAAGTTAGGAAGAGTTTGGTGAAATCGACGGCTGTACACTTTGCCATGGTTTTACTTGATGTGTTTGGGTGAAATGTTCATTGCATATTAATGTGATAGAATTTCTAGGGATGGTTGGTGCTCGACCGCACTCAACCTCATACTTGTTTGATAAAAAATGAAGAAAGTCTACATCAACTGCTTTGAATGTTGACTGTTTTGATTACCTACTCTTGATTGTATTTGTATGATTGTTTTTTATTGTCTGTATTTTTGTGGCTGTTGTTAATGTGTGCTTTTATAACCGGGAAAACACTCTTCATGTTTACATGATGAATAAATAAATCTAACTTAAAGGCCCTGTACACTATTGGTAAGATCGAAAAACACAATGTTCACAGATTCACACATAACTTACATGATTTAAAGTAAGTAATGGTAGAAAGGGTTCCTTAAAATATTTCTGCCTAAAATGCTATCGTTTCTGAGAAACGAGTAAAACAATAGTAATTATCGCGCGCAGTAATTTGAAAAAACAGAAAACACTAAGATCTCTTTTCACTATTTTCTCGTGACCTCGATGACCAATTGAGCTCAAACTTTCACAGGTTTGTTTGTTCATGCATATGTTGAATCACACAAAATGTGGACACTGATTTTGAGTGTTACCAAAAGTCTACAATACCTTTTAATCTAATCTAATCTAATCAAATGAGCAGACCCATTAAACTTAAACGCTGAAAAGTTTCAAATTCTTTGAATTTTTTGGTAGATTTTCGGCTTCTGTTTCTCCACTTCCCTGGTGAGTGACATCAAACGTCAGAAGGCAAGATGGCGGCATTAAACCCCACGAAGGCCGCCGGCGCGTCGGTACCCACGCACACCCATACCACTTTTAGTGTCAGCTCACACGGAAGCAGCTAAGTTTTCAGATAAAAACGCATTAACAACTAAAAAAACAGGTCGCTTAAAGTACTTTTTCTACGGTAATTTTTATTGTAGATGTTTAGAGGATAAACTTTTGTGGAAACAACAACCTCCCCCCCCCCCTTAATAATGAATTATCCCACCCCAACAAAGCATGACGAGCTGAACATAACTGAGAGGACATCATTCCGTTTTTATCAAGACCAAGTGTTCTTTTGTTTGGTGAATTGGACCTACATGTGCTTCACACAAAAAGTTTAGTTAAATAAATACCTGTTCCTGGGGAATGCTTGGACACGATTGTTGGAATACCGTGTGTTTTGACCAGTTTACAGAAAACTATGTTGCACGCATTGCATTCTGTTTATTGTCAATCTTATCTAATCAGAACAGCAACAGAGGGTTCGCAAAAAGCAAAAACATTCTGAGTAAAGTCGACTTCCACTGAGTCAGAAGCTTTCGATTCGAGTGATAAATAGGAGTTCAAAGATTGATGTAAATATTTCTTGACAAAAATTCTCCTTCCAACATCGCAAAACCTGCTCCTATGCTGGGAGGTAATGGTTAGTATATACTAATGGTTAGTGGCCGAGGGGTTAAGAGCACCAGACTCAAGCTCTGGGTGTTTTCCGATCGGCGGAGTGGGGGTTCGAGTCCCGGTCTTGACACTTGTGTCAGTAAGCAAGGCAGTTAACCATTGTTGCTTCGTCCTTCGGATGGGAGGTGAAGCAGTGTGTGTTGTGTAATGCACGTAAAAGAACCCAGTTGCACTTATCGCTGTTAAAGAGAAGGGGTTTTCCCCATTGTGCACTGCAGTGCCTTACAAGGTGCTACACAGTTGGGTCTCATAATTCATAAACTTAAAAAAACTGTCTTAAAGGCACTGGACACTATTGGTAATTACTCAAAATAATTGCTAGCATAAAAACTTACGTGGTAACGAGCAATGGAGAGCTGTTGATAGTATAAAACAGTGTGAGAAATGGCTCCCTCTGAAGTAACGTAGTTTTTGAGAAAGAAGTAATTTCTCAGTAAAATATTTGAATTGATTTTGAGACCTCATGCGTGAGGTCTTGAATTGATTTTGAGACCTCACGCGTGAGGTCTCAAAATCAAGCATCTGAAAGCACACAACTTCGTGTGACAGGGGTGTTTTTTCCTCCATTATTATCTTGCAACTTCGACGACCAATTGAGTTCAAATTTTCACAGGTTTGTTATCTTGTGCGTATGTTGAGATACACCAAGCGGGAAGACTGGTCTTTGACAATTACCAAAGGTGTCCAGTGTCTTTAAAAGAGTGGTTCTCTTTGCTCTTGCTCCAGAGCACCTTACTGCTGGATACGTACGTCATATAAGACTCCATTATTATTATAATATCTTTTATACAGTCAACTGAAACATATCGCAGCAACGTTTCCACATCACTATTAAAAGCTATGTATTTTTTAATTTGTCTATAAACGTTTTGTTAGTTTTGTTTGCAATTTAGATAAAAAACTTACACAGAGGTATTTGTACATTCCTGAGTCGAAATAGTATAATTGTATATTCACTTTAAACGCGTTTTATTTTACATAATTCATATGTTACAACGGAGTAAACGGTACACCAACTGTAAACAAGATTTTTTTTTATTTATTATTTATTATTATTTTTTTTTGGGGGGGGGGGGTTACTGGCCTCTTCTTGAGACAAAAAAAAAGGAAGAATTAATACGCATCAACCACATCCTGAAAATCTCAATTTCCGCTGTAGTTTGTGACGGTAATGTCTGTTAATTTTCATAACGAGCTAGAAGTATAGGACTCCTTAAGTTATGATTTCCACCACAAATTGAAGTGTCACGTGTGCTTATTTTTAACAAATTTGAATCGAGATTCCGTTTTTTTTTTTTTTTTTAAACGATTTTTTCCCTTGTACAAAATTAATATACGTGACTATTCAGTATGAAATACTTCAAAGGTCAATGGGTTATGACCTCTGTGACCTCGTTGAAATAAGTTGAACGATTGAAATAATAAGGTCGGCTTATTATAAAACAAGAGTGGAAATAATTATGCGCAGACCCGGAACATTCACTGAAGTATTATTTTTATCGTTGTCGTTGTGTATTTTGTTCAAACAGCTATATCGACTGTGCAAGTCTCGCGGTATTCGCTCAATCAAAGTGTTCCCCAAACAGTCAGCCCTTGTTTACAGAGAGGTTCTGCTTATAAGAGTACATTCTGAAGTCCCGAATCTCATTTCTGCTTTGTTTCTTTGTTTTGCTGTCCATTATAACAAGATTCTCGATATAAAGAGGTAATTTGGTCAGTCTCAGCGATGCTGCTTAATGAGAGTTGACCGTATCTCCTATTGTACTTTTAGTTAAGTCGTTGTACAAAACAAAAAATTATATATATTTTTTTGCATGATGCATTTTAGTTTCCCTCAAGAAAGTTCAGTTTATTCAATTTAGATATCGTTTGGTCGATTCTGAGAGAGGCTTTTTAAAAGGTTTTTGTTGGCAGTGAAGTTTAACTCTTTCGCTCCGGATAGAATTTTTGAATTTCGCGCGGTTTGTACGGAATTAATTATTGGACGCCGCCATCTAATGTGTCAATAATACCCTTGGCGCGATGGAAAGCCAAAGGCAGCGACTCAACGCCGCTGCAACTAGGGTCAGAGGTCATCCAGATGGCAATACGGCATAAATTATGTAAAAAAGGCACACGTCATGGGGATGCCCCGAGTATCTACAGTGACGTCAACGAGCCGCTGTGAGCGGCTTTCCTAGGGAACGGGGCATTTCTGTGAGCCGCTGTGAGCAGCTCGCCGTAGCGAAAGAGTTAATAACTCTTGTTTAGGTTATACACAGGGTTTTGTTTATAGTTACTCTTGCATGACAGGTGTGCCAATTTTGTTGCTGTTGATATATATATACACAGAATGGTCATATGGACTGTTGTGTTACTCAACAGTAGGGTCATAGACTGGTTTTTGTCAACGTATTTCTGATTTATAGGCAAAATTATCACGGTAAAAGTCACCTGTGAAGGTTTTCAGCTGAATACAGTGTCTGCTCGTTGGGAAAACAGCAAAAAAACTGTCACGTTTTTTTCTTCTTTACCAAGAACATTAAATTCATTTCAGGTTTAGCGAGGTGACAGCGGGTACCAACCGCATCTCTGGCCGCAGCCTTCGCAAACGTACACAAAGGAGATTTGAATTTTTCAGTCAACCCTCGAGAAATAAACACTGCTAACTTTACGCCAAGCAAAAGGCGCGCTAACTTGCCGGGGGTTATCTGACAAATGATTCACGCATGAATCGTTTCTCAGATTCAAATTATTTTGGGTGAAAAATGATATAAACCATATTACTAAGAAGAGAATCCTTTTTTTTCTCAAAATAGTTTATTCCATCAACAGCTGCAGTGCTTATACACCAGGAAGTATTTTATGGCCGTCAATTTTGGGGAGTATTTACCGATCTATGACCCTACCTTTAAAAGAAAATTTTAGAACTTAAAAAGCGTTTTGTAAAAATTATTTTTTAGATGAATGAAAGGTTAACTGCAAGACTCTTTTAAATAGATCCCCCTTCTTGTCTTGTCAGTTATATTTGCTCAAAATAAAGTTAAGGATTCCACCGATTTCGTGACTTTTCCGATAAAAGGGAACACATGTATCCAGAAGGAAACACTTGATCAACTTTGGCCTTTAGTAAAGGGTCACTTCAAAGCAATTCCATTAAAGGTACGCGTTGCCTTGAATCGGCCGAGTTGGTCTATAAAAAGCGTTTGTAACCGTTTGTTATAAAATGCATATGGTTAGAAAGATGTTTTAAAAGTAGAATACAATGATCCACACAAATATGCCTCGGAATTGTGCGGTTTTCCTTGAACTTCGCGATCTAACACGGTCAAAAGTTTGACTCCACAAAATGGCCGACTGTGTTAGTTCACGATGTAAAAGGAAAACCACGCAATTTCGAGGCATATTTGTGTGGATCATTGTATTCGACTTTTAAAACATCTTTCTAACCATATGCATTTTATAACAAACGGTTTACAAACGCTTTTTATAGACCAACTCGGCCGATTCAAGGCAACGTGTACCTTTAAGTAAAGACATCTTGTAAAATGGTTTTTATCATAGTTTTGTTTTTAAAGTTTTATATCAATTCTGGTTATTATTGTTTTGTAATGGGCTTTCCGTGATACGTTACATTCTGTACACTCATAAACATTAACTTGTAATCACTGTAGTATTTCCTTTATTTGTATGTATTAAAAAGTTTGTTATTTTATAAATGAAATATATATATCTTTTTGTTTTCAGAGCCAAGTTTGAGTTCCTACCCTTTTTGGTTTGAAGTCCAAGTTTACCAATGCATGATCCAACCAGATAAGTAAAAACAAACTTGTGATTGAGTCACACCAGGGTCTCTCGATTGGAGACCATTAATATCCTCATTGGGTGAAGCGTGTTCCAATCTGGGTATAAGTGTACCCCAATTGGGATAGTTTCTTTGACAGTGACCGAAGGCAGAAGCCATCACTGTACTTAGTTACACCCCTATTGGTAACCATTAATACCCTCATTTTGAGGAGAGAGTTCCAATCGGGGTATAAGTGTACCCCAATTGGGATAGTTTGTTTGTCAGTGAGTGAAGGCAGAAGCCACCATCGCACTTAATTATACCCCAATTAATACACCCATTGGCTGAACAGGGTTTCCAATCGGGAACATTTATCCCGATGTAGATAACTTATTGCTCCCCAGGGTATATTTTTGTTTACGGATTTGTTAACATAAGTTGCTTCCTTTATAGTGACAAACATTTGTAAGCCTCATTTCTCATAAGACTGAACCAAACTCTGGAATTGTTTATGTAAATAAATGCACATTTTAGTAAATACGTGAATAAACATGTCTGACATTTATTGTAATTTCTTTCAAGCCACAGAGAGGGGAAGATTCTGGTGTCCATATCTCGGAGTCTAATTTACTTATCTTGCTGAGAAATGTAACTCGAGGAGTCAGCAAATCCAAGACATTTTTAAAGTTTACCCACATAGAATAAATACCTTTGATTTGAATTCATCGTGAAATTTTTATTGAATCATGAAATTATGAGCGGCACAAAAGTACTTGTACTTCTATTAAAGAAATATTGGATGCATGTGAGCGCATTGTCGCAGAATATAATCACAAGGTAAAATCTGGACTATTCCGTTTCATGAAGCGAAGCCGAGTGAAATGGAAAACGCCAGATTTCACCGAGTGATTATATTGTGCGATGATGCACGAACAAAATGCATTCAATTTTTGTTTTATATAAACACACACACACACACATAGATCCTTATCTTTTGAAACTTGTGTTCACACATTCTCAAAAATGCATCTTTGTGGAGCACTCTTTTGTTCTTTCCTTTGTCCCTGCACTTAACAGTTTCCTATAGACTTTGTACACAAATTTCCTTGTGGAGCACCCCCGGTCTTTAGAAATTCCATGTGGAGACCTTTTGTTTTCCCTTTTTTGTTTTGTCGTTGGTCTCCATAAGGTTTCGAAAGTGAGCACACAATAAACACAAAATAGCCATGGAAACTCATCACCCCTCACTCTGGAAATTCCTTCAAAAACCTTCTAAACGTACACAACTTCATGTAGACGTCGGCCTTGTCCGGCGCCCCCGGCAAGACCTTTGTTTCGTTTGGACGAACGGGCTGGAATGATTATTTTGGAAATGGCGCTGCAAAGCTTCGCTGCGAAGTGTCCCAATCGTTCTATATTTATCAATGTAGGACTACTATATTAAACTTTCATGTGTCGCGGCAGTAAATACATGGCAAAATAAAGTATGCGTGTTCCACCAATCAAATGACAAGGATCCATATGTGCAGTATTTAAATCTTATTCATATCAAAATTTTTAACTGTCGTTAAATAAACATACACAAATACACAAGTATATTATACAAGTATTTACATGCCTAGTGCTTGTTGCTTAGATTGCTTCATTGTGATTTAAAGTATACGAAAGCTGCCGCAGAAAACAAGTTAGTACATGTTAAATTTGCACCGAGGATAAAGAATATTATTTGGTTTTACCCTTTCACCGACGTGTGTAAAGCAACGCATACTCAGTAATTCCCCGAGTTCTGTGAAAAAAATCCGCAGGCGTATTACTCGGGTGGGATCCGAACCCACGACCTTTGCCATTCTAGAGCAGTATGTGTTACCAACTAGACAAGTTGTTGCTTAACTGTAATTACACTTAACCCTTTAGCTCTCTAGCACCAGTAAACATCAAATAATGTACTCCTTGAGCTCAGCACGGAAAGTGACAAGATTTTCTACTGTACCTACAAATCCTTAAATAACTTATGTTGTGATTGTTTTTTTTTTGTATTACAAGTTTGATTTATGAAAAAAGCTCTTAAGGGATTTGCACAGTTGTTTGGTTTCCTTTTACCATATTGAAGCTTTGAGGTTGAAAAAATAAAGACAGATCAACTCAAACTAGGAAACACCCGCAAGTTTGTCGCGAAAGCAAGTACGATCACCATTACTGTGTACATTGTGCGTGAGATGCTTTGTACATTAAATACGGTCCGTATACACACAGAACAACTACTCGTTGGGTGTAGCGTACGTGCGTTGTTGGGGATGGGGCTTCCGACCTTTGAACCTTTGGAGGTGGAAAACACAATTTTATTTCTATGGGCACCATGTGTTATTTTGTAGACGATCATAATATTGAGATTGCACTCTATCTACAGCTGTTTGGTGCGATACAACTTGCCAAACTTCTCTGGCAGTTTGAGGAGTAAACAGGCAGGGCGGTTTGAGGAGTAACAGGCAGGGCGATTTGGGGCCAATTGAGGACTAAAGATGTTAAATTCTCAAAAAATCCATTAACAAGATTTTGAAGTTGCTCCAGAATCTAGCAGCTGCTATTCTGTAGCTTCTGCATGACTGCATCGAGTTTCATCGCCACTGATCTGTCACCTTCGACCTGAAGTCTCCCGGTCATGAATGCCATGTAGGGTCGGATTTGACCGGTGAACATGGCATGGAGGTCGGTGGTCGCCATGGTGAGAGTCACGTCCGGAGGGAGTAACGGCTCACCAGTGCCGCATCACCAAACCCTGAAGGTAAAACACAAAGACAGGAAAAATGTCACGTAAATCTAGTGCACTTTTTTAAAATCACATTGTTTTATATATATACGGTGCTAAACAATATCGTCTTTTGTGATGTGTGAAGCTTTGCATTGTGTGTAAAATAAGAAATAGCTACAACTAGTGCACTGGCGGGTACAACATCGCATCACCGGTCAAGAACAGCTTGGATACTTCCCGCCCAAATGTGCATCTCTCCAACTCCACGTAAGCCTCCTCATCATCAGTGTTCCAGCATTCTCCTGAAGACGAGCAGAGTATACTGTTCGAAACGTCGAGACCACACTGGCTCTTTTCGGATTCAACACTCCTCCAATAATAGATTATCCAACACTCCTCCCAAAAAGAGACTAACTCATGGTTGTACCCGCAAGTTTCCTAGTTATAGTTACTTCTTAAATAATTGTTTTTTTTCTCATAAGAACTCACCATTCTTTAAATCCAGGAAAAATGTCCCGCCGTCCTTCCCTGTGACGACAAATTTGTACACGGCTCCGACTTGGTCAACGAGGGACTCCGTGAGGAGCGGTCTGACCGATGCGATGAGCTCCTTGGGGGTTATCACAGGAAGCTGGGAGGTCGGCGCCTGCTTCGGGGCGAGGCGTTGCGGAGACGGGGCCAGGAGAGTAGGTGCGGTACTTGACATGGCTGCAGTCTGCAGCAGGTTGGTCATAGCTAAGAGTGTAAGAGAGGGGGGTCAAAATTGAAAATCTTCAAATCTGTTCTTGAAAACAAAGTGTACAAAAAGCATCATTCCGCAACAAGGATTCATTTACAAAGAGCTGCTAAGAGATCAAAGCTCTACTCATTTCTGGCATGCCCGCTAAAAAAAGATTTCCTGATGGAAAGACTTTGAGCTGCCTTATAAGAAACCCAGTCAGCCATTTTAAGATTGAATCTTACTTACGTGAAAGTTGACCCGATACAAGTTGGCTGAAGATGCTGCCTAGTTTGTCGATGCTGACTCCATCCACCGCCTCTTGGACGACCGTCACCTGAGATCTGCACAGAAAAAAATAATCATGTCTTAAAAAATGCTTCTTCTTATCGGGGTCACTACACAAGTCCCGTCCAGTGCTCCAAACAGGCTCTGGCACGGCAGTTTACGGCTTCCAGGTCATCTTGGGTGCATGGCTCTGGCAGGAGTGGGCAGACTAGCAGGTGCTCCATTGTCTGTTCCTGGCCGCATTCACATGCTGTTTGTTTTCGTCTCCGAAACCCCACCTCTGCATTAGGCTGCATCATCTTTAACCAGTTCTTAGGCGGTTGAGGCTTAGCCAAAAAGGCCAAGTCTCGCTGGAGCCGGATGCGAGGGATTCCTCGGGGCTGAGGGAGAGTTTATGTGGAGTGGTCTGGAGGTGGGTGGTTAGACCACAAGGTCATCCTTTGGTTGTGAGGGCTGGTATTAAGGGGGCTCTACAGTGTTCAGGAAGCTGCGTCTGGATTTGAGCCGATTGCCCACTGGCTGTTGTTAGAAGTTGTTGTTAAAAATGCTTGTATGCTATTTTGAGAAGCTTTTGCAAACATTTTGCTTGTTTGTTTCTCCTTTAAGTTTGTGTGTCTTCAATGCCTTTCGAGGAAAAAACCAGAAACAAAAGCTTCACTTACAGTTCCACCCGGCTGACCTCGACGCCCCACTTATTGGTCGTCGAGTTCATCTCATTCTGCATGAGCTCGTGAACGTACGCCTTCTCATTCTCGATCACCTTCAACGAGCGTGAACTGAGCATGCTCAGTAGGACAGTCTGTGCGAGCATGCGCGTAGAGTGGTTGAGATCTTGGACGCTCGCGATAGACAGAGCGACGTCGGTCGTCCGGAAGTAAATGGTGGCACCAACTGAAATCGCTGCACCATCAGCCGTGATAAGCTGCAAAGGATATTTTGTAAATGAATGTTAATGGATCATTTTTTTACCAGTTTTTAGAGTTGCTTTAACCCTCCTACTGTCAGTGACTCTTGGCAACATTTTCCAGTGAGTTGACCAACCATTTGAAACCATTCGACTGCCAAGGTTGTGTACGGTGGCACAACTGTGCACAGAACTAACTGCACTGTGTACATGCATTCCCTCATGGTATCATATTGCAGGCTGGCATAGTTTATCTATCATTCAAAACCACAGTGAATGGTATTGAATGGTCAGACAGCAAGAGGGTTAATAGAACAGTTTTCTAATGCCTGTATGCTTCATTTTTGAAAGGGCAAGGGCACCAAGGCATTTTCTCCTTGATAAAGGGCACCTCTACCAGGAAATTGTAACTTCCTATCGAACATTTCAAGGGGCACTCAGGCAATGACCAGGGGCAACAGAGGCAATTGCCTCCATGAAGTATCAGGACTGCTCGTGATTCATGTCGGTTGCCAAGCATAGGAACAAAGAGACGTCACTTTTTGTTGCGAGTTTAAAATCTTTTATTCCACATCTTTTTCTCAGAAAGCAAACTAACCTCTTTTTTTTAATAAGCCCTTCATACATACCTGTTGTGGAGGCACATTGAAGGCCCTCTGTCTCATGTCGACTCTACGCCATTTATCGATGAGCGGCAAAACCAACACGATCCCTGCATTAAGAACAAAGCACAAACTGCATTGAAAAACAATAATATTATCATGATGCATGCTGTTGTCCATTTTTATGTACAGCCAACCCTCGTTATAAAGAGCACTGTTGTAAAGAGGTTGTGCTTGTAAAGAATACATTCTGAAGTCCCGAATCTCATTTCTGCTTTTTGTTTCTTTGCTTTTGCTGTCCTCTTATAACAACGTTCTGTTTTAAAGAGGTTATTCGGCCAGTCCCAGCGACCTTGTTATAACGAGAGATAGTTTGGCCAGTCCCAGCGACCTTGTTATAACGAGAGATAGTTTGGCCAGTCCCAGCGACCTTGTTATAACGAGAGATAGTTTGGCCAGTCCCAGCGACCTTGTTATAACGAGAGATAGTTTGGCCAGTCCAGCGACCTTGTTATAACGAGAGGTAGTTTGGCCAGTCCCAGCGACCTTGTTATAGTTAGTGTTGACTGTATTTTTTTATTGTATACAATTTTTATTTCTTAATGTTTTTGTTTTTTAGAGGTTTCAAGAGCGTCTAGATAAGGAGGTGGGGGGGGGGGCTAATTACCTGGACCTTTTGGTGGCTGAAGTCGTCCCAGTCTGAAGACGACTAATCTCTCGAACTGCTGCAGCATCTGATAGACAAATACGCAGTAAACAATTTCTATTAACAGACTCATTAAAAAATCAATTGTTGTCTTTGACCAATTATCATCAGATCAAGCATGATATTTGGCCCTTGGTAAAAAGTAGGGAACGTTTGATTGAGTACAAGGGCTGACCTACATGTACACATGGTGTAGGCTTTAACCCTCCTACTGTCAGTGACTCTTGGCAACATTTTCCAGTGAGTTGACCAACCATTTGAAACCATTCGACTGCCAAGGTTGTGCACGGTGGCACAACTGTGCACAGAACTAACTGTGTACTGTGTACATGCATTCCCTCATGGTATCATATTGCAGGCTGGCATAGTTTATCTATCATTCAAAACCACAGTGAATGGTATTGAATGGTCAGACAGCAAGAGGGTTAATGGACTTGTCAGGCTGTTTCAGCTCATTGGCATCTACTTTCCCTTCGGCTTAATGCGTCACTGTGGTTAGACTGCAGGACTTGCAATCACAGGGTTGCGGGTTCGATTTCCGGCCACGCTAAACCGCTCATTTTCACAATGACTAGACTAAGTATTGTCGTGTCGTCCAGTTACTGTATCACAATTTATTGCTTTGTGCAATACATAATCATATTACTTTCAACCAATGTTTGTATGAGAGAGATTGGCTGTTGCCAGCTTGGCATTTGTATCCCCTTGTGGGAGCTTTGCAGAGCTCCCTTGTTGGGAAGATCATCCAAAACGAACAAGCAAAATAATCGTAAGTAGGAAGAATATCATGCCTGTAAGATGAAAGATTAGTAATAGCATAGTGTCTTAAGTGAACGCAAAGTTCATCGGTGATTTTAATCCTATGTTAAAGGAACATTACAGACTTGGTAAGAAAAAAACTTGTAAAATATACTTTTTGATCACAGATTTACATAAAACTTACACGGTCTAATGATGATGATAGTAGAAAACATCCCTTGAAATATTTCCGTCTGAAATGCCATATTTGATGAGAAATGAATAAACTAATTTTCCGATTGGAGTTTATCGCTCAGTGAGCGTTTTATTCATTTGTTGAATCTATATGATTTCATGCAAATGTGTAATCGGTTTTTCACTATTTTCTCGTGACCCAGATGGCCGATCGATCTCAAACTTCTTTGGGGTTTGTCAGTTTATGTATATGGTGGATTACATAAAGTGCTTACACTGCCAGCAACTGTTTTGTTAGCAAAAACCAATTCTGTAATGTTCCTTTAAGACAATGTGTTTTTAACGTAAAGTTCACTGTTCTGAGTCAAGTAATACAGTACGTCCACACAGGTCCTGATTTAATCAGTAATAGCTTAGTGTCTTAAATGAACGCAAAGTTCATCGGTGATTTTAATCCCATGTTAAGACAATGTGTTTTTAACGTAAAGGTTCACTGTTCTGAGTCAAGTAATACAGTATGTCCACACAGGTCCTGATTTAATCAGTAATATTAGTAATAGCTTAGTGTCTTAAATGAACGCAAAATTCATCGGTGATTTTAATCCCATGTTAAGACAATGTGTTTTTAACGTAAAGGTTCACTGTTCTGAGTCAAGTAATACAGTACGTCCACACAGGTCCTGATTTAATCAAGGAATCTCACTGAGGGGGTGGGGGGGGGGGAGAAAGAATGAATAAATTACATCCCTCTCAAATTTATCACAACTACCCTAATAAAAATGCAAATTTGCAAACTGACTAGGCTTCTGTTCTGTACTCGAAAGCCATCCTCCGAAAAAGTCCCACGAGAGTTCCGTCTCATTTCATCAACGTCCCCCACGGGGAGAAGCGTAAAGAATTGGATCAGTTTTAATAATTGCAACGACGCCCGGACATCACAGGAGCCGGGTTCAAGCCCTGCTCGGAGAAATCTCAGGAGGTTTAGGGACAGGGTTTTTTAGGTCCTCAATACAACAGCCCCCCTTGACGATCTTTTTGTTGGCATGGTAACCAATTAAAGGGAACATCACATCATCGGTGATGGTATGACCTCGGGACCTGTAAGTGCGGCAGGGTTTGAATTTGGGGGGAAAAAAAACACAAGGCTTGTTGCTCAGATTTGTTTACTGGACTAGAATTTTTGTTACAATGCCATCAAGAAAAGGAGTAAGACAGTTTTAACATTTGAACTGTTTTTTTATTCGAACTAACACTAAGATAAGAGTTATCTCCTTTGTCTTTTGGGTAAGTAAACTTTGATACTCGGCAGAATTGAAAGATATCTACTGGACTCAAACTGAACATTTGAGCGTTTTGTTTTTGTTTTTAACAAAGATATTGAATTAAAAAAAATACTAGACCGCCGGATTTGTTCAGCTGCGAGTTCACTGGCCCGGCACTAAACCACTGGCCTCGGGCCGGTGTCAATTTCGAGCCCTGAACGGTCAACACAAGTCATCCATATTAATGGCCCGGGTGATGCTTCAAAGAAAATTATGAATGTTTTGTGAAAAAACTAATCTTGATATGACAAATTGTTCAAAAAAACACATCAAGCCAAAGTAATTAGAGGATAAAGTTGTGAGGCATAATACGCGATGCCCCCTAAACACCCCCCAGTCAGAATGTTCCCCCTCCACTATCCATTAATGCACCTGCCCTTTAACAAACAATCTTTTTTTTTGGTATAAAGCTCTAAGCTTGTTAAGCCCTTGAGGGCTTTTAACAATAGGCATTGAACACTCCCCCCTCGGCTTGAAGCAGAACTTCCTTATTTTTTCTTTTTTTAAGTTCAAATTAAATTTTGACGAGTCGGGTCGATAATTTAATTAAACTTTCTGTACCTCACCTTAGGGGGATTTTTAAGCTTGTATATCGTACTGTCTGTTAGCCACGAGGGGTTTTGGCAGTCCTTTCATTAATGTTATGTTTTGGACATGAAAACCGGTGTGATTACAAATGGAAATGCGTGTTATTGTAATGCACACAAAAAACAAATGCCTGTTTATAAGTGAGAGGAGCATTTATCTTTTGTCAATATTCTGTTTTTAAAAATGCAACCGGGATGCCTACTCTCTGTTCCGACGGCCCTGTTCCGACAACCCTACATTTCCAATTACCCCCGTGTGATCCTACAGACTACAGTTAGGATTAGCGTTTGGATTAGGATTAGGATAATCATTAGGGGTGTTGGATTAAACCTGTAGGTGTGTAAGTGTAATCGCAACCAGCTTGACCTGTGATTTTATTTCATTTTATTTTCATTTATTAATTCTAGTGTGAAGCCAAGGACTCCCAGAAAAAGCGAACTTTAATCACTATACTAGCCAAGAACCCCGTGGAGAGAATGACAAAGAAGGATGTTTTAGTCTTAGATGTGGGAGGAAAACCCCAGAGAATTATTCCAGGATAAACCCAAGCAATCAGGTCGGACTGAAAAAAATTCCAATCCACATCGTGCTCCCGGCGGGATTCGAACCGGGGTCCCAGAGGTGGAAGGTGAGGAAAGATTCCGCTTAGCCAGCCCGACCGCTTAAAAGTTAAAAAGGGCCGGTATTAAAGAGCCGTACAAGAAATTACAATTCCAACAAATTTGGCACGAACTTACCTTGACGGCTACAAAGCCTGTGATCGGGAAGGTTAGGAACACGAAAACAAAACTAAGTGCGATGACGACTTTTGTGCAGATACGAGTAAAGAGTGGTGGATCGTATGCTGAAATAGAACACAAAAGTATCCACGTTTAGCTTCTTCTTTATAGCTATCGCAATCATAAAATAATTTGTGATAATATTTTATGGTATTGGTGTCAATTATAACAGAATTTCTTACGCTTTCTCATAACAAAACAAAATGTGTACATGGACATTTCTCTTTAAATCAAACCATTGGATATTATTATTATTATTTGATTTCTCTCCACAAGTTCAATAAAAATTTACACACAAAAAAGATCCAAAATAGATATGGAGAAGGCTAGACTGAGGAGGAAAATGTAAATTTTCCTACAACCTAAAGGTTCAGTCTGCCGATAAAAATGTATAAAATTTATAAAAGGTACAGACACTCAATATACAGAGGGAAAAAGGATAACAATTACAAAGATACGAACAATTAAAAACTTAAATCATTGGAAAAGCTCTTTTCCTACTGAATCCAGAACTTTTGTATTTTCTTCTTTAAAAAAAAAAATTATTTATTAGGCCTAGCACTAAACTCTCGAACTTTAAAACAATCAAACCACTCACATCTCTCTTCCTCCACATACGGCGGTACTGCCTTGCTGTACGTAAACGCAGACTCAAAACTAAACGGGGAACTGAAATCGAATGCGACGTGGTCCTGTGACCTCGAGTCCCAATCGGACCTCGGCAGACGACTGTACTTGACGACGACTTCATCTTTGCGATGGATTGCGACAGAACTGTTGATGTTTCCAAAAACTCCCCACTTTAAAAAAGTTCAATTACTCAATCAATTTCTAAGTCGATTGTGCCAATTAATGTCAATTCTTGACTCCAATTTGCAAACGGGTTCCTTTAGTAAACAGTCATGATGTGAATGGTTGACCCTGGTTCCGTCATTTCTCTTCCGAAAAAAATCCTTCCTAGCTCTGTTTTAACGGAGCGTAAAATCAATTGCAAATGTGCAATTTTGTAACATCAGTGAGGTAAATGATACAAAGCACTGCCGAATCACATAAATCTGCTGTTGCCGTCGTCCCAAGAAGAAGTCGAGCTACTGCAACAACACACCCAGATCACACCTCATCTGAATGTGTTTAGAGATTGAACTGACAGTGGAGGATCTAGTTCCCCTTCGCGGATGAATCCTTGATTAGACCCCTGCACTTGTAATATTGTAAGTGAAGTAGTTCCGTCTCCTTTCTGATTAATCAAATTAGTCTATCCCACTTGTCGGACAAGTGACGATTGTTTCACGCTTGGCTGAAGATGACTGTTTCTTGATGAAAAAAAGCCCTGAACCGCTGACAGCGTAATCATCTAGATTTTGTTTCCAATCAGTCCAAACTATACGAGGGAGCGTTGATGATTGGCTGACATCAAAGAAGATAAAAACCACCTGAAAAAAAGAAGAATGGAATTTAATGTGAAAATTCTACAGGTTACAATACAAGCCTGAACTAAAACTAAAAGGAAAGAAAAAAAAGGAAAGTTAGAAATTTATTTTAAGGTAGGGTCATATATTGGTGAAAACTCCACAAGTTAATTACTATACAAGCTTACTTGGTGAGAAGCACTGTAGCTGTTTGATAGAATAAACTATTTTGAGAAATTATTCCCTTCAAAGTATTATGGTTTGGATCATGATTTTTCACCCCAAAACATTTTGATCTGAGAAACAATTCATCCGATTCATGCATGAATTGTTTCTCCCGAATGCTGCAGCCAGAGATGCGGTTGGTACCCGCTGTCACCTCGCTAAACGTGGATGGATTCAACGTTCTTGTAAAAATAATACAGGGACAGTTTTTTGCTGTTTTCTCACAGCAAGATTGTATTCAGCTGAAACTTTCACATGAGACTTTTATTGTGTCTTTATTTATTATGTTTACAAACATGACATAGATTATACGAAATAACATGAGATATGTTGAGTGACAGCATGCACCACAGCAAGAAGTCAAGACAACAGATGGACCGAGAGACTCACAGAATGGCAATCAAGGATGGAAATAATTAATACAACAAAAGAAAATGGAGAAATGAAATCACTGCATGTGAATCGAAAATAAGAACTGCTCAAATGACATTGATGGTTGACAACATGAATCTGATGACAGGAAGAGAAGGAAAATTACGGGCTTCAATCATCCAATCAAGGTATGCGAGCCTGATGATGATGACGATGATGAGTACCAAAGTGGGGAAACCATCGCTTACCTTGGTGTTCAATGAAGTTCCGCATCTAGATTTCGGAAAGGAATGAAAAGACGAGAAGCTAACCAAACTGTTATCAAAAACAAACATGACAAACTTGCCCTTCCAGTAATGGTATGTGGCGCCCTCTGTTGATCAAATAATAATATTTTGTATTTATTGATTTAACCTTTAAACTTCGAACCAAGATATGACGCAGGATTTTCATTCAATCTGATTGGTCTAAATTCTGACACACCTCCGATCTGCTCATTTAATTCTCATTAATATTCATATCAGCTGATATTCTAGAATTTTATGTGAACGCGACGACGGTGTTCACATTTTTGTCTTTTAAAAGTACATTCTTTTCTCATTTTAATATAGTTTTAAAGCATATTTATACAATTTATCGGCAGAAGATATACCATAGAACCAACATGTTAAGGATTTTGGCCGGCAGTTTACAAAGGGAAGGCTCAAGGAGCCTGACTTTGTCAGGTCTTTCGAGAGCTTGTTCAGTCACCACCCACAGGAATTTAAGCAGCAGCGTAGCCGAACAAGAAGGTATAAATTATTTCAAACTCCACGTACCGTGGTCGACCGTGGAGGGAAGTTCCTTCCTCCATGGGTCGACAGTGTCAGTGTGCTGTGTATTGATTGCTCAATAGTAAGAATTCTATAAAGATGGTTTACATGTTATTGATATTGATAAGTTAACAAGTGATTGATATGTTTGTATGGTTTTAGTTGAATGTCTACTTTTTTAGCTGATAGTGATGACAAATCTTGAAATTATATCGTCTGAATCATTTCACTCGGTGAAGGGAGAATGAGATGACAACAATTTCAAATTCAAGCTCGAAAACAAGATGTGCATTTTTAAAAACAATTTTACAGAACCAAGAACCACGATAGAGCATCTATTTCTTGCCTCCATTCCATGCATAGAGCACGGACACTAATCGTACAATACCAAACTTGACTGGCTGTCCTTTCTCACAAGTCATAGTTTTCAATTAAAATACTAAGTAAAATAGCCAAGAAAATTATACTTTCATTTATGATAAGACAATTTAGCCCCACAAATAAAGACAAGATTAGAGAGATTAGAGAGAGTCCTGCGTATTGGCACTATATATAAAATATAATGGGGTTTGGGGCTAAGACATTGAATGATTATAATTTTAATAGCCAGTTTCGGCTTTTTAGCGACTTGGAAATTTTAAACTAAAACGTTAGTCTGGTTCTGTGCCCTTATAGTCGTTGTGACTTTGTATTCACAAGATGAGACTCAGACCATGTACAATGGCAACATTTATTTCCCTTTTTAAAACAAATCAGAAAAATGAAAACGTGATACCATCAATTTCAATGTAAGTATAAATGAAATGTAAATTAAGAATATTCTTAATTTCGGGTATGACCCCAAAAAATGGAAAAAGACGCAGGGGGTGTGTCGGTTGAAAAGTTTTTTTTCCCTCTGCTTTCGGGATATGGCAAAAAAACTCATTTATTTGATACCTTATATGATGTCGGCTGGTTACAGAGGGCGCTATTTGATCCACTGTCTTAATATATAGTTTACTAAAAAAGAAAGCTGGTGCCTGCAAATCATACAAAACAATTTCAAATGGCACACAACGGCTCACTGCTCAATTAAAAGGACCCCTAAATTCATCAAGTAAACTTTGGACTTGAATTGCATATTAAAATGACCAGGTTGAAAATGAGGTATCGGTTATCATGCATTATCATATAACTTAAATAAGCAGTCACAATGGGCAGGGTTATTTGCTGGTAGTATTTACATATTTACATTTGATATCAAATATTGATTATTGGTTGTGTAGTTTATTATAATTATTGGGCAAGTGTAATCTGTTGTCAGGCATGCAACTTTTCCTCGGATCAGCTGATTTCCTCTTTTTTATTCTCAGTTTTACCATTCAAAATTGAAAAACACTACAAAATCATTGAAATTTTGTAATTTCCTCTTTTTTGGTGAAGTTACAGTTGCATTCCTGTGTTGTATTGTGATTAAACTTACTGGTACTTACTATAGGTTGGTAGAGGTCATGACCTTTTTGGTTATAAAGCCATGCGGTACAAAATACATTTTGCGCCTATCAAACCCATATATTATCTTTCAATCTGTAGTCAAGAGAGTGTTCAAGAAACATAATGTGAGCATTTCATTTAGTTCCACCCTCCCCCACCCCCAATGGGGGAATTTTTGTTCTTCTTTTTGGATTATTGGATTATGTTTTCTGGTACAAGATAAATGTTTAGGTCTATTATCAAGCACAAAAAGTTCATGTGGAAAGCATTGTTGATTTTGTGGGTCTTGTACCAGTACCAAATCAGCATAAATGATGTAAAATCAATTTATGAATGGAATTTGGAGTAAATCAGGTTTAAACTCATTTAGACTATAACAGCACAGCAGGCCTGATACTTCATGAAGACAATTGCCTCCATTGTCCCTAGTCATTACCTTGGTGCCCCTGACCAAGAAGAAAGCGCCATGGTCACCCTTTACCTTTCCAAAAGGGAAGCATCAGGCGTGCAATCACATACCTCTCAGATTCAAGCATGGCTGCTCAAACTAACAAAACACCAAACTGTTTAAATTTTGAATCTGCTAATATTGGTTTGCCTGACTTTTACTATAGATGGATTGACCGCCATATTTGATGTAAAACGATGGAAAAGTGTACGCGGTACGCAGACTCTCAGCCAATGATAGCTCTTCACGCGTGCACAATTCATCAACGATGGCGGCCGATGACGCGTTTGCAATCCATCTATTGTTTGGCTGTTCCATTCACTCACTGTGCTCAATCAATCAATCAATTAATCAATCAATCAATCGCTCAATCAATCAGTCATCAGTCAATCAATCAATCAAGCACAGCCAAAACCACAATTCTTTTGATATTTTAGGATTTAAACCTGGTTTCTAGTTTGAGGGACGTGTTTTGTTGGCTATCAATTTGAATTGTTGACAAACAAACAAACAAACAAACAAACAAGCATCTATTGGTAAATGAATTTGATTGTTTTTGGTTCAGATCCCAACTTTTTTGAGATGGTGGAGGCATACTTTGATCGTGGAGCTGCTCTTGTTGAAGACACCCTCGTAGAGACGATGAAGGGGCAGACCTCTGATGCTGAGAAAAGGCTCAAGGTAATTGTTTCATGTGCAACTTTTATGTTTCAACTTTTAAAGGCACAGTACATGTTTGGTAAGTGGAGCCTACTGATTGTGTTAATCCTATATAAATAAAACTAACCTGTGAAAATTTCACTTCAAATGGGGGTCGCAATTTTGAGATATCACCGAAAAACCGGAGCAAATATTTCCACGCAGGAAGATTATTCCCAAAGGAATACACAGTCTGAGAAGCGTTTCTGACAGAATTGCTTCTCAAATTCAAATTTTGGGGAATAAAAAGTGATATAGATTTTCCATAACTGTAGTACTTCGAAGTTGAAAGTTTCTCAAAAATTTATTATACTACCCAAAGCTGCTGTCCTTCTTACCAAGTAAGTTTTTTATTGCCAGAATTTTCAAATTCATTACCAAACGTGTACTGTGCCTTTTAAGTAGGGCGCCTTCGGGTAGGTCATAAGAAGATAGTCCATTGGCTGATCCTGTGCACTGCGTGTACACAGCTGTGTATTATCCATTGTTTCGTCACCATTATTTGCCTCCAAGATGACGTCAATGCATTAAGGTCCATTGTTACAAACTGTTTTCTTGAGGACATGATAACCTTCTCAAAATTTTGCCTCTCAAGGTTTTTTGAAACTTTGCCGTTTGAATGAATGTGCTCTATCAAAAAACAATACTTTATCTTCCTAACTGATTTCACCATAGAGAAAGTCCTTTCTCTATGATTTCACTGAATTTATGTTTTTAATGTACGGCACTGTTTTTAATCACCTTTTTAACTTTATTTTTATCTGAGGTTTTAAGATGTTACATTTTGTATGTGCTCTTATGGAAATGAAGTTTTTAGTTTGTGTAATTTTTATATTTTAATGTTTATGAGCATGCTGGATAAAGCAAATTTTCATTTTATGGACAAGAACAATAATTAAATTGAATTGTATGTATTTTTTTTATTGTTTTTAAATTTAAAGGCGCTCAAGAGCTTGATTCATGGACAGATGCTATACAAACATTAATTATTATTTTTTATTATTATTCAATCTTGTATTTGATTTGACAACCAGGTTCAGGGAATTCTGAAACTGATGAAGCCGTGCAATCATCTACTTAGCATGAACTTTCCACTGAGACGTGATGACGGTAGCTTTGAAATGATTGAAGCATACAGAGCACAACACAGCCAGCATCGAACACCTTGCAAAGGAGGTCAGTTCAATATCTCACAACTAAAATCACAAGTTTAATTTGTTGGTGAATTTTGTTTGTTTTTTGTAAGGGCTGGTTGGTTACACATGTAACCGTCCGTTTCAGAAACAAAATTTAGTGTTGTTTTCTTCGGTCAAGGCATATGTATCTGGTTTTTGTATGCTATCCTGTAATGCGCTGTTTATGTCAGCAACAGAGGGCTCTCATGCGATCGCATTGTTCTAAAAATGCCCTCTAGTGTTCAATGTTTCTTGCCGTTATTGTAGCACGCAAAGTAACAAGATAGCGAAGCTACAAACCTGTTAATTGGAAGTGTGACTGCTTGGGTGTCGCACGGATTGCACTTTCAAGTGAAATTTTTTAGGATTATATCCAAACCGTGAAAATGTAAATGTGTTTAACCAGACAATGGGGTCGGTTAACCGAAATCGGCTCAGGCTTAATTTGCTTATTGGTTATAATTCCCCCTTGTGTATATATCTGTTATTAAAATTCTTTAAAAACCACCTTCAGGTATCCGTTACAGTCTGGATGTTAACGCCGATGAAGTCAAAGCCTTAGCATCTCTGATGACGTACAAGTGCGCTGTGGTGGACGTCCCCTTCGGTGGCGCTAAAGGAGGCATCAAGGTCGACCCCAAGCAATATTCAGAGCGAGAATTGGAGAAGATCACGAGAAGATTCTGCATTGAGCTCGCCAAGAAGGGATTTATTGGTGAGTACAGTATAGGGCTCAATTTCATAAAGCCTGTAAGCACAAAAAAATGCTAAGCACAGAAAAATATTGCTTACCAGAAAGTGGCTACCAGCCAACATTCCATAAAGTTTACATTGGTGCGACTGGTACCCCACTCATTTTTTGCTGAGCAAAGAAATGTGTTAGGCACTAGTTTCTGCTAAACAGCTTTATGAGCTGCTTAAGCAGAAAATATTGCTTAACATTTTTCTGCTGAGCAGAAATCAGCAGGATACCAGTCACAAATTGTTCATGTGACATGGTATTTTGGCTGGTAACCTTATTCTGGTAAGCATATTTTTGTTGTGCTTGGCTACTTTTTGTGCTAAAAGCAGCTCTATGAAAGTGGCCCCAGTTCTTTCTGGTCAAAGTATGAGGGAAGTTCTACAAGAGTAGCTGTTCTGATCGTGATTTAATTGTCTCTCATTGGTACAAGAGTAGAGTGTGATAATAGCTTAAATATCTTCCGGTGTAGAACCAGTAGATATTTAAACTCATTTTTTACCACACTCTATTCGGATTTTACTTGTTGTTTTTAATGAAGTAAATTTTTTGTATGTGCTCTTTTATGAATTTGAATAGTTAATAATTAGTTTTCATTGAGTGAAATATTTTGTAATTCTATAAGCATTGTTTGTCGTTCTGTAATTTTAATATAGTTTAAATGTTATGAGCATGCTTGACAAAGCAAACTTCCCTTTTGTGCACACCAGGAATTTCATCTTGTAGAGGGCAAGGCTATTTTCATTTTGTAAAGGGCACTTCCATTGGAAAATCTTTAAGTCTATGGGAAAGTTTTGAAAGGGGCACCAAGGCCAAGACCAGGGCAACGGAGGCCATGGCCTCCGTGTAATTCCGAGCCTGCGATAATAATTGAATTGAACTGAATTGCAGGGCCTGGCATCGATGTACCTGCCCCTGACATGGGCTCCGGTGAGAGGGAGATGAGTTGGATGGCGGACACGTACGCGATGACCATCGGCTACCAGGACATCAACGCACACGCGTGCATCACGGGCAAGCCGATCACGCAGGGTGGCATCCACGGCCGCGTGTCGGCTACAGGCCGCGGGATCTACCACGGCATCGAGAACTTCGTCAACGAGGCTTCCTACATGAGCACCGTAGGACTGACACCGGGCTTCGGCGACAAGACATTCATCGTTCAGGTACGTTGTTCATCTTGAACTTGTAATCAATATTGGGTTTAAATCATTATATTCTGTCTATGTACTTTGCAAAGATGTTTGCAGGCGTTGGTTTTTGTTCATTTTCATCGTCTTGTTTAAGTTAAATGTTCTTGTCGTCCATTGAGATTTAATGCTATGTTGATAGAATCATAAAATGCATTGCTTTTAATGTTTCGTTGAATTTCTCAAGGTACTTACTTTATTTTATAAGTATACATAAGTATTGTAAAATTGTATGTAAGTTTGTCTGACCGGAGCGTTTCTGACAGAAACGCTTCTCAGATTCAATTTTTTCTGATAAAAACCCATATGTTTTTCCATAACCACATTACTCCGAAGTGAAATGATTCTCAAAATGCTTTATACTCTCGAAAGCTGCTGTACTTCTAACCAAATAAGTTTTTATTGCCATTCATTTTAAGAGTGATTACCAAATGTATACCTTTCCTTTAAGTCATCTTGTTTCCTTTCATGACAAATACGACCAAACCGAGGTTGTAATAGAGTAATAGTCTGGTTCCCATTTATTCAATAAGCATCTGTATTTGCTACTCACCAATCCTGTATAATATCTTTAAGGTAGCATCCATGAGATGTATTTTTAGTTATTACTTAAAGGATTCTCTAGGAAAGTGTTAGCTCTTGAGCAAAAGATGTTATGATCGTAGATTTTGTGATTACTTTTGTATAAGTATAGTTCCAGGGAGTTTAGAATGAAGGCCTTGTGCAATACTTATCACATGTAGATTATGTTTGATTCTGGTTCTTTCTTGTTTCAGGGTTTTGGTAATGTGGGTCTACACACGACGCGTTATCTCCATCGCTACGGCGCTCGTTGCGTTGGTGTTATGGAGATCGATGGAAGCATCTACAACGCCAATGGAATCGACCCTAAAGAGCTAGAGGAATACAAACTGGTAAACTCATATCATTGACCAAAGTCTTACAAGATGATAATGATGGAATTTTGTAAAAATATTATACATATAGGCTGTCACTCGCTAACGAGCATGACTATTGGGGGGGGGGGGGTTTGAGTTGCGGAGTTTGAGTTGACGTGCCTTCTCATGGGAGTATAGGCCAATCCTGGCAGTTGTTTGACGGCCACAGTATCTGCATTTGATGGATGCTGCCTCAGGATGGACTGCTCTCTCGTGACGCCGCATCCTCCTCATCTCTGTATCTTCTGTCCGGGCTTCTTTTTATATGCTTTGTGTTAAGGAAAAGTTTCAGAATGATGATTTTCACTAGTCGAGACTGAACAAGCTCATGATGTATGTTTGATTTTACTCTGTCAAATATTTGATTTTGGAAAATTGCACGCTAGGAAGACAAATTTCACTTATTGACTGTGACTGTGGGGTAGTCATATTAAAATGACGGGGCACTTTTGTGTCTGTTTTCTTATGATAATACAGGCCTGGAATTACACAGAGGCCACGAAGTCCATGGCCTCTGTTGCCCCAGGTCTTGGCCTTGGTGCCCCTCTAAAAGTTTCCCATAGACTGTAAGATTTTCCAATGGAAGGGCCCTTTGCAAAATTAAAATGGCCTTGCCCCCTCAAAGAATGAAATTCAAGGCCTGTAATAACTTTTTGTTCTCATGGTGTTTCTCTCTCTCTCTCTCTCTCAACAGAAAAATGGAACCATTGTTGGATTCCCCGATGCCACACCCTTTGAGGGTGACCTGATGGTAGAACAATGTGACATCCTAGTGCCCTGTGCCGGTGAGAAGCAAATCACCAGTAGAAACGCCCCTCACATCAAAGCCAGAGTAAGTCCCCCCCCCCCCATCCCAATCCCTCCTCAGGGCTCGACTCTTTTTGGGGAAAAATCCACAATACCACCGGGCTTGTAGCTCCAAATGTTTACTGGACCAGAATTTAAATGAGAAAAAAACCCCAACAAAACTACCTACACAGTTTATCATTTGAACTGTTTTTAATTTGAGCAAGCACTAAGAGAAGATATATCTCATTTGTGTTAAATGGTTAAGTATTAAGGCATAGTAAGAATTCTTCAATACTCAACAGGGTTGAGAGGGAGACGTATCATACTGAAAGTCAACATTTGAACACAAACTTGTCCAATCATGAGTTTATAAAAATGGAAACTCGCACAGTAAGCACAAAATTGGCTTTTAAGCAGCTCTATGAAATTGGGCCCTAATCGAGGAAAAATTGCTTCACAAATTCGTGCTTGGCAGAAATGAGCAGGATAAACATCACAAACGGTACATGTGACATAGTACTTTGGCTGGTGACCTTATTCTGGTAAGCATAATTTTGTTTGTGCTTAGCTTATTTTTTTGTGCTTAAGCAGCTCTATGAAATTGGGCCCTGGCCTGCAAAAAAAGTGAACAGTGTTTATCCATACACACCTTGTTAGGGTAAAAGTACTCCCTAAGTTTGTTTTGTTTTTCCCCCCTTAGATTATCGCTGAGGGAGCGAACGGTCCTACAACACCAGCAGCTGATAAAATCCTACAAGACAGAAACATCTTGGTTATTCCCGTAAGTAGAGAACCTCATACTCCATGAAACAAATGGAAGAAATTTTGATGCTGATCTGTCTCCACAGCGGAGCATTAATTTCTGACATTGAAATCACAGAACTATTTTTTGACCTTCTTCAAGGTAGGGTCATAGATTGGTAAATACTCCAAAAATGGATGACCATAAAAACTTTCATGGTGAGAAGCACTGCAGCTGTTGATAGTATATAAAACTATTTTGAGAAAGGATTCCCTTTCAAGTAATATGGTTTTGATAGATTTTTCACCCCAGAACATTTGAATCTGAGAAACGATTCATGCATGAATCGTTTCTCAGATTTCTGAAGGTTGGTTTCCGTTTGGGGATGCTGCGGCCGGAGATGCGGTTGGTACCCGCTGCCACCTCACTAAACGTGGATGGATTCGACGTTCTTGTGAAATACGGCGACAGTTTTTTGCTGTTTTTCTCAACAAGTAGACACTGTATTCAGCTTGAAACTCTCACAGGTGACTTTTATTGTATCTTTCCTGATACAATGTAAGTCAGCATTTTGTTGACAAAACCAATCTACAACCCTACATTCAACTTCAGTTCCTAAGATGTTCTAACATTCATTCATACCGTGTCCAGGATTTATACGTAAACGCTGGCGGTGTCTCCGTCTCGTACTTTGAATGGATTAAGAATTTGAATCACGTCAGCTTTGGCAGGCTGCAATTTAAATATGAGCGAGACTCGAACATGCACCTCCTGGGTGAGTTAACGGGGGGGAACCAGCATCCCCGGTAACCCTAGTAGTTGCTCTGTGGTTGCATAGCCATTTTGTTGCCGTAGTTTGGACCCGTATCATGCTGCAGCCATCTTTGTCTTGTGCCCTGTATACACACCCGTGGTTAAGTACTGGTTCTCGTCAAGAGAAAGAGACCAGTCTATTTTTTTTCACTTATAGCCTCATGTGTTTGGCAAGGTGATAAGTTGGTCTTGTACGCCATTATCATGCTGTTGAAATCTTTGACAGGCTGTGGCTTCATCAGCCATTCGGAATCTTTGTGCTGATACCTTAATGGCTGACAAGCCAGAAGTCAAAAGTCAAAAGCCAAAAGCCCAAAGGTTTCAGTTTGAACATAGCCTCAATATCGTCATGTCTGAAATGAAATCAAGATGGCCGTACCATAATAAGAGACCGATTTCATGGCTCTGCTACCAATAAGCGAAGAATCTGAGTTTACGGAAGCAGGGATGACGCACTCACATCAAGCGTATTTCACAGGTTAGCTGGGAATGTTTTGCTTGTACGTGTGCGCACTCTGTACTCCATGTTACTAGTTATTCTTCGCTTACACAGCTTGCGCAGGAATTCGGCGCTTGCCCTGTACGCGAAGAACGATGATGGCAAGAGACTTTGGCGGTACGCAGAGCCATAAAATTAGGGCTGAGGTCTCGTTGTGAGCTTCCAATTTTTATTTTGCTAAACCCCGTCCCTGCATTTCCCTGTAGGATATGTATATCAACGCTGGTGGTGTGACTGTATCTTTCTTTGAGTGGCTTAAAAACTTGAACCATGTCAGCTACGGCCGCCTTACTTTCAAATACGAGAGGGACTCAAACCAGTTCCTGCTTGGTGAGTATTTTTAGTCTGTTTTGAGTTTCATTTTGTTCTTAGCGAAGCCCATGCTTCTGGCATTTTGTACTTTAAAGAGGAGCTCCGAAGTCGAATTCAGTTTTGTGATCCACTTATTTTCCAATAGATACAGTCCTTACGAAAGTGGGGAAAAATTACTAGTCTCTAACCTCACGTTAATACGGTGTAAAATGCCACTGTGTTTGATACCCATCAATTGCATTTTTATTTGCAAAATATATGGTTTGTACTTTTTTGTACCGGGAATTCTTAAGTTCGTTCCTGAATTCTGGTGATGTTCAATCAAAACGGCATTGACTTTGAGCTTATGACTGGCGCAGAAATTCCTCTTTTGGAATGTACAGACCTGTTTGTTTTTGCTGTCCGATGACGTCATGTTTCAAATTTCACTCTAAAAGGGTATCAAATGAAATGTTAGTGTACACCATTTTAACAAGATGTTTGAGACTTGTAACTTTTTCCCCTACTTTCTTGAGGACTCTATGTATGGGCAAATGAGTGCATCACAAAACTCAATTTGACCTTGGAGCCCTTCTTCAATGTGTAGTAAATGTGATGTTAATTTTTGTAACAGATATTTTTTTATTTCAAACGCACCGAAATTGTTTCGCAGCAGCAATGATTGCTTGTGAGTCTTCCTAGTAATTGCAAACCTGTACAAAATTTATTTCATAAGTTTTTGCCATAATTACTCCAAACTACAGTGTAAAACCCCAGGCGGTTTCTCAATACAGTTTAAAGTTTTTTTGTGATGCACTCATTTTTCAATAGATAGAGTCCTTATGAATGTCAGAAAAAAGTCTCTAACCTCACGTTAAAACAGTGTAAAATGTCATTTTATCTGATACTCTTTCATAGTGAAAATTAAAACATGACGTCATCGAACATCAAAAAACAAATGGATCTGTACAATACAAAGAGGGTTTTTGTGTGCCAGTCAAAAGGTCAAATCCACTGCTGTTTAGATTGAATAGCATCAAAATTCAGGAATGAACTAAGAATTATCCGTACAAAAACATTTGTAATATGACATCATCAAGCGTTTTTGGATTTTGACAAAAAACGCACTTGAAGGGTATCAAAACACAGTGGTGCACAGCCACAATCATGGGTACACTTTTTGTCACAAAGACACCAAATGAACAACACATAAGTATTGAGTAACTCTATGCAGATTTGTATTCGACAAACTCAAGTACTTTCTACTCTTCATTCACACAGCGCTGGTTAATTAATTATACAAACAACATTGAAATAACTGTTACATCACTGGTTTTCAAACTGTTGTTCATAACATGGACACGAACAAAGTGTGTACCCATGATTGTGGCTGTGCACAGTTTCATTTTACACCGTTTTAACGTGAGGTTTAGACTTCTTAGTTTGTTTCTATGTATCAGAAATTGAGTAGATCACAAAATTGAATCTGACCTTGGAGCCCCTCTTTAATTTTTTATACCAATCCACCAACATCCATTCTCTATCCTCTCCACTTAAACGATAAACAGAGAGTGTGCAGGAAAGTTTGGAGAGGAAATTCGGCAAACACGGCGGCCGCATCCCCATCCTACCGTCAGAGAAGTTTTCAGACCGCATCTCCGGTGCAAGCGAGAAGGACATCGTTCACAGCGGGTTGGCGTACACCATGGAACGCTCGGCTAGGGTGAGTAGAACTTTTGAGTTTTCTCCATCAGGCGGCGTTTTCGGTTGATGAATTTGAGTTTTGACTTTAGCTCATTCTTTTCTCATGGATTTGTCTCATATCATTTGCCGAAGAGTGCCTTCATATGCTGTATCAGAACATAATAATTCCATTTTTTGTTTAGGGGTAGTACCCCTTGCCTGCGAAGCAAAATTACCACAAATATAAAAAAAAAAGCAAAAGGCTGCAAAGCTTACCTTCTCCCCCTAAATTGCTTTGCATCAGCTTTTTTTGTTTTGAAACAGAGAAATAAATTTTAAAAAGCTTATTTTGAAGTTGTGTTGCTATTTTATTTTAACGTTAAATACGAAGTCTACAACTGACTGTGACCCATGTTTCCGTCCTCCTTATTAAATGAATCGACTTTTATGATATTAGTTGAACTTTATGATATCAACGATACTAATTTGTGGAATTCTCATTTGAGTTTTTATTGCTACTCACTGCGTGTTGTAAATGAGTAGCAAGAAAACTCACCATCAGTATTCAAAGGGTTATTGAGAATAGGATCTGCTCATTTTGTTGTTGTGCATGAAAGAAACCTGTAATATTTCCCCCTGCTCGTTGAATATTCATTTACTCTTCAGACAGCCGTCTACTCATTGGATGCACCTACTTGTTGAATATTCATACGCTAAGCCTTCTGAAGATTTGTTGCTAAAAGAAATCTCATAATTTAATTATCAGAAAATAGAATTAGCTGTTGCAAACTGCTTACCAACCAAAAGGACCTGTAGTATAAATGCAAAAAATTAGTTAGTGGCCTGACGTTTCGACCCTAATTGAATATTCATTTACTCTTCAAACAGCCGTCTATTTATTGGATGCTCCTTCTTGTTGAATATTCATACACTAAGCCTTCTGAAGAAATCTTATAATGTTTACCTGTTCATTGAATATTCATTTACTCTTCAAACAGCCACCTAGTGTACTTATTGGATGCATCTACCTGTTGAATATTCATGTCAAAATGGCCAACCAAATTAATGAGGAGATTTCCATCCAGTTGACATTTCCATTTCAGTTTGACATTCATTGACCCGAAACCAACCACTATAATTTTGAGATCGTCATTCTTTACTTGGGAGGAGTACTACGGCCTCTTGCCCCTCTCATATTCTCCTGGTGAAGATGATAGTCGTGTGAGCTGGACGCTCTTTACATTTAGTGAGGGTGTAACCGAGGGGGGTCACACTCGCGTCGTTTGAGTCACTGGAGTTTTTGTCTCTGCATGTATACATTCCTCAGGGTCCCACAAATTGCTGCTGCTGACTGCTAATGCATGCTAGCTCAGTGTTTCATCATGTTGAGATCAGTGTGTCCATGTTCATTGTGTGTTGCCATAACGATTCTACATTAATATGTTGCCATGACGTCAGTGATCTTGTGTGACAAATACGAATCGTCAATTTTCCTTTTTCTTCCTTTTTTCGTGATGTTTCTTCTGCTCTTTTTCTTTTTCCAAGAAGCCTGTTTAAAATTGATTTGTTTTCGGCAAAAAGACTGAGCTCTTTGGCTGCTAAGAGTTCTGGCCGTTGCTGCATTCCTTCAGCTGTTTTTTTTCCTTCTTCCTTCCTTTCTTCCACTCCCTCAACCTGCCTGCCCTTCAGAGCCATCACAATGCATGGCTGTTAAAAGAATCCCACAGCCGACGTGTAAACTGGTCAGTCCAAAGCTTCTTCCAGCCGGTATCATCCGCACACAAAAAAGCAGACTAAAATGTATCGAGTCATTCCATATCTGATTCTTTGCTTTGAATCTTTCGTTATAATTTTATTTTGGCAATTTTTTTTTTTTTATCATGTTCATTTTTTTTCTTGAAAAGAAAAAAAACAACTCATTTCAGTTTGTAATTTCAATCACATTTTGTCAAAAATCATGGTGTGAGGAGGGAATCACGACAAAGTTGACATCTCACGACATAACTCTTCAAAAACATAAATTTGTCATTTTCCAGCTCACCCCTCACCTTAAAAAAAAAGAAGAAGTGACGTTTAAAACTGTTGTTGAACTGAGAGAAAAGAAAGAAAAAAAAAACGAGCAGCTCTATCTCTTTATGTTTTTCCTTCATCAGCAAATAATGGACACAAGTCGCAAATACAATCTCGGCTTGGATCTCCGCTCTGCTGCCTACGTTAAATCCCTGGAGAAAATCTTCTTCACTTATGCGGACGCTGGGCTCGCCTTTATCTAACCAAAGGCAGTGTGGAATAATTTCCTCTTCCTCCTCCTTCCCCCTTCCTCCTCCTTCCCCCCTCGCCCCCCCCCCCATTCCAACAAGCCTAACTTGCTTGTCAGTAAATGTGAACCTTCTACTGCTCTATTAACTCTAAACCAAACTTGTATTCTATCTTACTCTATTGGTTCTATGAGCTAATCAGTAAAAAATTGTCAAAATATGTTATCCTCGGAAATGCGTAGTTTAATGTATTGCCAGTCAATAGAGGGCACTGTTTCCCGTGACAGAGATGGTCATTTTGAAACACACGCCAGTTGACAGTGTGGTTTTTCCGAGAGTCGTCGCCCCTCTTTAAAATGGCGAGGGCGCTACTCACGCTGTGACATTTTCTCTCTATCACTCCCTTCGCTCTCTCCAGCAAATCATGAAAACCGCCATGAAGTATAATCTAGCTCTGGACCTGCGAACGGCCGCCTACGTCAACTCCATCGAGAAAATATACAAGACCTACAGCGACGCTGGCCTTACCTTCACATAAACTGGTGCGACGAGAATGCGGACACAAAACAAATTGGAAATAATAAACTGAATTCGAGTGTGTATTGGGTCAAGCAATTTCAATCCATCTCTCTTAAAAATAGTCCAGGGTGGTTTATTATAACAGTGTTCATTCAAAAAAAAAGTTAATCACATTTCGTGACATTTTGATCCCAGATCATTATCTTCAAAAATGATCGATACAAACTTTTCAGTCAACAGTGGAAACATCTCGTTGACATTCAAGCTTTTGTTTCTCAAAAAAATTTCAATCAACATTTTGTTAAATTAAATAGTTAATCGCAAAGTTTTTGTCACTCAAAAGATTTTCAATAAATTTTTGTTAAAATCAAAAAGTTTCAATAAACTTTTGTTAAATCAAAAAGTTTCAATAAACTTTTGTTAAATCAAAAAGTTTCAATAAACTTTTGTTAAATCGAAATGTTAAATCAAAACTTATCTAAAGATTTTGCCAAAGACTCTGGTACCAGCCTACTACCCAGTCTTGATATTTTGAAGTAATCGTTTTACGCAGGAATAAAATCACATTTAAATATCTGACTTTGGCCTATTATTTATAGATTAAATTCTGTGGGGTTATTTCTAGTAGAATAGGTTTCATATATTTTAGAATCATTCATGATAATACTTAAGCAGCCTACCACCGACATTACCAGTTGTGGGGTCCTGTATTGACAAAGCTTATTATATGGTTTGTTTGGGGGTAGAATTCATTGCATTTCTAAGCTTGCAGACTCTAGTGCTTTCTCGTGGGTCGATGTAATTTGTTGTTGCATGAGGGCCAATATCACCAAATTTCACATGAGGGCCAATATCACAGAATTTTCACATGGAGCCTTATACCACAGATATTGCATGAGGGCCAATATCACAGATATTAAATGAGGGCCAATAGCACAGAGTTTTCACATAAGGCATAATATCACAGATATCACATGAGGGCCAATATCACAAAGTTTTTACACGAGGCCTAATATCACAGATATTACTTGAGGGCCAATATCACAAAGCTCACATGAGGGCCAATATCACTTGGGATAAAAATTTATTTAAAAATGCCCCATCCCCCATTGTGAATTAATTAATATCTTATGCACTAACTCATTTATTACTCAGTATTAGACAGATACCAATGATATTTAAATTCTTTCCGAAATTCATTAGGTACTTCCAGTGTACAAAATACAGCATGTCAAGAAAAAATGGATATTTAAATTATTGAGTTGATTATTTTTTACTGAAATGTTTTTTTTGTGTGTGTCTTGATTGTGATATTTCAGATTGCCTTGAAAACATTCTGTGAACAGTTTAAAGAAATGAAGACATGGTGCTTTTGTTTGTCACTTGGTTGTCTGTTAGTTCAAGTTTCAAAACAAAAATGCATTGTGTTGCATTATGTGCCATTCTTCTTCCCCGATTTCGTTTTAATTTGTTTGTTACAGTCTGAAGTAATTGGCCTTTTAATTAATGGTTGCGGTGGGAGAGATATTGCAGAAAAAGTACTACTAGTCCTGGCATATGATGGTGTCAAGAGATTGAAGAAACATGTTATTTTGGTTAAAAAGGGGTTAAAAGGGGGCCTCCAAGGTCAAATTGAGTTTACGATGCACTCATTTTCCGATAGATATAGTCCTCACGAAAGTGTGGGGGGGGGGAAGTTACAAGTCTCTAACCTCGCGTTGAAATAGTGCAAAATATCATTTTATGTTATACTCTTTCGGAGCGAAACTTGAAACATGGCGTCGTCGGACAGCGAAAAAACACTTCGGTCAGTACATTCCAAAGATGAATTTCTGCATCAGTCTTGAGCCTCGCATTGGCCGCCATGGCTGATGAACCATGCACGCGTGAAGAGCTATCATTGGCTGAGTATGGTGCACGCATCAATGTGCACACTTCCATTGTTTGTCATCAAAGATGGCAGCCAATGCAAGGGGGGGTCTAGTCGATGCTGTTTGGATTGAATATCATCTGGGGCCCAATTTCATAGAGCTGCTTAAGCAGAAAATCTTGCTTAATGTTTGCCTGCTTAGCAGAAATGAACAGGGTACCAGTCACAAATTGTACATGTGATGTGGTAGTTTGGCTGGCAACCTTATTCTGGTAGCATAATTTTGTTGTGCTTAGCTACTTTTGTGCTTAAGCAGCTCTATGAAATTGGGCCCAGAATTCAGGCATGAGCTGAAAATTCTCTGTACAAAAATGTACAGACCGGGGCCCAATTTTCATGGCTCTGCTAACCACCGAATTCTGCGCTAACGATCACCATTCTCCGCTTGCTTGGCAAGCGCCGAATTTCTGCGCTAGCTGTGTAAGCGTAGAATGCCTAGTAACGTGGAGTACGCACGCGCACAAGACGAAATTCCCCGCTAACCCGTGAAATACGCTTGACGTAAGCGCGGAATTCCCTGCTTCCGCAAGCGCCGATTCTTTGCTTACGGTAAGCAGACATTGGGCCCAGATATTTGAAATGTGATGCATCAAACATTTTTGGATTTTGAGAACAACTGCACTGGAAGGGTATCAGAACACAGTGGCGTTTTACACCATTTGAACGTGAGGTTGGAGACGTGTAATGTTTTCCTCCATTGTCATAAGAACTCTCCTTATCTATTGGAAAAATGAGTGGATCACAAAATCTGAATTTGACCTTAGAGCCCCTTAAGAGACACTGGACACCTTTGGTAATTGTCAAAGACCAGTGTCCTCACTTGGTGTATCTCAACATATGCACAAAATAACAAACCTCTGAAAATTTGAACTCAATTGGTCGTCGAAGTTGCGAGATAACAATGGAAGAAAAAACACCCTCGTCACACGAAGTTGTGGTGCTTTCAGAAGCTTGATTTCGAGACCTCACGCGTGAGGTCTCAAAATCAATTCAAATATATTACCTCTTTCTCAAAATCTACGTTGCTTCAGAGGGAGCCGTTTCTCACAATGTTTTATACTATCAACAGCTCTCCATTGCTCGTTACCAAGTAAGTTTTTATGCTAACAATTATTTTGAGTAATTACCGATAGTGTCCAGTGCCTTTTGTGTGACATATGTATTGGGTGTTATAATCCAAAGCGTGAATAGTGACAAAGATCAATGCTCTTCTCAAGGTACTATTGTTTTATTTTGATCAATACCAACTCAGTCAAGTCGATTTCCAAGTGTCTCGGTCAGCCTCCGACGTCCTCAAAGCTCTCAATATATCTTCTCTTCTGAAAGCTAATCGGAACTTTAAATGCAAAAAGAATTCGTATAATTTGGAAATTTTTTATTGATTTATAAATTATAGTCTATTTGAGTGATTGGCGTTCGGCGAGTTAAAGAAAATGAAGTTCGTGTAAATATTATAGCCATTATTTTGTTTTTAGAACTATTATTATTTACAGTTCACTCTTTAGTATGTGTTAACCTTTAACCTCTGGCAGGGTTAACCTTTAACCTCTGGCAGCAGGGTGAACCTGCTGTGGTTTTGGTTCTGGAATTTTTACCCAATTCATTAGACACTGTCAGTATTACGTAAGAACTATTCAACCTAAAAAAAAACCTGTAGATTGATGAAGCACTTGTAAGGACCTCTAGTGTGTTGAGCCAGCCTCAATCACCTCAATTCGTTTGGATTTTCACTATCAATTCTTCATTACAAATTCACTGTGCGCAGTTTGCTCTAGCCATATATGGGGTTACCAGCCAAAGCCCCTTGTGACGTATACCGTTTATGACTGGATCCCTTAGCAAATTTGTGCCAAGCGAAATGTTAAGCAGTTATTCCCCGCTTAGTTGCTACTCCGACTGGCCGTGGTTCTTACTAACACCTAGTCCCACACAAAAATGGCAGAGTGATTATTTGAACTTTGACCCTTGTACAGCATTTAATTACCATTTTTGAAAAGTGACAGATGAAGGGTTTTTGTATGGTCATGGATTGGTATATTTCATGCACAATAAAAATTAGTTGATGGAAAAAATTAACTTTGAACTAACAATGTTTGCCTTTGGTTTTTTTATTTTATTTTGTGTTTATATGTGTAGAGAGTTTAAAGGAACATTACAGAATTGGTAAGAAAAAAAACTTGTAAAATATACTTTTTGATCACAGATTTACGTAAAACTTACACGGTCTAATGATGATGATAGTAGAAAACATCCCTTGAAATATTTCTGTCTGAAATGCCATATTTGATGAGAAATGAATAAACTAATTTTCCGTTTGGAGTTTATCGCTCAGTGAGCGTTTTATTCATTTGTTGAATCTATATGATTTCATGCAAATGTGTAATCGGTTTTTCACTATTTTCTCGTGACCCAGATGGCCGATCGATCTGAAACTTCTACAGGTTTGTCAGTTTATGTATATGGTGGATTACATAAAACGCTTACACTGCCAGCAACTGTTTTGTTAGCAAAAACCAAGTATGTAATGTTCCTTTAAGCAACGCTATGAAATTAGCCCCAGAGCTTAAGTCTGGTGCTCTTAACTGCTCGGCCATGACCGGCATATATATACTAACCATTACCTCCAAAGCATAGGAGCCTGTTTTGCAATGTTAGATGGTGAATTTGAAAGGACTGTAGAAATGTGAACTGGGTTATCATGGCATTATTAACTTCACAATGAAACTACACAAACACAATCCATACACTGTGTCAATAATTTATTGATTATATCAATGCCCATGACTCCCGGCAACTTCATGTCAAATTAAACCGTTGTCAAATTATTTCTCGGTTTTCATTTTTTAATTTAAAAAAAAAAACATTATCTTATACTCTTGCCATCCTTTGGATGCTTGCAGTAACAAAAATGCTGTTTAAGACACATATTCAAAGTCAATCAAAATTCCATGGTGCATGAACAAAAATGTTTGTGTTGCAGCTAGAAGATGTACTGGCCTCATCTATGGGCCTTGGCTATGGGCCTCGCCTGTTGGTCTCGGCTGTTGGCCTCCACTATTGGCCTCCACTATTGGCCTCCACTATTGGCCTCGCCTATTGGTCTCAGCTGTTGGCCTCATCAATTGGCCTCCCACTATTGGCCTCCACTATTGGCCTCGCCGATTGGTCTCCGCTGTTGGCCTCGCCGATTGGTCTCGGCTGTTGGCCTCGCCGATTGGCCTCCACTATTGGCCTCGCCGATTGGTCTCGCTGTTGGCCTCATCAATTGGCCTCAGCTTTTGGCCTTCACTATTGGCCTCAGCAATTAGCTACCGCTACTGGCCTCAGCTATTGGCCTCACTAACTTTTTTTATGAGCACTGCTGTAATCACTAATGTAATCTAGGTTGATCTTCATTGTAATCCTTGCTATGGGGAGATCCAAATTGGTCAACCCTGAAAATTACTACAAGATGGCATACTCTGCCGATCTTAAAACAATTCTACAACTTAATTAACCTTTTTTACAAATATACAAACAGAAATATCGTTATGAACATTCAGCCAGCTGTGTTCGAGTATTCCACTTAAGTAATTAATTTACAATACCTCACGCAAATATTTAAAAAAGGAAAGAATAATTTAAGAATTACCGATAAATTACACTAAAGCTAGTCAAAAAAGTTGTAATCATTTCAGCATTTTTTCTTTTTTAAACACACTATCAATCCATTTCCAATATTTTTCCCACATGGCTCAAATTAAAATTGAAAATGCTTGATCTCACAAAATTTTCGACAAAACTGTACAGCTTACAGCAGAAATCCTTATCATTACACTCATTCCACAAGATATAAATAAATTTCAGTGATAATAATATACAAACCGACTTACAACTTGACATTATGATTGCAGCATATATTTTTTTCTGAGTAATTTACGACTCATTAAAGAGCAGCACAGCATTCCATTCCTCTAGATTTGACACCTCCATTTACTCCAGACATGGACTATATCAGTGTGTGAAACAACGCTTTATGTCAAAAAAAAACCTCAGTTATTACAGTCTTTTGGGTTTGTCTTGGGTGCGTTTCGACATGCGTGTAACGCACTGTTAATCATTTCTCAGTGCGTATAGGTGAATTTCACAATGCGTCTCATATCCCAAAATCCTCTCCGATGATTTCAACATTTTGTTTTTCAATTACAACAAAAGATCAAGTAATAAACCACAAGGGGACTTGACCGGGTAAATTTTAAATTAATACAGGGTTGAACATTGACTAGAACGGGGATTTGAACCAACGCCCTCCGGATTTGCGTGCCTGCGCTTTACCAACTGAGCTATCTAGCCCTAACATTGGCAGTCTACCTCAAAGATGGCGAACGTCAGCCATTCAGAGAGGATTGTGGGAAATTAGTGACGTTTATTGCAATCCACCTATCTGGAAGTGCCCCGGTGAATGTGCGATTCCGGCATCAGGAATCGAAAGCAAATTTCGCCGTTGTAGAATTGCCGTTAGCTCTTGAGGTATAGGCAGAAGTTAATACTATTGAATACTTAATGACGTTATCTGTATACATGACATAGTTACAAATTTATCAAAACACATCCTTTCGATGTATAATGCTTTACATTTACAAATCTTTGAAATCTTTAATCTTCCCAAATCATAATATGATAATTTATTTTCTTGTGCGTTTCCCTTCTACTCCCTCTGGTGTAACCTTCCTTCTTAGGTCACCTTTAAGTGGACACTTTGAAGCAAGATGGGACAGGTGGATGACAGAACTCTAATATCTTTGAGCATCGTCCTTAGTTTCTGTCCAAGACGCCTTTGTTTCCCCCTTGTCTTTTTGTGACACGATTCAGAAAAAGAAGACTTGAATTTGCTGGACACTGCAACAAGCGGTTACAGTGGCGTCAGATTCGGTGCTGTTGGCAACCAACGCATGGAAAGAGGAGCAACAGGAAGGCCAAACAAAACATCCATTCACCAACGATGTGAGGAGACTCCAACCTGACCTGTGAGGGCATAAAGGCGACTGCACGCTGGATAAAAACATGTGGAAAGCCATCACAAAAAACGTCCAGTGGAAGCCATTGGAATCAATAAACTAACATAACCTGGTTCTTCCTGGTGTTAACAACATCCTCGGATTCTGTCCTCTGAGCTTCTTTATTTGTTCTTGCCAGTTTCTCGGAAGACTTTTCCTGCTGGTGTCAACCCACCAACCCATCTACCTATTCTTGTGTTCTGTCCTAGATATCTTTATTTCTTCTCGTTGGTTCCTCGCAACTTGCTCCTACTAGTGTTGCTCCCCCAACCTCCCCCCCCCCAATTTTCGGCTTTCTGTCCCTAAGCATCTCTACCTCCTCTCGAGTGTTTCCCGTAACATGCACTTGATGACATTTGGCGAGTGGACACTCAGGACACTGAGAAGGAGGGGTAGATCGGACGGCTCGAAGCCCAGGATGGCCGTCATCTCTTTCGGCCCGGCACGAGGGTTCTTTTCCAGGTAGGCTGCTAAGGCGGTGCTCTTAAAGTAAACTTCTTGGAGTTGGTCTTCCAGGTGCATGAGACACTACATTGAGAAAAGGCAAGAAGAGTCGTTTTCAAAAAGTAGTCACTCAAAAAGCTCGCTTTAAATCTTGCACAATGCAAAATTGCAAAAAAAACTTTCAGCTATTTCTCAAAAACTGAACTTTATTGCAACTGAATTATTTTTTTTTTAAAATTATTTGCAAAGGAGAAATCTTAGAAATTTCTCACAGTCATCAGATAGTGGAAACTGGTCTGGTTTGGTCACGTGGTCAGATGGAAGGTCTCACAAACACAATCATGGAGGGTGGAACAGATGGCAACCGCAGAAGGGGGGGAAGGCAGCGGAAAATGTCAGCAGATAACATCAAGGAGTGGACAGGTCTAAAGTGGGCATTAACTTCTTAGGGCAGGAGAAGACCCGAGACAAATGGAGATTCTGTGCGGCAAATGCCATCACAATGTCGCCCTCTGCGGCCATAATGCTACGGGACAGAACAATGGAAGGACAAAGGAAGCAACTTACAAAATCTGAAGGCATCCTGAGATGGCACATCTGATGGACCGACTCCATCAGGTCATGTATACCCTCGGCAACGGAGACTTGAAGGGCCAGGGGTTTGTCCGAGGACGAGCCGGTCCTCTCACTGGATAGAAGCTCCACAGTCCACTTGTCGGTGTCTGCCACAATGCAGACGGCTTCTGAAATGGCTTCATCGAGGACCGAGTTCTACGAGGACAAAAAAAAAACAGGGAAAATAGTTTACATGTGAACATCTGGAGTGATTGTCTTAACAGTTAGGATTTAGGGAGGACCGATTCAGAAGGAACTAGAGCGTGTAACAAACTTTTGTTTCATGTAGATGTACCAGAGGCACATCACTCATGTGTGTCTTGAGTCTTGCTTGGAACCTCTCTCCTGTCTCGCTTGGAACCTCTCTCCTGTCTCCTGTCTGTCTCACAGAGTTGTGCATAATACTCCAGGCCTGGAATTTCATCTTGGAGAGGGCAAGGCCATTTCCATTTTGCAAAGGTCACTTCCATTGGAAAATCTTAAAGTCTATGGGAAACTTTGGAAGGGGCACCAAGGCCAAGACCAGGGCAACAGAGGCCATGGCCTCCATGGCCTCTGTGTAATTCTAGGCCTGATACTCTTTTTTTCCTAAACGGTTAAACGAAACTTGCGACTTCTGTTGTGGAAACGGATTTTTGTTAACGGATTTCAACATTTGTTTACGGTTAACACGTTGACTGCCGCCTACGAGTATATTCGTAGTAACGGGTTAGACGGATTCTGCCACTACGAGTATACTCGTAGAGAATGAAAGGGCTTTGTCTTGTTATTTAAATACACTGGAATCTGTGAGCACGCAACACGTACGCTTCTGGCAGTGTTAAGGACATCGACCATAGAATGTGCATGTTAATTTTTTAGGTTTTTGTATAGTACCTATTTGGTATGCGCGCATGCGCACCGCACTTGGCAAATGGGAACGCACTACGAATATAATGACCGACAGTGTTAAACAGTTAACCGTTTAAACGTACCAACCCTAGCATCGCAAGGGTGTGCTTTTAGACAGATGCGAACCAACCTCTTCAACTTACCTGGGAAGCTAAGACCAAGTCTGACAGCACCTGTTTTCTGTCAAGTTCAGGCACTCCGTGCAGGGCCATATCTGGAACATAGGTCTGCGAGTATCCACCTAGGAGAGATCGGCCAAAGTTGTCCACGTAGGTCTCTCCAGGGTCAGTCTCGGGGGTAACTGGTTCAGTGCTGAAGGAGAAAGTTCACAAATGAAAGCAACTATTATTATCATATTAATGTACATTTCTGGTAATGAAACCAAGGATGCCTCATAAGTGAACTTAATCACTGTAGCTCACAAGCCTGAGGGAAACCTGTAAACAAGGGTGCTTGCTATGTGAACCTAAAACACCGGGGTTAACCCCTACTCTTACCCGGGTAAGTGTTCTGGGTTCTTTTACATGCACTACCAATCCTAGTACATGGGACCTGCGGCTTAATGTCTCATCCGAAGGACAAAGCAATTATGGCAACGTATCTATCAAAAACAGGCATAATTATACATTTATTGATGTTTGGAGATAATGTTGTATTTATTGGTGTTTAGGGATTACGTTAGATTTGTTTGTGTTTAGAGATTATGAAAGATTTGTTTGTGTTCAGGGATTATGCTTGATTTATTGATGTTTAGAGATTATGGAGGATTTCTCAGTAATTAGGGACAACAACATTATTTCCCCAAGATGTATTGTAAGACATCAGAATGTCATGAGTAACTCTTCAATACGACTTGGTTTAACACTCACAATGCCATCGGGAGTTCTTCATGGTCTATCAGAGTTCGATCGCTGTAGCCGGACGACACGCTGGACCCAGTGGAGAAACACCGCATGTAAGTCCTACACTTCTCTTGGCTCGTCTGGCGCCTCACCGGAGTTGTCTGCTGCCCTCTTGGGTCCTCGATTGAGAGCGGCCTGGCAGGTACATGCCTCACCGGAGAGTCAGTCTGATTGTCCACATGCGGGGTGACACTGCCGATCGGATGTGGCGCTGTCTGCTGCCCTCTGTTGGTTTTGTGCAGGCTATCTGTGTCTGTCGCAGATTCTTTCCGATCTTTCATTTCTGGAGGTGTATTATCACTTGGCTTTTGCGTCTCAACAGCCACAGCAGATTTGATGTCCTTGCTGATCTTGGCCAACAAGGCTTCTTGGTGGGCACGCGCAAGGGGGCTGGTCAGGGGAAATCGTTTGTGTCGACGCATTGAAGGCGACGACGACTCTTGACTTGTGACAGTTTCAAAAAAATCTGTTAATGAGACATCAGTATCCACACTGGAGTCGCTCGGGGTTGTAGAACCTGAACCAGTAGAGACCTCTGTCCCCGTTTGTTCCTGAAGAATGATCGGTGAGGTTCTTTCGTTTGAAGGCTGCTTTGTTTTCTGAGGTGTTGCTGGTAGAACCGTCGCAGGTCTGTCATGGCCTGGGCCGCTCTCAAACAGAATAAAGTCCTCTTTATTCGTCGTCGTAGACGACTCCAGGTAACCACGGCGTGTAGACTCCTCAACACCGACACTTCTCCGCCCTACAGGAACTGAATACTCTACCCTGGAGCCTAGCGAGAGCTCGTGGAATGTCCTGGGGTAGATGACCGGAATCTGTCCGACCCCTCCCTCTTGAAAATCCAGTTCTGCCGGTGCGCTCGTACCGACCGCAGCGACGCACTCGCGCCGACGGCAGAAAAGCTTGTCATCCTTGAGATGTATATAAGGCACAGGGGCGGGTTCCCCGGGTCGTTCAGGTTCAGCTGTAAGTAACCCAGCATCCGAGGACTCCGACAGGATCTTCTGAAGATCCGGATACAGACTTCCAGACAGCGGTCTCTCCTCGGTGTGTGGCAGATCCCTAGAGAGTGATCTTGTCACAACGTCTACCACATCAGTCTCATTTTCATGTCTGATCTCCGGCGCAAGTATACTCTCAATTGGTACAGTTCCAGGTGTAACTCTGATGCTTTCCATGGCAACTGGAGAGTTTCCAGAGACCTGTGAAGTCCTCGCCGCCTCCATGGCAGACGTTTCTTCTTTTCCTCCCTCTGTATTTGAATCGGCCGCATCCTCCTCTGCTTCCCGGGACTCGAGCAACCTCTCATAGGAGCTCTCTAACCCGCTATCGGCAGAATCGCACAGCGCCATCGGCCCCTCCGATTTCATAACGGCAACCTCTCCACCGCCGTCGTCATCTATGGGAGCTCCCCCGACGTCTGTTTTATGTACCACCTCGATGTCCAGAGACTGCAAGTCAAAGTTGTCGTACTCCATGTAGATCTGCTCTCGCTGTTCGGGGATTTCGTGGACCTCACTGCACCGAATGAAGTAGCTGAGGATGTAGAGAAGACGGCAGACAACGTCGGCACGCCGGCCAACAATTATCGTCTTGGCAACCTTGCAGGGGTAGCCGATTGCACCAAACATATCCCTGTAAGAAGGGGGAGGGAGAGGGGTAAATGAAACCTAAGTCAGTCGATCATTTCATAACAAACTCCTCTAAAGAAGGCTCAAAACTGACACAAATTTCAAATTCTGTTTCTTTAAGGACATTTTATGTAATGTGGAAAACTCCCAAAACTCTCAACCCCTACTCTTTCCTGATAAGTGTTCTGGGTTCTTTTACGTCCACACTACAAACACTAATACACGAAACCTACGGCTTAATGTCCTGTCCGAATAGCAAAGCAAGTAGGGAAAAGCATCTTGCTCAAGGACACAAGTGCTACAACAGGGACTCGAACCCGCACTCTGCTGATCAGAAACACCAGAGCTTAGCTTGAGTCCAAACTCTTATCAGCTCGGCCCCCACCCGCCACGACAAAATGATGCAGAAGTTAAACTTACCCAAGTTGAGCCCAGAGGGGGTTGTATGGATGCGACTTGGCAAGCATATCCAGCTGTAATTAACATAAAATACATATTCATTTTTCAGTTGATGAATATTTCAAATTTCTGTCCAAGTTAACCAAAAAAAATAAGTTTCCGAGTAGACTTACAAGAATGGAGGAGTGTTTGTCCAGGTATGCCCGGCTTGGTGCCGCCTCAGCAGGCATAACGGTTGGAACCCAGGCAAGATGGTGCATCAATACCGCTGTTAGCAGACGACTGAAGAAACTGTCAAGAAAACAGTATAAAGGTCATAAAAGATTCAAAATTAAGCAGAGTTACATTACAAATTATGTTTTTAATTTAAAAACTACCCAGTCAGTTTCCTAGTGGTTTATTACTTGTTGTATCAAATAAAAAAGTTGCGACCCCCTCGAGTTGATCCCTCTGCTACCACCGGACTCAAGCTCTGGTGTTTCTGATCGGCAGAGTGTGGGTCCGAGTCCCGTCTTGACATTTGTGTCCTTGAGCAAGACACTTGACCACTATTGCTTTGTCCTTTGATGGGACGAAAAGCAGTGGTCCCGTGTGGTGTAACACTTGTAAAAGAACCCAGTTACACTTATCGTGAAGCGAGGAGTTTGCCCCGGTGTTTCTGCAGTGGCTGCTGATTGCGCTGCAGCACCTTGTAAATGTGTTACATAAATGGGTCTCTTAACTCAAAAACTTACAAAAATCTGTCTGTAAAAAAATTACTATTATTATTATGAACTCCACTCCTACTCACAAGTTGGTCTGTTTGCTGTTGTGGATCTCCAACTCCGTCTGCAACTCATGCATAAGATGTTCACAGAGATGACCTCTCTGCATCTGATAGGTCATCATATTCAACCAGATAGGGCGCTGGATGCGAGGAGCACAGTACAAGGAGTACACCGATGAACGGAACTCGTACAAAGCCTGCAGGATGGACAGAAGAAACAATCATTTAAACACATCACATCAGATGACGTTGTTTATCCTCAAATATTTTGTTGGCAGACTTACAGCGGACGCTTTTTAATGTCCGAAGCAACCTACATTTTTTGCTGACAGCCGGACGGCTGGTGTTTATTCTATATCCACCCGGACTTTCCAGTGTGCCCAGGCAGGCACCTACTGTGATCAGTTTATTTTACCAGTACAAAGCGGGACAACAGGTTCTGTCAAATCCCTTTTCCGGGGGTTATTGTGTACTCTGGATTCCAGACCTTTGTTCTGTTGTTGTATAAATGTGGCAAACAAGAAAGGACAGGCTGCCACCATTATTTGTCATTATATTCGGCTCAATGGAGGTAAGTTTCGAGATTCCAGTAGCTCATGGCCGAGGTTCTGCGAATCACGGTAAGTGCCTGACTCAATTTTCTCACAGGACAACACCAAAACCCAGAGCTAATTATGAGACCCTTTGTTGTCTTTCCTTTGTTCAAGTCAGGGTTTCATCGTGGCAACGGTGTTTTCAAAGGAAAACGATTGGTGCACGGAATTTTTTTCAGAATACCGATGTGAAGTGGTGAGACAGCCATTATTCTTTTGAAACCTCCTAAGACAAGTAATTAATTTAGCCCTCACATCTTTTACACTGTCAATTTGTAAGAACCAAACATGATGAGATTTTCCATGTTTTTAGTGAGCGACTTTTTTTCTTCTTAAGTTCGACCGACTCACATCCATAATTGGGGTGATGAACATCCTTCGTTGGTGGGTAAGAGCTTTCTCGACAGCGCGTGACATCCTCAAGAAGTGTCCCTCAAACAGCGTGAAGTGAGAGAAGAAGAACGTCTGGAAGTGTCTTCTCTTATCCAGCTCGGTCTCATCAAAGAGCGACACTACCACACCCACGCCGATCTTGGGGTGGCGTCTTCGGTTCATAGGCTGCAATTAACAAGAATAATCCACATGATTTTCTTTTACATGTCTATTTTTTTAAGGAAGGAAATACTTTAAGGAATTGAGGCATTGCATGGTGAGGTATCAATGTATATTCAGTTTGCGGTAACACCATGTGTATTTATCTACTACGCGGTGTAGATTTGTTCTTTGAGAATTTGTCTTGCTATATGCAGCAGTAGAATAAATAGCAAGATAAGTTCTCTTGTAATATGATACGTTTCTTAACCGGGAGCCAAGGAAGCTGCTTAAGTAGTTGAGATGTGTGGGTGTGTTTAGGAAGGAGAGAAGATGACTCGAGCTGCTCTTTTTAAAATTTCTGTTAAAGACACTGGACACCTTTGGTAATTGTCAAAGACCAGTTTCTCACTTGGTGTATCTCAACATATGCACAAAATAACAAACCTGTGAAAATTTGAACTCAATTGGTCGTCGAAGTTGCGAGATAATAATGGAAGAAAAAACACCCTTGTCACACGAAGTTGTGTGCTTTCAGATGCTGATTCGAGACCTCACGCGTGAGGTCATCAAAATCAATTCAAATATTTTACTGAGAAATTACTTCTTTCTCAAAAACTATGTTACTTCAGAGGAGAGCCGTTTCTCACAATGTTTTATACTATCAACAGCTCTCCATTGCTCATTACCAAGTAAGTTTTTGTACTAACAGATATTTTGAGTAATTACAAATAATGTCCAGTGCCTTTAAGGTAGTCAAGGGAGATTACGTATTTGTGATTAGAAAGGGGGTAACCGTGGAAAAGGGGAGAAAATACAATCATTACAAGGGAAAAAAGCAGACAAAAGGGTGAGCCATTACCTCGTCGCCATTCAGGAGAGTTTCTGAGGATTTACGTCTGACGCCATGTTCCATGCTGGTCACTTGGTTACGCAGCCACCGTCGATGGAGGCTGTTGGATTGGTTGCTCGATACACTACTGCCGGGAGATGGAAACGGGGTCTGGAAACTGCTGGAGCCTGTATGGAGGTCAACGTTGAAGGGTCAGTAAAAAAACAAATGATTAATGATGTGATTGAAAAACCTTTTAAAGGAAAAAAAACATCAGAGAAGTAGAAAATCAAAAATATATTGTCAAGTGTAAACTGCAAGTGTTTTGAAACAGCTCCAAAATAATAAATATGTTTTTACGTGGTCACACTAAACTGTGTACGATTAGACATGTCATAAGAATTAGAGGGGACCAGTTGCTCAATGACTTGATGCCTCTTTTGCGGGTTACCATGCTTGAGCGTGCGCGTAGAGTGGATTGGCCACAGTCCTTAGAACGGAAATGTGCCATCGATACTGGCACATTTTAATTAACCAACACCAGGGGTTGTGAGCGAGCAGCACATGCTTTGAGGAAAAAAAATAAGGAGCGGCGAGATTGATCACCCCTTGGAATGAGGTTGGAAGCCGACTTACTTGAAGCTACTCCACTGTCATCATCGAGAATGCTGTAGGATGCAGCAGGAGGGACAGCTACTGGTAGACTATGGGCTGTACGGCAGAAAAGATTAATACACATGGTGTTATTCATCCGGAGAATTTATGGTGTGTCATGGCCGAGCAATCCACTGTTTCGGACTCAAGTCCTGACGGTTGAATCATCGGAGTGTGGGTTCGATTCCCGGTCATTGACACTTGTGTCCTTGAGCAAGGCACTTAAGCATAATTGCCTCACTTAACCCAGGTATATCAATGGGAACCTGAGAGGGCCGAGACAGTATTGTGTCAGATTAACCCCTTGGTGTTAATTTAAACAGCTTGGGGTTGTATGCTCCCCAGGGAGTTGAGAAAGTTTGAGGAATGGTCTAAAAGTATGCCCGATGAACAGAGACATTAATGTTGTAAAGCGCCTTGATTTAGCTACTAGGATATGTGCCCTATATCAGGACCAATCATCATCATCATTTTGAACTGTCAGGGAGGCAGAGCTTTCCCATCATACTCGCTTCGATTTTGCTCTTCAACTTATCTTTGCAATATAATTTGAGGTTTCAAAGTTATTGATCAGGTATTGACTATATTATACTAAGAAACATGACTTCCATTTGAAAATCTTTTATCTTGGAGAATGTGATGAGCCTAAAGATTTCAAAAGTTATCTACAAGTGAACTTTGTACCAATCATCTTAAGGCGTGCTTCTGCCTCGGAGGCTCCTGCTTTGAGAAAGCAAGACCCAAATCTGTCAGAAAATTCAAAATATGAACACTGTTCTTCCTTACCGATTGACTCAGTGGGTTTATTGCGTGGGACCATCATGTCCACTGGAGCAAGACTTATGTTATCCTTGTCTTGGTCGCTGTGAAGAGAAAAGAAAAAACAATGATGAATTTTGATAATTAAGACCAACTTTCTGGTAAGTACACAAACTTGCTTGCTTAAATACTTTCGGCTAAGTTGCTGTTTAATAGATCTAATTTATGTTCAGCACATTTTTATTATTTTATGTATTTTAATTATTTTGTGTATGGCATGCATGCAAGGAAATCTTCCTCCACGGTAAGGTCCAATAAACTGAATTGAATTGAATTGAAGAGTCTAGCTTGGAAGCAATGGCTCACCAGCTAACATCCCATTCGTGCACAGTTCATTGAGTGGTTCCCGGCCAGCGTTTTGTTATTAAAGCACTATTTCTTCAGCTCAGCAGAACACTTACACATTTTCCTTCGGTCGTAGCACAAACACCTGAGACAGCATGAGCTCAGAGGGCGATTTGATGGTGTGAACTTTGACCGATGACCCCCGATACGACATGGCGACTGACCCGTACACCATCTCCCCCAAGAGTTTCACATCGGAACTTGGGCGCAAGAACTAAACAGGAACATTTAAAGAGAATGAGTTACAATCATATAGCATTTGGTACAGCTAAAAAAAATGATTAAACTCTACCTTTAACCCTCCTACTGTCAGTGACTCTTGGCAACATTTTCCAGTGAGTTGACCAACCATTTGAAACCATTCGACTGCCAAGGTTGTGTACGGTGGCACAACTGTGCACAGAACTAACTGTGTACTGTGTACATGCATTCCCTCATGGTATCATATTTCAGGCTGGCATAGTTTATCTATCATTCAAAACCAATTGAATGGTATTGAATGGTCAGACAGCAAGAGGGTTAAAGGTAGGGCCATAGACATGTGAAGGTTTCAGCTGAATACAGTGTTTGCTTGCTGAGAAACAGCAAAAAAAAATGTCATGGTATTTTCACAACAACGTCCAATTCATTCAAGTTTAGCGAGGTGACAGCAGGTACCAACCGCATCTCTGGCCGCAGCATTCGCGAACGGACACCAACCCATGCATGAATCGTTTTTCTCAGATTCAAATGTATCGGGGGGTGAAAAACTATCCAAACCGTTATTACTTTCGAAGTGAATCCTTTCTCCAACAGCTGCAGTGCTTCTCACCAGGTGAGTTTTTATGATCAGTATTATTTGGAGAACTTACCAATATATGACCCTACCTTTAACTTTTGTTTTGATTGGTTTATTATTGTGTCACAGTAATGAAAACAGACCAATCAGGGCACACTATGGGGTGGACTAAGCATTAATAGAACATGAAGTTACTCACAGTGTATTTATTGTTGACGTCTCCATTTGGTCCTGGGATGCCTGACCCTTCCAGGTGGACATTTTCTGATGAGGACAAGTTGTTCTTACTTCTCAAAGAACAACTAAACCTGCACTGGTGTCCCTTGCCCGCAGACGACTGGTTAATGGTGAACAAAAAACAAATTTGAATAAAATGTTGAACACAGGTTTCTTCCTGTCCGTATGAGACTCTTTAAAAATCAAGCGTTTTATAAAATTGTGCGTAAGCTACATTCGTTTTGTTGTGTTTAGCTACATTCCTTTTGTTGTGCTTAGCTACATTCCTTTTGTTGTGCTTAGCTAATTTTAAGCATGGAACCAGTCACAAGAAATGCCAATTACATCATTTTGATTGAAATTTGCTGACCAATTTGTTTCATTTGTGCTAAGCAGCTTTATGGTTCCGGGTCTTACCTCCACTTTCTGCTCATTTTTCTTGATGGCCTTGGAGTCAAAGAGAAGTTTACGCCCCTTCAAGTCTCCCTCGTTGAAAACAAGAAGTCTTATCTGGTTCTTGTCAAAATCAGGCGCTTGCCAACTACGAACAAAACAGAAAGACAAAACCATGTAAGCGTCAATCTTATCACAGATCTTATTGGTACCACGGTGATCTATTCTTACATATGATCCCACAGGCCCCAACTTCATAGAGCTGCCGAGCACAAAAAGTACCTAAGCACCAACAAATTATGCTTACCAGAATAAGGTTACCAGCCAAACTATAATGTTACATGTACAATTTGTGACTGGTATCCTGATCAATTCTGCTTAGCAGACTAATGTTTAAGCAATATTTTCTACTTCAGCAGCTCTATGAAAATGGGCCCGAGTGAGATCTTGAAAGTACATACAGGTAGACATCTTTAAAAAAAAAAGGGTCAAGAAAACCAAAATGATCGTAAATACGATCGACTAAAACTTCCCAAACGAGACAACAAAGTCCGAAAAAATTCAACTTCGAGAAACCAATAACTGCATTGTGTTGGCAACTATTTGTACTCCATCAGGCAATCTCATCCATGCTAGATCATAAAGTTACCTGCAACATGTCCGTGCCATAGAATTGATCGTCCATCCATCCGGAACGCCGAGATTTGACGAGAAGCCCAGCCCACCCACTCTCGTAAGTCGCATTAAGAGATTCTTCAACGACTCCCATCGACTCGGCGATGCATTACCGAGCACCCTCTGCCGATCATCCTTCTTGATCATTGTTTTGTTTCGGACCGAAATGTTTTGACTTATTGCGTGTTCAAAACGGTGCAGAAATCATTAAGTGCTCCACCTCCTTTTTTTTGTTTTTGTCTAGGTACACGTATACTATCAAATTTTGTTCCCATAAGGCCAGCCGTATAAAAAATTGTGTTCTCCCATCAAAGTTTTAAGAAGACAACTCAAAACACTTTTCCAACTAACCAGATAAAAAAATATTACTGAAAAATACATTAACAATCCACCATTTCAACAGAACTTAATCACAGGTATTTAACAGTCAACCTGTGACACCGAAGAGCTTCAGTTTTTTTGACTTCAATAAGACGAAGAAACAAGATTTTGTTACAGAGTTCTAAAAACTTTGTGGCTTGGTGCCAGCCTCTAATGTGACTCAGAGGCACGCGACACAGATTGTTAACCGAGTGACGATGCTGATTGCTCCATTTTACGTGGAAGTGCGACGACTGGCAAAACAGAGAGAAGTGGGATGTGGGTTGTGCGGTGGGGGGGGGGGTGGGGAGAGGGTGTAATGAGTCGTTTTGGCAGAGACGAGGAAATCCCCACTTTGACTTTGAAGTCATTCAACCTCAAGGTTGTGTGACAAAACCTAGATTTAGCTGGTAATCATGCCAGTTGCACAGCATACATTTCAGCAACAAATGTAAACTAATGACTACACTGTACAAGTACTTCAGTGGAAAGATTTCCCATAATTCTTTCTCTGTATCCAGGAGTATAAGTTTGTGACAATGATGAAACCATTAATTGTAACAAACTTAAGAGGCCAGCAGGAGGCCCGAAATGAGCAGGATTCCAGTCACAAATGGTACATGTGACAAAATGGTATTTTGGTTGGTGACCTTACATCTGGGCCCAATTTCATAGAGCTGCTTAAGCAGAAAATGTCTCTTAACAGTTTTCTGCTAAGCAGAAATAAACAGGGTACCAGTCACAAATTGTACATGTGGCATGGTAATTTGGCCGGTAACCTTATTCTGGTAGGCATAAGTTTGTTGTGCTTAGCTTCTTTTTGTGCTTAAGCATCTCTATGAAATTGGGCCCTAGTAAGCATAATTTTGCTGTGCTTCACTACTATTTGTGCTTTTAAAAGCAGCTCTATGAAATTGGGCCCAGGTTGAGATTCAAAGGAACCAGAAATTCTGCATCAAGGCAAAAGACAAGTACCGTAATCTCTGGCTTATAAACCGCGGCTTATACGCCGGGCGGCTTATACATCGACACATAAATCTTGTTTTGACAATTTCTGGGCACTGCGGCTTGTACATCGGGCGGCTTATAAGCCAGAGATTACGGTACAAATGTCCTGCATTGGATGCCGTGGGCTGCTGTCTGGCCTTGGCTGGTCCTTCAACTGACAAGGCTGGAGAAGAATTCACCAGTTCACCTTGTTACTCATTCACCACTAATAATCAATATAAAATTAACAACACCTTAACAAACCCAAAACCTATTAGCCATGGAGCTGGCCTTGGGCTTCTAAAGCTTTTCTGTAAAGTGGCCAACCGGGCCAGTAAAACTGATGCATTCTACTTGCCCCCAGGACGTTTTTAGCAGACCAGATTTTTAAGCACTGTCATCAATGTATCTTTCTGATTAATGACCACAACCAATTTATTGGTTAAAAATGAAGTTACATTCCCAATCACATACTGAAAGATCTTTCCTGAAAGTACATTTAGTGTCATTGTCTAGTTTCCATTTCCCGAAAAAATGTGTAAAATTATCTGCTAAAAATGTTATAAAAGTGGACGGAAAATCTAAATAAGTACTGCTACCCTTTTACTTCAGAGGATCGCTTCACCTCGGGGTCTTATATGGCAGTACTTATATAGTGATTACATAGGATAATGTTTTCATATATGTACACAACCTTCTTCCCAGGGGGGATCTAGTCTTCTGTATACATCCATGATTCAATCAACCTGAAGTTGTGTGGATAGCTCTATGGTTTTATGCTCTTACATATATAGTAGAAAATTGCTCACGTGAGCATAGCTGGATGTAATCTATGTAATGTGTGCGGTTGACACACAATACAGAATGAGATAACATCATGCGCTGATGAATGTGTGTCACATGGTTGACCTTAGCTATGGCGTGGTATTATCAGCTCAGCAAGGGGGGCAGCAGAACAAAGAAACACAAAAAGGAACAACACTGCCCTCACTTTGGAATTCCCCCGTAATGTTTTTGTGTGTCATCACCCCATTTGTTTTTGGTGTTGTGGCATCTACATTGATGTTGTTGAAGATGTGGTGTACGTTAAAGCCAGGGTCAAGCCCTTCACACGCGCATTTAGCTCCATTGTAATTTAGCAATGTTTGTGTATACATATTGGAAGTGTATTACTCTCACTTGAAGCATTTAGATGATATGGTCACATGATGTAGTATACACCACAGAGGAATTCCTTTAGACCCTTTCACACGACAGCAATTTAGCAGGGGTCATTGCTTAATTTTAGCAAGGTTGCGAAGTTGTAAAATTTGCACTTGTGTGAAAGGGACAACACTGGACTGTCCATAGGGCATGGACTGACCAAGGTCCCCAGTGAAATCTTCTCAACCTATGTTAAATTTGTTAGCAAGGGACATTGGTTATTGTATTCGCCGTGTGAATGTATGCAAGTGGATTCAAGTTCAAATAGGAATTTCATGGACAAGCTGAATCTACATGCACACTGCAGTTTTTATGCTGATTGCGGGAAAATCAAACAACATCCAATAAAGCACTAATATAGAATCTCTTCAAGGAAACCAGGTTTACACCTTAGAGGAATACAAAGTCAACAACAGACATCAAAGGTCACTTGAGGAAGTGCACTGGAATTAATGCATGTAGCATCTTGAAACTCTTGTCATAATAAACACATTAAAAAAAACTCATAATCCAAAATATTAATTTTTGCAATCATGTGTAAATATTACAAATGTGTATTCCACATAATTATTTTTTGACATTTTATGGAATTATTTCAAATAGATTTAGGTTTTTCTATTATTACAAACTTTGCACAATATAGCATACTTTAATTAAGTTTGCATGGTCTGATTTTCGCCGAAATAATTTTTTTTAAGTATTTTATTTCTCTGAGCAAACAAATTTTGACAGATGAGGCTGTTTCAAAACCAAAATTAAACAAAAGTTTTTGCATCACGGACAAAGCACAAAATGCATCTGAAACGCAAAATTATTTGTGCGCAAAGGACGTAGGTTCATGTACGGATGCCAACAAAAATAAATTTTTCATTCTTTTATTAACTACCGCGTGCAACACCTTCAATGAAAGCAAGCACCTCTCTCAATTTCTTCACCAAAATTTACTGACAATCCCAAGTAAGGTTATCTGGCGTTAAATATATTCGCAAATATTAATATAGGGGGGACAAATAAGACAGCGGAATCTTATCCAAAACAATCACAAAGTTTTTATGCCGACTAAAATGATCATATCTGGTCTGTGAAATCCCATTAAACTACTAACTGTTTCACGAACGGTGTGTGTGTCGTTCCGCGATATATGATTACAAAAGTAAACATACAATTTCTGACGAGAGATTAGCGAAATATACAGGTATACCACCACACCGTACCCCTCAAATTTTATATCAATTTAACACTGAACTCGGAGACCACATATTTTGAAGTGGGAAATCCGGAAGGTTCTCATGCCTGTACTCAGGGTTCTGCCTAGGATTTCTTTAGTGGTGGAAAAATATTTCCCTGGAATCAATTACACGGTAGATCATATAAACAGACTCAAATCAAAGAAATACTCAAAATTCATGGCTTCGGATACCATTTTTACTGGTAAATACCCAATTTTACATTTCGTTGAAAACCTTTGCAAGTGTCATTTAAAAATTTTGAAAATGTGTGGTGGTCGGAAACAGAGAAAATTCTGCCGGTGGTGGTTTGGGAAACCTGAGTGCCGGGCGGGTTTTCCGGCACCGACCACTGTGGGCAGAACCCTGTGTACTAACATTACGACGGGTATGATCAAAGTAATATTTACATTATGCAATGCTCTGATTAGAATGATTACCAAACAACTTTGTTAGACTTTACATCTCAATCAACAATCAAAGTACTCCCTTATGGAATGACCTAGACTGGGTACTAGTCCTTCGTTAACAAAAGGCATAGGCTTATCCGCTTGGTAAACCATGCAATTCAATGCGCACACCCACCAGGGCTGAAATGTTATCATTGAAGGGGCTGATGAGAAGTCTATGGGAACAGTTTCAAGGGATAGTAGTCAATATGAAGACAATCGTGTACAATTATGAATTTTGCCCAACTGAAGTTTAGGTTATTAATAAACCATAATGATCATAATATGGGCGCACAAATTCAGGCGTGTTTGGCAAATGGGGTTTCTAAAACTTAAAGTATCATCGCCCCCATTTGGTTTCAATGTTAAATTCAGCAAGTTATTTTGTATGACATAACATTTAAAATTGTATTCTTAATAAATTGCTGTATTTTAATTTTCAAGAATTTCAACAAAATATAAATTTAGTCTTTGTTCTTGAAAGTTGTCTTCTGGTTATCGATATGTGCAAGACTGGCGAGGTGCATCTTTTTTTTGTGTGAACACAGACAGACCATAAAAACATCGACAGATCCTGCAATTCGTTGACAATTAATTTTCAATGTTATCTTTTATAATTGTTTCTTTTGAGGTTTATTTCTTGTTTTTATTTATTGAAACTTTTTTTGTTTGGGGGGGAGGTCGGGCATAAGAAAAAGAATGTTAAAATACTTACCTTTTGTGCGATGTTAGAACTTCTGGTGAACTGTTTAGAAAAATAAGTAAATAAAATGTATTTAATAAATTAATTAATTAATAAATTTTTAAAATAAAATAAAATGAATAAATAACTAACTGTAATTTAAGAAATTGATTGTTCGAGGAAAAACTCTCATACTAAGCTACTATTGTTCCTGTTAATTTATTTTTGTAAAACTACGCCATGACTATTAAGTGAAAAGGTTTTTCTTTGTCTCTTGAAATGTCAGCCAAACAATATTTTCTAATGATGTCTGTCCCAAGTAAACATTACTCTTTGGACAAGATTCCAACTTTGCAATTAACATTCAAAGTTCTGATGAATTGTGATGTCATATTTGGACAACTATTAATCAGATTTAGCGTTACAAACAGGAACACAAGTTAAGTGTTGTAATCGACTTCTCTGGCTTTGAACTGGGCTTTTGAAAAGAATATGCCGTTAATATATGCACAAGAGTTGAGTCTCTACACATTCACCACTACAAAAGTAAATGATATTTTCGCAAATAAACTTATATAAAAGGTATAAGAACATAATTTCTACACCATTCATGGTATAATTATGTAAACAAAAAATAACTAACAATTCCTAAACTTACGAAAAATTGTAGTCCTTCTTGTGCGACCGAAAACTCCACCTTCCGCTGCGACATTTCTTTTCTTTATGCGGGAAAATCCGTCGATACAACGCCATCTTGGTGATATCATGGCCTTTTGGGACGTTTAGATCTTTACAAAATGTGGACAACATTTGTCAGGAAACACCTTCTCATCTGTAGTTGTCATGATTGAGGACACAGCCTGCTGACTTATCATGACTATTTAGTATTATTACTTTTTACCGAATTTCTAAACCCTACTGTTTTGCAACGTCGCGGTGAATCACATGACGTTCGTGACGACTGTCATTGTGTGTACTGTGTGGGTTAAGGTAGTCTGCACACTCAATAATACGAATCAAACACCCTATTATTTTCACATGCAGCGTCTCGGTATAAGACTTGGAGTCTTTCATTGAAGATTTATACCCAGACGTCTCTTGCGGTTTTTGTTTATTCTAGTGCATTGCAGTAGTAGGAACCACCCTAGTATTAGTCACGAGACCTTTGAATTGGATGCATGAGATCGAATGCATGAGATCGAGACAAGCAAGGTCAAAATTTAACCAAACAACACAGACTATTATTAGCCGCACCACATTGTCAAAATTCGTTTCCTGTTCTAGAACTCTTAAATTTCGTGGGGAATTTCGGTGCACAATTTTCCCTATTTTTTTTAAAGCTTTCTTGCAGTTTTTTTTATAAGATTAAAATATCTGGGAGTGATTGACAACTTCTGGCCGACGTTTCGATACTGATTTCCAGCAGGATCGACCTTTCGATCTTTGATCACGTGCGCGTGAGTGTGTAGTGTGTTTCCCGATCGATCACAAGGACGTGATTGCGACGCATCGAAACCTGAAAACTTAATCATTGGTAATGATTTTAGTGAACAAATAAAATATTTCAAACAAAATGTATAAAAAAATAGTAGGCCTACATAACAATAGAACAAGATCGAAACCACCCCCCCCCCCTTTTTTTAGGCCCCACGCGAAATGTTTTGATGTAATTTCAAGGAATACGGCCACCGGACTAAATTGAGTGGATTACACGAGTTGGTGTTGAAAATAAGACGGTGACATATTAATTCAAGTAAATTTATTTTACTTCCTTCCTCTTTAACTGTTGCCTTTGCCTCCGTCCCTTGATAATAGACTTTAAAACTGAAACAATAAAGCATGGAGGTCCTCCATGAATAAATTAACACGGAGCAGTAACACTAACAACAAAAACAAAAACATTATAGGACTTTACGGGAGTTCCATGCCCCCAAGCCCTACCCCGCCGCCGGTGATCTTTTGTGGTGTATTTTGCTGCAAATGCACACTATACCCATAGTTAAAAAATGCCATCACCATTTAATTGGAAAAACAAATAATTCAACCTAGTTTGATTTTCACAACATTGCATAAGTTACACAAAAATAATTTGGGGTTGATTTGAACAAAGAAAATGTTACTAGAGCAGGATTTGGACCAACGACCTCCTAGGCGTGGGTGACGATCACAGACGTACATAATACCTATAGACGGACAGCAGGGGGCGCTATAAACTGAAATTTTGATTTTCTGAAACTATACTAATAATGTGCTAGCTGAACATGGGCTCATCAACACTTTTTGTACACGCTTAGGCATAGCCTTGAGGCAGCGCTCCCATAATTTCATGTCGTTTACAATGTGTGAATTTTAAAAATCACAGTTTCAACTCCCCCATTTTTCATGGCCGAAAACAATGTTGGGCATTGAGGTTCAACCGTTTTAAAAGGTAGTTTTTTACAACTTAGATTTGTGGAAATAATCAAACACTCCGTTTCAACCATAGAGCTATATTGACTAGAGCGCTAACTTGCTCTGAGTTTAGAAGCCACCCTGGGCGCAGACATGTTTGATGTGTTGCGTGACTACGGAACGATTTTAATTTTAAGAGAGCACACATGGCCGCGAAAATTTTGCATTCGGCGTGCGCGCTTACGTACGCGCCATATTTAATCTAACGATCGTTGCTCTTGTAAACAGGTGATTTTAGTGATGTCTTAAAAAAATATGTAGAAGGTAATTCTCTGATGTTGTTACTAACGTCTTAGGAAAAATGCTGAGTCGAACTAAAGCCTTGTTTGGGAGGATTCAATGCTTCAAGATGCCAAGGGGAAAAAAACGAAATCTGCTTCAAGGATACACAATATGCCGGCAAGAATGACGAACTAAAAAAAAAAAACGTATACGCGCAAACGCACATGTTAAACATGACGCACATGACGCTCGCAGTTTGTACGCTCATTAGCAGATTGTGCGTTCTCATTTGCTGCATATTTGGTTCGATGACGCATAGAAAAGAACAAACGCTTTATCATGCAAATAGCCGTACAATTGCCGTACAAAATTTCAAGCTTTTGTATTGGTTTGTACATAAACATGGATGCGCCCACTCGGCTTCAAAACCTTAGTGCGTGTATAACGGGGTGTTAGCGCTCTAGTCAATATATATAGATCAATGGTTTCAACCATCAAACACACTTTTCGGACGGTCTTCGCGCTCGCGTTGAAGTACACCAAACATCCACGCATCCCCGTATGAAGCCCGGTTCATACTTCCTGCGAATGCGAAGCAAATATTGACGTCACAACTCTGTTTTCGCTGCGAATAGTTCGCAAGAGTTGAGCACAGCTCAACCGCTGCGAACTATTCGTTGCGAATTTGTGACGTCAACATTCGCTTCGCATTCGCATTCGCAGGAAGTATGAACCGGGCTTCACGCTGTGTAACCATCAGCGCTCAATCCAAATTTTAAGCGCGCACATGGCCGGCCGGAAAGTGTGTGAAAAACGTCTTTTGAGACATCGACACCGAACGATAAATCCTTCAACTTTTATCGTTTTGTAAACATGGATAAAGTTTAGAAGCCAAAGCGGAGAAAAAGGCAACGGGTATCGTGAAAACGGTAGGCCCAGTTGTTGATTTAACACTGTTTCCCGGACTGTTTGTATTATTTTTGTAAGTGACACAAATTTTCTGTGACGACGACGATCGATCGACCGGTCAACATCAAGGTCGCCCTCCCGTGATCATCATTGAAAAATAATCGCACACAATGCAACGCACGACAGACATCAGCAGTTCAAACATACAGCAACAAGGAGGAAGGAAAAGGTTTAAGGCAGACTGACAGAAAATATTTGTTTTATTTGAACAGCGTCCATACTGTGCCCAAGAGTTAAATTCATTGTTGTGCAACAACAATTAGGCGATGCCAAGCGGCATGATACTACAACGCAGGCAATAATCATTTTTAAAAGTTTAGATGTCACATGATGATGGGGGCATGTGAGTCAACGTCACGGAAATGGAATATCATTTTTGATGCTGCGGTCATTACCGCTTGATCATCAATTAAATCACCTGTCCTAACCAACCCCTCCACAACCTTGACTAACAGAGAGGGCCATTAATATTACGACATCTTATTTTATTGTTTAAATTGTTTTTATTATCAATACAAATTTTGGCGCGCATCTTTGGCTCATGGCTTTTGCAAATGATTTGAATGTCATTCTGGTCTGCATGGCGAGAGAGAGAGAGGCGACGAAACGATCGACCGGTCAACATTAAGGCTGCCCTCTCGTGATCATCATTGAAAAATAATCGCACACAACACACAGTGGACAGACGGACAGCAGCAGATAGGGGACAGATTTCAAGCAGACTGACACCGAAGCTGTGGTCACTTTTCTTCGTCCTTTTCGAGTTCAATTGGTGAGTAATTTTAAGAGAGTTTGCCTACCATAATTTAAGTATGATTTGTTTTGTTTTAACTCAATTTCGTAGTCCTAAAACAGTCCTAACACCCCGAACGAGTATCGTGTTGCTTATCAGCTGCACCCGTTTAGTGAAAAATAACAACCCGTTTTACCACCGTGATGCATGCAGTGCACACTCACCACACACACGTGTGATGTGGTTGGTTGACCATTCCAACTGAAGTCATGCATGCTTTTTCATATTGCATAATGTATTATACTTATAAACTAGCTTTGGGTTTGTGGTGTTGGACAAAAAATGAATTTTGAATTTTGAAAATTTGAAAATTTAAAAACTTGGTTACAATTCCAAAATGCTGGACTACCACGGCTCAAGTCAAGTAGACACTGACAGTCAGTGGCTTGCTCTAGGTATAAAATTCTTCCGTCTGATTTTTGATTTTTTGACCCTCGCAAAAATAAGCAAAATTGTTATTTTAATGGCCTGAAAGGTCTACCAAGACCTACTGTACACCATGTACATGTATGTAGGCCAGCTCTTTTTTTAGTTCTCCATAAAATTGTCTTCCTTTTTTCCCAGGGCCAAGTTTCATGCCTAATGTTCTCTCTGTAAAGTAATTTGTATTGAGCTTGTGTATACAATATCCTGTAATGTCAGGACTTCCTGACTGTTGACCATGTTTTGACTCATTAAGCCTGGACCCAATTTTATAAAGCCTTATAGTTTAAAGACACTGGACACCTTTGGTAATTGTCAAAGACCAGTCTTCTCACTTGGTGTATCTCAACATATGCACAAAATAACAAACCTGTGAAAATTTGAACTCAATTGGTCGTCGAAGTTGCGAGATAATAATGGAAGAAAAAACACCCTTGTCACAGGAAGTTGTGTGCTTTCAGATGCTTGATTGCTTGATTTTGAGACCTCACGCGAAATCAATTCAAATATTTTACTGAGAAATTACTTCTTTCTCAAAAACTACGTCATTTCAGAGGGAGCCGTTTCTCACAATGTTTTTACTATCAACAGCTCTCCATTGCTCGTCACCAAGTAAGTTTTTATGCTAACAATTATTTTGAGTAATTACCAAAAGCGTCCAGTGCCTTTAAGGAATTTAAGCAGACATTTTCTGCTTACAGAGCGGCTACTCCTATAGTTCTAGGAGTATGGAGGGACCATTACCATTAGCAGAATTCCTATTAAATATGTTCTTAAACACTGCTAACCGTAAGCAATGTAAAAGGCATGTTTACTTGATGGGGGTTTCCTGTAAGTTGATGAGTGACGCATTGAGGCAATTTCATTGTCAACACACACGCACACCAACTGTAAAATCTTGATCGTTTATGAATATATACACTTTTGCTTGTAATATACACTTTTGCTTGATCGTTTATGAATTATACACTTTTGCTTGTAACGAGTGTTTTTATGCTATACATAGTAAGCACAATTATTTGCCTACTGGTAAAGGTACAAATGTATACAGATTTCTGTCGTCTGATATCCCCCCCCCAAAAAAAAAGAGCAAAAAAAGTGCTAGACCATAACTTATACGTTCTGTTTATTTCACAACGATGAAACTTTACAGCATAAGTCTTATCTCTTCTTCAAACTCTAGCTCCCATTCAAACTCGTGCGTGACCTGTCAATCAACTCACGATCGGAAATCAGTTTGACAATCTTACTGAAAGAATCAAAAATACATTTTTTTGATCCCCGAAGTTGGTTTGTCGTGCTCAGAATGGATTTCTTAGTACATTTCACCAAGAAAATGCATGAAAACAGAGCGGTGAGTTGTTTAGGTTTTAAAAAGCACATTGGAAAATATTATAATTGGTGTATATCTCTTTAAAGTGAAATTGAATTTCGTTGGCTCTAGAAGATATGATTGAACAACATCTTCAGGGGAAAGTCTAGTGTAGGAAATCTGCTGTTAAGTTCAGTGATGCTGAATAAGGAGTCATTGGAGAATGAAAACAAAGCAACATTGTTGACACTTTCCATATTTCTCAACTTTATAAACCCCCCCCCAAAAAAAAAAAATTGTAATAAAAATAATAAAAACAAACAAAATTGTTGTGTGATTATGTCTGGTGCCACATGTAAAAAACATAAGAAATATGTTCATACTAAAATAAGTTATAATTAAAAGATATACATGTATAAATTTGTACAGATGTATATTTCAACAGTACAGGCATGCAACTTTTCCTCGGATCAGCTGATTTCCTCTTTTTTATTCTCAGTTTTACCATTCAAAATTGAAACATACTATACAAAATCATTCAAATTGAGTAATTTCCTCTTTTTTGGGTGAAGTTACAGTTGCATGCCAGAGTATAGACCATGTGACCTGTGACATCACATGTTTGCAAAAGAGCCACAGAGCCTGGACTTCATACAGGCATGATTTGTACACTGCAACAATGGAAGAAAAAAACATGAAATCTGATATTTTTAAGGAGATTTCATTGTCTGATTTGTATCAAGCTTTGGTACGGAGAAAGGGGGGCACATCTCAATTCAAAAGTTATTCAGCTGTAAATTTTATAACTCTTGAATGCATGCAGAAATTAAATATTGTTTGAAGCTTTGCATGGTGTGGACAAATAGGAAAAACTTTAAGTAAATAAATAGTAAACTTGCGGGTACAACCATGTGTAAATCTCTTTTGTGTGAGTATACTGTTCGAAAAGTCGAGACCAAACCGGCTCTTCTCAGAGCCAACACTCACACAAAAGAGATTTACACATGGTTGTACCCACAAGTTGACTATTTATTTACTTATAGTTTTTCCTAAATAAATGCAGAAATTATTACATAAAATGTAAACATTTCCCTTATGATCCAGTGTAGTATCTCGCCTGCCAGGAAGTGCCACGGAATGTGGGATGTCTCCTTTTGTAAACAAAGGTCACATGGTCTAGACATGAAGAAGTTTTTCCCAAACAAGGTTCAAGGTTTTAAAAGGTTTATTTATTTTTCACAGTTGTCAAAATAAGAATATGACAATATCAATCAAAAGAGACCGAAACAAAAATACATCTTTACAGTTCAAAAGCTAGATATGCAAACAAATATGACACTGCAGAGGGATCTATTTTAGAAGCAGAGCTTGTGGTATGTTTTGGCTCAACTGTCACAACTCTTCCATATGTGCGGCTCATGTTTCATACAGTGTGTGGTCCTTCTGTGATCAATCCTGGAGTAGTGTTTCAAAAACAATGCCTGTAAAGTAAAAACTCATGTTCATCAATAAAGTGTTATAGCGCCACCATGTGGCAGCCACTGACAATTTTATTGGTTGTGACAATTCATTTTCTTTAGAAACCCTGCAGTGAGGGCCACTGTCAGCACATGCTGATAATTTCCATTGTCTTAACCACATTGTATCCACTGGTCAGCTCATGAATCTGCCATGATATCCTCAGCTGGACCATGCCACTCATCCTAGAGGGGGGTGTCAATCAACAGGGGTCAGTGAGTTGGTTAGGAGGGGGCAGGACAAAACTCTGCCAGCGTCCTTTGTGTGCAAAATCGGCATGTCAATCGCTAGTGGTAGATGAAACCAAGTTATAAAACTTAACTAAGCAAACAAATATGGTTAAATTAATCCAGGCAATATATAGACATGTAAACATCACACTTAGAAAAAAAAAAAAAAAAATGGAAAATATGCAAAACAAACCCTCTTAGCCTATGGAAAATTGACTCCCAAAATGGTGGAATTTTGAAGGTTTCGCATTCTGTGTTGTGCAAAGGACCATTAGCAACGGAATAAAAAATGATCTCTAGCTTTTGCATGAGGAGAACCCTGCTGACATACTACATTGATTTTGTTTTTATAACTGATCACAAAATTGCTGAGCCTGTTTTTAAAGTCAACTCCATGTTCTCACAACACACATGTTTTGTACCCTATACATGTGTCAATGAAGCTGTTTTAACCAATGCAGTCAATTAATCATGTGCAATAGTAGTTATGATTAATGTGTCATTCTGTATGTTATTGTGATTAATGTTTAATTAATGTATGATGCGGCTCAACATACATGTACATGAACCTATTGATCAAGTCAGGCCTGGAATTTCATCTTAGAGAGGGCAGGGCCATTTTCATTTTGCAGAGGGCACTTTTATTGGTAAATCTTAAAGTCTATTGGAAACTTTTGATAGGGGCACTGAGGCCAAGACCAGAGCAACGGAGGCCATGGCCTCCGTGGCCTCAATGTAATTGTAGGCCTGACACTCTTTTTTTCCTAAACGGTTAAACGAAACTTGTGACTTCTGTTGTGGAAACGGATTTTGTAAACGGATTTCAACATTTGTTTACTGTTAACGCGTTGACTGCTGCCTACAGGTATATTCGTAGTAACGGGTTAGACGGATTCTGCCACTACGAGTATACTCGTAGAGAATGAAAGGGCTCTGTATTGTTATTTTAAATACACTGGCATCACTGAGGACACCATGTAATTCCAGGCCTGTCAAGTTGCTATGATGGTAGTCACTTTGGGTAGTTCATTTAAAAAAAATATTTACAAAGCGACTTCTGAGTTCTGTGGACATTGCTATAAAAACTCTCTTCGATACTCACCCGGAAAACAAACCAATCTTTCAATGTTCTGATGAACAAATTTGACAGTCTCCCTGATTATGGAAACTCTTTCCCTGTTATGTTGAATGTAATTCTAAATATCTCCCTGATTAATGTACAACATCTCCCTGATTGCAAGATGTGAAATATGTCGGCAGCTATGACGTTGGGAATTTCATCCTTGCAGAAAAAATGGCACTAAAGGACACGGTGACAGAAAATACGTTATTTAACCCTCTTGCTGTCTGACCATTCAAGTGGTTTTGAATGATAGATAAACTATGCCAGCCTGAACTATGATACCATGAGGGAATGCATGTACACAGTACACAGTTAGTTCTGTGCACAGTTGTGCTACCATACACAACCTTGGCAGTCAATGGTTTCAAATGGTTGGTCAACTCACTGGAAAATGGTTTCCAAAAGCAACCAGCAGTTAAAGGCAGGAGGGTATACATGTCCCTTTTTGTAATTACTCAAAAAATTTAATGACCATAAAAACTTACGTGGTAAGAAGCACTGCCGCTGTTGATAGTTTATAACATTTTGAGAAACGATTCCCTTCAAAGGAATGTGGTCTTAGAGAGAGGGATTCGAAAACATTTCAATCTGAGAAACATTTCTGCATAAACCGATCTCAGATTGTGTATTCCAACTATGGATTATTCTTCCTGCGTGGACATAACCGCTCCAGACATCTCAAAAACACTACCACCTTTTTAAATGAAATTTTCACAGGTTAGTTTTATTGTATAGTATCAAAACAATCGGAACAGTCCCAAAAACCGAAGGTATACTTTGCCTTTAAGCATTCTCAAGGTGATTGGTATTAGCACTGAGATATCACAGAGTGAGCTTACTAAAGTATAGCAACAACCCTGAACTTACATAGTATGTATGACAGGTGCACCTTTAACCCAGACCTTAAACAACCGAGCTAACTTTTAACCTATGGGTTTAACCAGTCATATAAGGGCTTTGAACCCAGATTCTTTTACATTCTCATGGGGGGAAACTGCCTTTCCTTGGTAGATCCTGAACCAGAACTGACCTCAATAATTACACAGGAACTTTTTTTCAAGACTTGACTGTACAAGAATCTGTGCAGCTGAAAAAGTTGCCGAGGGCTTTCACAATATTGTTGAACCGGTGGTACTTTCCTTTAAACAGTCCGTAATAACTTGAAGTGTGTTTTTTAATTTTTTTTTAAAGCGGCTCAATCCCTTTTTGAGAATTGGAGGACCTGTCTTGTTGAAGGTCAGAGATAAATTTACACATTTTTGAATTCCCAAGTACTTGTAGTTGAACAGTTTGACAGTAAATGAAACCAGCCACAATTTCAGAATGCATAAACGTGTCTAAAGATTTGTGGTTTAACAGTTACAGTCCCAAATCCTTTTACATCCAATTTGCCAAAGTGAAGGATTTAGAAGGACTGGGGCCAGAAGGCCCAAACAACAACTTAGTGCTGATCACAGAGTCAGGCATTCCGATCTTATCCAAGTCCAAACAACTTGGGGGTGGAGTGACAAAGGAGAAGATGTTATTAGATGAATTAGGCCGTCACGCTAGCCAAACTGCCTGCCCTAGTCTGTTTAATGTGACTGCAAGTGCAAGAGAATATTTTGAGCATCCATTGGAAACAAATTTAGACAACATTTAATCAGATTGGATCTGTTATGTTCGCATTTCATAACTTCCGTTCGACAAGGTGAACTGAGAATTATCAGAGACTGTTAACAAACAGTCGTCACCATTTTGCCGACGCAACCCAACCGCAGTTCGTAACTTACCTTTAAAGTGAATATGTTTTGCGGAAGACGAATCGGTGAAGAAATGATGAGGACGCGTTGGTGTGACAAGAAGATCCGAAGAAGCTGATGTATTCATCGTGTCCATAATTAGCATCTAGCCTGAGTGGCATTGATTCCACTATTTTATTATCATCATCTCTCTGACTGCTTGATTTCCTCTACCTCCCATCATTGGGGTTGATATCGCTCTAAAGATAGCTCGAGGGTATCAAAAAAGGAAGAGGGGGGGGGTTGTATTTGGTCACAGGAGTACTTGATGTTCATTATTCGGAAGCTCATGACTTAAAGACACTGGACACCTTTGGTAATTGTCAAAGACCAGTCTTTTCACTTGGTGTACATGTATCTCAACATATGCACAAAATAACTTGAACTCAATTGGTCTTCAAAGTTGCGAGATAATAATGGAAGAAAAAACACCCTTGTCACACAAAGTTGTGTGCTTTCAGATGCTCGATTTCGAGACCTCGCGCGTGAGGTCTCGAAATCAATTCAAATATTTTTACTGAGAAATGACTTCTTTCTCAAAAACTACGTTACTTCAGAGGGAGCTGTTTCTCACAATGTTTTATACTACCAACAGCTCTCCATTGCTCGTTACCAAGTAAGTTTTTATTCTAACAATTATTTTGAGTAATTACCAATAGTGTCCAGTGCCTTTAATATAGTGTTGGTTGATATAAGAAAGCTCCAATCGTCTTTAATGATGGTTTTATCAACTGTTTGGACACACCTATTTCAGGTGCTCCATTTTGTAAAAGTAGCACTGTTTTGTGTGATAATTAATTAGTAGTATTTGAGATTGTCTTTTGAGGGGTGGCGTTTTAGACTTGGAATCCTTGTAAGTTTGTCTCGACACATTGAGCGAAATCACTCAGACTAATTTGACTAGATTTATCCCTTGTTTATTTTGTGTTTGTTTATTATCTGGTCATAAGTGTGAAGTTTTTTCTTTGTGTATTTTTGTTGAAATTTGATTGAAAAAAAAGCGCCACCCACCCCCCCCTTCTTGGATTTTTGAATTAGTGTTGTTTGCACTGTGGGCGGCCCCCTGCATGGTTCCCAGGGAAGACCCATATAAATGAACAGTGAAATCAATGTTGAAGTGCCAGTGCCTCAGAAAACCAGTGTAAAACCAGTACGTGTTGCGACGTGTGTTACGTCACAACACTGACTGAATGAAGGTTGTTTTGTCTTCGTTGCTATGCGTTTCTAATTGTCTTGTTTGGACTGAGTCCAATTTTTATGTCACAGTGCTGTTTTGATTCCTAGGCGCTTAGGGGGCTTTTTGTGAAACTCTGCATTTTTTCCAAGCAGGACACTGATCAAATTCTTTATTTTTATTTTTTATTATGAAACCATTTTTATTGAGTTTAACTCAATTATATAATCATTACACACATTTCTCATTAAACACTTCTGTAACAAAAGAACAATTTAATGTTAATTTCGTTCAAGTTGATCCTTAACATACATATTGTACATTCATTGCAAGTTTGAAGCAGGAATAAAAAAAACCCAGCCCAATATCAGACTGCCTGATGCTGGTTCTGAGGTTAACTGCCACAGCGCCGAAAAACCCGCTGTTCGTAAGTGAGCAGTCCGATGGGTGCTATTTGACGACATCCACTCTGTTTGGAACCGGCTCAGCATGTCGTCATTTTAGCGAGCCATCAATGAGCTCATTTGGTGGGCTTTGTTTAGGCACTGTCCTCTAGACCCTAGCCTTGCCTGGCATGGCACACATTATGTCACTCAACTCATGGATTATAATGTATACAAAAAAATGTAATATTGTGCTTGCTCATCAAAAGGATACTCATTGTGCTAAGCTGACAAAGGGAAATTCAGTGAATATTTTCCAGCCGGAGCCCCCCCCTCCCTCCCCTCCCTCTCCTCCCCTTCTCCCCTTGTCTGATTAAGATTAGTCTAGTGTGTTGGTCGCTATTGATTGATGGGAATCAGGGGGAGGGAGATGGTTTCTCTGTAGCGTAGTACTGTATGTGATTATTATATAGCCTCAATATTAACGCTCACTGGCCATGGTGAAACAAAATATGGTTTTGGGTGCTTGCCTCTTGATATTTTTATTCACGGGAACGGAGAAAAAAATAGTTGTGTTTAGTGATGAAAAAAAAGTTGCTCGGCCGAAAGTTTGGAGGATAGAAAAAAAGAAAGAAAGAAAAAAAGCTCACTTATTGAAGATTTTTTAAAAACAAATTGCTCTATATTTATTTAATTTCATTGTTTTATGTTGTGCGATGCGCTTAGAGGCTCCTGCATTATGCGCTATGTAATTGTCAATATGTCAGGGCTTGAATTTTGGGGAGAAACCCATGAGGCTTGTACTGTAGCTCAATATGTTTACTGGACCAGAATTTTGCTTACAAGACCAGAAGAAAAAAAAATGCTTGAACGCAGTTTAGCAATTGAACTGTTTGAATTTGAAAAAAGCATTAAGAGAAGATTTATCTCATTTGTATTATTCTTAAAGGAACATTACAGAATTGGTTTTTGCTGACAAAACAGTTGCTGGCAGTGTAAGCACTTTATGTAATCCACCATATACATAAACTGACAAACCTGTAGAAGTTTGAGATCGAACGGCCATCTGGGTCATGAGAAAATAGTGAAAAACCGATTACACATTTGCATGAAATCATATAGGTTCAACAAATGAATAACAAGCTCACTGAGCGATAAACTCCAATCGGAAAATTAGTTTATTAATTTCTCATCAAATATGGCATTTCAGACAGAAATATTTAAAGGGATGTTTTCTACTATCATCATCATTAGACCGTGTAAGTTTGATGTAAATCTGTGATCAAAAAGTATATTTTACAAGTTTTTTTCTCACCAATTCTGTAATGTTCCTTTAAGTATTCTTCAATAATCAACAGAATTATATTCATCAGACTGAAAGTCAACATTTGAACACAAACACAAGACCACCGGACTTGTCCAGTCATGAGGTTACTGGCCCGATCTTGTCCAGTCATGAGTTTACTGGCCCGATGCTAAAATCACCGGCCTCGGGCCTGCGGTCCAGGGTAAAAAGAGCCCTGCACTTACAGATTTCCCCGTAGTTTTAGTTATGAAATCCAAAGCCTACCTCTTAGTTTGCAACAGTACATTACAAATCAATTATCACAAAAGAAATACACCATTTAAAAGTTTGTCAACTTGCATGCTGTTTTCTCAATTCAATGAAAGTTGCACAGGTCAATTACACAAATTACAAAATTTAATGTCGGTATTTAAAAATGAAATCTGTGACCACCCGCTGTATTATTTTATTATTAATTTTTTTTTTTTTTGGGGGGGGGACTTTTTTTGGAGCTTCTTGAGTAATCATTTTCTTTTGAAAATTTCATTGCCACAATGAAACCCAGACTTGACAAAGGAAAGATGACAAAGATGCTCATCATTAGTTCCTGGATTTGATGTTGCCTTGTGAGAAAATTGAGTCAGGCACTTACCGTGAACTGCATAACCTCGGCCGTGAGCCACGGCCGAAATACCGCCATGGTATGCTGGAATTTGGGAACAGTTGGACATATCTCCTTTGGAGGCAAATATAATGACGAACATTGGTGGCAGCCTGTCCATTCTTGTATGCCACATTTGTACTAACAACAGAACAAAGCATACACAATCCCAAGGAAAGGGACTTTACAAGGCAAGTTTTCCAGAACCTGTTGTTACTCTTTGTACGGGTGAAACAAAGCGTATCACGGTAGGTGCTTGACTCAACGCGCGACACACTGGAAAGTCCATGTGGAGAAAAAAAGCGTCAGCTGTCCAGCTGTCAACAAACAATTAAGGAGAATCTGAAGTCTTGGCAGGCGTTTAAAGATGTCCACCATAAGTCTGTCCAAAACATTTTTAACGATTAAGACGTCATTCGACGTGAAGTGGTTAGTACACTGTACATGTAGAATGAATAAAAACAGAGAGAAAGAATCTAATCTAATCTAATCATTTATTGTTTTAAGTGCACCACATACAATTATCTCGGCACACCGTACGCTCGTTAAAAACAGAGCCAGTAAACAGAAAAATTAATGTTAAAAAGGTACAAAGAGACAGTTAAAAACTGAAGTAAACAACGACTTCCATAAGGCACAAATTTGTACTTAATTGAATTCGGATAACAAAGCGAGAATATTGAGTGGCCATACTTGAGGGAGCCACTGAGATGGGTCATTTCAGAACGTTGCTAATAAAACCCTGTGTAAATAGGGTTCATCACTGACTAGCCGCTGGCAAAATGGGCCATCTCTAGAAAATGAGTTTCCAGGTGCGACGCTTCTCATTTCTCTGTCATTACCTTTTTTACACTGTTACAAAAGATTAGGACAAAGATGCAGGCCTGGAATTTCATCTTTGAGAGGGCAAGGCTGTTTTCATTTTGCAAAGGGCACTTCCATTGGAAAATGTTAAAACGTCTATGGGAAATTTTTGAAGGGGAACCAAGGCCAAGACCAGGGCAACGGAGGCCATGGCCTCCGTGTAATTCCAGGCCTGAAGATGGATTTGCAGAGATTTGGGTACTTTATGTCAGGAAAAAAAAAAAAAAGGAAAAATCAAATGACTTGAAGAGAAAAATATTTTCTTGTTATCAAATTAAAGTGTGTTATGATTTCTGGTGAGAATTACCGATGGTGGACACAACAGGTTCAGGTCTCGAAATTTACGCTGGACCGCAGGCCCGAGGCCAGTGATTTTAGCGTTGGGCCAGTAAACTCATGACCGGACATGTCCGGCAGTCTTGTGGTCTTTTTAAATCAAATGTTGACTTTCAATTCTGTTGAGTAGGCCTATTGATATTTTCTTGTGTTGTGTAATGCACGTAAAAGAACCCAGTGCACTTATCGTAAAGAGAAGGGGTTCACCTCAGTGTTCCTGGTTTGATTGGTAGCATATTGCGCCACAGCACCTTGTACACCATTACATGGTGCTATGTAAAGGAATAGGTCTAATACTTCAAAATGTAGCTCCACAATACCTTGCAGGAAAATACTGAATGTTAAAGCGCCTTGAGTGTCACTGAGTGAGGGATATGAGCGCTATATAAGAAGCCACTATAATAATTATTATTATTATTATAGTAAGTATACAAGTTAGATAACTCTTCTCGTAGTACTTGTTCAAATTAAAACAGGAAACTGAGAAAATAGAATTAGCTGTTGCAAGCTGCTTTCCAATTCCAACCGAACGGACCTATAAGGTATAAATGCAAAAAATAGTTAGTCGCCTGATGTTTTCGACTCTAGCAGAGTCTTTCTCAAAGGCTAACAAATTTAAAACAGTTCAAATCTTAAACCGTGTTCCGATATGTTTTTTTCTCATTTCAATTCTGGTCTTGTTTAAAAAGATCCTGGTCTACACTCTAAGAGCTTTACAAACCCTTTGGTCTTGTGGATTCCTCCCCCACCCCCATCTGACACCCTAGGTTGGAGATTGGTCAACAGTAACTACATTCCCTACATGACTAACAAAGGAACACTCAAAAAAATAGCAGTGACAAAAACAATCCAACAAAATATGTCAGTAAACTGAAAGTCATTTGTATCAGGCTAAAGGTGAGATTTTGCCACTGGTCAGTCGTCATTTTCGTAAAGCTACTTCGAAAATCTTCATTTGTCATAATGATGATTGTTGATTGATCTGACTTTCCATTATACACCATGTACAGTGAGCTTTTGAATATTTATTCAGAGGTGGTCACACATCAAACTGATTAAAGCCGCCTGCAGGTCGACCTTGCGACGATGCAAGAAAACAGTCAGCGACTGACTTTTCATAATGATGCTATGACAGCGCCTGAGCTAAGACCTTCGGGAGCATATCAGTCACCAATTGTTTATGACCCGAGTATAACTACGATGTTTAAGACGATCGGCTCCAGTCGCCGTCAGAAGAAAAAAAAAATCAACAATCGCAAAGAGGTAGAACGATTACTACTTCTGCAACGACGTGTTCTTGACACAGGCGGGAATCAATCAATAGATTTTACATGGAGTACCGTTTGTATTGATTGCTTTACGCAGTGTTGGCGCCCTCGCAAGCATGCGCAACAACACGCGCACGGCTTTAGCTAACCGGTCTTTGATCATGACTCTTGTTCCACATTATGCCCACGTTTTCTCATTTATATAGTGACCTGAGCGTAAGTTTTCAACTTGATCCCGGTGCAAGCAAAACGCAGGTCGACCTGAGGGCGGCTTAAAATATCCAGTATAGGTTCATACTTCCTGCGAATGCGAATGCGAAGCGAATTTTGACGCCACAAATTCGCAACGAACAGTTGAGATGTGCTCAACACCTGCGAAACATTCGCAGCGAAAACAGCCCTGTGACGTCAAAATTTCACTTCACATTCGCATGAAGTATGAATTGGGCTTTCAGTGATTCATGGTAAATGTACAACCACAATCTTTCCTTCTATAGCCTCCCCACCGTGCAATATTTAAAGAATATTCATAAGTACCTGTGACAGTTCATCCATTCTCATTTGTCGAGAGGAGATCACGTGGCCACGTACAAACCTGCGATATAAACACGGTGAGGAGTAAATGGTGTTTGAAGCTTTGCATGGTGTGGAGAATAAGAGAAACTATAAATATAAATACAAATAAATATGAATAGTAAACTTGTGGGTACAACCATGGGTAAAATGTCTCTTTTGAAGGAGTGGTGGCTCTGAAAAGAGCCGGTTTGGCCTCGACGTTTCGAACAGTATACTCTGCTCGTCTTCATAAGGGTTTCTCCTGAAGACGAGCAGAGTATACTGTTCGAAACGTCGAGACCAAACCGGCTCTTTTCAGAGCCACCACTCCTTCAAAAGAGACATTTTACCCATGGTTGTACCCGCAAGTTTACTATTCATATTTATTTATATTTATACTTATAGTTTCTCTTACGGTGAGGAGTGTTTAAACATGGCCTGAGGAAATCGAGTCCAAAAGTGGGCTCTGTCAGATGACTGCGCAGAGCCCGCAAATTTCACGGCCCAACTTATGTTGGAAGGTCGCACACTTGGCTTGCGCAAGTTTGAAACTTGAGTGCAGCAGTTTGAAACTTAAGGGCGCAAATTCTAAACTTGCGGGGAGGGGGGGAGCTACATGTACTTGGCGCTCAGCATTTATAGAAATTCATTGCAGAGTCAAGGCGAGCTTGGAGGCTAAACTGTCAGATCTGTTCAAAACTTTTAAAGGTTTTTCAAATGTTTTTTAGGGTAAAGGTATTTATGAATGGGAATAAAAAAGAGTGGTGACTCGGGTCTCAATCGGGCCCTTTAAAAAAAAACCTTACAGGGTCCTTGCCGTGCGACCCTGCGACCCTGCCAGTTCTAAACGACCCTTCAAGACCTCGTATTCAAACACCTTTTCTTTTCTTTTTTACCACTGCTATGCTAATATCATCTTTAACCAACAAGCTTATTAGCTACCTTGAAACTGTAACCCATAGAGGTATGAAACATAAAACATATATTGCTGATTTGTACCCATTTATAAACTGTCAACATTCACAAGTACGTTTATAAATCACAGAATTCCGCGGCATCTTGTCTCAAGCTCCAGGGACTCTTTCGGGCAGGTATGAACTGCATTTCAGCAGTTTTAAAAAGTTGAGCTTTTTTTTTTTAGTCCTGCTTACTTTACCCTGCAGGGCTGTAGAGAGAGACCCAGTTCACTTCGAACTCACTTTTGAGTTTAATTTATGAGGACGGTAGTAATGGGTAAGAATTTATGGCTCCGTTAAACTGGGAAGATGAATCAAAGTTTGAAATATGGAGTGAAGGTGATGGTGATTTAAAGGCAGTTTACAGCTTTTGCTAGACACATGCAGGCTGGATAACTTTCCCGCAATACAAAATCGGAATGTTTTTAAAGATAAAGCATAGGTAATAATCAAAATCTCCTTTAAAGGAACATTACAGAATTGGTAAGAAAAAAACTTGTAAAATATACTTTTGATCACAGATTTACATAAAACTTACACGGTCTAATGATGATGATAGTAGACAACATCCCTTGAAATATTTCTGTCTGAAATGCCATATTTGATGAGAAATGAATAAACTAATTTTCCGATTGGAGTTTATCGCTCAGTGAGCGTTTTATTCATTTGTTGAATCTATATGATTTCATGCAAATGTGTAATTGATTTTTCACTTTTTTTCTCGTGACCCAGATGGCCGATCGATCTCAAACTTCTACAGGTTTGTCAGTTTACGTATATGGTGGATTTCATAAAGTGCTTACACTGCCAGCAACTGTTTTGTTAGCAAAAACCAATTCTGTAATGTTCCTTTAAGCCTAAAGGAAGTTACACGATTGGTAATCACTCTAAAAATGAATGTCAATGCAAAAACTGACTTGGTTAGAAGTACAGCAACTTTCGATGGTATAAAGCATTTTGAGAAATATTTCAATTCAAAATAATGTGGGTATGTAAAAATATGTCAGTTTTTATTCCCCCAATATTGAATCTGAGAAACGTTTCTGTCAGAGACGTTTCTCAGATCGTGTATTCCTATTAGGGATTATTCTTTATGCGTGGACATATTCGCTGCGGATTTTGGCAATATTTCAAAAAAAACGCAACCACCTTTTGAAATGAAATTTTCACAGGTTAGTTTTATTGTATATATCTACTTTTATATAGGATTAAAACAATCAAACGGTCCCCAAAACCAAAGGTATACTTTGCCTTTAAGCTTAAGTCGTGTTCGCTTTGGACTTCTTTTTTGGGGGGGGGGGGTAAACTACGTGTGACGAGCAAATGGTTAACTTAACCATTTTATTTAGTCCGGTGCGAACAGCCCTGGAAAATTTCACCCAGGTAACTTAACCGAGTCGTCCCGGTAAAACTGGCCAGTAAAATGCCACGTCCAGTTCGCCAGCACAGCTTTGATCACGTAACATGCATGGAAGTGAACTACGGCATGCATCCCTTGCCTTGCGTTGTTTTTCTTACTTTCATTCGGTGTGGCTCTCTGCGACCATTGTTAACAAGCTAGGTCGTGTCTCTTGTCACATCCAGTTAAAGGTCGCTGGCATAGCACCCTCATGTGTTTATATTTAGTCAGTCAGTTTGTTTCATCCTCGTCGCGGTTAGTTACGTCAAATAATCCAAGTGAGGACATCGGTCAAATTAACCTTTTGAAATGGTCCCGGTTAGATATTAATCCAATGCGGACACGGCTTTAGTGTCAATCTATAAAAGCTTTCTAATTATAAAGTTATTTTGTTATAAATTACTCCCAAGAAATTTATCCGTCTTACATGATGTCAGGGATGAGAAAATAGCATTTGAAAACGGCCTGAATAAATCGCTTTGCTATTCTGATGTCTGCAATCATAATAGCCAATTTTAACAAATCTCACAAACCAAACGTCCATTTTTCTTCACATTAAAAGAAAACCACTTAACTTGCTGAAGTTATCAAAGGTTGTTCGATTGATGCATTTTCGTTAAACTGTAGATGGTTGTAAATAAATCTATTATTTACAAAACAATTATGTACTTGTTCTTGATGAGATATATTTCATGATTTTGCTGTTGGTCCAAAACTCTCCTTAAAGATAAACTTTAATGAAGTTAGCATTATTGTTGAATCTGAAAAAAGGGTTTCAGACATGAAGCCTTTTTCAGCCATTTGAAAGCACACAATTCTATGCAGCAAGGGTGTTTTTTTCTTTCATTATTTTCTTGCAACTTAAATGACCAATTGAGCCCAAATTGTTCAAAGGTCTGTGATTTTATGCATATGTTGAGATACACCAAGTGAGGATGCTGGTCTTTGACAATTACCAAGAGTATACCCTGCCTTTAACTTTAAAAAAAAACTTAAAAGTAAATCCTTGCAGATTTTTTGCTGGAGTAAAACACAGACTTGAGAAATGTCGTCTCGAGACACCCAAACTTCCTCTTTTGATGTGCCCGTGGTATCTTCTAAACTCGAAAATTTACCCCAGGCAAGGCTCTGATTGTATTACAAGAAATTCCTACACAAAAAGCCCCTTGTAATCCTAATGCTATTTGACAACTTGGGCCTATTGTAGTAATGGATCACTCGCTGCTACTGCCCCCCCCTTCTTTTCCCTTTTTTTAAACAACCCATGGACAAAAAAAATTTGCATTGGGGTCCGTTTATTTGAAGGGGGCACTGATCTCTCTATGAAAAAAACCTGGGGTGGCATTGAAGTGGTGACTGGATTTACGGAGGGGCTTCCAGGCTTTCTAGTGGCCAAGATAGTTGTGCGTGCACTATACTCCTAGGCTTGGGATCCGCGGAATGGTAGCAGTGCAACAGTGTCTTTATTCGCTTAATGTTTGCCCCGGATTTGCAGCTGTCAGAGACTGAGTTGTAGTGAGGACTGGTTGTTTAGTGGAAGGGGGTGAGGGATAAGTTGTGTAAGTACTGTGCTGAGCGCACGCTCAATAGGATCATTCCTGTTTTTACTTTTCCTGACTAAATACTTAAAATGTATACGAACTGTGAACTAGTGTAGTCGTTACACCATGTGTGTTGATGTGAGTGAGTGTGTACAATGTACAACCCTCTCATTTTTATAGTTGTCCTAGAATTGGTATCAAATGTATTCTTAGAGTTAGGGTCATAGATTGGTTGTCGTCAACGTAATGCTGATTTATGGGCAAAATTGTAAAGACAAGTATATTGTTGTGAATTCGTTCGCGGGAGACTTGAGAACCGGAAATAAGTTAACACGGACAGAATCACAGTGTGGAATCAACTATTTATTATCGGACGGTCAGGTCCGACTACTTTAGTATCCGAGCAAGAACTAATATGTTTTATGTTCCACAGCCTTTTATATTAACACAACAAGTTTTTACTAGGAATAGAGAACATAACATTCGATCCAGAACAATTACGATAAAATCCATTAATTAATATGGTAGCGTTTTAGCGTGTAGCGTGGCAGACAACTTGACGCACTACGCCAAAGAGGGCGCTAGCGCAAAAGGTGCAGGTGCTCGATATAAACAAGACGTTCTTTATATCGCGCACACGTATTAATAATCACGTAGCAGGTCCGGCGCGCTGCACGCGCCAGCCTATATCGCTGCATATCTATTGCCAATTATTGGTGATCAATAGCTGATAAATCTATAATCTATTCTTATACAACTATATGTAATTTCACAATGTATTAAAAGTCACTTGTGAGAGTTTCTAGCTGAATACGGTGTCTACTTGCTGAGAAAACAGCCAAAAACTGTGTCCGTTTTTTCTCTCTCACAAGAGCGTCGAATACGTCCCGTTTAGCGAGGTGACAGCGGGTACCAGCCTGCATCTCTGGCTGCAGCATTCGTGAACGGACACCGTCCCTCAGAAATCTGAGACAAGACTCTTGGGTGAATCGTTTCTCAGATTTTAAATGTTTTTGGGGTGAAAATTTATTTCTTCAAAGGGAATCCCTTTATCAAAATCAACAGCTGCAGTGCTTCTCACCAAGTAAGTTTGGATGGTCATTAATTTTTGGAGTATTTACCAATATATGACCCTACTTTTAATGATTGATTTTTTTGATATGAATAGATCAGTCGTGATCACTTATAATTAATTCAAGACAATATACAATGGAAGTCATACTCGTACACTCGAGCAAGAAGAGCCTGATATTAAAGAAGAATAGGATTCAATTCAAACAAAGCCACGTTCAAACAACTTTTTTAACGAGGAAAACTTCACCGCTTTAAGTTAGAGGGTCAAGTCGTAATCCACAAGGAAGAGGGCTTCTGACTGGCACCCCCGAACAAATTTATCGACAAAATCGGGAGACCGCCATCATGGCTGGATAGCTCAGTTGGTTGAGCGACGGCACGCTCGATGTCGCGATGGTTGAATGCGCGCGAGAATTAAACGTCTTTAAGAATGAAGCGCAATTTTCCCCTTTTCCTTAGAACAAAAAACGCGACGTGGTCATAGTTTTCTCTCTTAAGCTAAGACTTTTATATTTCATATAAAAAGAAAAAAGAAACATACATTAAATCTGTGTGGAATTTACAGTAAGTCTGTAGTATTTCGGGAGCAACATCAGGATTTCTCCAGGGCTTGAATTTGGGGGGAAAATCCACAAGACCACAGGACTTGTATCTCAAAATGTTTACTGGACCAGAAATAAATTTACAAGACCAGATTCAAACTGAGAAAAGACTTCCTTGCACAGTTTAACTTGCATTTAATTGAACAAGCACTAAGACATATATATAAAAAAAAGATTTACCTCATTTGTCTTTTAGGGTATTAAGTACATTTCAAATCATTACTCAAAATCAACACTTGAACATAATTTGTTTCTGTTCAAGATATTATAGAGTGAGGTACATGAATTGTTATTGAATTGAAAACACAAGACCGCCAGACTTGTCCGGTCATGAGTTTACTGGCCCATGCTAAAATCACTGGCCTCGGGCCAGCGGTCCAGTGTCAAATTCGAGCCCTGTTCTCCCCAGGATTTTTCAAAACTAGGGGGGAAATCTGGACCCAAATTTAAGAGGTTTTGCCTAAGGCACGCTGAATTGAAACAAGATCCTCTGAGTATTTTTACTTGGTGTTTATCTTTGGACCTGATTGGTATTTGTTATCTGATGAGTTTTGTGAATTTGGTCTCAAGTCCCCCACCCCCCTCCCCCAAAAAATATTTGAATATAAAAAAACTAGCAGGGGAGATTACCTTAGCTTTCGATCCAAACCGGACCTTCGTCAGAGGCATAAACAAGCACAAAGAAAACATATCCATTTATAGCAAAATAGTGAAGCAAAGAATAATGGGAAGGTATCCAGAAAAAAAAAGAGGGAAAATTATATATATTTATATTTTTGCTTTTCGACCCTAACTTGCACATTATCGGTACACAATTCGTGCATACAAGCTTGTGCATACATGTAATTATATCATAATTTGTAAACTTTCCAGTTGAGAAATTGAACAAATCTTCCTTCCTTTGAGCGGCGGGAGTCAGGTACAGAGGCTGCCCATCTTAACTTACCATCAGCGGGTGAACAGTACACTACAGCCCCTGTGTACAGTACATCGTCGTCGGGCCAGCCAGGCATGCAAGGGGTTGCTTAGCAACCAGGCTTTTTTTTCCCCCTCTCTTCTCTCCGGGACCTAACTTCGCAGCGTTGAGTCAATATTTACCGTTGAACTATCAATGAGAGCAAGGATCAAACTATAAAATGATAAATTTGTATTCGTTTTCTTTAGTTCCAGGTTTTTTTTTTTTAATTAAAAAAACGGAATGGGTAACTTCAAGATAAGGCACACATTTTTTTTTATTAGTAATCTCAGATGGAGAAAGTGAGAAGAGAGGGTTTGGGAATGGACGGAGGGAGACAATACGTGTTTCGAGTCTTACTTTGCACCAAATGGTTCCGAGGGATTCAAGGTGGTTCGTTGCAAACGAAGAAAAAAAAAAAAACAGACTTGTACTGACTGAGGAAGAAAATTAAAACAGAAACTTCTGATCAAACCCGCAAGGAACCATATTGACAATCATTAAGGTCTTGTGCCTGAACTTCATGCAATCAAGTCACGCACTAGTCAAAAAGGTCAGCCTATGATAATTTGCTCGCTTCTGGTAATTCAATCCGCAATGTGTACATAAATTTGATGTGGTTTATTGCCAAATTGAAGTACCTGTGACTAGTTATTATTAAACAGGGATGTTATTATTTAATCCATGGTTAGCGGTGTTTCAATATTATTGTAGTACCGAGCTTGATTGCCTTTATTGGATGTATACTAACTGACGGACCGTTGCATTAAAGTGCAACTGGTGTAAAATGGTGAATAAGCCCCGTTATTCAGTACAGGGAAAAGCTTGGTTGGTAATCGGGAGTTGGCCTGCATGTATCTACACCTCAACGTTGCTGGTAAGCAGGCGTTTATCCCCTTAACAGTGGTCCGCTGGCTAGTTCAGTGTTGAAAAGCATTCCTGCTTTCATTTGAAAAGTGTGGACAAGTGAAAAGGCTTGACGACCAGTGAAATGACAGGCCAACTGGTCCTGCTGGCTAGTCACTGAAAAGGTTAAAGGGCAAACCCTGGTTAGTCTGGCTTACGGCTATCTTACCTAGGTCTAGCCTACTTCACTGATGCTATAATTTGATTGGCTGCATATTGCGCCACATCACCTTGTAAACCATGACATGGTGCTAATGTAAAGGAATTGGTCTAATACTTCAAAACGTAGCTCCACAATACCTAATGTTGAAGCGCCTTGAGCGTCACTGAGTGACGGATATGAGCGCTATATAAGAAGCCATTGTTATTATTATTATTATTATTATTATAAATTCCCCCAAGTCTCATTTCAAAGTCAATGAAATCAAGCGCTCGTTAACTATATACTTCGCACTAGTACTGAAATTTACTCATCGGTAATAACCTGGTCCCTTTTTACGCAATGTACATTTACAATTCTGTGATCAGGGCATCAGACAAACATGGCCTCGTTGGCTCCTTTTGAGACGGGGACAAGTTCATGCCAAAGTATGGGTGAACTTTTGTTGGGGAAAACTGGCCAAAACTCCACACTAAAATCTCCTTCATTAAGGGAATGCTGAATGTCTTCAATAAACCACAGAGGTCAAATTCCTGTCTAGTACACCAACCTTAGGCCTACATTCAATCTAAATCGACAGCTTCAAAAGAAAAAGAGAGAGAGAGAGAGGGAGAGAGAAGAAATAAAAGAAAGGTTTCAATTTTACGCTGTCAGCCCAGCACCTATGTACACATTGACAACAAACCCAGAGAACTGAAACGAGGGAAGGAAAAAAAAGAAAAAGAAAAACCCTTCCAGTCTGTATGCCACGGTCAATAAAAGTCATTGTGTCACGTTCTGAGCCCGCTCAGTCGGGGCACTTTTTTTCTCTCCATGGTCTACGGCCTTGTGTATTTTTTTTTGCTTTCAAGTACCTCGACGAAAAAAAAAGAAAAAAAAAAAGGAAGGCATCGTTTTACCGTTTTTCCCCCCCCGTCCTTGCGCTTTGTCGTGTGTTTTTTTTCTTCCTCTTCTCTCTCCGGTCTCCTTTTGTGGAGCGTAAAATGACGCAGATCAAATAGGTCTGGCCTAGTTTATCGAGAGCATTCAATCGGTTTAGACTGCCTACTGCGTTGGGTAGTTGAATCACGGAGTTATCACAATGCTTTTATTGTAATAATCTGAACTGGGCTGGAGTCATATACCTCGGCTTTTACTGTTTATTCTTGAAGGTTTTTTTTTATAGTCAGGATGTTTAGAGTTGTGGGTTGCCGGGGTCATAAAGGGAGGGGGGGAGGGGGGAGGGGGGAGGGGGAGGGGGAGGTGGGGGAGGGGGTGGGTTTGTTCATTTTACACCATAAAGCTTAAAGATTTTACCACCGTCTGCACACCATAGCCTATTTTGCTGTGGAATCCACACACAATAAAAGCTGCAACAACGAAATTGACTCCTACAAAAAGAACACACACAAAATTGTTCCAAGTATTTGGCCAAGTAAACAAAAACAACAGTTGATCATCCCGCCTTCATCCTTTTTTTAAATCGCCATACCTTTTTTCGAGGGGGGGGGGAGGGGGAGGGGGGCAGGGTTTTCCCCCAAAAGACTAAATTTTGCATGTGTTTGGGCTTCATCTTTGCACCATCCTTTCAACGATTGATTTCATTAACCAGTATTGTAGACTTCTAAGTTCAATAAAGCCAGCACGATTGTTACTTTGGCTCTGTTCTTGAAAAAAAAAATAATAACAAATAAAAAGGCCCTCATCCTCCTCTTTCTGAAAAAAAAATTACCCAGGGCTCGATTTCACAAAGAGCTAAGATTGATCTTAACAGGGAATCAATCGTAATTGCTAAGCAAAAGTGTGATGTCACAATCCAAATCACATCATGGTTGATATTGACAACTCATCTCAAGATGAATCTTTAATTCTTTGTGAAATTGAGCCCTGGACAGTCAACTGGTGTATTTTCTTACTTGGCCTCATGATAAAAAATACAAATATAACAAAACTAACACATTCTCCTGAAGACGAGCAGAGTATACTGTTCGAAAACGTCGAGACCAAACCGGCTCTTCTCAGAGCCAACACTCCTCCAAAAAGAGATTTTACACATGGTTGTACCCGCAAGTTTACTATTCATATTTATATTTATAGTTGCCCTTAAAATTAAAGGAATGTTACAGAATTGGTTTTTGCTCACAAAACAGTTGCTGGCAGTGTAAGCACTTTATGTAATCCACCATATACATAAAATGACAAACCTGTAGAAGTTTGAGATCGATCGGCCATCTGGGTCATGAGCAAATAGTGACAAAGCGATTACACATTTGCATGAAATCATATAGATTAAACAAATGAATAAAACGCTCACTGAGCGATAAACTCTAATCGGAAAATTAGTTTATTCATTTCTCATCAAATATGGCATTTCAGACAGAAATATTTCAAGGGGTGTTTTCTACTATCATCATCATTAGTCCGTGTAAGTTTTATGTAAATCTGTGATCAAAAGTATATTTTACAAGTTTTTTTCTTACCAATTCTGTAATGTTCCTTTAACAGAAATCATAAAGACGCGTTTCTGAAAGTAACATTCATCACAAGCCTTCCACGAACTCTCATTCGAAGTTGAACTGGAAAAAAAAAAAAAGATCTCTGCCCAAATTCAATATTATACAACCCCTTTAATGGTTTTAATCTGCATTATTACCTTGCATGAATTGTGGTAGCTCGCGGATTTCCCCCGAGGATTGACTCATATTATCCCTGTATTCACAAAGAATGCGGGGGAGACTTGGCAGGGAGTTTATGAATGCAGAGCGAGTCCAGACTACAGACGTGTATGGTTTTATCATTAGAATTGCCAAAAGGCCAGTCACTATCTCATGCATAATTGACCCGAAAAGAATTTTTCAAAAAAAAAAATAATAATAAAATTAAATGCACAAAAAAAATCTGCTATTCCAATAAAAATTCCTTAAACACAAACAAGTAACTCTAATTTGAATACAACACGTTGTGAAGTTTTTGTTGTTATTGAAATATCAGTAAATGTCATTCTTGTCCAATTGAAAGATTGAGGGATAAGACAGACCTTGTACACGTGTATCGTGTCGAATTGAAATATCATATTCCATGTTTGTTTTTTAATCCTTAAACTGTCAATCATTATTTGTTGGATATGAATTGAATACGTTTATCTTATAAATAGAATTAGTAAATACCTCGGAGAGTTTCTGCCCCCTGATTGGTCGAAGACTGGTCACATGAGGGGTGTATTAACATGTGATATGCTCTGTGAACTAGCGAAGGAAAGGCACCTAAACGAGCATAATTATCGTTGAGTAAAAGTTTGGTGTGCATCTGTGCTTGTTGTGTGGGAACTATCAAATCAACTAATTTCTTTGTGCATTGTTAAAAAAATAACAATAATGTTTTGTGGCAAGGATAGATGGTGCTGTGTGCACAAGTATACTACAGGTAGGCGTGAACGCGCGGACACCATATCAATTTAAGTTAGCTGGTACGCGCATGAAACCAACATCATGCAAAGCATAAAGCGGAACACCAACCAAAGTATGTAAGAGCTTAGGTCCCATGCAAAAATTGACCAGCCCTTAAAAAATGGCCCTTGAACATGAAAAGAAAAATTCTTAAACTATCTGCGAAAGAAATAACAAATTCTGATGATTTTTACCATTATTTTGGGTGTTTTGTTAGAGGTATGTATTATTGGCAATAACGGTGTGATGAGCCGCTCGTCACTGTGTGGTAACAACCTTGGTTGGTGGCTGGCCGCTGTTAAAGGACCTTGCTATTAACAGCGGCCAGCCACCAACCCGGTCATTACCACGCAGTGAAGACCGGCTCCTCACACTGTTATTGCCATTAATACAAATTGTATTATAGGTGGAGGACTAATGATCAATAAAAGTACATTAACCCTCTTGCTGTCTGACCATTCAATACCATTCACTGTGGTTTTGAATGATAGATAAACTATGCCAGCCTGCAATATGATACCATGAGGGAATGCATGTACTCAGTACACAGTTAGTTCTGTGCACAGTTGTGCCACCGTACACAACCTTGGCAGTCGAATGGTTTCAAATGGTTGGTCAACTCACTTGAAAATGTTGCTAAGAGTCACTGAGAGTAGGAGGGTTAATGTACTTTTAGTGCAGGTATCTGCCGTTTTTCATGCTCATGTCACATAAAGATTCAAAGATTCAAAGATTCAAAATATCCCTGTGTATAAGAAGAATCAATACAAGTAAAGACGAGAAAAAAAGAAGACAACAAGAATTAAAACTTACAAAATGACAGTAATAAATAAGGGTGAGGGCTAGAACATAAAATACACAAGAATGTACACAATATTTTTTTAAATGCACCACGTTATCACGACCAACTTTTGTTAAAAAGGTTAATTGCGCTAGGTAGAAAGGAATTCTTAAATCTAAACATTATTACCCTGGTCACTGGGCCATTTGTTTCATTCCTGAAACAATCTTAGCTCCCTGGGTTGTTACGCACTGATCTATATCAATCATAAGAACCATTTCTGCCCTCAGTCAGGTACCTATTTACTCCTTGGTGAAGAGAAGCAACCACGGTCAAGTGTCATGCTCAAAGACACAAAGCTCATTACTGGGATTCGAACCCACACCCTGATGACTTGGCCACTGGCACTTGAGTCTGGTGCACTAGACCGCTAGGCCACAACACATCATTTAAAAAAAACAAAAAAACAATTGAGTTATGGTAAACTTGCCTTTGTCTTGTTCCAGATGCTCAATAGATTAAAACTATATTATAACAGAAAATGTATTTAAAAAAGTGGCAGACTATTTTACCTTCTGACCTCACTTTGGTTTTATCTTCAAATGAATTGCAAAAAGAAGAAAAAATGCCTAATGGCAGCACCCTAATTAAGGTCATAAGCATAAAGCTGCTTAGCATGAAACTTTACAAAGCACAAAAACACTCAGTTAAACATAAAATCCCTAAATCAATCTTTCATGCTTACAATTTTTTTGCAAGCAATATTTTCTGCTTTATAGCAACTTTGGACCCGTTTCGGTATACTTGATTAGCTAAGCAAGTTTTTTTTCTGTGCTTAAAACTTGTTTTGCTTACAATTTTATTTTGCCCAACAAATTTGAGTTTTTCTAATCTACGCAATGCAATCGTAATAAAAATAGTACTGGGATTGGCAGTTAGCATTAAGTAACTAGTGTTGTCATTCAACTACTTTGAAATTATGTTTGCATACAGATTGTAGTTCATCATACCATTAACTTTTACCAAATCAGAGCAGAGACTGGAGAACATTTGTCAACAGAGGGCCTCCTACATAGACCCAGCTCAGTAACTGCATCTGTGAGCTTTTGTTTCACGGTTGAATGAGTGCACATATTGAAATGTAGATGTGATGAAAAAAAAATAAGCCAACAGCAGTAGCAACCATGGGAATGGATCGTATGTACTGGCTCTTAATAGTCTTGACTTAAGCTCAAACACTATTTGCTTTTAATGTACCCACCTGCGTCATACACTCGTGCATTTTTAATTGATCTGTTTCGATTCGACATGTTTATTCGTTTCGTGCTGTTACACTTCTACTTCTGGCGATTGTGACTGATCGAAAAACGATAGTTTAATCTCTCCTTCGTAATTGTCATTTAAAGACAACCAACAGTTCAGAATGCTCAATCCATAACAAATGAGCCCTCCAGAGTCATATGTTTTTCTTCTGTCGTAATTGCCCCCCCCCATCCCCCACATCCCATGTTGTCCACGCAACTGTATTAGCCAGCCCTCTCCAAAATTCAAACCCTCCGACGAAAAAAAAAGGTCTGTGATGGTGGCGTGCGTGCCTCAGCACGGCATGGCCAGATCAGCCGTGCCCGATTACCATGTGATCTTTAAAATCTTGATCATGTTTGAATGCTTGCCTGGCTTATATACGAGTACATAAGGGGGGAACCAGATTTTTATTTGGTTGGCCGGTCTCGTCCGTCGTCGTCCGTTAAGTGAGGACTGAATTATTTTTTTTTTGAAATGTATTCAGCGAGCAGGGGTTAGTCTGAAGTCGTTTATTGATTACTGTATGCAGTATGCCGAGCCCCCGGGGGCCGTTGTACAGTGTATAGTTATTTTGTACATGGTTCCTGTCTGTGTACGGGCTTATGGAATTTGTACCTTGTACAACATAGATGTTGTCGTCATCACAAAGAGTTTTATTAGTAACGAAGCCTGACCCCCTCTGGGTATGATATGAATGGCGGGTACCTCTGAACATCAATCAAAACTATTTTAGCCGGAATTTGTTTTGTTATTAAAAACTTGTGGACTTTGATGAGTTTCAGGGTCTTGTGTCGCCAAGTTGAAGTATGGGGTTTATTGTGACGGTGTAGCTCATGCAAACCAGTGAAGCTCTTTTTTGACAATTAGGGTTTTGTTTGAGGTTTTAATGTGGAACCAGCAGGCCTAGTTCCATTATTAACGAGGAAGTTGACCCCAAAACATACAATTGTACAATCGAAATGAGCAGAATCTTTCGTCGCGCAAGCATCAAATCCCTCTGTGGTGTTTCCATGGATGATCTACAAACGTAAATCTTTTGAGATTTTTTTTGCAGGGGGTGGGGGGGGGGATGGGGAGAAATCCATAAGACCTCAGGGCTTGGAGCTCAAAATATTTACTGGACCAGAATTTTATTTACAAGACCAGATTCAAAAAAAGAAATATTTGCTGACACAGTTTAAGAATTTAATTGTTTTTTTATTTGAACAAACACTTCTACTTCGTCACTTGACAGAATTGAAAGTTATTTATCATACCAGTGGTATTTGACGGTGGTCAGGTTGGCGGAGTGCGGAGTGGCATCTTTCCCCACCTTCCACCTCTGGGACCCCAGTTCCGAATCCTGCCAAACATTCTCTGGGTTTCAGTCACTACCTGATTTTGTGGGTTTTCCCTGGATTAATTCCCTGGGGTTTTTCCCTCCCACATCTAAAATTAAAACTTACTTCTTCGTCTTCTTTCCATGTGGGTTCTTGGCTGATACAGTAATGAACTTTGCCTTTCTGCGAGTCCTTGGCTTTCACAACCCGAATAAGAAAATGAAATGAAATGAAATACCCCAAGTCAGCTTTTGAACATAGTTTGTTTCTGTTATTAAACTGCGAGGTATTGTTCTTCGATTGAAAAAACGCGAAGACAGCCGGACGTGTCGGGGCTTGAGTTTACTGGCCCGACACTATAATCACTGGCCTCGGGCCTGCGGTCCAGTGTTACAGTTCGAGCCCTGTTTATTTTCTGTTCACTGGTCTTTTTCTGTTGCCATACAGAGCTTCTGAAATCCTTGTTAACTTTGGCTCTGTGGTAATAAAACTTGTTGATGAAACCAATGTCCAGTCAACTTTGGCAAGTCTCCCAGGCCAAACAGCAGATGACCTCACAACAAAAACCAAAACCCGAAACTTGTAAAAAATTCCTTCTCAAAGTACACCAGGAACCTCTCAGTCATCCCCCCCATGGGACTATACAAAACCGCCTCAAGTTCCAAAAAATGCGAACAATTCCTCTCCATTAGAATGGAAAAAAAAGGGGAAGAACTTGTTCGGTTCTGCAACCACCAGGAGGTCTCAACTCCTGTAAGGGGATCTTTTCTTGGCAGTAGGCCTGGGAAAAAAAAAAAAAAAAAGTGAGAAGGGTTTGTAGAGAACCGCAGATAAGAAAAATAAACTTGTGATATGTGATATTGTCTAGTGAGGTCTGTGTACTCTTCTTGCAAAATATCTAATAACTCTGGTCTAATTAGAATGGAATGAGCATAAGATATGATCAGTAAAGGAAAGTGGTTCATAGCTCAATGTTTTTTTTTTGTCCAATGTATTAATCTTTGATTTCTGGTAATAAACCACAAGGGATTTTTACTTGATATTTGAAAACAAAAAAAAGTTGCATCCCCTTAATTAAGGTGATCCCTCTGCTGCCGCTTCCCTTGCAAGCTGCGCGTATCGGCCCGATATGCTGGCTCGGTATAACGAGAATCATGCGTTCAATATGTGCTTCTTTCAATTGTGGCAACTGAAATAAGCAATTTAGCAAATGATATTCCTATGACTTTGACAGTATCAGAGATGGAAAACATTTTTTTTTTTCTGGAGGATTGCAGGGCTCTGCCCACAGTGGTCGGTGCCGGAAAACCCGACCGGCACTCAGGGATCCCCAACCACCACTGGCAGAATGTTCTCAATTTCCGACCACCACACATTTTCCAAATTTTTAAACTACACTTGCAATTTCCTTTCAAAGGTTTTCAACGAAATGTAACACTGGGTTATTTACCAGTAAAAATGGCGTCCGAAGCCATTCATTTTGAGTACTTCTTTCACTTGAGTCTATTTATATGATCTACCGTGTAACTGATCCATCTCGCAATGGTTTCCAGGGAAACATTTTTTCCACCACTAAATAAATCCTGGGCAGAACCCTGGATTGGTTTCGGGATGAACTTAATAATCAGTGAGTTGTCGGGTTTAAAAAGCAATCGTTTCCTTTTGGAGAAAATATTTTTATCAGTTCCCCTACTTTTATATCTTTAAAGATGAGAGAAATATTTGCACGCTCGACGTTTACAGTACGTACCTTGACGTTAATCTTCGATTATTCAACCAACCGAAAGATTATAATTTGATGGGATAGTTGACTACCTTTATTCGGCCTGGACAGGCATTGTCCCGACGCCTACAATGGCTCAGCCAAAAATTACTGTAATTACGTATTTCAGAATCTGACTATAGTGCACAATCCCGTCCATTGAAAGTACCACGGGTACATGTACAATCCATTAAAAACCCACTCAGCTGTTGAAATGCTTTGATGAAAATTCCTAGCCGGGGCTGCTGGTAAGAATTTTTTTTTGTCAATGAGCTCAGTTCGGAATACTCGTCATGGGGGCCAGTCCGCTGTAAAAAGCGTACGCAGTCAACATGGGAGATGAATTTGATTGAGTTTTTTTTTATATATTTATATTTTTTTTAGCTGTTTAGGTAAACCACCGTAATTTGCATAGAGTAACTGCAGCGAAACGAATACGTGAATAGAGTGAATGAAGTTTGATTTTTGAAAAACCTGTCAAGACTATTTTAGAAAAATATTGATGTCTATATATTTTTTTAATGGTTCAAAATTTGCACCTCGGTAGTGGTAATGACGCACTTGTTGTGTATGAACTGATCCCTCATTAAAGTTGAATTATTATTACAGTTGTCACGGGAAGTTTCCGCTGGCACACTCGCACAGAAGTCACTCCAGACAGTTACCATGGGAATCCGAATTATTGCTGCTTAATTTGTTAATTTGTTGATACCATCGTATTTATATACGTGTAAAGGGTGATTCCTTAACTAGCAATACTGTAGACGGCTCTCAATTAGGCAATGTTACGAGTTACAGTGCCAGTGAATGGTTTCATATGCGTTCATTAGCTCAAGCGGCCCCTCGGAGCAGAATTAATTGCCAGGGTGATTGGTGCTTGAAATAATCGTTTTGAAATTGCTTTCACAATTTTTTTATATATATATATATATTTTTTTTGGTGAAACGAGGTTGCGAGTGGATGTTGTCGTGCAATCCCTTTAAGATTTTTTTTTAAGGCAATGCAGTTCATGCATGCATGTACAAGGCCAGTCAAGCCTCTACACTGTCAACAAGGGTACTCCGGCATTAGCACAAGACACCCAGGTATGATGCATTCTCCCACCCCCCCCCTTGACAATACATGCATAGTCAAAGCACTTTTATGGCATGCTGGCATTATTGGATTTAGCATGCAGTGGGACCTATTAGTCTCCTGCTTGGGTTGACCCAACTCTCTCTCTCTCCGTCAGCTCCGGCTTCTTTAAGACCAATGTCCTTGGCAGATGAATCGGCAGCCGGCTGAGGAGAGGGGAGGAGAGGAAGGAATCTGAAGCCGGGATCTAGGTCAGCCTGTTGTGATTGGATGGAGTCGGGCTGTGTTAAAAAAAAAAAAAAAAAAAACCTTACCTGTACTGAAGTGCCTCCTATACGCGCAGAGAGGAAAAAGGTTACAAGGCTGGGCTGTAGCAATATGGGTCAAGTTCAGATCAATGAATCTATCAGTATTAGCCCAGAAAGTACAGATGCTTTTTTTTTGTGGATAGTATGAGGGAAGGAAGATGATTAGTGGAGGAGTGTTGGTGGTGGTGAAGGTGTTTTGATTTTTTTTTTAGGAGATCAAACGGTCGGATGGATCTTAGGGTCATGCTGTGAGAATCGACTCCCTCGTGGGGGGTCTTAAAAACCAAGCTGATTTGCAAAATTACAAGAAGAGAACGATCGTCTTATTATGGCCTTCCCTGTTGTCGTCCTCAACGAGGAGTTCATCTTTGTTCCAACAGATATATTTGCAATGGCTTTCCAAGTGTTCCTGTTCAGCGTGCAGTCGCCTTGATGCCCTCACAGGTCTGGGCCCAATTTTATAGAGCTGCTTAAGCACAAGAAGCAGCTCAGCACAACAAAATCATGCTTACCGGAATGAGGTTACCCGCCAAACCACCATGTCACATGTACAGTCTGTGACTGGTATCATGCTGCTTTCTGCTTAGCAGACAAATGTTAAGCAATATTTTCTGCTTTAAAAGCAGCTCTATGAAATTGGGCCCAGGTTGGAAGTGTTCACATCGTTGGTTAATGTATGTTTTGTTTGGCCTTCCTGTGCTCCTCTTTTTCCATTTGTTGGTTGGCAACAGCACCGAGAAATAAAAACAAGAAAGTGCCAAGATTTCTAGTTGGCATGGTTGGCGAAAATAATGGTTCTTAAAGAGAAGCATCCGTCTTAAAGGCCCTAGGGTACACTATTGGTAAGATCGAAAAACACAATGTTCACAGATTCACACATAACTTACATGATTTAAAGTAAGTAATGGTAGAAAGGGTTCCTTAAAATATTTCTGCCTAAAATGCTATCGTTTCTGAGAAAATAGTAATTATCGCGCGCGATAATTTGAAAAAACAGAAAACACATAAGATCTCTTTTCACTATTTTCTCGTGACCTCGATGACCAATTGAGCTCAAACTTTCACAGCTTTGTTTGTTCATGCATATGTTTAATCACACAAAATGCGGACACTGATTTTGAGCTGTTACCAAAGGTGTACAATACCTTTAAAGCACATGTACAACATTGGTAATTGTCAAAGACCAGTATCCACACTTAATGTGACCCAACATATATACATGAAATAACAAACTTAGTGAAAGTATTTAAGCTAAATCGGTCTTCGGGAGTCATGAGAAAACAGTGAAAAACCCCATTATATATTTTCACTGTTTTCAAACATCGGATTTTATCACCGTGATAAAGACTGATTGTTTTACTAATTTCCTAAAAAACTTTAGAAAATCTAAATATTCACAGATTTGCACATACAGTTAGTTACATGGTATAAAGATGGTCATGGTGGAAAACCTCACTTGAAATAGTTTTGCTTGAAATGCTGTAGTTTTTAGGAAGTGAGTAAAACTATTAGTCTTTACATGGTGATAAAATCCGATGTTTGAAAACAGTGAAAACATATAATGGGTTTTTCCACTGTTTTCTCATGACTCCGAAGACCGGTTGAGCTTAACATTTCACAGGTTTGTTATTTCATGTATAATGTTGGGTCACATAAAGTGTGGATACTAGTCTTCGAAAATTTACCAATGTTGTACATGTGCTTTAAGGGAAGTGATGACTCAAGTGATGCTTGCAATCTGTTGTGAGGTTGATTCGAGTATTTTGACTCAGGTTGTCAAGTGTCACCCTCCCCCTCAAGCAGATTGCTGCCAACTTTTCTCTTTGACTTGCCGTTTGGTGCAGTAAAGGGTGTCAGGCCTGGAATTCCCTGGAGGCCATGGCCTCTGTAGCCCCCCTTGTCCCCTTCTTGGCCTTGGTGCCCCTTCAAAGGTTACCCATATACCTTTAAGATTTTACAATGGAAGTGCCCTTTGCAATATCGAAAACGGCCTTGCCCTCTCAAAGATGAAATTTCAGGCCTCAGGTGTGGGGTTATTTTCTTGACTTTTATAGCAGATGACAGTTGAGGTCATCACAGGGAATAATTGTGTAAAATAAACTTGAAATGCCGTGTACAAATTACCCAGGCACCAGTCACGAGGTTACTTTAAGGGGTCTCGTGGCCGAGCGGTGAAGAGCACCGGACTCGAGCTCTGGTGTTTCTGATTGGCGGAGTGGTAGGTTCGAGTCCCGGTCTTGACACTTGTGTCCTTAAGCAAGGCACTTTTAGACCATTGTTGTGTCGTCCTTCGGATGGGACTTAAAAATCCGCCTTAAAAATGTTTCTGTTTGTTCAAGCGCCTTTGAGTACCTTATTGGTGCGCTATATAAGACTATATTATTATATTACACTTCATACAATTAGCCAGTAACTTATCCCTAGTTCGTCAAAGTAAGATTTTTTAATAAGTTAAAGGCAAAGTATACCTTTGGTTTTTGGGATCGTTTTTTGGTCGCAATTTTGAAAAATTGCCAAAATCCGCAGCGAATATGTCCAAGCATGAAGAATAATCCCTAACAGGAATACACAATCTGAGAAACGTTTCTGAGATTCAAATTTTGGGGGAATAAAAACTGACATCTTTTTCCATATCCACAGTATTTTGAATTGAAATATTTCTCAAAAAGCTTTATACTATCGAATGTTGCTTTACTTGTAACCAAGTAAGTTTTTATTGCCGTTAATTTTTTAGAGTGATGACCAATCGTATGCCTTCCCTTTTAACCAAGTTTTCTTGAATGAAATATGAAAAAGTAGTCACTAGGCCTATTGTATGAATTCATAGATCGAGCCAGGTAGTGGTACACGTATAGGAGGAGATATTAACACAAAGAAAACCTCTGATATGTGAGCCCTCTCTAGTCATTGAAGGCAATAAGTCTGTCAAATCCTCGGTCAGCACAGAAAGTTATCTCAGTAAACAACCCCAACCAAAAAACATCACACACACACGCAAAAAAAAAAAAAAAAAAAAAAATGCCTTTCATCCACTATCATTCAGTAGTGTCAGCCCTTTTGTCAATAGTTGATCCAAGCCTTAAACAATCGCCTGTTTTTTTGTGGGTTTTTTTTTTGGATCGAGGTGAGGATTCCCATCGTCTGACTGTCCCAAATATTCCCGCTGTCTGGCCCGAGAGTTGCACCGTCCTCTGGGAGTACGTTTAAAAAAAATCCACATGCTTTGCATTTTCGAGCTCGGCCGAGTAGAAAAAAAAAAGAATGAAGTTACCTACATGTATGAGTCACTTGACAGAGGAGAGAGGGTATTGTACCAACGATATTGAGTGTTACACACCATCTTTATTGAATTACGAACTTGGGTTTATTGGCAAATGCGAGCAACTGCTTAGGCCACGTCGAAGGTATTATTTGGCAGTGGCTGTTAACAGCATGGATTTTTTTTCCCCCTTCGTTTCTTTTCTTTTTCTGTTGATCTTCTGAGTTCATTGTAAATCGTCAGATCTATTAGTCACCCGCGTACACATTGGACTGGAAAATACCAATACTGTAATTGTATGTGAACTGGCTTTAGTGTCAATGTATGCAAGTTTTTTTTGTTTGTTTGATTGTTGTAGAGTACAACATTTTTTTGTTTGTTTTTCAAGCTCAAACCATATTGTTCACTAGCTGTACAATATATTGCTTATTGATCATGTAATGTTAAATAATTATTATTTAAGGCCTGGAATTTCAACTTTGAAAAAGCGCAAGGCCATATGAATTTTGAAAAGGGCACTGCCTTTTGGAAAATCTTGAAGTCAATGGGAAACTTTTTGAAGGGGGCACCAAGGCCAAGACCAGGGGCAACAGAAGCCATGGCCTCCGTGTGATACTCCAGGCCTGTTATTTATCAAAACGCACAATTAGTAAACATAATCTAACTCTCTCAATCTCCATAGTGTTTTCCCCTTTGTTTTATGAATTAGTGTCCACAATGGCAACCTTAGAACGATGAGATAGGAATCACTGAACATCATGAACTCATTTTTTTAAATGATGTTGACACAAAGTGTCTTCATTGGTCAGTTTGATTATGTAGGTGGAGCCACGAGATATTTATGAATGAAAAGCTGTATCTCATTCTCCATCATTGAGATTTGCAGCCGCCTCATTGGTCAATTAAGTTGTGGGTGGAGCCAGTCACATTTTTTAATCTGACTCTGTTTACAAGATGAATTGCTTTTTTTAGTCAGAAACAAGTTGCCCTAATTGGTTGGAATCCAAGAATGTAGGTGGGGCCTTCAGATGTCAATCAATCTTGTTACAAATGGGCATCACAACCTGTTTGCTTGCTGGGGCAGATAAAGAAGGCTGGCCTTGTTTTTGTCGAGCTATATGGAGCCCTCGGTAAGCGAGTAGCTGTCGACACTAAGGGGGAAGCTGTTCTCTTTAACAGTCTGAGTGTGCAACTGTTGTCAAGCAAATCCTTGATGTGCCATAGTACTCCCTCTCTAGGAACTGATCTGTTGAGACAAATTTCAAAGAGTGCGTTAATCCGGAGGTTCAAGTCTCTCTCTACTCATTTTTTTATTATTGTTCAACCAAAAAAATTAACAAGACAAATTACCCGGTCAGTTTTCCTCGTGGTTTGTTACTTGATATTTTCAAATAACTAAAGAAAAAAAATGTATCTGTTGAATGTGCATTGGTCTAACTCTATTTCCTCTTGTCCTATTACATGTATCTTAAAAGATTGTGTGTCTTGCAAAGTTAGTTGTTACAATAATTTTAAGGATTGTTAACACTGTCATCCACAACAAGAACAACTATGGCATAAATGAATAAGACTTTCCATTATGAAAAGAAATTATATGTACGCCATGATTAAAGCCTATGGGTAATAATTTACACACCTTAGAAGGTCATATGCTATTAGGAGTACCTTATATGTACGCCATGATTAAAGCCTATGGGTAATAATTTACACACCTTAGAACGTCATATGCTATTAGGAGTACCTTACTGGGTACCTTACTGGGTACCTTACTGGGCACCTTACTGGGCACCTTACTGGGTACCTTACTGGGTACCTTACTGGGTACCTTACTGGGTACCTTACTGGGTACCTTACTGGGTACCTTACTGGGTACCTTACTGGGTACCTTACTGGGTACCTTACTGGGTACCTTACTGGGTACCTTACTGGGTAACTTACTGGGTAACTTACTGGGTACCTTACTGGGTACCTTACTGGGTACCTTACTGGGTACCTTACTGGGTACCTTACTGGTACCTTACTGGTACCTTACTGGGTAACTCACAGGCTATACCGTCTTTAAATGGGTGGGGAGCTCAGGTTATCAATGTTCGCTTACCCTATAACTGAATCATAACCCAGAGGGTGTCTGGATCTATAAATGGGTGGGCAACCCTTGGCATTAAGGTAACTTAATCTAGAATTTAATCACCACCTAGGGTGCCTGGATCTATAAATGGGTGGGTATGGGTAATCCAGGGCATCAAGGTTACTTACCCCAGGAGCTAATGTCAACCCTACATGCAGGTGCCCTTGGGGTATACAATCAAAAGGCACTTTGCTGGTATCTCACCTGAAGTAAAAGTAAGTGATCCCCTACTGGGTGAATCAAGGTGCTATTGGGTAGCTCACTCTAGGATATAATAGGCAACCCAGGGTATCTCTAGGTATGTCAGCCTGAGAAATGATGGGCAACTTGGGGGTGTTTATTTAAGGGTATTTTAACCTGGGAACAAATAGGCGTCTCGTACCTACATGTACTCGTCCTAACTGGGCAACCCAAGGCGTCACAGGTATCTCGCCCTATGAACAAAACGGGCTAACCAGGGCGTCTGGTCTACTGAACTATCCAGGGTGGCATCCAGGAGGATTCTAAACTGTCCTGTCATAGATTGCCCCTGCGGATTACTGGGACAGTTTATCCAATTAGGCAATCCTTGCCCCGTCAGGGCCAATTGGTATCGTGGGCTGGTGACAAGGAGGAACAAGTGACGCCCCTGGACTTATTCCAGGAGTTCGTACTTCCCTGCCGTGGGGGGTTTGGGGGGATTTCGTTTTTTTAAGGAATGTCTTGACTGTGATCTTGGCTGGAAAGAAAAACAAAACCACTGAAAAAAACACCTGTACATTTGATTACATTTCCCTATTCAGATTTTACTTTTTTTTCCAGATTTATATTTGAAATTTACATTTTCATGTTATTAAAATTATTTACAATTTACCCAGTCAGTGTTCCAGTTGTGGTTTAGTACTTGATATCTGAAAGAAAAGGTCGCATCCACTTAAGGTGTTCCCTCTGCTGCCGCTCCTGTTTGTATCGTAAAGTAATTGTGTGTGATCCCTGGCAGTATGGCTTCTGACTGGCACCCCCTGAACAAAAATATTTACATAATAGGGAGACCGCCAACGTTGGGGCTAGATAGCTCAGTTGGTAGAGCACCGGCACAGTTGATCCCGGAGGTTGCAGGTTCAAATCCCGCTCTTATCAAGTTTTCTTCGTTCAACCTTCAAATTATTTAAAATGCACCCAGTCAGTTTTACTTGTGGTGTGTTAAATAATTATAAATAATAACTGTATTTATAAAGCGCCTTTTGCCAAAGGATACAAGGCGCTGATATTTTTACCTGCCATGTATGTGGAGCTACGTTTATGAAGTATGAGACCTATGCACTTATAGCACCATGTAATGGTATACACGGTGCTGTGGCGCAATATGCTGCCGATCAAACCAGGAACACCGGGGCGAACCCCTTCTCTTTACGATAAGTGTACTGGGTTCTTTTACGTGCATTACACAACACACAGGACCTACGGCTTTACGTCCCATCCGAAGGACTTGATAAAAGTAATTTAAAGCAGGTTTTTCCATACTGCTTTACATTATTTTAAGCTGAGGTGTAAATAAGTTGAACCGGAAACCATTTTAAGGGCAATGTTACGATCTGCATGCGTTTTCCATCAACAGACAGGCATGCAACTTTTCCTCGGATCAGCTGATTTCCTCTTTTTTTTATTCTCAGTTTTACCATTCAAAATTGAAAAATACTGTACAAAATCATTGAAATTTTGTAATTTCCTCCTTTTTGGTGAAGTTACAGTTGCATGCCTGAACAGAATCTCTTGCTATAGGGGCCTAAATCTGTGCGAAACAAAATTGTTAATTATTTTTCCTTGGAGAAGTTTAAAGTTTGGCTTACGTTATTACTACTCAAAGGATAGTTTGGTCATATTGCTCTTGAAGATTGAGTTAATTTTGCCAAATGTTCAAAGGTAGGGTAATAGATTGGTTGTTATCAATGTAATGCTAGGCATTTATAGGCAAAATTATAAAGAAAGATACAACAAAAGTCACCTGTGAAAGTTTCAGCTGAATACAGTGTCTACCTGCTGAGAAAACAGCAAAAAAACTGTCACGGTATTTCCACAAGAATGCCGAATCCGTCCACGTTTAGCGAGGTGACAGCGGGGTACCAACTGCATCTCTGGCTGCAGCATTCGCGAACGAACACCAACCCTCAGAAATAATATGAGAAACGATTCAAACAATTCTCCAAACCATATTACTTCGAAGGAAATCCTTTCTCGAAAATAGTTTATACTACCAACAGCTGCAGTACTTACTCACCAAGTAAGTTTCGATGGTCATTAATTTTTTGAACTGTTTACCAATCTATGTATGACTCTGCCTTTCAGAGTTCCAAACCAGTAACCACAATCTTTATTATTTTTCTTTGTGCCTAACAGGACTGAGCATAAATAAACCGTGATATACAGTAACTCGAGCTGATCTCATCGGCCAAAACTTTGGTAAGTCTTCCCCCGTTTTATAAATCGATTTAAAGAGTAATTCCAATGTTGTTTTGCATTTTTATGTGCACCGGGTGCATTACCAGTTCATTTTGTTCACCCAATACTGCACATTTTATTATCTCCTTAAAAATCTGTTGTAGAAAAGATCGATCGTATCAGGTTGGCAGATGAAATAGTTTGACAGGAAAAGTCATCGAGGCTAGAGGCCGCAGCTTCCTTCCTGAAAAAAAAACGCAAACCAACAACAACAACAACGAGGGCTTCTTTAATTTCACACACACGCTAAATTATAATGTAGCCACAAACAATCTAATTACACGGATGCCTGCGAAGACCGACCACTAAAACCGGTCCACGGTTTTTATTTTCTGAGAAGGAATTCGACCAAGTGCCAATCAGCGAGCCCGATCAGCGTAGATTGTTTAAGCCCTGCGTGAATCATTAATAAATATTTGTCGCCACTTCATTACCCCATAATGGAGAGAAGAAAGGAAACGACATATTAACTCATAAAAGAGTTGAACAGATAACCCTCTCCTCGACCGCCCCCTCCTTTTTTTTTCTTAAAAAAAAAAGTGCACTGAGCGTAGAAGTACTCGAGGTCAGGAGGAAAATTCAATCGGGGGGGGGGGGGGGGAAATGTATGAGAAATCTGCCGAGCTATTCATCATCTGAAAATGTGGGTGAAATAAAGTGGTGTTTGATCGGTGCTCGCCTAGTTGGGCGGGGGGAAGGGGCACCTAATTACGCATCCTCGCCACGTAGCCAAAAACGTTCCTTTAATAGAATGTTTGCGTGAATTGTGTGCGGCCCCCCCCTCTCTTTCTTCTCTCTTCTCACTATACACTGACGAGTCATCTTTTCACCATCCCAAGGGGCCTTTGTGGAACACTTTGATAACCGTAGGTTCTTGGCCCGACTGTAATCCTACTCTAACGCTCTCTGAAATCTTGGCGACGACAAACTGTGAGGGCTACAATATTGTCAGACCTCGTTCCAGTGGGTCTTGTCTTGGTTGGGGGGGTAGCCGCGGACCCCTGGGGGTTTGTGGCAATCACAATGGAAATATTGATCTCTTTTACGATTTCGAAGTTGGCGTAGTCTGTGCACCAACTCGATGGTTGTGTCGGTTAGCTCCGATTGTCGTAAGAGGAGTGGTTACAAGTGTCGGGAAAAGGAGGCTTTCTGTACACCTTCCTATTGCAACGTCACAGCCTGAGTTTTTGCCAACCGAGGTTGGCAAAACTATGGCAAGCCATAAATACAAAGCAAAAAACCAGACTGCTACAGTTGGTAACAAATGTCACACAAATATCCCCAAATGGTGTTGAATTTATTGCTCATTGAAAGTTTTGGGGAAAATGTTGGTCACGACATTCTGTTAACAGGGATTGATTGTTTTGCTAACATTCGGTCGTCCATGCCAACCAGGGAGGTTTGTTTATCAACGATGGAAATGTCTATGAGGCATGATACTCTTCCTACTTTTGTCTGATTTCCGATGTTTGGGCCCCTTGGAAACGTCAGAAAAACTGTGATTAAATAGCCTGAAAAGTCTAGGAAATTATCACTGCTAGCTTTCGGACTTGGCAGTGAAGTTAGCAGCTACTTAATTGCGTTCACACAAGTCAACAGTTTTCGCTGTTAGCTAGCGGCGAAGTTAGCAGCGAAGTTAGCTACTCGTGTGAACAAGCCCAGTGATATTTCTGCAGGGGGTTGGGGTCAACCGCCCTGGGAACGAGGTTACCGTTAATTTGGAACAGGCCCTTCATAGAGCAGGACTCACACACTCTTTCCAACCCTCCTCCACTTTTTTTTTCCCCTCCCTTGTGGTTGACACCCCTCCCGCACCTGTCTCGGGGATCTCCAAAGTTTTTTGACAGGTTGACCTTTCGGGGTCAAAGCTACTTATTAGCACGGCTTAATCCTGTGGTATAATAAAAAACCGTTGGCATTTATTCAATTCCTGCGTAATGAGAATGTTCGATGAGAGAGCTAGTTTGGTCGTGGAGGAAGGGGGGATCAGGGCATGTAAAGTTCATACACTCCTAGCTCATGTAAGCTTGACTTGGTTTGGTTTAAATAGCTGGTGCAGATTTCTTCTTGGATTCTTTCTTTAAAAATGCACTCATCTTTCTGAGACCAGCGTCCATAAACGCATAAATCAAATTTCATTAACTGTTGCCGCACGAGGCGAGCTAATTTCTGTTTTCGAGAGCGGGAGGGAATGAGATGAAAGCATTCTCTGAAAGCGCAATTTGGGACGTGCTCTTTAAAATGGCTTGTGACAGCTTCCAACCTGATAGACACAGCGAAACATGCCACCCCCGGCAAGTAGGTCATCTCACTTCACCGTGCGCAAGTTGACTAACTGTGAATGTAAGCGGTTTGCAATGTGAATATAGGCCAAGCTCTGCAGCCTGGCTTTTTTTCGTTTGTTGGCACGGGGGGGCTGCCGGCTCACTGCTGTCTAGACGCCCAATGAAACAATGCATGAAATATATCCTGAGTAAAAAGGGAATAGCGGCTGAGGGGGGGGGGGGTTGTTAAGGTCAGAGGTCAGTAGGTGACCTTATTTTATTACATTAACTGGCCAAGACATTTGTTTTTATCCCTGATATACACGGAGGATCTAGAAGGAGAAGTACAAGACAGATTTACCTTTTTTTTTTTTAAAGTGTATTTGTTTCGTTGTAAAAACTATTAAAAGGCTGTATACAACATTGGTAAGGTTGGAAATATAAATGTCCACAGATTTGCATACCTTACAATAATGGTATGAAGATGGTCGTGGTGGAAAACTTCCCTTGAAATAGTCTTGCTTGACATGCTATTGTTTTTAGGAAATGGGTAAAACAATTAGTCTTCATCATGACGATCAAATCCGATGTTTGAAAACAGTGAAAATATATAATGGGTTTTTTTCACTGTTTTCTCATGACTTCGAAGGCCAGTTATTTCATGTATATGTATGTTGGGTCACATTAAGTGTGGATACTGGTCTTTGACTGGTACATTTGCCTTAGATTTTCGAGGAGTAAAGAAGGTGAAGGTGATTGCCTCCATTTCCTTTGTGAACATTGAGGCTTTCACTGAGGCATTTACCCAGTCAGTTTCCCTTGTGGTCTATTTCTTGATATTTGAAATTTTAAAAAGTCGCACCCCCTTAAAGGCCCTGTACACTATTGGTAAGATCGAAAAACACAATGTTCACAGATTCACACATAACTTACATGATTTAAAGTAAGTAATGGTAGAAAGGGTTCCTTAAAATATTTCTGCCTAAAATGCTATCGTTTCTGAGAAACGAGTAAAACAATAGTAATTATCGCGCGCGATAATTTGAAAAAACAGAAAAAAACATAAGATCTCTTTTCACTATTTTCTCGTGACCTCGATGACCAATTGAGCTCAAACTTTCACAGGTTTGTTTGTTCATGCATATGTTTAATCACACAAAATGTGGACACTGATTTTGAGCTGTTACCAAAAGTGTACAATACCTTTAAAGGGAGGGTTTACCTTTTGGTAGTTACTCCAAAAATTAACGACCATAAACAAAACTTACTTGTTGAGGAGCACTGAAGAGCTGTTGATATTATAAAACCTTGGTAGAAAGGGCCCCTTTGATGTATTGTAGTTTTAGAGAAAGAGGTAATTTTTTACCCCCAAGTTTGATTTTAAGAAAGGCTTCAGGCATGGAGAATTTCTTAGGCATCTGAAAGCACACGATTCTATGCAGCAAGGTTTTTTTGTTTTCCTTTTCATTATTTCTTTGCAACTTTGATGATCAATTGAGCCCAAATGTTCGCAGTTTTTGTTATTTTATGTATACGCCATGTTGGAAATCATTAAGTGAGGATACTGGTCTTAGAGACAGTCACTAAAAGGATACTCTGCCTTTAATAAGGTGATCCTTCTGCTGCCGCTTCCCAGGTTGTATCGCAAACTAATTGGGTGTGATCCCTGGCTGTATGGCAGTTACAAGTTTAATGGCTTCTGACTGGCACCTTCCCCCTACCCCCCCCCCCCCCCCCGAAGAAAGATATTGACAAAATAGGGGAGACCGCCAACATAAGGAGCACCGGCATGTTAATCCGGAGGTCGGAGGTTCAAGTTCCGCTCTAGTCAATTTTGTCATTGTTCAACCCAAAATTAGAGGGAAAAGGATAACAAATGACAGCTACGTAGGACAGCCCAACCAGAGATATTTGTTTCCAAACAGATACAGATTTTAAGTTAATCAAAAAACCCATGTAAAGTTGGTTGACTCACTGAATATTTTTTTAATTCTAATTTATGTATTTATTGATTACACATCCAACAGCACTATTTGTGACAAAACAGGATGAATAGGAAACGAGAAGATATGTTCAGTTTTAGATGTGGGAGGAAAAACCAAGCAATCAGGTAGGGACTGAAAACCCAATCCACATGCAAGGCTACGGGTTTGAGGAGGGATTCGAACCGGGTCCACAGAGGTGAAAGGCAGGGAAAGAAACCACTGAGCCAACCTGATCCCTATGTTTTGGACTTAGCTCTGGTCTGAGGTGGGATTCGGACGGGGTCCACAGAGGTGAAAGGCAGGGAAAGAAACCACTGAGCCAACCTGATCCCCTATGTTTTGGACTGAGCTCTGGTCTGAGGTGGGATTCGAACCGGGGTCCACAGAGGTGAAAGGCAGGGAAAGAAACCACTGAGCTAACCTGATCCCCGATGTTTTGGACTCAGCTCTGGTGTGAGGTGGGATTCAAACTGGGGCTCACAGAGGTGAAAGGCAGGGAAAGAAACCACTGAACCAACCTGATCCCCTATGTTTTGGACTAAGCTCTGGTCTGAGGTGGGATTCGAACCGGGGTCCACAGAGGTGAAAGGCAGGGAAAGAAACCACTGAGCCAACCTGATCCCCTATGTTTTGGACTTAGCTCTGGTCTGAGTTAGGATTCGAACCAGGGTCCACAGAGGTGAAAGGCAGGGAAAGAAACCACTGAGCCAGTCTGATCCCTTATGTTTTGGACTTAGCTCTGGTCTGAGGTGGGATTCGAACCAGGGTCCACAGAGGTGAAAGGCAGGGAAAGAAACCACTGAGCCAGTCTGATCCCTTATGTTTTGGACTTAGCTCTGGTCTGAGGTGGGATTCGAACCAGGGTCCACAGAGGTGAAAGGCAGGGAAAGAAACCACTGAGCCAACCTGATCCCCTATGTTTTGGACTTAGCTCTGGTGTGAGGTGGGATTCGAACCGGGGTCCACAGAGGTGAAAGGCAGGGGAAAAAAAACACTGAGCCAACACCAAAAAACCCCATATAATCATATTATTTGTTTTGGGGACTTCTGATCAAATTCACAAGAATCATCAAGATAAAGCCATTTAGAATAAAGAGTCAAAATAAAGAGTCGTTAACTACCGGTTCTTTTCAGAACCAACAGTTACTCAAAAGAGATTTTAACATGGTGTTACCGCAAACCTCTCTTAGTTATACTCCCACCATGCAAAGTTTCAAATCCTACTTATTTAGAATGTTCCAGATTACACAGTATGGGCTTTTAGAACCAAGATAAACATTGTTAGAACACATTCTGAGAACCTTGGTTAAATTCAGCGTGCTTCGACCAAACTTAATAAATTTGGGCCCAGAATGCCCCACAGTTTTGAGAAAACCCGGGGAGAAGCCTGAGCTGTTCCAATCGTGAGCTCCAGACCCAGCATCGGCGCAATTTTTGTTTGTGTATTAGTGTACACCCACGCGTTGATACCATATGAGGGACCGTAATGGACTAGTGCCATTACCACACCCTGCCACACCCTGCCACACCCCTCTCCCTCTAACCTTGATCCGGTTAAACCTCCACCTTCCCTTTTAGGTATCCCCTGTTTCCTTCCGAACTCTCTTGCATTATTCCTTGTCATGATAAATGACCACTGTCAGCTCATTCAAGGTCTTGGGGGGAGGCGTGGGTTAAGAAGCCTGGATGTCAGAGGGCTTCAGTCCTTCAGAGCAAGGAAAGACCAGGGCGTAATTTCGAAGAGCTTCTTAAAGGCCAAGTGTACACTTGGTTTTTTGAGCCGTTGGATTGTTTTAATCCTAGATAAATGTAGATATTATACATTTAAAGGGAAGGTATACGATTGGTAATCACTCTAAAAATTAACGGCAAAAAAAACAACTTACTTGGTGAGGAGTAAGGGAACATTCGATAGTAAACTATAAAGCATTTTGAGAAATATTTCAATTTAAAATACTGTGGATATGGTTTCTGTCAGAAAGGCTTCTCAGATTGTGTATTCCTATAAGGGATTATTCTTCATGCGTGGACATATCCAGTGCGGATTTTGGCGATATTTCAAAAACACAACCACCTTTTGAAATGAAATTTTCCCAAGCTAGTTTTATTGTATATATCTACATTTATATAGAATTAAAACAATCACTTTGCCTTTAAACTAACCTGTGAAAATTGCATTTCAAAAGGTTGCCGCGTTTATGAGATATCGCCGAAAAACTGGAGCGTTTTTGTCCATGCGGGAAGGATAATCCATAAATGGAATACACAGTCTGAGAAATGTTTCCTCAGATTGAATTGGTTTTGAATCCCTTTCTCTAAAACCACATTCCCTCGAAGGGAATCATTTTCTCAAAATGTTCCACATTGTCAACAGCGGCAGTGCTTCTTTACCGAGTAGGTGTTTATGGTCACATTTTAATCTGAGAAATGTTTCTGCATGATACATTTCTCAGATTGTGTAAACCAATTACGGAATTATGCTTCCTGCGTGGACATAACCGCTCCAGATCTTCGACGATATATCTAAAAAAACTATACCACATTTTGAAATGAGATGTGCACTTGTCAGTTTTATTGTGTATATCTAAACTTAAAGGAACATTTGCAGAATTGGTTTTTGCTAACAAAACAGTTGCTGGCAGTGTAAGCACTTTATGAATCCACCATATACATAAACTGACAAACCTGTAGAAGTTTGAGATCGATCAGCCATCTGGGTCACAAGAAAATAGTGAAAAACCGATTACACACATTTGCATGAAATCATATAGATTCAACAAATGAATAAAATGCTCACTGAGCGATAACTCCAATCGGAAAATTAGTTTATTCATTTCTCATCAAATATGGCATTTCAGATAGAAATATTTCAAGGGATGTTTTCTACTATCATCATCATCAGACCGTGTAAGTTTTATGTAAATCTGTGATCAAAAGTATATTTTACAATTTATTTTCTTTTCTACCAATTCTGTAATGTTCCTTTAAAATCGATTAAAACGGTTAAAAAAACCAACGGTATACTCTGCCTTTAAGTGACATGGGGGGCGCAGGTCTGCTACCCGTTTCTGACGTTACGCCTTCCCTTTAATAATCGGATCTGTATCGCACAGAAGCTCCTTTTTCTCCGTCTTGGTCGTGGGGCAAACCTGTGTGACTCGGAGACAAAATGAGAATAAGATCGAGAGAGAAAGAGAGAGAGAGAGAGGTTCGGCAACCCGATCTTGTTTGTCTTAAAATGGGTCAGCACGATCCAAAAATCCACCGTACAATGGTTTTTTATTTCAAGCCGTCAGCGTTCCGCCGACACGTACGTACGGTCTCGGCGCTCGCTCCTCCAGAGCCAGCTTGTAACTCCAGAGTTTTTTTGCGTGGGGCCAAGGAAAGGATGGGTTACTCAGTTACACTTGAGGATTTCATGGCAACTGATGTTACATAATGAGCTGCCGTGTTAAAGTTATGATTTACTAAAATGCGATAAAAAAAAGAGAGCTTCCAGTGATTTCAAATAAATTGTTTGATCAGTGCAATAATTGGCAGAAAAAAAAGTCACAGTTAAACTGTGATTCTCAGCGTGGCTGCAAAATAAAACTTCCTCTAACAAAAAAAAAAAAACAGGGCCCAATTTGATAGAGCTCAGGCATGCAACTTTTCCTCGGATCAGCTGATTTCCTCTTTTTTATTCTCAGTTTTACCATTCAAAACTAAAAAATACTGTACAAAATCATTGAAATGTTGTAATTTCCTCTTTTTCGGTGAAGTTACAGTTGCATGCCTGAGAGCTGCTTAAAGGCAAAGTATACCTTTGGGTTTTGGAACTGTTTGATTGTTTTAATCCTATGTAAATGTAGATACATACAATAAAACCAAACTGTGAAAATTTCGTTTCAAAAGGTGGTAGCGTTTTGAGATATTGCCGAAAATTTGGAGCGGTTATGTCCACGCAGGAAGAATAATCCTAAATTGGAAACACAATCTGAGAAACAGTCTCATGCAGAAACGTTTCTGAGATGGAAATGTTTTTGAATCCCTCTTTCTAAAACCACATTCCTTCGAAGGGAATTGTTTCTCAACATTTTTTACATTATCAACAGCTGCAGTGCTTCTTACCAAGTAAGTTTTGATGTCATTCATTTTTGGAGTAATTACCAAAATGTATACCCTTCCCTTTAAGCACAAAAAGGTACCTAAGCTCAAAACAACTTTGCTTATATACCACAAAAAGGTTACCTGCCAAAATGCCATATCACATGTACCGCTGTGGCTGGTTTACTGCTCACTTTTGCTGGGCAGAAAAATGTTCAGCGAAATGTTCTGCTTAAATTTAAGCAGCTCTATGAAACGGGGTCCTGTTGAATCTTACATGAATTTCAGATGAAACTGAATTTGATAAAAAAACAAAACCTCCCGTCTTTGAAATTGTTGAAAAATAGAAAGGAATATCACAAAAGTATTTGATGAAAAACGTTGGACTTGCCCTTCGTCGTCGTGTGAAACTTTCTACTATGTTAAAGAAGTTGAGTAGTGAGGTATGAATTCCTTGTACGTCCATGGGGACAGACCGAAAGAGGGTATGTCTCAATTTGTTGAGTGATCAGTTCAGCGATGGACAAAAAAAGAGGACTTGAACCTGCGACCTCCAGACTGCCTGCCACCATCGCTCTACACACTGATGAGTTATCCAGTTGCTTGGGTTGTTCGGCTGTTAACATCTTTGTTATGGGGTGCTATACGTCTTGTGGCAGAAGTCATTTAGAGAGAGAGGGGGGTAGAGTACAGACAGCAGCCTAGATAATACTAACTATAATAATAGTATGTAGCTCTTATATAGCGCTTTATCACACCTGATGGGTGTCTTTAGGCGCTTAGTATTTTTTCTTACAGGGTATGCGGAGCTACGTTTTGAAGTATGAGACCTTTTTTCCTTTACATTGCACCATGTAATGGTTTACATGGTGCTGTGGTGCAATATGCAGCCAATCAAACCAGGAACACCAGAGCATGCAAGCCCCTTGTCTTTATGATAAGTGTGCACTGGGTTCTTTTACAAGCATTACACAACACACGGGACCTACGGCTTTACTTACTAGGACACAAGTGTCACGAGCGGGACTCGAACCCACTCTGCTGATCAGAAACACCAGAGCTTGAGTCCGTGTACTTATACCGCTCTACCACGACAGATAGATATAAAACTCGATCAGCACGGCTGTAAGATTTACCTACTGAGAAATCGTTACAAATGATAAATATTTGTACAGATGTTTCAGATGAAATGCTTTTTTTTCTCTTTTTTTTTTCTTGATGATGTTTGGCATGTAAACCAACTTAGTATGCAGAACACTGTTTGAGGAAAATTCTTTCCTTTTTTGATTTGGTATTTCAATAATTAATAACTAAGAACTGAGAATTCTCTCGACGGTGATGACTTCTGCCAACTTGACACGCGTACGGGGACCCATCTCACATACTAATCACGTCATCGGGGAATGCCACCCTGCCTTTAATAGCAATGGCTGTTGATTTCATCTCACACAAACAAGTGTATCCCTTTGCTATTTGCAGTGTAACAAATCACAATGCCGCATAAATTTAACAACCTCTTGGCACGTGTGTGGCATGCGTGGCATTTTCTTCTTCTCCTTCTCCGTCCCCGATGTCTGCTCTTTCCGTCTTACCGACAACCCCCCCCCCCCTCAAACCTTGCTACCTTCTTAGACTAGAGTATTGATTAGTACTGCAGGGGCTCGAATTTAGGGGGGAAATCCAAAAGACCACAGTATCACAAAATGTTTACTGGACCAGAAACAATTTTACAAGACCAGATTCAAACTGAGAAAAGACTTCCTTGCACAGTTTAACTTGCAATTTAATTGAACAAGCGCTAAGACATTATGAGAGAAGATTGACCTCATTTGTCTTTAAGGGTATTAAGTACATTTCAAATCATTACTCAAAGTTAACATAATTTGTTTTTGTTCAAGATGTTATAGAGTGAGGTATACATGAATTGTTATTGAATTGGAAAACACAAGCCGCCGGACTTGTCCGGTCATGAGTTTACTGGCCAATGCTAAAATCACTGGCCCAATGCTAAAATCACTGGCCTCGGGAACTGCTGTCCAGTGTCAAATACGAGCCCTGTACTGAGGGTGAATACAAGGGGAAAAAGAAAAAAAATATGCTGACAGGACCAGGGTTTGCTTCAATCTGATACAGAGACTCCAGGCCTGGAATTACACGGAGGCCACGGAGGCCATGGCCTCTGTTGCCCTGCTCTTGGCCTTGGTGCCCCTTCCAAAGTCTCCCATAGACTTTAAGATTTTCCAATGGAAGTGCCCTTTACAAAATGAAAATGGCCTTGCCCTCTCCAAGATGAAATTCCAGGCCTGCAGAGAATTACTTAAAAGTGAAGAATGAAGAAAAATTACAAACATCGGTCGAGAAGGGCGATTGTAAGAGTGGCCATGTATTAGTATGTTTACGTTTCTTGTTAATTATTATTATTTTTTCAAGGGTTAACATTTAATTTTTTTATTACTTACAATATAAATTATGTGTGTCTTCTAACGCTTTTGCAAATCAGGCATTGGTTGTTACATGAAACTAATTGTTAAGCCTTTCGCGAAAGACTCTGCTGGGGTCGTAACGTCAGGCCACTAGCTATTTTTTTGCAATTATACCATAGGTCCTTTGGGTTGGTGCAGCAGTTTGCAACAGCTAGTTCTGTTTTCTCTGAAATCAATTTTGTTACAAATATTAATGATTGGAATCTTTTATTTTAGGATAAAAAAATACTTTGAAAAGCTGACCATTTGTAACATATAGATTTTAGAGCTTGTTGTTTCAAATATTTGATATACACTTAGAGGTAAAGGTTGGCAAATAAGCCATGTATAGATCTCCTTTTTGTTGAAATTTGTGCAGAAATAAAGAAAAAGCGGAAAACAGTAATTACAAGAAATTGCACCTAATAGTACTTCCAGGTTTTTTATGTCTGCGAAAGTAACTATTTCCTTGTAAAGGATTGAACCGAACTTCACGTCTAAAAACGGCATCCCTGGGAGCAATTATTCCGACGGGGAAATTGCACCAAACAGGCAACTTGCAATCAAGACCAAACTATCAGGTGTTGTAAATTCAATCCGGGATCCGAAATGAAAAACCAGAGTCATCAGGAAAAAAGTCAAGTGCGTTCTTTAATTGATATCCTTATACTCTAACTCGCCAATGGAAAAACCACGATAAAGGAAAGTTGAACGGATTGATTAATGCAAAAACCGATCTGATTAGTGCGAAACAGCCAGAGGTCTGCTCTATCTCCTACCTTGATAAAAAAAAAGAAGGAAAAACACACACGCAGGAACTTTATCGAACGGTCACGAGTTTGTGTCGGCAGAAGCGATTTTGCTCGAGTGTGACATTTCGGGATGTTATACACACGGGAAGCCCCCCCCCATTCCCCCTCCCCCCCCAGATCAAGACAGGCTAGGAGTTCTTACTTATACAGATCACATTCCAGAACACCTTGATGGTCTTGACGATCAGTTTTAGGAAAAAATAAGGGTGATGAGTTGAGTGTCTTGTACCGTTTCTTTTTTGTTGCTCTTCGGGGTTTGAGTTTTGATGCTGGGTTGCTCTCGTCGTCAGGCTGGTCCCCGCCGCTGGCAACCTTTTTATCTTCGGGGTCATTAACTGGTGGTGATCATAATTGACGTATCGGGGGTATGACTTAGCCTCAACTTTCATCCTATCTTAGCTACTTTTTTTTGATTCTCAAAAAAAAAAAAAAAAAAAAAACTACAACAAATGTCACTTCATAATTGTCTGTTTCGATGCATGTTTAATGCATGGAAATGTGACGTGGTTTTTTTTTTTTTTTTTTTTTTTTTTTTGTTTTTTTTTTGCTCATCAATTTTTCAATGTTAACACCGTAACATCGTTTGACCTATGGGGATTTGGTAACGTCACGACTTTGTAGTCACGTGGTCATTGTGTGAATCATCATCAGACAGTGCATAATGAAGACACCAGGGGTAAAATGATATTAGGACTACATAATGTTTGTCGGGTCTATAGCATCTAGGTGTACTAACCGCCCTGTTTCAATTTAACTCGACTACCGGGACCCGTGCGGCTATGACAAAGGAAACATCATTGACAACATTCAAACACTTTGAACTAAAAATATCAAGCTTGACTTTATGTGGTACACAAGTTTCAATTACCCTCAAAATTGTTTCACAGAATAATTTTTATCAAAAAAATAAATTAAAAAAATGAATTCTTTCAGTCAGTAAATAATTCATGTTTTAACAATCTTACCATATACACACTTGAAGGCAAAGTATACCTTAGGTTTTTGGAACCGTTCAATTGTGTTAATCCTGTATAAATGTGGATATTTTACATTAAAACTAACCTGTGAACATTTCACTTTAAAAGGTGGTGACATTTGTGAGATATCACCGAAAATCTGGAGCAGTTATATGTCCACGCAGGAAGAGTAATCCGTAATTGGAATACACACTCTGAGAAACGTTTCATGCAGAAATGTTTCTCAGATTGAAATGTTTTTTGAATCCCTCTTTCTAAAACCACATTTCCTTGCAGGGAATTGTTTCTCGACATGTTATACATTATCAACAGCTGCACAGTGCTTCTTACCAAGTAAAGTTTTGAGTGTCATTAATTTTTGGGGTAATTACCAAAGGTAGACCCTCCCTTTAAAGGTATTGTACACTTTTGGTAACAGCTCAAAATCAGTGTCCACATTTTGTGTGATTCAACATGTGCATGAACAAACAAACCTGTGAAAGTTTGAGCTCAATTGGTCATCGAGGTCACAAGAAAATATTGAAAAGAGACCATATGTGTTTTCTGTTTTTTCAAAACATCAAGTTTTTATCACGCGCGATAAAAAACTATTGTTTTACTCATTTCTCAGAAACGATAGCATTTTACATTAGGCAGAAATATTTTAAGGAACCCTTTCTACCTTTATTTACTTTAAATCATGTAAGTTATGTGTGAATCTGTAAACATTTGTGTTTTTTCGATCTTATCAATTGTGTACAGGGCCTTTAAAGGCAATAACCACAGTTTAGATTTTGATGTTCCCTGAAGACTGGCGGATATTTAATGTAGGATTTTTTGTTCTTTTTTTCCAAGAAATGATGCTATACCATTCCTTTAATATTGGTTCATGTTTGCATTGATCGGGAAAAACCAAAGTGCTACGGTTTCTGTCTTAGGTTTTTTATTCAGTTAGCTCTCAGTGTTTTTTTTCCCTTCTTTTTTTCTCTCTCCTAAATGCTGCATTTTGCCATTGGGGAAACAGGTTCATTTGAATAAATGAATGGCAGTTTGGGTGCATGCTGCGTGATGAGGTGGGACTAATCGATAGTTTACCTATTGTGATTGGCAGAAAATCGCTAGTGAAAATGAAATATTCTATGTTCGTTACTTCATTTCTGTGGAAAAAAAATCAAAGCGGATTGAGTTCCTTAAAGGACCTTGCTGTGTTCTCCGCTCGTCGATATTTTGTACATTTTTTTAAATAAATATGTATACATGAGATACATTTTCTCAGACTTTTTGAATATGTTTTGAGTTGGAGAGAAGAATGGAAGGTTGTGGAGTGGTGCACTCATGATTTCTGTCAATATGTAGGCCACCTCTTAATGGGCACAGGGTACCAGACTCATCTGCCTTCTTGCCTCTGTTTCCTGCATTGGTTTGCTAATTGAAGAAGTCTGAATGTTTTAGCTGACAGATTGCCAGGCATGTGATTTCTCAGGAATTTTTTTTCTGATTTGCCAAATAACCAACTTTTTCATATTTTTCACGAAAGAAGTAAAGCAATCAACAAAGAGAGAATGAAAGTAGACCACATTACGTATGAACGTGTAGTTTTTGTATTTCTAATGATGCACAGAGTCTGTAAACCTCCTGAATTGTAGCGTCTGGGAGGGTTCCGGTTCTAGATAAGGAGGGGAGCCCAGGCCAGCGAGCCTTTATTTTTTCAGGAGTGTCCACATGTCAAATCTCATACCCGATTGCACCGTTTCAAAGCATGCATTTTTTATCTGTCGAAAACCCAAACGCTAGTCATCTATCAGTTTTGCAGCCAAAATTTTTGTTCCCGACTATAAACTCCATTTCCGCGAGATACTCAATTGATATGTAGGAATCGTTTTTTTTACTCACCGCCATTGATGGGGGTAATAAGCACACGCCCTCGGGGTCGTATAATAATGCCGGGCCTGGGCTTGTTTTCGCAGGATGTTGACGTGAGGATCGTGATGTGTTACACCAATCTGTTTGTGAGGTATTAAAAAAAATCCCAAATATCATGACAGCGAGTAACCTACATTCATAAATATCGGGGACACAGGTATCTATCTATTCTGATTGGTCGAGAGGGAGGTCATGTGGCCGTGCTTAAAAACGTGCCATGTAAACACAGTTAGTGGTTGAACATGACCAGGGCCCATTTTCCTAAAGCTGTTTAGCAGAAAATACTGCTTAACACATTTCTTTGCTAGGCAAAAAATTATCGAGACACCAGTCACAACAATGTAAACTTTATGGAATGTTGGCTGGTAGCCAGTTTCTGGTAAGCAATATTTTTCTGTGCTTAGCAATTTGTTGTGCTTACAGGCTTTATGAAATTGGGCCCTGACCTTATTGAGGCAAAAGAGGGCGCTATCATAGGATTGCGCAGAGCGCACACACTTCACGGCCCTATTGAAGTTGGTAGGTCGCATTTTTTGGCTTGCGCAAGTTTGAAACTTGCGATAGTTTGAAACTTAAAGTGCGGATGTTCGAAACCTGCGTGATGAGCTACTCAGCGCTCAGCACATGTAGAGAAATTCAGCGCAGAGTCGAGGTGAGCTGAGGCTTCACTGTCAGATTGATTGTCAATCTCAACTTTGACAGCGTTTTTTGGATGTTTTTAATGGAAAAATTTTTCATGAATGGGAATCAAAGTATGTTGAATCGGCTTTAAACATGCTGTTGCCTGCTTCCTAATAATTTTACCACAAACTCCGTCCCAGTAAAATGATCAAGAACCAGGCCTCAGTAGTTTAAAACCTGTTCATGCTCTTTGATTCCGCTTTTTTAACGCGAACTGGCTAGAGTGGGGATATTTCGAGAAAAACTAGGCCATTTCAAAACTATATGTCATCGCTGTTTAGTTTTTTTTCTTTATCTATTTTTTTTTGTGGTATGTCGTGGCCGAGCGGTCCACTGCATCGGACTCAAGTTCTGATGGTTGAATCATCGGAGTGTGGGTTCGATTCCCGGTCATTGACACTTGGTGTCCCTCGAGCAAGGAACTTAACCATAATTGCTTCTCCTAAAACAGGTGTATACATGGGAATCTGAGAGGGCCGAGACAGTATTGTGCGCTAATTTAAGCAGCTTGGGGGGTTGTATGCTTTCCAGGGGGGGGGGAGGGCGGTGGTTGAGAAAGTTAGAGTAATGGTCTAAAAGTATGTCCGATGAACAGGGATAATAACTTTGTAAAGCGCCGTGATCTAGGTACTAGGATTATCATTGTAATCATAAACGTGTCTTACCAATTGTAATTTTTTTACTGACATACTTCTGCAAGGAAGATTGGCTGCAATATTTGTAAAGTTCATTCTTACATAGAGGGGTGTCATCTTGAGTGTGTGATTGCCCCCCCCACCCCTCCCTTCCCTAGGGGCCTCAAGTGGTTTGTCACAGGTAGTGGAGACGGAGCACACAATAAGTTCCCCCTTAATGTTGGGGTGTATATTATATGAATTATTCATTGCGTACATCGTAGGATTAACGGCCATGAATTATTCATCAGGTGTTTGCACAGACTGCTCCACAAATAACCGGTATGCGCACTAGCCGTGGGAGTGAGGTGCATGCTGGATCTAGTTTAAAAGTGACCCAAAACTAGGACAGCGTGCGCCTCGCTCCACGGCTAGCGTATGCGCACTGAGTATTTGCAAAGTAGTCTATGTGATAATAATAATAATAGACATTTGTATAGCACATATTGCAAAAAGCCTCCAAGCGCTTAAACGTATAAAATACAATTATAGGCCTGGAATTTCACCTTAGAGAGGGCAAGGCCATTTTCATTTTGTAAAGGGCACTTCCATTGGAAAATCTTGAAGTCTTTGGGGAAGTTTTGAAGGGGCACCAAGGCCAAGACCAGGGGCAACAGAGGCCGTGGCCTCTGTTGCCTCCGTGTAATTCCAGGCCTGCAATTAACAAAACTAAGTAATAGGGTATATAGACAAACATATAAACAAAGAATTAACGATCACAAAAGAGGCTAACTTAAACAAATGAGTTTTCAACCTGGACTAAAATGTATCAACATTGTGAGAAGTGCGAATATTGAGGGGAAGATTGTTCCATAGGGAAGAAGCAGCATAAAGAAAAGGATCTTTCACCATAGTATTTTGAGCTGATTCGTTGTTTAAATTCCGAAGGTGACTGAGTAGATGATCGCAGTGTTCGTGTAGGAGTGTAGTGGTGGATTGAGATCTGTTACCCTCCCCCTCCCCTAATTACCATAAACAGCCCCCTCAATAGTATCTCAAAGGAAAGGAAAAAAAGTGCTCTCTGTGTAGATATGTAGGACGCATTGTATCTGTTGTTGTGGTACACACGTGTGTCACATCCAACGTTAGAAAAGAACACGTAAAGCTCAAACTGTAGATAGCCTTTATGGATTACTTATTTGCTTTTCAAAATTTTTTGTTTTTTTGCATGTTTGGTTCAGAAACAGCATCGTCCTCGTTTTGGTCCAATTTGAGTTATTGCCCAGAAACGGAGGTAATATGTGCGTATGTATTCACCTCCAATGCTAGGGCTTGAGAAGAGCAAGGCACAGCGCGTATCGCTTACAAATAATCACTTCATTTTGTATGAAATATAAAACCTGGCTGGAAATGGCTTCCAAAATTGTAGACATCACAAAGAATCTTCATTTTAGGTATAATTTAAAGGGGGAAAAAAAAATAGAAAGAAGAGGTAGGCCGCGGTTACAACTTGGCAGGTCACAAGCCCATATCTTTTCGAAAAACCTACCCCGGTGAAAAAAAAAAATTTGGAAATAGAAGGCAAAGCAATTCCCAACTGAAGGCTTTGAACGCGGTGTCATTTTCCATCCACTTTTCAGTCTCTTTTTTTCCCAAGCAATTTTTACTTAACTTTTTTTTTCCCCAACTCGTTGTCTGAAGTTAATCACATTAAGGGATAATTTTCAGGGTTTTGTTACCCTGTCTCTCTTTTTTTTTTTCCCCGCCCGTCTACGTTCTATCCCAGAAGTGGTTCATGCTGATGATAAAAAGAGAGAGAGAGATAGAGAGAGAGATGTACTTGGTGTTGATGGGATTCTTCTCCACTAGAGTGATGTACTAAGACACCAAATCCCTTGCGCAATGACCTGCTTGTTCGGGGTTTACGATTTCACATTTTGAAACAGCTTTGGTACATTTGTTATTATTTATTTTTTACAATAAAACATAGCTGAACATTAATTATTATTTGTTCATATCAGACAAGCAGTTACAAAAGAATTACAAGTAATCATTTCATATGATCAAGACAAAAGGAATATCAGATCAACGTCTGTAAGAATAACGGTCAGTGAATGATAAATGAATTCCTCATTAGTTATCTCTAAAGCTTTGCCTCAGTAAAAATAAAAACAGCAACCAAGTCTAGGATGATTCAACTAGTCTTCAAACTAATTAACGAAGCAGTTCAAGATAAAATATCATTTCTACATTCAAGGACAGAAGAATATTTAGATCAAGTCTGTAAGAACAATCGGTCAGTGATGATAATGAATTCTCATTAGTTATCTTAACTTTGGCCCAGTTACCCAAAAAACCGAAGTCTCATTGCCAAAGTGCAGGATTGTTGAAGGATTTGGTCTATTAGGTCTGCAACACAGAGGATTTCGAAGGTTTTGGGCTAAAATGAGTTTTTGTTAGTGGTAGGATTTCGAGGACTTTCTAGGCTTGTTTTTACATAGGAGGATTTTGAGGTTTTTGTATTATGCAGTTTTACCCAAATAGGATTCTAAAGGTTTTAGGGTTTTTTGAACATTTTTGATCCCTAACTTCTGTTCAAAAGGAATTTTGAAGAGTTGGGCTAATATGTATATTACAATAAGTTGAAGGATATGAAGGAATTGCACTTTAGTTATTACAACTTTAAACGAAGGATATGAAGGATTGGGCATAGTTTACCCAAGGGTCTAGTTGTTAGGTTAAAAAATAAAACAGCAACCAAGTCTAGGATGATTCCAAGCTAGCTTTCAAAAACTATATTCAAACGTAATCAGTTACAAAGAATAACAAATAATCATTTCATACGATCAAGACAAAAGAAATATTTAGATCAACCTCAGTAAGAACAATGATAAATGAAGTTCTCATTAAATATCTCTTTAAAGGTATTGTACACTTTTGGTAACAGCTCAAAATCAGTGTCCACATTTTGTGTGATTAAACAGATGCATGAACAAACAAACCTGTGAAAGTTTGAGCTCAATTGGTCATCGAGGTCACGAGAAAATAGTGAAAATGAGATCTTATGTGTTTTCTGTTTTTTCAAATTATCACGCGCGATAATTACTATTGTTTTACTCGTTTCTCAGAAACGATAGCATTATAGGCAGAAATATTTTAAGGAACCCTTTCTACCATTACTTACTTTAAATCATGTAAGTTATGTGTGAATCTGTGAACATTGTGTTTTTCGATCTTACCAATATGTGTACAGGGCCACTGCCACTTGTGAGAGTGAATGTCAAACTCGTCCCCCTTTTGAGCGTTATCGCATTCAATGCTCTCAACTATAACCATTACACTTAATTTTGAGTGAGTCAGATATAAGTGCTGAAGCATTATTACAAAGAAGAATTTACCATAAGAATGAGTGTCGTTTTTCCCAGAAATAGTTGCACTACTTTGCAGTGAAATTATTTTTTTTTTTATTTTAAAGGTAGGGTCATAGATTGTTTTTTTTGTTAGCGTAGTGCTGATTTATAGGCAAAATTATAAGAAAGATACAATAAAAAAGTTTCAGCTGAATACAGCGTCTACTTGCTGAGAAAACAGCAACTGAGTGTCACAGTATTTTCATACTAACGCCAAATCCATCCACTTTTAGGGCGGCGACAGCGGGTACCAACCGCTTCCCTGGCCGCAGCCAAACGGACACCAACCCTCGGAAAACTGAGGAAGGATTCATGCATCTTAGATTCAAATACTTTTGGGTTAAAAATTATCCAAGCCGTATCACTTCGCAGGGAATCCTTTTTTTCAAAATAGTGTATGCTCTCAACAGCTGCAGTGCTTCTCACCAAGTAATTTGTTATGGTCATTAATTTTGTGAGTATTTACCAATCTATGACCCTAGCTTTAAACCATTTACTTACATGTGCCTCAGTTGAATCATGGAGGTAGAAATCATAAAAAAAACTCAACCAAGTCAAGGTTTTTTTTTGCACTTGTTGATTCCGAGTTAAGCTTTCAAAAACTCTAGCACCCTCTCTCCCAGTTTCCCCCCAAATTTGTCCTCTTTCAGTTAACTTTGCTCGTGGTAACAACATCGGCGTTGGTAATTGCTCAATTTCTTGTTGGTGCATTAACGGTGTGGAAAAGTTTGTAAGATGAAAGATAGTTGTAGTAGATGGCATCCTGAGAAGTAATTCCTTCTGACGTGTTTGTGATTTTTCACCTCAGAAAAAAATTCAAAATATTTTTTTTAGAAAACAGGTGATCCGTTTCACCGGTCAGATGATGAAAAAAGCAAATTAGAAAACATACTGATGTTTTCTTGAAGAAAAAAAAGTACATTGAACATAATTGGTTTCGTTGTGACACCCACTCAGGTAATTTGACTTTCAAAATTATATCTCGAGAAAGTTGAAGCTTTTCGGGATCTTACTCCATAGTGTTATTTTCGAAAAGTTCTCAGGCAAATCATTGATGTACCTTCTGTAAATGGATGAGTTTCAATAGTGACTTATGAAATACGTCTTCAAAAAGTCACTTAAAGACACTGGACACCTTTGGTAATTGTCAAAGACCAGTCTTCTCACTTGGTGTATCTCAACATATGCACAAAATAACAAACCTGTGAAAATTTGAACTCAATTGGTCGTCGAAGTTGCGAGATAATAATGGAAGAAAAAACACCCTTGTCACACGACGTTGTGTGCTTTCAGATGCTTGATTTCGAGACCTCACGCGTGAGGTCTCAAAATCAATTCAAATATTTTACTGAGAAATTACTTCTTTCTCAAAAACTACGTTACTTCAGAGGGAGCCGTTTCTCACAATGTTTTATACTACCAACAGCTCTCCATTGCTCGTTACCAAGTAAGTTTTTATGCTAACAATTATTTTGAGTAATTGCCAATCGTGTCCAGTGCCTTTAATTTAAAGCTCTTTTCATTGAGTTCCTTTAACTTTTAGTGAAGAAGCAAACTTTTGTGTGAAGTAGATTCATCGTGTGTATAAACACGGTGCAGCGTCCTTTAAGCTCTCAAATTTTTCCGCACACAGTTTACTTGTAAACCATACACAAATGGCGGGACCCTGGCATGGGAAAAACGATCCTGGTTAGACCATTAGTCAAGACTGTGAGTACGCTGGCAATATGCGGGAACCTGAGTACCTTAAAGTGTTGGAATTAAGTGTGCCGACCAATTATGCGTGAAATCTGCAGAAGACGGACAGAATTTCATCCTCTGCAACAGAGAGTTTTTTTTTTTTTTTTTTGTGGACAAGACAGAGGAGTAAGCTGATGATAAGAAGGAATAAAAAAACTGTACTGTAGAATGCAGTGGTTGAAGGTGGGGTCACCGATTGGTAAATACTCCAAAAATTTATGACCATAAAAAAAAAACTTACTTGGTGAGAAGCACTGCAGCTGTCGATGGTCTAAACTATTCTGAGAAAAGGATTCCCTTCGAAGTATTATATGGTTTGGATGATTTTTCACCCCCCCCCCCAAAAAAAAAATGCATGAATCTTTTCTCAGATTTTTCTGAGGGTCTGTGTCCATTTCGCGAATGCTGCGGCCAGAGATACGGTTGTCACCTCGCTAAATTTGGATGGATTTGACGCTCTTGAGGAAATGCTGTGATTTTTTTTTTGCTGTTTTCTCAACAAGTAGACACTGTATTCAACTGAAACTTCTGCATGTGACTTTTATTGTGTCTTTCTTTATAATTTTGCATATGAATCAGTATTACGTTGATAAAAAAAACCAATCTCTGACTCTACCTTTAAGGGTTTACAGTTGAGGTATCCAAAAAGCATTCAAGCTTTTTTTATAATTAAGAGCTGAGCTTTTTTATTGAGTAAGAAGTACAAACTAGGGCTCAAATTGTACACTGGACAGCAGTTCCCAAGGCCAGTGATTTTAGCGTCGGGCCAGTAAACCCATGACCGGGCAAGTCCGGCAGTCTTGTATTTTCCAGCTGAATAATAATACCTCACTTTGTAAGTTGTCACTGTGTAGCATCTTTAAGGAACATTACAGAATTGGTTTTTGCTTTAAAAAAAAACAGTTGCTGGCAGTGTAAGCACTTTATGTAATCCACCATATACATAAACTGACAAACCTGTAGAAGTTTGAGATCGATCGGCCATCTGGGTCACGAGAAAATAGTGAAAAACTGATTTGCATGAAATCATATAGATTCAACAAATGAATAAAATGCTCACTGAGCGATAAACTCCAATCGGAAAATTAGTTTATTCATTTCTCATAAAATACGACATTTCAGACATAAATATTTCAAGGGATGTTTTCTACTATCATCATCATGAGACCGTGTAAGTTTTATGTAAATCTGTGATCAAAAAGTATATTTTACAAGTTTTTTTCTTACCAATTCTGTAATGTTGACTTAAGAGTGTGATAAATACAATTCTGTTGAGTGTCAGAATGTACTTACCCAATAATCAAATCAGATGAATTTCTCTTAGTGCTGGCTCAAATAAGAACAGTTTATATCAATAAACTTTTGTAGAAAGCTCTTTCCTCATTTAAGAATCTGGTCTTTGTAAAAAAATTAATTCTGGTCTGGTTAACAATTTGAGCTACAAGCACTTCAGGCTTGTGGAATTTTACCCCAAATTCAAGGAATGGAGTATTTTTTTTTATGGGATTACAACCATTTGATTAAAATTGTGTTGGTTCGGGAAAGAAGATAGCAGAGTCTTGATGACTCAAACAGTGTCCTTACTGCCATCTTCAGGAGAATGATGACGAGCAGAGCAAACTGTGCTGAGACATCAAGACTCCACTAGATCTCCTTCTCCGAACCAACACGTTTCCGAAAAAGTGATTTATGCCGTGTTTTGGGCCGAGCGGTTAAGAGCAGCGGACTCGAGCTCCGGTGTTTCTGATCAGCAGAGTGTGGGTTCGAGTCCCGATCGTGGCAATCGGTCCTATGCTTTGGTGGTGGGTAGATGCGAACTGCATCTAGCCACCGGGCAATCTCGGTGGTCTAGTGGTAAGGACACCTGCTCTAGAATGGCAAAGATGGTGGGTTCGAATCCCACCCAAGTGATATGCCTGTGTGTGTGGTTTTTTTTTTGCAGGACTCGGGAAAGTACTGAGTATACAGTGCTTTACACACATCGGTTACACACATGGGTGTATGGGTAAAACAGATAATATTCTATACCTCCGATGCAACTTTAAACATCTGTTAAATATTTTTTATTTTGCACCAAGTGAAATCGTTGGCTCGGTGTTTAACCAAAATGAATCTGTCCGTTGATGATATAGGAAATAAGATTAAATACTAGAACACATCGGTTACACACATCGGTGTATGGGCAAAAAACAAATAATTTTCTTTATTAAATGCAAATTTAAACATCTATTAAATATGTTTTTATTTTGCACCGAGCGAAACCGTTGGCGCGGCGTTTTGACCAAAATGAATCTGTCCGGCGATGAAGAAGGAAATAAGATTAAAGACTAGAGCACAGTGTTTTTTCAGTCAATCACTGTACTGTCTTCGTGATGACCTTCAACTCTGTTCGATAATAACTCCCCGTTCGTTTAGGCAGGTCAGTTTTTTTTCATTAGTTACGCCTCGGGCCGTTTTTTAATATCAGATTTGTTGCCATAGATGCGTGATGTTTATATACATAACAATCCTTTCTTACTCCCTTCCACTTTGGGGTCGTTTACTAGAGGTCCTTTTTTTTGAGATTTTTAAAGATTTTTTTTCTGGCGTAGTTTGCGAGGTTTGCGGACAATTTTTTTACATCAAGTCTAGTAGGTAAAAAATCAATTCAAATAAAACTTCTTCTATTTTGAATAACGAAAGAAGTAACACCTGAACCGTTTGTAGTTATGTAATATTTCATTAAAAAAATTTGAAAATAATTTTTTTTCAGGTTTTTGTTATTCTCAATTTTTTTTCAGTATTTAAAATCAAAGTTTTAAAAGGTTTGGATAAAAGACTGTATTTATATTATTTGAGAGTCTTGAACTAACCTTTTACTAACCCTTTAACTAACCCACACGTCGACTACAATGTGATAATTTGTGGGGCACTCCTACTTGCCCTTTAACAATAATAATAGCTCTAGTCCATTCCTTTAAAGTAATTTATACGCGGTTGGTTGTCCAAGCGAGCAGTATGCAGATAGGCTTTTTTTGGTTTGTAGTTCAGACCCCCAGCGCAGCTTCATTCTCATCACGTGCATTGATCGTCGTCGTCGTCGTCGCCGGAGCTCTCCTCACACTAGCTTTCCCAGGTCAGCCTTCCCATAGAGGTAATTGAACAAGAATGGTTGCGCATCATAATAGATTCATGAACAAGCGTGTGGTTTATGCCATATTGTACATCATGCAGGCTCTATACTATCGTCCAGTGTCACATGTGCTCTCCCCCCCCCCTGTACATTTCCCCGGGAATGTAAAAAAAAAAAAAAAAAAAAAAAACCTGATTAGTCTAGATTATCAGGTACGTGCAAAGTCTTTGCTCTGGTAACTGGCCCCAGAGGCTAGATGTCCGCATCGGGTTTTAACACACAAAAAAATTGCAGATTTAAAGCAACTTCTTAGGAGCTGCATTTTTGTATATAATATGACATTCGCCGGGAGTGAATGTGCCCACGTTGAGAGTAATCCAATGCAGAGAGGACAAGCGGCCAAACCTTTCGTTGGATTGTTTTAAACTTGTGAATTGTAACAGTCCCTCCCTTGATTATTGGCGCCTTGCTTACATTCAAACTCCATCGTTTGTTTCCGACTACATTTAGGTACTTGTGGTTAATTCCACATTAAATCAGGGCCCAATTTCATAGAGCTGCTTAAGCAGAAATATTGCTAAGCAATTGTCTGCAAGCAGAAATGAGCAGGATACCAGTCACAATTTTTACATGTGACATGCTAGTTTGGCTGGTAACATTATTCTGGTAAGCATTAATTTTGTTGTGCTTAGCTACATTTTGTGCTTAAGCAGCTCTATGAAATTGGGCCCGGGCATGTGATTTCTCAGGATTTTTTTCTGATGTCGGGATTTTCCCCAAATCTCCTTGAGCGTTTTTAAATTTTCTTACAAGAACTATAGCAATCGCCAAAGGGAGAAAGAAATAGTCCACATTGTGTCAAAACCTGTAGTTTTGTCTTCCTGGTGATGCACAGAGTCTGGGCCCCATTTCATAGAGCTGCTTAAGCTGAAAATATTGCTAAAAAAAAAATTCTGCTAAGCAGAAATCAGCAGGATACCGGGCACAAATTGTACATGTGACATGGTGTTTTGGCCGGTAACCAAATTCTGGTAAGCATAATTTTGTTGTGCTTAGCTACTTTTTGTGCTTAAGCAGCTCCATGAAATTGGGCCCTGATTGTAACATCTGGAGGTTCTTGTCTAGAATAAGGGGCGAACCGTGGCCCACAGGCTTTTCAGGAATTTTCACATTCGGAAAGTCCCATCTCTGATTAATTGAATGATATAAAATGTGCTGTTGATTTGATTTTCAAAGAAAATCTGCTTAGCACTATTTTCTTGGGGTTAGCATTTCTACAAAGTAAGGACAAGCACAAAGTACAATAGTTGAAATCATGTCGAACACAGATTGAAGCTCGCGTACGAAATGTCCAATTAGAATTTTGTTTGCGAAGTACCAATTGTTTAGCAAGACCTTTTGTGCTAAGCTAATTTGTACGCTTAGCAGTATAGGACAGTTTTGCTCTATAGGACAGTTCAGCTCATGCAAACATCACAGTCAGTCCAAAGAGAGTATTCATTTTTTTGGTCTGTTTAATTCCTTTAATTAGTGTTGGTATGTTTAAACCAGTAAACCGTTTAACCGTAAGACTATGATCAAATCCGTTTCCGAATTGCCTTAAAGGAAGGGGAAAACCTTTAGTAATTACTCCAAAAAATAATTACCATAAACAATTACTTGGTAAGAAGCACTTCAGCTGTTAGTAATGTATATTTCTTTAGAAAAGTTTCTCATGGATTTTGGTTTAAGAGAGAGAATCAAAAACAATTCAATCTGAGAAACGATTATACATGAAACCTTTCTCAGATTGTGTGATCCAATTAAGGATTATTCTTCCTGCATGGACATAACCGCTCAAGATTTTCAGCGTTATCTCAAAAAACGCTACCACCTTTTGAAATGAAATTTTCACAGGTTAGTTTTAATGTACATGTATAATATCTACATTAATATTGGATTAAAACAATCGATTGGTCCCTAAAACCAAACGTATACTTTGGCTTTAATGGTTAAATAAAGCAGGCAGTGAAAAGAGAGAGACAAACTAACATACAAACTGAAGCCCACCGTTTAAAAACAAAATTACAAAATACAAAAAATAAATAAAAAATAAATGGGATCTTCTTTTCTTGAAAATGCTGTCCAGGGAGAATGATTGACTTCCCTTCTGTTGGTAGAACTGTCTCATCTTAATCCACTACAAAGTGTAATACATTTATTTTTAATCCCCAACAATAATTTGCCTTGATCCCTGCAAGATCAGCTCAGGATTGGAGTCAGTAAAACACAAGTTCCGTTTAATGACCGTTTAGACAAATAAACGTATGATGTACAGCCCTGCTTTAAACCTTAATTACTATTTAACCTTGGAAATGACATAAATTCCTCAATGTATCACATTTGATAATGGTTTATGGTATTAACAATACAATGATTGTGTTATTATTCATTGCTGTTCGTTGCTGGTATACATTTTTTTGTTTTTATATCGAGTAATAAACCACAAAGGGACTGGGTAAATTGTAAATACTTTGGGGTTGAACAAATAAAAAATTGACAGGAGTGGGACCTGAACCTGTGACCTTTGGATCAAGGTGCTGGTGCTCTACCGTCTGAGCTATCTAGCCCTAATGCTAGCAGTCTCCCTTTTTTGTCCTCAGTGCTGCCGCTTCCCAGGCTGTATCGTCAACTTGGGTATGATCCCTGGCTTTATGGACCAGAATTTATTTTTTTACAAGACCAGAATCTTAAATGAGAAAAGATCTTTCTACAAAAGTTTATCAATATTAATTGTTCTTATTTGAACCAGCACTAAGAGAAGATTCATCTGATTTGATTATTCGGTCAAGTTTATTCTGACACTCAGCAGAATTGCATTTATCACACTCTAACTAGTCAACATTTGAACGTCATTTCTTTCTGTTAAAGGCCCTGTACACTATTGGTAAGATCGAAAAACACAATGTTCACAGATTCACACACAACTTACATGATTTAAAGTAAGTAATGGTAGAAAGGGTTCCTTAAAATATTTCTGCCTAAAATGCTATCGTTTCTGAGAAACAAGTAAAACAATAGTAATTATCGCGTGTGATAATTTGAAAAAACAGAAAACACATCAGATCTCTTTTCACTATTTTCTCGTGACCTCGATGACCAATTGAGCTCAAACTTTCACAGGTTCGTTTGTGCATACATATGTTTAATCACACAAAATGTGGACACTGATTTTGAGCTGTTACCAAAAGTGTACAATACCTTTAAAGATAATACATAATGAGGTATTATTATTTAATTAAAAAAAACCCACAAGACTGCCGGACTTGTCCAATCAGGGTTTACTGGCCCCCCCGGGACTGAAATCACTGGCCTTGGGAACTGTGGTCCAGTGGTAAAAAAAAAAATTGAGCCTCATTAATTATCCATGGTAAAGAGCACCTCTTACAAGAGAGAATGTTAAATTTCTACGTGAATATTTCAAGGGTCCGAGGACGTTTGACATGGGGGCAATAGAGGTAAGGCTTCTGTTGCATCCATGAAGTATCGAGCCTGCGTGAGGGAAATGTTGATTTCTAGTGGGACATTTCAAGGAGCCACAGAGGCAGTGAGCAAAAAAATGTTTTTTGTTTTTTTTAATATTTGTTATTCACATTCAACTGCACAATTAGCGCCAGTAACAGGATGGATTAGGAAATGGGGAAGAAATGTTCAGTTTTTTTAGATGTGGGAGGTAAAACCCGAAAAACCACACGCAATCAGGTTGGGACTGAAAAAACCCAATCCACATGCCTGGTTCTGGACTGAGGTGGGATTCGAACCGGGATCCACAGAGGTGAAAGGCAGGGAAGGAAACAACTGAGCCAACCTGATCTCCTATGCTTTCCCCTATGTTTTGGATTTAGCTCTGGTCTGAGGTGGGATTGGAACCGGGGTCCACAGGGGTGAAAGGCTGGGAAGGAAACCACTGAGCTAACCTGATCCCCTATGTTTTGGACTTGGCTCCGGTCTGAGGTGGGATTCGAACCGGGGTCCACTGAGGTGAAAGGCTGGGAAGGAAACCACTGAGCTAACCTGACCCCCTATGTTTTGGACTTAGCTCCGGTCTGAGGTGGGATTCTAACCGGGGTCCACAGAGGTGAAAGGCAGGGAAGGAAACCACTGAGCTAACCTGACCCCCTATGTTTTGGACTTGGCTCCGGTCTGTGGTGGGATTCGAACCGGGGTCCACTGAGGTGAAAGGCAGGGAAGGAAACCACTGAGCTAACCTGACCCCCTATGTTTTGGACTTGGCTCCGGTCTGAGGTGGGATTCTAACCGGGGTCCACAGAGGTGAAAGGCAGGGAAGGAAACCACTGAGCTAACCTGACCCCCTATGTTTTGGACTTGGCTCCGGTCTGAGGTGGGTATCGAACAGGGGTCCACAGAGGTGAAAGGCTGGGAAGGAAACCACTGAGCCAACCTGATCCCCTGATGTATGCTTTGTCGTTAACAGTATTAACTTATATGAGCTTGAATCAGGGCTCACCCTTAACACTAGCCTATGGTACATTGTCTAGTAAAAACTGCTACAGGCTCAGTAAACACTTCTAAACTTGCCCTGTGGGCTACTAAAAACTGTACAACCAACTTGATTATAATGCTCGATATTTCCTCTTTTACAGATGTGAATAACAATTTTGTTTAAAGTGTTAAATAATCTTTGAGTGTGTGAATGTAACTTCATTTTTATCCAATAAACTGGTTGTGATCGCTACCATTATTATCAGAAAGACACATTAATGACAATAATATGCTTAAATGTTGGCTACTAAAACTTCCTGGGGGCCAGTAAAAGGCACAGTTTTCCTAGCCCGGCGGGCTGCTTAAACGCAAGGCCTGTTGAAACAAACACCTTACGCTACCCTCTGGGTTTAGCTCAATGACTTAGATGTGCCATCTTTCCCTTAAAGTCATAGATTGGTTGGTTTTTTTCTTTTAACATGATACTGATTTATAGGCCAAATTATCAAGAAAGATATATCGTAAAATTAATCTGTGAAAGTTCCAACTGAAAACATCTACCTGTTGAGAAAAAAAACAAAAAAATTGTCAGGGTACTTTCATAAAGAACGTCGGATCACTGGTTTAGTGAGGTGCGCCTTGGGTACTGACCGCATATCTGGCCGCAGCATTCACAACCGGACACCAGGGGAATTTGAATCTCCAAGAGTCGCCTCAAGGCTATCTGTGGAGACTCAAAATTGTTGACATCCTTTGATTGATTTCTAATCATCGGGGGCACCTCAGACCAAATAATTTCGCCGGACGCTTACTACTATTGCCATCTTTTAAACAGGCTTTCAAGGACACGAGTGTGAAGACAAGGACTCGAACCCACACTCTGCCGAAACACCAGAGCTTGAGTCCGGTGTGCTCGACCACGACACGACACGACCCATAAATGAAAGAGAAAACACATCATTTTTATTTTATTTAGTTGACGTTTGAGCAATAACCTTAATCTTTTTGTCAAACTTTTGCACAGATATTGTAACTTAGTTCGAGCCCAATCAATTGACACCATGTGGAGAAACTACAGCAGGTGACTTACTGGTGAGTTTTAATAATAAATGACTTCTAATACAAAACAGTTTTGGTTTGAACAAAATAAAATTTACCAGAGCGGGACTTGAACCTGACTCAATCAACTGGGCTATCCAGCCCTAATGTTGACAGTCTCTCTTTTTTGTCAATATCGTTGTGTAGGGAGGGGGGAGGCTGCCAGTCAGAACCCCAGGTTATACGGTCAACTCGGGTGTGATCCCTGGCTATACGACAGTTACAGATTGGCTTCTGAATAGCACCCATGATCAAAGATATTGACAAAATAAGGAGACCGCCAACATTAGGGCTCAGTTGGTAGAGCCCCAGCTCGTTAATCCGGAGTTCGCAGGTTCGGGTTCCGCCCATGTAAACTTTTCTTTGGTTTGGCCCCAAAATATTAAAGATTTTACGAAGTCAGTTTCCCTTGTGGTTTATTATTTGAATATCAAAAAATAAATAAAAAATTGTAGGATTAATGTACAAAATTAGAAATACAAATTTCAAAGCGTAAAAATCAAAAATTCACTCTGTAATTAACAAACCAGTTTGATAACTGCTTCTTGATACTTCTTAAGTTGATATTAAACAGCTTCTTGAGCGGAATTTTTTTACGGGAATGCTATTTAAACTTGTTAATAATGTGTTTGTTTATCATTTAATCATTTAATCGTAATTTTGATAACCTCTGATTTTTTGTGTGTGGTAATAATCAATCCAAAAAACAAGGCCCCAACCTCAAGGTTTTGAAAAAAAAAATAGCTACACTTCAGCTGTTGACAGCAGGTGTCAAACTGACTATACCTGGACGTCATCCTTGGGATGTTGTTTTGTTGTTGAGACAAAGTGGCTCTATACAAAAACGGAGCTCCCACGAATGATGTAACATGAGTGATGACGTCACTGGGCTTTTTTTTTCGCGAATCTTTCTGAGATGCATCGGAGAAGGGTGCTCAAAATTATTGGTGTGTTTTTTTTGTTTTTTTTACTTTTTTTTTACTTTTTACTTTTTTTACAATTTAATTCTGTTTACTCTCATGCGAACCTCATTTCCCTTATTGATTGAACACATTAAAAATGAATTTAAAGCAAAAGGTCACTCATTGCCATTTTCCTTTTGAGCCGGTCTCTAAGGACACAACACTCTGTAGAAGACTTCTATCGTCAAACTTTTACTCGCCCCAAACCCTGACACCTGAGAGTCATGTGTTCAGTCCAAAAGACGGCGTATCAAACCTAAACCGTTTACCCCCCCCCCCCCCACTCCCCTTCAGAGTTCCTCCTGTTTTATAAACTTGTAATTATGAATCTCTGCTCAGTTTGGTTAACGAGAGCACTCCCTTAATCCACGGTTTGTTGTTCTAGCGACAAAACTCTCCCTCCAGAACGACTCTAAATCCCATCCTAAAAAATCCCAGACAGTACACTGATTAAATAGCGTCCTCCATTGCCCCCCCCCTCCCGGTCCCCCCCTACCACATCCTCTCAATTGGGACGTGTCCAAGACTATTAATACATGGCTATTATTTCCTCCCCCTGCAGTCACACTGTTGAACCCCCCCGACCCCCCCCACCCCCGACCCCCTAACTGTGATAATTGTTTGTCTACTGGGTATCTGGTTTCTTTCATACTGGTTTGTGGTTTTGGTCGGATGAAAAACAACAACAACAAATTGTCAGAATTTTTTAGATGTTTTTGAATTTTTGGAGAACCGCGATGATACTTTGGACGGGTTAGGGGTAGGGTAGGGAGTTGGTTTAGTACAACAGAGAGGAAGGGAGTTTAGGAGGGGGTCCGTAGTGTACCCCCACCTCGAAATGCCAGTGCCCAGTCGGTCAAGACCGAATTGTTGCCGACGAGTCAAAGAGGTACAACAGGATGCCCTGTTAGACTTCGGCTCCACAACAGACACAAACAACTTATAGAAGAGAGAATGCACTCTAGTCAACCCCCCCCCCACTCCTTGCATCCTTACAGCATACAGTGTGTGTCATAGTTACTTCATTTTTGTTGTTGACAAATTTTCATCCTTAAGTGCTTGGCGGATGGAAGATTGTTTGACATCAAGTTTAGTGCTCGTGCAGAGTTGCCGCTTTCTTTCCCCCATCAGTTTCACTTGCTGTGGCAATGGGATTAAAATTAATTCACAGCTTGTTTTAATTTTTTTAAATATGAAACAGTGTTAGGCCTGTTGCCGATTTCAGAAGCTTTACGCAACTGCGTAAGTCCAATCCCCCAACATTTATCGCGTAAGTTGTGAACCACTAACGCAAGAAACCTTGTACAAGTGGACTTACGCAGTTTTCTTGACGTTTCGGCGGCAGAAATCCATGCGTCCCGTGTGCCTTTTGCATAATCGGTTGCGCGCAATGCGTAAAACTAAAAGTACACGCCAAGCAACGCACATCATACTGCGTTATCGGTAAATTTATGTGCGTTGCTTGACGTGTATTTTTCATTCTTTAGGATTGCTGACTACACATTATCCACAGCGCATGACGGACACATGGCCTAAGTTTTAAATTCTCGTGCAGTTAAAAAAAAATAATAATAATAGTTTTTAAAATCTTGTTTGTGTCAATGAAAATATTTCTTATTATCTAATGTTTTGTCCCAAGGACATTGGCAACCCTGTCTTGCATGTACATGTACTTCTGATCAGGGCCCAATTTTATAGAGCTGCTTAATCAAGAAATACTGCTTAAAAAGTTCTCTGCTAAGCAAAACTAAGCAGACTACCAGTCAAGTATGCCACATGCGACATGGTGTTTTGGCTGGTAGCCTTATTCTGCTAAGCATACTTTTGTTGTGCTTAGCTACTTTTTCTGCTTAAGCAGCTATGTGAGATTGGGCGCAGACATCTTGTAGAATTAACTAAATGTATTAATCTCTATCAAGAGACTTTGAAAAGATGTTGGAGAATTTAAGGGACTAAACTTGTGAAGGAAGTACTATCAAACGGATTTCACTTGAGTTGATTCATGCATTTGTCATTTAAAATGACTTCAAATGCAAAATCGAATCAAGATTCAATTCTGATGATTCTCCCCTCTCAAAAATAGTATTCAGGTAAATAAGATATGATAAATAGATACATGATTAGTAAATTACAAAAAATTAGTATGATATAAAAAAAATCAAACAAACACGAAAAGAAAGACAGAAACAATTAGCTCTTCAATTGAATTTGATTATTTCAGCCTTTGGTCATAGCCAGACTCTCATAATAAGAGTAAGTCCAAATTGTGACTAATGTTACACTCGATTGAGTTTAGATTAACGCAAATCATTTCTGCAATCATTTAGAATCTTGATCACTCCGTCAGCGCAGCCAGCACGAAGGGGAAAAAGAGAATCATGCATAAACAGGAATGAGTTAAATTTCCATCATTCAATGGTGGATACACATCCCGAACCGTTCAATTGAAAGTTGCCCCCCCCCCCCCGAACGAAACACCCCTCTGATACCACAATGGTACGGTCCTTCTGTGTCTCCCCCTCTCTTATGATGTGTGTATTTTTATATATATAAATTTTGTGTGTGTGTGTGAACCTACTGCGGGATTAATGCACAGTGTGTGTACAGCCCAAATGATGTTGATATCACCATGCCTGTCATGTGTTGTGTGTGTATTCTTTCCCTCTATTACAGCTTATGAATGCATTGGGATGCGAGGCATATAGACACACAGCAGACCATGTGTGAACGGCGGGATCGCTCAAATATCTAGGAAGTCAAACAGCACCAAAACCAAGGGGGGCCTCGGCCGTTCATCACACACCGTGGATAATCGCACAGTTGTTGAGCTTCGGCGGCATAAAAGAGAGTTCAGACAGAATTTCTTTTTGATCTCTTCCCTTCTCTGAACTTAAACTGAGGTCTGGTCTTGATCAAGGAGAGAGACGAGAGAGTGGAGAGAACCGTGTTCATGTTACCAAGGCGATAATTTTTTGTGGGTGTCTTTCTTGCGTCAGTTACCACCATCTTCTTCTCTAGTATGACTGAACGCATAGCACATCTCTTTGCTATTCTTTACAGGTAAGTCCAATCAGCTTCTTAATAATCTGTGAAATTAATTTCATAAGGCCCGTCATGCATCAACAAAACAACAACTGCCTAAACCCCGAAGAAGAAAAAAAACACATTGTGGTGAAGGGATTCTTCGAAAGCCAAAAGTGGTGTCAGAGAAGGATTTCTTTTTACATAAAGTGTTTATATTTAAGTGTTTTTAATGACATTTAGGGGGGGTGTTAATGCTGTGGAATTAATTAACCTTTGTACTTCAGATTCGATACCAAAGACTTGAATTTGAGCCTCGTCAAACGTGGATTGAATCTGGTAGCCTGTTGAATTTCTGTTCCATTCCTACGTCTATATTGGTTTATTGATTTATTGTATTGTTCATTTATTTATTTTAAATCTTCATACATAAAGTACATACTTGCATTTTAAAAATTGTGCAGATCGATCGAGACAAAAGTTTTAGAACCAATCTGTCATCGCAGATGCGTCGTCGGACCCAGATTAAAAAAACTGTTGTCGGAACTAAGCTAAATGTGGCGAAGATTATAAACTATTTCATAATATATTTCTTTAAATCGGATGAGTTGAAGGTTATGTCCAAATGTCCAATTAATGCGAACAACCAGGATACAATAACCAAGTCTTTTTCTCCTTGTGGCCAATTAACAAACAACAATTGCAAACCGGTACAGATTTACTCCGCATTTCAAAACGCATTGTCCGTTGTAGACAATGTACACAAAATGTCGGTGCAGTTTATTCACCTTCAATGCGGCTATATAACGTAACTTATTAATATCTGACCCGATCTGTCAATTATTGATGATGATTGATTATTAATTTGTGGTAATGATCTCGTAATACTTTCATTGATAACGAAAGTAGCTGTGGCTAAAACGGTTGCCAGCGCAGTTTTATGATTCCTCGCCTGATCGTGTTTAATTAAAAGGCCGCTGAGATGTGTTGTTGTTGTTGTTTACAACTTAGATGATTGTTTATAAACAGAGGCTGAAGAGGAGAGTTAATTACATCCAACAAAGGGATATAAGTAACCTGTTTCACTCTAACGAGCGATGGTTTAAAGGTAGGGTCACAGATTGGGTTTGGGGGGTTTTTGATCAACGTGATGCCGACGACGTACAGGCCAAATTATCAAGAAAGATACAATAGAAGTCGCCTGTGAAAGTTTTCAGCTGAAAACAGTTAGTGTCTTCTACTTGTGGAGAAAACAGCAGGAGTAATTGTGAGGTGATCGGTGCTTAAAGAAAAATTAACATTCAGCGAACCTTCAATTATTTAAAGTTAAGGTCATACTTTGGTAATGACCCCCCCCCCCCAAAAAAGAAAAGAAAACAAACAAACAAACAAAACTTGTGTAATTTCTATCCGAAAGCTCACTTGTTATAAAGATGGTAATGGTAGTAAACATCCTGTGAAATTATTTCGTCTGAAACGCCCCCCCCCACATTGATTAGAAATCAATAAAAACATTTGAATCTGAGAAACGATGCATGCATGAGTCCTTTCTCAGATTTCTGAGGGGGTTGGTGTCCGTTTCGCTAAATGCTGCGGCCAGAGATGCGGTCGGTACCCGCTGTCACCTCGTTAAACGTGGATGGATGCGACGTTCTTGTGAAAATACCGCGACAGGTTTTTTTTCCCCCTGTTTTCTCAACAAGTAGACACTGTATTCAGCTGAAACTTTCACATGTTACTTTTTAACTGTATCTTTTTTTTTATATACAATTTTTGCCTACAAATCAGTATTAACGTTGACAAAAAAACAAAACAATCTAGGACCCTACCTTTAAAACAGATGTCAGAATGGTGGAAATATGTAGGGACCAGACTGTTTCAAATTCCCAGCACCCATGTCTCCTGCCAAGTTGATTCTCCATCAGTAGCTGTGGCAGTATTTATCATAGTGTCCTCATACAAGGACTGTCAGAGTTTGTGTAGGCTGGGTAATTACATTATTGATTGTTAGGTATTGGGAATTGATTATCGATGATGGATTATTGATTAGTTATTCTTTGTTTTTGAGCGGACTCTTGTTTATTGTCGTAAATCCGTCTGCTACCTTTTTAGAATCTGTGAAAAAAACATCTCAATATTTGTTATTTGACGGTTAAATGTTGGAATATGACGGTAGGGAGGTAACTCACAGATATTGCATCAGAAATCTTTCCCTCAAGATATCTAAATAAATCCTTTTGTAATAGTTCACTTGGACAAACCTTCAAACGTCCAGGGCTTGATGTATGTATGTATGGAGGGGATTTGTGACATTCACAACCAGTTTGATCATGGTCTGATCCAGGGCAGCCTTGCCAAATGTCTCACTTTGCAAAAAAGAAAAAAAAAAAAGAAGTGGGGGAAAAAAACAACTTATTTTTGCCTTCCCACTGTCCTTCGGCTACTTTTTCTTGTCTTGTTTTTTTTTTTTTTTTTTTTTTTTTTTAAAAGAAATAATACCAACTGTGTGCTGCTACTAGAGCCACTCTCTTTTCATTGAGGGTATTCCTCTTGGGAATTGAACCCAGGGTCATTGGACTACTCCATTCTCCCAGCCAGGGGTGGTTAATTGTTGTGGTTGTGGGGGGGGGGGGTTGCTAATGCTTGGCACATTCTGTGGCGAGGTCATGGTGAGGTCATGATTGCCCCCCCCCCCACACAAGAAGTCAGCAGTCTAGCTATTTTGACATTGGGGGGTTGTAGTAATAAGAAGAATTTGTGCTACTGAACTTTAACTGGTTGTTTACAGTCTAACAGGATGGTTAACTTGTAACGTGGAAATTAGCAGTTGTCAAATAATCGTTTCACAAAATGGAAGACAGACTTTAGAAGTATCAGGTGAATTTCTTGGCCTACTAAACAAAGTGTGTGTACATGTGTGTAAGCACATACACCTCGTACTTCCATGAGTGTTTAGAAAACCAATTAGTGGACGAACTTTACGTGTTTAGTTTGTTTTTCTTTTTAACCTTGGTTAAAAAGAAAAAAGAATATAAAAAAAAAACTTAAATCGGTAAAGGCTTCTCTCGATAGCCGGTTCTCCAACTGGTGTAATGAACTTTTGAAGTAATTGATGTATTCAGAACTCAATTTATGGTATACCCTTTTCAGTGGAACACAATCAGCCCAGCGGCCGTACTCGAGCAAACCTATTATAGATATTTGATAAATATTGCCATTGTTCCACAGCAGACGTTTTGGAGTGACGTTATTGTGCATCAAGAATCTTAGGTTTCAAAGTCCTACAGGCTCCCGTTCTTTCATTGACCCGACCCCCTCTTTTGTCCCCCCGCAACCCTTCCATGTTTGCCCTCCAAAAGTCGCTAAGATATCTCTATTTTCTTGCATTAGCTGTTCAACAACTCCCCGCTCACAGTAGAGTAGCGTGTTTATTCGACGTGGCCGGGGACCTGTGCCAGCAAATAATCAAAGCTCCTTTTTTGATTGACTGGTTTTTTTTTTTCTTTCTTTTTTTCTCTCCCTCCTTTGGAGTGTAGAAGAGACTAAACTGTTTCGTACGAAAGAACTCTGTTTGTAGTTAACTCAATAGATGGCTCTTAGCTTTGTGTGGTGGCTTCAGACATTGGTTTGAAATTCAACTCTATGCATGTTGCAACATTGTGTACCGAGCTTTTAAAGAGGGTCCCCATGTCCCCCCCCCCCTCCTGCAAGAATCCAGAATTTAAACACAAACTTGGAATACTTGTTGTGGTTTTCCCCCCTTTTCTCTTGCTGATTTAGAAATTCAGATTATCGCATGATAGATATTGGAGAAACTTTTTCCCAACTCAAAATACAAATTCCGTTCTGTCCGGACGGCATCTCATGACTCATATAAATGGAGTCTGAAAAAAAATTCTCAAAATAGTTGATCCCAACTGAACAATGGCTCTTCAACCCAGTCCTCACAATTCCTATAACCGAGCGAAACCTGGCCCCCCTTAAAAAATAACCAGTAGCTATTGATGTTGACTTTGGCGAAGGAATAACTTCCACTAGGATTTGACAAACAATTCGGTGTTTGATTCTTTGCCCGGCAGCCTTCCCTTTTTGGTCAGGTACATTTAGTAGCTTGCCCAAAATTAAACTCAAGGATAGGCCGTGGACCCAGCAGCAGCCTGGCCGACTGCCAACAAGCAAAGAGTTTTTTTTTTTTTTTCTTCTTTTTTTTTTTCTGGAAAAATTTAAGCCAGGTGTGGCGATTATTGTGATGGTAGTAATCATCTCTCATCGCCTTACCTTAGCGGAGGCTCGGTTGGTACGGTTGGCTGGTTTAGTCTTCCTATCAAAAGCTTATCTCGTCTCTGCAGCTATATCATCGGATGCGTAGCTTTGTGTTTAAAAAGCTAAAGATACTGTCTGTATATACTACTTGGTACTTACACTTTTTCTTTGATTTGAAACTGATCTTAAAAAATTACAAATCGTCACCGTTTCTCACGAACAGACGCTTTAGCCCCCGCAACCAAACTTTATGTTTGGCGAAAAGAGTTTGAAGTTCAACCACTTTGAAATAATTGTTTCGGAGACTGTGCCATTTTCACAAACCGTGAAAGTGGAGATCGTAAAATCATGCAAATCTGTTGTTACTTTTATCATAGTAAGTTTAATTAATGAGTAATGAACTGTTGAAACAATTGTCTCTTGGTGAATAATTTAATCAATAATAAATTATGAACTGTTTGAAGTAGTTGCCTAAAACAAGAAAGAACTCTGCAGTTCCAACAGAAACCCATACCACTAGAGTGACATATGAAAGTCATTTTCAGAAGGCTGGGTCACATGTTTTTTTGCCGAAATCTACACATCCTTTAACCTTTGACCTAACCCCATGGGCTGTATTACAGACATGGACCCAATAATCAAACTCTCGCGGGGTGTTTTCAAAACCTCTAAAAATAGTTTCTGCTTTTTATCAAGTTTTTCCTTATTTTGCTCGGAGGGGATTTTGAAAATTAGGTCGAAGTACATGTCATCATAGGTCTCTCATTTCAATTGAAATATCGAGAAGCTGTGCATGGTAGACAACTATAAAAGTAATTTAAATGTAACGTGTTGATGTGGTTACTAATTTTAATATTTTTTTTGGGGGGGGAGCAGGGGTTAGATGAACCTATTATGTAGATGATCAAAAATTGTTTTTTCTTAAAACACTTCCCAATTCTTGGTAGAAGGCCAATTAAAAAAAGTAACGGTTTCTCGTCCGAACTTTTTCAAAAAAGGAGGAGGCTGTACTATTTTAAATTTGTTTTTGCTATTTTTTCCAAGATAACCCCATGCTAAACATGGCTCGCCAAGGTGCTATTTGAGTATACTGATGCAATGTATGACAAGAACAAATGATTTGTATCATTTAAATATAGAATATTATGACAGCTGTTGTATTGCAAGGGTGAAAAAAAAAAAAAAAGGCTAGACAAATTCTTAGGCAAAAATTAAACCAAGGAACTACGTTTTTCTTCTTCGAATTTTCCCCCTTTTAAATTTGTTTTCTTCTGAATAGTAAATAGTAAAAAAAAAAGGAGGTGGGGGGAACGAGAAACATGTAAGCTTTTTTGGGGGGTAGAAACAAGACAACTTTAAAGCTCAAAATCATTTCACCCCAAACAACATGTTTTGTCACGATCTAAAAACTTCACATGTATCAATGGTAGACGCTTGTGTTTGAACAACAACATCGCAACCTCAGTTAATTTTTTTTTGAGGGGGGGGGGTCCACCAAGGAGCCAAAGGAAAAAAGTTAAGAGGAAAAAAGTCCACGGTCTGAACGAGTCCATCATCGCAACCCAATAAACGCCAAGTGAGAAAGGTGAACAAAGTACAACCGAGCCCTGAGAGCTTTTTTTTTTCGGGTGGAGATCAAAAATGTAGACACATGTCGTTTTTTTTTTTTTCTCTTTCTTCTTCTACCCCCCTTGTATGCTCATGAAGTGATAAATACAAAAACATAGCAGGGTATCCCGGCGGGAGCCCAAAGTCAATTATCAATGGAACTTCCGGGCCAAGTTTGGGTTTTTTTTTTTTTTTTTAAAGAAAGAGAGAAGCCCACCTCGAAATCTCTGCTCGTAACCGAATCGAAAGTTGGTCGGCGGCGCCGAGATCTGTTGTGAATTGTTCAAGGAATCCAAGATGATGAAAAACAAGTTGGGCAAAAATGTTTCTTAAAGGTGTTTATACCGGACTGGGAGAGCTGACAAAATAGTCGCTGACATTGGTCGTTTGTTTTTTTTGTGATCGAACATATATTACATGAAATAACAAACTTGTGAACGTTTGGGCTTTATCCCATTGTGTCAGTCAGGAGAAAATAGTGAGAAACCAGGCACAATTTCCAGCGTGTAAAACACATTGTCCTTATTTTGGTTGTAACAACTGAAATCAGCTGTTGCTTTTTGTTTTTCTTTAAAAAAAAAGGAAGTTTTTCAGGTACAGTTTTCTTGAACATGACTTCACTTTCAGAGAAAACCATTTCACACACATTAAAAATGGTTCCGATATGAACATCATAATCCGCAAAAGCTTTCCAACCGAAATTAAACGATGATTTTGTTTGTATCTTACCAAGCCTTTACATTACCTTTAAAATTGAAGAAAGTTTTTGCCTGTAAGTTTTTGCTCTTTCTGGGCGACAGGAATCACTGTTCCTTTTTGATGGATCAGATCCTAATCTTCTTCTTGCTGTCCAAATCTGTTTAAGTTCTGGAGGAAAAAAAGTCGAAAAAAGAAAGTAAATACGGGTCGCTGCCAATGTTCTACGGTCTCCCGGGAGAACGAGTGTCTAGTAAATTTCCTTTGAAAATGTTTTAGGTATTTAATTTTTTCCCGATGTGAGAGAAAGTGTACAGACGGGAAGTTTTGACTCAGGGGTCGGGGAATGTTCAACATGTTACTATGTTCGTTAATGTTTGCAAACTTGTAGACCCTGCTTCAAGTTAGGCCAAATACAAAAAACAACATGTTTAGCGTTCCCGCACGCTTCCTTTTAAGAGGCCGCCTCCTTCTTTTTTTTATTATTATTTTTTTATTTTTTTTTATTTTTTATAAAGGATAAATTTTTACGATCTCTGACAACAAAAATTGATTCTAAAATACATAAACATTGTATTTTTGACTATAGCACATAGAAAAAATCACACAAAAATAGCCCGGCCGGTTGTCTTGAAAAATGTGTTGGGGTTGCAATTTAAAAAAAAAAAAAAAAAAAGGGCCACCTTTTCATCTTTTTAAAAAAGGTAGGACGGCCGACGCTAAACATGTTTTTTATTTTATTTGCCTTTGTGAAGTAAAATGGATCCATTGCGTGTAGTCTCAGAGAGTTTTTCACACATCAAGTTTGGTCTGAGGTAAAGAATAATGGATTGAGTTAGAGACTTCCTTTTTTTGAAGTAAACTTGTGCTCAATTAGGAAGCTTTTTTTAAAGTTTTAGTTAATGTACAAATATTAATGTCCATGTAAGTAGGTGAGGGACTTATTTATATTTAGTTTTAAAGGTGAGGTCATACTTTGGTAATGACCCCGAAAAAGAATTGTGTAATTTCTATCCGAAAGCCTCCATGTTATAAAGATGGTCATGGTAGTAAAGCATCCTGCGAAAATATCTCGTCCGAAACGCCCCCCGTTGATTAGAAAAAATATGTAGACAAATTTGAATCCGAAGAAGGAAAACGTTTCTCAGCTTTCTGAGGGTTGGTGTCCGTTCGGGAATGCTGCGGCCAAGAGATGCAGTCGGTACCCACTGTCACTTTGCTAACTGTAAATGGATTTGATGTTCTTGTGGAAATACCGTTACAGTTTTTTTTGCTGTTTTTTCTCATCAAGTAGACACTGTATTCAGCTGAAACACTCACATGTGACTTTTTATTGTACCTATAGAAAAATTTTACCAATAGAACAGCATAAGATTGATGAAATACCAATCTATGACCCAACCTTGAAAACGTCCATTAGACAGCTCCTTTAAGATTACCAAGATTCTCCATTGATGCTTTCCAAGACGCTCCGTCGGTCTTAATGACTTATCGCATCTTACTGTCTTTTTATGCTTGGTCCAGTTGCTTAGTTACATCCCAGTCTCTTCAAGACTCGTCATAGCAACCGATCAGCCTCTCAATATGGAAATGAACTTCTTCTTTTTCGAGTCCTCAACTTACTTGGAGTGTCATCAATAAGGAGATGAATTCTCATTGAGCTCTAGTCGAGCTCAACAATTTAATCTCTGACTTTAACCAATCGTTAATTGCGGTTGTATATCTTTTTGCTTTTGAATGCATAAAATCAAGCTTCATTTTCAGAGCAAAATCAATTTCTAGAAATAAGGTGCGGAAGTTAATACTCTCTGAGAAAATAAAATTATAATATTTGTTTATTTCATTATACACACAAAGGTACTTCATTTTTTTGTGGCTGTAAAGCATTTTTTAAATATTTTCCGAGAAAGAACGCTTTAGTCGCGTATTGGCGTGAAACAGTCAAAGAAACAAAAATGACAGCAATTAATTAAAAAAAAAAAACTGAAGTATTTGCCTCCTGTGAACCGCAGAAAGGGGATAGAAAGAAGAAAAAAAATCACTAAAATGGCATTCTGTTGATTTTTTTTGCCACAAACAGCAACATGACATAGCCGGACGGATGTCCCACACATGGATACAATTACGCTGTCCCCCCCCCCTCCCCCCTCCAAACAAGACAGCTTAAATTAGCAACTTGCCCGATGAAAACTCTCTCTCTCTCTCTCTCTCTCTCTCTTCTCTCTCTCTCGAAAAACAGAGAATGATCCGTTAACTTGACAAAAATTTCTAATTTTTGTGTCCCAAGGTGACATCATATTAAGGTCATGAGTAATCTACTTTTCTATTTGTTTTTCCCCCTGAAAGAAGATAAGTGATGTGGACGATTGCTCGCAGAGCTTTCTGGTGTTGTCGACTGTTTCTAACGGACCTAGATATTTTCTTGGACCTTGTCCCAAAAACAAACGCCTCAAAATATCCGAGGCTGTTTAGTATGGGTTGGTTCTCCCACACAGTGAAGCTACAGTTTGTCTATTTTTGTTTGAAACTAGAACTGTTTCATGTTCAAAACAACAAAAGTCTGATAGCAATCGTAAGTGATGTCTGAAGCTTTGCATGGTGCGGAAAATAAGAAGTAACCGTAACTAGTAAACCTGCGAGTGTAAACCATGTGTAAAGCTCTTTTTAAGGGAGGATTGTCGGCCCTGTTGTAACGACTTTTGGAACAGTACACTCTGCTTCTCCTGAAGACGAGCCGAGTATACTGTTCCAGGCCTGGAATTACACAGAGGCCACCAGGGAGGCCATGGCCTCTGCTGCCCTGCTCTTGGCCCTTGGTGCCCCTATCAAAAGTTTCCCACAGACTTTAACATTTCCAATGGAAGTGCCCTTTGCAAAAATGAAAATGGCCTTGCCCTCTCAAAGATGAAAATCCAGGCCTGCTGTTCGTAATGTCGAGAAGTGTACTTTTAGAAAAGTCCAAACCACCCCTTTAAAGAATGAGAACGAATCCGTAGTCAGCAGCCCCCCCCCCTCCCCTGTCCCCCTTTTTTTTATTATAGGTTACTCACCCATACAAAAAAGACCCGAGGCCCCTCCCTCCCTTACCTCTCCCGCCCCATCCTGTTACTCATGGTCCTCCTCATCCCTTGCCCCCTTTCCGTAATTTCCCCTTCCCCCCCCCCTCTTCACTTTGAATATGAAAATCATTTTGGGTGTAATTTTTTCTTTTCTTCTTCAGCTTGCGGGGGGCAGTGAGTGAGAATTGGATGTAATTGATAAAAAAACTTCGGATATGAAGGATGAGTAGCCGCACTGAGTACTCAAATTCCCGTGGTAAACGTTTGACCCTTTTTTTTCGCGCGACGAAACGAGTGCAATTTTTAATTTTTTTTTATAAAACAGAAGTTGACAGTTATTTTTCGTGAACTATTTTTTTCACTGCATATTAATGCAATTTGTCAGTTGAAGTGGAATACTTCACGTACATCAAAGAACACATCGTGCCCGAAACCGCAAACTTCCTCCGGACATCTCATCAACCGCAGCGCACCTGCAACTAGCTCCTGGTCCCCCCGCGCCCCATACTCGCGACGGCGAACGAGCCTTTTTTTCTCAGTTTGTGCCGCCAAACTTTCGGAAACGATCTCCCCATCGTTATGCGTGATTCTTCGACTCTGAAACACTTTCAAAAGTAGATTGAAAACATTCCTATTTAATTCAACTTCGTGATTGCTCTCTCCTTTCAGGCCTGGAGTTTCGTCTTTGAGAGGGCAAGGCCATTTTCATTTTGAAAAAAGGCTCTTTCATTGGAAAATCTCAAAGTCTATGGCACCAAGGCCAAGACCAGGGCAACAGAGGCCATGGCCTTGGTGTAATTCCAGGCCTGTTCTTTTGATGTTTATTAAGCTATTGTTTGTTTTTGTAAGTGTTTGTAAAGCGCTTAGAAACACAGCGTATGAAGTGTGATACAAATGTTGATTATTAATACTTATTATTACTTAAGTCTCTTGTTCAGCTGTCCTTGGTTCACATTCATTTTTACAACATGGCCAATCGATTTGACCATCGACAACGATACGCACCGTCCTTCTTGGCTTCTGACTCCACCGGTTCCATCACTAACCCCCTTTCTTCTCCATCCCGGCCCTCTATTTGACCGTCTTCCTCGCTCCTTCACCTTTTTTCCCCCTTCTCTCAATCTTCTATTCCCTCCTTGAAGACGCTCCTCCTTCCTCGTCACACTGGCCTTTTTTTCCTCCTCCCTTAACCTTCGCTATCCTCCGTCTCCCTGCTCAAAAGATTTCTTCGTCTTTCCTCACACAGCTATCTTCTTTCTTTATCATTTCCCCGCTCTAGTTTTCTCTTGGCCTCTTCTCAAAACACCTGCCCCTTCTTCTTCATCATATCCCCCTTTCACATCCCTTGTCTTTATCCCGTCAATACTTTCCTAGTATTTTTTGAACTTTCACAGTTGGCCTCTCCTCTCCTGACTGGTTTTGGCCGCCAATTATTTCATCTTGATAAATACCCACACTTAAACCAGAGTCTTGTGTTTGTGTTCTCTGTTTCTAAAGAAAGTTTTTAGATGATCATATTTCTTTTAGAGGAAGTAATTACCTTCAGGGTTGCACACCCAGCACTGCTCGAACAATCTTCATTATTCATAACCTCCGCCCCCCCTCCTCCCTTCCCCCCTTCTGCTATTCCAAGACGCTGTCCCTTCTCTTGCATTAGTCACAGATTAATCAAGTGTCGATCTCAGAAAAAAAAAAGGATATAATTCTCTTTTGAAAGTATGAATCACACAATTCCTAGGGGAGGCGAACCTCTTCCCCTAAAAAAACCTCTCTCTTCTTCATTTTTCTTTCTTTCTTTCTGAACGAATTCCCGTCTTGACTGGCTAGAGTCATATTTGGACAGCTCTGCTAAAGAAAGAAGGAGAGTTGACTCCTTGTGTTTTTGAAAGGTTCAGGGTCCCAGCATGGAAACAGTTGACAAGTATGTAATAATTGATCCCCAGGGAACGGGGGTAAATCATTTCCTCATTTCAGTTGGCGTTACTTTAGAAGTTCATTTTAGTGATCAACAGAGCAGGCGCTTTGTTTTCCCTTTTTTTTTTTTTTTTTTTTTTTTTTTTACAAAAACAATTTGTAAGGGTGAGTAATATACAAACTGATTAATACTCACCGACTTTATTGAATTGCGACAAGACACAAGAGTTATGATGGCATGCGTTCTGATTATTGTTTGAGGTCAGGGGGGGTGGAGAAAAAAAAAGAGGGGGGAAAAAAAAAAAAAAATGTAACAAAGTCTGGGAATCATTCTTCTTCAGCGTAAACACTCTTTGAGCCAGGGCTTTTATAGGTCGTCTTCTGATTCATTTGAAGAGTCCTGCACACCGCGTCCCTACTGCTACTTGACTCTCTCCCACTTGTGTTTGTACGGCTTTTAAAAAACTGCCCGTTTTCCCCACAATGTCATTTATTTTTAGGGGGCCTGGGGGGGTTAGCATCAACAACCCCACTCCGAAGTTCTAAATCCGTGAAGGATTCTTCTGTGAATAGGTTTTTTTCTCTCTCTCTTTTTTTTTCTTCTCTTCTGTTTCGTCGAGATGCCGAGGTGGGATTCCGGATTGAGATTTAATGACTTCACTTGCGCATCGCTGGAGAGTTGAAGTGTTTTTAGAGACACAAACAGTCTTAAAGAAGAAGAAGAAGAAGAAGAAAAAATCTCTAGATCTTAGTGGATGTGTGGGTGGTGGGTACTTGCGTTCATCATCTATCACATTCTTGTTGACAACAATTACATGCTCCTGTACATGGAGGAGCATCCTCAAGGAGTGGATTAGACAAATATTGGACGCACATGAGTACAATGTAGCAAGAATATAATCACGAGGTGAAATTCTGGACTGTTTCGCCCTCGTGAAATGGAACAGTCGAAGCCGCGTGAAAATGGAACAGTCCAGATTTTCAAGTCCAGATGTTTGTTTTTATTTACCTCACAGTCACGCATAGATTCTCGTCATTTGATAATTTTCGTATGATTCGTAATTTATTTCAACAATAAATAATACAAAGTTTTGAACAGTTTTCATAATTTGTTTCAACAGCTGGAGCTGTTTAAGACCAGTTGAATAAAGTGCATTCGGCGCTCATAGCCATACTTGTGGGCGCAATTCTGTGCGCGCGTTAATAACGCGCAACGCAATCATCACATACGTTACCTCAATGCAAAATCTATTAGTATGCACGAAGGTTAGCTGCGAAGCATCCCAAGTGTCCTATACTTATCAATGTAGGACTCCTATATTAAATTTTGGAGTGTCAGAACAGTATGTATTGCAAAATGAAGAATGACACGTGTGGGGTGTCATGGCCGAGTGGTTAAGAGCATCGGATTCAAGTTCTGGTGGTTTAGTCATCGGGTTGTGGGTTCGAGTCCCGGTCATGACGCTTGTGTCCTTGAGCAAGACACTTTGCTATAATTGCTTCTCTTCACCCAGGGGTATAAATGGGTACCTGTGAGGGTCGAGGATCGATGAGCGCTGATAATCGGCTGCCGGGTGGTCCCATGGCCTGATGAACGGGGGAATAATATTGTAAAGCACTTTGAGATTGTTGATACGATGGAAAGGCTATATAAGCACCACAATTTTTTTTAAATATTTATGTTCAATGACAAAGATCCATAAGTGCGATTTACAAAAATCTGAAATTTCAAAAGTTGGCTGTTTTAGAGAATTTTTCTAGACAGCAGCTTACAATCAACACCGTAACAACATAGGTGCGTAGAGCGTCACTTCTGAACGCACGCAACTCATTTGAATGCATCGTCTACACTGTTTGAATTAACGAGTGTAAGGTGACATCGGAAATTGTATCCCTGGATGCAGGCAGATTGAAATGTGTTGGGAATCTTGCTTAGTTAACAAATTCTGCTTAGCGCTATTGAGCAGGAATCCAGTCACATGTGAAGTTGTATTGGGCTGGTATCTCTACTTTTGGTAATCAAAGCTGTTTTGAGGTGAGCTTATTTTTGTGGCTGAGCAGCTCTGTGGGGTTGGGCCTTAATAGATTTCTCCCTGTTTTGTCACTCTTAAAGGTCGAAGCATGTGCTTCAATTAGGGCCCATGCTTACAAGCTGTGATCCTCTTGGGTTCCCATATGGTTTTTTACTCCTTTGTTTAACACTACCAGTATACTTTGGATATAGGCCTATTTGTGAACACTGTGGGATGAACAGAACCTAACTTGCGAGAACAGATGGAAGACAAGTTCTTGAGAAAATCAAATTTACAAGTTTTATAATACAAAAAATACTTGTTGACTTTGGGGTGATTCACTTTGGTGTTTGTCCTCAATTTTGAAAAGAGGCATAAAGATCACTAAATCAGAACGAACTTGTGAACACTTCTTTTTTGCTAATAAGATTACATTATAGTCCCGACTTAAAATTGCATCAACCCTTTTAGCAAACAGCTAACCTTGTCGTCCGCCGAACAATGTGAAAGGAAAAAAAAGGTCAAATATAAGAATATTGTGTTTCAATGTTTACATCTCCACAAAAGCCAAACCGAAGAGAACACCTTAAAAACAGTTGAAAACACCCTTGAGCTACAGACTACAGTATTCTATATAAAATAAACAAAATAAAAAAGAAAAGAAGAGAGAGAGAGAGGGGGGGGGGTTGAGGAATACCAAAAAGTCCAACCAACTTGAAGGTTTTTTTTCATCGGGGCAGCGGCAAGATGACACAAAGGAGTTGAAAGTGATACCAGGGACACAGGGCACCGGTGGCTAAGGGAGGAATTTGACCTCCAGGCAGGCGGAGGTCACAGAGTTACTGGCAGGCTCCAGGAGTTTTTTTTCGTTGTTGTTATTGGTATGTTAGGTCTGATCTGTAAAGTTGGATTGATTTGACATTTACACCGGTTGGAGGTTACATGGGTAGCTGGGTGTACACACTGGTTGAATGTTTTTCTTAAAAATAGAATTATGAAAATTCGTTTAAAGGCCCTGTACACTATTGGTAAGATCGAAATACACAATGTTCACAGATTCACACATAACTTACATGATTTAAAGTAAGTAATGGTAGAAAGGGTTCCTTAAAATATTTCTGCCTAAAATGCTATTGTTTCTGAGTAAAACAATAGTAATTATCGCGCGCGATAATTTGAAAAAACAGAAAACACATAAGATCTATTTTCTCGTGACCTCGATGACCAATTGAGGTCAAACTTTCACAGGTTTGTTTGTTCATGCATATGTTGAATCACACAAAATGTGGACACTGATTTTGAGCTGTTACCAAAAGTGTACAATACCTTTAAGTACTCGGTTGAATTTTCTGATATGTCACTGGCGATTGGACAAAGTTTTTTGAAAAGTAAACCTTTAAAGGTATTATGCAGGATTGGTATGGATGAAAATCATTAGCATTTACATGTAGTTGTAGTCTAAAAAAAGCTTACTGATTATGAAGTTCATGCCAGACCATTTTTTTGATGTGAAATATTATCCTCTGAAATGAAGTCATATTCGAGAAAACTGTATCTGAAAGCCAAACCAACAACAGCTGATTTCGGTTGTTACAACCAAAGTTAAGGATAAGGTGTTTACAGGCTGAAAATTGTGCATGGCTTTTCACAATTTTCTCCTGACTCGTACAGCGGATGAAGCCCAAATTTCTCGTATATGGTAATTCAGAAAAACAAAACTCAGCAGATGTGATCAAATTCACATCAACAGAGTTTGCCCTCAACTTTTACGATGACTAGACGCCGGACCAGTTAGCTTGTCATTTCACAGGCCTCTTCACCAGCATCTTCACCAGTCCATATTTCATTTCCGAATAGAGAAGCTTTTTCAACAAATGAACAAGCCAAGCCTGGACCGCTCGGAGGGATCTTTGAACTGGTCCTCGGGTGTTTTTTGGACGTACGGGCGACAACAATTTGACCACGTACGCCAATAACCCTATGGGTGATTGTACGTGTAATGAGACAGATACAGATACAG